>OX422143.1:180753825-182047518 GCA_949129095.1 Volucella bombylans | reverse complement strand
GGAACTTCTTGTTGATACTATGGATACCGACGACATGAGGTTCCAACAGTATGATGCTACGTTTCCACACACCGTATGCCACGATGGACATTCTGCACGAGCGATTTAAGGGCATATCTCACGCGACGTTGACGTGAATTGGCCACCAAGATCATGTGATTTAACGCTTTTAGAATTTTTTCTTTTGGGGCTATCTTAAATCGCAATCCACGCAAGTCAACGTAACGAACGCCATCCAGCAAATTCAGAAAATTGGACCTCCTGTATACGTGCTACCAAGAAAAGTCGCGGCGCACATTTGGACAACGTTATACTCCAAACTTATTGCCATAAAGTGTTCTTTCAAATAAAGAAAAAAATTAGTGGATACGAGTATTTCACACACAACTTATTTTATTTTATAGGGTTTTCCAATAAAGACTTGACAACTTTTTTTTTAAATAAAACGCAAATCATTTGAGATATTTCAAAAACTTTATTATCGGCTTGAAGTACAATCAAAACATTTATGAATGGAACTCGACTTCGTTCATATGGCCACCGCGGGCACGTTTGCAGCGGTCGATTCATTGGACCCAATTTTCAACGACTCGGCCACACATTTCGGCCGAAACGGCCGCTATTTCGCGTTAAATGTTGGCTCTGAGCTCTTCCAACGTCGTCGGCGTGTTGGTATAAATCAATGACTTACCGTAGCCCCACAGAAAATAGTCAAGCGGCCAATCGACTGACCCATGTCTTGAGATAACACGCTCACAATACTTACTCTTCAATAAATCGATTGTAGCATGTGCTGTGTGGCTTTTGGAATCATCCTGTTGAAACCACATGTCGTCCAAGTCCATATCTTCCAATTCGGGCCAAAAATAATCGGTGATCATGGCGCGATAACGCTGCCCATTCACAGTAACGTGACGATCGTTATCGTCGACGAAAAAATATGGACCAATAACGCCGTCGGCATGCCAACCGCACCAAACAGTTATTTTTTGTGGATGAAGCGGTGATTCATTGTGCACATGTGGATTTTCACCCGACCAATAACGCATATTTTGCTTATTGACGAACCCATTGAGCCAAAAATGAGCTTCGTCACTGAAGATGATTTTGCGATGAAATTCATCATCTTGGCGCATCTTCTCCAGAACCCAATCGGAGAACGTACGTCGCTTCAAATGGTCCATCGGCTTCAATTCTTGAGTCAGCTTGATCTTGTATGGGTGTAAACCAAGATCCTTACGCAAAATACGCCATAATGTGATCTGAGCAATGCCCAATTCTTGAGAACGCCATAGAATTGACTGATTTGGATCGTTTGCTACGGACGCCTTAACGACAGCGATATTTTCGACACTTCGACCAACCCGTTATCTCACTGACACGGCAACATCACACAACGAATATGTAGAGTCAAATTTTTGCACTAAACTTGTTATTGCATGTCTACTAGGGCGAGAATTACGACCGAAAATTGGAATTAACGCTCTTAAAGTTGCAGTCACCGACTCCGAATTTTGGCAGAAAATTTTTATAATTTGCAGACCTTGCTCGTTCGTGTACTTTACCATGATGAAAATGTTAAGTTTACTGAATAAATTGACAGTGACACTTTGATGATTAGTGAAAGAGTGCGTTCACAAATTAAATTCAAAGATGTCAAGTCCCTATTGTTAAAATGAATGAATAATCGTCAAAACCGTAGGTTAACATCATACAAACACAAAGTGTCATTCCAACCTTGAAGTAGAAATCAGATGGCCGGTTGTTGTAACTACAGTCTGCAGCCATATGTACACATATTTATGCACATGTTTGAATAAGTTTATATTAAGATCAACTAAAAGTGCTTGCCAACTGAACAGACGAGCAAAAATAAACAAATAAAATAAAGCAACGAAGCATTTTTGAAACAAAAGTGTCAAAAACATATCATGATAAATAAAGTAAAAATAAAAAAATAAATAACATTGTATATTTTATGTGTCTAGACTGTCTACGACCTTAAAAACGACAGTTCAATGACTTGGTACATTGTTAAATTGATTTTCGAAAAAAAGAAAGAAAAAAAAAGTTGTATCTATTAATAGTTTTGCGTAAGCGAAAAGCGAAGTAGGACGTATCTTCGAAAAAAACAAACTCACAAACTCTAAAACTTGATCTAAACGAAAGCTATCTAGTCTTCTCAATCACATAATTCACCGTTCGCTATGAAAAAGTATAGGTCCGCATATATCATGATGAAATACAAAAAAAAAGCAATTAACCTTCACCCTTCTTAAATGGAATTTAGACAAGGCGAAAAAAATTCAGTCCGTTTCATAGAATTTTATTGTTGCTGATGAAAAAGTTAGCAATTTTTCAATATCGGTGAAACACTTTCCATTCTCACGTTTTCTTTTTTTATATATCTACTAGTCTTGTGAACATCACAAACAAATTTTGTCCTCAGAGTTCAAAAGGTTAGTCACATGCAAAGTATCACGAGCCAGACAAACCTGTCATTCTAAAAATATCACATTCTAAAACCGCCCCTGTTAACGGTGGCCAAAAAAAAAACCAACACACAATCCCATTCATAATATACAATACATTTAAAAAGTAAAGATAAAATGAATAAAAAACAAACTACAATTATGAATCAAAGCTAAATGGATTCATAATTGTCCAGCCCTAAGTGCACTTACCTTGTTTCTTTACAGGCATTGTCCTTTTTATTGTTGAAATCGTGCCTAATCTCTACTTTTGATGTTGATATATGCAAATGGGTACACACAAAAATAAAAATAAAAAATAAATCACGCGATTTATGATCCCCTAAATGACACTTTAACAATATTTTCGAGTCACTATATACATATAATATATTTTGTAAAATAATTTTGTTCTTTTACTATTATCAACAATAAATTATTAACTTGCTCTCATTAGTACAATAATAATGGCAGACCGCCCTATATATTGTATTTGGCTCTTCAGTCGTCCGACACGAAAAAAAAATTACATTTAACGTTAGGTAATATTATTCACTAAGAAAACATATTTTCAACTTGTACTCGTTATATTGCAATTATTTATTTCACTTATTATTTTTTTGTTTTTGTTTCAAAACACACAGGCACACATTTACTCGAGTTTGGATATTTTCGGTTTCGGTTTTCGAG
The DNA here is from genome assembly GCA_949129095.1 of Volucella bombylans. Lineage (NCBI taxonomy): Eukaryota > Metazoa > Arthropoda > Insecta > Diptera > Syrphidae > Volucella > Volucella bombylans. The sequence goes on along the minus strand of OX422143.1, from coordinate 182,044,357 downwards.
AATTTCTTTTTATTTATTTTCTCTTTTGTATTATTTCACCTTTTTTAATCAAATGAACGAGTTAATGAAAAGAAGCATTGCAATTAATTATTTATTATTTAAAGGATACTCGTAAATTGGAAAAGTTAAATTTGTAGAGATTTGAAATTTTTTTTGAATTTTTTTGTATTTGTACAGAAATATTACAGAACCGTTAGAATATAATATGTACGTACTAGTGCAATTTTTACGAAACAAAAAATAATAAAAACAAAATTATTATCTACTGTTTCACGAGATGAATATTGACGAGCAAAAAATCGCATTAAAGCTCACAATCCAGAGTGTTTGTATCTACACATGAAGAAAATTGCGAAACTTGAAATAATTTTTTTGTTATATTTTGCCTGCTCACATAAGAAAAAGATACACCGCTTTTGTCGCTGTCGTCTGTAGTCGTGCTCAGGAATATTAGGGCAGATTGAGATGGAGAGATACGAGCATGGTTCAGCATTCGCGCATACAGGCTGTATTGTACTGTGACTCAAAATATGCAAAATCACTTTGAATTTTTAAACGGTTGAGATTTTTTGTATCTTTTGGTTAAGAACTATCCCTAGATTCAACTGAAATTGAAATTATATTTCTTTTCGAAAAAAAAATGAGAATTTTGACATCTACGAGTTCGAATTGATGAAAATTTGAATTCGAACTCGAACTAAGACACTACCGCCGGGCGCCAAGTTTTGATTTTATCTTTATGGTCTTTCGAAAACCAAACTTAACCGTTCATCATATTTAAATTCGTCGGTTACATATTTAGATCACAGTACATGGATTCGAGCACGTTAAAATTTGAGATGGGAGAGGACTGTAAAAAGGACTAATGGACGATTTAAGGTTTTTCTAGGTTAAAAACTTCCCCTTGATCTGGATTTCACTAGATACGTCATGTAGGGCATGGAGATAGAGAATTTGAATTTGAACATTGTTATTTTTTCATTGCTCACTCTCTTTTATTTTACTCTTACTCCACTCCATCTCTCTCTCTCTCGCTCTCTTCGTCGGCAATTTTACATTCTGCTCTACAGTTTTTTACTACCTACTCGTATACAAAATGATTTCTGTTTATTTTTTATTCCTTTTTAAGAAGTCTATAAGAAGAACACTCTTGTGAATTGTTTGCCGATGTGCGCATGTTGTACACCACCAACTTTGGGCTATTTGAATTTCCCAAAAATAAGACTAAGCTTGCTGCCAATAATAACGAAAGTGTTCTGACCAAAACTCAAGTGCCTAAGCATACTCGTATAATAAAATAAAAGAAAAACAAATTTACAAAATTTGTGTTTATCTTTTGTATCGGCCCTGTCTGGGAGGGAGCAAATTATTCATATCTATTGTATGTATGGACACCTTATGTATGTACATACGAGTATGTGTAGGATAAGCTGAATGCCATTATACTATATTGACATACAAAATCGACCGGTCGACAACCTTATGTACGTTGGATCTTACACGCGGGAGGGTGTTTCATACTCGTAGATACGAGAAGGAAAGCTTCTATTGTATTTACTAACACTTTCTTGGCCATGGTCAAAGTTTCATCATCCTACCCCAGTCCTTTTTGGCTTTTGACTTTATTTTTTCCCTTCCTTCCCTTTCTTCTTTCGAAAATGCTCACTCAAACTCTGCCTGTTTGTTTCCTGTTTATAATCATGTGAGCCAGCAAAGACAAATCCAAACGATGTTGTTTAAATTATCTTTTTCAAAAAACTCAAGTGACTACAAACAATCGTATGTATTGGCTCGTATATCATATACACGTAATCAACAATGTACATACATACGTGTATGCTCGGATACTCGTATGTATAAAACGACAATAGCTTCGAAAATTTTTGTCTACCTCAGCTATAATAGTTTCGAATACTTTAATGTATTTTTAAACGCGCAGCATATTCGTATTCTATATTTTCACGGACGTAAAAAATTCCTCACTATGTGTCTGCAAGAAAGATATTTTAAATTTATATACTCCACTGCGCGTGAACTTTGTATTTCTGTTTTTTTCTTCTTTTTTTTCCAAATTCCTATTTTTTAAGGCGGCGACGGTGAACAAAAAAACAATTCTTCTCGATTTATTGACGACATGTAAAGTTAAACAAATCGTTTAGTGCTGATTTTTGAATATGGGGGTTGGGTTGTTCTTGTAGGTAAATTACGATTTTATCACCACTTTTTTATGAGTATGCATTCTAGATACGGAATCGAATCGAATTTGAACGAATGTAGAAAAGTTATATTATAGACGTAGACGTGTTCGGATACAAGTAAACAACATTCACAACAATATTTTATTAACGAACAAATAGTGAATTTGTGGAAAACAAATTTAGAGCGCGTACACTAGAACGTGACGACACACCGACGTTTCGACATTTACTTATCCTCAAATCGTTTAGGGTAAATATTCTCTTCGTAGTCCTCCGTAGGCTTATGCAGAAAAGAGAATATAAACATGCTGCCACACATAATATTACAAATTACGAGTAATTAGAATTTTTAGTATTTTTTTTTCTATTCTATGTATGTAAAAGAGAAACTTGTGAACATAGAGATACAAATATATGCATATGTACAATAGATATGTAAAATGCACTTGTGTTATGCGAGAGTATTTTAAGCGTTTACATCGGCAACTCCAACTGATGACATTAATAGGGACTTGCGCAATGGTAAGCTACCCCCAAAGAGAAATTCTCGTTCTTGAAGAGATTTACATAGATACAATTTGTTAAAAGCTTAACAAACCATAATTCTCTTTGGCCACCCTAAACATAAACATTCGACCAAATCTGTTTTGCCTGGCTGTGCTGAATATAAACCGAGTCGTAAATACGAGTATCCACAAACTGTGCATTTCTGTATGCACAATAAAGTAACTCTTTTTGAATGCTTCATAACGTCGAAGGATAATGTTAAACAAAAACTTATAATAGGTACTATTTGTACCTATTTAAATTATAAGACTAAATACCTATGTTAGTTATTCTTTTCCGGGCTACTCCGACATATTTGGAGCTCAGGCCGGTAAGGATTTCCAAGACTTAGTCTGAGCCAAGATGGTGTCGGACGAGTCCTATATGGGCCAACGGGCACTCACATCCCGGAACGGGTTACTGGCCTCGTCCTAGGGGCAAAAAAATGGAACTGGTCCTCCAGGTTGGGGTAACTGCCCGGCCATCTAAAAAAAAAAAATTACAACGAAAACGATTAAAGGACAATGAGCTTCGTATATGCACGTGAAATGTTAGGTCCGTTAATAGACCACGTGCAGCCGAACAACTAGCAGAGGCCCTGGACTGCTGAAAAGCAGACATAACCGCCATTCAAGAAATGCGATGGGATGGGCCGGACAAAAAGACGATCAAAAACTGCTACGAGTACTACGGCGATTGCTATCGACGGCAAAAGCAGCGATTATTTGGATGCGAATTTGTTGTCGGAGGCTGACTAAGACAAGAGCTACGAGCACCTCGTAGCAATCCGCATCAAGGTTAAATTCGCCAACATTAGCCTTATATGCGCGCATGCCCCCACAGAAGAGAAAGATGACGACACCAAGGATGCCTTCTATGATCTCCTTAACAAGATCTACGAGCAATGCCCTAGCTATGACATTAAAATTATCCTCGGTGATTTTAATGCAAAGCTAGGAAGAGAGGGTATCTATGGTGGAACGATCGGAAAATATAGCCTGCACGACACCACCTCCGATAACGGATTCTTTGCGGCGGGGCGAAACATTCTCGTATCTAGCACGCGGTTCCCACATCTCAATATACATGAAGGGACTTGGAGAACTCCTGATCAATTAACAGTCAACGAGATTGATCACATTGCGATTGACGCAAGACACTCCTCCACTATTATGGATCTCCGTACGTTCCGAGGATCCAACATCGACTCGGACCATTACCTTGATGTAGCCAAGGTACGGTTGCGGTTATCCCAAACTAATGACGTCAGGCGGCTACAATCGCAAGAGATCGCCAAGTCCTTTTCCGATCGAGTGTCTCTTCGGTCCAATACTGCCAGCATAAAGCATCGAAGACCACTGGAAAAACTGCCAAAACGCCATCAGAAGTGCTGCCTCTGATGTGCTTTGTTTCACTCGTCCACCACAACGACACCCCTGGTTTGATGATGAATGCCGGCAAGCACATGCCGGCGGCGCTGCATAGTAGGGCCAGAGCTGCTCATGAGCTCTATGAGCGCGAAGAACACCGGAGAAGAAGGAGGAAGAAAAAAGAGCATGAGAAGCGCACGGTCGAGGAAATTGAGAGATGTTACTCCAGGAATGAGGTTCGGAAGTTTTACCAAAAGGTAAAAATAACATGCCACGGAAACAAACCTCGAACCGAAGCCTGTAGAGATGAACAAGGGAACATCGTGGTAGAATCGCAGTCGATGCTGATATCGCTGTCAGGCAAAATCAACCTTTCAACCTGGACGATGATGACCAACAATTCCGTCCACCCGACCTGGACGAAGTGAACATAGCTATATCTAAGATTAAGTCCAAAAAATCTGCTGGAGCGGACGGCCTGACTGCCGAGCTCTTCAAAGCGGCAGGCGTTGACTTGGTAAGGAGCATACACCAACTCATCTGTAAAATATGGTCGGACGAAAGTATGCCCGATGAATGGAACCTCAGCATTGTTTTTCCGATTCTCAAGAAAGGAGACCCACTTAACTGCGCCAACTATAAAGGCATCAGTCTCCTTAACATCGCATACCAGATCTTATCTGCTGTATTGTGTGAACGCCTGAAGCCGTTCGTCAACAACCTGATAGGTCCATATCAGTGTGGCTTCAGGCCAGGAAAGTCCACCATCGACCAAATATTCACACTACGGCAGATGTTGGAGAAGACCCATGAGCTTCAGATCAATATACACCACCTATTCATCGACTTTAAGGCAGCGTATGACAGCATCTATAGAGACGAGCTATACAGAGCAATGTCTAGTTTCGGCATCCCTGCCAAATTCGTCCGTCTGTGCAGGATGGCGATGGAGAATGCACGCTGCTCCATCAAGGTCGGTAGCGATCTCACCGAGGCCTTTGATGTCCAGAAAGGATTTAGACAAGGCGATGCGCTGTCATGAGATATTTTCAACATCGTACTTGAAAGAATAGTGCAAAACTCACGAGCAAACACAAGAGGCACTATCTTTCAAAAGTCCGTCCAACCACTCACATACGCCGACGATATTGACATAATCGGGAAAAAGCATCGTGATGTCAGTGGCGCTTTCGCGAGTATTGAGACGGAAGCTGTGAAAATGGGTTTTGCGGTCAACGAGGGCATGACCAAGTATATACTGTCAAGCAAAAAGGGCAACCAACACCGAGGTCTCGGGCAGAACGTCACGCTTGACAGGTATAACTTTGAGGTAGTTAAGGACTTTGTCTATCTAGGCTCCGCTATAAATATAGACACCAGTGTTGAGATCAAACGAAGAATAACTCTTGCCAACCGCTGTTTCTTTGGGCTAAGAAGGCAATTGAGTAGCAAGGCCCTCTCTCGGACAACGAAAGTCACCCTTTATAAGACCTTAATAATCCCGGTACTGCTCTATGGCGCAGAGGCATGGACATTATCAAAAATGGATGAGGGTGTTCTTGGTTGCTTCGAGAGAAAAATTCTTCGGGCGATCTTCGGTTCCATCTGCATTGACGGTGAGTTGAGAAGGAGAGATACACAATGAACTCTACGGACTGTACAGCGACATCGACCTAACCACAAGTTTGAATATCCAAAGACTGAGATGGCTAGGTCATGTAGAGCGTATGGACACCAATGTTCCGGTCCGAAAAGTCTTCGAATCCGCTCCCAAGAGACAGCGCAGTAGAAGAAGGCTAAAACTCAGGTGGCGCACGTAAGTGGTCCACCCCGGACTATAGCGCCACTTAAAGAAGAAGACGTGTTAGTTATTTATGTTCTGTGATAGAATATGTTCATAACATTTGGTGAAATGTTATTTTTATCAATGCATCTAACTTGCTTAGATGGCGCTAGAGACTAGGGTGGCTCTGGCCCCCAACAAATGAGCCTTTCAAGTTAGCGGGGTCTTTGGTTAACTGCCTCCAGTACCGCACTCCAAGGTGGTTGAAGTCACTTTCAACTTGTGGGCGCTTCTGCACTGTCCCTCCGGATAGAAATCGAAGACCCTTCTGGCCAGAGCATTGATATCAAATCGCTCTTCGTGTCCCACCATCTTGAGATTGATGCGAATTTCGTTATACAGCTCGTAGAGTTGGTTGCCATATGTCCCCGGAAGCCCGTCAAAGCCAACAGGACCTAAAACTGCTTTTACCGTGTATATGTTCGTCCCCCTTCGCTAACGTCCATGATTCTGTGCCATAAAGTAGATCTAGGATGTATTTCATCTTGGCAGGATCCTGTTAGTTAATTTATGATATTACTTCTTTTTCTTCTTTTGTTAACCGTTGAAATATTGTAATTATATCTATTGCTTCATAATGCGCCGCTGTGAGGTTGGCTAAATTTTCGGACCTAAGAACCATTCTACAGGTCGCTTTATTTTGGATTACCTCGTTAGTGATGCCGATGGCTTTCAGTTGCATGATACAATTATTTTGTTTTCTGCATCTTCTTTGAACTTCGGCTCGAACTTAAGCCTCTATTAATTTTTGAACTGGATTTTCCGACGACTTTCGTTTAACATGGCAAAATCAGCTGACTTTCTCAACTTGAAGTTTCTCTACTACTAGTTTTTAATGTGGGAATTTCCGCAAATGCACATAATTCTTATAATATCGCGTTTCTTACACCCACGACATGTGCCTATCTACATTGGCAACGGGATGAAAGTCCTCACCATGAACTTCGTGTTCACATTTTCATGGGGTTAAAAGATTTTTTGACAAGTGACAATTTTTAAATTTGAGCAGTTGGCCTGAACATACCTTTTTTTTCTAATCTTCGCACTTCCTTGCTCATCAACGATCAAAACTAAAATGAAAAAATATATCAGAAATGGAACGATATGGAAAAAAAACGATGTGCTTCATGAGATTTTTATGAGAACCCTTCTTCTTCCAACTTCAATAAAAAGCGTTCACTCTCTTTGTGCCTGTTCACATTGGCGGGGGCAGGAAGATTGTCCGAAAGAGAGGAAGTGGGAAGAAGAAGTGTTACTTCCACCGAGAATCCATTTCTAAAGTGGATTCTCGGGTGCAACACATCGTTTTTTTCCATTTCTGACATATTTTTTCATTTTAGTTTTGATCTTTGATGAGAAAGGAAGTGTGAAGAATATGAAAAAACGTATGTTTCAGGCCAGCTGCGCAAATTTAATAATTAAAAATGCTCCGATTCAAGTGTTCCACTTGTCAAAAAGTCTTTTAACCCCATGAAAATGTGAACACGAAGTTCATGGTGAGGACTTTCAACCCGTCGCCAATGTAAACAGGCACAAACGGAGAATCTTCCTGCCCGCGCCAATGTGAACAGGGACACTCGTAACATTTTCATTTCCATCGCCGTCATTTATTCTTTATATTTTTCGTACATCGTCCAACATTGCGATGCGTATGTTAAACGACTGTCTTATACAGGGTTTTTCATTAAGAACTGTACATGTGTACGCACCCGTAATGTTTTTTTGTAAACTGTTATTACTATTTTGCTCGTCAATGTCTGCCAATTATGAGTCGAACGAGGAAGGTGAGATGTGGTTTCAACAGGACGGCGCCAATAGCCACACAGCGGGCCAAACAATGGAGATATTGAAGTTAGAGTTTCGGGGGCGTTTTATAACATATAACAAATTCTTTAGTTTGATCAGCATTTTTCTGTCATGCATTTGATACATACGAGTTTTTGCTCCATTTAAAGCAACCTAGACTGACTCTTTCCATCGTCATCGTAATTTCCTTGACGAATAACGACAGAGCCTAAAGATTTAAATCTGGCCCGATGACTCCTTCCAAATAGATGTCAACAGATTGGTTTGCTGGTTGGGAATATTCAGTATTGGTACGACGGATTCGTATTCCGTCAACTAATATGAGTTGCGTGTAGGGCTGTAACGTCGTTGTTTACAATATAATAGCGCTAGCATTGGCGAGAGGAAATAAAGTTTTTCCGAAGTCCTTCATCTGGAATAGAAAGTCTTGACCCGAATTGGTTTTGTCCACTGCCTTGGCGTACAGGCAGTCCTCGAGTTACGTCTAGGAATATTTTGACCCCAGTCCACAATCTAACTTCAATTCTTTTGAGTTTCGTGACGAGTGCACTCATTTTTTGTGCGGTCTTCATAATTTTCAACTTATGCTTGCAGTGAATCAATGTAAATTGTTTTAGTATGGGATATATCTGCAAAAATGGTATGGAATGAGATTCTGGAAGAATTATAGCATTCTAGAAGGTGAAACAAATATTGACGCATAATGGGAAGAGTAAACACTGCAATTTGAATGGAGTAAGGAAAGAGTTATGTCCACATTTTTTGGAGTCGCCTGAATGTCCCTCAACCATAGAACATCCAAATATGGATGAGAATTAAACCGATATCGTGAATTTAGCAAACTATTATATCTTCGCCTGTTGCTAGGACTGAAGAAGAACTAAAAAAAACTATTAGAAGCCTTTGTAAGTTTACAGAATGCTATAACAATTTTTGAGGAAATTGATCCAAATTTTGAGAAAAGTTTTGATATTAACACCAAAATTGCTAGTGTTTATCAGTGTTATCGAGAAATATAGATAAATAAATAAATACGAGACATACGCGTGTTGATACCTTTTTTAAACCAAAGATTTAGATTTAATTATGTTTTTTTGCTTTTATTAAATGTTTTAATTTTTTTATAATTTGCGTGCGCTCAAAGGATTTGCGTACCCTTAAAATCATTGCACACAGCGAGGGCGAAGGAAAATTAGGGAGGGAAGAAAAAAAGTACCGATGAACGTTGGTTTTAAATGTTTGAAGGTTATAATGACTAGGACATAACGAGCTCGGCTGGGCATTGTATAAGCGGGTTTTACGGCTTACGAACGAATCCCGATATTTTAGAGTACGTCTGAAAGTGGTGTACTGATGAGCATTCTTAGTGAGACGGTTGTTACGGTTAAAAGTTCAAAGGGGAAATGCTACTAGCGATTTCTATGGAGCACTATTGGTGGAAATAGCTATAGAACAGAGTGCAATGTATTGTATTCCAAATATATTACAACATGATTTATTAATATACTATAGTATGATTATTTAATATAAAATTATGGTTTTTTTGTTCATTATATGATTTTAAAAAACCCAACTCCTCTATTTTATATGATACTGTATGAGAGAATATGTTTCGATGTACGTTGCATATTTCAGGACCAGAACACGTCATAATTACGCGGACTGCCTGCACTCCAACTTTCATTTCGGGTCTGCTCTAGTGTGAATATATAGTCAGTCAATCGGATCGTTGACAAATGGTTTCAAGCGTTCACACAATACGACAGATAGGATCTTGAAATTTAGAGGACTGGTGCCTCTCTATTTTGCGCAGTTTAGAGGATCTCCTTTTTATGGATCAGCATATCTTCCTCTGACCAAAATGAGTTGGTATACGCTCTCTTCCATGTTATCTTCTGCTGCTTTCAATATCATAAACATTGCTCGACTAGACGAAATTCATGCCTCTCATGGCCTAAATTTAATAGTTCGTTCTGCATTACAGTGCAGTTTGAGTGGTCCCTGGCTTTTAACAATCTGAAAAAGTGGATTTTCCACATCCATAACATGTCAAGATCGAACAACTGGACGAAGCTTCGAATTGTTTGGGATGCGACTGGAGCCTTTCCCAACAAGATCCACCCAAGGTGAGTTTTTTGAGCTACCGGAGCCGTGAACCTTTCTGCTCTTATGATGTCTGGTAGGAGAATTTCGGCATAGACGTCGCTTCCCAAGAGTAGATCTACAGTAGCGGGAGTGTGGTAACAGGGATCAGCCAACATCAATCCATTTATATGCGTCCATTTATTGAAGTCTACCTTTTGGGATGGAAGCAGCCCAGTCAGGGATTTAAAGACAAAGGCTCGGATATGTCCTTCGTATGCTGAATGCAGTGAGCCGAACGATAAATCCACGTAATTGTGGCATGCTCCACTGCTAACCTTTCCTAATCCAGATACTTCGATAAATGTGCGTTTGTTCCGGAGATTTAACAGCTGGACTGCAGATCCTGTGATGAAGGAGGCTTCCGAACCCGGGTCGATTAAGGCACGGAGATTAAAATACTTTCCCGACTTTGCTCTTACCTTCACGATCGCTGTTGCTAAGAGTACCTGTGTGTTGGTATTGTGTTGTGTATGAAAGTTGTTGAGTGTTGAAGTTGTGGAGGTTTGACTATTGTTGGTTGGATGAAATGCTGGAGCGTTAGGATTTACTATTGTAGTCTGAAAAGTCTGTGATTGTGTGTTGGGTTGTGTGGAATTTTGGGAAGTCTGATGGGGTTGTGTGTATGTGTGCGGTAGCTGAGAGTGTGTGTATGGGTAATGTGAAGTGTTAGTGTGTGGTGTATGATTGGACTGTATTGAGTTGTGAGGTGTTGTGTATGAAGACATATGTGTAGGATGCGAGTTTGGTGACGAATTATAGCTATTGTGCAATAGCGAATGATGCCTTTGGCCGCAAAAATAGCAACATACCCGGCTTGGGCACTGCTGTGTATGATGGCTGTACGCCAAACAGTTTTGACAGATGCCTAGCTTTCTGATTTCATTGCAGCGTTTACCTATGTCCATCGTTAAAAACTTGTTGCACTTTCGAAGGGAATGCTGACCATTGTTACAAATACTGCAACTATATTGTTGTTTTTGCTTTGGTCTTGTGGTAAAGGAATTCTTTGCTGGCTGCCTGGTCTGCGCTTCTGGTTTGGATTTTGGTTTTAGCTTTTGCTGATCTACGGCTTCCAAAGTGCGAAACCTGGCTTCCAGAAATTCTGAGAACTCAGCCAAGGTAGGAAGCTCTTTCTTTGACCCTAGTCTCTCTTCCCATAACTGCTGTGTTAGGGCTGGAAGTTTATGAAGCATGACATAAATAACTATTATATCCCAGTTATTTGTCTAAACTCCTAGGTTTTTCAGCGCATGTAGGCATTCAGTGGACACATCCAACAGGTGTTTTATGTTGTTGGAGTCTTCGGCAGTGATAACGGATTGTCCGAAAAACAGTTTGAGCTGCGTGTTAACCAACACCCGTTTGTGGTCATACCGGTTTGTAAGAATGTCCCAAGCCTTCTGGTAATTATCACTGTCCAAGCTGAGATGTTGTAGTAGTCTTTCCGCCTCTCCCGTGATGCTTGATTTCAGGTGGTGAAGCTTTTCAATCTCCGTTAAGGTTGAGTCGCTATGGACCAAGGAATGGAAAATGTCATGAAATGACTTCCAGTTTTCGTAACTACCGGAGAATGTAGGTAGATTAATTGTTGGTAGTCGGAGTTCATGCCTTTTGATCGACGCAACTGTTGAAGTAGATTTGCCTGGAACGGACGTGGGGGTGACCTTCTCAAGGTGATCGAGTAGAGACGCACGGTAAGTCACATATAATTCCTTGATCGAATCAAATATCTCATCAATTTTTTAACTTTCAGTGTCAGTCTCGGCATTTGTAACAGCATCCCGATTCGCATTCATGCTGGCTTGAAAATTACTTTCGAGAATAACAAGACGACTCTGAAGGTAATTTTTGGACGTTTTGGATTCTTTGTTCGCCTTCTTGAAGTTTGTGTCATCCTTGTTTATTTGCGCCCACAGATTTTTGAGTACTTTAAGCCTCATTTTATTTATTTAATTTATTATATTTATTTATTATGTTATAAATATAATTAAAGGCCAACTTACTACTCACTCACCTGTATATATTTGTCTGATTTGTCTCAATCTATATATATTTTCGCGCCGCGGGAAACCGTTTGGCACTGGAACTCGCAGTTTTAATGTCTTTCACTTTATATTATTTTTTTTTAAGTATCCGGCTCGAAGGAACAATGTTTTGTATGCAAGCACTCTCTTTTATAAAAATTGTTAATAAAAAGACTTCCTTTTTTTGTTTTGTTTTATTCGTTATAAAAAATACTCCTTCCTTAAGTCTTATTCATTCATGACTGCTGCTGCAACACCGACTGTGACTCTACTATTAAATGTTTTGCCTCATATCCACCGGGTTGAATTGACACATTACTTTTATGTTTTAGCAAAACTTACAAACGTTATTCCCCCTTTTCCCCGATCACTTCCTTCACATGCTCTTCCTTTATTCTGCGGAGAAACCGATGTTGTTTTCTCCTTCTTGGCTCGTACAGTGTATGAGGGACTCTTGTTTTTCTATGCAGTGCCGTTTTATAGGCAAGTTGTTGTTATACTCGTTCTTGCCTGCACTGTTCGTCAAATCAGGAGTTTGGTGTACAGCAATTGAGGTATTGCGGGCTATTTTTGCCATCCATACCACTAATATTCGATAATTAAAGCTATAATGGCGTTGACAAGAAGTTATTCGATACAGGATTCCAGATGTTTCTTTACAGTTTTAAACGTAAAATCTCCCAACAGTATTTTTGTATTGTTGTACTATCTGAGATATCCGTAGATGTACCTTGTCTGCAACTAGGAGGATCTTCGAGTCTACATTGGGAGCATGGAATGTTCGGAGAATTATATTACAGGAGGAAAGTCAATTTCTAAAAGCCGTTTCCGGCTATGATATCATGTAGGTTATGGTTTGTGATCACCTTAAACGAATTTAACATTTTAACGAGCAGCCCATAAAATAGTATTTAATAGCACCGTATATTACGTACATATATAATTCTTTGTGGAGCATGTGTTTATATCAGGCTGGTGTCGATGAATTTAGCTTAGATGCGGATAAATTTAGTGTACCGAAACTCAAGATCTTTTACCTTAGTCTACCACTTACAACAAATCCGCACCAAAATTGGCGCTGCTTTTGTTCTCTGTAGAGGTCACCATAATACGAGTATGCATATGTACGAGTATATTAAAGTTTTTAATTCTCTGGAACTTGCCACCGCACTTCCTAGTTATTGGTGATATATGCTTAGTTGTAGGGCTTACGCTAGTTATTCGACTGCTCGTGGCCTTTTCAGGATTCGAATATTCCATGTGCAGATGCAAGCATCGTTCTCCTTTTTTAATTTTATAGGTTGGTCAACAGCCAATCAATTGCTTCATAACAGTATTTCCTTTACGTGAATGGGTAATTTGCCTCACTCACAACCCCCAAACCTCGAGGCGCTTTCTGGGAACCATTGGGCAAAAGGGTTCCGATGTACCAGAGCCAGAACCTTTTTCAGGGATATGAAGGCCACCGTTGACCCATTTAGGGTTCATCAATCTCCATTTTAGCATCCTTACTAGTCCTGAAAAGTCTTTATTACCCTCAGCTTCAAAACGTTAAAGTAGATCATGTAAGGAGTCTGTCATGCAGATTCATTCCCAGTTCTTCTTGACTTGCCTAGTCATTTTTGATTTAAAATAAGAGTGGTACTTTGTTCTCCTACTCGACACTAGAGCTAATAAGTATGGTTAGTCAAGCCTAAGTCAATGAGATCAATACCCGGCGGCACAAAGAGCAAATAAAGATAATATCCCAGTCGCTGCATTTGGTAAATTAAATTTTTAACTAAGTGAGACGAATGAAAACGAAACAGTTTTTTTCCAAATCGAACAAATCTAATTGATTGATTTGACAGATTTGACATAACCAATTCCAATAATTCCTTTCATTGCAAACTGTCAAACGTCAACAAACGTCACATTAAAAAAGTACAGGCTTCTCTACAATTTTAAGAAATAGTCCTCCGAGAAGAACTTTAATAAATGGTCGTTCAAGGGTTGGGTGTTGTGAATAAAGAAATGGCTGCGGTAAAGCCAATATTCCCTCGCCTATTCAACAAAATCGTCATTACACTTGAGAACAGTCTAATTCCAGAAGCAAAATTAGATGCGACTCCATCCCATGTCGATGGCTTGGATAAGGAAACTGAAAAAGATCTTCGTATCCTAGGATGTGAACTCATTCAAACTGCGGGAATTCTTCTTAATTTGCCACAAGTAGCAATGGCCACTGGCCAAGTTATATTCCAGAGATTTTTTTACTCTAAAAGTTTTGTGCGTCACAATATGGAAACCGTGGCCATGAGTTGTGTTTGTTTAGCGTCGAAAATTGAAGAAGCTCCTCGCCGAATACGTGATGTTATTAATGTTTTCCATCACATAAAGCAAGTTCGAGTACAAAAGTGAGTTGTAAAATAAATCAAAGAGTAAATGTTTGTGTGATTGACTAGAATGAAAGTCGAAAATATTATTGTTCAATTAAAATTCAAATATTTCTTATTTTATTGTAGGGACATAACACCAATTATCCTTGACCAATTCTACACCAACCTTAAGAACCAAGTGATAAAGGCGGAGAGACGAGTACTTAAGGAGCTTGGATTTTGCGTGCATGTCAAACATCCGCACAAGTTAATCGTCATGTATTTGCAAGTGCTTAAATACGAGAAACATGAAAAGTTGATGCAAATATCATGGAATTACATGAACGATTCATTAAGAACGGACGTTTTTATGCGCTATCAGCCAGAGACGATCGCTTGCGCGTGTATTTATTTAAGTGCCCGAAAACTGGGAATCGCCCTCCCAGCAAATCCGTCATGGTATGGTATATTTAAGGTTTCCGAGGAGGATATAATCGATATCTGTTACCGCATCATGGAGCTCTACAAGCGAACCAAGGTAGATAAATGAAGAGAGTTGTGAGAGAAAAATTACAAAACCCATTAATTGAATTTATGTGATTTTAGCCCAATGTGGAGAAACTGGAGAGTGCAGTGGAAGAACTAAAGAAAAAATACCTGGAGTCTCGCAACAAAAAACAAGAGCAAAACACTCCCCCAGCTGTTACTACAGTAGATCGCAACACCACCTCTCACAATGCCTGGGGTGGTTTTATTCAACGAACCATTCCTCTGCCAGTTGCGTCGGACGCTAAGTCCCCTGATAAACGCTCTAGGTCTAGATCTAGAAGCCGGTCAAGGAGTCGATCCAAGAGTCACTCTCGATCCAGATCACGAACTCCATCTGTGGACTATAAAAGTCGATCATCGAAAAAAGGCCACCACCGTTCAAGAACACCCGTTAAAAGCAGCAAAAAGAAATCGCGCCATTACTCTCGGTCCCCATCATCATCGCCGCACTCAAAGCACCGAAAGAGGTAATTTTGATAGCTCCTTGTTTGTTTTTTTTTATTCCGAAATTGAAGATCAATATTTATTTAAAAGGAAATCATCGAGAGACCGTGAACGTTCAGACTACTATTCCAGCATGGACAGAAAGGACCGCGACAAGTATAGAGATCGTGAACGTGATCGTCGCGATAAAGAGCGCTCTAAACACCACTCTAGGTACTCCAGCAACCGCGGGTCGCGTAGCAGAGGAGGCAGCAACAAGAGACGTGACCGCTCACGCGATAGAAAACGCTAATTTTATAAATTTCAAATACATATGGACAAAATAAGAACACATCATTTTATTCAATTCATTGTAACACTTTAATTTGTATACATACACATGTATATGCATATATTTACATATTTTATATATTTTCTTTATTTCACTTTCAAATACTTTTTCTACATTTTTCAAAATAGATTAAAATATAAATGGGAAAGCAAAACTTTAGACAAAATTATCATAAACGCCTGTAGACGAGTAACCTATCACAGCTCAGAACAAAAACAAGTAAAAACTTAAGTCTTTCGTTCTAAATGAAATGTACAAATGAATGTTGACTTCTTATAGTGTGATACGGTAGGCAGCAAGAGTGACTTGGGGATGATCCAAATGCACATCTCGGAATTCGTCCGTGAATGTCAGAATGTAGAAGCAAAATATTGTGGCAATTATCCACTCGGAAATGCAGCTAACCACATGGTACTGCCATCCACCGTCTGATGGGTACCTGAAAAAGAGAATTCCTTACAATTCTAAGTGCTTAATTCCTGAATTTTAAAAATAGTAAACTGGACATGATTTGTATGAAGAAAAGCCTATCCAAGTAGACCACCGGACTAGACTAACCATAGGAGTTATGTTTTGGAATGTATATTTGTTCTTTGTTTGCAGTGTCTCGTAAAAGAAACACTCCTCGGTAGCGATATAAAATGTCTGGAAATTTTTATAGTGCCAATCTAGCTACTACTGAGCCACATCGTTTGAATGCTACGCTTCCTATTGCCAGATTATCAGAGAACATCGAAACAGATTAGCCACTCAAAGAATGAAAGATGGACTTACGAGTTTTCTTATCAACAAATGTGGTGTTCATATTGCATACGTTTTCTCTCTTCTTTCTCTGTGAGCAGCCTCTACATTGTAATTTTGTTACGCTGGCAACGAATTCATTATTGACAGGGAACGAAATGTACCGCCTCTTCCTAACTGAATGCGGTTGACGTTGGGCTCCTATTTTTATTCTGAAAAGTTACTCCCACAAGCTCTTTTAAATCTAGACTTCAAAAATATATTGAAGCATATACCCAAGAGTCACCAGCATCCTTCCCCAATGCCGAAGTTCCTAACTCAAGATATTTAAGGCTGGATATATTTAGTGGATATGTATGCATGTGGTTATTTAAACCATCCTTTGATTTTAACTTTTCCACCACGACATGGTCAAGTGATGACCAGTTTCTTTAAACAGAAGAAACAAAACATTTCGCGCTAAACTATCGGCTAGTGCCAAACCAGCAAAGCGACTGTAGGCAATTTAGACAACAACGAATACACAATCGTTTAACATTTAACGACGGAGCTCCACAAAGCCATGGCCGAATTGGCGGCTCTAAGAAAACTGATCCAGCTGCATCGTATAACTCGGGAAACATATCTCGCTCTATGCCGCTTAAAAATGTTTCATTAAAATTATTACAAACCTACAACGAATTTAAGCAGCGGCACACGCTCTATAGCTTTTTAATTGGGTGTTCAGGCCACAAGTCTGAGGCTACGCGCAAAGCATTTATAATTGGCGCGCGCACAAGGGATTTTGTGTACCCTTAAGATGTTTGCACATAGCGAAGGCGAGGGGAAGTTAGGGAGGGAAAAAAGAGAGATACCGATGTGCGTTGGTTTTAAATGTTTGCAAGTTATAGTGACTAGGAAATAAAGAACTCGGCAGGGCATACCATAAGCGAGTTTTACGGCTTACGAACGAATCACGATATTTCAGAGTACGTCCGAAAGTGGGCTTGAGGGTATACTGATGAGCATTCATAGCGAGACGGGTGTTACGGTGCTACTGGCAATTTCGGTGGAGCACTGGTGGTGAAAATAGCGATACAACAAGGTGAGACAGGAGACATTTCGTCGGTGTTCCAGGTTGTCAATATTGATGTGAATTATGAGTTTTATCGCATGGTTTTGAATCTTATCTGGCAAGTGCAAAGAGGTCTTAGGGGCTCCTGACCAAATAAGGGCACTGTACTCAAATTTTGTGCGGATAAACGCTTTATATATTGAGGCCAGATCAGAGGGGGTGAAATATTTCTTACATCGCTTGAGGAAACCTAGACATTTCGCGGAGTTTTTGGCGATATCGAATACCACCTTGACCAAAAAGTTCCCGGAGTAAACACCGTGTGGCGCTCCCATTGTTCCGATTTGAGTTCTGTTTTTTCTTATTAAGTTGTTAAATCTGTTGTTGACATTCCCTCCAAATCTTACCGTCATAGCTTGAAATTTGCAAAAGTTACGTAGCCAAGAGTACATCTAACTCTGTGTGTGTTGGAGACTTTTTACAATTTTAGAAATGCATTTAAATGTGCAACAACGAACTTGTATTAAATTTTGCGTAAAAAACGAATTTAATGGTGCGCGAACGTTGGAAATGTTGGAAAAGTTTTTCGGCAACAATTCTCTAAAGAAAACGGTCGTTTACCAGTGGTACGAGCGGTTCAAAAGTGGTCGTGAGTCAATCGAAGATGACTCATGTAGCAGCAAAGTTGGTGCCAAAAGACCTCAATTTAATGCAAAAAAGAGACCGTGTTGACGTCGCAAGAGATGATTTGTGAGGCAAAATCCGATCATTACTGGAGACGAGACGTGGGTTCATGAGTACGACACGCAATCCAGACATCAGACAAGTGAATGGCGTTCACCAAATGAGCCGAGATCAAAAAAGCAACGTCGTTTTCAGTCAAAAAAGAAGGGAGAGCTCACGGTTTTCATGGATTACAACGGTGTAGTGCATCATGAATTTTTACCAGAAGGCCAGACAGTAAACAAAGAGTATTATTTGGTCGGTATGAGATGTTTGCGTGAAGCAATTCGCCGAAAGAGACCAAAATTGTGGACAGAAAACTCGTGGATTTTGCACCATGATAACGCACCGTCGCACTGTGCCATCGTTATTCGAAATTTGTTGACAAAAAATGCAACAAATACCATCCAACAGTCACCGAATTCACCTGATTTGGCTCTCTGTGACTTCTTTCTGTTCAATCGAGTTAAAAAACCACTACGGGGAACGCGTTTTAGCAGCCGAGAGGAAGTAATGGAAAAATCGCAGGAAGCACTGATGGACATACTGAAAACCGAATATAAAAAATGTTTCGAGGATTGGATCAAGCGCTGGCATAAGTGTGTTGCAGTCGATGGGGATTACTTTAAAGGGAACAATATAGATTTAAATGAATGAATTTGTGTTTTTAATTTTCTCAATAAATTCCGGGAACTTTTTGATTTATGAGGTGGTATGTGGTCATTCCAACTTAAGTTGTCATTGACACATATACCCAGAATGGAAAGTTTTGCGGTTTCAGCGATGCAAGTGCCATTCATGGACAGTGGATGGGTGTTTAAATTTCGCTTTAACGACAGCATTGTGTTTTGGAAGCATTAAATTCCACTCAGTTGATAGTTCCCCAATTGGTTATGCTGCTAATGTCAGAATTTAATGAGCTTAACATACGCTGCCTTTTCAGTTCTACAGCTGAAGAGCAGAGACGTGAGTTCGGGAACGAATATGAAAAGCAGAGAGTACAATCATCAGCAAAGGAATATACTGCATTAGAAGTAGCAGATGAAATTGATGAAAATTAAAAAGTGTGTTGGGGACAAAATGAAGACCTGGGGTACACCCGCATTTATTTTGTGAACATCAGACGTTCCGAAATGTAATTTCTAATCCATTGAAGCTATGCGAGATACGATACTAGGCGTGATAAAGTTGATCCGCGCTATTCTGATATTTATTCTGAGACCGTATGAGTATAATGAAAAAAATTAGCATTTCAATGAAAGTCTAGATACGTGAAATGCATAAGCTTTCTCAATACTCAATTAGGAGAGAGGTATTTTAGGAGAACCAATTGAGACCACACTATTGTCAACCGGACAATTTGTGAAAACCATTTGCACTCTTCACAATATAATTATTGACATAAAAAACGACGTTGCAAAAGATAAATCTGATAGTGGGGAAAGAACCATCTAAAAAGGCAAATAATAAATTATCTTCGTCCGGTAACGCATTGACCATTGACTATAGAGCGAGTTCCGACTTAAAAAAAAAAAAAAAAAAAAACAATGATGCCACCAGGGTGTAGACCAAACCAAACAGTACACTTCTGTCTTCTAAATTTTCCAAAACCGACAAATTCCCTTATTCACAAACTCATTGAGGCAAAAGTGAGCCACTTTACTAAACACAATTTTTCGACATAAATAAGAGTTGGCTTCAAGCTGCTCAAGGCCTATATCTCTTTTATAGCAGCCAACGACGTCAATTGATGATTCCGGCTCTTCCGCCACACGTCTATGTTTTTTTCTGTACGCACATTAAGTCGCCGCTTTTGGCTTTGCGTCATGTATACGGGGGTTGCCTTTTATCGATAAATAGTTGCCTCTGTTGTGTTTCGAGCTTCTGTATTTAAAATAAGTTTGAATCATATGGAAACATTCTTCTAGTGTAAGCCTATTCATGATGATTCACTTCAAAAATTATCACAGAAATCGGAGCGTTTTATATTTCTTTTTTTTAAATAACCACCAAAGTACAATTGCTACATAATGCGATAACACAATTTCCGTTTATTTCTTGTTTTGATTTTCCCTCAAAAAAGAAACTGCATCATAAGAACAATAGCAATGATTGCTATGCACAGAACGCCTTAAAAAAGTGATCACACGAGTTGGGCTGGTAATTCTAGCACAGAACTGCATCGAATATCGGTCCATTGTGCACCCGTACACAAGAATACATGTGAACAGTTTTACTGCAAATGTATCAGTAGCCTAAAATCGGTGTGAATGACATCACCCGTTTCCAACGGTTTTTTATTGAAACATTTATCGCAATTAAAAAAAAGATAAAGAATGCTGGTTTTTGAATAATTCAAAATAAATAAAAATATGTGCTGCAGAAGTACAAAGAATTATGAGTCCGTTGCCAGAACTCTGTTCTTTTCCGCCCTACCTTTTGTTAGATAGTTGGTGGTGAATGTAGCGAAAAATACATGCGAGGTGTACTAGGATGTGCACATATTGCCAGCAACTAGAACACGCCGACTTTATTTGCTTGGATACATCTAAAACGATTTCGAGTTTCCGTGTCGAATTCAAAGCGACTAGGAAACCTTAACTTTCATTTTTAGACCAATCTATGGAAGACATGTTGGAATCGCTTTTTGCATTCACAGTGCAAAGTTGGAAAGTTGCGAAAACAATGTCGAATACTTCCCGTGTTTTTTCTGATTGTCATCAGCGATGTTCTTTGGCTTAATACATTTATAGCTCTGTAAGGCCTATTTGTCGGAAGTGTACATGCAAAATGACAACAATTTACATATGCAGTATGCAAATAGGTAACTTTGCACTATTTTACAAATGTTTTAGCCTTAAAGTTCAGGTCATCAGCCTATAGGCATAACTATACATCAATTGGTCAAACCTTAAACCACGATCATAATTCTATTGCGAAGAATGTCCTACAGCAAGTTTCACTCGCATCATGTGAAGGAGAAACTTAGGCTATGACTCTAAGCGGATTACGAAAAAACATAAACTTACCATTTTCGTGGATTTGTGCCTTTGAACAAGATATGTGACAGAAGACCAGTGACTGCCATTACAATGAACAAAATCGTGCAACAGACTGCCATAGCCAGGCGGATATGTGCTCTTAGTTTAGTTCCGGACATCGGTTGAAGCATATACGACATACAAGCCTACAAAAAGCAAAACATAAATTACACTTATTTTACTGAAAATGTCCCTCCCCATTATCAATTCCTTCTTACTTGCATCCAAAAGTACAATGTACCAAAACCAAAACATAAAAATGCACCGGTAAAGTGAACTATCCGGACATTGGTTTCCTGGAAGTTAGCCACAATGCTGATTCCTAGACATGATGCTGCTCCAAACCAAACTGACAATTTACTATATTTTAATAGTGACTGACCAATATCAGGGTGGTGGCCATACAATTCTTCTACTTGACGATATCTTACATAAATGGTAATTCCCACTTTCAACGGAAAAAAACAAAGTGACTCATAAGAGTGATACATTTTAATGGGAGTTGATCTTACATAGGACAGCACCAATATTCATGAGTTGGCCAAACACGCAACTTTCTGGCGAGTACGTTGCAGCATCGCTAATATAGGGAACCGTTGGCACAACATGTCCTTGCAAAACAGCCGCTATGTAACTAAAATATAGAGAAAAAAAAGTTAAACAGCAAATTGAATGTCATTGACTTTCTTTAGCCCCCACCATGCAATAAAAGAAACTTGAAAAAGTAGAAATACCGAAACCGGGATTAAATATATTCTGGACATATTTCACCAGCAAGAATTTTCGTTTCCTGCAAGACTGCAATTTTCAGTGTTTGTTGTTTTCGTTTTTTTTTTTTTTTTGACAAAACAAAACAAGAACATAGAACATAGAAAATAAGGCGAGAACACAATTCAAAAAAAATATTCCACTGCATGCAACATTACGACAAGTAAGAACATTTCAATTCTGTTTGAATCAATTCTCTTTAGAATTGGTTAGACAGAGTGCGGGAAAGCGATGACGGAAATTATTTTCCAGAAGTAGTTCGTTCAAAATATGCAATCAAAAATGAAAATATGAAAATAGACAATCGAAAACGTAGCTGGCAGATATTTATTGTGTCCAAAACATGTGCATATAACAAAAATGTCTGATATTATTGATTTAGAAATTTTGGAGAGAGATGGGTATTAGTTCGATGTAATTTATCCGGAGAGGGAGGACTGAGAAAAAAATACAATAATCAGGTCGAATGAAATTGCAATTTTCATAGATGGCTCAAAAGCAGAGCATGGAAAAGGTTCTGGTATCTTCTCAGAAGACCCAGAACTAAGAGTACCTTCCAATCGGAGGTTCTGGCTGTCCTCAGGACGACTGAGCTAATGGTGATGAGATCGGTATCCGAAAGAGATATCGCTACGAGGGTTGTCTGAAAAGTTTCCGACCGAACAATGATGCAAGACATTTTTTCACAATATTTTTCTACATAGTCTCCTTATAACTCTACATACTTCTCGCAGCGATACTCCCATCCGTCTAACCCATCCAAATAGTACTTGGCCTTTTTCTCTGCAACATAATTATTCACGAAGGTGATTGCCTCCTCATTTGACAAAAATCTCTGTCCTCCCAGCGCAGTTTTTAGATGAGGGAACAAAAAGAAGTCGCTTGGGGCTAGATCTGGTGAATAAGGCGGATGCTCAAGCAGTTTAAACCGTAATTCATGGATTTTCGCCATGGCAACCGCTGAGGTGTGTGACAGTGCATTGTCTTGGTGAAACAGGATTTTCTTTTTCTGCAAATGTGGCCGTTTTTCTGCAATTTCTGCCTTCAGCTTGGCAGTGTATGTATGCTCCTGTAGTGGTTTTTTCTTTGTGAAGATAATCGATTAAGATAACTCCTTTACTATCTCAAAAAACAGTCGCCATCACTTTCTCAGTCGAAAAAACAGTTTTTGTTTTTTTTTTTTTGAGCCGGCTCGCCCTTTGCAGTGCACTGTTTTACTGAATTTTTGTTTCGGGCGTATAATGGTGTATCCAAGTTTCATCTACAGTAATTAATCGGCGCCAAAATTTGGATTTTTTGCGCCAACAGAGCGTTGAAAATGTTCATTCGAACACGGTTTTGGTCTAACGTAAGCAAACGCGGCAGCCAACACGCGGACAGCTTTCTCAATCCTAAAACTTGATTTAATATGTAACAAACACGTTCTTTGGACATTTTCATAAAATTTAGCAATGTAATCGTCAGTGGTTGCAGTTTTTGGACGTCCCGAACGTTCATCATCTCCCAAGCTCTTACAGCCACGTTTAAATTCACCTGCCCAAAATTTCACAGTGGTAAATGATGGTGCAGAGTCCCCATACACAGAGTCCAACTCAGTTTTGATTTGCGTAGGCGTATTACCTTTTAAAAACAAGAATTTAATAGCAGCTCGATACCCAATTTTTTCCATTTTCACAAAAAACACTCACATCGACTTACTCCAACGACTGAAACTTCGGTAAGTAACTGTCAAAAGATGCACAACTAGCATTCACTAGCTTTTATTGACGAGTGCCGCTATCTTTATCTTGCGGTCGGAAACTTTTCAGACAACCCTCGTATCTACATATATCGATAGCCAGACCGCACTCAAGGCAATGGAATCAACCAACGTCAACTCTGATACAGTCAGGGGCTGTCGTATAGTGCTCAAGGCACTATGCAGTCAGAACTGGGTAAGACTGTGCTGGGTGCCAACATACTGCGGTATTAGAGGAAATGAGCGGAGGAGCTTGCAAGAAAAGGATTGCTACTCTACAATAGTGAGGTTGTCAACATCAAACCACATATTTGCATAGTGAGGGGCACTATGGGGGAAAAAAATACAAAGACAGCCAACCTAAGGTGGTCAAGTCTAGAAGACATCCATGGCTCCAAGGCTCTTTGGACGCTCTTTGACGACAAAAGATCTAGGAAGGTGATAAAATGAAATAGGGATAAGTTTAGGACAGTAATAGGAATCTTGACAGGACACTGTCTACTGCGACAACACGTAAAGAGACTCAAATTGTCAGATACGGAAATCTGCAGGCTCTGCGGTGATTTGCAAGCCGTTAAGGACATAACACACATACTCTGTGAATGCGAGGCAATATCGCATAGTCGAAGAAAATTTGTAGGGAAATACTTTTTCGAAAACCTATAGGAAGTAGATGGCACGAACTTCAAAGGCCTTCTTGGCTTTTGCAAATTGTGGTTTTTTGTGTTTCACCAGGGCGATTGTTTAGGTTTTTGCCATTTGAAGACAAATTCAACTAATTCCACAGGGATCGCGGTGCCTGGTGTCTGTATGATGGCATATCCATCACACCGCTGTTTAACCTAGCCTAACCTACCCTAGATATCAGTTAAGATTTTGAAGGAGAAATACATTGATTTTTAGCAACGCCTTCATTGCTAATCTTTTAAATCAAAGTCGATGGAATTTGCCGTAATCTGTTTTTCATTTTTCACGCTACCATGTTCTTCTCTTCCTTGATGCAAGAGTAGTAGAGTGGTGCACAGTGACCGATGTGTGCGGATGAAAGAGGAAAATTTTAACTCCTCTCTTCTAAGGTATGCCTTAAAATTTGTAGATAGTGTGAAAATTTCCGAGTAATATCTAATACATTATTACATATATATTTGTGTGAACATACGAGTATATATCTCACAGATCTGACATGCTCTATTTTAAGCGATAGAGATATTAATTTCAATATATTTCTACGAACGCACTCTCTTTTCCTTATTTATAATATACGAGTATAATTGGAGTGGTCTATAGTTACACTGAAAAATGGCGGAGCTCTATATTTGCAGGTCAATTAAGATTCGTAAGGTAAAATGTCTAGTTACCTCTTGTAAGTAGCACTACTGTCCGCAGTGAACTTATTTTTGGCTAACTACCTAACTAATTAGGTTAGACCTGCTAGGTCTTCCTCCACTGTTTTATTCCTCCAGATTGGAAGTGTAATATTCGGCACTTTTTGCCCAATTGGTCCAAAAGAGCATGACCCTCTATATTTGATTGGTTCCGGTGGGGCTAGAAAATCACGCCGGAAAAACGTTACTCTTGCGAAGCAACAATGAGCCTCGTACTTACTAACGTAGTTAATGTAAATAGGTAACGTAACAAAATGTAGTAGACATAGCGCTAATGTCAGTTTAATTTGAATCGCCGCCGAAATACATTTAATATTTATTCTTGTGGTGCAGTGTGAGTGCCTATAGGAATTGAAAAAAGGGCTATGTCTAACTCAGGAGGGAGGAAACTCCATAATTATTGGAGTGAAGGCGCATTTAAAACCTTAAACCCCACATCTCATCCCTCGTCCAACTCCATATCCTCCTATTCTTGATCCCCTTTTTCCCCCCACTGTTAAACTAACACAGCAAACCAATGGCACTACAGAAAGTCGATATGCTCTCTCTAGGCTCAGAGAACGAAAGATATATGAAAACATTCGTCTCTTTCTTGCCTATTTACATGACAAATCTGACTCGGTCTGCTACGAAGGGAAAACCAAAACCAGCGTCATGGTTTCCATCCAGCAGGAAGGCCTCCCTACCGACCCTATCAGTCTCAGGAACCTTTATGTCAGGTACCACGAGATTTTTAACATGTCCCCTCAGAAAGTAGCAGACGACCTTGCTGCATTCGGCAACTATGTTCACTCTAAACGAGTATCACACCTACAGCGAAGCCGAGCCGACCACGACAAATTTTTTCGTCCATAACGTGCCTCCCTTGCCAGCGCTTAAACCATCCTGTCTCACACCTCCACCCCACAACATCACTCTTACATTTTACTACCAGAATGTAAGGGGTCTTCGCACTAAAAGCAATGCTGTCCTACGTCAATCGCATGCTACCCGCACAAATAAAGATTCCTCCTGTCGAGGCGTCCTACTGGCGATGGACAACAGCCTTAACTCTTCTCCCATTACAATTCTTCATCCTCTAAAGCCGGCTTTGTCGCAATAAAAATATCACTCCCTCTCAAGTCCCTTTACGTTATATGTTGCTACATCCTACCAGCTTAACCTATCGAATCTTACCAATTTGTTATTGATGCGATCGATCATTTAATTGACCTGTCAGACCCTATTGATGATATCCTTATTTTCGGCGACTTTAATCTTCCTCAGCTACAGTGGACTCTATCAGATGATCAATTGTTTTTCATCGCTTCAAATGCCATCTCAGCTAAGGAATGTCTCTTCTTAGATCGCTTAACAGACTCAAGTCTATGCCAAGTCAGTGGTATATTCAATTATATGGGCAGGCAATTAGACCTTATTTTCACAACAGATCCAATTAACTCCTCAGTCTCACTTTGTCCCCTATCTCTCTCAACAATCGATAACTACCATCCCCCCCTTCTGCCTTCATTTTTTCATAACTCTTCATTCCAATCCACTCCCCCCACAACTCTCTCATCCCACGACTTTCATAAAGCAACCTTTCACAAAATCAGTGAATATCTCAGCAGATCCCTCTTTAACTTTCACAACTTTAGTATAAATGATGCCTTATCCATTTTTTATAAAGAAATATTTAATTCTTTTTCCCTTTACGTTCCGATTTCCCGCCTTAAAACATCATCTACTAGTCCTCCCTGGTATAATCGCAAGCTTCGTTCCTTACGAAATAAGTTATGGGTTGTTTTCCTGCGTACCAGATCCTTTACCGACTATTCCAACTATCTTGGTGCTTGTCTTCATTTCACCGAACTTTACGATTCCCTTTACCAGCGCTACCTTAACAATGCGCAAGTCAACCTTATAAACCATCCTAAGTCCTTTTTCCAATTTGTTAACTACAAAAGAAAGTCCGATGGTTACCCTCCTTCCCTCTCTTTCAACAACAGGTCATCAACCGATCCACTCACCATTGCTAACCTATTTGCCACATTTTTTAAGCAATCCTTCACCAACGACTCCTTTGTACCAGATCCATCCTATTTTAGTTACCTACTGAACTTCTCCAATGGCCCACTTCTCTCTCATATTTTTGATCCGTCTTGTATCGAACATAAATTACACCAACTCAATGACGAATTCACTCCCTGCCATATTTATTAAAAAATGTTCTTCCTCTCCTTCCCTTGCCCTTTCTAATCTCTTCCGTCTATCCCTTTCACAAGGAGAATTTCCTCAGGCTTGGAAAACCTCCTTCATAATCCCGATCCACAAGAAAGGATCAAAGAATGAAATAACCAACTATCGTCCCATCGCTAAACTCTCCCATATACCCAAACTCTTCGAAAGTATTTTGTATGAAGCTCTAAGCTTCCAATGCAAATCACTTATTTCTCCTAGACAACATGGCTTCCTAAAGGGTAGGTCAACCACCACAAATCTCGTTGAATTCGTATCCTTTGTCCTCTCTGCCCTAGAAAATGGCAATGAAGTCGATGTAGTTGCAACCGAATTTAGCAAAGCCTTCGATAAAATCTCTCATCGGTTAATTATCTTTAAATTGTTTGCCCTCGGCTTTGAACCCATATTGTTAAAATGGATATCCTCTTACCTCGAAAACCGATTTTACAGTGTTCGTTTTAGGTCAGCCCACTCCGCTACATTTTTGGCCACCTCTGGAGTTCCACAAGGCAGCCATCTCGTTCCCCTTCTTTTTATATTAACGATAAATGATCTCGATATGATCATCAAACACTTGTCTGTCTCCCTTTACGCCGACGATACCAAATTTTTTCAAAACCATTTCCTCTCCCCATGACTCTGTCCTCCTTCAACAAGATCTTGATAGTTTCTCGATCTGGTGCCTCAAAAATTTTTTGGAACTTAACATCGCCAAATGCCAATCCATCACCTTCTCACATAAACGGAACCAATCTCCTCTCCGACTCTATCTTCTCCATAACCAACCTATCTCCTCCGTACAATCTCTTCGTGACCTCGGCATTTTGTGTGATAGCGAGCTCAACTTCCGTTTACATATGGATGAGATAATCCTCAAAGCCAACTCTGCACTAGGTTTTGTAAAACGGTGGTCCAAAGAATTCACCAACCCATACGTGACCAGGTCCCTCTATATTACCTTTGTTCGCCCCCTCCTAGAGTACGCCAGTCAAGTATGGTCCCCATATCATCGTGTTCATATCTCGAGAATTGAAAGCAGTCAGCGTCGTTTTCTTCGATTTACTCTTCGAGATATGCCCTGGGACGATCCTTTTAATCTGCCCCCCTATCAAAACCGTCTCAACCTTATCAACTTAAACACCCTTGCAGTTCGCAGAGATGCAGCAGACTTTCTCTTCATTCATCGACTCCTTTCAGGTCACGTTGAATGCGCGTCCCTTCACAATTCCATTTTCCTCAACACTAACCCTCGTAATCTACGTACCCCTCGACTCTTCTATCTACCAACCCACCACACCTCCTACGGCGCGAACGAACCAATCTCCCGTATGCTACGTCAAATCAACTTAAACCCTACCGTCTTTGACTTTCACCGCACCACTTCCTACCTCAAATCTGTTCTCCTTCACCACTCCAACCAACCTTAGTTTTAAGTTTTAGTCTAAGTTTATTTTTTAATTTAAAGCTTGTATTAAGCCGAATAAATGGGGGCATTCACCCCCACCAACATTAAGCCCATTAAACTTGAAAACGGGAGAATATGAGCACTTTGTGACGAAAGCGCTAATGTTCAGACATGTTCTTCTGAAAGCATCGTTCGTCTTTGCATGTAGCATATGTAACAAATGTAGTAAACAAAGGTAGTAATCGAAACAAATCAGAATATCTACCATCTCTGTTGACAACATTCAACGTAGTTCAAAACAGTCACCATCATACAGACCAAAGGTTCATATTCTATCTACATTTGTTGGGTGTCTGGTCATTTTTTATTACATACTTATGTGTGAAACTTCGTGAAATTTTGCTTCTCATAACAGCACTTTTGTTTCGGCTTCACTTTGACGTTTCAAGTTCAACTATAGGAATTCAAAGCTTTACATCACAATGTCGTTTAGAGCTGTGGATTTACGGTTTACATTCGTCATGATGAACGAAATGCTACGCAATATGATGTTGAAGCGAAGCGAAAGTTGGGACTGGCTAAACTCTTGCTTGCCTTTGACAGTCAACAGCGGCGGAAGCAAAAAAAAGTGTAAGCGTTTGATGCAATAGTTGGCGGAGCAGTTTTGAATATTTGAACTGATCAATTTTGAATGTTTGAATTGTAATCCTAACGGTAATATTAACAAAAAAAATTTATAGAAAACAAAAATAGTTCAGTAAAAGGCTGGTCAGAGAATTAAAAACATAAATATAATAAAATAAAATAAAAAAAACTCAATATTTGGTTGGAAAACCCTTGTTCGCTACAACTGCATCAGGTCTTCGGGGCATACTTTCCACTAAAGCCATATTTCTTGAATATGTTGGAAAGGATCTAACGCATTTTTAGATTTCACATGTTTAAGTCCATTTTCCACATCTGCGCACAAATTCTCAATGGGGTTTAAATCGGGGCTTTGCGCTGGCAGGTCTAAAACGTTAATTTTTTCCTCCATAAGCCATTCTTTCACAACTTTTGTGGTGTGTTTAGGGTCATTATCGTACTGTAACATGTAGTAGGGCTCCATCGGTTCTTTAAGTATTTCTTTGTACATAAACCAATCCATAATGCCTTGTATACGAACTAAAGGACCCACACCATACCAAGAAAATGCACCCCAAATCTTAACATTGCCTCCCCCATGCTTAACCGTTTTCATTGTGTATCTGTGATTAAGTGCCTGGTTGGTGGGGCGTCTTACGTACACTTTTCGATCTGATCCTATCAAATTGAATTTCGATTCATCACTCCACATGACTTTTTTCCAAAATGCAATAGGTTGATTGGCATGCAATTTTGCAAAGTCTAATCGTCTTTTAAATTTACCGGCCTACACATACGGTCTTCTTCGTGCAATACACCCACGAAGGCCATTTCCGATCAGTCGTCGTCGTATGGTTCTGGCTAATTTGCGGCCCACGACTTCTTTAATACCTGCATAAGTCAAGAAGGGATCAGCTTTCGAAGCACGAGTAATCAATCTGTCCTCACTTGCTGTTGTTTTTCTGCCTATTTTTTTTTCTCTTGGGATTTTCATAGCTGCCTGTTCTCTCACAAGTGTGCACGGCTCCGAAAACCATCTTCTTAGAGCAGCCAAATCTTTTCGCAATTGCTGCCATTGATTCCTTCCTATCTCTCCAATCTTCTACCAAATGTTTCCGCAAATCTGGGATACACGACTTCTTTATTTATTATCTATTATTAATTATGTTATATTCTTCATTTTATTTAACAACACAAAAGTGAACATACAACAACTAGCTGCTGAGAAAGAAATATTTCCTTAATCGTTTCTGATTCTTTGTCCACACACGTTCATCAGCTCTCACAATAATATATGAAATGGTAACTGTGTACCCCGTATAACCCGTTATGGGCATCTGTACATAAAGAGCTGATAAGCGGTAAACAAAAACAGAATACTTATCTATTACAGTGACCAGCAAAAAAGCATAATTTTTGCCGATCACTTATATTTCCTATCGTTTCTAATTCTCTGACCACTATGCAATGACTAAAAACTTATGTGCAATGTCCTGATCTTGTATTCTACCAAAACCACATTGCGCTCACTTAATTGAATTCAAAATTGTACATGACAAGCGACGGAAGACCCGACGGAAGAGGTTAGAGCAAACAATTTATATTTTTGCTAACTGAACACCTTACTTTTCCTCTTACTTCTCTAAAATGCCACAGTCTGTGCCAAGTTAGTCTCAACAAACATTTAATGGAGAGGCAAAATTATTAGTGTTATTTGATTTTATTGTTGTATTGTATGCAGTTATTCATATAACGTCGAACCATCCGCATTGAAAACCCATATATGTACACATATGTATACTCCCCACAATGGCGCAGAGGCAAGAATAAATTTTTGGTTAGCTTTTGCATCTCTGGTTTTGCTAGCCAACTCCTTTTTTTTTCTAACGCTGACAAAATATTTAGTTGATCCAGCTTCTTAGCCAATTTCACGTCTTTCTTATTTAGGAAAACACTACGCCAGCTCACCATACTCCAATAACCAACAATATTACACTCTTCATTTACACAAGTGTCTGCAAAACTCTTGTTGATGCCAATTGACTCACCCCCATTCCATTGCTATCAATGTAGTATTACATCGGACGACGCAATGATTACAAACAAACAATCATAGTTTTCCATTTTTTAATTAAATAATTTTAAACGCTAAGCATTGCTCAGATCTAACAAATACCTATACTTAGCTCTCATTTCCTATTTATGAAATATTTTTATTAGTTATACCCAGTCCTTTGCATTTAACAATAAAAGTTCCACGTCCACCTTCTTCGGAGATTTGAAACTTAACACCGGCCATCAACTCAGCTACATGTATCGCTGTTAAGGTGTGTGCTGTAGGCTTACCCGTTTGGATTACACTTGTTCCTTCAGCTAAAGCCATATAGATGATTAATTGATCCTGAACGTACAAATCTGTGCAATGATTGTTCTTAAGACATGCCATCAATTCCTTAGCAGCGTTATTTCCTGTATTCCATGGAGACACCTTTCGATCGCCTAAAGCAGACGATCCCAATACACAGCCAGTTGTTGTAGTTGCTCCAAGAATTATTCCCGAACCATTATCTCTTGCCATTTCCTGACTTTCTTTGTACGGTTCGATGTTAGTTTTATCTGGGGGATATGTATTTCGAAGTACTTCTAGGGCGCCACTTTTCATTTCTTCTGCTACTTTTACAGGAAGAACACCCGCAACGTAGCACCAACCAAATACATCACAAACGTTTCCAGGTTTCGTATTTTCAATTGCATTTAGCTTTTTTACTGGCGGAACAGTAAACACACAATGACCACCGCCTCTGGGATAGTATCCCCGTCGGAGTAGTTCAAAATCGAAAGTAGCTCCAAACTTTTCTAGATTCGGCCTCATGATTTCTGTGATGAAGTCTACCGGTGGTGCCATAGCGGCATTTGTTCCACCTTTCAGCTCCAATTGCGATGGATTTTTTCCAAAAAGTAAGACAGGCAGAGTAGCTTGAAGCAATAGTGAGATGCTTGCTGCGGTCTTGGTGTCTGCAAAGTATTTTCCGGACTTTATCTCGCCGGGGTAAAATTCAATTGTAGTTGATCCTATTGAATTTCCGACCACTTTTCCACTTGTAACTTGCTGAAGTAAGTTGAAACCGTAGAGATGTTGAGCTGCGAGACCGGGCTTTGGACGACCAGCTCGAATGTTATAAACTTTAATGGGTCGCTTTAAAATGCAACTCAAACTTAGGGCGTTTCGTAGTATTTGGCCACCACCCTCTAAGACACTGCCATCAATCTCCAAAAGGTCCATCTCAACCTTGTTTTCCAGAAACCAATCAAACTGTGAAGAAGCCGGCTTTTCGTGAAATGGTTTGAACTTAAAAGGAGTGAAAAAATATCTGAACTGTCACGAAACTGTCAACTGTCAATTCGCCGCAAATTAAAAACTCATTTACTGACCGCTAGTTCAGAAACACACGTTTTAAAATTACGGGTACGGGTAATTTTTTTATGAGAATTAAGTATTTACACTGCAGGCCAAAAGATTAATTTCACACCTGGGAACTGAATTTTATGAATTGCATTGATTTTTTTACCTATATTTTCTACTTAAATAATATACAACACACTCAGCTAATAAAAGTCGCATTTTACACCCACGTTTTTAACAAGTCGGCGTTTTGTTTACAAATGTTGGAAATGTGGCTTTTGTGGTTTATGGAGAAGGTTTTTGTTTTCACAGTTATTCAATTTTATGACTTTTGTTTGTTTATGAGGTTGCTAAAATACAAAATTTCTCGACTTGGATTACAAGGGTCTTATGTAAAAACCACACTTTGAAGTCGTAGGAATTTATATGAGATTCCTCACGTTTTGAAGAAAAGTTGCACTTTTCTATTCGTGGAGTGTGTGTTTCACATTCATAGTCCCTGTTCACATTGGTGTGGGTATGAAAGTTCTCCGAAACGTTTTTTCCCATATCGTTCTAATTTTGAAATGTAATTTTTATTTTAATTTTGGTCTTTGATGTGCAAGGAAGTGCAAAGAGAAGGAAAAACGGTATTTTCAGACCAACTGCTCACATTCAAAAATTGAAAATGGTCCAATTCAAATGTTCTGCTTGTTAAAAAGTCTTTGATCCCCTGAAAATATGAACACGACGTTCATGGGCAGGACTTTCATGCCCACACCAATGTGAAGAACAACTTGGACAACTAACTCACAAACTTGTTGGAAAGATATTTCAAGTAAAATAATACATGGGAATGAGGCGTTGTCATGGAAACTGAAATGAGTTAACTTTCGTCAAGTGCTTGGTGTTTTTTTTTAAACGAAAAATGTAAAACTATGAACTCTACTGGATTCGTATGATAGGTAGTGTCTATTAAGACCAGAAACAACGTCTACTGGATGCGGATTAGTCGTAACAGATTTGGACAAGAAATAGTCTTGAGCATCAGGCATATGAATGAGCACTTGATTACAATACTGATGCAAGCCCGACAGGCCTACTTGACCTGGGCCGTGAAGAGGTGATTCTGCAGAAATGATATACTAAACAAATTTATTCATATACCCAAACAGAAACTTGCAGGAATAAAACAGAGCCTGTAACGATTAGGTTGTTGTTTCTACTTTTTTTTTTAAGTAGCGCGCCCCCAAGGGGTTAAGGTACTGTGTCTTAGCAGTAACGTCACAGAGCACGATCGAGTTGAATTTAGCGCATGTAAATCTGATAGCTGTGATTAAATTAAAGTTAACTCATTCTGCAATTGATCGTGCGTTGAAGGAGAAAAGTTCATAACTGCAAGCTCTATGAGCTTGATGTGAATTATCTTACATTAGATATCTTGTTATTCGAAAACTTGCTTCTTTGCTGAATGCTTTTATAAAGAGTTGACTGCAATCAAGGACATTTTTCCTAGAGATATTAGAGAATAACTTCGAAAATTTTGTTCAAAGTACTGTTTTTTTTTGTTTTAGACCAGGATATTACAACGTTCCGGCAGTCTCCATTTTTGTGTCATCTGGCTTGGTGGATGGTTTGCCCCAATAAATTAGATATGTATGTGACACTTTATCAGAGAAACGTGAACCTTCATCAAAGCAACATAAGCTTTTGGCTCTTAAGCAGAATTCGACGAATATTTAATCGCATTCTACTAAAAAGTGAATTGACCATGAAACCGTCCAAATGTCAGAAATGGGAAAAGCTTAATTCAGCTGGTTTTGTAAGCAATGCAAGAGAAATACATCGATATAATTTGCGATCTCTCACAAAAGGCTGTAAAGCTCAACGGAATTTATAAAGAATGTGAAAATTTCATTGCCAGACCAGAATTTGAAAACAAGCTTGCGAAAATCTCTGCAGTTCTGCCAGTAAAAATTTCCCTTTCATCATGCGGTTTAATAATTGTAAAGAGTTACGAACTCTTGTAGTTGTAAAGAGTAACGAATTTGCATTAACCAAAACATTTTCAACACATCTTAAATTGAAATTGCTCAAGACGAAACCCATTGTTGGTTTGGTATATATTAAGTCATTAACGTAAAAGATGTCGCGCATTTGCTTTTTCTACGTAGAAATCGCATCGAGGAGTATCAAAACATGCAGCGAGGGTTTGAATGAGATCAAAGGGATGATTTAGCACGTCTTCTAGTCCAATGAAATGAATTTATCGGCAATAAAGGAACTCAACACACGGTAGACCTCAACAAATGATAATTTTGACTCTAAAAGTGATGAAGATGAAATTCTTGAACATACAAAATCCAACAGCATCAGTGATCCTCTTGACAATCTAAATCAACTATTATATTATCTTGTGAAACATGAATTTCAAATAATTCAGATCATTATATTTTACAAAATGAATTTTAAAATAACCTGCTGAAAAAAATAATAAAAAAAGAAATTAACTACAGCAAACCGTTTAACAAACGCTTTTTCATTCGAAATAATAAGACCAAACAAAATCCAGCAATTCGCGAATCTCGGCGGTTTGAATTACCAAATTACTATATTGAATTACTATATACGAAGCCTACATAAGCTCGCTAATCACGTTCTACCTAAGAGAAATCTCTGATATCTGAACCCTAGTTGGAAACATAAAAGGTGGTAATCACATTTACGTATCACAATAGCTTTGCGGTTGCTTGAATCGAAAAATTTGGGAAGGATCTATGTGGAAGAAACCTTTAAAAGGTCGAAATTAAAATGGGAATAAGCATGATCTACAATCTCGTTGTCGCAGATTTACAACCATCGCTCATGATCTGCAGAATCAATAGCTGAAATAGCTAAAAAGAATGACCTAAAGTATACTTCTGCTTGGTCTTAACTAAACCAATTGATTCTACGTAAATTCTTCGAGAACTATTAGAAACTATTCATGAAAATTCTTCGTACATGAAATTAGTTTTTTTAATTCAAAACTGGCGAGGATTGAACACTTTAAAAAAACCTAAGAAACAAATGTTTAGTATTATGTAACCTGCAACACTCTCAAAATCATTTACCATTTAAAAATAAGTGGTCATTGATACGACACGCTCTGGAGTTTTGTGTTTGGTCTTATGGTCGTGCCTTTTGATGCAATAACACCATAACTTCTGTTGCTACTAAAATACAAAATCGACTTTCTCCTACACTTACACTTTTACAGTTGGTTTTCATATGAGCAGAACTGTAAATGGCAGGCTTCTTGACGTCTCTAAGAGGTCAGCGACTTTCTTTAGATTTGGTCGCTTACAGTGCAAATAAATCGTTCATTATCAAATGTTGCTAAGCCTATTTCTTTTGTGCTACAAGCACCCTAATAAATAATAAATTTCATTCTCAGCTCTCATTTTGAGTTATATTTCCTCGAACTAGAGCTTTAATATGTGATCGTTTGGAATAAAGCAGCTTAAAACCAGAGTGTGCAATTTCTTTCATTTAATCAGACCCTTAGGCAACTCCACAGAGCTTTTAATAGCAATTCACAATCAGAAATCAGTTTGACGTTTAATCTGAAAAATTTTAAGTCAGCTGACTCCAGAGGCGATATGGCACCAAAAAATGAAAATAATCCAAATCCCAATAAAACTTATGAGCCAAACAATGAAATTCAAAATGTTGACGAGGCAGATCTCGCAGGTTAGTAGAAACTAAAAGAAATTTGCTCATATTGATAACTTTCCCTTTTAGAGATGGAGTCTGTTAATGACAGCCTTGACGAGCTTAGCTCCGCTCTTGACTTCATAGAGCAGCGAACCGACAACATTATGGCTCAGCTAAAAGAACTCCTTCATTCCAATCGGGAAATTCGGCAGTCATTGGCCGATGAAAACAGCAAGCAGATTGAAAATGCAGCTAAATAGAAGCAAAGGTTTTTTTTTTCCTTTTTGTGTAGAAAGTTGTGTATTTAAATAAACGGGACAGTATTTAATTATTCGATTTTAGAATGTTTCTTGTTGAGACCGAAAACAATTTTCGATTGATATCCTTAAGTCGCTTCACTTCTTGACGGAGACTTTCCAACTCTTCGGCATTTGAATTGTTGAGAGCTGCAAGGGGCAATGAGGGCATTTGTTGTGTGACTTGATTTCTCAGCGGCTCATCCTCCGGTTGATCATTTACAAATACTTCCACAGTGTATGACTCGTCTGCATCGGAGGAGTCCATCATGCGTTTTAAATTATTACAAAATGGATTTAAGAATTGGTTTTCAGGACTAAAAGCGCTCAGTCTTGTCAGAGAAAGAACTATATTCGATATAGAGCCTTTGTGAGGCAATGTTCTAATTAGTTGTTTACTCGGAATATGCCAAATATGGACTTGGCAATCTTGACCACCTGACACCATTGTTTCGCCATCCACAGAAAGTGATATACAAGTCACAGCTCCCTTATGCCCCAAATATTTACTCACATTCTCCTTTGGCATGTGGTATTCCTAGAAACAAAACAAAAATCTCGGTTAAAGTTTGAACTTTCTATTGCAGTTACCTTTGTTCTTGGCACAGAACCAATGTGAAATTCATAGATCATTCCATTAATCGTTCCGACATGTACGGAGGTCTCTAGAATGTTTGACGCCACACAACTCAGGCCTTCGGTAAAAACAACACTCAATAAAAGTGCTCCAGAACTTAAATCGTAAATCTTGCAAGTTCTATCCAGGGACACTGAATACATGTAAGAACGAATACCACCACTTCCAATATGTACATCAGTAACGGAAAGCCCATGATCATTAAATGAATATAAGGGCTCTTCTCGATTGTCTCCTTTACCAATGACTTGAGACAAATTCCAAACTAATACACCACCATCCAGACCCGCTGAAACAAAGTGCGATCCATCGTCAGTAAATTTTATACACGTAACAGTTTGGTAATGCTTCGACAGATTCGCCAGCATTCGTCCCGAGTTTATATGCCAAACATATACGGTTTCTTGAATACCAGCCAAAAGATAGTTTCCATCCGGACTGGCGGCAAGAGCGTTTGCTTTTCCAGGCGCCACAAATCGTACAGATTGCACTTGCTCCTGACTGTTTATAGGCCATAAGTGGAAGAGAGGCTTGCCGCTATTTCCACTGATTAGAAAATTATCCTGAATAAAGGAGAGACTTCGAGAATTAACGGCGCCACCTCCTTTATATGTCATCAAATTGGTTGCAGTCTTATAATCCCATGCACAGCATGACCATTGCTGTTCGCTGAGGTCGGTTGTGTATAAAACTTCTACTAGCTGGGACATTCTCTCGTCTCTCGAACTTGAGTAAACTTTGTAATAATATCTTTTATAAAACTGATCAAATTCGACTCGAGGTAAGTCGCGATATTTTCATTTCAAATGAATTTTTGTTGCAGTAACACGTGAAGTTCTGACTCTTAGCTTGTTTGTTTTCGGAAATGAAATCGACAACTGAGGTATGTTTGTTTTAATGATTTATTACATTTGGAAATAATTCACACGAATTGTTTGACGAGGTTCACCACTCAAGGTTTTAAAGCACTCAAACTGCAGAAAGTGAAGCACAAAGACCATCCTTCAGACGCAGTAGTTGTCATGAGTCAACCGTAGTTCTGATTTCGCTTGAAAAGTTGATTGTTAGAACAACCGTTTGACTGGGCTTTATAGTCTTATCGCACAGGGGCTAAGGCTTAGCTAATTCCATTAATTTGACTTGATTTGATGGGCTACATCCACCTTTCTTGTGACGAAATGAGTTAATGTCCATTTCTCATTATGAATAGTGTTTCAGAGAGTATTGATTTGGTTTTGGAACGCATGAGCGTTCACGTTTTGTAGGTTTTGTAGCTGATGTATTTATCTCAACCAGATAGTATTAATTGGAGAGAATTTCTGAAAATAGTGCTTTCCGTGCTGCCATTAACCCTATGTGTAATAAAGTCACATGGCAACGCATGTGTTGCTCTGTTCAAGTTCTGATTATATATTTTCTTTTTAATGGCTTGAAAATTAGTTTTGAATGATGAGCAGGTGAATACATGCAAATTTTCATATAAAGATTGATTCAATTTTTGATACACGTTCAACATTAAGTCAAACAGACCTTGAAACTGTCAAAATCAACCATGTGCGTGGTGAGATATTTTATAAACAAATAAAGTCGGTGCTCGTTTTATCACCACACTGCTTTATGCTAATTTTGTCCAACATTACAAAAATCTATTTGCAATTAAACCCATCGAGACAGAAGTACTTAAAGTTCTTCCACTTTCATTTGACGTAGCACTCAGCCCTGTGCTTAGTTGGCTTTGAATTAAGATGGTTGAAGAAACAACGATTTTGTCATTGCCGCAGAAAAGATACTATCGCCAGAGAGCTCATTCTAATCCCATTGCAGATCATTGCTTTGATTGGTAAATAAACAATACTATTAAACTTCAAAACAACTTGATTATCTGCTTTTATAGCCCAACATATCCAGAGGAATTTGATTGGAGTAATCTCTATCCAAATATAAAATCCAATCAAGTGGAATTCGCTGATATAGGATGTGGCTACGGTGGGTTTCTGGTAACACTCGGCGAAATGTTTCCGGACAAGTACGCACTAGGAATGGAAATAAGAGTGAAAGTGTCTGACTATGTAATGGATAGAATCAAAGCTTTACGAATTCTTAATCCTGGAAAATACGACAACATAGCCTGTATTCGTACAAATGCCATGAAATATTTACCAAACTACTTCAAAAAGGCTCAGCTGTCCAAAATGTTCTTTTTATATCCTGACCCACATTTTAAGAAGGCGAAACACAAGTGGCGCATTATTAA
Source organism: Volucella bombylans (assembly GCA_949129095.1). Lineage (NCBI taxonomy): Eukaryota > Metazoa > Arthropoda > Insecta > Diptera > Syrphidae > Volucella > Volucella bombylans. The sequence continues at coordinate 182,004,780 of OX422143.1, read as the reverse complement.
TAAGACTTTGCTGTCGGAGTATGCATACGTCTTGAGGAAAGGAGTGAGTAGTTTCATAATTCACAAATTGCATGTACAAATTATTTTTATTTTCGAACAGGGTTTGGTTTATACTATAACTGACGTAGAGGATTTGCATAAATGGATGGTGACTCATCTTGAAGAGCATCCACTATTTGAACAGCTTTCTGAAGATGAAATGGTAAAAATGGGGAGAAAAAAAATCCAATTTATACTGAATATGATATGAAAAATTTTATTCTGCAGAAATCGGACCCAATAACACCAAAGCTATACCAAAGCAGTGAGGAAGGCGCGAAGGTAGTGCGTAACAAGGGAGAACATTTTGTTGCAATATTTCGACGAGTCTAATGAGGCATATGAAATTGTTATTATATATTGTATTTTTGTAAATAAATCGAGTAATAGGTACACATATACAGCATGAGTTTCAATTTCAACTTCTGTTTAATTTCGAATAAAAACCTTTGTAAAAACAAAGGAAGCATGTGTGTGTGTACGTATTGAAATGTGGAAAGAGTGTATGAAAGTCTGGGATCTCGGGCAATATTGTCTTGTTCAACACGTGACTTTATTTCGGGTTAAAAAATGGTTTTCCCAGTAAGAACTTGCCATGGTTCTACCATTCTCTAGCTAAATTAAATGTAATCGTGTATAATGCAGCCAGCGTTAATCGTTTTACTCCTCCGAAATACGACAACTTTTCAATGACAGGCAGTATGGTCGTCATAACACTTTTCTTATCGAAAAGTGGAACTAAGGTCTAGACCAATCTGGCGAAATCAAGATAGTTGCACTTGATATTTGAAAGGTTCCTTGGTCGAGAATGCGTGCATTTTGAATAGATGAATTTCCTTTCCAATGGATTATAAACTACCGGATCTTTGTTTAAGACTGTTTCAAGTTCAATTCTTAGCCAATTCATTACTTTTCTAACGACAGTACTCTCCGTTGTTCATATTCTTTCCCGGGCTTATTAAATCCCGGTATTAATGGCATAAGTAATTTAGGCACTTTTGAGTGGAATCCTCGCATAGTGCTACCAAAACACAATGCTGTCTGCTGTCGTTCAAGCGCCATAGAATACGATTCAAAACCGTGCAATAAAACTCATAGGTTACCTCAATTTTGCTCAGTAAATTGATGGTTCCCAATTAAACTTGCCCTATGTTGTTCTGTTTGCCCTTCAAATATTTGTGACAACAACTTGGAAAGGAAAGAGACAGAAATATAGTAAATTTGTTCTTGTCGTTGTCCTGGCATTTTGAGGCAGTTGAGTTTACCCTGTGACGACGTGCAGACGCTTTTATGTATATTAAATAAAGTAATAATTTGCAGAGTTAGAGTCTTGACTTTATTTTATTAATCCAAGCTGATCCAAGTGACTATATTTAAGAGGTTTACAGGACACGAGTTAAAGATTCAGAAGTGGGATAAATCTAAAGTACGCAAGTTAAGTAAATGGTAACTAGAATAGAAATAATAAAATAAAAATCAATGGGTAATTAAGTGAACTACAGCTAAATTGCTGATGAGTTGTCTGGCGTTTATCTCTCGTCAACCAAGAAACTAAATGCAGTCAGCTGCAAATGGTTGGTCGTTGGGATTTTGGGAAGTCGACATAAGGTATTATTCATAGATGAGCTTACAATTCAATGCTACGGGAAAATTCTATGATGTTCTTTCGAGAAACCGTTTTCTCGTATAACGGTCAGTCGACAAACGCACGGCGTTGTATTTATGTTTGTGTGTGTGAGTTGGCTTGGGTGCAGGAGAGGTGGTTGCACGTTTTCTGTTTTGTGTGATGAAAAGGGAAGGAAAATAAGAGAGTGAAATGATCTACAAGCATAAGACTTTCGGTACACGAAAGAGCATTATGATGTGAGATAAAGAACGAGATATAGGTATAAGGTTAGATAGACTTTTGGTAGACGAAAGAATATCATAATAATAAAAATGCGAAGTAAAGTAAGTGAAGAGAAAGAGATTCATTCGGGTGAACTTTTGGTATACGAAAGAACATCATAAATGAAAATATGAAAAAAAATGATAACATTCGCATGGACTTTCGGTACACGAAAAACCATCACATGTATATCCTGAAGAAGAAGTGAAAGAGCATGTCGCTTGTTGTAATGAAGTGAGTCGAGAAAAACGATAGTTGGGAAAATACAAATAACTGTCGACCGTTCTCCTAGCACGCCAAGACTTAGCTCATACAAGTAAAAAAAAAACGGTTAGATTTCAAATAACGCAATCATAATAACAACATTGCTGAAATATTTAGGTCCGATTAATGAGAAATTAATTTTATTTTCAGTACAATGGACAAACTTAGCAGCAAGCAACTGCAAAGTGAACTAAGAAACAGAGGATTACCAGCATCAGGTACAAAGAAGACCTTAATAAACCGACTTCAAAAATATGACAAGGAACAGCAAGGACAGGCTGATCGACCAAGCCGACCAACTTCCGATTCGGGAAATCCATCCTCCGCTGATATGATAGCTCCATCCGAAACAGGAACAAACGACAGCCGAACAGGCGAAGAAAGAGAATGGGACCTCATACGAAGGGAGAGGAACCTGATTGAAAATGAAAGAGCCATACTGATAAAGGAGAGGGAACTGGCAGAGAAACTTAAGCGCTTCGAATCATCTACCCCTGCGAACACACAGACGAGGAGAAACGGAATGCAGTGCAGCATCAAGGACATTGCTGAGACACTGCCATCATTTACTCCCGGCGACGTGACATCGATGTCGGCCAGCAATTGGGTAGACCGAGTTGAGTCCCTAATCAAAATCTACGAATGGGACGAAAAAGCCCTCTTGATGGCAGCAGCAACAAAGATGAAGGGTCCCGCAAGATTTTGGTGGGACGTCAACGAAGAAACGTCAAGCTGCTGGGAACATCTGGCAACAGGTCTGAAGGCTAACTTTCCCCATCAACAGAATGAAATTGAAATCCACCAACAAATGGCACGAAGGACAAGACAATTGAACGAACCCATTGAAAATTTTTGTTTTGAAATAAATATGTTGGGGAAGAGAGCTCATCTAGCAGATCGAACGATTATGCAATACATCCTTACAGGGTTGAATAACCCTCAACTAAGTTCCAGTTTGGCAGTTGCAACAGTCAACAGTATTCCCGAATTAATCGACAAGATAAAGTGGTGCGAAAGCATCCGAGAAAACTCCCATTTTAAACCACTGTCCAGTACTGCAACCTTCAGGACGAATAATTCTAATCGGGCTATGATTGGCAACCAACAAAACTTTCGTCCACATCAGCAAAACAACGAAAAACCAACGACATCATATCGACAACCGTTACATCAAAGGAACCAAGTTACTTGCTACAACTGTAACCAACCCGGACATGTTTCTCGACAATGCCAGCAGAACCGTAAGAGGCCATGGACTAATAACACCAAATACACAACTACGCACGAATCTCAAAAGGAGAAAAACCTACGGATAAATACTATTTATCGACAACAAAAATCCGACTGCTTTAATAAAGTAGTAACCATAGAAGGAAGGCGATATGCTGCGTTACTCGACTCTGGTAGTGACCAAACAATAGTGACCGAAACAGTCGTCAGGGAAACTGAAATTCCTATACGCCCATGTAATGTCACACTACACGGATTTGGAGGCGGAAATTATACAGCCCTTGGCCGAATATTATGTTCGATGGTAATCGACAATGCAAAGTTTCGAGTTGATGCAGTAGTCATACCTGATGACAGACTAACCGAACCCGTACTAATCGGCAAGGATATTTTAAACAATCCCGCATGTGACGTATTCAAGGAAGGTGAACTATTAGTCATTCGGAAAAACGATACAGCTAGCCCCGAACAAATAACAATACTTGACCTCCGTGTTGACAAAGAGGTTGATTCCACAAGCCTGATAAAATTACTCAACAAATTTCGAAAATGTATTGCCATGAAACAAGGGGAAATCGGGAGAACAAGACTCATGGAAATGGAAATTGAGTTAACGAAGCCAGAACCAATATCACAACACCCGTACAAAGTGCCCTATGCAAAGCAAGAGATACTCAGCTCAATGGTTAAGTCTCTATTGGAGAGCGACATCATTTGTGAATCCAAATCCGATTTCGCAGCACCAATAATCTTAGTTAAAAAGAAAAACGGGGACGATAGGATGTGCGTAGATTACCGACGCCTCAATACGGTCACCAAAAAAATCAACTCGCCGTCTCCGAACATAGAAGAAGAACTGAACAACCTGGTCGGTTACAACTATTTTACCGTATTAGATCTCGCCTCAGGGTATTATCAAATTCCGATCAAGACCGAACATCAACGGTATACAGCGTTCATCACTCCAGACGGATTGTTCGAGTTCAAGGTCATGCCGTTTGGACTGGTCAACGCCCCAGCCTACTTTAAAAAACTGATGAGAATTATCAAACAAAAAATGCTTCCTGATAAAATTGTTAGCTATATGGATGATTTTGTCATTCCGGCAGAAACGCACCAAGATGGAATGCGGAAGCTGGAAAAATTCCTCACTATTCTAGAAGAAGCGAAATTAACCTTAAACCTAAAGAAATGCGATTTTTTCAAACAGGAAATTGAATTCCTTGGCCACATCGTCAAAAACGGGAAGATACAACCCGGGAAGGCAAAGACCCTTGCCGTCAGTGAATTTGAAACACCAACTAACGAACATCAGGTAAGACAATTTATTGGCTTAACAAGTTTTTTTCGAAAGTTCATCAGAAATTATGCTCTGACGGCATTGCCATTAACGGAACTAACTAAGAAAAACCAAAAATTTATTTGGGGCGTTAAGGAGCGATCGGCCTTTGACCAACTGAAGAACGCGTTAGCGAGTGAGCCGGTTCTAGTTCTGTACAAACCAGGCGCGGAACACGAATTGCATACTGATGCAAGTTGTAAGGGTCTTGCAGGAGTCTTGCTACAAAACGACAATGGCAATCTACATCCGGTTGCCTACTACAGCAGAAGAACCACTAAAGAAGAAGCAATGTACCACAGTTACGAGCTAGAGGCACTGGCAGTGGTTGAGGCAACCGATCGATTCCGGCAATATTTACTTGGCAAGCACTTCACCGTCGTAACGGACTGCCAAGCGCTGAAAACCACCATGAAGAAGAAAGAAATTATCTCAAGAGTAGCTCGTTGGTGGTTGCGCATGCAAGAATATGATTACCATATAATACATAGACCAGGCAAGCAAATGGTACACGTTGATACACTTTCAAGAAACCCGAGCGAAGCTCCACAGTCGCCTGAAGTTGTTGATATGAACATCTTAAGGGTCAACATTGAAGAAACCGACTGGTTATATTCACTCCAGCTACAAGACCAGGATGTAGCAAATATAACAAGAGTTTTGCAAGGCACCAAGACCAATGAAACGGAAAAGCAGATACATCAAGACTATACTCTTCAATCGGGACGACTTTACCGGAAAGTGGAAGGCGAGCTCCGATTATATATACCAAAAGGAGTGAGAAATAGGGTTCTGCGAAATAGCCATGACTTGATGGGCCATTTCTCAGAAAAGAAGACACTTATGCATTTGAAGGCTCGGTATTGGTTTCCGAGAATGACACAATTTGTGAAAAAGTACCTCAAGGCGTGCGTTGAATGTGCCTACAACAAAAAAGAGAACCAACCCAGAGGAGAGTTGTTTCCAATCAGGAAGGTGACAGTACCTTACGACACGGTACATATCGATCACTTGGGCCCATTCTTGAAATCGACAAAAGGAAATATGTACCTCATTGTGATCGTAGACGCATTCACAAAATTCATTAATCTGAAAGCAGTACCAAACACGCAGACCAAACCAGTACTTAATTCATTGACCGATTTATTTTTCACGTTTGGAACACCCCGCCGACTGATTTCGGATAGAGGAACCGCCTTCACGTCACACGCATTCGAAGACTACATGAAAGAATACTCGATTCAACATGTATTAAACGCCACTCGAACACCAAGAGCAAACGGGCAAGTCGAGCGATATAACCGCACCATCCTCCATGCGCTTCTGGCTACCGTGGAAGAGGAAAACAAATGGGACCAAAAAATAAAGTTTGTCCAATGGGGAATTAATAATACCTATAATGAGGCAACAGGAAAAACCGCTCACCAGCTACTCATGGGATACCAGCCTCGAGATCCTCTAAAAGACGCTCTGACACAACATGTGAACCTCAACCAAACTCCAGTCAACATCGAACAGCTCCGGAACGAAGCCTGCGAATCAATCGAGAAGAAACAAGAATCGCAACGAACTCGACACAATCAGAGACATCGAAAGGCAAAGATTTACAAGGTAGGCGACCTGGTAATGTCCATGAATGATGGAGTTGCAGCGACCGGAACTTCACGTAAATTGGAAGCAAAATACCGAGGACCTTATCAAATAATTGCAGCCTTGCCACACGACAGGTATCAGGTGGCTGACATCCCATATGCTGGTAGAACGCAGAAACCGTATGCAGCAGTTTGGTCAGCAGACCGAATGAAGCCGTGGATCGAGCTGGACCTGGATTTCGACGAGGACGTCGATGATTGTCAGGATGGCCGAAACTGTGACAACAACTTGGAAAGGAAAGAGACAGAAATATAGTAAATTTGTTCTTGTCGTTGTCCTGGCATTTTGAGGCAGTTGAGTTTACCCTGTGACGACGTGCAGACGCTTTTATGTATATTAAATAAAGTAATAATTTGCAGAGTTAGAGTCTTGACTTTATTTTATTAATCCAAGCTGATCCAAGTGACTATATTTAAGAGGTTTACAGGACACGAGTTAAATATTCAAATATCCCTTCTCGTCATGAGTGCTTGTCAGTATATCTTTAACCTCATCTACGGACGTAAGCTGATATACCGTGGTTTTCTCTGCAGCCGTACAACTCGCTTATAGACCGCCGTATGCCTACCAAGGCTAAAGGCGAAAAAGTATGTCTAAAAGAGCCATGAAGATAGATCTTATAGCAAACTGATCTAGGCCATACATATATACGTTTGAGTACGATTGGAGAGGCTTTTCAGAGCTGTTTGCATTAGGTCTCCTAGGGCCTTCATGTATTTCCCACTAATAGCAATTTCATGATTATTCACGAAAGCAAGAACCGTTTCCTCGATACACAAAAAAGGAGGCTCCTTCAACTGCGCCAACCATAGAGTTATAAGTCTCCTCAACATCCCTTTCAATATCATATCTGCCATATTGTGTGAACGTCTGAAACCCTTGTTCAACAACCTTATTGGTCGACATCAATGCCATTTCAGACAAAAAATGTCCACAATCGACCAAATCTTCACACTCCGGCAGATCTGGGAAGAAACTCACGAAGTATAAATCGATACTTACCACTTTTTCATCGATTTTAAGGCTGCATATGACAGCATTTGTAAAGCTGGCATGACAGCTATATAGAGCCATGTCTGGATTTGGATTGGAATTACGATTGAGAATGCTCGTTGCTCCGTCAAAGTCGTTAACGACTTAACCGAGATTTTTGATGTTGAAAAAGGTTGTAAACAGTGTGACGCGCTGTCACGTGACTTGAAAGAATTGCTCGAAACTCAAAAGCGAAGACGGTAGGTACAATCTTTCAAAAGTCTATGCACTTGCGTACGCCGATGATGTCGACACAATGGTGCGTTCGCTAGTATTGAAACGGAAGCTGACAAAATGGGCTTAATGAGGAGGTAAGTGAGGAAAAAATCAAGTTTAAGCTGTTAACAAGAAGTGCACACAACATTGACGAATTGTTCTGTCCAATTCCAGTCAGAGACGACAACTATAATTTTGAGGTAGTATGGGACTTTGTCTATTTTGACTCTGCTATAAATTCTATCAACAACACTTTAGGAGAAATAAAACGAGAAGCACTCTTGCCAATTGTTGTTTCTTAGGGTTAAGAAGGCAATTGAATAGTAAGGACCTATCGCGATCACCCGGTCCAACTTTATGGCTTTGAAGCATGGACTTTATCGAAAGCCGATGAATATATCCTCAGTCGTCTCGAAAGAAAAATCCTTCTAAAAATGTGCGTTGACGGGTTTTGGATTGGAAGATCCAACGACAAACTACATATACGAGCCGTACAGCGACATTGACCTAGTCAGCAAACTGCACATCAGTCGCCTGAGATGGATAGGATATGTATAGCGAATGGATACCATTGTTCAAGTCCGCAGTGTCTTCGATTCTAATCCGGAGGGACAACGCAGTAGAGGAAGACTTCACCTTAAGTGGCGCGTACAAGCAGAAGAGGACCTCAGCCAATGTGGAGTACCTAACCCGCAGGTCAGCGGTTGGTGCAACCTCATTCTTTTAAAATAATATTTCAAGCCATCAGCCCAAAATGTACACCACACAGTCATTTAGATCGTTGTTTCTTTAATAATAAGCAATGCCAAGACGTACTAATAGCGTTTTGTATTAGTTTCACTGCGGAATTTAATAGCTTCGAATTCCAATGGAAACACAAAAAAATCCTTCTGGTTTTATTGTCAAAATTTATACCTATTTTAGTGAGATTGTTAAATGCCAAGTTTCAAATTCAAACTTTTAGAGTAAGAGTATACTGAAGAATCAGTGCAAACATTTTAGTGCAATTTTTGGGCATTACAGATTCAGGCTGAAGGCAAAATTCTGTTTTAAGAACGCACGATAGAGGGTAGACAGACAACAAAGCAAATAATAATAGTGCCTTTAGCAAATAATACATGCATTTTAAAACCGAACATTTTTACTAGTTCCATCGCATACATAAATACTTTTATAAATGATTATTCGTCAATTTTTATTATTATTTATTATACATACATATTTTACTATTTCTCCAAGCGAATGTGATATTTTTCTTAAGTTGTTGCTGTATCGGTTGTTACAAGATATTTCAAAAAGAACAGTTCTACCCCCAAATGAAATAGTTGACGTCTGGCTAACGGCTTACAAATACGTTGACAAAGAACAGCGGATACTTGTTTAAAAACAAATTTGTAGGTTTAATCAATTTAATAATATAACAAAACATCTTTAAACTTATATCAGCAATCCAAATCAATATAAAAGTCTTCTATAAATTAAATTAATAACATACCTTCTGACAATCGTATTTTAATTGTTATTATCATGTATGAGGACGCAGAAATGGTTTCAAGCGGGCAGGAATCCCTCAACGAACATAGGAACAGCGTTGTTCATTACATTTTGAATAATAGCTGTAATAAATACCCTCTAAAACAATCTGAAATTGTGTCCCGCGCTTTGAATGGAAGGAGTCAATTGTTAAATCAAGTCTTAGGAGAGGTGAAAACAGCGTTAGAAACTGTAATTTTGTAAAACTAATCATCACCCAATCCTTAATAAATGAATGAAAAACTTTCTTACAGACGTATGGAATGCAACTAAAATTGGTGCCCGATTCTAAAAGTGGGAAACAATATATCTGTGTTTCGAAGTTCGCAGCAGCATCAAGCATAGAGTATGATGAAACACAAAGATCCCAAATAACGCTTCTGTTTTTGGTGCTATCGTATATTTATATGAAAGGTGTTGCAGTAGATGAGGGTAAGATGTATTTAATAATAAAAATAATCTAAAAAACTGGAAGCATGTGTAAGGAAATAAAAAAGAATCATTTTATATTGCGATTACACGGTACTATGAAATGTCCGTATCAGACATTCTCTATTCTTCGATGTTAGATTTGTTCTTCAAGTGAAGGTGTGCTGTACCTGGCGATTTTTGATCATGAGACTTGGAACGTGGAAGACTTTTAGCCGGTGCATTGTTCTCTATTCGCAAGACTCAATGAGAAACAGCTGTTGAAGTAAATCAGTTTTGTTTTTGGAGATGCGATATTCGTTTTGATCTAACGTAGTAATGTTGTAACGAATAATGATTTGCCTGAACGACCTACGAAATCGAGATAGTTCCACTTTATATCTAAGGTTTTGGAAAGTCGAAAAAATGTGCATTTGGCATAGATCTCCTACTGAAAATAAATTAGAAATCATTTTCGGGTCGTTCAATTCAATTTATTTTATGGCTGATACTATTTAAGGCAGCGGGAGATGACCTGGTAGAGGGCATAAACCAATGAATTTGCAAGATTTGGTCGAAAGAAAGTGCGCCCGATGATTTCCCATCTAATTCAACAAGAAAGGAGACCCAAAACTATAGAGGCATCAATCTCTTTAATATCGCTGTCTTGTCCGCTGTATTGTGTGAATGCCTGACAACATTTTGTAACGACCTCATTGGACATTATAAGTGCGATTTTAGGCCCGGTAAGTGCACATTTATTCACACGCTAGATACTCGAGAAAGTTCAAGAAGCTTAAATCGATACTCACCAACTCTATCGATATGATTATCGCATACGATAACATCTATAGAACTATCCAAATCGGAGTACAATTTTGGAATTCTTGCCAAACTCCTGAAATTATGTAGAATAACGATGAAGAAAGCTAGTTAATCCGGAAAGAAAGCAATATCGCAGAGAACTTTGACGGCAAAAATGAGTTTAGGCAAGGTGATGCGCTGTCATGTGACTTCTTTAACAGCATGCTTTCGAAGGTGGTGAGAAACACGCTATCAACACCAGAGACACAATTATCTGTCCAACACCCTGCACACCCAGAAGTTCGTTGGTAAAACGTAGCGAGTTGTCACTTTTGATTTTGAAAATATTGAAGCAGTAGCGGCGAAAATGGATTTAGCTGCGGGAGACCAAACAAAGTATATGAACCTAGTCCTGCCATAAGTTCTGTTACAAATATAAAACGCTATAAAAAAAAACCAGTAAACATATTGTATTCAAAATTGTTTCATTTATTAGACCACAATATTGATTATTTAAAAAAAATTGGATTCACTCGAAACGTCTGCCTTTTGCTTTAACACAAGTTTCCAAACGGTGTGGCAATGGAGATCGTGGACGCTGCTCTGGTTAATGCTGTTTTAAGGCTTTACAAATTTCTGTGGGGAGTCTTGCAGGTCATTTTCTCCAATTCTGACCATAATCCAATGGATTCAGATCTGGACTCCTTGACGGCCAAGCTTCTGCTGCTATGAAGATAGCAATATTGACTCTGAGTCACTCCTGCGTGGTTTTGGCTTTGTGCGCTGGAGCAGAGTCCTGTTGGAAGATCCATCTGTATCCATTGAAAAGGGTATTGGCCAAACCCTTCACAACACCCTTTAGCACATCTGCTTGGTAAACCTTTGCACCAGTTTTTACGCCTTTTTCACAGAAATGGAGGGATGTGACACCATTGTAAAAGACCCCCCCACCAAACCATTACGGAAGCGGGATGATGTCCACGTTGAACCCTTGGAACAACTTTTTTCGCTTCCTTAGTTAGAAGATGACCCGTGGACTGACGATAGGCTTTCATATGCAGATCATCCCGAATCAGCCTAGACATGAATCTTAGTTCACGCACTGCGTTTACCACCGCATTCATACGGATTCTACTCCAAAAAATTCGCCAAAGCGAGCAATAGCCCGATAAACGAATATTCTCAATATTCCGAGTGGTTTTAGCAATTCGAAAGTTTGGCCAGCACGCTATTACCGCGACTCGATTTTCTTTAACGCCCCACTCCATGTTAATAGTTTTCAAACTGAACGCAAACTAACTATTATTCTTCACTGATCAGTACATGTGTTCTGAAGAAAAACGGTTCTATTCCCGCAAGAAGTCTTGAACGATAAGCGCTGGAAATTATGTAACAGAACTTATGGCAGGACTAGGTATGTTGTCCAAAAAACGCAGTTCTTTTGATGTTAAATGACAACTGATTAATAAATCCTAGTTAGACACACTAAGGATATTCAATGACTCGGTCAAAGACCGCACAAACTGGAGAGGTTAATTGGTTGAGGCCAAGGTTTACCCCATTCAAGCGCTATACGAGTACAATGAAATAAGTCCCTCAAACACCCGTTCTGTGTTCGAAGCTCTCTTAAGTCTTTATAAATGATCTGTTGGGTGCTGCTTCTAATCCCATATATTCGGAAATGACATCGTTTGTTAAGATTTTTAGACTCCGATAGTACAGCATAACTTATCGGGTAGGCATGAATGACACTCACACAATTCTCGGTATGTGATTGAATAACCACATACTCATTGGCGGAAAAAATTCTGCAATATGCTTAGTCGTTGTGTAAGCGATGGAAAAAATTCTTCACCCCGTCTGCTTAGGCTTCAGTATAATAGGCTTTCATCCGTCAAAAACAGGACATAATCTGAAATAGCTTGGTTCTTTTCCAAGTCATACAACTCGCTTTCTATTTCCTAGTCATTATACGAGTAACTTGCAAACATTAGAAAGAGTATCTCTCTTTCTTTCCTCCTCCTGTGCCCACAATCCTTGAAAATTATATCAAATGTAGATTATTTGTTGATAATACAGAAAAAAAAGTCAAAGTGCATAGACACAAGTCTTCTGAGCCCGCCTCCTTCGTTATGATTTAGTTGTTTTTAGTTGTAGGAGCTGCTAAAAGCCCTGGTGGTTCTTCCCTAAGTACAATCAATGTACAATAATTTTGCCTACGTTATGATATTTCACAGTTCGTGAAGGATGTGCTCCTTCGGAAATGAGCTTCCCCCGTTTGCAATGAACGAAGACCAACATTTTTTGATTGATTGGCTGATTCATTTATCAGTTTAAGATATAACTGCCAGTATAAAACAATTTTAATTATAATTTTTAAACATGATTCAGACGAAAGTGGACAACTACAAATGCAAGTATGCGCTAGTGGACGTGCTATATTTCTTCATTTTTACGTCTGATTAATTATGGTATTCCCTGACTGTACATGGTTATTGTTGCGGCTTAGCTACAGTGTTTGCGTTAGGTAGGAACGTTTTAGAGGCCATGACATTGCACTACTATTGTAATTGCCATTGTTTTGCTAGTGCTTCTGATGCGTCATTTGGTAACAGTTTGTCGTGTTTTGACTCACTTGAACTGTCATGCAATTAGTGTTACTTAGCTGTGGCTTTAAAGTGGAAATACATGTTCAAAATCTTTTGAGCAAGCGTATCGTAAGAGGGTTGTAGTATCGCTTAGATCTTTCTTCAGACGATGAAGTCATGTGTGGGTAAAGTTACCGTATTTCCAAAGATAACGTACACAAATATGTTTTCTTGTCCACTTCATAATGGAAGGACCGTTGCCGTCCGCAGCCCCTAAGCTCACATCGACAGCTAATTTTTAGAAAAATCTAAGTTCACTACTGCATTTCTCGATCGGTTGTCATCGCGAATGCCGGGTGTGATCTGATGCTGAGATTCATTATGAAATTATTATTATTATTATTATTATTCTTTATTAACAATATAATATAAAATTATAATGCTAACTTAATTTCTAGTGAGCACTAGCTGCAGGCAGAGTTGTAAAGTAATAAAATACATTTGTACTGCAGTACGGTGAAAGTACTAAGTAGCATGTAATTGTACTTGTACTTAAAAATTTCAAGTACAATGTACTCCCTACTTAAAAATAAATAAGTACAAGTATTTGCCTAAGTACTCTGTTCCAAGTATATTTACTAGGTACTTGAATGCACCCCAATACATTGGCAAGTACTTTTCAAGTAATTTTCAAGTACTTACCTTTTACAAGTTTATACTCAATCTGTAATTTTTGAATCAACTTTTGCTAACAAATTACCGCTATTTTGTGTTTTTAACGATATTGTGTGTTTTTTTTAATTTTTTTTTTCGAAAGACTTAAGAAAATTCGAGTTAGCTTTCAATGAAACTAATTCCTCGAAATGCTGGTAAGACAGCGCGCTTCGTTTTTGAGTGTTAATCAGGAAAACAGCCTTTCCACAGGGTCCGATGACGTCAAAGGAGTACCGAAACTATAAGTGACCCATTTAAAATTAAATTAATTTGTTCTGCCGACTTTGGTAACATATTTCTTATCCAAAGGGTGTTACAAATTTTAAAAGCTTGTGTAATTGAAAAAGATTAAATAATCTCCAAGAAAAAGTCTAACTTGGTTGTGATCTAATTAAATTTTTTGCATCAATATTACCTTTAACCCTTTCATGCCCGAATTAATTTGGAAGGTATTAAAATTTATTTGAGGGCATTTAAATGTTAATTGAGCCTTAGATATGAACATATAACAAATTTAGACTTCTATGATTTTTGGTGTGACCGTTATAAGATGTTGCCTATAGGCAACATCGCGCCATTGAGATACATTTTCAAAACAACATGCAGATATATATTTCAAATTTAATTTATTAATTTTTATTACAAATTAGGTGTGGTATGACACGAAACAATTTTTTTGTGGATTAGAGCATAAATACACATTACATTTAGTGCACTTTGACCGCAGAAATCCAGTGTGGCATAACCTACACCTTCCTTTTGATCCCCATTCAATCCAGTGACTGGTTTGGTTATAACGTCTGACTTTTGGAGGTTCCGCAATGTAGGATCGTTTATTCTTAACTGTTGATGAACAGGGTGATGATGAAGCTGATGAAACTTCTGGTAATGATGGAGCTTGGGATGAAGACGCTGGTGATGATGCACTTGATTGCATGCTTGAAAGAGTTGACGATGGACGACCTCTTTTGAGTGGATTTGTTGGTGTTTGCACATGTTTGGATGCATTTAGTAGCTCCTAGTATTTCTATTTGAAAATTTAGCAATGGCATATGCTTAGTTTCTCCGCTTGCGCTTTTGATGTCCCTTCGGTATAGCAGTCAGCTATTGACTACGCTGTGTTGATGCACCAATAGACTATGAGCGTATACCATTTCTTAGAACGGTGGTTGATTTTGTACAACTCCATCAAGATGTCAGGAAGATCAACCCCTCCCATATGTTGATTGTAACATTCAACAATAGCTGGCCGAGGTATGCTTATGTACTTCTTCTCTTTACGACACCACCGCTTGCATTCAGATATTGGATTTTCAGCGATATAATTTGAAACTAATTGAACGCTTTTGTTGTCGTACCAGCGATAAGCAATTATATTATGTGAAGTTTCATATTTGAAATCGCACGATCCTCGTCCTTTTTTTTCATTAGTTAGGTGGCAGTTTTTTAATCGATTGCTTCTAATTGTTCCTACGGCTAAGATACCTTTTTCTTTCAAGGCAATCATAAGGCTTGTGGAGGAGAACCAATTCTCGAAAAATAATTTGAAGTTTTTGTTTACCGGTATATTGGAGGCTAAATGCAACACGATATCTGACGATATCCCTGATTCGAGGGATGGGAAAGTTCCTTCTCCAACGTATAGACTAAAGTCATCAATAATACCTGACACGCCTGCTCTTGTAAACATTTTAAAACCCCACTTGTGAGGCTTTTTGGGCAGGTATTGTTTCAGACTGCGACATCCTATTAAAAATAAAAAAAAAATATTTTATGTTATTTGATATTTGATTACACCAGAATATAAGTACCTTTATAAGTAATCATTTGTTCATCAATGCTTTGATGTTCCTCCTGGTCTATTTCGTTGCATTTTTGTTTTATTTTCTCCAACAATGGACGTATTTTATGCAGCTTATCATAATTAGGTTCTCCTCTTTGGGCTTGTTGGGAGTTACCGTTGAAACCATCCTCATCCTCATCCTCATCCATATGAGGAATATTTATTACTCCTAGATAAAGCAATATCCCCAAGAATCGTCTTATCTCGGTGGTTTCACATTTCAATTCTACTCCTTTGGTTTGCAACGCATATGCATTTGTTTCATCACAATTTTTTTTGTATAATTGCATCATCGATGAAGTGATTGATATAGTTGATGGGATCTTTGACTTCTCTGCAAACCATTTCATTTTTCCATGTAGTATCGCATACATTCATGCTAGTGCTCCTCCACCTCAAATTGTCCAAATTAATTTTTTCAAAAACCTCCTGCGCAGTTTGTTCTGCTACGCTCTCATCTTCAGCCTCCTCTTTTTCGACAATTTTTTCAAGTAAATTTAAACAGTTGAGATAAAACTCAGCATTTACTTCTGAAATGAGGTCCGCAATTTTTTCTGCCGAATAAGTTCCTGGGAATCTTCTAAACGCCAGCGCTACCGAATGTCTTTTGAAATGTTGATTCAGCCAATGACAATTGTATCCAAGGAAACTACGACTGGTAGCAGACCAAATATCAGCAGTAGTACAAAAATAATTTGCAGCTTTTACTGCTGAATTTATTGTTTCTTTCATATTGTTCTAATGTTCGCCTAACAAAGATACTATTTTTGGTCTGCTACGTATTTTAAGATTTGTTCCTTCAAATAATTTGGCGAAGGATTCTTTTTCCACAATGGAAAGCGGTATTATTGAATCAATAATAAATTCGAGTAACCGCTTGTCAAAATGCACTTGGCGATTTCCCGTCATGTGAACGGCACGCTTTCGTTTTTTCAAGAATATGTATTCTTCGAAATTTTCGGGATGGACCCTTTGTGACCCTTGATGTGACATTACAATACAAATTAGAGGGGTAAATTTGCCTTCTACATATTTGACAAACTGCGACGATATTTGATTTTTTTTTGAAGCTGGATACAATAGCAAATAAAACGTAAAAAATAAAATATATGCAAATTTACCTAGACATACTCGAAAACAAGTTTCCACTATACGTATGTACATACATAGTAGCATATAATCATTAAACTTATTCTTATGTATGTATGTAAAACTGATTTGAAATAAAGAAATACCTTTTGTATGTCACCAAAAAATTTACCGCTCAATAGGAGACTTTTTCTTTCTATCGGATTTCGAATATTATTTATTGGCGGCGAAACATCATCCCCAGCTTGTGAAATATTTTGCTTTACTGAAATTATCAGCAGTGTGGAAACAGAAAAAATTGTTTCATTAACGGAATCATCAAAGACAAAATCCAAATCCATATTTTAAAATTTCTATTATCGCAAACAATAGAACAACTAAAAATATTGAAAATGCACTTTAATGAACATAACAGCATTGAGTGTACATAAAGCGGTTATGTTTACAAAAAAAAAAAATATTTACCTGATTCCTTAGTTTTTATTTACTCGTTTAATCAATTTTCTAATCTAAGACTAAATAGCACTTTCTTCTTTTGGATTTTATGTAAATTAATTAAAATAACCAAATGTTTCGGTGGTTTCATTGCCACTTTGATTGCTTAAGCAGAATGAGAGTATTAACGAGGAACAACAATTAGCCAAACAGATCTTCTTATTATGGAAGTTAGACTAATGTTGCCAATTGTATACACTATACAGTATATTAATTTTGTTTTTCTAGTAGGCATAGGTATGAAGGATTAGTATGTACTTGAAAAGTACTAGAAAATGTACTGGGGTGTATTCAAATACCTATTAAAGATACTTGGAACAGAGTACTTAGGCAAATACTTGTACTTATTTGTTTTCAAGTAGGGAGTACATTGTACTTGAAATTTTTAAGTACAAGTACAAGTACAGGGTATTGGGTACTGGACTCGTACTGGTAATTCAAAGTTTACAGCTCTGGCTGCAGGGGCTTACGGCTCTTATAAATATGGAGTGCATACTATAAGGTTACATTTTTTTTTAAAATAACTTAATTTGAAAATATTATTAATGCTAGGGTCTTTTAAAGTTTCAAGGACAGAAGAGTTTTTGAAAATATCGGTTAGGATGGACGGCGGGAGAGGGCAGTTGCCTAGCCCCAGAATGTGGTTTATGTCTATAGTAGAGTGGCATGTTCCGCAGATTGGAGCGATTTCTTTTTGGAGCAGGTGTTGATGCGTTGTGGCTGTGTGTCCCAAGCGAAGCCTTACGAAAATGGTATTGTCGCTTTTTGAAGTGGAAGTGGGGTATATTGGGTGGGATCTATTTATGTTTATACCTTTGTAGTGGTGTTGGTAGGAGTTCCAGTCGATAAGTAAGTTGTTGCGAATAATAGTCTGAGAAGTCTTTGAACTTAATAAGCGGCATATTGTGAGCAAGACTGGCTTCCTTGTCCGCGTGCTCGTTGCCCTGGATGGCTACATGCCCAGGGACCCACATCAGTTTGATTTTATTTGGGAATCTTATAAGATAATCTCTGATTTGATTGACAATCCTGGTGTTGTTGTTGGAGTTTTTTACTGCTTGAATAACTGATATACTATCCGCAGATATAATATATTTGCCCCCAATGCCAGATATCACTTTCGCGGCTTTCGGCTGTAAAGATTGAAGCAAAATCATGCAGTATCCCTGTGCGTAGTACTGAACCATTTTACAGTGTAACTGCAAACGAGGTGCTGTCAGCTGTTTTTGATCCATCAGAAAATACGAAATTCCAGCCTTTAGATTTAAAATTTGAGGATATTTCCTGGAAGATACGACAGTAAATTGACTTGTTGGTGTTGGATTTTGGTAGATCAGCTAGGTCGAGAATGAAAGATTTGGATTCCAATAGCCAAGGAGGAAACAGAGGTGTGTATTTTCCTACATGTTTTAGCGGCAGATTAAGTTGAACAGCAGCTTCGACCGCGTGGGAGATCGCAGATGGTAACCTTTTAACTCGTATGGAAGAAATAGCGTGTTTGAAATGTTTGTAAACAATAGAACCACTTTGGAATGAGAGTTTGGCGATGAGTCTGGTTTTTGAATTTAATATACGTTCCTCTATTGATGGAAGTCCAGCTTCGACCAAGATGTTTTTTTATGGGAGTTGTAGGAAAAGCGTTAATGCTTCTTCTTGCTGCTTGATGATATAGCGGCTTGATTAGTGTTGATTTGGGGCTGTTGCCGTATATACAAAGACTGTAATCGATTTTACTTAGAATAAGAGTTCTAGATATACTGCAGAGGGTATTTAAATGTACATTACTTTTCTTACGAGCTAGGTAGTTTACAATATTAACTCTGTCAGCTAGGCTCTTCTTAAGTTCTATAACATGATTCTTCCAATTATATTTATTATTAAAAAATAAACCTAGTATCTTTAAACAATCAACAGGTGCTATTTGGATATTGTCTATTTTTAGAACGAAACCGGAGCAAGACAGTTTGCGACAAATGTGAAGTGTTTTACATTTGTCTAGCGAAAGTCTTGCACCAGATATGCTTGAACATGAAAAAATATTCTTCATGATATTTGAAAAGAGATCATTTGTTGTATTTAAGTCACTGGATTTGCATAAAATGTAGATATCGTCTGCGTAAAGGCAGTGATCTACTGACTTGTGTTTCGAAATGATGTTACTTATTTCATCAAAAGCGATAGAAAATAAAACTACTAACAATGGGGAGCCTTGCGGAATAACATTGTGTAGAGGAAATGTTGATGAAAAAGTGTTGTTAGCTTTTACACAGATTTTTCTGTTTGTTAAAAATGCTTTTACATAACCAATGATGTTTGGCCCAATGCCCCAGATTTTGAGTTTGTTTAATATAAGATGCATCCCGATTTTGTCGAATGCTTTTTCAAAATCTAACGATAAAATGGTTACGTGATTACGGGCTGATAAAGCATTAGTTACGTACTGGTCAATGTGAAGAAGGGCGTCTTCACAACCTCTCCCTGTCTTGAAAGCAACTTGATTGCCACTCATCAGATTTTTTCTCTCTATGAACCATTGGAGTCGTTTGGGTCGGTAACCATTAAGGGAGCAAATATCTATTTTTGGTTTTGGAAGAGGGACTACACATGCGGTTTTCCAACTGAGGGGGATGCTGCCTGCCGTAAGGATTTTGTTATAGAGCTTGACGAGTCTAGTTTTTATTTCTAAGGGCAAATTTTTGATCATGGGATATGAAATCCTATCCCTACTGGGAGTCTTACCTTTCATTTTCGAAAGGCAGCTCTCGAGTTCATCAATAGTGAAGTGTTGCTCTATTTGCCGGGCTGGAGAATTGGCTGCAACAATTTGTATTGTGTTGCTGTGAAACATATGTTTCATTGTGTGGAATTGTTGGGGGAAATTAGTGTCTGTTGACTCAGCGGACCAATTTTTGGCGAAGAGGTTGCAGATTCCCAACGGATTCGAGAGAGGGCCTTCAGAGGAGTTGATACATTTAATAGTTTTAGGGGAATAGTTACCCGTCAAGTATCGGATGTTATTCCAGATTTTGGCAGGTGAGGAGTTTCTGTTAATAGATGACGTTAGTACTCTGAAGCTCTCGGATTTGCAAATTTTGATCTGTCGTCGAAATCTAGCGTTGCACTTTTTGTAATTTATTAAATTTGGATCATTGGGAAACTTTTTGAAATCTTTCCAGGCCTTAACTTTTATATTTCTAAGCGATTCTAAATTGGGGTTCCACCAAGGAACTTGTTTTTTCGGTGTCTTAGGGAATGTTTGGGGTATAGATTGATTTGCTGCCCATCTAATTGAATTTTGTAACAAGGCGGCTTCATGGTTTATATTACAACCTATATCTTTACCAAGCAAATATTTAGAAGTAATGTTTTGATATTTTTCCCAATTTGCTTGGTCAGTTTTGAATTTGGGGAGGTGAGGAATTTTATTTTGGGAGCTGTTGTCTAGGACGATTGTGGTGATGATGGGGAAGTGGTCGCTGTTGTGGAGAGAGTCTAAGATGACCCAATTAATTTTTGGCAGAAGTTCTGGTGAGCAGCATGTTACATCGATGTGGGTGAAAGTTTTATGGGTGGAAAAATGTGTAGGAGATCCGTCGTTCAATATTTTAAGGCTGGTTTTTTAAAAAGAAATCTTCAAGAATAGCTCCTCTGCGATTTGTGCTAGGAGAACCCCACAATGTGCTCCCAGGAGTTAACGTCTCCAACCAAGAGAAAGGGAGTATGGATTTGCCTTTTGATATTTTCCAAATCGTGTCTGGAAAAGGATTGATCAGGCAAAATGTAAATAGACACGACAGTGATTTTGAACGAAAGCTGTATCTCTAAAGCTATCGTCAATATGTTGGAGGAAATAGGTATTTTCTTATGAGGAATATTAAGTTTTATTAGAACTCCAATACCCTGTTTCGAGGAAATGTTGTTGGGGAAATTGTAGAAATAGCCGGTGTATGATTTGGGAAAAATTGGTGTTTTGCGGTAGGGGATATGTGTTTCTTGAAGAGATATTATGCATGGAGTTTATTTTTTTATTAAAATGTTAAGTTCATCAAAGTTTAGTTAGTTAGTTAGTTTTATTTACTAGCTTCATAGAAGCCATTTAAGTTAAATTTTTTTTTTTTTACAATATATTAAACTTAAGTCTAGTGAATTCTATACATTTTTTTTTAAAAAGTACAAAGTTTGTTTCATTTTTTGTGTCGTAGGGAAGGTTGTTAAATAATTTAAAACCCTTATAAATTAAGGAATTCTGCGTATTAGAGCTTAACATTAACGGTAGTCTCATGTCATTTCTGTTTCTTAGTCGGTAGGGTTGAACTTCTCTTACATATTGCACATAATTTAAAAGATATTCCGGCATTAAATTGTTTCTTATCTTATATATAAATAATAGGACATTCATTACAATTCTTTGCTTAACTGACAACCACTTTAATGATTTTAACATGACATTAATCGACACATATTTATTGCACCTTAAAATACATCTCATTGCCTTATTTTGTAAAACTTGCAGTCTTTGTATTAGATTCTCGTTACATAAAAATAAAATTGTTGAACAATACTCAAAATGTGGTTTTACAAGTACATTATAAATATTTATTGCACTTAATGTTGATATATCTCTTCTTACTCTTTTTAAAAAACCTATTTTTTTAGAGATTTTTTTACATATATAGTCAATGTGTTTTGAAAAATTTAATTTATTGTCAATAATAGTTCCTAGATATTTATTTAACACATTCAACTTTTTCAATTTCTTCGCCGTCAATCTTCAGTCTTAAATCCTCTCCATATCTCTCACTAATTATCATTCTTTGCGTCTTTTTTACATTAAGTTTAAGTCTATTTTGTTTAAGCCACAAAGAAACACTTTTTAAATCATTTACCATTTTGATGTGACAGTCTTGAAAATTTTCTTCCGTTTGATATATAACGGCATCATCTGCAAATAGCGCAATTTTCCCACTTTTTAACGCCTTTTGAATATCGTTGATATACATAATAAATAATAAAGTTCCTAGCACTGATCCCTGGGGAACTCCAAATGATACTTCTTTTTCCTCTGACAATCCGTCATTCACTCTAACCACCTGCGATCTATTATTCAAGTACGTATTAAACCAATTCAATTCGCCACCATTAATTCCGTACTTTTCTAGTTTTTGTAGGAGTATTGATTTATCAATCGTTTCGAATGCTCGTTTAAGGTCTAAAAAAACACAATAAACTCTTTTCTTTTGAGCGATTTGTTCTTTCCACCCTGTAATCACTAGGTTTATTGCACTTTCACATGAGTGACTCCTTCTGAACCCCGACTGTATCACAGTTATAAGTTTATTTCTTTCGAAATATTCGTTAAGTTGACTAAACACAATTTTTTCTAAAACTTTTTCATACAACGGTAACGAATTAACAGGACGAAACTCTTCACATTTTTTCGTATTGGCTATCTTCTCAATCGGCGTCACTATACTTTGCTTCCATGTTTTAGGGAAGACTCCTGTTTCCAGAGATTTATTAATTATGGTTAATAAAGCTGGTCCGACACAATCAAAATTATCCAGGAATGTTTTAGGGCGCATATGCTCAAAGTCATTTTTATTTTTCAATTGTTTTAAAACTTTTTTTACATTCCGTAACGTAACACTTTCAAACCTAAAGTCAACATTATTCGCATTAACACAATTTACAAATGGTACACATTGAATTGAATTATTAATTTGGACGATACTGTCAACAAAAAAGTCATTAAACCCGTTAGCAATATCCTTGCTTTCTTTGAACGTCACACCATTAAACACAATATTTGATATTTCACTACTTTTTTCATTTTTTAAAACATATTTCTTTAAGTTTCGCCACATATCCTTTTGATTTCTTGCATTTTCCACTTTTTTCTTTACAAATTCGCTTTTTTTTTTTCTTGATTTCTGCTTTGTATCTATTCCTACTCGCCCGATATGCCCACCAATCGGACTCTGCATTTGTAAACACCGCTTTCTTGTAACAAATAATTTTTAATTTCTTATATTGCTCTAAGTTTTCATCAAACCATTCACATACTTCATATTTTTGGAATCTTTTCCGTGTGAACTTCTCAACCGTTTCTCTTATTCCTTCGCGTAACAGTTCGCCCATCATACTAGCATCCATGCCAATGGAAATTTTTCCTATTTTGCTTTTTTCTAAAGCACTCCGGAATGCGTTGTTTTGTGTAGTTACTTTTTTAACCCATTTGCCCTTAGCTAATTTTTCTCTTTTTGAATTTATATTAATTTTTACTGATATCGTTTGATGGTCACTGATCTTCAAACCACTATCAACTTCAGCTTAAATTTCTTTAACATTAGTAATTAGGTAGTCGATTAATGTTCTAGAATCTTCCGTTATCCTTGTTGGTTCGTTGATGATCTGTTTACAACTACTATCCGTAATTAGTCTACACATTTTCTTCCTGTATGTATCCCCCTCTTTCAACCAGTCAATATTAAAATCACCCAAAATCACGCAGTTTTTTCTTAAGTCACATAAGTCATCCATAAGTGCACCAAACTCCTCACAGAAAGTTTTTTTGGAAGACTTCGGCGATCTATAAACCCCTACTATCATAAACGTGAATGAACTGCAGCTTATGCAATTTGCTAGCCACCAAATATCCATCCCTTTTGAATAATTTTTTGAGTTATAAGTGTGTATTTCTTTCCTTGTATAAATGATAACTCCTCCAGTCCGATTTGAAATACTATTGCACCTTTCCATTTTATAATTTGGCATTGTTATTTCATCATCACTAATATCCTTGATCACATGAGTTTCT
This sequence comes from Volucella bombylans, assembly GCA_949129095.1. NCBI lineage: Eukaryota > Metazoa > Arthropoda > Insecta > Diptera > Syrphidae > Volucella > Volucella bombylans. The sequence goes on along the minus strand of OX422143.1, from coordinate 181,980,828 downwards.
GATAGCACCACTATGTCATACTCTTTTTCCTTTACAAGAGTTTGTAGCTCTTCGAAATTGTTAATTAGGCCTTCAATGTTTAAATAAACTATACTTAGATTTGGTGGTTGCTAGTACGATATACGTTTTCTTTGGAATTCTACCTTCTTCACAAATACTTCACATTTATTACTCCGACAGTCATGATCAACATCTAGATTTAACCCTAATTTTTTATTTGCTATCACACAATTATTGCACTTGTTGTTTACATAACCTTTAAGGTTCCACTGTAAAGTCTTGAGAGCCAACAAATTTTGTTTAAGTCATTCCTACTACTACGACGTAGTGAGGAGGTGTAGGGTTTTCCTGTGTGTGATGGGTTTTGTTGTAGGAGATGGTTGGAGAAGTTTGGTGGGCCAGAATTGCGGCTCCGCCAACCCGAAACTGAGTCACCTGGGTTTTGCGAGAAGCCCAAACGACCCAGTCTCTAGTGGGCAGAGCCGAGATTTTGGTTGCCAATATTATTGTTACATGGTGTCGTCATCTTGAATTTCGGATGGATTAATAAAATATTTGTTTTCTTTTATGAGTGACTGGGTGATAATAGAGAGGGGGGTTTTTGGGTTGTTTGTGCCTGACAGGCTAGTGATTTTTGTTGAGAGAGGAGATGGTGCAGTGTTAGAGACGGTATTATTTGTGAGTGGAAGAACTAGCTTTCGAGAGACAGCGTCATCAGTTGAGCATAATGGTTTTTTACATTTGTTAGCTGTTTGGGAGGATGAAAAGGTGTTGGAGTTGGAAAGCGTTGAAGATGAAGATAGGGGTGAATAAGTTTTATTGTTATTACCCTGTGGATCAGGACCAATAATCGATGGTGGTTTGTTTGATTTTGGTATGGCTAGTTTACCAGATGCTGCCGGTCTGTTATTTGAGGGGTGGTTGTGGTTTGCCTTTTCAGTTGGAATTGTTTTGGGTTGGCTATTTAGCTTTGTTTTTTCGGCGAAGGTTTCAATGAGGGTGTTTGCTAGAGAGGGGTTAGTTTGGTTATAGATACGTTTGGCCTCTGCCATGGAACACTTATTCTTTGTTTTTATAGTGATGATTTGTTTGGCTTGTATGTACAAAGGGCACTTTTTAGAGGAAGAGGGGTGTGGGAGAGCGCAGTTAGCACACAACGTGCGAGAGCAATTGGATGGTGAATGAGGCGGCAGACTGCATGAATCACATTTTGCACTACTGTTGCAACGCTTAGTTGTGTGCCCCAATAATTGGCAATTACGGCACCGCATAGGGTTGGGGATGTATACAGTCACTTTGGCTTTATACCAGCTGATTTCTACAGTTTTAGGTGTTTGGAACGAGTCAAACGTTAACAGTATTAAACCCGTTGGTTTTTGTTTTCCGTCATAAGATTTTGTGAATTTATAAACCTCCGTCACCCCCTGGGGTTTCATTTCAGTGACGATTTCTGATTCAGGGACATTTATCAGGCATGGAGCATACACAATCCCTTTTGTAGAATTAAGACGGTCATGAAGTTTCACAATAACTGGACAAACGTTGGCAAGGTTTTTAATTTTTAAGAAATTTTCAGCAACTTTTTGAGATTTTGCTAGAATAAGCAAATTACCGTCGCGTAGTAGGGAGATTTGTTCGTATTCTTTGCTAACGCCATCGATTGCTTTTTTTAATAAAAAAGGGCTTAGGGAGGAGATAGATATTTCGGCACTTTTAGGAGAGATGAGTAGAAACTTAGGATTTTTTGCATTAGATTTTGTGGGTAAGTCAGGGAAATCGTGTAAAAGGATTGAGTTGGTTTTAAGTTTTTTGTTTGGTTGGAAATTGAAAGAGAAATCATCTTCAATATCTTTAAATCGATTCCTGTAGCTATTGGGCCCGAAGGCCATGATTGGTGTGGGGAACACTACCGCGCGAAAAATTAATGAAAACACGTGTTATGTGTCAAATTATGCAAACGGAAGACTTTCAAAGAGTAAGAGAAGAAAAGCAAAAACCGGTTGGAGAGAGTGCGCACTTTGCAAAAAAAAAAAAAAAAAAAAAAACTAAGCTCACGGACGAACTGATATCGATGCTATCGGCTCGAAAGCTAGTCGCTGACTGTGTCATTATGAAATTAAAATGCAGGAAATTCGTTATTTCATTGTTCTTATTCGAGAGCTGGTTAATTCTTGCTGGACCCTGGGGGTTACAGGTTACTACCGTGGCATCATAGTTAATTGTTGTCCAGTTTCACCACAACAACTTTGGTGTCATTGTATTTTATACCTTTATACAATAAGCGAACTACAGCAATTTTTAATTTATGATTGTCGAGATAAAAAGAGGACACGATTTCGTGAGTACTTTTGAGTCTTATATTGATCAGAACTCGATTTAAGGGACTACAGAATAGATTTTAGATTTTGAGGATTAGATATGGACTATGTAGTATCAGATATTATTATATCAGATCATAAAAAATACCTTGGACCCCTTACTTGCGAGTCTTGAACATTTACTATGTCTACTCGGCCACTTTCGAGCGATGCAGTTTTGTTCGCTCCAGGAAAAGTGTTTCCTTCTCCACTGTATTCCGCCAAATATCTCTTCTAATGCAGTTGAAGACACGAAGTTTGACAAAGCACTATGACGAATGTGACCGAAAAAATATATAGTGCTTATTTCGTGAATGATAACACTTAGCTCATGTCTGATTTGACAGATAATTAGTTTTATCCTTCCGCTGAACGAATATGGTTGTGTATACTTGAACAACGCTGGGAAATATTGCGACATTACTTTGAAAATCATGGTAATGTTGCAGAATGTGTGCGAAAATTGCGTACGGATTTTGGAAGAAGAGAAGCACCGTCAGCTCCGTATGTTCGTTATCTTGTGAAAAAAGTGAAAGAAACTGGCATCCTCATCGATAAACCAAAGAGTGAAAAGCCAAAAACAGTGCGTACACCCGAGAATATTGCTGCTGTGGCAGAAAGTGTGCTTGAAGTGCCATCAACATCAATTCACCGTCGTTCTCAACAATTGAACATTTCGGAGACTTCATTGAGACGAATTTTGCATAAAGACCTTGATATGACGCCATACAAAGTCCAATTGGTTCAGGAGTTGAAGCCAATTGACCATCCAATGCGTTTTCGCTCCGCTAAGTGGGCCTGCGATCGACTTAGAGAAGATGCCGATTTTGCCAAAAAAATCATATTTTCAGATGAAGCTCATTTTGATCTTGGCGGGTATGTAAACAAGCAAAATTGTCGCATTTGGGGCACAGAAAACCCGCACGCATACATTGAAAAGCCGATACACCCAAAACGAGTCACTGTTTGGTGCGGATTTTGATCCGGAGGCATAATTGGGCCATTTTTCTTCGAAAATGAGCAAGGAGTGGCCGTTACAGTCAATGGCGATCGTTAAAAATTGAAGAGGAGGATATTGGCAACATTTAGTTTCAACAGGACGGCGCTACGTGCCACACAGCCGAAGCTACACTCGATGTTTTGCGCCCTGTTTTTGAAGATCGCATTATCAGCTCAGAGCTGATGTCGTTTGGCCACCTCGGAGCTGCGATTTGAAACCGTTGGACTATTATTTGTGGGGTGCCGTAAAAGATAAGTGTTACGCCGACAAGCCAGAAGCAATTGACGCTTTAAAGGACAATATTCGTGAAGCCATTGGTGAAATACAGCTGCACACAATCGATAATGTGCTTAAAAATTGGACCGATCGTGTAGGCTACTGCATGGCCAGCCGAGGCAGCCATTTGAATGAAATTATTTTTCATTATTAACCGGAAGCATACAACTAATTATCTGTCAAATCAGACATGAGCTAAGTGTTACCATTCACGAAATAAGCACTAGTTGAAAAAAAAAAACGTTAGATGGCGGACCCTTTAGAAACTAGCTGACCCGACAGACGTTGTCCTGTCTTAACTATGAATATTGAATTCGATGGGCAACATTATTCGTGCGTATATGAATAGTTTTGTTGGTATGCCGACACGGGAACAGGCGATATACAACTGGCCATGTGAAAAACATGGATTTTCAAGATTGATGCCACAAACACTTAACGACTGCCCTTACAATTTATTTAGCGACATTGCAAATGCTAGTCGCACTGGAAATTGTAACCGTTTAAAGTCGACTGGAATCGTTTGGAATCCATGGAATCAAAACGTCTTCGCCTTTGTACTTCCCTTTCAAAATTGTGGCTTCGATGACGTTGTTCATTAATTTTTTCACTGTAACGGGTGCCGTTACAAAGACGTGGCTGGTTGATATTCTGCAACATAAGTACTACCGATACAATTTTTAATTGCAGTTTATGGGGTGGTAATCCGGCCAATTCCAACGAATTAAAGAATTCCGTTGGATAGTTGACAACATCATCCTGATTAGTATAGGAATCAATCGATTTGTATCTCATCATGCGCCAGCTATCTTATTTTGAATTTGAAAATTCATTTCGTTAACATCAACGTTTTTTGCAGCCAATATAATTCGTTCGCTCAACCAAACATGATTTTTGTAATTTTGAACAATGTTTGGGAAAACCTTATCGATGAGTTCGGTCTTTGATTCAGTAAAGTGACAACAATTGGTAGGTAAAGTAATGTATCCAGATGATGAATCAACAGGTATTTTTCCGTTACCAATATCGAGCAATTGTTTGGAAAAAACTTCTCCAGATTGGTCGTTCTGCAATTCGACATTTGAGCGTTTTAACTTTTAATTTCGTCGGCTGGCGTTGATCGTAGTATTACTGGTAATGTTTGGCGAAAATCACCTGCCAATAAAATCATTGCACCACCAAACTGGTTTTGGTTTTTTCGTAAATCTTGCAAGGTGCTGTTTAGTGCTTCCATTCGTGCATTCATTCCAAACTATTAATCTGCTTTGCTGCAACACTTTGGCCATCGCAGAGTTTCTCGAAAGTCTGCAAGTTGGAGTTTCATTTGTTTGCATGTTCAACGGCAACTTGAGTGCGGAATGAGCTGTTCGACATATCGTAGGCATATCTTTGTTGCTCATTTAAAATGGGAACATTTTTTAGAACGGTTTTTTTTAATGCCTCGGAATCATATTGGGTTTCGCGACTCAGCTCTTGATTAAATGCGTCGTGTATTGGGCCATTAGGCGTTGTCATTCCTAATTGTATTAATCATTTGTTGGTAAGCATCAAGCTTCATTGTGAATTTCTTTGTTAATTTGCAAATCTGCATTCGATGTTCTAAGTCGCTTCTGATGTAATATACCATATCTTCGGCCATGTGATCTTCATATTTGTTCCATATGTAGACAAAATAATGGAAAACAATGCTTGCATTTGTTTAGCATTTGACGAAATCACGGCATCTTCGAAAGTGTGGTCCCAATGAGTGTCATTCTCTAGCAATCCCAAACGTTGACATTAATAGTTTGCAGATGTTGCAATGTTGTTGGGCCACGAACATTGACTAATAGCAAACGCAAATAAAAACACTCGTCTTGGCTGGGATGTACTGTATAAAATGTCCTAGTGCATCGGTGGTAAATACTTGTGGGTAATCTGGAACTGGCTGTCCTTGTTTCCGTCGTTGAAATTCAAAATAACAAAATAAGCTTAAAATAAGAGTGCTAACAGTGTTTGAGATTTAAAGAAGACATGGATCGCAGTAAATGCGAACTTACAATCAAATTGTAGGCCAACTTGCGGGACGCCTACGTCAAGTTTTCTTAAATTCATTAATGTTCCGCGCAACGTTATTAAGTTTTTCTTTCATAAGAACCTTCTCCTGACAATAATGAACACAACAAAAAAAGAAGTAGCGATCACACGCGTGATGCCATGACCAAGGGAAGTAGGGATTCATTTTTATCATTTATATATATTTAGATAGTAGGGGCAGTAGTATGTGTGTATACCCTAGTCTGACACCACTTTTAATTTAAAATTCATCTGAAAACCTACTCATATACAGCACGGGACATATGACCGGTTTTTCTGGGTTACCTGTCTTGCGCAAGGCATAACAGATATATATTTCGTATTTACACTATTGAAAGCCTTTTCGTGGTCAATGAAGAGAAGATATAGCTAAATTTAAATTTAAATTTAGGCCCGGGTCAACCCCGGACAGCTTTATTGTGCTTAATACAAGCATTGAACTTAAATACTATACTTATGAAACTAATAAAAATTTAATTGTTAGAGCTGTGGAGTGGGGGTAGAGAGCGAGGGGAATAAAGGGCAATCTTAAGGGAGTGTTTGTTCAGGTGATAGTCAAAGATTGACTGGAATTTGTTCGCTTCGCGAAGGATTCGAGATAACGGTTCATGGTATCCGTAATTAGTTCGGTGGGAATTAACTCGGAAGAGAGGTACAGTTCTTAGATTACGTGGATTAACATTTAAGGAGATGCGTTCGAGGAGAGCCTCAGAGTCAATGTTACCATTTAAGAGCTGATGGACAAAAACTATATCACAAACTTCTCGTCGTGTAATGAGGGGTTGTAAGTTAATAAGTTTCAGTCGATTATGATAGGGGGGTAAATTGAATGGGTCAGACCAAGGAAGTCCCCGTAATGCGAACCGAAGGAACCTACGCTGTACCGATTCAATACGTGCAATTTGCGCAGAATAATATGGTGACCAGACTGGACTTGCATACTCGAGGAGGGGCCGAACAAATGTGGTGTAGAGTGCTTTAGCCACATATGGGTCGTCAAATTCTTTAGACCAGCGCTTAATGAAGCCAAGAGTCGAATTGGCTTTACTAATAATGCTATCTATGTGAGAGCGAAAGTTCAGTTCGCTATCATAGATAATGCCTAAATCGCGCATTTCGGTCACATTAGGAACAAGCTCGTTATTGATGAAATATGTATGACGTTTTCTAGTGAAAGTTAAAGTTTGACATTTGTTAACATTTAACTCAAGAAAATTATGAAGACACCAAGTGGAAAATCGATTGAGATCATCTTGCAACAGAGAACAGTCAGAGGGAGACAATATGTGACGGAAGATTTTGATGTCGTCTGCATAGATGGAGATAAAAGAATTGTTAACGATGGTATCAACATCACTAATTGTTAATATAAATAACAAGGGACCAAGATGACTTCCTTGGGGAACACCCGAGGTGGCTTTGAAAGGTTTAGATAATGTAGACCTAAACAGGACACTGTAGTGTCTATCATTTAAGTATGAGGAAATCCACGTAACGAAATCTGATCGAAATCCAAGGGCGCAAAGTTTTAAAAGAATTACTTTATGCGAGACTTTATCGAAAGCTTTGCTGAAGTCGGTGGTTATTACATCTACTTCTTTGCCATCTTCTAATGCACATAGAGTACTTGATACAAATTCAATGAGATTAGTGGTAGTGGACCTGCCCTTAACAAATCCATGTTGGTTTCTTGAAATCACTGGTTTACAATAAAAAGACATAGCATCATAAATAATGCTCTCAAAGAGCTTGGGTATTGTGGAGAGCTTCGCAATAGGTCTGTAATTTAAGATTTCATCTTTATAGCCTTTTTTATGCAGAGGGATTATATATGAATTTTTCCAGGAATGGGGAAAGGCGCATTGATATAAGGAAAGTCTGAACAAGGCAGTGAGAGGTTTTACCAAGTAGGCGGCGCACTTTTTTTAGAACTATGAGGGGTACACCATCAGGTACAGCGGAATATTCACTTTTTAGATTACCTATCTTTTCATCTACTAATGCCATTGAGATATCCACCGAAGTAAAGGATGTTTGTGGACAGCTGTTCAAGTATGAGAAATAAGATAGATCGGGGTTTTGGATGTGGCAAGCAAACGATTGGCTAAAGAATTCGGCAAAGAAGTTTGCTATTCTTTGCGGATCATCAGACGATGAATTGTTGAACTTCATGGTGGAGGCATAACTGTCCGACTTTTTTTTAGAGTGTTGATAAACTGGAAAAAGCGTTTGGGATCAGAAATAAGACTATTATGCATGCGGCTTAAATAATTGGAATATAGTGATTCACATAGATCTGAAAATTGGGTATAAGCAAGGTGGTATTTATTATAATCCGCTTCATAACGTGTACTGAGATAGGTGTGCCAAAGTTTATTTCTCTTATTTCGTATTGACCGGAGTTCCTGGATTTTTTTGCGGTACAAAAGGAACAGACTGGGAAAAACAATCGAAGATGATATTGTAAAAAGAGGTAAGTGCATCATCAACGGGAATACTAGAGTTGAAGAGAAAATTGAAATTAGCTTTAGAAAGAAGATTGTTTAATTTAGAAAAGTTGGCTCTTCGAAAATTAAAGTTGTACACGTGTTCAAAGCAAAAAGGTTTTGAAACGTTGGACGAAAACGTCATAGAAAGAGGCGGGTGGTGAGAATCTAGAGTGGTAAGGAGGTGCTTGCTGGCTGAGACTATGCTGTTATCTACGTCAGTGGAGAAGATAAGATCGAGTTGTCTACCAAGATAGTTGGTTATGCCACTTAACTGAAAAAGTCCGGAGTCCACGAGACAATCAATAAAAAGAATTTCTTTCTCCGAACTTGCATTGCTGGCGGTGTAGTATGAATCATCAGTGCATATCCATTTGAGTCGTGATAAGTTAAAGTCACCCATAACGACAACAGTGTCATTTGCGTCAGCTTTGGCAAACAGGTCATCGAATTCGTCAATAGCTAGTTGGTAGCTGCAGGTTGGTTGCGATGGGTGAATGTAGCAACAGCAAATAAAGAGATTGCGCTTAGAAATAGGAATTCTTACGCAGACTAATTCAAAGCAAACTGTAGATAGTTGCTTAAATAATTTAGAATTAAGGCGAGTAGGTACAGCCAAAAGTACTCCGCGGCCAGTTGATTCGTCGTTATTCATAAGGCCATCGTTTCGGTGGACATCATAATCATGGGTAAATAACTCGCTATTCTTAAAATTAGAGGAAAGGTTGGTTTCAGTAAGAGCGAAGATATCATACGGCAGTTTTTGCGAAGTAATATAGACTTCAGATGTTTTTGTGCGAAGTCCTCTAACATTTTGATAGTAAATGCTGAGGAAATCAGGGAGTGCAAATAGAGGTAGAGGTTGGTTAAGATATGTACACAATGCATTGTACAATTGTCATCTGTAGAATGACGCGGTAGCTAGCTTGTTCATTATCGAAAGTGTTCTCCAGATGTCCCTTGATCGTTCGATGTGGCTTTTATGTATTGTCTTAGTAATTACCGGAAATGCTCCTCCAGTTCTCGCGCTCACTTTCTTTTTCTTTGAATGCTTGACAATCATTCCTTTCTGCCACTCATCAAGAACGGTCTCGACCTTCCATGTCTTATTATAAGGACATAGGTAAGTGTTGGAGGGATGCTGGAAGGATTAATCTAATAGACAATTCTAAAACGACGGCGAAATGTAATCGATTTGTAATTCATTGCCGTTTAGTCGGAACCCAACTGATTTTATCACAGGTTTTATGCTCGAACATGGTGCAGCCAATGACAAGGCGATTGACCTTGCAAAAATCAATAAAGCGTCCGCCATTGTCATAATGATCGCCAATACCGTTTCTGCAGCTAAAGGCATTGAAGTTCCTCAGATGGAGATATGATATAGCCGCTATGCATTTGTTTGTAGAAATTATCCTCTTTCCTCATTATCTCGTCCTAAATCTGGTCATCCAGTCACTGACAGGTTTCCAAAAAATAGGACCCTTGTGTGCATTAGAAGCATGCTTACGCCAAATTCGCGCACGTAATGGTGGGTAAGATTTACCACTGCAATTAAGTTAGAGGCATATGACGTTTTGAAGAACCTTCTTGTTTTAGTCAAGGAGATACTTTACATTACTAATACTTGTCTCCATAGCGTATAGTAGCTGTTTCGGTAGTAATTAGTGCTTATTAACCCTGATACTTAGTCTAGAATACAGGCACGAGACTGTCTGCAATTTTAGACCAACCGAGGACCACTAAAAGGAGGTGAGCCAATCACTAGTTTATGTACCTGTGCTGTTGGCTTAATTCATGTTTTGAGCATTTATTCTGTCCCGAATCAGATCACTAAACATTTAGATCAGTGTTGTTTTTGGATAAGATCTAGCCCATCTACTACAAAAATCTATAAGAATCTCCACACAGTATTGTACTTCTATCTTATAGAAAGTCTGGAGCAGTTTTTAAAGGGTCTTCGCATTTATTATGATCGCCCGCATTCATTTTTTGGTCCAAACATTAAGAAGCTCATCACTGAGACGTTTGTCAAGCAGTTATATTTGAAAAAGACGAAAAGCGATGCAGATGCTGCCGAAAATACGTAATTACTTAAATCTTTTACTAAGTGTACTGTTGATGTTCTTATGTTCTATACTTATGCGCTGACAGATTTTTCTATTCCTGGGGATACCGCAGTGGCATTGAATTTCCACACAAAGCTGTCTTGGAAGCCGTATCCAAGGTAAGTACATGATCTGTTCACTTAATATTCTACATTTTTATATTTAAACTTTTTAGTTACTGAACAAACCGGCCAAACATTTCATTATGCAATACGCTCAAGCCAACTCGAATGAGACCTCGGAAAACTAATACAAACTGAATCCACCTCTGAATATTATTAATTTTTAATTTATGTTGGAATTTTATTTTGTCGCAAGGAATAAAGGCCATTGAATGTTTATATTTTCTTGTATATTTTAAAATAAATTGTTAGGGACAGCAAAGTGCTCTTAACGAGCTCAGTGGCAAAGGTGAAACCAATGCGCTTTGATTTGGATTTCACTTCTGATTTATTAGTGACACTAAAACTGCGGCCAATTATTACAGTCTGGCTTAAATCATATATGAATGCATTGCACACATTTAATATATAACAAATTTCATATAGCAGTTAAACTAAACATTATTTATTGAGCAGTTGTTCCATCAACTAATGCCTAAATGTTCTCATGGAATTGATCAGAGAGAAATCGTATTACAGAAGAAGCTAAACTTGAATTGTGCACTCTTAAAGGTCAGGGTGAACCTGGCCCTCGACTAATAAGCTTCTCCAATTAGCCTTGCCCTGGGGCCTGCGTGGCGATTGATCGGAAAACTGCTGACTGTCCTATAACAGTTGTGAACTAAAAGTTTTTTGGGATCACTTTGCTTGTCTTGTACACCATTGACCCACTGAAGTTACGAAGCATCAACAATCCTCGGATATGGACGGATCTACTGTTGACAATCCACGCGAACGATTAAAGGACAATGAGCTTCGGATATGCACGTAGGTCCCTTAATAGACCACGTGCAAAGCAGACATAACCGCCTGGACTACTGCAAAGCAGACATAACCGCCATTCAAGAAATGCGATGGGATGGGCCGGACAAAAAGAGGATGAAAAACATCTACTACGGCGATTGCTATCGACGGCAAAAGCAGCGCTTATTTGGATGCGGATTTGTTGTCGGAGGCAGACTAAGACAAGAAGTCCTGAGCTTCCAGCATGTGAGCGAGCGCCTCGTAGCAATTCGCCAACATTAGCCTTATATGCGCGCATACCCCCACAGAGGAAAAAGATGACGACACCAAGGATGCCTTCTATGAGCTCCTTAACAAGACCTACGAGCAATGCCCTAGCTATGACATTAAAATTGTCCTCTGTGATTTTAATGCAAAGCTAGGAAGAGAGGGTATCTTTGGTGGAATGATCGGAAAATATAGCCTGCACGACACCACCTCCGATAACGGATTCAGGCTAATCGACTTTGCGGCGGGGCGAAACATTGTCGTAGCTAGCACGCGGTTTCTACATGTTAATATGCACAAGTGGACTTGGAGAACTCCTGATCAACAGTCAACCAGATTGATCACATTGCGATCGACGCAAGACACTCCTCCATTATTATAGATGTCCGTACGTTAAGAGGAGCCAACATCGACTCGGACCATTACCTTGTAGCCAAAGTACGGTTGCAGATATCCCAAACTACGCCAAGACAAACTAATGCTGTGAGGAAATTCGACGTCAGACGGCTACAATCGAAAGAGATCGCCAAGTCCTTTTCCGTCCGAGTGTCTCCAATACCGCCAGCATCAAGCATCGAAGACCATTGGAAACACTGCTAAAATGCCATCAGAGGTGCCGCTTCTGATATGCTGGGTTTCACTCGTCCAACAAGCAATTGTCCATGCAGCTAAGCAAGATGCATATAAAACGGCGCTGCACAGAAGGACCAGAGCTGCTAATGAGCTCTATGAGTTGAGAGAGGAGAGATGAACACCGGCTTCTCAGGAGGAAGAAGAAAGAGGTTCGGATGTTTTACCAAAAGGTAAAAATAACATGCCACGGAAACAAACCTCGAACCGAAGCCTGTAGAGATGAACAAGGGAACATCGTGGTAGAATCGCAGTCGATGCTGATACCGCTGTCAGGCAAAATCAACCTTTCAACCTGGACGATGATGACCAACAATTCCGTCCACCCGACCTGGACGAAGTAAACATAGCTATATCTAAGATTAAGTCCAAAAAATCTGCTGGAGCGGACGGCTTGACTGCCGAGCTCTTCAAAGCGGCAGGCATTGACTTGGTAAGGAGCATACACCAACTCATCTGTAAAATATGGTCGGACGAAAGTATGCCCGATGAATGGAACCTCAGCATTGCTTGTCCGATTCTCAAGAAAGGAGACCCACTGAACTGCGCCAAATTTAGAGGCATCAGTCTCCTTAAAATCGCATACCAGATCTTATCTGCTGTATTGTGTGAACGCCTGAAGCCGTTCGTCAACAACCTGATAGGTCCATATCAGTGTGGCTTCAGGCCAGGAAAGTCCACCATCGACCAAATATTCACACTACGGCAGGTGTTGGAGAAGGCCCATGAGCTTCAGATCGATATACACCACCTATTCACCGACTTAAAGCAGCGTATGACAGCATCTATAGAGACGAGCTATACAGAGCAATGTCTAGTTTCGGCATCCCTGCCAAACTCGTCCGTCTGTGTAGGATGGCGATGGAGAATGCACGCTGCTCCATCAAGGTCGGTATCGATCTCACCGAGACCTTTGATGTCCAGAAAGGATTTAGACAAGGCGATGCGCTGTCATGCGATATTTTCAACATCGTACTTGACAGAATAGTGCAAAACTCGCGAGCAAACACAAGAGACACTATCTTTCAAAAGTCCGTCCAACTACTCCCATACGCCGACGATATTGACATAATCGGGAGAAAGCAGCTTGATGTCAGTGGCGCTTTCGCGAGTATTGAGATGGAAGTGGCGAAAATGGGTTTAGCGGTCAACGAGGGCAAGACCAAGTATATGTTGTCAAGCAAAAAGGACAACCAAAACCGACGTCTCGGGCAGAACGTCACCTTCGACAGGTATAACTTTGAGGTAATTAAGGACTTTGACTTCATAGGCTCCGCTATAAATACAGACAACGACACCAGCGCTGATATCAAACGAAGAATAACTCTTGCCAACTGCTGTTTCTTTAGGCTAAGAAGGCAATTGAGTAGCAAAGCCCTCTCTCGGACAACAAAAGTGTTCTTGGTTGCTTCGAGAGAAAAATTCTTCGGGCGATCTTCGGTCCCATCTGCATTAACGGTGAATGGAGGAGGAGATACAACAATGTACTCTACGGGCTGTACAGCGACATCGACCTAACCAGAAGAGTGAAGATCCAAAGACTGATATGGCTGGGTCATGTAGAGTGTATGGACACCCATGTTCCGGTCCGAAAAGTCTTTGAATCCGCTCCCGAGGGACAGCGCAGTAGAGGAAGGCCAAGTCTCAGATGGCGCACGCAAGCGGAAGGGGACCTCAGCCAACTTAGCGTGCGAAACTGGAGGCAGCCAGCTAGGGATCGAGTTGGCTGGAGACGCTTGTGGACTGAGGCCCAGGTCCACCCCGGACTGTAGCGCCACTTAATGTAAAGTAAGTAAAAAAAATGTTGGTTATAAGTTATGAAGGTGTAGTTTACTGAGTACAGTGGGAACGTACTACTATTTTAATTTGCATTGATGTGGAAATTTTTAAAACAATCAATTTTATGCATAATGTGACGTTACACAATTCACAGCACCATTTCGATCGTAGATGGCACTGGCGGCATCTAAACTGATTGTCTAGTTATTTGGAAAAGTAATGTCCTGTGCTCTGCACAATGCTTCGTCTGACAGAAAGCTTAGGATATCCTTGTTGCAAGGTGTGAAATCGGAGGTAATGGAGTGTAACTGCTCTCGTGAACTCAAGTAAATCACTCTTGTAGCTATTTGCTAGCCTCTTCTTTCGATGGGATAAGTATTGATGTACTGGTCATGTAGGTCAACATCGCCCATATTCATATGATAGTTTTTAAAGAGTAATGGCTGAGGAATATTTACTTTTTTCTGTTGCTCTTTGCTCCACCTCTTGACATTTACACAGGGTTCGATTTTGTCGCTATTGTTACGATGCTGTTATCCTTCCATTTAACAAACAGCAATTCGTTGGTCTCATGAGGGGTATATGCGTCTGAAATTCTTTATTGGGAGGAAGAGGACATTTCTTTAGCCGATTATCTCGAGCTGTTCCAGTGGCTCTGAATTGTTTTTCTCTTAAAACCTTCATAAGCCCATAGCTAGTAAAAAAGTTGTCGAAATAAATAGCATGATCACTTGGGCACTCAACATTCTTTAGAAGGTCGAGAACCAGTCTTGACCCTAACGGTACGGCTTTTAAAGAAGACTACGTTCTTAGCTCCGCAGTAAGTGCCAAATTGATACAAGTAACCATCTTGCCTACAAAGCATCCAATTCTTAAACCCGAATCTCACAGGTTTACCTCTCATAAATTGCTTTGAAGAATGTCGATCGAAATACTTTACCATGGATTCATCTATAGATAAATGCTCATGCATATATCCCCAATTTTGGAATTTTTGGCATAAAAGCTGACTGAGTGGTCGAAGTTTTGCCATTTTTTGCTACAATAGGAACATGTGTATCGGTTATCTGTTTCCAGTACATACGTTCTCTTGCCTCAGAATGTAGCCAGAAAAGAGTAACATCGCAATAAAAATTTTCAAATCCTCTTCATTGAACGAAAAACTGTGTTGGTTTTTTTGCCCGGCATACAACATGGTTTGACTAACAATAATCTGTCTTACCTCTGCGTCAAACAATTTTTCAAAAACCAATTAAATCTGTAGCACAATCTTGGATTCTAACCAAATAATTGCCTGTGCATTGAAATTCAAAAACTGATATTGACTGTCTCCATACTGAAGGAGCAATTCTGACAACGGAATGTCATCGTCACTGTCGAATACTTCATCGTCTGCTGCTTTATAAGATTCAATGAAAATCTCAATCTCACCTGGGATGTCTTGTGGTACTCGTAATTCCCCTGTTTTCATGTTAACTTCATCCAAATCCTCTTCATCCGTAACATAGTCCACCGGTGGAGGAATCACGACGATATCAGCGTTGACTATACGAGTATCTGCATTATTATGTATTTTTTCCAGAGCAGAATCGAGATTATGGAAACCTTTTCCATAAAAATGTTAAACAAGGATAGTTTTAAAATCCATTTTTGATGCTAAACAAAATAATGTACGAGTATGCATATACCCATTGTACTTTCTAAAGTACATCAAACTTTGGCTTTGCTTACCTCCGCATATACCACCTTGATCACAATATTCCCGGAATTTGTTCAGAAAATTAAATTTACAAGTTTATTCAACTAAATCTATATTGTCCTCTTCAAAGTAATCCCCATTGACTGCAACACACTTATGCCAGCGCTTGATCCAATTCTCGAGATATTTTTGGATGACATCCAGTGCTTCCTGCGATGTTTCCATTACTTCCTCTCGGCTGCTGAAACGCGTTCCCCGTAGTGGATTTTTAACTCGATTGAACAGAAAGAAGTCACAGGGAGCCAAATCAGGTGAATTCGGAGGGTGTTGGATGGTATTTGTTGCATTTTTCGTCAGAAAACTACGAATAATGATGGTCAACACGGTCTCTTTTTTGCATGAAATTGAGGTCTTTTGGCACCAACTTTGCTGCTACACGACGAAAACCCAAATAATTAACCAAAATGTCTTGAACGGATCCATAGGCAATGTTCAAGTCCTCCGCTATCTCTCTGATGGTTAATTTGCGGTTATTGACCAACATTTCTTTTACTCCATCAATGTTTTCGTCGATTTTCGATGTTGATGGTCTGCCACTTAGTTCATCATCTTCTGGTAAACGACCGTTTTCTTTAGAGAATCGTTGCCGAAACACTTTTCCAACATTTCCAGGGTTCGCGCACCATTAAATCCGTTTTTTACGCAAAAATTTAATAAAAGTTCGTTGTTGCATCCATTTCTAACATTGTAAAAAATCACCAACACACACGGAGATAGATGTACTCTTGTACATCAATGCAGTAAAAATTGTTGGTAGTTCGTCAAAAACATTAGAAATTCCGCCTCATCTTCCGTCCCAACGCTCATTTACAATGACATTCCAGCTGTCAGCTCTTTGGATAAGGCCAATCTGCTTGCTGCACACTTTGTGGCCAGGTCAACACTCCCAGATTGTGCTTTGTCTCCGCCTACACTTGAGTGCGTCGAATCTTCAATGGGACGAATCTACTTTCGCACTCGTGTAGTAGCAAGAGTACTTAAAGATCTCAACATACATAAATCCGCTGGTCCAGATGGTATATCTCCCCTTCTTCTGAAGAGGTGTTCTTCCTCGCTGGCAAAACCACTGTGTAAGCTTTTTCATCAATCCTACTCTTTAGGATACTTCCCGAGCAGATGGAAAACAGCATTTGTCCAGGCGTCCCTAAAAAAGCCGAATCATCTTCTCTCTCCACCCACAGACACATTGCTCTGACGTCTTTTCTTTCCAAGGTGACGGAAACGCTTCTTCAGCTCGTGAAATATCTCTCGAAACACGAAAACATCTCAATGACCGGCAATATCGTTTTCGTAGCGACAGGTCCACTGGTGATTTGATGGCATGTCTCAACGAAAGGTGGAACCAAAATGTACATCAATTTGGCGAAAGCAAGATAGTTGCACTTGCTATTTCCAAGGCATTTGACAGAGTTTGACATCAGGCTCTTTAGTCGAAAGTGCGTGCATTTGGGATCGACGAGTCGCTTCTTCAATGAATTAGAAACTACCTTTCGGAACGTCAATTCAAGTGGTCTTGGACGGTTTCAAGTCTGACATCCACAAAATAAATGCTGATGTGCCCCAGGGCTCCGTTCTTACTCCGACACTCTTTTTAATTTTTATCAATGATCTCTTGTCTGCCACTTCCCGAACTCACGTTCCTGCTCTGTGGCTGTATGTAGTGCGGGAATGGCAGCGTGTGATAAGCTCATTAAATTCCGATATCAACAGCATAACCAATTGGGGAACTATCAACAGAGTGGAATCTAATGCTTCCAAAACACAATGCTGTCTGCTGTCTTTAAAGCGAAATTTAAACACCCAGCCATTATCCATGAATGGCACTTGCATCGTCGATACCGAAAAACTTTCCATTCTCAATGACAACTAACGTTGGAATGACCACATATTTGATGTCGCCAAAAATGCTGCGAAATGTCTAGGTTTCCTCAAGCGATGTAAGAAATATTTTACCCCCTCTGATCTGGCCTCAAAATATAAGGCATTCATCCGCCCAAAATTGGAGTACAACGCCCACATCTGGTCAGGTGCTCCTAAAAAATCTCTGCACCTGCTAGATAGGATTCAAAGCCATGCGATAAAACTTATTGATGATACTAATATCAGTCAATCAATGGACACCCTCGAACACCGACGAAATGTCTCGTGTCTCACTTTGTTTTATCGCTATTTCCACCACCAGTGCTCCGCTGAAGTCGCCAGTAGCATTCCGCCCATTCAAACTTTCAACCGTAACACCCGTCTCGCTCAAGCCCATTTTCGGACGTACTCTAAAATAACGTTATTCGTTCCTAAGCCGTACAACTCGCTTATGGAATGCCCTGCCGATCTCTGTATTTCCTGGTCGTTATAACTTGCAAACATTTAAAAGCAATGTACATCGGTACCTCTCTTTTCTTCCTCCCTAAATTTCCTTTGCCCGCGCTGTGAACACTCACCTTAAGGGTACACAAACCCCTTGAGCCCGCGCTCATTATAAAAAAAAAATAAAAAATATGCGTCGAAAGCCAACGTTTTCAACTGAAGTGGTATATGACCATAAGTTACAAGCTATTATGTTGTCATATGTTACCCGCCGTTACCGATTCGTCACGCTATTGAGCACGTTTCATAATAAAGTGCAAATAAATGAAGCAAATGAAAAGAAAAAAAATAACTAAAAACGGCGTTGGACCAAATGGTAGCCACATATTGTACACATGCAAACGGAAAATAAATCGAAGGCCAATGGCATTATTTTGTAATACTCGTATGCTTGATGTGAGTGCATTGAATGCATATGGGTTATTCGTTGAAATCTTTTCTGACTGGCATGCTGAAAAAACAAATAGAAATACCATATTCGTCGTCGATTTTTTATAGAGTAACTAGAATGGCTCTTGTTGATCCATACATTACTTTACGATCATCAAACCCAGGAACCTGAGATGCTGGTGCTGTTTGCGATGAAAGTCAACTTCTTCGGCATTTGACACCAACAAAGAAAAGAGGTCGTTGTCATATCTGCATCTACAAAAACAACAGAAATACCTACATATGCAACACGTTGTGGAAAGTGTGCAAAATATATTTGTGCTGAACATCACTTTGATATCTGCTCAAAATGTACAAAATAATTATTGAAACAAAAAAAAAACATGCTATTTCTGCGATTTTTCGATACTCGTAATGAAATGCATATCTTGTTTAATATACTTTTTTTTATTATTTTTTAATGAATTTGATTTATAATAAAAACAAACATTTTCGAAAAGATAAAAAAACATAAAATACTCGTAAGTAGGCATGAGCTAAGTGTTACCATTCACGAAATAAGCACTAGTTGGAAAAAAAAACCTTAGATGGCGGACCCATTACTTGTCAACAGGTGAAAACTTCAATAAGTTAAATGAAAACCAAAAATTATCTGCTTCGTTTCCTCGGCACAACATTTTAGAAGTATGCGAAAGTATATAGAGAAATATGAACGAACAATTTCTGACTGTAAGATTTGACAAATATATAATCATTCCCCGAAACGAAAGAGGAGTGGTCGCAGACTTCGCAAGGATCTGAAGCTATGTGGTAGTTTCCGCATTGTGTGAGTGCTCTTGACGGGAAACATATTGCATTCATCCCATCACAGGAAGATGCATCTACGAGTATGTTCTATAATTATAAAGGATTCCATAGTATTGTGTTGATGGCGATGTGTGATGCAAACTGCAAATTTACATTTATAGATGTAGGATGCAATGGACGCATTAGCGATGGTTATGTACTCATGCGATCTGACCTAATGTGTATTTTAAATCGAGGCGATTCGGTATTTCCTAAAACAACTGTTCTTGGAAATAATAGAAATCTTCCCTATGTTATAGTAGCAGACAACGCTTTTCCTAACATGCAAAACCTTATAACACCGTACTCAAGAAAACATTGTACAAAAGGACTTTATCAATTTCAATGCTCGTCTAAGTAGAGCACGGCAGAATATTGAACAGGCCTTCGGAGTATTAACTAATCGTTTCAGGGTTTTACAATCCACAATAAAGCTAGATTCTTCAAAAACATTTAAAATTGTACAGTGCTGTTGTGTACTACACAATTTCCTCATTGAAAAAAGTTTGTGGTACAAGCAAAACTTCAGTGATATTTCCACTGCAAACTGCTTGAATTATGAGGAAGAGGGAAACGAAACAAGCGAAGAAACTCAACATAGACCAAGACAACAAAGTGTGGAAACAATTCGAACATCATTTAGGGAATATTTCGCTAACGAAGGAAAGCTATACTAAACCATACTAGTTAATAGATTCTGTAAACATGGAAAGAACAGCAGAAATAAAAACACAATTTTTAAATTTTTATTTTTTTTTTAATCAAAAATACCTTCCATGGCTTTATTAATCAAGTCGCTTATTACAGAACTAGCAATCGCTTGTGAAGGTTCATCACTTGCTTTATAAATTAATTCGTCATTCAAGATGATGGGAAAATCACGAAGCGTGTCAACGACACTACTTTGGGGCGTTTTAGTTTGGTTTAAATTATTTATAGACCCGAAGGAACTCCTCGTTGCACTTGATTCGTTGCTGGTCCGGTATTTCTGCGAAAGTGGTGTTGATGAACCATCCCTCCATAAATAATTTTGTTGAAGCAATCTTCGTTCTTTTTTTAAACTCGTTGAAACTTTCCTCTAATTTAAGAGATTGCAGTTCTAGGTAGTTGCAAAAGGCTTCTTCTTTGGAGACAACAGTTTTTCTTTGGGAAAACCTCCTTAGAATCGCCAAAGACTCGTTTGCTGTGCTTTGGTATTTTTCGAAATTACTTTCTTTTTCTAAAAAAAAATTATACCAATAAGCTACCGAAAAAATGTTCATGTGTTCATATGTGAAGGGTTTTCCAATAGGGACTTGACAACTTTGAATTTAATTTGTGAACGCACTCTTTCACTAATCATCAAACTGTCACTTTCAATTTATTCAGTAAACTCAACATTTTCATGATGGTAAAGTACACGAACGAGCAACGTCTGCAAATTATTAAAATTTTCTACCGAAATTCGGAGTCGGTGACTGCAACTTTAAGAGCGTTAACTCCAATTTTCGGTCGTAATTCTCGCCCTAGCAGACAGGCAATAACAAGTTTAGTGCGAACATTTGAGTCTACATATTCGTTGTGTGATGTTGCCGTGTCAGTGTGACATGGGGTTGGTGAAGTGTCGAAAAATCGCTGCCGTTCAGGCGTCCGTAGCAAACGATCCAAATCAGTCAATTCCACGGCGTTCTCAAGAATTGGGCATCGCTCAGACCACATTATGGCGTATTTTGGGTAAGGATCTTCGATTACACCCATACAAGATCAAGCTGACTCAAGCGACGTACGTTCTACGATTGGGTTCTGGAGAAGATGCGCCAAGATGATGAATTTCATCGCAAAATCATCTTCAGTGACGAAGCTCATTTTTGGCTCAATGGGTTCGTCAATAAGCAAAATATGCGATATTGGTCGGGTGAAAATCCGCATGTGCTTCATGAATTACCACTTCATCCACAAAAAATAACTGTTTGGTGCGGTTTGCATGCCGGCGGCGTTATTGGGCCATATTTTTTCGTCGACGATAACGACCGTCACGTTACTGTTAACGGTCAGCGTTATCGCGCCATGATCACCGATTTTTTTTTGGAAGATATGGACTTGGACGACATGTGGTTTCAACAGGATGCCAAAAGCCATACAGCACACGCTACAATCGATTTATTGAAGAGTAAGTATGGTGAGCGTGTTATCTCAAGAAATGGGCCAGTCGATTGGCCGCCTCGTTCGTGCGATTTAACGCCGCTTGACTATTTTATGTGGGGCTACGTTAAGTAGAAGCCGACGATGTTGGAAGAGTTCAGAGACAACATTGAATGCGAAATTGCGGCCGTTTCGGCCGAGTCGTTGGAAATTGGGTCCAACGAATAGACCGCTGCAAACGTGCCCGCGGTGGCCATATGAACGAAGTCGGGTTCCATTCATAACTGTCGATAATAAAGTTTTTGAAATATCTCAAATGGTTTGCGTTCTATTTAAAAAAAAAGTTGTCAAGTCCTTATTGGAAAACCCTATATTTTATGATAAGTCGGTTTTTTGTCTTAGGCTTTTGTGTAGGTAAATATGCTGATCAACAATAAATCCTGCATCCCGTGTCGAAAATTGTCGCGAGTGAGTTTTCTTGAAAGCTGACTTTGCTCTCAAAATAGACAGTTTATCATAGGTCGAGCAGAATTTGATGATAATCACTGAATTTGTCTGCGGTTTTGCTGGAAAAATTCGACTTATGCTAGGTGGTGTACAATTGAGAGAAGTACAAATAGTGTTAAATGTAGTTTCCAAACTTTCTCCATCAAGAAAGGGAATTCCAACCAAAATAACATCAGTGGCGATCTTTTTTTGCATTCAGTGTCTCTATTTGTTGTGTTAACAGTGCAAGTTCTGCATTAATTATATGTTCGAACGTTTTCAGTTGCACTTGCTCTTGTTGTTGTTTTTTGAAATTCAGAACTTCCATTTGCAAGTGGCTGATGTTACTCTGAATATCGTCAAATGCAAATGAATAAAAAACTTGAAAACGGTTACACTGTACATGATCGTATGCACAAGAACCGATTCGTAACTATTTAAATTGGGAGAACCCTACGCATGGGCGTCAACTAATTATGGAAAATTCCGATTATTCAAACTATTTTCCAAAAATTCAGCGAACTCCTTAGGCCCGTTTTTACGAAATTCAATGCTAAATTCGAAAATTGTACACGGTCGTATACAAAAAACCGATGACGGTTAAATAATAATTTACACTACAAATTAACATTAATTAACAATCAAAACCAGTAAGACTGCAATTACTTAGCACATGATTTATGAGATTCCAAGAAAGGAAAACATATTTTAACGGGCATTACTGTAGTGTCTCTAAATAATCCTGCTGCAGCAAACAGCCGGTACTCGCAGGCAGTCTAAACAAAGGAGCACACCAGCCAGCCAGCAAAAAACCGACCAAGAGTTAAACAAGAAAAAAAAAGGAAAAAAGGAAAAAACCTAACACTTTTCACGATCAGTATGGAGACGATATAAATGATGTTACTTATCGTACTCGATCAAACCTGCTATTGGGTAAATACACCGACGATGACAACGACAACGACGACGACGACGACGTCGGACGGTTGGTAGTTTTCCGGTAAGTATTGGTAGTGGCTCGGCAATGTCTGGTGTGGTGTTGAGTTTAATTACTCAGTGTTCATCCAGATGCGGTACGGTCTAAATCGTTTATCGGTAACAGGTTGTGGTACGTCTCTCCATCATCGTTTGCAGCGTGTCCTAAGCTCTTTAATTATAGATTTATGTTTGTGTCTAAAATAAGCAGCGAGCTTGTGGTTCTTTTTGTTTTGTTTGTTCTTTTGTGATTTGTTAATAATTAACGAGGATTCTATTAATTGTGAATTAGTTTTAGAGAAGCAAACAACAACAAAAAAAAGAAAGAAACGTGAGGACATAAAAGAATTTATTTTTGTTATAATTTTCGTTGATTTATAATATCTATCGTAAGTTGCAATTTGTTTTGCTTCTTTGCACATGATTAATGGAGGAATAAAGTGTGGAATTTGTTGGTAGCATTTTTCCGGTTGCATACATCAATCGACAAGAATTCCATGAATGAAAGCTGATTTAGTTGAGAAACGCCCACGCTTTTATCTGCACATTGATTGCAGCATCCTTTAGTTGTATTCAATTCAATTTGCCTGCAATTTATGGATTTTAGTGACCGTGAATACGAGTAATTGTACGAGGTCAAATTGGTATTGGATTGTAAATTCTTTGTTTCAAGCAAAAAAATAGTAATGTAGAAGTTTATAGTCGATTTTCATATATTGAAGAATATTTGTTTGTACATGCGTGTGTGTCTATTTCATTTTGCTCGTCCTATGCTACCTTCTCTACCTGTTGCGACTTTAACTGGTTCTGGTTTCTCTTGGTCCCTGATTATAAGTAATATAATCTCGGGCTTTTCTTCATATATCTGTTATGTACGTACGACGAGTATACTCGGCACACCATCAAAAACAAGTGTATGACCAAAAATAAACTGGAAACGAAGAGGTGACGACCATCTAGGCAAGCACAGGTAGACAGCCAGGTAGGTAGTCCGATTGGATTGCTTATGCTCTTTGATATGTGCAAGTGGAAGACAAGGAGGGGTGGTAAGGCTTAATAAGGTGGCAGACTGGCTGGAAGGAAGTAAATTACAAAAAAAAACCAAAGAAGCCCTTCTGTTCGCCAGGAAGTGATGTTGCGGTTTTTTTTTTTTTGTTTTTTATATTGCAGATGTGCTTCCTCTTCGAATTTGTCGTATGCATAGGTTTCAGATAGAAAGGATCAATTGAATATGAGCGCACTTTTTCACTCGATTTCCAGATCGTGCTTGTGGTTGAGTGATTTTATTGAGAATAAAATAGCCGGCACCGGAAATCTACAGAATTCGGAAAATTCATAAGAATACAATGTAGTCGTATGTTTACATGACCGCAGAACCGCAGAATTTCCAGACACCTGGGCAGACAGCTGCCACTGTAGAATTTTTATTGATTGTTTACGCTAGAATTTGGTGCCAACTGGACTTGCGCTTTGTTTAGAAAGTGAGTTCATCCGGATGTGGCAATCCATTGTTTATTCATGTTTAAAAATAACAAATCGTTTGCCGTCTTCCAACATTCATATGCAGCAGGCATGTATTGTATGATGTATGTAGTTATTCTTGGCGTCGACTAGAGGTCTATAAATATGTTGTGCAAATCTTTAAGTAAACAAACAAATCAAGATTAGCTATGGACGTACTCGTGAATACGAATGTGCTTACTGAAGTAATTATAACGTGTTATTAACATGAGAATGATATTAGGCGTAGAAATGTCTAATACATAATCGCACATATGTAAGCACGTATGTATATATGTACAATAAGGCTATAAGTGAATGGTTTTATCTCTTTTTATTGGTAGTTTATAGAGTGATAAGCAAATATAAAAATTTTAGGTTGTCATATCACAGTCTTAATTGAATCATAAACTAAGGAAACAGTTGTTTCTATTTATTGTTATTTATTACGTTCATTGCTAGGTTAGGTATTTAAACAGCCAGTATGTCGTATCATAAAAGGTTGGTGAAGGTTTCTAAAGTGCCTACTTACATATCTTGCGGATGACAACCATTTGTTTATCACGACAATTACGATGGTAGAACAGGATAATTTATTAGAAGGTAAATGGAAATCAATCAATCCACTACCTAGGTACAAATATTCATAATATCATGGCCCGCTGATTCTAAACAATATCATAAACACACATAGTACATAAATCCAAAGTCTACAGATTAAATAAAGATTATCGCGACTCATTATTTATACTTCTATGGTAGGTGTGACAATTTTTTGTTTGATAAGAAAACATGTAAACACAAAAGAAAAATAAACTAAGTAAATACATGCAATACAGTATATATGTACCTAAATGCATATTTGAGAGTGAAGTGCAAATCAAATTGTTCTCAAAGTTGCAAAAATATCAAGCTTTAGATACTTAATTTCGTATATTTACGTATACATGGTTTGATGAAGAATTTTAAATTTTAAACCTTGGTGTTTATCCAAATGAGCGAGAGAAAATTGAGAAAAGTTTAACAAAGAGCTGATTGAACTGACACTTGACACTAACCCTAGCTTTGTTCAATGAGGCTCTCAGCTCAGTCCAGAGCATGAAAATTTCAGGTTTTCGTGTTCAATGAGAAAAAATTTTGCCCAGCTCATGTTCGCTTTTTGTTCAATGACTCTGCACTTAAGGCTCCGGTCAATAGAATCCGTTGCGTCCGTTACGATGCCGGATAGGTTGACGTTAATGTATTTGACGGAAATGACAGTCCCATAGAATCCGTGGCATACGTTGGCAGAATAAGGAACGAAACGAAACAAAAAAATTTAAATGTCATTTAATCTCAATATTTTCTTTCAAGCTATGACAATTTCTCTTCATTCTCTCAATGTCTCCACCAATGAAAGTGCTTACTC
This sequence comes from Volucella bombylans, assembly GCA_949129095.1. Lineage (NCBI taxonomy): Eukaryota > Metazoa > Arthropoda > Insecta > Diptera > Syrphidae > Volucella > Volucella bombylans. The sequence continues at coordinate 181,955,095 of OX422143.1, read as the reverse complement.
TCAATTTGGGAATGCGTGAACCTCAATATGTGAAAGTATGGTCCTCAATGTGTGAATGTGTGAACTGCCAACGGATTGAAAAGTAGAAATTAAATTTACTTTATCCCATATCCTTTGTTTATGGGCCTGCTTCCATAACAACGTGTATATTCTATCGAGCTGCCAGTCGACGCAATTCACGCAACGGATTCTATTCTAATTAATTGCAGAACTGAGAAAGTGGAAGGAGGTATTTGCTGAAGATAGAAAGTTTAAAAGGGACCAAACTGGCCAAACTGGAGGCATATAAAGAGCGCGCTCTCGAAACGAAAAAGCAAAGAGAGCAAAACCAGGAAATATTAAAAATATATGTAAACTCAAATAATTATCCAACAATCGTTGTTGTCATCTTTGACAACTAACATATGGCCGTACTTTTCTGCTCTCATTTAATCTGACATTTTTCACAAATTTGCGCTGCTCTGCCTTGCTTTTTTTCTCATTGAACAAAGCTAGGAGCTAGGAGCATTGTTCTTATTTCTTTGTCTTTCCAAATATTTCGTTTGCAATCCCACATTTTAAATACACAACTATAGTCCGTACCAACTGATGAGTTTGCCAACGGTCGATTGCGCAGAGAGAGAATTTAAGAGAACAAAAATGGTACGAAAGAGTTAATATTTTTGCCTGAAGTTTACAATGCCTAACCCAACTTTACATGGTTTAGAACTAAAATGCTATTGCATAAATTACTTTAATTTTTTTATTATGGGGTCGATAAATTTCAACGCACTTCATATGTAATGCTCCCTGTTATCTAAGGTGGGATTGGCAAAAAATTCAAATCGGATAAACAAAAAACGTTTGCTGTGACACTGTGGTTCTGTAACTTTGCCTGCTATAATGATCTACGAAAGCAGAATGAGCAAATAATCAAAAACCGTATAGCTACATAGAAAAACAATCAAACAATCAATTCATGCGAGACCTTTTGCTTCATTTATCCAATCGTCATCATACGCAAATCCCATATAGTACCAACAGATATACAGAATCTAAATTTTTTAAGGATCTACATTTCCTCTCCCACCAGGGGTATAATAATTTTTCGTAAAACTGGATATACGTACACAATGTGCCATCGCACACTGGCCTAAATTTTTGCCTAAATTTTCATCCGCTCGATTATGGATGAAAATTTAACCCCGTTTTCGTACTTGACACTTTATCTCCCTCTTCTACAGAACCAGTTTAACCGGTTTGCACCCCGGGGTTACCAGTCAAGTGTGCGATGGCCCACTGATTATACCTCAGGTAGAAAATGGCCGTTCTATCAGTGCGCTCTCAACTTCAGTTTAGTAGAAGGAAAATAGAAAAACCACCCTCAGTCGTCAGATCGCAACTGTGATCTTGAAAGCAATATTGCAATGTAGATCCTTTTTGTTTATAGCTCCACCCATTTTCGTGTTTCTTAGGTCATCTTTGCCAATTTAAGAGATGATATAAGAAATTTGAAGAGACCTGCGCAGTAGAATGGCAAACTCAGTTGGTACGGACTATAATACCTGCCCGATGATGAAAGAATAGCGAGGAAAAACTAGAACAGAACAGCACAGATTTGTGAAAAACGTCAAATCAAGTGAGAACAGAAAAGTACAGCACACCTGATTTGGACATTTTTCACAATTATGTTCTACTTCGAAAGTAGGTGCAAGATTTTCTGTTCCGAACAGATTGGGACAGCCTCACTGAACACAGAGCAGAGTAGATTCGGACAGAAATTTTTCTCACTGAACAGGAAAGTTTGTACTTTTCCGGAATAGCCCAGAACAGCCTCACTGAACAAAGCTAATGATTAGAGGGCGAGGGAGTAAAATGTTTCAATGCGATTTGAAAATGTTTATATGATATTTCAAAGTGGTTACAAATTTTCAATGCGTTTTATAAACAGGAATGAACGTATGCGTGTTGAATATTTCATTGCGGTTTGAAGTGGTGTTTATATGAGCGTATGGAACCAATGTGGATTGCTACAACGCACATTGAGCTGTCGGATAAACTGGGTAACAGAATGTTGAAAATATGTACAGGGTGACCAGATAAGAATGAAAGGAAATTTTTTTTTAAATAAAACAACGACGGTGTGAGATATATAATTGGGTCTAGCTTTATTTTTAAGCTACGCTCATGCCATTATGTGTGGAATAGCACATCATTCAAATGGCCGGCTCGGCTTTGCTGGTAGTGGTTCAAGCGGTCGGTCCAATTTTTGATAACTTGGTCAAATATGTGCGGCGTTATTCCGGCAAAAGCGTGTAGAATGTTGGCCTCGAGCTCACCCAAAGTGGTTGGCTTGTTAGCATAGACTAAGGACTAGACGTAGATCCCAGAGAAAGTAATCGAGTGGTGTTAAATCGCATGATCGCGGCGGCTAACTGATGAACGCTCGCCTTGAGATGACCCAGTCGCCAAAATTCTCCTTCAGAACTTCAACCGTTGCGTCGCTTGTATGGTATGTAGCGCCGTTTTGTTGAAACCACAGTTCGGATATATCGATGCTGTCGAGAACTGACTACATAAAGTCTGTTAACCTCGCTCTATACTTGAGACCATTGACGGTAACATTGTCTATTTCCTCATTTCGAAAGAAATAAGGTCCGCTGAGGCCGCCATGCCATAAACCGCACCAAACAGCCAATTTTTTCAATCTGGGTTTTCTTCATCTTCGATAGTGGCCGCTACGGCGGCTATGTTTTCTTCATTTCACACAAATCTCTGTCTGTTTGGTGGCTTAAGATCCAAAAGAGTGTACTCACGCTCAATTTTTTCCACGGTGTGACGAATTGCCTGCACACTGAAGCGATGATGACGACCGACCTCACAACGAAATTCACGTTGCGTATTTCCTACTGAGTCGGAATTTCGATATTTTTTAATAATTTCCGCACGTTCGGCAAGCGTTAAACGATCCATGATGTAATAGCAAACCTTACTGAATATTTTGACAACTGGATGTCATTGGTAACTTTGACAGCTGCTGAAACATAACAATTGGAAAAACTATAGGTCTGTTCGCGTTCATTTTGGACTAAATATGTAAAAACTGTCAAATGCAGAGGAGTGGGAATAATATTCTCTTATACATCAGGGAGAAGACTTTAAGCCGAGACACGTCTGAATGAGTTCTCCCGGTAATTTATCTTTGTATTGTCCACCTATATGCCATTTGTAGAAGGTGTATGGGGAGCACTTTTTGCTTACTACTTACCATACTTACTATACGAAAATTTATTCAATAGTTTTATATTTAAATCTCACTTATTTTTCTGAAAACAAAGTAAAAAAAAGTTTTCCATTTCAAAATAAAAACAAATCCAACTACAGTTTCAAATAAAAAAAAAACAGTTTTTACTAAGATGGACAAAAAGGGGAAATGAATTGCTCTCTCATTTCGCTCCCTTCTGCGAAAAACTACGAAAAATATGCGTATGCCAACGGATTTTGGACTGTTTTTCGTAGATTTTCGCGAAACAGACCTTATCATTGCTACCTCTATATCACCCTATATAAAGGATTATCCATTTGTAGCCTTAAGATTAGCTTTTTTATGTAAAACACTCAATTTTGCTAAATTTTTCGAAATCTGCATGATTGGAATATCCCATTATGAATGTTTTAAACAAAATACAAGCTAAATGTACTCCACTGCATTTCGTATGTGTTTGTAATTTTCCATGAATTTTTCGCACTTTCGACAAATGGCTGATTTTCAAATATTCCATTGCAATGCTTTGACGTCTGAGGATATCGGCATAGGCACGACTCCTTACGTACAGTCTTGTACAAATTGATGCAATTTGTGTAAACAAGAATTAATTGGATATCTCCGTAGAAATCCGTAGTAAAGTTTGTTGAGCATACATCTAAAACTCAGGTAGCGGATGAGTGTGACATATCGTTAGGGTCAGTTAACAACATCATTAAACGCCATGAAAAAACCGGGCCGATTTTACCGCAACGAAAAAAGACGCTCTTCTTATAAGAAACAGTCGGATTAATCCAAGTAAAAGCAGTAACAACTTACGAAAAGATCAGTTCGGCGACGTCTTCTAGAGGTTGGACGAAAAGCATGGAAGCCTCTGAAGAAACAACACCTGACTGAAAAAGAAGAGAATGACTTCGGCTCGAAAATATAAAGAATGGACAGTGGATGAATGGAAAAATGTGCTTTTTTCGGACGAGAGTAATTTTTTCATGCAGGGTACGAAACATACGTATATTCGAAGGTCCGATGGTGAGCCACTTTCAACAGCCCATATATCCAACAGACAGTGAAACATCCTGTAAAGCAAATGTTTTGGGGTTGTTACTCTTATTTTGACACAGGATCGTTAGTTCCAATAACAAGGATGATGAGCAGTGACAAATATATTGAATTACTGGATAAACGTCTGGTGCTTGTGTTGTCGAAATTGAATGCAGAAACCCCAATTTTTCAACATGATTCCGCCCCGTGTCATACGTCAAAAAAAAAGTCAAACAATTTTTCGCTGAGCTTGGTATTACGTCTTTGGATTGTCCATTAATCCCAGCTGATTGAGTCAGTTATTCAAGTGTGGCACCGGGATCCAAAAATCGTTGACAACTGTCAAAAACTGGTGGAATCCATGGCAAAGCGAGTTAAAATGGTGGTAAAAGCCAAGAGTGGACACACTAAATATTAATTTTAATAATTTGTTACTAATTTTTACTTTTTAAATAAATAATACAAGTTTTTGGAAAAAAAGTGTTTGGTCATTGTAGCGCGCACTTTGTGGAATGTGGCACCTTGTGACACGGAACTACATATTTGACCTTTATTTGATAAAAAAGGAGGAACGATGACTCCGCTTGGCAATGATGCTCAATAAATAGTGTTTTTTTTATGAATTAAATGGTCTTTGTTTAATCATTTGAGGACTCACATTTACCAATATACGACAATTCTGATTATTGACATATTCAGAGAGTTCACCTCTCCTGCTGATTTTCTTTCTTCTTCAAAAGCCTCATGTTCCACCACCCAATCTAAATATGTTTAGTGTTTGGTCTCCAGACTTGGGTGATCTTAAATTTATTGCGTATGCCTGCAAATACAAGTTCGGATACAAGGTTTACGACAGAGAGCCATATGAAATGCCTAATTGCCGCGTATTTCCTGGAAGTCACAATTTTTTCAGGCCTTACTCCATTTACAACACCACTTCCAGTTTCTTTGAATTTGTTCATTAAAACACGAATTGTTTGCTGTTAGGCAGATTATTTCGATCATAATTCGTGTAAAATACGGTGCAAAAAAGGGATATATTGCCGTAGTAAAGGAAAGTGTCGAAAACGACCCAAACACCTTCATTCCCGACTGTTCGTCATTGTTCTCAATAGCCTGACCTCTCCACAGCCACACTGAACCGAAACATTTGGCTTTCCATGCATACAAGGTTCAATTAACGCAAGAACTGACGCCGACCGGCCACCAACATCGTCGTACGTTCTCGGATTGGGTCCTGGAAGACATGCATGCTAACATTGATTTTCGCAAGAAACTTGTATTTCCAGCGGCTACGTTATTAAGCAAAATTGCTGGCCGCGTATTTTCGCGTTTCGAAAACCCACATTGGTCGCCAAGATCGTGCGACTTAGCAAGATCTACGCCAACCATCCGCAAACAGTTCCACTTCTGAAAGCGAACAGCGGAGCCGCCCTTGCCGAGGTAGACTCTCAATTAAGTTAAAGAGTGGTTGAAATTTTCGAGAAAATGTTGAGTGATGATGGGCATTTACGCTGAAATTTTGTTTGATGAACTTAAGGTACATTAAATGCATAATATTTTATTCACAATTTTTTCCTAGCTACAATATACTGGCTAATATATTGTTGAGCCATTGGTGCCTATTCTTTTGATACGGATAAACTAAAGGGTGTTTTTTTTAGAAGTATACAAATTCAATATGAAATAATGCACTTGAAACTAATGTTAGCTTTATTTCATGGATAATTTTATGCCATTAGTGTTTAAATATGACATCGTGCATATGAGTGCCACGGCTAGCTCGAATGAAGCGCAATCGTGAAGTCCAATTTTCGACAATTTTATCGAGCAACTGGGGTCGTATATCAGCAATAACACGGCGAATGTTGACTTCCAAATCGTCCAACTTCTCTGGTTTATCGGCATAGACTAGCGACTCCACATACCCACAAAGAATGTCATCTAAAGGTGTGAGATCACAGGATCGTGGAGGCCAGTTTACAGGTCCATTACGCGAAATTATGCGCTCAGCAAATGTTTCCAAATGGACAACAAAAGTTAGCGTTGAAAATGAGGATCGAGCTGAATCAAGTTTTCGGCACATTCACCGCACCTACGACGCGTATAATGGGCACGCGGTTTGAACTCTCGCACAAGCTGGATCTTATAAGCTTTTAAGTCAAGATCTTTCCGTAAAATCTTCCACAAAGTGCATAGCACCAATTGCTGTGCACGATGGCGAATCGATTTATTCGGATTCTCCTCAACATTGCGCTCCACAACGGCAATAACTTCTTCTGTTCGCACTGTTTGTCGTCTTTGGGTATCCACTAGAGTGTACGTGGTGTGAAAACGATTCATCGTGTTCCGAATAACTTGCCCAGATGGACGATTATGTCGACCGTAAAATGGACGTAGCGCACGATAAGTTTGGCGAACCGAACCATAGTTTTCAAAATAAGTTTCCGCAATTTGCACGCGCTGTTCTGTTCTATTGATCTATTCATCGTAAAATGTCAAAACCTACTGACCACAAATCAACTTTCAACTGTCAAATTGACAATATGTAGAAACAGTGTTTCCAGTTTAAAAACCAAACTTCTAAACAAAACACCCTTTATAAAATCATAAACGATAAGACGAAGCCCCTCTTCGATTGCTCTAGGTCTTCATTGCCTTGCTCTGCAATCTGAGCCCTCGAAAGTGTTTTAGAGACACAGTTGCCCTATTTCTTTAGTGCCTGGGTGATATAATACGCAACAACCTCATGTTAATTGAGTCGCGACAAATATGTCTTACTCTGGACATATCCAAATGAAATGAAACAGAGTTTTCCCCTTCATTGTCATCAATGTCTATTTAGACTGCCCAGCGATATTCGTACATGTTTTCTTTTGGAGATCGCTCGTTATTGTCTTGTTCTAATTTAAACGTATGGTTATCAAATCAAATATTCGCTGTTGTAAAATGTTTTAGAAGATTTTTGGATCGACCGAATCAGGTGAAATGTACAACATCTGAGTCTTGGCTGGCCAGTTGATCTGAATCCGGACGTGTTTGTGTACCCCTGAATTGATAGCAGGACTTACCTTAACTGGCTTTCTAGAGAGCCTAACTCATTTTGGCGGAATTCATGCACTATTGTAGTTTCGAGGTTGTAGTATCCGAGACAATAACTTTGAAAGCAGCTTAACTGTCAATGAATGTGGCGATATTCAGACCTGGAGTTACATAGATTTTTGTGTGATTTGATTTGAAACAAGTTTCTTGTATGGTTCTGCCTGGAATGCTAGTTCTTCTTCCTTATTAACCTTTGAAATATTACACGCGTGTTATTACATCTAATGCGACATCCTTTTGGCACGTATCTGTATTGCCAATGCACCACTTGTGCAGTTGGCTAAATTTATCGACCTTGGAATCTGTCTGCGGCCACTCTATTTTGGATCACCTCACTATTGAGGTCAATGACGCTGTTGTATATGAGTGGTCCATATGTTTCGTTCGACCTCTTCTTCGAACCTCGGTTCAAATTTGAGCCTCTTTGGTTCTTGGATCGGATTTTCTGGCGGCCAGCTTGAATATTTTCCACTATCGGTTTCTTAATATAAGTACTTCAGCGAACATAGAACATGTATACTTCTTGTGCATCGTTCAAGATTGCAACGCGTATATTAGAGCTAAGCAAACGTCTGCTACATAAAACAAAGCAAAGTTTAACAGCCATTTTCCTATCATAAAATACAGTGGACTTTTCGCGCTATGTAATTCAGCCCACACTGATTCTCTGTATGACATCATCATCGCAGATCCTAGCGTTTATTCGTCAGTTATAATACGCATGGTGTTTGTGAATCCAGATCCTTTCTTCCAGCCAGTTATAACGACAATTGTGTCGCCAGACTTAAGTAATCCGTACTCCTTGCCAACCTCGACAACAAATTGTAAACGGTTATAAAAATCCTTCAACTAATCACGAATTCGGTGTAAAGTAAAGGAATAATACCCCGATGCAGATGTGCTTGCCTAAAAATGTTTGCGTATCTGGTTACAGCAATGATTGGCCACCTTGGTCTGTACTTGCTCAAATAGTGGGCAGATGGACCACTTTTGGTGATACTCGTAACAACAATAGTTTCAGATGTTGTCTCAGAGGCAGCCTCAACAGCAGCAATAGCAACAGCATAACCTGCATCAATAGTACCTGGATCCCGTGATACCAAATGGGCGTACAAATTCTTGTGCCATAAAGAAGCTTCAGTTTCCTTGCAGGTTTTGGCCGCACTTAGTTGTCTCACCAGACAACATAACACAATCAGCACCATCCAAAATAGCGTTGACAACGTTAGAAATTTCAGCGCGAATTGGACGTGGTTTTTTAACCATGGACTCCAACATTTGAGTAGCACAAATGACTGGTTTGCCAGCTTTCTTACTTCTGCTGGGATTCCAATAACCAAATCAAATTATAATACCATCGGATGCAGCAGTGACGAATCCTGTTGATTCTCAACCTTTGAGATGATCTTAATGTTCTTACCCTTATCACTACGAATCTCATATCATATCAACCTCCTGCTCAATACGGAATTTTCAGTCAAACAGGAAAATCTAGTGTTACACCTGGTAAGTTGACACCAATTAAAAGATTGACAACCCAACGAATCATCGTTCTCAATCTTGCAAACAATGGTATCTCCTTGAATTTCAGTGGCAATCAAGGAAAGCAAACCATCATCAACGAACGCACGGTTGCCTGGTTTCACAACATTAGTAATATGGGAGTAATCCTCAAACACCGTATCCTTGTTGCATTCTCAACGAAATCTCTGTTGGTTGACAATTTAATGGTTTTTTTCTTCTTCGAGTTCAAAATGGGCCAACAATTGGTCTTTCCAACAACCACTCTTACCTTCTTCTTCAATTTAATTTCTGCAGTACCACTGCCTGCAATCAAACCAGTACAGATTTCATGTCCCTTGGTATCCAATGCAATGGCAATTGAGTAAGTATAACCTAATTTGGCGGAGTATTGTAGTTCTTCCCAGCTTGACGAACATTAGCAATGATCTCAGCATGATATTCGTGATATCCATAGGAGAAATTCGGGCGAGCAGTAGACTTCTTCTTTACCCCCTCCCACGAATACTAACAACTGCTTTCCCAATTTCGACCTTACAACAGGAGTCAAATACCCAAACTTTATCAGCTCGCATATCTTAAATCCCGCTTCTAGCTCGCCTTCTCCCTCGGTTTCATGGGCCCCAGTCCCTATTTTTGATCCCCTTTCGCCGCCTAACATTAAATTGACCCAAAAGAATATAGACAACACAGAATGCCGTTACACGCTCTCTCCCTTTCTCGCATATGTTTACGACAAATCCGACTCTGTTTGCTTTGAGGGAAAAACCAAAACAAGTGTCATGGTCTCCATCCAACAGGAAGGCCTTCCTACGGTTTTAACTAGTCTCAGAAAGCTTTACAATAGGTACCACGAAATCTTCGACACACCTCCTCAAAAGGTTGCGGATGACCTCGCTGCTTTTCGCAGCTATGTACACTCTAAAAGGGTTTCTCACCTTCAGCGCAGCCGAGCTGACCACGACAAATTTTTTCGTTCTTAACTTGCCTTCTTTGCCTGCATCTCATCTACATTCCCCTACTCCTCCACGCAACAAACTACCTCTTACATTTTACTGCCAACACGTAAGAGACTTGCGCTCTAAAACTCGTGCTGTCTAAATCTAAATCACACAGTCTCTCTTTCGACGTCTATGCTCTGATAGAGCATGATCCCCGACATAAAGAGCCAGGAGCTATTTCCATCTTCTTATAATGTTTTCTGATATCACGATCACTCTCTCCCTATGTTTAATGATTCTAAAGTTGATTCTCCATGTAGAGGTGTCCTACTTCCCATTCACAATAACTCTTCTCTCATTGCTATTTCTTCTTCTGTTAAACTTGACTTTGTTTCAATTAAAATAACACTGCCCAACAGGTCCCTGTACGTTATGTGTTGCTACGTTCTCCCAGCTCAACCTACTGAATCCTACATCCTTTCTATTAAAGCAACTGACCAACTAATTGAACTAAGTGATTCCATCGACGATATCCTTATCTTTGGTGACTTTAATCTGCCCCTGCTAAAGTGGATTCCATCGGATGATCACTTATTTTTTAAGGCGTCAAACGCCAGTTCATCCAAGGAATGTATTTTCATTGATAGCATAACTGACTCAAGCTTGGGCCAAGTAAGTGGCATCCCTAATTCTATCGGTAGGCAACTAGACCTTATTTTCACTAGCGATCCTATTAACTCCACAGTAACGTTGTGCCCCTTTATCCTATCAACCGTCGACAACTTTCACCCACCTCTTCTTCTCTCATTTTTCCATAACTGTCCATCCCAGCCCACTTCTTCAACTACGATCTCTTTTTACAACTTCCATAAAGCTAATTTTCGCAAAATCAATACCTTATCTGATGCTGTCTCCATTTTCTACAGTGAATTTTTCTCTACGTCCTCTTTTCACGGCATAAAACATCATCTATTTCCCCTCTATGGTGCAACAGAAGACTTTGCTCTTTACGAAACAAAAGAAACAAATTGTGGGCAGGTTTTCTTCGCACCAATTCTTATTATGACTACTCTAACTATCTTGGAACATACCTGTAATTCACCCAGCTCTATAACTGCCTCTATTAGCGCTTTCTCGACACAGCGCAGAACAACCTAATCAACGATCCTAAGACATTTTATCAATTCGTCAACTACAAAAGAAAATCAGACGGTTATCCCCCTCTCTCTCGTTCGATAATATACCATCGACCGACCCACATATTATTGTCAAATATTTTGCAAACTTTTTTAAACAGCCATTTGCAGACAACCCCTTTTTTTTATCCGACTCCATCTATTGGCCGCTCTCTCTCTCAACTTTTTTATCCCACCCTTATCGAAGAAAAGTTACAAAATCTCTATTACGAATTTTTACTCGGGCTAGATGGGCTTCCAGCAATATTTCTCAAAAAGTGTGCCTACAATCTTTCGCACCCACTTTTCTCCCTCTTTCATCTGTCCCTCACACAAGGGGAATTCCCCCAAGTTTGGAAGAATGAAGTAACTAACTACCGTCCCATTGCTAAGCTTTCAGTGCAAGTCACTTATATCACCCAGTCAGCACGGATTTCTAAAAGTAAGATCAACTACCACAAACATAGTTGAATTCGTATCCTTTGCGCTTTCAGCACTAGAAAATGGCAACGAAATCGATGTTATTGCTACAGATTTCGCTAAGGCCTTCGATAAAATATCACATCAACTGATCCTTTTCAAATTGTCTTCCCTCGGTTTTGACCCCATATTGTTAAAATGGATATCTTCTTATCTGGAGAACCGTTACTATAGCGTTCGCTTTAGGTCAGCCTACTCAACCCCGTTTTTAGCCACTTCTGGTATCCCACAAGGCAGCCATCTAGGTCCCCTCTTTTTCATTTTAACTATAAACGATCTTGAGAGGATTATCAAACACTGCTCCGTATCCATTTACGCCGATGACACTAAGTTTCCCAAAATTATTTCTTCACGGCAAGACTCTGTTCTCCTTCAAGAAGACCTCGATAGGTTTTCCACTTGATGTCTAAAAAACTGTTTTGAGCTTAACGTCTCCAAATGTCAATCTATAACTTTGTCTCGTAAGCCCAATCAATCTCCCTCTCGACTTTATATTCTGCAAGACCAACCTGTACCCCAGGTTCAATCCCTTCTCGACCTTGGAATTTTATACGATAGAGAGTTAAGGCTGAACTACATTCGGCAAAAAGTAAAGTGTGTGCACGAAAATGTTTGGTCTCTTTTTTCACAATTACAAATCTGTAGTTTTCTCTCAACTTTTCAAAAAGTAATTTACTTGAAAGTTGGAGTACCACTTAACTTTCAAGTATTTTACTTTTTGAAAGTTCAGAATGAACTAATACATTCACAAAAAAAAAAGTATTAGTTCCTGATTTCATACTGAGATGGCTGTGATGTGCGCAGATTTTAAGCAAACAACACTAATTTCTGTCAGATTTTCAAAGTGTTGTTGTCATTGCACGTCACATCAAAGCAAATAAAATTCTTTTTGTTTATGATTTCTAAAAGCTTTCAAATGTAAAAAAATAGCTTTTTAGGTCAGTTTTTTACTACCAGGAGGCAGATGCGTATGTGTGTGAGCTTTCACTTTTTCACTTTTTGACTTTTTTGCCGAATGTAGTTCATACTTTAAACTTCCGTTCGCATATTGATGAGATAATCCTTACCCTTGACCGGCCCCTAGTTGAATATGCCAGCCAAGTATGGTCCCTTTCAGCGAATTCCTATATCCTGAATCGAGAACATTCAACGTCGTTTTCTTCGGTTTGCTCTTCGTGGATTACGCGGGAGCGACCCATTTATCTTACCTCCCTATCGCGACGGCCTCACACTTCTTAACCTGAATACCCTCGAAAAACGCAGAGACGTATACTGACATTCTCTTCATTCATCGACTCCTCTCCGGTTCTTTGGACTGCGCTTCCCTTTACAATTCTATTTCCTTCAACACTAACCCTCGTAATTTACGCTGTACTCGTCTCTTCTATATCCCAACCCACCGCACCTCTTATGGCTCTAATGATCCAATCTCCCGCATGCTAGGTAGGGTCAACTCAAATCTCCCCCTTTTTGATTTTAACCTGAGCACTTCTCGTCTTAAATTTGATCTCCTCCACCATTCCCTTACTTCCTAACCCTTAACTCATGTTAGTTTATAAGTTAGTTTAAGCTTGCATTAAGCGAAATAAATGGGGGCGTCAGGCCCAACTAAATTAAATTAAAATCTTCTCTAGTATGTCGACGCTGTGAGAGGTAGGTCCAGTGGTACCAGATAAACGAGTATGTGGTGCCGGCGAATATGCTCTAGTTGAGTTTCAGCTTCGGCGGCCCTCATTTGTTGAATTTCGCTCATCAATTTTTCGGAAAAAAAAGGGCTGGAAAATTTGGTTATTCCTTCTAAGGAACGCTGATCGTTAGTTGAATTGTTGAAATAAACGCTATCCAAAAAAAATAGCTTGGTGCTTGGTGATTACCTAAATTGATCACTGAGAACAAAAAAATTTATTAAGAGTTCAAATTGAGTAGCGCGAGGAGTACTGGAATTTACTGCGTCTTGCCTATTCGAACGGGTGCTCTTTAAAGACTTTATACACTGGCTCGGTGTACTTCAACTGTGACTTCAAATTGTTTGGTTATTCTCCCATTTGATCTCTAATTGTGCTGAGATCGGTTACCACCTTTAAACTACTCGTATATGAAGCAGGTATTTGGTTTTTCGCACCTTAGATGTCTAGAGAAGAATTTTGGCAATTACGTGGTCACTTGTGATAGCGCTATCATCGATGTGCATCTTCCGAAGAAAAATTTGTTCATCATCGGAAACCAATCTATTGTGAACATTACCTTGGGGGACTCTAAGTTAACTCAGAGTTTGCCTGTTACTCCCACTGTGAATTTTATCTTGTTTGTACTTAGGCCACGCTTCAATGGCTTGACTTTTGTTCTTTAGCTCTCCTTTCGTTTTACCGTTGCACTAGTAAGTTTCTTTCTTCCAACCGATATTTGTAAACACGGCTCAAAGAAATTATAATATTTCGCATTTGCGTTAAAACCGTGTTCAGTTCGGGTTCGGGTTGATCTGCTTTGTTACCGCCATGCAGACCAACAAGTCTATATTCCAGGGTCTATATTCCAAGGCATTTTAGCCTTTAATTTAATTGTAATAATGAAATATGGTGACAAATAAGAGAAGCTAAAAATCTGAAGTCCACCATATCGAGTTGCCATTGTTCGATGTAAACATGGCGATGCGACAAAGACGAAACCCTGTGCAGTACATACATACTATACACTCGGACACCAAAGACAATTCCATCACGATAGAAGATCTAATGTTTTTCCAGGTCTTAGGCAGTGCACCATTATGGTGAGGTTTGATTACCACCGGGCGATAACGTATCTATGCGAAACTTGTATATAGTTACTGTAGATATCCCCACAGTAACGTGTTTGATTGTTAACAAGTGAACTTGTAGTTTCTTTCTGCAGATCAACGCACGTTTTATGTAGTTTCTTATAAAAGAAATTCTATTAGGCGTTTCACATTGTGCGATCTCTCTATGTACACAGACGTGGATTAGCTTAGCTAAGCGATCTAGGTTAATACTATACCATAGCAGCCTGCAACTATGTATATGTTTTGTAATATTCACAAAATTTATAACAATATTTTTTATTCTTAACAAATTAAAATTAATCAAAAAAAAAATGAAAACATGTTCAGTATATTAGAATGAATCCCAAATGGCCGTACGTACTGGCTTTGCTGTTTGTTGTCTGTATAACCTGTGCAGAAGGTAAAAAAAATGGAGGTGAGGGTGCTGGTCGAAAACAAAAGAAGGAACGCAATCAATCCAACGATCAAGAAGATGAAGATCTTTCCCTATGGATCGATGAACAACAACTTCGAGTTCTTAGTGGCAAGTTATCCGTTTTTTTTTTGTCTAAAAACATTTAAGACATATCAACATACTTTGTAATACACTTTAAGGTTTCAGTATAAAAATTTTCGCTATACAAAATGGAAAGGTCTACACAGATCTGAGAGATCCAAACTTCAATCAATACCTACCTACAGTACCATCAGAGGTGAACTACGTTAACTTTACATGGAAGTCGGGCAACAAAAAGTACTACTACCACTTTGATCGTTTGAAATCGTTAGATGAAAGCATTCTTAAGTCACCAACCGTATCTATTAAAACCAAAGGAAAAATACCACGTAACGAAAAAGGTGAATCGATTTCCTTTTTATAGTTAAATCCACTGTGTGAATACTTAAAATTTCAATGGTATTTGGCGAATTTTCTTGATCTTTTTCGCGTGCACTTGATAAACAAGATTTTAGCATTTTTTTACCATGTACGGGAAACAACTCTGGAACGGCAATGTTTAGCATAGGTTTGCTAATACAAAACAGAAAAGGTAAACCATTGCCGGGTACACCATTACGACTGCGTTTTAAAAAGGAATGCGCACATAGAGGTGTGTATGATAGAACCGCTTCCAACCCACTAACATCCCAGCAAGGTAGTGTATATGCTTTTTATCTTTTTGTTTTTGAATTTGAAAAAAAAATGAAAAAAAAAAGAAGAAGAACGAACAACATTTTTTTTGTTTAAAGACTTGTTCACTGTTTAGAGCCTATGTAGGTATGCAACTGAGTAAAGCCTATTTCATATACAATATTTGTGACTAAAAATAAAATCATTGAATACCCAAAAGCTTATGTTATGTTTTGCTAATGCTTGAATCTCCTGCTTGTATCCCTCCACTAAGTGCTCCAACTGCTTTACTTAGATTTCAATTCTTTCTATGTGCTTTTCTGGAAAGGCTGAAGGTTGATTGCTCGCTGTGATAAGCGTTGAACAAATTTTCAAAATTAATCAGTTATCGGTGTAGATTATTGTTTGTTAATTGCTCAGTTTTATTTCCAAATAATACGACACATATCGATCGATTAGTGCAAACCACTTCAAATGATGGAACGTCGTGTGTCTCTACTTAAGTAATTGATAACTTGGCAAATAC
Organism: Volucella bombylans; assembly: GCA_949129095.1. Taxonomy (NCBI): domain Eukaryota; kingdom Metazoa; phylum Arthropoda; class Insecta; order Diptera; family Syrphidae; genus Volucella; species Volucella bombylans. The sequence continues at coordinate 181,939,160 of OX422143.1, read as the reverse complement.
CAAAGCAAGACAAACAAGCTACCATTTGTCAGTATGGAAAGCCTTCTGAAAATCGAAGTACTGTCGAGACATGACACGCGCCTTGTTGAAAAATGTATTATCTTTCCTGATAATGCTATGTTATACGCGCCCAGAGACTGTTTTGGCTCTTAATAATGCAATAGATTGCAGAATGTTATTCGATGTAATCTGTACTAATGTGAACAGTTTGCACATTTTGAATTTTCCTATTCTCCATACTGCTAGCACTTTTGAACATGCTCTACACGACGAATGCTTTCGATTTTGTTCAATCGCGTGCTGGTAGTTTTGTCTTGCCGAAGTTTGTGACGAAGTGCTGACAAATTAGTAAAGAAATGCTGCTGTTTCATGGTTTGCGCAGGTTTCGAACCCGATAATCATTTATTCTAACTCGTACAACCCGCAGCCTTATCCAAGTACGCTCCCATATTTACTGGCTCATTTATTTTGCTTGTTTTGTTAAAAAAAAAACACCCATATATGTGTATCCATCCAAACAACATCCACTAATTTGAAAAGATACAATTAAACAAAAAATGCAACAAAGGTCCTGATCCACAATGCAAACTCAAGTGTGGCAACAACGGCTTCTGCAACAACGACATATGCCAATGCAAAGCAGGCTACATGGGGCAATACTGCCAGACGGCGTTATGCTACCCGCAGTGTATGAATGGTGGAAATTGTACAGCTCCAGCGATTTGCTCGTGCCCAGATGGCTACCAGGGACGACATTGTGAAGGAGGTGAGTAAGAAACCAAACAAAACAAAAACAATTATATATTCCTTAAACTATCTATTTGGTAAAAACAAACAAAAAAACCACGACATTCTCTTAACAACAGTTAACATATTTGAAATTGCTTTCATTTGGAAAAATCAAATTTTCTTTGAAATTTCAATAGCAGTCTTGCAGCCTAATTTTATAACTTCGGTTAGGGCCTTATAGAACGGAGCCTGTTCAGCTCCCGATTCAATGCCAATGTCGTGATGTTCCTGTTCTTCGTCTCTGAATTTCGTTATTGTTTTCATTAACTCCTATAAGTAGGCATTTATTTATCATTGAATGTTTCAAACAGCAATATGATTTTCAGAGTTACCTTATCGGCGTTTGGTGTCTCCATCAACTGTCGGAGTTGATCGTTGTAGTGTTCGACAATGACTGTCTCTACGGCAACAGTGCAAGCCATTGCGGCTTTTTCTCCCATCAGTGCAGTACCTTCCCCATAAAAGAGACATAAAGATTGATATTTCGGGCTTTGCCACATTCATTGTACAAACTCACCTGCGCCCAGCATGAATCCAGCAACATTCCAAATTGGAGTCATGACTGTTGGCCGAACACGATACTGTTTGATAAGTTTTTCAAACTCACTGCGATGATGCTTTTCCTGTTCCCACATATGAGCAATGGTCTTCCCCATTGGACCGTTGCCCAGAACAGCCATTTGGCCAGCGTATATTCTATCTGCTCCCAACTCACCGGCATGATCCACTCGAATAATTTCATCAGTCATCGCCGAGGCACGCTTGTGAGCCAACCGTATGGCTGACTGACGTACTGCGCTTTGATGAATCTTCAACATTATTCTGTGAAATGAATTAACTTTTATTTATTTGGCAGGTATTTGTGCTGAAAAATGTATGAATGGAGGAAAGTGTATACAAAAGGACACTTGTGACTGTTCCAAGGGCTACTACGGACTACGATGCGAGTTTTGTATGAAAATGTAGATGCTTATGTGCTGCATAAATTTCATAATTCCCTTATTTTTTGCAGCAAAATGCGTTATACCATGTATGAATGGGGGCCGGTGCATAGGAAATAATATGTGCCGCTGCCCTAATGGCCTGGGAGGTCATCACTGTGAAATCGGACGTCGGCAGCGTTCTACTTGCAAACGACCCTGCAAACATGGACTCTGTTTGCAAAATCGCACTTGCAAATGTGACGAGGGTTGGTACGGACGATTTTGCAATGGCCGTAAGCATAATGCAATACTTACTTCACGAATTTGATTTTATTTATTTAACTTCAAAGGTGCAAATAAGAAACGTCGCCAGAAGTCTAGTTAAGGAATGAGCTCGAACGTTCGCAGTCAGTCAGTGTTATTATAGCTAAGCTATATGGAGGACCTATTAGGATCTTAAAATATCATATGAATTTGCAATTTAACAATAAAATGTAAAACAATTAATGTGTTAGAATTATTTTGTGATAGATAAAAATATCATTTTAGTCGATACTGGTTGTTTTTCTTTGTGTTTGTATACATATTTGTCTTTCGGTACCTTATGGACCGGCGATTGAACTATAAACTTGGTGATACATATGGAAATTGAAGGGAAGTACTTACATAACGTACTTGGATGCTAATACTAAATGTTTTTGATGTTTTAGGATAAGGTTTTACGAAATAAGTAACTTGAACTTAGGGGTAACAAACGAAAACAAAATAATAATCCCCAAAATCCGACGAAATATATTTTCTATCGCATTGATAGGAAAGAATTGTCAAAGTGACACTGACAGCTGCGATCGAAAAGGTGCGTTTCCTCACACAATATTTTCTATCACACTGATAGTAACGAACTATCAAAGTGACACTGACAGTTGCGATAAATAAGTTGCGTTTTCGCACACAATTCGAAGATGATATGCATTCGGTTGGCGAGTAAATTGCGTATGTTTGTAGATTTTCGCTTTGACCAAGTTATGATTTATTTTCTTTTGACATTCGATACCTGTCACTTTAAGGATACTTTAGAAGCAAATCGAGCTTAAATTTGCCAGTGAACACTGCCAATTTTAACTTACATTCCATGTTAAAACTAACATTTTCGGCAGATTTTGCTTTTTTAATTTCCGTAAACGCAAGAAAGCTGCTGAGGCTCATACAGAGATATGGTATGTGCAGCTTACGGTGTGGACTACTTAACAGAATGGTCATTTAAGAGTTGCTTTAAGAAATTCTGTTCAACAGATTTCTCTCGACCAATTGAAGTTGATAATGACGAAATCACTGATTGCAGAGAGACAAAATATATCACAAACAGCAATTGAAAATCATTTGACATGTCTTGGATTGGGGTCCACATGAATTAAAAGAAGCTCACATAATATTTACAACGAATCAATATTTACCATATGGATCTCAAACCCAATGAAAACTTCTTTTTTGAAACGAATCATAACTAGTGACGAAGAATGATAGACTATAACAACATCAATTGAAAATGATCATGGTCTAAACGTTATGAACCAACACAAACGACGTCGAAAGCTGAATTGCATCAAAAGAAGATTATGTTGTCAATTTCGTTGAAGAATAAGGGTATCGTGTATCTTGACCTGCTTCCAAGGAAAAAAATGATCAATTCAACCAAAAAAATAAAACTGTCATAATTGGCAAAACGTGAGGAAATCGTGTCCCATAATGACAACACTCGACCACACACATCTTTGGTAAATCGTGAAAAAAATTGAACCTTGGTGATGTAACATCAATCATACAGTGCCGACCTTGCACCGTCAGATTTTCATTTATTTCTAAGTATACAAAACACTTTGTATTGTAGAATGTTCGCCAATGATGATGACCTACAATTCTCCTCAGTCCAGTCGTGTGCTAAAAAAGGTCAAAAGTTGTAAAAGATTGGAAGCATGAAGTTGCAAGAAATATGGCAGAAGGGGATCGAACAAAATGGAATACCAGGTGTATGCATAAGTTTTTTCCGTTTTCTTGGGCAAAAAAATACGTAATTTTCTAGGGAAATTAATTTATTTTTTATTCAAAATATTGACCGTCGGTTTCTACACATTTCGACCTTTCTTTTAGGTAATTTATGAATAGCATGCCAGAAAAAGTGCTTGTCTTTTGCGGCAAACCATTCGTCGAGCCATTTTTCAACTTCCACGAAATCGCTGAAGTGTTGCTCTGCGAGCCCGTACCCCATTGATGCGAAGAGGTGATAGTCAGATGACGCCAAGTCTGGAGAGTACGGCGGGTGTATAAGGATGTCCCATCCAAGCGATTTCTATGTGTCTTCCACTAGTTTTGCTGTGTGAGATGGCGCGTTGTCGTTTAACAAAATCATTTTGACATATCTTCTGGTCCATTTCGGTCGTCTTTCGATTAATGCGTGCTTTAAATTAATCATTTGGCTTCAGAAGTTCACAATACACAATACCGCTGTGGTCCCATCAGATCAGATACAGATTTGGCCTTGGTAGGACCGTCTTCGCCAGGTGAAAGCCACAATTTTTTATGCTTCGGTTTTTTAAAATGAATACATTTTTGTCACCCGTCACAATTGGGTGCAAAAATGATTTCCTTTCGTGGCGTTGAAGCAGCATTTCACAAGTGACTGTGATTTTCCATTTGACGTTCATTCAAATCGTGTGGGTCCCATTTACCGAGTTCATTGATCTTCCCCATTACCCGTAAACGTCTGCTGATTAACACATGTAATGCTTTTGCTAATTGCCGCTGGGTTTGCGTTGGTTCATCATCCAATAACTCCTGCAATTGCTCGTCTTCGCATTTTTGTGGTCTACCAGAGCGCTCACTGTCTTTCATCACATTGAAATCACCACTTTTAAATTGTCGAAACCATCTCTTATATGTTCTAATTGATGGAGCGTGTTCACTATATATTTCTACCAACAAACCAGGACTTTCAACAGCCTTTTCCTTTTGATTAAATAAGAAAAGCAATACGTGCTGCAAATGTTCTTTTTCAGCCACGAAACTCGACATGATCACTGAATGACAAAACAAAGACATTATTTTTGGCGGACCCAATTTGTGTGCGTTAAATGCTAGACGAACAAAATGACGTGTGTATCAAATTAATACGCTGTGTACTTTTCGCTGACGCCATCTTTTAGTTAAACCGGAAAAATACTTTTGCATACACCTGGTATATACGACGTAATTGATTGAATTTTATTCTTTGAATACAAACACAAAACAAGTTTTATTCCAATTAAGAAACCGAAATTGTTTTCTTGTCAACCTAATATCAATACAGGCACACCTCGTGTAATGACGCTTCGATTTTCAACGTCTACAATATTTAGGAAGCTTACCCCGATATATTTAATTAGTGCAAAATCAGGTATTGAGTGTTCACTTGTTTTTTTGAAGTGAAGCTTTAGCATAATGTTTCTCTGCTTCTGAAAGTTCATGCAAAAAATTAGGATTGATGAGGTTAAATTCGCTGGTTAACATTCCCGTTTACGGCAGACGTGAGCCGGCAGATGTGAGCCGGCAGACGAGTATGAAAAGTAGAGAGTACTTTGGTCAGCAAAGGAATACATTGGATTAGTAGTAGCAACCAAGAGATCATTAATAATTTATAATTCATTGTAGAAGAGATCCCTAATGCGTGCATTTTCGGCAAAAGAATCTGCTGTTAAACTATTGCTACGAAAATCGTAGTCGGTTATTGAGAAGTTTTCTTGTTTCGAAATAATTCATTGGGTGACCGTGTACCAGCGTTTCCGTCCCACTGAAGTGTCGACGCGCTAATGTGTGGCCGCATTCTTGGCACAATGTGAAAGTGTTGAGCTAGCCTTGCCAAAAGAACTGACACCGGCTGAATTTCTGATGTTTTTGATGGCCGACCGAAAGTTGTAACTACTTTTCGGATATTGTTAATTCCATCAAAGGACCGGATTAGCATTTCACTTCTAAAGTTCGCCAAGAATGGTTTGACACCTTAAAAATATATACGACCTTCATAAGTGGGACAGGTAGGCAGCCAATACTCGTATAATACTAAGCAAGTTCCTAATGTGGACGAATCGGGGTTGTACTGAAAACTATTACCGACAAGAATTTTGGTGTTCAGACTTTTTTAAATGGTAACTTTATTTTTTTTATAAATACTAAAAACCATGGTCGCTACAGACGCCGTCACAATTACAACCATAAATGAACTAACATAGCTGTCAATGTTACACGGTAAGTGAATTACCAACACTTGTCCAAGCAATTTGTACGCAAAGTTCACTATGTATGTGTAATATGGATGACGTTTTTGTTTAAAATGTAAGGGAAATTGACATTGTTGACAATTCATACGTATTTATGAACAGGTCCACACGGTTAGGGGCAATCAGTGGAAAGCGGTTTCTGGAACGACCAAAATCTGGATAGTTTTCCAGTGTTCTGTTCCGCTTTTGCACGGCGCATGTTTTGAAAGATTCAAATGAGTGCAAAAGAGATGGATAATGAAAAAAAACCCAATTAACCAAATTCCCACTGCATGTGGGTAGGATTTACATTGCATCTTTTTGACATTTCTTTTTGACATTTCTTTTTCTCTTTCTTCTTTCTTTTTCGCATTTGCTTCATTATTTCTTTGGCTGTTGTTACGTGCACAACATTTCAGTATGGCGGATGAACTGAAATGGACCAAAGAATTAACAAGAGGGCTCATTTTCAATTATGAAACACTGAGCACCAAAGATGAAATGAAAGAGGGCTGTCAAATAACATAAAAAACTAAAAAATGGGAAAAAGGCTTCGTGTAATGACATGACAGAAGGACAGTTCAAAAGAAAATAACAAACAAAAATGTGCATCCAACGCATGCGCTGTATAAACGCCGTCTAATTTTGATTGCATGTGACTTTACTTCTTTTTCCTAAGAAACTTTTCTGTTCCTACGAACTGAAACATGATTTCCTCAAATCAACAAATGAAAGCCGGTCGACCGACGACATTGCCAAGCCTCACTACTGAACGACAAAGGATAGAAATGCATTTCTAGGAAAATAGTATGCTGCGCAACCGCAACGTCACTAGTGAAGAGGCACAAATACAATTATGTTATACTCGTATAATATACAATATAATATACAATAGCTCATATGAATAAAAAGCTAAGTTTACTACAATTTTTGTAGTAAATACTACATTTGTAGTATGTTGATATGAATAAAGACGTCTTTACTATACTACAGTTGTCAATTGTTTTCGAACATGCTAGTTTAGAGCCACTTCGTATGAATAAAAGTAGCATGTACTACACTTTTGATGTAGTAAAGTGAATAGCAGACTACAAACAAGTTTACTACAAGAAAAATGTCTTATTTGCGTAAACATTGGTAGAATCAGTTTGAGGTTTTAGGAATTGAAATGGTTTGCGTGATCATGGCTATGTTTATGAATATTACTGAACGGCAACATAAATCATATAAATGAAGACGTGACGCTGACATCGATAATTTTAAAGCGATGTATAGATTTACGGAAGAAAACGTCGATTGGTTGGCACAACATTTTTTAGGCCCGGACAGTGGGGAAACAAGAGGTGGCGCGCTTACGAATTCGCAGAAAATGCGAACGTTTTTGCGGTATGTTGGTGATCCAGGTTTCCAGGTAAAAAATCTGTGAATTTTTCATGACATGATAGTAATTAATTTGGTTTCAAATTGCTTCAGGTTGGCGTGGGAGAGGATATCGGGATATATCAAACGACAGCCAACAAAATCATTTGGTTTGTATGCCAAAAAATTGTTGCTAGAGCTGGCGAATGGATTCGTTTTTCCCTCCAGTGAGAATGAAATGAATGAAGGCAAAAATGTATGGCTGATCAATAACTTAATTCCAAATGCAATAGGAGCGGTCGACTGTACACATATTTTAATAATTCGTCCTCATGAACACGGCGATGAATTCGTTAACCACAAAGGATTGAACTTGTTTAATGTACAGGCGACCTGCGACGGAAAGTATATGTTTACAAGTGTTGATTGTTCTTGGTCTGGTTCGGTTCACGATGAGCGAATCTGGCGCAACTTAAACGTAATGCAAAGTATGTACGAGAATGCTACCGGTGCTTCACTATTGGCTCATGATGGTTACGGAATCGCACCATGGCTAATTACGCCATATCGCGAAACAGCAACACCGGCCCAACGTTTGTTCAACAAAGCTCATGCTAAGGAGCGTGTTGCAATTGAATGTGTATTCGGCCAGGTGGAAAAGAGGTTTCCCATATTGCAGTCTAAAATACGAATGACAACAAGCCGAGTGCCATCAATGATTTTGGCTTGCTTTGTTTTACATAATATCGCAAAAACTTTGCATGATGAAGATTTTGAATATTTTGAGCATGAAATAGAAGTAGTCAACATGCCTTTACGGGAAAACACAGGCAATAATAACGAAAAATCAAGAGGTATTCAGCGCCGTGATGCCATTGCTGCGTTTTTGTCAGGTTAGATTGAGGGTAATCCTCGTAAAAAAAACGTTTTCATCAAGTGCCTTTTTTGAAATTTCATTTAAATTACTAAACTAAAAGTATTCCTCTTAACCAAACACATTTGCAATTTGTTATTTAATTTATTAAAAAAAAGAATTCTTGTTAAATGAAATGTAGAAATGTGTATAAAAATTATAGTTCAAAAATTAAAAAAAAATGAGTCAATCCTTTTTCTGCAGTTCTTGCTCATAAAATTTGGTCTGTATTTGAATTAGATATTCCGCTTTTGTTAAAATTCCTCCACATCTATCGTAAAAGTCTTTCTGAACATCAAATACCTCCAATTGTTTCATCAAGACCAGGCGCTGCAAATCGCTCAAGCTTAACCTTTTTTCCCTACTGTCAATCTCATCCTTTCAGAATAAACAAAATGTATATTGGCACACGCCTACATTGGTTAAAATCCTTAATAACAAACGAACCTTATATTCTGATGATTTCATTTCAGAATTCACAGTGCTTATGCCCTTGGATGCTGATTTGCTGCAGTGTGTGCTTGTGGAAGGCAAAAATTCTTCATCAACCTCAGTCTTGGACACAGTCTTAGGAATGTAAGTTTCATCTAAGTTCTTCCTTTTCCTAGACGAAGGCGTTTTCCATGCAAACACGGATTGTGAAACCTCAAGTTTGCCCTGATCATCATCGGAACTGCATAATTAAATTTTTTCTTGTCCAGGAGTTTGAGGTACACTAACTGAAACTCCATCTAATTCAATTGTAAATATCAAATTAATTCTTTATTAAAATGTTGAAATACTTACAATTCAATTTAACCACAGTTGGGTTTTCTTCAGCTCCCATGAGTTCAAAGAAAATTGGCTCACCGGCATTTAAAACATATTTCCGATTGCCAGTTTTGTTATTGTCGGTCTTTGTCTTGACGCGCGTCTTCATGCTGTTCAGTTTTTTGTAAATTTGCTGCTCACTGATTAGAACGCCCTTTTGCAACAATATGAAATCGATGATGTCCTTCACGGCCAGTTTCTTTTTAGATTTCATATTTGGTGTTTGACCCTTCTTCAGCAAAACAGCTCCACATTTTTGCACGGCTGTGCCAAACAAAAAGTCGCTTACGCGATTTATTTGTGTGTCCGGTTCATCATGATCTAGAAGATATTGCGTTTCTATGTCAGACTCTTGCGATTCAATTGTATCCATCTTTTTATTTATTTAAGTAACTATTTGGGAATAATCGACTAGATCAAACAAAATCAAAAACTCAAAGGCAACCACAACAATTCATTTTGACAGATGTTAAATTGTAGCATATGCTACATTTCCCAATTTCGAAAGTAGTACCTACTTCATGTTTGAAATTTTTTTTTATTCATAGTCCGCTTTCATACGTCGCATGTTTCGAAAGATTCAAGTGAGTGCAAAAGGGAGGGATAATGAAACAAAAAATACCCAATTAACCAAATTCCCACTGCCTGTGGGTAGCAATTTCATTGCAAGTTTTTGACATTTCTTTTGCTCCTTCTTCTTTCTTTTTCGCATTTGCTTCATTACTTCTTTCGCTGTGTTACGAGCACAACATTTCAGTATGGCGGATGAACTGAAATGGACCAAAGAATTAACAAGGGGGCTCATTTTCAATTATGAAAGACTGAGCGCCAAAGATGAAATGAAAGAGAACTGTCAAATAACATGCAAACTCAAAGAAGGGGAAAGTCTTCATGTAGAGTTGTGCGCATCACTGAATGAAAATTTAAAAGAAAATAACCAGAACATGCGCATTACACACTTGCGACGTATGAAAGCGGACATACCAAATGAAGAGTTTTGGGGCAGAGTTTACTTTTCAGTAGATGCTACAAATTTTTGTGTTTACTACTTTTTATTCATATTTAGCTCATAGCCTCAACCCAAGGGTTTAAAAAAACACAGAGAACGGCTTCTCTAATTGGGAGATCAAATAAAATACCTTCGCGTTTGCTGATTGTCTCAAGATCGGATTTATTCCAACGGCTAAGGAATACTGCTCTAAAAATAATCTCTCGCAAAGTATTCTTCTAATCCTGGACCATGCTCCAGGCCACTGTCTTGACGATATTAATGGAAGTTTTTCTTCCTCGAACTTTTTGACAGGTAATGCATGCTCTGGATATTATGTCTTTCGAAAATTAAGAAACATATGTAAGTAAACGAAAGTCGCCAAAAGAATTGATTCTTCAGCGAAAAACTAAGAAAAATATGAGTACACGAAAGGATTTTGGACTGTTTTTTGTAGTTTTTTGTACGCTAACAGACCTATTATTTTCTTTTTATAATCAGCTGTTAACTTGTCTCGGAAAAAGTTAACATGTAGTTAAACTGCAGCGATATACCATAAGACAACAACTGCGACCAATATAAGCAATACACGTATACCATATGCAAAGTTGTGTCTCTAGGATCAATCCAAAGGCAAAACGCAAGGGAGGAAGAAAAAAATCACTTGTTTCAAAAGGAAGAACATCTAACATCAGTACAAGAGAAAGCTGCTATTTTGAGGTAAAAATGACTTTGTCGACCTACTGTAAGCCCAAGCAACGACATAGCCGTATAAAAAATCCCCCTCCCCTTTCCGTAAAGAGGTAAAAAGAAAAACTTCTCCAACAACTCAATGAGATCATCATCGTCATAGCTCTGCGGTATGTATGCAAAAGAATTGATGGGAATGCCAGCGGTTGGTTTAAGACAAGTGCTCCAAGAGTAATATGGGGTTCTATTTGAATAAACAAAATTTGGATAAAGGTACAAAAATTAGGTAATACGTGTGGATTCGGCAGGATAAGGTTGATTACCAGGAAGATTCGATTTTATAGGCATAGATAAAGTTCCATAAAAAATAAATAAATGTATTGACGACAGACAAAAAAACAGGGATAAACAGAGAGAGAATGAATCTACATTTCATAGCAGAACTACCTTCACATCGTAGTGTAGGCGAATTGAATAGAGATTTTATTGATATAAGCAAATTTTTTATGTTCCGAGCCTTCACTTGATGTCGTGTCCTCAAAAATTTATAAATTTAATAAAATATCTAGGTTTAGATATCTAATATTTAAATTGATCGTGGAAACTATAAAAGAGCACCCTAGGGCATATATTTTAAGTCCAACAATATGAACTTCATCTGAAAATGTTTAATCAACTCACAAGTACGCAACACACAGTATATATTTAATAACCTGCCTACAGCTGGTTGATCGACAAAGCATTTTTTGATCGTACAGCTTACTTTCTCACTTATAGCGTTTCCGTTTGGGCTGTCAGAAGGCTTTTTTTTTGTCTACCCTGATTTTTACTTAAATGGAATACTAAGAACTTCTTCAAACTTTTATATTTGAAATATATTTGCTTGCGAATCAATTTGAACACTCAGAATAATAAAACAGAAATCTACTTTGACATACAATACTATTTGACGTTTATACATTTTGACATAAAATCGAGGAGAGAAATTTCGATTCTTGAATGAAAACGAGAAGCGAGATTTTGATTCTGAAAAAATGAGGGGAATTGGTTTTACGTCACTATTCTATTGAATTTGAGTTTTTTTTTTTATTAACCCACAGATAAATTAAATTCTATGCTTTTGGAATGGTAACATTGTCAATTACCTGTACTAAATGTACTAAAAGTGATTTGTCCACAGTCATTTATTTTGTGGAACAAAACTATATAAGTATACCTGATTATTGTCCTCATTCACAAAAACAAACAGAACCAGGTAATTAGTTTATGTGTCACCGGCTTAATGCATCATTGCGGAACTCCGTCCTAACCGGTTCGTATTACCAACGGCTGTCATCGTTTGATTTCGAAAAGATGCAGTAAGCGGGACTTTTCACCTGAATTTTATTTATCAAAGAAACCACTTGAGCAGTACGAACAAATTAAATTCTTCTAAAAGTCATTGAGATCGGAATACATTTGAGAAAATTTGCCATGGCAGGGCTATCCACTTTGGCTGCATTTGACGATATTAGGCGTTGTATTCAAGTGCTTACCGATGGAACAGCAGAGGAAGGTTAGTTTTTGATTTAAATATTGCTCTTTCTATTGTAATCAGTGTTGTTTTTTCTTTTATTTATAGAATTTTTAAAAGTCTTAAAACTCCAAGAAAAATTTCGTTTGGAATGTCTGAGTGGGACTCGGGAGGCACAGCGCATACAAAAAGAGCTCGATGCTTCTCTGCAGAATATGGCTGATTTGGAAACGAAATTGTTTCATGCTCGCCGCCTTCTAGAGATGGAAAGTAAGGCACGACGAGAAGCTGAAAATGATCGTGATCAGATGGTGAGCAAATTTCTTCTTTCTATAAAGTTATAAAGTTAATGTGGTTGTCTGTTTTAGGAAAAGAAAATAATCGCAGTGGCCGAGCTGCTACGCAATGAACGTGATATAAACGAGGAAACCAAAGATAAATTGGCATTTCTCAATACATTCCAACAAAAGAAACGGAAATCTTTAAACACACATATAGAAGAGAAGTACGGGAATGACATTAACTCTACTGGATCCTTTCTTTCGGATCTTTCGCTGACACAATCGGAGGATGATTTCCTTGATGTTCGTAGTTCGAAGACATGGCAGAAGCACCGTCCATCATTATCCAAAAACACCGGTCCATTTGTGGGTGGTAAGCGTTCTCGTGTTAGTACAGGAACTCCAAAAGCTGCACCTACACCACCAAGACGTTCTGTTAATTCAAATAAACACACTTTGGAATTTGGAGCCAATGAAAAGATTTGTGCAACCACCAAGGTTACAATTCCTCAAGATGGTAGTGGACCTATACGAGCCGAATCTACCATTGAAACTGTACCAATACCAGAGGAGCAACCAGTCGAGGAACCAGCGGTGTCAAGTCCAAATCCAAAAGTGTCACGTTCAAGCAACAATTTTACCCCAACGCGTCAGTCACCTCACAAGGAAACTCTTCTAACTCAATCAGTCCATCCATTCCCCACAGCGTCGCCTGCACTGAAGCATCGCAGTATGATGCGTCACCACAATTTTGGTTCAAAAACTTTCATTCGGAGTGATGTGTGCACTCACTGTCAGAAAAAGTACGTTGGTTACTGTTTATTGTTCTGCAGTTATTGATACGAGTATTTTCTTTCTTCCTTTAGAATACGCTTTGGCTCCGTCGCATTGAAGTGCCGTGATTGTGTCATCAGTTGCCATGTAGACTGTCGTGCCTTGTTGACAGTAACATGCGTACCGCAAGGGGGAACACCTACTTTTAAAGGCCTAATGGGTTACATATCCGACCATGCACCAAACATTCCTCCCATGATTCCAGCAATTATCGTCCATTGCGTTAATGAAATTGAAACCCGTGGTCTCAACGAGGTGGGAATATACCGAGTGTCTGGATCAGATCGAGAAGTAAAAGCTCTAAAGGAGAGGTTCCTCCGAGGAAAGGGAACCCCACATTTGGGAAATATTGACGTTCATGTGATCTGCGGTTGTGTAAAGGATTTCTTGCGCTCTCTAAGAGAGCCCTTGATTCCTACGGGGCTTTGGAAAGATTTTTGCAATGCTGTACAAGGTCCTAACGAAAACGATAAAGAAAATGATTTGTACAAAGCAATCAATTCGTTGCCGCAGGCTAATCGGGATACGCTTGCTTTCCTAATACTTCATTTCCAGCGAATCTCGGAATGTCCTGAAGTGCGAATGCCTATCGACAATATTTCCCGAGTGTTTGCACCCACAATTGTAGGTTATTCGAGTGCTGACCCGGATCAACATGCGATATACACAGAGGTCGTGATTCAGTTTTCAGTTATGCTGAATCTAATGAAAATCCCCACTGAATACTGGAGCCAATTTGTTGCAGTCGATTTTGATAAGGAGAACGTTCGACACAATGCTGCCTCTGGTCCACAGACCCCGGTCAATAAAGAGTCACTTTACTCTTTATACGGTTTGTTGCTTTCAATTTTCTTTTGTGCAGTGTAGGCAATGAGAATTTGTTTGATTTCAGCAACCCCTCTGAAGAGTACATTGAAGAAGAGAAAGTTCTACGCAACGCCACCTTACTCACACAAGAAGAAGTAACGATGGTGGCCACATTTACTTACCCTATACTGAAATACCTGTATTGAATTATTGAAGTATTTTGTTTTTACGGTTCTATGGATAACAAATAAGTTTTTCTTGATTTTTTTTTCATTTATATTAACTGCTCTATAACAGAGTTTAATAAACGTTGATTTCAGTCTAAGAAATGTTTGAGTGTTGTTTGATTTTTTGTCTCTCTTTCATCCGCCACAGATCAAGCTGCTTGGGATGCGAAGAGTGTTGACAAGAGGTTAGGTTAGGTTAGGTAAGAGTGGCTGTTGGAAATACCAACCCACTAAGGTCTATTGGCCCATTGTGATGCAACGTGGATCTATGATCCTCTCACTAATGGAATGAGCTTACGATGAAGCTTGTTTAGGTCGTTGTAGAATAAAGTCCCTAGATGAAACTGTCTTGTCTCCCCTTCCTCTTCGTCCAAGCAAGATCTACAGAAATCGTTTTTAAAAGCGTTAAGCCTTCTTGCGTGCTTTCCTATGAGGCAGTGTCCGGTGTCCTATGATGGTCCTGAGATGTTTCCTATCTAAAAGGATCGACTCAGATCCAGCCTTGGCCAGATCTGTTTGGTCGCTAGACATGTTTGTCCAGCAGTCCACCTAAGGTCTGTTCTTTTATTGGCATTTAGCTTTAGTGTTAGTTTGCATATAGCGATTGGTATACCTATACTACCTTTGTCCGGTAGGATAGGTAGAGTGGTTCCAATTTTGGCGAGTTCATCGGCTCTGCAGTTCCCTGGAATGTCTCTGTGGCCCGGCACCCAACAAAGGTGAAGGTTCAACTGCTCTGCCATTTCCATGAGAGATGATCGGCATTCAAGGGCGGTTTTAGAATATAATGAGACCGAGTCCAGGGACTTGATGGCGGCCTGACTATCCGAAAATATGCGGATATCCTTTGCAGATATCACGTTTTTCTTCAGCCAGGACAGAGCTTCTTTAATCGCCAAAATTTCCGCCTGGAACACGCTACAGTGATTTGGAAGGCGGAAAGAGAGGCTTAGATTTAGCTTATATGAGAAAATACCGCCACCAACTCCGCTATCGGTTTTAGATCCATCTGTGTACAGATGGATTGACTTGTCCTCCATGAACCAAAGTTCAGGTATGGTGTAATCGGTGTTCTCTGTGAGGATTCCTAATGTATTAAGAATGTTGGGGTGACCAAATGAATTATTTCTCCATTGTGTAGTCGCTTTAAGGCGAATAGCTGCAGTCGCAGCTACTTGAAAGTTGAAAATATCGAGGGGTGTCAAATGAAACAGAATGTCTAATGCCGCAGAGGGAGTAGACCGCAAGGCTACTGCATTTTCTAAGGCCGTCCACCAGAATACCACCCCGTAAGTAAGTATCGGTCTTATGACCGAGATGTATAGCCAGTGGGTTATGCGAAGTTGAAGGCCCCATTTGTTCCCAATGGCTTTTTTGCAGGAGAATAAAGCTACTGTAGCTGTATTGACTCTTTCTTGAATGTTAGGTTTCCAGTTAGGTATAGTTTCCTGTCGAAAATGAGACCCTGTATCGTAAAAGATTAGACTGGTACCATTTATTGAAGAGGGGTTTTTAATTGGAATTTTGTATTTCCTGGAAAAGAGGACAAGATCAGTTTTATGGGGGTTTATTCCCAATCCACAGCGATCTGCCCAGCGGGTTAATCTATTGAGATTTACTTGAAGAAGTTCTTTAATGGTATTGAGATGCTTACCTGAGACGACTATACCAACGTCATCCGTATAGGCAATCACCCTGCGACCACCCACTTCCAGGTTTATCAGTAGTTCGTGAACAACTAAGTTCCAGTGAAGGGGAGAGAGGAGTCCGCCTTGCGGCGTACCTCTGCTGACACATCTTTTAGCAGAAGTCTCATCCAGTTTGGAGTTGATTATCCTGCTTTTTAGCAGTCTACCTGCAGAGTTGACAGCGCAGTCGTGATTGCGGATGTGTTGACGTTGTTAAAGGCGCCTTCTATGTCTAGGAAAGCAACCATTGTGTACCCTTTATATTGTAGGGATCGTTCGATGTGGCTAGTCGGAGAGTGCAAAGCCGTTTCCACCGACTTTCCCTTTCAGTAGGCATGTTGAGCCGTTGACAGAAGTCTTGGATCAACTCGAATATGGATATCAATCAGTCGTTCTAGAGTTTTCAGAAGGAAAGATGATAGACTTATAGGTCTGAGGTCCTTTGGGACAACATAAGAACATTTTCCGGCTTTGGAAATGAAAACTATGTTGACTTCTCTCCATAATAGTGGAATGTGGATCAGTTCTACACAGCTCCTCATAATATTTTCCAACACAGGTAGAATAATATATAAGGACCTCTGTAGCTCGGCAGGTATTATACCGTGCAGACCAGCAGACTTGTATGGTTTGAAGCCATGCAGCGCCCAGAGCAGTTTGTCTCTTGTGATCAGATCATGAATTTTGGTCCCGGTTGTAGTGGGCCTGTTTGGGCTGCTACTGGCCGCGAGTTGGGAGCTACCTGGAAAGTAGGTGTCCAGAAGCAGGTTGAGTGATTCATCACTAGAGGTTGTCCAAGAGCTATCGGTTTTTTTCAAACAGCTAGGCATCATAGGATTTGTAGAGATGATCATCATCAGGCTGAATTAGATGTATCTGTGGTCTGAAAATGAGTGTTCAGACGATACCGTCCAGTCCTTTAGCCTTTGAGTGATGCTGTCGGAGACAAGAGTGATATGTAGCACTTCCTGTCGCGTGGGCTCATTGCCAATGTTGCAAATAAAGAGGTTAGTACTTAAAATATAGTCAAAAAGTGACTCACCTCTACCATTGATGTCGGTACTGCCCCATACCGTGTGATGTGCATTAGCGTCGCATCCGATTATCAGGCCAGTTTTTTGCCTTCCAGCTTCCAGAACCACCCTTTCTATGTTATCACCAGGGAGAAAGATCGTGGCCAAGGTATGCCGATTCCAGCCAGTAAAAGCTTTTGGCAGTCTTTAGTCTGGCAACGGTTAAGTCGGGGTCGCTGAGGTTAGGAAGTACAAATACATTCAAGCTACGTTTCACTAATATACAAGTTCTGATCTTACCTTTGTCTCTTGTATAGAGCGGAGCGTATGCGGGTGTCCTAAGTCCACGAACCACGCCTTCAACAATCCACGGTTCTTGGATTAGGATAATGTATTCTGGGTTTTTTGATAGACGCAGAATGAGTGCGGCCGAAGCCTTTTTTGAGTGGTGGAGATTAATCTCGAGAAACCGTATCATTGCAACAGTTTTCCAGAGTAGCCTCCACCACGGTGTTGTTGAGGTCCTCCGATAATGAAGATGTGCCCAAAAGCTCATCTTCTACCTCTGATCGTGTAGGAGGGTGGCTTAATAGTCACCTCGGATAGATTGGAGTCGTCGCTATCAATTTCTGGAAAGGATATCGACGCTCCGAAATCCAAGGTTGTGTTATCAGGTATTAAAGGAAAAGGAGGTTGCTTATCAGCATCCAGCTCATCCTTTTTGTATACCCTTAAGTGTATGGACTCGAATCCGAACCGAATCATGTCTTTCGTCTGCGCCAGAGGATTAAGGGATTCCTTATTGATCACGATCAACGCGCATCTATGTATAGGAGCCCTTTAGTTCCTCCAGTTTCGCGGCTTTTCAGTCATGAGTCGGAGGAGTTGGGTTACTGAGCCTGATGATTTCCAGAATACTTTCTGGTGGGGAGGCTTCGGCTGGGATCCACGTACGAGTTTGAGGTCTGCTAGGAATGTCTTCCTTAGATACGACCTCGAGTTTTGCACCTGACGTTGACAAGAGCTTTGTTTTTCTTTCCCTTGATGTTTTCCATTGTAGTTAATCAATAGGTATGCCGAGAAGACTTCCTTTTAAAGCAACACAAGATTTTTCTCGTTGGCCAGCATTCGGCTCCTTCGAGGAGAGTTAGCAGAATCAGCGTTTTCAAGAGCCTGCTTTCAGCCCATGAAGTGAAGGCCCATTGTTGTCAAATTGTTGATGATGTGATTGGCCTTATCAGTGCGGTATTAAGCCGGGTAAGCTCATAATTGTCGAAATTCAGGCGGATTCTAACGATCTCTGGATTAGACGAGGTGATGCGCTGCCACAGACTTCGTTAACATGATACGAAACTCTCAGACTAAAATATCAGGTACAATTTACCAAAAGTCTGTAACTAGATACTTGCATACCCTGACGGCAATGATATACAAATGTATGCCCAGTGAGTTGTCACGGGTTAGTTCCGAGCGAGAGCAAGCCCAAATACATAATGTCAAGAAGAGAGGAGGCACACCATCGGACAGAACGCCACAAAAGACATCTATAACTTTGAGGTAGTTAGTCATTTGGTCCAACTCAGCTTCGCTATCAATGGTTGTTTTGAACGTACAGCTATGGAGGAACAGATACAATAGGGAACTCTACAATCTGTACAATGACAACGAAATGGTAAAAAATTGCGAATCCGTCGCCTTAGATGGGATGGTTATGCAGAACGAATGAATGTTAACTCACCTTCCCAAAGAATTATTGACTCCTACCCGGAGGGACAACGAAGTAAGAGAACACCCTGTTTAAGGTGGGCGCACAAGTGGAGGAACACCTAAATTATCTTGCAGTGCAAGACTTTTATTGGTTGAGATTCGGTTTCAATTCACGCGATAGCACCAAGCTTGGATATGGGGAGCGCTTCAATAAGAACTTATATGCAGCTGGTCTGTACTTCAAAATAAAGCACATTACCACCAGGATTACGTATGTATGTCTCAGCTTGGAAACAAACGCGAGTTTGCCTTACGCGTAGTAAAGTCTAAAATTGTCGTCCTCCACAAAGAACGCTACTTCTTAAATCGATTCTGGAGCTATCCGTGAATATTCAGTTACTGCTTTCCTCGCTCAGATTCTGATTGAAGTTTATCTTAAGTACAGATGATGTCGACACTTCGTATTCCGTCAGAGAACAGAGAACGTCAAAATGCTGTCGACGCACAAGTTCAACGAAACTCCAGGCCGAAAATTGCCTTGAAAGGGCTGCACATGATATTGTAAAATGTTTGTGTGGGTACAAATGATAGAACTTATTCTTTTCAATACAAATCCCTTTATTCAGTACAGTTACAATTCACTTTTTAATTCTTTCTCTCAGTACAATTCAATTTCTCAACCACTTATACTTTTCTTATCTTTTACTTAAACCACTTAATCACTTCTCCTAATTAACACTTCAAATTACACTTTAGAACTGATTTGCATACCTTTGGGATGCTGGTATTTATACTCGAATGACATACTTCGAGAACAATCCTCGCCATCCAGCGTCCCATACAATTTCCAATTTGCTAGAAAATTCGTTTCCACTCTCCAGTCTCCAGACTTTGTTATTCCAATATCGAAACCTTCTGGTCTTCGACATTTTCTGCTAGATGTCGCTGCTCACATTTGAGTGGTTATCACATTGCTCCCTCCCTACAGTTGTTCGTCCCGAACAACTTCGTCATTCAGCTTCCCGTTGAAATGACACATTCTATCCAAATGGACCACTTTCAATTTTCCTCGATCCCCACGCTGGAATCCGGTAAACAACGTCATTAATGCGGGTTATCACCTTGTATGGACCTTCCCAGTCCTGTTGCAATTTTGGTGATTTGCCTTTCTTACGCTGAGGATTATACAGCCAAACCAGATCTCCTTCGTTGAAACCGGAAGATTTCGCCTTGATATCGTACCTGGTTTTCATGCGGCTGCTTGCTAGCTTCATCTTTTCTCTGGTGTCTTCATGCAATTTACGAATCCTGCTGCGTAAGTCATTCACGTACTCGTTCACCTCTTTGGGCTCCGTCGGTGGGGATCCGAATTTTGCTTCACTTGGCAACCGAATTGTTTGACCAAATAAGATCTCGGATGGTGTGTGCCCTGTTGAGCTATGGACCGCGTTGTATTGTTGCAGTTTTCCATGTGGCTTTACTTTTGGACCCTTGGTAGCTGCACATCTTATGCACTTTTTGCACCAATTCTCGACATCTTGTTTAGCGCTTAGCCAATAGAAACGTTCCCTTACCTTTTCCAACGTCTTGTTTATTCCCAAATGGCCTCCTGAGATTCCGTCGTGTATTTCATGGAGTACTTGGCTGACTCTGGACCGTGGCACTATTAGCTGCACTTTCCCATTTTCTCTTCAGCAATCCATCTTGCACAAAAAGCGAGTCCCACTGTGCCCAGTATGCCTTCAGAGTTTGGCTCCGATCTGATATCTGCTGCCAGCTTGGTCTTTCCTCGTGTTCCTTGCAGGACAATATTGGTTCGATGTCATTGTCTGCCTGTTGGGAGGAACGGATTTCGTCTATACTCCAACCCTCTATGCTCAGTCCTGATCATTTGGATAGTTGCCTGTTCTTTCGCTTCTTTACGGTTGCAGTGTTCGCATTTTACCCCGCACGGTCGACGAGAAAGAGTATCAGCATTTGAGTGGAGTGTTCCCTTGCGGTGTTGCACTTCAAAATCGTAGCCCTGCAACTGCTCGATCCATCTTGCAACTTGGCCTTCAGGGTTCTTAAATTGGAGTAGCCATTTCAGAGCTGCGTGGTCTGTCCGGAGAATGAACTTTTGTCCGTAGAGGTACTTATGGAAATGCTTCGTAGCCAGAATTAAAGCCAGAAGCTCGCGCCGGGTTACACAGTAGTACTTTGCTGTAATATGCGACCACTTTCTCTTGACCGTCATGAACTTGGGAGATCACAGCTCCGACCCCAACATTGCTAGCGTCTGCGTCCACGATGAACATTTTTCCGGGCGTCGGGTAACCCAAGATGGGGGCATTGCACAGCTGTCGCTTCAGTTCTTGAAATGCTTTTTCGCATTCTCCGGACCACCTGAACTGTCGGCCTTTTTCCGTAAGTTGATGCAGGCTCTTTGCAATGCCAGCAAAATCCTTTACGAACCTTCTGTAATACGTGGCAAGGCCCAAGACGCTTCTCAGTTGGTGTTTATCTTTTGGAGAATGCCAACTTTTCACGGCTTCGATTTTGTCAGGATCCGTTCTTACTCCTTCCGCTGATATAATGTGACCCAGATATTTTACTTCCGGACGAAACAAGGCGCACTTTTCCGGGTTGAGCTTTAAATGAGCACTTCGTAGCCTCTCAAACACTTCTTTTAGATTTTCGCGGTGCTCCTCGTACGTCTTACCTATGACGATAACGTCGTCCAAATATACTAGTCAGGTTTTCCAGGTGAGTCCTTGCAATGTTCGTTCCATTAGTCGCTCGAAGGTGGCCGGAGCGTTGCACAGTCCAAACGGCATCACTGCAAACTGCCAAAGACCGCTTCCTGTAGTGAAGGCAGTTTTCTCACGATCCGCACGATTTATCTCTACCTGCCAGTAACCGCTCTTCAAGTCAAGCGTTGAAAACCATTTCGCTCCAGAAAGCATATCCAAAGTGTCATCGATTCTCGGAAGTGGGTAGCTGTCCTTTTTAGTGACATCATTGAGACGTCGGTAGTCTACACAAAATCTCGTGCTACCATCTTTCTTCTTCACGAGGACCACTGGAGATGCCCACGGACTTTGCGATTCTTCAATCACTCCCTCAGCTTTCATCTTCGACATCATTTCGGCAACTTCTGTTTGCTTTGCCAATGGAAGACGCCTTGCAGGTTGACGGATTGGTCGATCGTCTCCGGTTTCAATCTGGTGTTGAACAATATGCGTACGTCCATATTCTCCGTCTTGTGTAGCAAATATATCAGCGCACTCACCGATTAGTTTTTCTGCCAGGATTCGCTGATCTTCGTCCAGATTACAGAGGCTGAGAATTTCGTTCTTGATTTTTATGCTCTGAACTGTTGTGACCGGTTTTGCACCCTTTTTTTCCGTTGTGGTCGATATAGCCTCAACAGGTACGCATTTTCCCACTATCTCCCCCTTTTTCACCTTTACACTGAATGTCTTTGGATTTAGAATCCTTACAGGGACCATGTTGTTCTTTGGCTCCACTAAGGTCTTTCCCACCATGAAGTCTCTTTTCTTTTCTGGCTCCATCAAATAAAATCGGTGGCTACCAGGACCACCTTCCACTTTTGCCCACAAAATTGCTTCTGACGAAGGCTCTAGACTCTGATTGCTGCAGATGACGACATTTGAGACTGTGGTATTGGCGTTTCCGTATATCATTGGTATCTCCATGTTTCCGTATTTCAGGGTTTGTGCCCCCAAGTCGACTACAAGTCCATGTTCTCTCATGAAGTCTGTACCAATGATGCACTCGTCACATATGTCAGCTACCAGAAACGCGTGAGTGAATGTTATTCCGGCCAGTTGGATTTTTATGCGGACTTCACCATATACCTTAATCGTTGCTCCTGTAGCTGTTCGCAAGCTGCAACTGCTAGTGTTATGCAGCCAAGACTTCTGCACAAGATTCCACCTGATGATTGAGGCCGTGGCACCGGTGTCTATTGTTGCCATCCATTTTTCTTTTCCACTGACTACTTCTACTAGAAGGCTTTCGTTGCATCGTTTTGCCAGCGACACTTGGATGATGGTCCTGGGGCCGTCGACTCCTGCTACCAACTTCTGCCCCGCGAAGTTGGTGCTTAAGCGTTGACCGGCTTCTTGATAGCTGTTTCTGCGGGTTTCTTCCTCTATTTGCTTGTCACCACAGTGAGGGCAGTCTTTTCGTCGCACCGGTTCTTTACACTGCCTTTGAAGGTGTCCTATTTTATTGCAATTCCAGCAGCGCATTATTCGTCTATCCCGTCGAGTATCTCGTTCCTCGGCACTAATTCTTGTGCAGGAGCATTCGACAGATGCTACTTCCCTGACGAAATGTGTTCCCCTGGAAGCCTGATTGGCTGCTTCCATCGCCAGAGCGAAGGCAAGTGCTTCAGCAAGGGTTTATGGCAGCTTCACTGCCGATAAATTTTAACACTAAAATTACACTAAAATTTCTCATTGTGTGTGAACCTTCAGTCCACACACATATCTCATTGTGTGTGAACCTTCAGTCCACACGATAAAGTGACAGGACATTTTTTGTTTCTCTTCCGGATATTTTGCTGATACGATCGCACGTCTTAAAGGATAATAAAATTTGTAAAATAAAATTTCCGTGGTTTTTATTTATTCCAAGAACAAAAGAAACAGCCACATTGGTGACCCCGACGTGATCTCGTCGTTTTATGCAACAACTGGTGCTAAAATCCATTGGATGATTAAAATATTCATCGATTAAAAAATTGTCAACAGTAAGCACTATTCACCATTCTGCACGCACAAAGCAATTTCAAGAACACCGGTCCCACTCCAACATAACCTCAACCAAATTCACGGCTTTACTCGAGGCGCATAAAAAGAGCAATTCTCGGAACGCGGGTCCAGTTTCGAATCAAGGCAAAACAGTTCTGGGGCACATTTTCCGGCATTTATTTTTTTCAACGAATATTCCTGAGTGATACTCTACAACGATGAGTAACACGGAACAAGCAAATGGCTCTACGGACGGACTGTCCAAACCCGGACAGACTTCAAACACATTCACATTGGATCAAACAATAAGAAAAAACGATAATGTAAGTACCGCCTCTGATTATTTTCAACCAGAAATTAGTCGTGTCGTGATTAAATCCCCGCAATTCGTTAAAAATGAACCGGATTTATTTTTTATACAAATCGAGGCTCAATTCATGAACGCCGGTATCTCTCGCGATAATGCGAAATATAATCATGTTGTGGCTTCACTTGAACCACAATATTTAATGGTTGTGTCTGATTTGATTCGTCATCCGCCTGAAGACCATAAATACCAGGCACTTAAAACACGTTTAATAACTGAATTTTCCGCGTCTGATCAGAGGAAACTTCGCGTTTTGTTGAATGAGATTGAACTTGGTGATGACAAACCATCACAATTACTTCGTAAAATGCGTGATTTAGCTGGTAGCTCAGTCTCCGATGACGCTCTCAGGTCACTTTGGATTGATCGTTTGCCAGAATCAGTCAGAGCAGTAGTTGCGATTTCTAATGATAACATTAATACATGCGCGACTTTGGCCGATAAAATTATGGAAATTACTGCACCGAAGCAACAAATTTACGAGGTCAAATCGTCGAATAGCGACAATACTCCGCTCGCTCAGTTGTCTGCACAAATCGATGAGCTGACGAAAGCAGTTCAGCAGCTAAAATCCGATCGCGGTAGGTCTTCGAGTAAAGCGAACAATTCGAACAAAAATCGTTCTCGTTCCAAATCCGGCCAAAAGCGACCATATTGTCGTTTCCATTATAAATTCGGTGCAATGGCAAAAAAATGTGAACAGCCTTGTCGTTACAAGAAGTTAGAAGAAAATTCGGAAAACTAAAGGCCGCCTCGTTTTTAGCGGCGCACGAGGTGGAATCAAATTACTCGCGCCGCCTTTTTATTAAAGATTATTCATCAAACATCAAATATCTCGTAGACACTGGCGCTGATCTCTCAATTTTGCCAAAAAAATTATTCAAAGCTTCAAAAAGTCCAGATCTCTACAAACTTTTCGCCGCAAATGGCTCACCTATAGAGACTTTCGGTACAGTAACTCGTTCCGTCAATCTTGGTTTAAGACGAGATTTGACTTGGAATTTTCTCGTGGCAGATGTTTCCAAACCAATCATTGGTGCGGATTTTCTTAATGAATTTGAACTCTTGGTTGATATACGCAATAAACGATTAATTGATGCCAAAACCGGTCTTCGCACAAAATGCAACGAGTATCTTACCAAATATGAACGTTTAAGCACAATTGACTGCAAATTGGTTGTCAATGACTTGATCGACGAGTTCAAAGATTTAACTTTTCCACCGTCATTTCAAAAGGTCAATACTAAGTCATATTCGGTTTCACATCAAATTATCACCACAGGCCAGCCGATATTCACGCGTGCACGTCGGTTAAATCCAGAAAAATTAAACATTGCCAAACAAGAGTTCGAAATTATGCTAAAAGCTGGCATTTGTCAACCAAGCAAAAGCCCATGGGCTAGTCCACTGCACATGGTGCCAAAAAGTAATGGCCAATGGCGTTTATGTGGCGATTACAGAGGTTTAAATGCCATTACGACACCTGATCGATATCCCCTGCCGCATATCCAAGATGTTGCGTACACATTTGCTAACAAAAAATTTTTTTCGAAAATCGATCTCGTAAAGGCTTACAATCAAATACCGATTGCTGAGGCCGACAAAGAAAAAACCGCAATCATAACACCTTTCGGGCTCTTTGAGTTCAACGTTATGACATTTGGCCTGAGAAATGCTTCTCAAACGTTCCAACGTCACATGAACAATCTCTTTAACGATCTCGATTTTGCAGTCGTCTATATTGATGACATATGCATCGCTTCTTCATCAGAAGAAGAAAATCGCAAACATTTAAGAATTGTATTAGAACGACTACGTGAACACAATATTAAAATTAACTTAGCCAAATGTAGTTTTTTCAAAGACCGTGTGACTTTCCTAGGACATTCGGTATCCGGTGATGGAATCACTCCTGTACGCGAACGTGTCAACGCCATTCTTCAGTTCAAGAAACCTGAAAGGGCCTTCGAACTAAGGCGTTTCATCGCCATGCTGAACGCCTATCGCCGATTCTTGCCACACGCAGCATCAAAACAGGCTAGTTTACAACTGCTCATTAAAGGCAACAAAAAGAAGGACAAAACTCCACTCGTTTGGAGCGACGAAGCGCTTCGCACATTCGAAAGTTGTAAACAAGACATAGCCAATGCCGCGTTACTTGCGCACCCAATGCCGAATTCGAAACTTGCCTTATTTGTTGACGCTAGCAATTTCGCTGTGGGTGCAAGCCTCCACCAATATGAAAATGGTCAGCTACAACCAATCAGTTTCTTTTCGAAACGCATGACTGAGACCCAAAAGCGTTACAGCACATATGACCGTGAATTATTGGCTATTTACCAAGCCATCAAGCACCACAAGTATATGATCGAAGGTCGCGAATGCATCGTGTACACTGATCATAAACCCCTGACTTTCGCTTTTAAGCAAAAATTAGATAAAGCTAGTCCACGTCAGCTTGGTCATTTAGACTACATCGGTCAATTCACAACTGATATTCGTCACGTGAAAGGCACAGATAACATTGTGGCCGACATGTTGTCAAGAGTTGAAGAAGTCAATGAGTGTTCAATTTCATTGGAATCATTGGCAGAATCTCAAGTCAACGATGAAGAGATCGATAGCATCGTCAACAATCAATCAAAGTACTCGATCACTTTAAATAAAATTTCACTTTCGGATCCGAACCAATTCGTTTATTGTGATATCTCGGGCAAACAAATTCGTCCATTTGTAGTGAACTTACTACGTAAAGACGTATTCAATTTAGTTCATAATTTGTCTCATCCGGGCAAAAGGTCGACGGTCAAGTTAATTTGCGACCGATACATTTGGCCAAACATGAAATCCGATATCATGAAATGGGTCTCCGAATGCATTGCTTGTCAAAAAAGCAAAATTCAATTTCACAATAAAACCGTTCTCAGTGGCTTCAATTTGCCAGATGCTCGCTTTAGCCACATCAATATCGACTTGATTGGCCCCCTCCCTTCAGCAAATGGTTTTAAATATTGTTTGACATGCATTGATCGCTTCACTCGTTGGCCAGCAGTTATTCCTTTGGAAGACATAATGGCCGAAACAGTGGCTAATGCACTAATTCACGGCTGGATCGCACAATTTGGCGTACCAAAATACGTAACAACTGACCAAGGCAGACAATTCGAATCACGTTTATTTGACCAACTGAATCGTTTACTCGGTTGCAAACACATTCGTACTTCGCCATATCATCCTCAAGCAAACGGCATAATCGAGCGTTTTCATCGTACCTTAAAAACAGCTATTAAATGTCACAATGACCAAAGTTGGTATCAGTCGCTTCCACTTGTTTTACTTAGTCTGCGTGCGACGTTCAGGGCTGACCTTCAAGCGTCACCGGCAGAGTGCGTGTACGGCACCACATTGAAATTGCCGGGTGAATTTTTCGTCAACTCAAGGGCTGATTTTTCTTCTGATTTCGTCAATCGCCTCAAAAATGCAATGACTCAGGTCAGACCAATCGATACTTCCAATCATTCTTCGAACAAAACAAAAGTCCAAAATGAATTAAAAACATGTTCGCACGTATTCTTGCGAGATGATTCGGTAAAGCCTCCACTTAAACAGCCATATGATGGCCCATTCAAGATTCTTAAACGGGGCGACAAAAATTTTGACATTCTGGTTAAGGATAAATCAGTTACGGTATCGATCGATCGCCTTAAAGCTGCGATACTAGATTTCAATTCAAATAATCAAAATGCTAATGAGACTAGAAGTAACGTAAATCAAAATATTGTACTAGATAAGAGTTGCCTTAAGCAAAACAATTCTAATAGAATAATACATAAAAAAAATAGTTTAGTAAGTAAAACAGTACCTATCGCATCACAGTGTGTTCATAATAATAAGGCAACTGAAAATATCCCACCTACAAGATCTGGTAGGTTAGTAAACAAACCAAAGCGTTTTGTAACATTCATTAAGCAATCTAGGTAGATCACTGGTGGGGGAGTGATATGGCAGCTTCACTGCCGATAAATTTTAACACTAAAATTACACTAAAATTTCTCATTGTGTGTGAACCTTCAGTCCACACACATATCTCATTGTGTGTGAACCTTCAGTCCACACGATAAAGTGACAGGACATTTTTTGTTTCTCTTCCGGATATTTTGCTGATACGATCGCACGTCTTAAAGGATAATAAAATTTGTAAAATAAAATTTCCGTGGTTTTTATTTATTCCAAGAACAAAAGAAACAGCCACAGGTTCTTTTCCCGGCCATCCTTACTGTTGACTGTAGCTTCGAATCTGCAATTCCCCTGATAAATGCATCTTTTGCCATTTCGTCGATAATTTCTTGGCCTGCGGTGGGGTATGACAGATGCGCCAGTCTACTCACGTCTGCTTGGAGCTGCTGAAGTGTTTCTCCTCGTTGCTGCGTTCGGCTTTGCAATTGGACCTTGTAGACCTCCTGCATGTGGCTATCCCCAAACCGTTTCTCGATAGCCTGTACTAAAGTCACATAATCTTTATGATTTTCGATGTCTACTGTTTGCAACAATTCTGCTGCAGGACCGTGCAAGGCCATTGTTAGGGCAAAGCACTTTTCCTCATTGTCCCAGTCGTTTGCACAGGCAGCCATTTCAAACTGCTTCTTATAAGTAGACCATGAGGTCTGACCATCGAATGAGGGAGGATTCAAATCTTTTCTCCTTGGACCACTTAAAGAACATTCTCGCAGTTTCTGTTTTCGCACTGTGTCGAGCTCTTTTGTTAGTTGCTGAACTTTGCTGTCCATTTCTTCGAATTTTTCGCCAACATTCTTCTCTATTATATCAAATTTGTCATCAACGTTCTTCTCTATTCTATCAAATTTGTCATCAACGTTCTTCTCTATTCTTTCAAATTTGTCATCGATTTCTTCGAATTTTTGCTGGAGAATGTTATTTTGTTCTTCCAACTTTTGTTCGAGACTATTCTTTTGTTCTTCCAGATTTTTTTTTTGTTCATCCAGCTTTTGCTCGAGACTATTCTTTTGTTGTTCCAGATTTTTCTTTTGTTCATCCATTTTTAACAAGAGGAGTTGCATCATCGCAGCCATATCACTGCCGGTACTTGTCTGTTCATCCTCGTCAACATCGAAGGAGTATGCATCAGGATCATGTCCTTCGTTGTTCAAAGCCTCCTGAAGTCGGAGCACCAGGTCACTTTTTCCTCCACTGGCGCTGAGGCTTCTCTTGTTCAACTCGGATTTGAGTTGGACGAGGGTCAATTGTAATAGTTTTCGACCCATCCTAGCTTTTTCAAATAGTCAGAAAACACTGTTTTTTTTGTTTTTTTTTTTAATACACACAATAAGTCCTATCCCACTTCTGACACCAATGTAGAATGTTTGTGTGGGTACAAATAATAGAACTTATTCTTTTCAATACAAATCCCTTTATTCAGTACAGTTACAATTCACTATTTAATTCTTTCTCTCAGTACAATTCAATTTCTCAACCACATATACTTTTCTTATCTTTTACTTAAACCACTTAATCACTTCTTCTAATTAACACTTCAAATTCAAATTTGGAACTGATTTGCATACCTTGGGGATGCTGGTATTTATACTCGAATGACATACTTCGAGAACAATCCTCGCCATCCAGCGTCCCATACAATTTCCAATTTGCTAGAAAATTCGATTCCACTCTCCAGTCGAGACTTTGTTATTCCAGTATCGACATTTTCTGCTAGATGTCGCTGCTCACATTTAAGTGGTTATCACAGTAAATTGCATGAGGACACCAGATGAAAGATGAAGCTAGCGAGCAGTCGCATGATGACTAGGTACGACATCTTCTGGCTTCAACGAAGGAGATCTGGTCTTTTTGTATAATCCTCAGCGTAAGAAAGGCAAATCACCAAAATTGCAACAGAACTGTGAAGATCCATACAAGGTGATAACCCGCATTAATGACGTTGTCTACCGGATCCAGCGTGGGGATCGAGAAAAATTATAATAAAGACTGGCTCTTTCATAACTTTTAGTAGCTCTTTCAACACTGAAACGTTATGAAAGAGCCAAAAGACACATTTTTTAAAAATGAATGTTTCATTGATTTTATTACAGTGCTCAAGGTTTTTTCGTATGAAATTACTTTTTTTAATAAATAAATAATAATTGAAGAACAAAAAAAAACATATTTCTTTCATTTTTTTTGCTTCGTTTAGTAAACTGGCTCTTTCATGCCACTTCTCCCCTAAAATCCTACGTTAAATTGTAAACCTTTGAATAAGAACATTGAGCTCCTTGTTTTTCTTACGATATTGCGTGATCCGTGTTGTAATTGGGCTTCCATAGTTTGCCACCAGAGGCCTGCTTTGTCATCGTCAGACAAGATACGTTGTCGTGAAACATATTTTACCATATTTCCAGGAATTGTTCTCTGCTCTTTTTATATATGACATGTGCTAAGAAATTTCCTTTTGGGATTTTTCATGCAACAAGGTTTTTGGTAACAAAAAAAGTATCTCATTTCGGAACCTAGCGGATACATAAACCGTACGTACTGACACAACTCTTACATTGGGACATTATACCAATGGACTTCGTTTGGTCTTTTTGTTTAAAGTATCTTAGTTTGACTACCTGTAGAAATCCATTGCCCCACCAAGAGTTTTCCGCACTAGCCAATCACATGCATCACAGTTCAGCCATATTGAATTTCATTACCCCCACTCTGGTAACCGGTTTTGAGTAGTTTCGATGTAGTTTGGCAACGCCTACTCGGCGGAAAATTTATTGTCGTTGTCATTTCGTTGACGTGAGAGGTTGTCGACTGCAGCAGCAGCAACTACCAAATAATTCCATCAAATGTCCATTCGAAATTGTTTTCTCAAAAAAATCAAGGAATCCGGCCACTCACGATTTATGTTGCGGAAAAACCGAAAACCGCCATTTATTGAATTTTAATCAATATTTCACTCAAACGAAAATTTTTATTGTTTTTGCCCCTACCCATGGCACTTTGTTTCGTTTCTTCGTTTTCGTTGTTTTCTTTCTTTACTTTTCTTTTCCTGGTTCCGGGGGCGTCCATTTTTTTTATGCCAAAAGAGAAGAAATAATCATTTAAAATTTAACTGAAGCAAAGTTATGAGTTTATGCTATAAATTAAAGTAAAGCCAGAGTTTAGAGCTAAGCAAAATTTACGATTTCGTCGCTTTCATTAGTAAGGCCTATTAATAGCTGGGCTGCTCGTAAATAACAATCATTTGGCTTGACAGCGATGGATTGGGATACATAATTACTATTCAAAATATAATTTGCGTGTTTTTAATATTGTCAAGAATTCAAGCACAAACACAAACACAAGCAAAATCATAAGCACGAGCTTGGGCATAATTGTCATCAGCTTCCTATAAATAACCGCTGTATTAAATTAAATAAAGTGAAGTGATTTAATTAGTAGATAGGTGGTGGATGACAACCAATTTATGCCGAAATGGTGTTATAATCACATTACGTTTACATACGAGTACATGCCTGCATCTGACGTTATTCATATGTTACGAGTAGGTGGGAAGGAACGCTTTTATTTTACTCTTTTCATGATGTGGAAGTTAATTTCAAATGGAGTACGATTTAAAAAAAAGTTTTAACCAGTTGATGTCCCGGAAAATATGCATTCGACTGCTAGATTTATTCAGAAACGAACAGAACTGCCACTACCAGTATGGTAAGGGTGGAATTAAGCAGATGTACTCATAAACTTGTATTTAACAAACAAAAGACGTTATATGGACCTCGGTAAGCCAATCAGGCATTTGTAAACACAACAGCGAATTAATGATGTTATTTTTGGATTTGTCTCTTTGTGTGATATTTTAGGAATATTTCTTGTAAATTTCATAAGAAACGGCTTAACATTCCACATAATAAAAATGGCTTTCTGTAAAACATTTGGAATAGGTAGAAGGCGCCTGCTTGGACTTGGACTCTTGCATTTTTGTACTTCAATATACAAGATTTATTAAACAGTGTGAAGCTGTAACCACATCGGGATATTGTTCAGTTTAGTCAAATCTTTTTAACGTCTGAGAAATTCGGAAAGGAGAAAAGCAGTCTTCCTTTGGTAAAGCAAGTGAGCCAATTTGGAAGGTTTCCAAAATAATAAAGAAAAGAGGCTCTAGCATACCGCCTCTTAAGGTACAAAATCATCTGTATACATGACCAAAAGAAAGAGCAAAACTTTTAGCAACAACTTTCTCAAATAACCACAATATTGCACCTGACCAAGTGATGCTAATACTAGTTTTGAAGTCTTCACTACTATCCCGCAGTCCAATACTGTCTTACCAGATTGTTATTTGGTAAACGTCAACAAAATAAGCAAACTCATAAAACTTTAAATATAAAAAAACATTGCTGGTCAAAATGGTGTCAATAATAAATTGAATCGTTGAAGGCACTTCCTCCGGCGGGAATGTGAATGTGAATGTTGGAAAACAGCAATAGTTATACCAATAGAAAAACCCAGAAAACCCAAAGATGACATTAATAGCTACAGGTCTATTAGCTTACTAAGCTGCCTTAGCAAATTATTAGAGAAGATTATCTAGGAAAAGCTTGTAAATCATTTGAATGCAAACTCATATTCTGCCCAAATATCAATTCGGTTTTGGGCACTGTCACAATATTAACCAACCAGTGGTCATGATTAAAAAAAAACACGGCACTGATAATTTTAATTCAAAGAAATCTACAGGCCTAGTACGGATAGACATTGAAAAGGCATTCGACACGGTCTGGCATGATGCCTCGCTGCACAGCTTCATAATATTAATCTTCCAATGCCAATTTTAAAAATAATTTCATTAAGTAAATTTCATTAAGTTTCAAAATGAAATGTCCCCTATTCAACGCACTGAATTTGAAGTTCCTCAAGGTTCGGTACTTGGCCCCATCCTTTTTCATTTCTTTGTCTCTCACCTTCCTGATCTTGGTGACGAAGTTTTATATTGCCATGTTCACCGACAACACGGCCATTTTTGCCTCAGGAATATTGTAGATATGTGAATGCTTGTCATGGCCAAACCACAATGTTGCGTGCGCGTGCTTTGGCATGCTTCATACACGCTTTATATCGAACTTACGATAATTTATGTCAGAAGAACAAACTTGAAAACTGCAATCTGGAATGTCGCTTCGGCGTTGAGCTGACAGATAAAGTATTGTTTACTCAAATTTCTAATGAATTTCTAATGATCAAAACGTTCCCGGAAATTAAAAATACAAGTTTATTCATTTAAATCTATATTGTTCCCTTCAAAGTAATCCCCATCGACTGCAACACACTTATGCCAGCGCTTGATCCAATCCTTGAAACATTTTTTATATTCGGTTTTTGGTATATCCCTCAGTGCTTCTTGCGATTTTTCCATTACTTCCTCTCGGCTGCTGAAACGCGTTCCCCGTAGTGGTTTTTTAACTCGATTGAACAGAAAGAAGTCACAGGGAGCCAAATCAGGTGAATTTGGTGACTGTTGGATGGTATTTGTTGCATTTTTCGTCAAAACAATTACGAATAATGATCCACGAGTTTCTGCCCACAATTCTGGTCTGTTTCGGCGAATTGCTTCACGCAAACGTCTCATAATGTCCAAATAATACTCTTTGTTTACTGTATAGCCTTCTGGAAAAAATTCATGATGCACTACACCGTTCTAGTCCATGAAAACCGTGAGCGTTGCCTTCTTTTTTGACTGAAAACGACGTGTTTTTTTTGGTCTCATTTGGTGAACGCCATTTATTTACCTGATGTCTGGATTGCATGTCATACTCATATACCCACGTCTCGTCTCGAGTAATGATCCTTTTGATGAATGTGGGATCGGATTTAGCCTCGGAAATCATCTCTTTTGCGACGTTAACACGGTCTCTTTTTTGCATGAAATTGAGGTCTTTTGGCACCAACTTTGCTGCTACACGACGGAAACCCAAATCATTAACCAAAATGTCTTGGACGGATCCATAGGCAATGTTCAAGTCCTCCGCTATTGACCAACGGTTATTGACCAACATTTCTTTTACTCCATCAATGTTTTCGATGTCGATGGTCTGCCACTGTATTCATCATCTTTGATTGACTCACGACCACTTTTGAATCGCTCGTGCCACTGGTAAACGACCCTTTTCTTTAGAGAATGGTTGCCGAAACACTTTTCCAACATTTCCAACGTTCGCGCACCATTAAATCCGTTTTTTACGCAAAATTTAATACAAGTTCCTTGTTTTTATATAGCCAACACTCACAGAGATAGATGTACTCTTGCTACGTAACTTTTGCAAGATTTAGAGGAAATGTCAACAACAGATTTACCAACAAAAAAAAAAAAAAAAACAAAGAAATCAAAATGGAACAATGGGAGCGCTACACGGTGCCTATTCCGGGAACTGTATTTTAATAAACAAATTAGAGAAAAAATAACATTTCGTGAAAACCATAATAAAACAATCGCAAAAGGCAATATATTGGAGGTTACCCATTCATTACACTCTAACCTATCCTTTATCTACAAATCGAACAAATCAACGTATCGTGTAATGTCAAAGCGAGCAATTCCATTTCTTTTTTTTTACAAAATTGACAGTACAGCTGATAGCCGATAGCTGTCAAACGCGTGACGAAGTAGAGAGTAGATCTATTAGGGCTTTGATGTCGAGCTTACGATATTCATGATCAAAAGTGTCAGAAACGCCTGAGGTTACATTTCGGATTGCTCCATAAGAGTCCATTGTTTCTACTCAATATGTCAAAGCGTGACATTGTGAATTGGGTGTCGTTCCTTGCAACATTCATTTTTCAAACTAGAACAGTACTTTTACAAAGAGAAAATCAAAGTTTTTTCACAAGCACTTTGGTTTACACGTCGGGGAAAAGCATGTTTTTTACTAGGTAATGTTAACCTTCAATTGGGTTCAAATTAATTTGAAAAGCACTGTCGATAAAATTAACAAATCCTGTGATATGCAGTATTTCAAGCCAGCCCCTTGTATGGTGCCTCTGTTTTTTAGCGATTGCTCCAAAAGACACAAAATAAAACTTCAGAGATGCCAAAATAAAATACTTAAATGAGCATCACACGCTTAGCTAATGTACTGCTACTTGTACCTGTACAAGAACTGCTTCCCAATGATTTAGAAAAGAGACTTGAGTTTTCTAATTGGTTGCTGGAGCGGAGCTTGGATGACAACGAGTTTATTAGCAGAATTCTTTGGACGGACGAATCTCAATTTATAGCACGAGGTGGTGCAAAATTAATCATCCAATTTTGTTTTTGAACTAGTTTTTTACTAAATAAAAAAAAATGATTTTGAGTGATGGAACTCTTTACTTGGACCTTTACAATTGTTTCTGTTAAGTGGAAAAGATGATATCCGCCAGGTGGCTGCTGCCAGTGTTGATACACATTTGTGCCCATTTTATCGCATTTTCCATGACTTTCCGCAAGATTTCTGGTGATAACTGTTCGCATTCCTGGGCCCCCGCCCAATTATCAAGGCCTCGCCCATCAATGACGTTGTCTAATAAAAAGCGGGGGCAGAGCAAAGTACTGGTCTTATTGTAAACATTTTCAGATGACGCTACCGAAGGTTGCTACGATTCGATTAGTCACAAGTTGCCGGTCATAGGGACAACAGTCCCTACCAGGACTTAAATAACGGTACCATGGGAGTTAGGAGCCCCCCGGATTTCGGTGCCGGCCTGACTTGTAGAGGTAAGTCCATCGTGGGAGCGTCATCGCGGCTGTGGTTTAAACCCAAATCGCGGGAAGGCTCTTCCTGTTGGTTTTGACCTAATGCAGAGTTGCAATAAGTACTGGGTGCTGTGACTCTATGTGCCTCCATCACAGTTTCGAATTGGTAGGGAACGTAACCTTGCTCACTAGGATGCTCCTGTCGAATATTCTCCTTAAGGGTTGCGATTGTCTGAGGCTTGTTGGCATAAACCCGCGACTTCAAGTAACTCCAAAGAAAGAAGGGATGGTTAAATAGGGCGATCTTGCTGGTTATGCCAAATCGCCAAAACGGGAGACTAGGTACGCGACCAGGAAACGCTTCCTTCACAATATCCATTGTGGCTCGTGCTATGTGCGCGGTTGCACCGTCTTGTTGAAACCACATGTTCACCAAGCCCCGGCAGTAAGAAGTCATTTATCATGACCCGGTTGCATTCGCCAGTGACAGTGACCGTATTGCCGATGGCATCCGCGTGAACGCCACACTACACAGTGTCTTTGAGTGGATGTAATGGCTATTCGTGCATCACACGCGAATTTTCAGTGCCCCAGAAACGAAGATTTTGACGTAACCGCTTAAGTGGAAATGCGCCTCGTCACTTGTGATGATTTTCGACACAAAATCGTCCTCTTCGTTGTTGAGATTGAGAATGGAATGACAGTAATTCACACGCGACTATATGTGTAAGTCTTTCACTAAAATTCGCTGTAGGGTCCGTCGTCTGGTTGATGTTTCTTCGTTCTCAGCGTCATTGGCAGCCACAGCCGCAATATTCTCGGCCGAACGACCAGTCCGGTGGCGGCCACGCCCTGCATGCTCTCCTGTGGTTCGACTCTGTTCGGATCGAGTAGCTAAGCGCCGGAATGTTTATCCAGTTGGCGCGAAACGATTAGGAAATCGACGTCGAAATTCACTTCGACGCAATTATTCCACTCTCTTGCGCTCCATTGCTTGTCTGTCTGTATACTGCAGCTGTCTAGTTCACAAATGTCAAATACATATGACTGACGTACGACGCCATTTGCAAAATTTATACCAACTTCCGTGAATCCGGTGATTAATTTTGCGACACCTTCTACAAGAGATGGGATCACAAATTTTCATAATCTTCCTACGTGGGCTGCGGACAATCCACTTACAAGGTGACATAAATCATTTCAACACAAATTCAGTGTCAATATGTGGGCAGGTGTACTTGGAAACAAGTTAATCGGCCACTTCAAACTACCACCTAGGCTGAATTCTACAAACTATCTGGAGTTTTTGCGAAATGATTTACCAGAACTATTGGAGGACATTTCACTGATTGAACCAGCTTCATCATATTTTCAACAGGACGGTGCTCCAGCCCACTATGGTCGTGAGGTTAAGAATTGGCTAGATGAAGAGTTCGGTAACCGTTGGATAGGCAGAAATTGACCAATTCACTGGCCTGCAAGATCTCTTGACCTCAGAGTATTGAATTTTTTTGTATGGGGAGGAATGAAGGAACTTGTTTATACAATTGGAAGAGCATATTCTCGAAGCGTCATCTTATAGAGATCGAGAGGTAAATTTGCTTCAGGAGGGAGAGTCTCAAAGGTCTGGGAACGTCTGGCAATGTGTAAGAGAGTGTGAGAGTGCGAGAGTGTAACAAGGAGACCTGGATTAGGAAGAATAAGAGTCACAACTGCGCAAGAAGACCGGCACGTAAGAATAATTGCATGTCGGGAGCGTACCGTAACCGCCCGGACGTTACAAAATCAACTGCGCAAATTTACTGGCACTCATTTAAGTGATCAAACTGTACGTAATCGACTCCGCGAAGATGTTCAACGGTCCAGAGTGCGCGTCAATCGATCGAAACTGACAAGGGCAAATCGCGCAGAACGCTTAAGTTACGCCCGTGAGCATTCGGATTGCACTATGGACGACTGGAGGCCTCTACTCTTTACACAGGCGAATGTAAGGTCAAGTATTTTAGTGACGATAAACGAGTACGCGTGTGGAGAAGACAATGTGAACGCTTTACCGACCCATGCATTCACGCAACTGACCGTTTTGGAGGACCAAGTGTTATAGTATGGGCTGGAATAAGCTTGCTAGGCAAAACAGAGCTCATAATTCTGGATGAGGGTACCGTAACCGCCGTCAATTATACGCCGTCGATAATACGACCTTTTGTGATTCCATTTTCACAGAGAGTGTGCGCTGGTACTTTGTTCTTATGCAAGACAATGCTAGTCCGCATACGGTCCGTATTACACAAAGATCTCTTTCTGATGCCAATATTATACTTTTGCCATGGCCAGCAATGAGCCCAGACCTCAACCCCATCGAGCATTTATGGGACCAATTGAAAAGGAACCTCAAAGAGAACTACAGTCATGTCAACAGTAAAATCACTAATTTTTTCAAATGAGAGCCTAAAAACTTGGTGGGCCCTATTTTGTTTCGAAACAATATGTAATTATAAAATTAAAAATAGAAAGTTTCAATCAAATATTGACCCCAGTTTCACAGTAGAAGTTTAAACTCCACTTTTAGTTCAGACAATTTTTTCAGTTTCACGACAGTATTCTGACGTTTAAACCCCAGTTCAGCATTTGGAACCACTTCCCAGGGGAAATTTTAATTTGACAGCTGCCATTCCATAGAATTGCGCTTGCGAAGAAGGTGTATTTACAACGTCGTGAAATATTAGTTCTTTTTTCTCAAAATATTATTTACTAAGAAAAAAATTGTTTTTAAAATGTTATCAATTTATGAAAGTGACTTTGAAGATATTAGCGACGAGGAAAATTGTATATATTGATTGCGAGTATTATAGAGAAGCGCATTCCAATGGAGAACAGATCACTTCAATTATTGGGACGATCTGGAATTCTTCGAAAGATTTTCGTACTCGGCTTACATTATTTTGGAGCAAATTCGATCCCAAATTGTACATATGTCAATCTAGGTAGTGATAAAAAACAATACTTTTCAGGAACCATTCAATATCCGGCGAAACCAAACTGTTGTTAACCTTGCGCTTCTATGCAAGGGGATCCTTGATCGTAACTGCGGCAGAGTTTTGTGGTCTATCGAGATCGTCCGCCAGTATAATTTGTAAAATAGTCTCCTACTTCGAGAAAAATACATTAAGTTACCGACGACAGATGAGGAAAAGTTGGAAGTTGTAAAGGGATTTTACCAATTTGCAAAATTTCTTCGAGTTATTGCTGCTTCAGATTGTACCCATGTACGGATTTAGTCCTCAGGTAAATCATAAAATTTATTAGGAGGATCAAATGGTGAAATATTTCGAAAACGACGGACATAGTTGCAAGGTGGCCTGGATCAAGTCATGAATCCACACTTTTCAACAATTCAAGAATCTGTTCTAGGTTTGAAAATGGAGAATTTGGAAATCATGTCATAGTGGCGGACAGTGAACACCAATGTAGAGGCTGTATGATGACTCCTTTATGTACTCGTAGTTGCAACAATCCACAATAAACATTGTACAATGAATCTCAAATTATAACACGACCGTTCTTATGGTGTATGGAAGAGAAGATTTCCTATATTATCAATAGGAATAAAAGTTAAAATAA
Organism: Volucella bombylans; assembly: GCA_949129095.1. Lineage (NCBI taxonomy): Eukaryota > Metazoa > Arthropoda > Insecta > Diptera > Syrphidae > Volucella > Volucella bombylans. Next base: position 181,899,847 of record OX422143.1, on the reverse strand, counting down.
ATACAGTTCAGAGAATTATTATTGAAACAGCTGTCGTTCACAACATTTGCTGAATAAACAACGATGCTGCTTCTCCAGCAGGGTAACATTTGATGAACGAACCAATAAATAATGGCAATGAGAGCCAAAGAACTTAAAAAAAAAAGAGCGAAACAAAATGCAGCTTTAGAAAAGCGAAAACTTTACGAAAGAAGTGGAAATTCTTGGGGACTAGGCCCAAGGGCTTCCGTCTGTTTACGACTGTGATATCGTTAACCCAAAAGTAAGTAATACATTAGAACCATCTTTTAAAAGTTGTATTGATTCCTTAAATTACATCTCAAGCTCGCAGCATTCAACCCCTGACATACACGCCTTTCCCTAATAATTTCCCAAATTTCGATCTCAAAACCGGAGACAAATATCCCAGTTTCATTAGTTCCCATATCATAAATCCTTCATCGGAAAATGTGTCTAAAGCTCCTTCAATTACTGCTGCTTCACCCCCAACATCCTCATCCACTAGCCCCATTTTTGACCCCCTTCTGCCTCCCGCAGTTAAAATAACTCAACAAACTTTTGACACAACAGAATGTCGTTACGTTATGCACTTTCCAGGCTTAGAGAAAAAAAGACGTACGAGAATATACGTCTCCTTCTAGCGTATCTGCATGACAAATCCGACTTAGTTTGCTATGAGGGAAAATCGAAAATAAGTATCATGGTCTCCATACAGAAGGAAGTTCTCCCTACTGAACTTCCTACTTTATATCAAGTTCCACGAGATTTTCAATATGTCTCCCCAAAATGTCTCAGACGACCTTGCTGGTTTTGGTAACTATGTGCACCCAAAAAGGATCTCACACATCGACAAATTTTTTCGTGCCCAACGTGCTACCATTGCCAATGTTCCAACCACGACAACCGATATAAAGAATCAGGAATTATTCCCCCTAGTTCTCCCTGTTCAGGTGTCCGATTGGCCGTCCACAATTGCCTAACCTCTTCTCCAATCGCTGTTTTTACTTCTTCTAAGCTTGACTACGTTTGAATAAAGATAACACTCCATTTCAGGTCCGTGTACGTTATGTGTTTTTACATCCTACCGGCGGAACCTATCGAATGCTACCAACTCGCTATCGATGCAATTGATCAAATAATTAATTTATCTGATCCTCTCGATGATATCATCGAATTCGGCGATTTCAATCTACTTCAACTGCACTGGATTCAATCAGAGGATGAATCTTTATTTACCGCAAACCCTAACTCGAGTAAAGAATGTCTCTTCTTGGATGAGCTCACAGACTCTAGCTTATGCCAAGTTAGTAGGGTCTTCAACTGTATGGGTAAGAAATTAGACCTCATTTTCACAAATGACCCCATAAACTCCTCTATCTCCTCTTCTTTCTTTTTTCCACCACTTTCCTATCCGCCCCACCCCATCTGCAGCCGCCTCTTCTTATGACTTTCATAAAGCGAATTTCCGCAAAATTAACTAATATCTCAGTAAGTGTTCTTTTGATATCGCCAATATGTACCTCCGCGATGCTCTCTCTATCTTCTACAGAGAATTATTAAATTCTATTTCTCTCTACGTTCTCCTTTCGCGCAAAAAAACCCTTCTACGAGCCCCCGTGGTATAATCGTAAACTTCACTCTTTACGTAACAAGAGAAACAAATTATGGGCAGTTTTCTTTCGATCCAATTCCTTTGCTGACTATTCCAACTACCTCGGGTTATACCTTCAATTCGCCCAGCTTAATAACGTTCTCTATCAGCGATACCTTGATAGTGCTCAATCAAGGCTTATAAACGATCCTAAGTCTTTCTACCAATTCGCTAACCACAACAAAAATCCGACCGTTTTCCTCCATCCCTTTCATACGAAAACATATCATCGACCGATCCGTATACCATAGCCAAATCTTTTGCCGATAATTCCTTTGTACCGGATCCCTCTTATTTCAAATACCTACGAGTATTTCCCAAAGTTTCGATCGTACAGTGATAGAAAATAAATTACAACAACTTAATGATGAATACTTAACCGGCCCAGATGGCCTTCCATCCATATATCTTAAAAAGTATTCCTCAACTCTTTTCCACCCCCGTGCAAATCTCTTCCAGTTATCGCTCTCTCAAGGTGAAATTCCACAGATATGGAAGTCTTCTTTCATAACACCGATACACAAAAAGAAATTAAAGACCGCAGTCACTAATTACCGCCCTATAGCTAAATTTTCTCATATACCCAAACTCCTCGAAAGCATTTTGTACGAAGCTTTAAGCTTGCAGTGCAAATCTTTTATTTCCCCCAATCAAGACGGCCTTCTGAAGGGTAAATCAACTACCACTACCCTCGTCGAATTCGTGTCCTCTGTTCTCTCAGCCTTAGAAAGTGGTAAAGAAGTTGACGTTATAACAACTGATTTCAGTAAGGCTTTTGACAAGATATCTCACAAACTAATCCCGTTCAAATTGTCCGTCCTGGGCTTTGAACCCATTTCGCTAAGATGGATATCTTCATACCTGGATAATCGTTTTTATAGTGTTCGTTTCAGGTCTGTCCTATCGGCCACTTCAGGTGTTCCTCAAGGTAGTCACCTAGGTCCACTTCTCTTCATCCTAACCATTAACGACCTTCAAAGAGTCATTCAACACTCAACACTTTCTCTCTATGCTGACGATACCAAATTTTGTAAACCCATCTCCTCACAATATGACTCCAGCCTCCTTCAAATAGATTTTAATAGTTTTTCTACCTGGTGCATCAAGAACTGCTTAGAACTCAATATCACCAAATGTCAATCGATTACCTTCTCATGTAAGTGGAACAAGTCGCCAACCTATATCCCTTGTTGAGTCTATGTGCGACCTTGGCATATTCTGCGACAGGCAGCTTAATTTCCGCTCTCATATTGATGAGATTATTTCTAAAGCAAACTCATCAGTTGGCTTCGTTAAAAGATGGTCGAAAGAATTCTGCAAGCCGTACGTGACCAGATCACTACACATCACTCACGTTCGCCCCCTTTTCGAGTACGCTAGCCAAGCGTGGTATTCCTTACAACGAGTTCATGTATTCCGTATTGAGAGCATCCAGTGTCGTTTTTTTTAATTTGCCATTCTATGTCTACCCTGGAATGATCCTCTAATCTTACCTCCCTATCGAGATCGTCTCAAGCTCATTAACCTGAATACCCTTGAGGAACGAAGGGACGCAGAGCTGACATTCTTTTCATTCACCGACTGCTCTCAGGCTCCGTCGATTGCACGTCTCTTTACAACTCCATTTTCTTTTACACTAACCCTCGTAATCTACGAGTATGTTGCCACCGTCTCTTTTAACTACCAATCCATCGCACGACATATGGTTCTAACGTACCAATCTCCCGTATGCTGCGTAATGTAAACTCCAAACTTTCCGTTTTCGATTTTAATCGCAGCACTCTCTCCCTCAAATCCGATCTCCTTCACCATCCCTATCTTTAAGCCCTAGTTTTCTTTTAGTCCTAGTTTTTAAGTTTAAGTTTAAGTTTTCGTATTTGGTTTTCAATACTGAAGTTCAGATTTCAGTTTAAGGTTCAGCTGAACTCAAGTTTAAACCTTCACTGTGAAACTGGGGGTGAATGAATCTCCTGTACGGAAAAAGTTCCTGTTTTAGAAACTTGTTTTGGTGGTTGAATGGAGCCGAATACATTCATTTTAGAAGGCCATTTCCATATATTTTTAATCGAATGCGACAATTTCTCCGGGTTCGCATGTGAACTTGCATACCTCTCGGACAACTTTCTCCAGATCGACTTCATTTCGATTGCCTGAAGATTTGCCTTCTACAAAATCGATAAATCGGCTTTCATCTTCGAAATACTCGTATATATCATCGCAAGAGTCATCATCGAAAATCAAAATCATTTCTTCTTATTTCTTCGCTTTATCTTAATTTAGAATGGTTAACTCTGCAACGAAAAATGTTGGTAGTTATGCTAGTGGAGATTATTGTTTATTTAAGAAATAACTTCTAACAGTTATGCTACTGTATGTACTTGGTATTTAAAATTTTCACAAAAGTTCGATTTTCGTTAGTATCCGGACGCTTTTGATCAAGTTATTAGTTGACTTTATTAAACTAATCTTGTTCAGAATTTCGTATGGCCTCCTTTTGCTTTGAGAACTGCTTCTATTCTACTTGGCATGGAGTCTATTAATGTTTTGCCAAGCAGTTTGAGTGCGGTGCTATAATGTTAGTAAATTTGCACAATCTGTAATTGCACGTTTGACTTCAACCCAAAGATGATCAATCGAATTGAGGTTTTGCGATTGTGGTAGCCAATCAAGTACTTCGAAATGATTACTTTGCAGCCATGCTTTGGTAATTCTGGCTCTGTGTTTCGGATCATTACCTTGCTGGAAGATAATGTCAGACACAGTTTTGTTCCAGTTTCCAAGAATTGTTAAAAGCCCGCCTTCCAAAATGGTGATGCATTGAGCGCCATTCATGTGATCCATTACCCTTACACATTGACCAACCCCATTCATGCACATGCATCCCCAAATCATAAGATTTCCACCTCCAAGTTTTAATGTTGGCTTGATGTGGGGATCGCTTATTGGCTCACTAGGCTTTCTCCACGTCCACTGATGACCATCGGACCCAAAACGACTAATTTTTGTTTCCTTTGCCTTTGCCCAGTCACTAAAACCATAGTTTTTATACTTTCTGGCGAATTCCAGCCTCAATTTTTTATGGCGGTCAGTCAGAAGGGACTTTTTTGTTTTTGCGCACCCGTGAAAGCCGTTCTTGCGCAAAACATTCCTAACAGCCTCAGTTGTTAGAGTAATTTCATCGTTTTGTAACAAATCTTTATTGATCTGGGTCGCATTTTCATGTACGCCACACTTTATTTGTCGCACAATACGCCGTTGCAAGCTTCCTTCCAGCGCTATTTTTTTCGATTCCAGTGCCCAAATTCTTGCGTATTTTAGATATGGATCCCAGTTTTCGAGAAATTTTTCTATGGCTCATTTTGGAAACAATTAACCTTTCCACTTTCTTTTCTTTAGCTTTACCAAGTTCTTTTATCTTCTATCAAATTCAAGACACGTAAAAATGCTGAACTTTAAACTTGCCTTATGTTGGATTCCAATGTTAATTTTTTTTAATAATCAAATTTGTTTATTGTCGAGAGAAAACACTTAAAAAAACCAAACTTTGCAACCCTTTGTGCTCAAAATACGACGCTTCGCAATATACTACGCCAGTCACTGTACTCTAACGCTCAAGTCACCAAATCCTCCTTTTGATGGTGAAAGGTTTGCATGTTTTGACGTCTCGGTTTCAATTACTTTTAAAACTTTTTCTGCATCAACTCCAACGTTTACCAACTGCCCTGATAGCGCTTGAATTACTTCTGCAGCAACCTTTAACTTAGACTCTTCAATCAAACTTCGATCGGGTGATTGGGGAGCTTGGGCAATGACACATTTTGAGTAATGAATAGTCGCTGGATTCAGTGGGTATATGCCACATTTTGTATGGTAGCCACTATATAATGAGACATATATACCTATATGTAGAAGTGCTGGAATTATTCTCGTCCTTTTCGGTCACTGGAATCGCTTTAGAGACCGGGGCATCATCACCAAAATTCATTTTTGTTCTTCGGTATTTGATAGTTGTAGTAACCTCTACCTTCCTAGACCCAAGAGATTCAAAAACCACTGACTGAACTGCATCTACATCGCAAGTGTTTCTTGGAATGCAGTTTAGAACTTCTTCGACATTCAGACTTCAAATTAGTTTCAGCGTTTTCTTCAATCAATTTCATCGCATTTGATAGCAATGGTGGAAAGTTGTCTTTTTGAATGTTTGTGTTCCGAATACCGTCGGGAGTGGTTGAAAAAATGCAACATCGAGCGGCTGTGTCACATGGGTACTGTAATAAAGTACACTCGATTTGCTCGACACATTTGAAGGACATCCACTTTTATACGTGGTGACAGATTATTGCAAAGTAGAACCATTTTTCCTTCAAGTTTCTAGAGCCTGGCATCATCTGAAACTGTGGGCAATCTGTAAAAATATGTGCATCGAACCATCCAGATGTACTAACATTACGAGTATAACAGTAGCCATTTTCTGTCCATGTTGTCTGCATTTTATTAGCCGAGTAAACTACGTTATGGTGGCAGTAGTTCTCCAGCAGCATTTCTACAAAACATGACGGACACGGACATTTTATCTTATTATCTCTGGATATTTGCATCCTTTTTTAACAATCACCTTTTTCTTTCCAGGGTCATCATCGAAATTCCAGATTTTTGTGGGAGGAATGTCCGATATTTCACTTGTCAAATTCACGAAAAAATTTCGTAGCGTAGCTTAGATAGACAGATAGGTTTTTATTTCATACTCGTAGATTAAAAATTAAAATTTAAGTTGTGGGTGGGGTGACCCTTACATTTGTGAAAAAAAAAAAAATCAAAGAAAGTATGTGTAGAGAATTGAAAGAAGCGAAATAAATAAGAAAAAAGGACAAAAAAGGTTAGCAAACAGCAACAAAAAGTAAATATTGTACTAAGTATAGTTTATAGGGCTTTGTGTATCCTTAAAGTGATTGTACACAGAGTGGGCAAAGGAAATTTAGAGAGAATGAAAAGAGAGGTACCGATGTACATTGCTTTTAAATGTTTGCAAGTTATAAAGACCAGGAAATACAGAGATCGGCAGAACGAATCATGATATTTTAGAGTACGTCCGAAAGTGGGCTTGAGGGTATACTGATGAGCATTCATAGCGAGACGGGTGTTACGGTTGAAAGTTAGAAGGGGTGGAATGCTACTGGCGATTTCAGTGGAGCATTGGTGGTGGAAATAGCGATAAAACAAAGTGAGACACGAGACATTACGTCGGTGTTCGAGGGTGTCCATTGATTGACTGATATTAGTATCATCTACAAGTTTTATCGCACGGTTTTGAATCCTATCTAGCAGGTGCAGAGATGTTTTAGGAGCACCTAAAAATGGGGTGGCCGTGGTGTAGTGGTAGTAGCAAACGCTTCTCACTCGGAGGGTCCAGGTTCGAATCCTGCCCATGGCAAGTCAGTTTTTCATTGTGTAATTGGAACTCAGACAGAAAAATTCTGCGTGTGAAGGCATAACACTGACACGTAGACTTGGCTGTTGTAGAGTTTCAAGCACAGAAAAAAAAACAAAAATACTGTGATATACCTCGAATCACTCTGAGTGAAGAAAAAACTGTCCGTCCTATTCGGACTCCCACCCCTGGAGAGCAAACATAGAAACCAAACACACCTGAGTTTCAAACCACTACAAAAAAAAAAAAAAAAAAAAAAACAATTTTCCTTTCTCCTCCTTCTATCTTTCCGCCTGCGCCCTGGCAACAGTAAAAGGGTATCTAACCCCTTAGGCGCGCGTAAATTATAAAAAAAAAAAAAAAAACCCTGACCAGATGTGGGTACTGTACTCCAATTTTGGGCGGATGAATACCTTATATATTGAGGCCAGACCAGAGCGGGGTTAAATATTTCTTACATCGCTTGAGGAAACCTAGACATTTCGCAGCATTTTTGGCGACATCAAATATGTGGTCATTCCAACGTAAGTTGTCATTGACACACATACCGGGAATGGAAAGTTTTTCGGTTTCGACGATGCAAGTGCCATTCATAGATAATGGCTGGGTGTTTAAATTTCGCTTTAACGACAGCAGGCACAGTATTGTGTTTTGGTAGCATTAAATTCCACTCTGTTGATAGTTCCCCAATTGGTTATGTTGTTGATATCGGAATTTAATGAGCTTAGCATACGCTGCCGTTCTCGTTCTACAGCCGAAGAGCAGGGCCGTGAGTCCGGAAACGAATATGAAAAGCAGAGAGTACTGTCCTTTTTTTGATTTGTTTTTTTTTTTTTGATTTTTTGCGGCCCGGGTCAATCTCGGACAGATTTATTAAGCTTATTGCAAGCAAACATATACTTAAAACTAACATTTTCACTTAAAAACTAAAGTGTGGGAGCGGTTAAAGAAAGTTACGACGTGAGGCATAGGTGGAAATAAGAATATTCTTGAGGGAGAGTTTGCTGAGATGATACTTGAAGAGAGGCAGAATATCGTTAACTTCGCGAAGCATCCTAGACATTGGCTCCAGATGTCCGTAATTCGTTCTGTAAAGATTGAGCCGGATGAGTGGCACAGACCTAAGATTGCGGGGATTGTTGTTAAAAGAAATAATTTGAAGTAAGGAAGGACAGTCGATATTACCTACGAAAATTTGATGAATAAAGAGAATGTCGGCAACTTTTCGGCGTATAGAAAGGGGTTGTAAATTTATAAGTTTCAGCCGGTCAGTGTAAGCAGTGTACCACGTAAAGCAAAGCGTAAAAACCTGCGTTGAACAGCTTCTATCCGGAGGATGTGAGTTCTGTAGTAGGGTGACCAAACTTGGCTGGCATATTCAAGAAGAGGCCTAACAAAGGTTATGTAAAGAGATTTGGTAACATAAGGATTGGAAAACTCCTTAGACCAGCGCTTGATAAAACCAAGGCCAGAGTTGGCTTTTTTTATTATACTATCAATGTGAGAACGGAAATTGAGTTCCTTGTCGCAGATAACACCTAAATCACGCAACTCATTCACTAAGGGAACAGGCAGATTAAAGATTAGATAGCAACGAGGTGAAGAAGGGAGGCGTTTACGGGTATAAGTTATAGCCTGACACTTATTGACGTTAAGCTCAAGAAAATTCTTCTGACACCAAGTACAAAACCTGTCTAGATCTTGCTGCAGAAGTAGGCTGTCTGAGGAAGATGATATATATCTAAATATTTTCATATCATCTGCGTAAACAGATGTGTATGAATTTTTAGTGATACAAGCAACATCATTAATGGTCAGAATATATAATAAGGGACCAAGGTGGCTGCCTTGAGGGACACCAGAGGAGGCTTTAATTGGGTCAGAAACCATGGACCTGAATAGAACATAGTAAATAGGACTGAACCCAAGTTATAAAGTTTATTTGGAAACAAAAGTCTTTAATTTTAGAAGGATTATATCATGAGAAATTCTATCAAAGGCTTTGCTGAAATCGGTGGCAATCACATCAACTTCATTTCCAGATTTCAGTGCACATAAAGTGCTTGATACGAATTCCGTTAAGTCATCAGCAAAGGAACATATTGAATTCGAAGTAGCAAACAAGAGATCATTAATGAAAATTAAAAAGAGTGTCGGAGACGGAACGGAGCCCTGGGGTACACCAGCATTTATTTTGTGAATATCAGACTTGAAACCGTCCAGGACAACTTGAATTGAACGTTCCGAAAGGTACTTTCTAATCCATTGAAGAAGAGAGTCGTCGATTCCAAATGCACGCATTTTCGACAAAAGAGCTTGATGCCAAACTCTGTCAAATGCCTTAGAAATATCAAGTGCAACTACGAGTATCTTGTTTTCGCCAGATTGATGTACGCTTTGGTTCCAATTTTCGGTGAGACATGCCATCAAATCACCAGTGGACCTGTTGTTACGAAAAAGTTCCCGCGTTTCGAGATATTTAATTAGCTGACCGTTTATCAGCGTTTCCATGACCTTGGAAAGAAGGGACGTAAGTGCAATGGGTCTGTAGGAGGAGAGAGAAGATGATTCGCCTTTTTTAGGGACGAGCTGGACAAATGCTGTTTTCCATCTTATCGGGAAGAGTCCTAAAGGATGGGATTGATGAAAAAGCTGGTTTTGCCAGCGTGAAAGAACACATCTTCAGAAGAAGGGGAGATATGTGAATGCTAAGATCTTTAAGTACTCTTGCTACTTGTCATTGAAGATTCGACGCACTCAAGTATAGGCGGAGACAAAGCACATCTGGGAGTGTTGAGCTGGCCGCAAAGTGTGCAGCAAACAGATTGGCCTTGTCCAAAGAGCTGACAGCTGGAATGCCATTGTGAATGAGAGTTGGGATGGAGGATGAGGCAGAATTTCTGATGTTTTTGACGAACGACCAAAAATTTTTACTGCCTTTGGGACATTGCAGTATTTTTTGCCTCAGTTTTTGGTCGTATAGGAATTTCACACGCTTAAGAAAGGCGTTGCAGTCATTTCTGGCTCGTTTGAACTTTTTTCGGTTTTCCTCTGTCGGGTTGGTCTTGTAGGACCGAAAAAACATTTCTCTAACCCTGACGGCCTCTTTACAGCTCGAGTCGTACCATGCCTTTTCTTTTGGTTTGATACTCTTCATCCGATGAGGAATAAAGGATCATGTATGGTATACATACGAGTGTATACATTACACAACATCTCCCTTTGAAGATACATGAGATATTTATAAAATAAAAATATTATAAGTTTAAAAACAAATAGATTTATCTTCATCGTGATTATAATTTCTTAATATATTTAGATAATTCTCGTACAATAGTTCAGGTAATGTAGAAGAAAAGTAAAAGTCTTTTGTTTTATTTTTTGTTTTTATATTAATACTAATTGAAATTGGAATGCGTAAATTTGTCGGGAGGTTTTACTTGCCTTCCATAGCGAGTTGTAACAATATCGTTATTCGCGGATGATTTTGGGGAACACATAGTGTCCTTTTGAGCACCTGATGTTTCTTCCGATGATTGATTGTTTTGTTTATTACTGTTATTCTCATCCGCGTTAACATCGATTGGAGATTCAAAAATATGCTGACGAGATCGCCTGTAATGGGTATCATTCTCATCACTAACCACATAAGATCGAGGTTCTCGACATTTGGATACAACTGTGCCCGGAAACCATTCTGAACTTAAATTTTTCTTGTAAAATATACGCTCACCTTCGTTCAATGGTTTTAGTGCTTTTGTTATAATACGATTCTACATTCTTTCGTTTTTCTTTCGCGAGCTTTTCATACTTTTTTACGTCAACTAATTGGGCCTTGAAGGTATCCTGAATAGCCGGAAGCTTTGTTCGCAGTTTGCGTGACATTAACAGCTCTGACGGAGAACTCATATTGCCTTTTTGGGTGGTTCTATAGTGTAAAAGAGCGATGTAAGGATCAGAACCTGTTTCCTCACATTTTAAAAATAACTTTTTTATGGTTTGGATAGATCTTTCGGCAAGTCCATTGGAGCGAGCCAGATATGGACTAGACGTTAAGTGGTCGATGTTCCATTCCAAAGTAAATTTTGTAAATTCTTCAGATTTGAATGGTGGACCATTATCACGTATCATAATCTCAGGTATACCATGGCGGGCAAAAATTGACTTCAGTTGGGTGATAACGAATCGACTAGAATGGCCATTATTTAAAAGTGCAATTTCTATGTACTTCGAAAAGTACTCGTAGTCCACTGCTAACAGGTAGGTATTCTTTTTGAATTCGAATAAATCAATGCCGATTTTAAACCACGGAATTGGAATGACCTCGTGAGATTTTAATGGCTCTCTTGAAATTGCATTCCTGTGACGAATACAGGTTTCACAATTCCTGACGACATTTTCAATATCATGATTTATGTTTGGCCAAAACACATAGTCTTTAGCTAGGTTTTTAGAACGCTCGATGCCCATGTGACTTTCGTGTACAAGTAGGAGCATTTCGAGACTCATAGACTTTGGTATGACCAACCGGTTACATTTAAAAACTAACTCGTCTATGACTTGAAGATCGTTTCTTATATTAAAGTAGGGCACAGCTAGTTGATCAACCGACTTTTTAGAGATAGGCCACCCATCTTGATGGTATTTTTTGACTAGGCAAAGAACCTTATCATTCAAAGTCGCACAACGAATTTCGTTTATTTTTGATTCGGTTGCGGACAAAGTTTTAGTGAGAAGATTGCAGTGTAGACGTAATTCTTGGTCAAAATTTGTTAAGGCATTTTCAGGAAGAGCTGCTCTTGATAAAGTATCGGCAACAAAAAGATATTTCCCTGGTTTATAGACTACATCTAAGTCGTAGGACTGAAGCCGAAGCATGAACCTCTGCAATCGCACCGGTATTTTATACAGAGGACGACCAAATAAAGGGACTAAGGGTTTGTGGTCCGTCTCGACAACTATATGTCGACCAAAGGTGTATTGATGAAATTTTGTGCAACCGAAAAGGATTGCGAGAAGCTCCTTCTCAATTTGAGAAGCATATGCGATCGGAGAAGAATCGTGAAAAATGGCTGCTCCTAGTGCATTCTTAGATGCATCTACAGACAGAGAAAGAGGTTTTTTCGGATCGTAGTATGTGAGAACTGGTGCTTTGCAGACAAGAATTTTCAGATTTTCGAATTATTCATCATGTTTAGTAAACCAATCCCATACAACATCTTTTCGCAACAGTTGACGCAGATTTGAAATTTCCATCGACAAATTTTTTAACAAATGATCCTAAATAATTTACCATTCCTAAAAATCTTTGGAGGTCAGACACATTTTCGGGACGCGGCATTTCGCAAATCTTTTAATTTATTTTCATCGGGACGTACCCCAATGAATTTAACTTCGTTTTGGAGAAATTTGGACTTAGATAAGTTAAACTTTAGCCCTATTAACTTTGCTCTCTCGAGCACTATTTTGAGCGTTTTATTATGCTCTTCGATGGTTGATCCAAATACTAGAAAATCATCCATATACGAGTATATAAAAATATTTTCAATATCTTTAAAGTTTTCTTCCATTTCGGATTGGAAGATTTCGGGTGCTACATTCATTAATCTCAAAAATCGATATCTTACATAAGGAGTCATAAAAGTACACAGCTTTGAAGACTCTTCATCAAGAGGAAGAACCCAGAAGGCCGAATTAGCATCAAGAATGGAATAAAATTTTGCATTAGCAGCGCGAGCTTTGCATTCATCGATATTCGGGAATTGAAAATGAGACCTTAGCAAAGCCTTATTTAAATTTCGGGGATCCAGGCACAATCGCAGTGTTCCATTTGATTTCTGAACTAGCACAATAGAACTTACCCATTCAGTTGGTTCCTCGACTTTGACAATTACTCCTATATCTTGCATTCTTTTGAGCTCCTCTTTAAGTGGCTTCATGAGACTAAATGGTATTCGCCGCGGACAATCAATCACTGGGTCGACATCGGGTTTTAACTGCAAATGAATTTTCCTTGGAATTCCAATTTGTCCAATAACTGAAAGAGGTTCTTTACTAAATGTAAGAATACGACTCGTTGTAGGCTCAATATTACTGACTTTTAGTCCAAGTTTTATCTGACATCACGTTGCCTTATGCGCCGGTATCTAATTGACACTTGACCTTTGTACCGTTGATGTTTAAGTATATATCCCAAGATAATGACGATGATGACGCTTCAAGAAGACCCATGAACAGAATTTCGGACTCTGATGATGACGTTTCGGACTCGGCTTCGACATTGCGGACATATAGATTGGACCGGCACATTTTAGCGTAATGATTTTTTTTTCCACACTTGTTGCATGTAACTCCTGCAGCAGGACACCTGTATTTGTGCGTTTCACCGCACCTCGGGCAAATGTTAGAGTTGTCGGCTTTATAATTGTGGCGTGATGGCTGAGACAGTTGTGGGGGAAATCGAGATGATTGTACTCCACTGGTTGATATGGGCGGCTGGTATATATTTTTTTTAATTTTACCGTATTGTATATGACTGCTGTTAGACTGAGAGCAGCTATGACTGTAGTGGAACTGTTTTGTTGTAGAAGTTGTTGTGAGTGCTCCTTAGTTATTTCACATGTTCTTGCGATTTCAACGGCTTTCTCCAATGGGATGTCTCCTTCGTTGAGTAGACGTTCCTTTATATATATATAATTTGCGTGCAGCCCACACACAAAAATATCTCGTACAAGATGTTCTCTTAAAGTCCCAAACTCACATGTTAGACTTAAATTTTTTAGCACTGTAATATATGAGTCGATGCTTTCGTCCAATTTTTGTGAACGTGAAAAGAAATTATGTCGCTCCATAGCTATGTTTTTTCTGGGCAAAAAGTATTCATCGAATTTTTTGATTAAGTCTTCATAATTCACCTGGTCCAAGTTTAAGTTGAATGAATTAAATATTTCAAGTGATTCTGGGCCCATGTCATGTAATAGAAGAGCGACTTTGCGGGAGCTTGACTGCATTTTCAGATTTGTAGCTCGCATAAAAACTTTAAATTGATTAAACCAGTGCTTCCAGGTTGTGGCCAGATTTGTGCTTTTTAGATTAATGTTTGGAATTGACGAAGAAAAACTTTGGGAAGGTGCAGCACTACTTTGAACAGTTATCGCACTTGGTAGTGCCGGCTCTTTGTTGTCTTTCGTAGCCATTATAATGTTTCACCTGACACCATGTTCTATTAATAAAAGACGTCTTGATTGTTCACTAGTTTATTGTAGACTGGCTAGTCAGAGCCAGCTATGGGTAGGAGTAGGAGAGATCATTAATGAAAATTAAAAAGAGTGTCGGAGACGGAACGGAGCCCTGGGGTACACCAGCATTTATTTTGTGAATATCAGACTTGAAACCGTCCAAGACAACTTGAATTGAACGTTCCGAAAGGTGATTTCTAATCCATTGAAGAAGAGAGTCATCGATCCCAAGTGCACGCATTTTCGACAAAAGACCCTGATGCCAAAGTCTATCGAATGCCTTAGAAATATCAAGTGCAACTATCTTGCTTTCGCCAGATTGATGTACGCTTTGGTTCCAATTTTCGGTGAGACATGCCATCAAATTACCAGTGGACCTTTTGTTACGAAAAAGTTCCCGCGTTTCGAGATATTTCATTAGCTGACAGTTTATCAGCGTTTCCATGACCTTGGAAAGAAGGGACGTAAGTGCAATGGGTCTGTAGGAGGAGAGAGAAGATGATTCGCCATTTTTAGGGACGAGCTGGACAAATGCTGTTTTCCATCTTATCGGGAAGAGTCCTAAAGGATAGGATTGATGACAAAGCTGGTTTTGCCAGCGTGAAAGAACACATCTTCAGAAGAAGGGGAGATATACCAACTGGACTAGTGGATTTGTGAATGCTAAGATCTTTAAGTACTCTTGCTACTTGTCATTGAAGATTCGACGCACTCAAGTGTAGGCGGAGACAAAGCACATCTGGGAGTGTTGAGCTGGCCGCAAAGTGTGCAGCAAACAGATTGGCCTTGTCCAAAGAGCTGACAGCTGGAATGTCATTGTGAATGAGAGTTGGGATGGAGGATGAGGCAGAATTTCTGATGTTTTTGATAAATGACCGACAATTTTTACTGCCTCTGGGACATTGCAGTATTTTTTGCCCCAGTTTTGGTTGATTTCAAATTTCACACGCTCAATAAAGGGGTTACAGTCATTCCTGGCTCGTTTGAAGTTTTTGTTCGGTCTTTCTCTGTAGGTTCGTCTGCTAGGACCGAAAAAAAACATTTCTCTAACCCCGCGTCAGTTTATAGCTCTTTCAACTCTACGCTAGTTAACAAATCCAACTCAAACTTAGAATCACAAGTAATACTAGACTCATCCCCAAATAAATTAAGGGGAGGGAAATTTCAACGGGACAAATGACATAAAACACTGCACAAACAAAGCGCTAATACCAAAGACGAAAACAAGACCAAACGAAAATTTTCAATTCCAGTATAACAAATTCCTCCTACGCATTGCGAGGTAAGCTGAGTTATGTTAATAGCTTGGCGCTCTATTATGGATCACATCATCAGTTTGCGGATATTTTTGTATTTACGAGTATGTATGCAACAGATCCAGTCGCTCTACATACATACGAATATGTTAAGCATTAATTAGTTTCCGGGCAGCATTTTTTGACAACCTCTTCGTTCTTTGCTCAAAGTGGTTAAACTAGTGGTCCCAAGAGGTTTCGTCGAATATGTGTATTTCGAAACAGGTTGTACTCTAATATATCCTCTATTTTATTTTCTTCTCGTTCATTGGGATATGTATGTTAAGATCCGCAACTTTGCTTATGTGAGCAAACCTTTGAGTTAAAGGAGCATTTTTCTATCATACTAACGATGTACGATATCGTTTTTTACAATTTCTTTGAATGCATGCAATCCAGCACTAATATAAACACCCTCTTTAACCACCGCGTGCTAATCAAAACAAGAAAGGTAATTAATGTATCACAAGTCTGGTTCTCAGCAGAATTACAACAACTCATGGACCTACTCATGGACATGGAGATACTCCATAATTTCTACAAATCTCTTGGGAATAAGGTCGTTCTCAAAATTAGGCAGGCCAAAATTCGGTTCTTTTCTAGCCGTTTCGAGGCAAAATCAGATGGACGTAAGCTCTGGAAAAATTTAAGAAAGTTAGGGATTTGTTTCTCTCCCCCTCTCTAAGGTCGTATCTGAACAAAGTTACTCGTATCATGCTTACAGTACGGTGCACTCCACCGATACGCCTTTTGATTTCATCGGGGTTAGTAACTTGGATGTTCTTGAAAGTTTTCTTTCCATTAAATCGAATGCAGTTGGAGCTGATGAAGTCCATCCAACTTTTGTAAAAGCCTTATACCACGCACCATATAAATAGAGTATTCCTAGTTACAGGAATATTTCCTCATCAATGGAAAATGGTAAAAAATCTACCAATTCCCAAAAATGAGGCTATCGATGAGTTCAGGCCTACATCAATTCTGCCTTGTCTCTCAAAAGTTTGTGAACGCTCTAACTAGAGTGGTAGAGGACATAAGATCTAGGCTAGATGGCAGACAATGTCACCTTCTTGACCCTATTGGACTTTTCCAAAGCCTTCGACACGGTAAACCATACAGTACTCTGCAAAAAACCACCAGATTTCCTTTCAAGGAATTTGGGGGTCCACTTCTTTTCACGCTGTACATTAACGAGGTTCCAAATAAAATACTACACTCATCGATACGCATTTATGCTGACGACATTCAAATCTACCAGAGTTGTCCTCTTGGTTTGATTGAAAATTGTGCCCGACATAATAACCAACAGGTCGATTAAGAACGGTTTAACTCTAAATCCACATTTTTGGACCTGTCGTACTTTCCGCCTATCTATTTAGGTAACGTAGCTTTAAAGATGGTGTCTTCAGCTATAAATTTAGGTATCGTGTTCAACAGAACTTTGATATGGAACGACCACATAAACTCCACTGTCGGCAAGACCTATGGCATTCTCAGCTCAACAGTTGACACCGTTAATAAGGAGAATAATACGAGTACTTGCAAAATCTGTAGCCATTCCTGTACTCACACACGGATGTGAAATCGTTAGAAATTGTGACACTGTTAGCAAGAGAAAGCTCCAAGCCGCTAATCACCAAGGTGGCAAATTTGGTTCCGACACCATTTTACCCAATAAAACCTTGAAATACTTGGGTCACAATTATCTGTAAATATTAAATTTTGTTAATTTGATCTAAACTTTTGTTGTTCTTTGCAAAATGATTTTAAGGAAGTTGCTTTGCTCATGAAACTAGTGCAAAAATCATTTCGGGAAAGCGTCCCAATTATAATTAAAATAAATGTAAATAACTTCACATTTTATCTTACAAATAACTTTGTCCGGAAGCTCACATTGTGAACACACTCTATTCTGTCAAAAATGGTAGTGCTCAATTAATCCGTACGAGGCACTAGTGAGACTCGCAGTTTGGTTTACATTTAATTTTCCTGGTAAGATTATTTCAGTTGTTTATTTTGGTATCGTAGTCATTAACATAACGATAAGTGTAGATAATTAGTCGTAATCCCATTAAATAAAACTGTTCTACTTCCGCCAGTGTCATATAATAGTGCCCAAGATGGCCGACGACTAGTTAAAAAAATACGAACCGTTTGATTTTTTCATGCCGGGAACGTTGGCGAATATGAAAAACAAAAAAAAACATGCAACTAACAATTCATACTGGAGTCTATTATCATAAAGATTATAAGAACAATTTGCAGACATCTTCGTTTACCACTGTTAGTGACTGTCTAGACCACCAAGCGCATGCAGTATGGGGTCACTTGAAACCAAAATATTAAGAACAATTCTTGCCGATAAAGACCACATTGACACGCTTTTCTTTTTCTCAGATGGGCCTACGTCGCAATATATAAATCGTACAAACGTTTATTTGTGGTTAAAATCTTTAGTAGAGTGCTGTAAAGAAATAACCAATGCTGCCTGGTTTTATAGTGAGCCAGGACACGGAAAGGGTCCTATGGATGGAATAGGTGGATATTTGATGAGGACTGCAGACAAGCATGTACTGATGGGTAAAGATGTGTTAAAACCGCAGAAGATTTCATTGAAATTTTCACAGAGTCAACTGTCATGCTGCAAAAAATAACAAATGAGGAGATTGTTTGCATCAGAAATTGTTACCAATAGCTTGGAGGGAAGTTAAGGTCGTTTTTATACCTACACCTAACAAATAGGGGCATATAACAATAGGGCAATAGGGTTGTCATCATTTATGCTTTAAACGCTAGAGCGACTATTGGAAATTCACATTAGGAACAAACGCAGTAATGGCTTTTTGACTGGGTTAAAGCATGCATACATGAAAGGAAAATCTGTAGAAACCGCCCTGCTCGATAGAGAAGAGTCTACACTTCGGAGAGTTTGTGATGGTGGCCTTCCTCGATATTGAAGGCGCCTTCAATAGTTACAAACTGGGTTTGCAGCATGCTTGCAAGCAGGAAAATAAATTGTTCCATTGGGCAAAGCTCGGTCAGAATGTCTGTAACCAGGGGAACCACTCAGGGTGGAGTTATATCCCCACTCCTGTAGGTGCTGCTTATCAATGACATCCTCAAAAAACCTAGTACCCTAGAGTGGGTAGGAAAATACTTAAATATTTTAAGCGACATTATGGAGGTTGCCCTGAAGATGATCAGCACTTGAGCAAAAAGCTGTGGCCTCAAGGCCAACTCTTCCAAAACGGAACTGGTTCGTTTTACCAGAATGTACACGATACCGCAATTCTCAAACTCAATGGAGTGGAACTGTGCCTTTCGGACG
The DNA here is from genome assembly GCA_949129095.1 of Volucella bombylans. Lineage (NCBI taxonomy): Eukaryota > Metazoa > Arthropoda > Insecta > Diptera > Syrphidae > Volucella > Volucella bombylans. Next base: position 181,880,907 of record OX422143.1, on the reverse strand, counting down.
GTGTGCAGTATCTGGGTGTGATTTTGGACAAAAAACTGAGCTGGAATCTTAACGTAGCGGAAAGAATCAAAAAGCCATATAATGATCTTTTTATCTGCAAAAGAAAAATTTGGGGCTTAAAACCTGCTATGGTGTACTGGCTGTATACGGTGGTGGTAAGACCCATGCTTGAATACGGCGCACTAGTATAGTGGAAAGCAACAAACAAGAAAACGATTTAGAGAAAATTAGCGGCGATTCAAAGAACGACTTTCATAGCCATTACAGGTGCGCTCCGTATAATCCCTATGGCAGCATTGGACACCTTTCTGAACCTAACACCGCTTGATTTACAGATCAAAAAAACTTGCTGGCAACAGTGCGATAAGACTCACCACTAATCTGTGTTACTTCAAGAGCAGTAGTTTCGAACATGGCAAGGTACTAACGGAGCTACTGCCAGGCAATCCACTTTTAGCTTATGACATTCCTTCACTGGTCGACTTCGACATTCCGTACGATATAATCTATCCGGAGAGGGAGGACTGGGAAAAAATGCAATAATCAGAGGTCAAATGAAATTGCAATTTTCACAGATGGCTCAAGAACAGAGGAAGGAACAGAATCTTCTCAGAAGACCCAGAACTAAGAGTGTCGATAAGACTACCGGACGCAAGCAGTGTCTTCCAATCAGAGGTTCTAGTTGTCCTCAGGGTGGCTGAGCTAATGCTGATGAGATCGGTATCCGGAAGTGATATCGCTATCTATATCGATAGCCAGGCCGCACTCAAGGCTAAAGAATCAACCAACGTCAACTCTGATACAGTCAGGGGCTGTCGCACAGTGTTCAAGGCACTATGCAGTCAGAACCGGGTAAGACTGTCCTGGGTGTCAGGGCACTGACAGCGGACAGCGGACGAGCTTGCAAATATTCGACAATAGTGAGGTGCCAATATCAAACCAACGCTTTACATAGTGAAGGACACTATCGGGGAAAAAATCACAAAGACCACACAACCTAAGGTGGGCAAGTCTTGAAGGACATAGGGTATCCAAGGCTCTTTGGCCGCTTTTTGATGGCAAAAGTTCTAGAAAGTTAATAAAACTAATAAAGGGATAAGCTTAGGACAGTAATAGGAATTCTGACAGGACACTATCTCTTGCGGCAGCACGCAAAAAGACTTAAATTATCAGATACGGATATCTGCAGATTCTGCAGACACACAAACATACTGTGTGAATGTGAGGCAATATCGTGTTTAACCTAACCTAGTTTGAAAAGAAACCAAAAAGTACTGAACAGGTCACAACTTTCGGTGGTAAGATTCGGAAAGGTGTGGAAATGTCAAAATCATGCACCGACATTTTCTTCTGTCATTGGATTGAAACCACAGACGACTTATTCATATGTGGACTTACAGCCGCCACGCTTTTGTCAAGCACCTAAGCTTGTAAGATTTAAAAGACAAAAAAGTTTTTCCCTGTTCAAGGCGGAACTGTCGTTCACCCGATGGCTGTACGTTGCAAGAGTCCAACAAACTGTTGATGAAATTTTTTAGACGATTTACCTTAATTGTGGGGTCATCATCCAAGGTGAAGAAAAATTGGCATGATAGGTAAAGTCCTTATAATCCATCGGCAAGGGGCTAAAACTATCGCTCTATTATAATTTGCCCTAGGTTAGGTTAGGTTAGGTAAGAGTGGCTGTTGGAAATACCAACCCACTTAGGCCTATTGGCCCATTGTGATGCCACGTGGATCTATGATCCTCTTACTAGTGAAACCAGTTTGAGCTTATAATAAAGCGTAGGAGACTGTTAACGTCTATTTTTTCTAGATCGTTTAGGTCGTTGTAGAAGAAAGCTTCTAGATGAAGCTTCCTTCTCTGAGAGAGGGCTGGGCATGTGCAGAGTAGGTGGGGGATTGTCTCCTCCTCTTCCTCGTCCATGCAGCTTCTACGGAAATCGTTAGTAAAAGCGCCAAGCCTTCTTGCGTGCTTGCCTAGGAGGCAGTGTCCGGTAATGACACCTATTATGGCGCTGAGATGTTTCCTATCTAAAAGGATCAGACACTTAGATCGACTCAGATCCAGCCTTGGCCAGATCTGTTTGGTCGCTAGACATGTTTGTCCAGCAGTCCACCTAAGGTCCGTTCTTTTATTGGCATCTAGCTTTAGTGTTAGTTTGCACGTAGCGATTGGTATACCTATACTACCTTTGTCCGGTAGGATAGGTAGAGTGGTTCCAATTTTGGCGAGTTCATCGGCTCAGCAGTTCCCTGAAATGTCTCTATGGTCCGGCACCCAACAAAGGTGAAGGTTAAACTGCTCTGCCATCTCCATGAGATATGATCGGCATTCAAGGGCGGATTTAGAATATAATGAGACCGAGTCCAGGGACTTGATGGCGGCCTGACTATCCGAAAATATGCGGATATCCTTTGCAGCTATCACGTTTTTCTTCAGCCAGTACAGAGCTTCTTTAATCGCCAAAATTTCCGCCTGGAACACGCTACAGTGATTTGGGAGGCGGAAAGAGAGGCTTAGATTTAGCTTATCTGAGAAAACACCGCCACCATCTCCGCTATCGGTTTTAGATCCATCTGTGTAGAGATGGATTGACTTGTCCGCCATGAAAGCATCCTCCTCCCAGAATGATCTGGAGGGGAAGCTTACATGGAAGTTTTTGTCAAACCAAAGTTCAGGTATGGTGTAATCGATGTTCTCTGTGAGGATTCCTAATGTATTAAGACTGTTGCCGTGGTCCGCTGTTTAGTCGCTTTAAGGCGAATAGCTGCAGTCGCAACTACTGGCTTGCTAAAAATGTCGAGGGGTGTCAAGTGAAACAGAATATCTAATGGCGCAGAGGGGGTAGACCGCAAGGCTCCGTTTGTGCATAGACATGCTGTTCTTTGGACCCTGCTTAGTTTAATGCGGTTGACTGCATTCTCCAAGGCCGTCCACCAGACAACCACCCCGTAAGTAAGTATCGGTCTTATGACCGAGATGTATAGCCAGTGGGTTATGCGAGGTTGAAGGCCCCATTTGTTCCCAATGGCTTTTTTGCAAGAGAATAAAGCTATTGTAGCTTTATTGACTCTTTCTTTAATGTTAGGTTTCCAGTTTAGTTGCCCGTCAAAAATGAGACCCAAATATTTTGCTGTATCGTAAAAGATTAGACTGGTACCGTTTATTGAAGAGGGGTTTTTAATTGGAATTTTGTATTTCCTGGAAAAGAGGACAAGATCAGTTTTATGGGGGTTTATTCCCAATCCACAGCGATCTGCCCAGCGGGTTAATCTATTGAGATTTACTTGAAGAAGTTCTTTAATGGTATTGAGATGCTTACCTGAGACGGCTATAGCAATGTCATCCGTATAGGAAATCACCCTGCTACCACCCACTTCCAGGTTTATCAGTAGTTCGTGAACAACTAAGTTCCAGAGAAGGGGAGAGAGGACACCGCCTTGCGGCGTACCTCTACTTACATATCTTTTAGCAGAAGTCTCACCCAGTTTGGAGTTGATTATCCTGCTTTTTAGCATTAGACTAATCAGCTCCCCAAGTGAGCCGCCTACCTGCAGAGTTGACAGCGCAGTCGTGATTGCGGATGTGTTGACGCTGTTAAAGGCGCCCTCTAGGAAAGCAACCATTGTGTACTCCTTATATTGTAGGGATCGTTCGATGTGGCTAGTCAGAGAGTGCAAAGCCGTTTCCACCGACTTTCCCTTTCAGTAGGCATGTTGAGCCATTGACAGAAGTCTTGGATCAACTTTAGCTCGAATATGGATATCAATCAGTCGTTCTAAAGTTTTCAGAAGGAATGATGATAGACTTATAGGTCTGAGGTCCTTTGGGACAACATGAGAACATTTTCCGGCTTTGGGAATGAAAACTATGTTGACTTCTCTCCATAACAGTGGAATGTGGGTAAGTTCTACACAGCTCCTCATAATATTTTCCAACACTGGTAGAATAATATCTAAGGATCTCTGTAGCTCGGCAGGTATAATACCGTCCGGACCAGCAAACTTGTATGGTTTGAAGCTATGCAGCGCCCAGAGCAGTTTGTCTCTCGTAATCAGACCATGAATTTTGGTCACGGTTGCAGTAGGCCTGTTTGGACTGCTACTGACCGCGAGTTGGGAGCTACCTGGAAAGTGGGTGTCCAGAAGCAGGTTGAGTGATTCATCACTTGAGGTTGTCCAAGAGCCATCGGTTTTTTTCAAACAGCTGGGCATCATAGGATTTGTAGAGATGATCATCATCAGGCTGAATTGGATGTATCTGTGGTCTGAAAATGAGTGTTCAGACGATACCGTTCAGTCCTTTAGCCTTTGAGTGATGCTGTCGGAGGCAAGAGTGATATCTAGCACTTCCTGTCGGGTGGGCTCATTGCCAATGTTGCAAATAAAGAGGTTAGTACTTAAAATATAGTCTAAAAGTGACTCACCTCTATGTGCCCAAGAGCTCATCTTCTATCTCTGATCGTGTAGAACCTCTAATTACTTCGTCATCGGTTTCCATTTCCGACAGTGTGTCAGAAGAGGAGACCGACGGCTTGGTAGTCGTCGCTATCCAATTCTGGAAAGGATATCGACGCTCCAAGATCCGAGGTTGTGATGTCAGGTATTAAAGGAGGAGGAGGTTGCTTATCAGCATCCAGCTCATCCTTTTTGTACACCCTTAAATGAATGGACTCGAATCCAAACTGAATCATGCCTTTCGTCTGCGCCAGAGGATTAAGGGATTCCTTATTGATCACAATTAACGCGCATCTATGTATAGGAGCCCTTTAGTTCCTCCAGTTTCGCGGCTTTTCAGTCATGAGTCGGAAGAGTCGGGTTGCTGAGCCGGATGATTTCCAGAATACTTTCTGGAGAAGAGGGTTCGGCTGGAATCCAGGTACGAGTTCGAGGTCTACTAGGAATGTCTTCCTTAGATACGACCTCGAGTTTTGCACCTGGCTAAATCTCTCCTAAACCATCGATGGCCTTGGTGAAGAGATCGAGAGATCTCTGATTGGAGCAAGCGATGAGCTTGACATGGCCTTGGTGCCAGCCAGCGTCGCTTGTGATGGGAGGTGGTCAGGGGTTTTCCCGCATTATGGCCAAGAAGTTGCTCGAGAGCTTCAGCTTGACCAGTTGCCACCGTTCGGTGTAATGGAACCGTCGGTTTCGCTCCTGTCGATCACCGCGATCACCAATGCGTCCTTTAGGACTTCATTGTAAGACCTCAGAGATCTGCTGTTGGATGGCCCAGGGGTTGTAGAACTGTGTGTTTTGGGCCTCTTGGAAACGGTACGGTTTCCTCCAACGATCTCTGGTGCTTAGAGGAGTCTTTTAACGTTTTGGGAGCAGTGGAAGCAGTGGGAAATCCGTCTTTTAGGATGTTTTTAGCCCACTCAACCTTGCTCTTTATTTCCGCACTTCTCTCAACCTCCGGAATGGATCCGAAGGTTTTGATGATGCGTGAAGCATTTCGGCGTATTATGTAGAGCGCCTTAGATGGAGCTTGCCGATGCGGCTGAGCTCCAGATTCCTCTTTGGAGGGAGGAGTTTTGGTAGCAGCGACAAGTCCGTGGCCTGCCACAAACTTACTGCTGCTGGGGACGGGGGAAGTGATAGGACCATGGCTTGCCACAGTCTTAACACTCCCTGAAGGATTGGTAGCAGCGACAAGTCCGTGGCCTGTCACAAACTTGCTGCTGCTAGGGGTGGAGGAAGTGATAGGACCAGGGACCAGTCTTAACACTTCCTGAATTCTTATTTTTTGGCTCGTTCCGTTTGCCTTTAGAGGATGGCGCACCATGGCCTGCCACAGTTTTGCCTCCTCTCGGCAATGTAGGAGCCTTGCCGGTAGTGGGTGTAGTCACCGTTCCACCGCCCGGTAATGAAGGAGTACCGGCCTCGGTTTTTGTTTTTTGGTTGTTATCCATTAATGGTCCCACGAGTAGCGGAGAAAGGGGTGTCCATCTGTACAGAGATCCGCTGTATACAGATAAGGCTAGCTAATCCGGAGGTCGCCAGGTATCCGGATACTCCGTTCGCGACTGAGCTATTTTTGGAGATACTGGGCCCTCAGCCAGGTGGATCTTCAGCACGGGTCGTATAACACCTTGATCCAGCCCAGGGGAATGATGGAGTTGGGAAGGGGGGGTATCCTTTGGTTTCAGGACTCGTCTGGAGAATTTCTTCTCGAGATTCATTGACCCTACTCAGCCTCTACAACTCGACAAGTTCGATGCTCGCGGTAGAAGATAATTTGCCCTAGCTCCGTAAGAATCTTTGTGGGCTTTTGTACAGTTACATTTTTCCCATCAATCTGGAATATAAAAGGACCATTTTGTAGTACCAAATTCTATATTTTGATTTTGGTAAACGTTAAACTTCGTTAAACTTCGAAAGACAACGATCATGACAATTCGAAAATATTGCCCGAGTAAGCAATCCTTCCTTGTTAGGAGACAGTATGAGAAAGTCGGGTGGTGTTGTATACGAAGATAAGGGCTTTTATAACACACAAAAAAGTACAAAAGTTTGGCCAAACAAACAAAGTAAGGCGTAGTTGAAAGAAGTGTTCCTCTTAATTCTAAATCGGTTAAAACGTTTATACTACTGCAGAATCATAAATGTGCAACACCAACACCAGTTTGTCAGTCCAATACTAAGACCAAGATCAAAAGGGTACGTAGAAAAAGAAATTTTCGTTGATGAAGTAGTCCTCCATCCAACCCAGAACAGTTGGTACAACTTTTATAAGGCCGAAGAAAAACAACGCCGCGGAAAAGAGCCCATCCATCCTAAGTCATTCAAGAACTTCCAAAGCATATTCCTGCTTAATATTGCCTACAATTCTTGTAGTCAGTGTTCCATGTGAAGGACTAAAGCCGTTTTGCACCACATTCATCCCCCATTATCGAATATAGTCGCAGTCTCTTTATTGAGCTCAATGTCGCTTAAGACGGCATTCACCGCATTGAGAATATACCTCAGTTTGGAGATCCCACCAAAACTGATTCAGTTAGTTCACCCCTCGTCCGAGAATTCGCGGTGCAGCATCAAAACCACCGAATTATTTATTCCAAACATGTTCCGGGTTCTAGCAAGAAGATGTGATATGATCAGGAGCAGATAATGTGAAAAGCCGACAAAATCGTCCAGGTGCTCGGTTACGTAGACAATCTTGATATTATTGGTCGTTTCCAGGGTGCCAATTTTAAGCCAAACGAATTGGTCTTGTGTTCAATGAGGAGAAGGCAAAATATATGCTGCTGACCAACTATAACTATACAATCGACAGCTACAATATAATTTTGAGACAGCAGCGTGGTAAAAATAAATTCCACAAATGACAGCCTTGTTGAGATTTGTCAGAGGATAACATTATGCAACGGTTTTGTCCAAACAATTAGCGTTCAAACTCCTAAATCGAAAGACAAAAAGCAAATTTTTGAGCTGAATACTGGATGGGGAGGACAACAGTAGAGCATACCCCTCGAAAGGAAAATTGTGCAACTAATGCAAGAATGCTTATTTGAAATGAGCGTTCTGAAGCTGATGGAAGTTCCAGGCGGCTGCGTGTGGTATCGTTCGGGAGATTGGATTCTAAAGTTTTGTTTCAGTCGTGATCATGCGTTGGAGTATCGAGCAGCGAGCATTTGCCTTAGAGGCCTTCGGAAATTGCTTTAATCGCTTGCGCCATTCGGTAGTGTCCCCGACCGGAAATCAATTCTTTTGTGGGTCACAATGTTCAACGAAACCGGTTCTGAAGAACTGGAATGGAGGAAAAGATACAACAGCGAAATCAACGAGCTGTATACAAATTTGGATGTAGTCCGGAAAGCAAAAGTCCGTTGACTGTAGTGGCTCGGGCAGAAAGGGTCTTTGAGTCGAACTTTCGGCTTAAAAATCAAGCAATAGCGACACCTAAACCTGAGAGTTTTCGTGGGTAAGAAAGTGCGGAAGCCCAATTGCTGGAGACCAGTTAATGATGCCCCTGTCGGATGGGGCAACGAAAGTCAATGCTGTGATTGCTGCTAGTATAAACACAGATGTGCCAAAGATCTATCTATGGATGCAAGCTAACGACATAAGTAATGTGACATCGATGTCTCATTCTAAATAAAACATCACTACCGACAGCAACAATTTTAAGGTCTACCTGGTATAAATACTCATGCAGAATTAAATTCAAACAACGACATCAGCGTAAACACTAATTGATTTGCCATTTGCCATTTGCCATATAAAAGAAAGCTGGGTGGGTAAAAAACAATGTGAAAGGTGCTCTTCTGTGGATCCATTCATTCGGCAAGAAACCTTCGAAAGTTTTACGCATGAGTCCTAGAGCAGACGCCATGGAATCAAACCAACACCAAATACTATACATCGACTTCCATTTAAATTTCGAACTGAATCTGGAGAACATTTCTGCATGAATGCTCCCCCATTCCATCCAACAGATGCCGATGACGATGACGATGACGATGATGGTTATGGTTATGGGAAATTGCCTATGTCTTTCATTTGTCTGTGCTCCGATGGGAGCTGGAACAGATTTGTAAAACATCGAAGGGAAAAATGAAATAATTGAAATCGTTCAAGGATAACAAATACGTTCTTTCAATTCAATTTCTTTCAATTCGTTGGTGTTGGGTTGTTCCGTTGTTCGGTTGTTCTGGTGTTCGGGTATTTGGATGTTGGAGTTTTGTTTTCGTTTCATTTGAGCGTATCAGAGAGTGCGAGTGAATGGTGGGGATTTTCATGAAATTTCCTTTTGAAGTTTTATTTACCATTATTATGGAGCAGCAAGCAAAACCATCCTCCTTCCTGTATGGCCTACGCCTAAAAATTAAATCGGTGGTAGAGAATCGATTGATTCTCCTCACTCCTCACTCTTTGTTACGTGGTTTGGTTTGACGGGTTTGGCTGTGTGAAAATAGGTCCTTTCTCAACCTGGGATCGTGATGTTACCTTAATGCGAATTGACGATGCGGAAGTGTCGACTGGATCTCCCACTTAGGTTCGACAGGTTTGATTTCGTAGTGTGTTCCTGAGCTACCATTATTTTGTTTGCTCCTCCTTTGGTATTTGCGCGGCTCTTATTTATTTTCATTTTCATTTTCATTTCGGTGAATCTGCTTGATGTTGATGCCTTTGAAAGAGGATATGCGCTGGGCCTCCGCTCACTCACTTATTGGGGATGATACTGCTGACGGTAAAAATCTGTCCATGATAGCATATTGCGAGAGAATTTCAATTTTTGTTGGGTTCTGCTTGTGCTGACAACGGCAGCAACGTATAGGTGTCCACGATGTCCACAATGTCGCCATGTTTGGCCCAAATGCAAGTTATTTGAACAGACCAATGCGTTAATCTTCTGACCGTGGGAAAAGTAACATTGCCACAAGAAACCGTATATAATGTGCCTTCAAACTTTTACCAACGAATTTTCAAAAAAAAAAAAACAAGAAATAAAAGTTGGACAACGAATAGAAAAAGACCGTGGTGTGCTTATTTTCTTATTATTGTTTTTGCTTCCCTTTATTTGTTGTATTAGTCATTTAGTATTGCGTCACAGACCTTAATAACTTGATAAATTGGAAAACCTGGGCAACGATAATCGATTTGGAAGCGTGTTATCTTGGCTTAGCCAAATGGATTTTCTTGCCACCAAGTTGGATGGCTTTATTTGCATAAGGTGTGCTGCAATCATTGTTAGACAATTTGGGAAATACGGTGAACTATACAATACTAACTATGTAAGTTGCTCGTACGTTTTTTTTTATGGTTTTGTGGGATAGAGGTCATGAGAAATGCCTTAAGAGCATCGAAAGCCTAAAGGTCAGTGTGGGACTTTAACCGCACTAAAAATATGTCCTCATCGTCCGGACGAGAACCACAGTTAGGTATTTCGTCAGAAGGATGCCCTTAGCAAAGGCTCAAAGCGTTCGTCTAGTCGTCACTGTCAAGTTTGTGGAGAAGTTACTATTATTATTACTCTTGTCTCCGACAGCATCACCCAAAGGCTAACAAATTGGATGATATCGTCTGAACACTCCTTTTCAGACCATAGATACATCCAATTCAGTCTGAGTGATGCTCCTCCCCGCCAACCAGCTTTCCGGAACTACCGGAAAACTGATTGGACAAAATATAGAGGAATACTGTCGGAAACGATATCCTCTAAACTATCAAGTCCTCCGAGTGACACCAATGAGCTCGACATGAAAGTCAGGGAATTTACTCTGACTCTCAATAAGGCTATGGCCGCTTTCTGTCCTCTTATTCAACCAAGAGGCAAGAAAAAGCCCCATTGGTGGACATCGGCACTGGGACTGCTCAGAAACGCCTGTAGAAAACTTTTCAACGCAGCAAAAAGCACAAGAAAAGTGACCGACTGGGACTCATATAAAGAATCCCTCAAATTATACAAAAAAGAACTGAGGAAGGCAAAGCGACAATCCTGGAGGTCATTCTGCGACAAAATTACAGAAACCTCTGAGGCATCGCGGCTAAGAAAAATCCTCTCCACAAATCCTATGATGCCCAGCTGTTTGAAAAAAACCGATGGCTCTTGGACAACCTCAAGTGATGAATCACTCAACCTGCTTCTGGACACCCACTTTCCAGGTAGCTCCCAACTCGCGGCCAGTAGCAGCCCAAACAGGCCTACAGCAACTGGGACCAAAATTCATGGTCTGATTACGAGAGACAAACTGCTCTGGGCGCTGCATAGCTTCAAACCATACAAGTCTGCTGGTCCGGACGGTATTATACCTGCCGAGCTACAGAGATCCTCAGATATTATTCTAGCAGTGTTGGAAAATATTATGAGGAGCTGTGTAGAACTTATCCACATTCCACTGTTATGGAGAGAAGTCAAAGCTGGAAAATGTTCTCATGTAGTCCCAAAGGACCTCAGACCTATAAGTCTATCATCATTCCTTCTGAAAACTTTAGAACGACTGATTGATATCCATATTCGAGCTAAAGTTGATCCAAGACTTCTGTCAATGGCTCAACATGCCTACTGTAAAGGAAAGTCGGTGGAAACGATATAAGGAGTACACAATGGTTGCTTTCCTAGACATAGAGGGCGCCTTTAACAACGTCAAAACATCCGCAATAGCGACTGCGGTGTCAACTCTGCACGTAGACGGCTCAATTGGGGAGTTGATCAGTCTAATGCTAAAAAGCAGGATAATCAACTCCAAGCTGGGTGAGACTTCTGCTAAAAGATATGTCAGTAGAGGTACGCCGCAAGGCGGCCTTCAACCTCGCATAACCCACTGGCTATACATCTCGGTCATAAGACCGATACTTACTTACGGGGTGGTTGTCTGGTGGACGGCCTTGGAAAATGCAGTCAACCGCATTAAACTAAGCAGAGTCCAAAGAACAGCATGTCTATGCACAAGCGGAGCCTTGCGGTCTACCCCCTCTGCGGCATTAGATATTCTGCTTCACTTGACACCCCTCGACATTTTTAGCAAGCAAGTAGCTGCGACTACAGCTATTCGCCTTAAAGCGACTAAACAGTGGCCAAATAATTCATCTGGCCACGCCAATATTCTTAATACATTAGGAATCCTCACAGAGAACACCGATTACACCATACCTGAACTGTGGTTTGACAAAAACTTCCATGTAAGCTCGCCCTCTAGAGCCTTCTAGGAGGAAGATGCTTTCATGGAAGATAAGTCAATCCATTTCTACACAGATGGATCTAAAACCGATAGCGGAGTTGGTAGCGGTGTTTTCTCAGATAAGCTAAATCTAAGCTTCTCTTTCCGTCTTCCAAATTACTGTAGCGTGTTCCAAGCTGAAATTTTGGCGATTAAAGAAGCTCTGTCCTGGCTGAAGAAAAACGTGATATCTGCAAAGGATATCCGCATATTTTCGGATAGTCGGGCCGCCATCAAGTCCCTGGACTCGGTCTCATTAAATTCTAAAATCGCCCTTGAATGCCGATCGTTTTTCATGGAGATGGCATAGCAGTTCAACATTCACCTTTGTTGGGTGCCGGGCCACAGAGACATTCCAGGGAACTGCAGAGCCGATGAACTCGCCAAAATTGGAACCACTTTACCTGTTCTACCGGAAAAGGGAAGCATAGATATACCAATCGCTACGTGCAAACTAACATTAAAGCTGGATGCCAATAAAAGAACAGACCTTGGGTGGACTGGTGGACCTACATGCCTGGCGACCAAACAGATCTGGCCAAAGCTGGATCTGAATCACTCTAAGTGTCTGTTCCTTTTAAATAGAAAACATCTCAGCGCCATAATATGTGTCATTACCGGACACTGCCTCATAGGCAAGCACGCAAGAAGGCTTGGCGCTTTTACTAATGATTTCTGTAGAAGCTGCATGGACGAGGAAGAGGAGGAGACAATCCCCCACCTACTCTGCACATGCCCAGCTCTCTCTTAGAGAAGGAAGCTTCATCTAGGAGCTTTCTTCTACAACGACCTAGTCTCCTACGCTTTATTATAAGCTCAAACTGGTTCCAGTAGTAAGAAGATCATAGATACACGTGGCATCACAATGCGCCAATAGGCCTAAGTGGTATTTCCAACAGCCACTCTTACCTAACCTAACCTACTCCTCGCTGGAAACGCTCACTTTCTCGGCGGCGTTCTATAGCTCTCAGTTCGATCATCAATGTCACGATTGAGTCTTCAATAGCCTGCCATTTCCGGAGGCTGTTTAACATACTGCGGACCAGGTTTATCGCTGAAGCTAGTTCCCCAATCGCTTCGTTAATGGAGCTCCAGATGTGCTCGAATTTCGAGCACAAAAACAGAACATGCTCCGCATTATCTATTGTTCTGTCACAGTTTGGGCAGTGAGGATCATCTTCAATGCCGAAGCGATGGAGATAGCCTCTAAAGCAGCCATGTCCACTGAAGGCTTGCTTAAGGTAGTAGTTTACCTCTCCATCCATGCCTCCTCTGCAGCCATTTATCGACGTTGGGGATTAGGGCATACGTCCATCTACCCTTTTGGGAATGGCTCCATATACTTTGTCATGCACGAATTGTATTACACCGGGCATCCTCTTTTGGCAGGTTGTACCGTCGGATCGGTTGCATGCAGCGTCATCAGAGATGGTCCTATTTGCGCTCACTACACGGAACGCGCTCAGGCGGTGTGTGGAAGCTTAGTCATTACTGATGCCCAAATGGGAGCTGCGTACAAAATCACCAAACTGGTGACCCTTGCTAGCAGTCTTCGTTTACTAGACCGGATGCCCGATGTATTTGCCATTATCCAGGACAGAGCCATTATGATCCTATCGGCTTTACCTTTTACTTGCTTTAGATGATCCTTAAAGCAGATCCTTGAGTCTAAGAGGACTCCGAGGTATCACAGGAAAGGCTGCGATGTGACCGTAAAATCACCACACTTCTCTCTTTTTCTTTGTAGTCAAGAGGACTGCTTCGGTCTTCTGTGCCGCCAGGTCCACTCCATTTCTTTGCAGCCAACTGATCACCATGCCGACCACGTGTCTACTAGCCTAAACATGATTCTTAAGATTGCCTAAACAGAGCCAGACCTAACATCAGACAGTGGCAGCGCGTTTACACAGCACATGTTAGGCCGCTTCGATGTCTTCAAAGCAGAACTGGCATGTATCTGACTGCATACTTCACATTTTGTTGAGATGGTATTTGAGTGAGAAATTATTAGGGTGTCAGTTAGGATCATGTCCTTAGCTTCGTTCATTACGTTTATTCTATTCGTGTTTTCGTGGCAAGAGAGGAACTTTTTATGTTCCCAAGATATTGGGCCAATAAATGGAGACTGAGGAACCGCTCTGGCGGGCCTTAAGAGTATTGAGGGCTGGTTGAATAGCTGACAATATATTGATGTGTGTTCTTCGAGGGCTGCTTCTGGTGAATTCATTGGAACAAAGCTCGATAGTTTAATCTTTTTTTATTTTTCTTATATGATGAACAAATGACGTAATACAAATGAAAGAAGGAATCTTATACTGCTGACCCTTCCTATTGATTTTGCTTAGTGAGCAGAGACTGACACTTGCCATACATGGATGGTGTTGTCAGAGTAGCCGGCGAACAAAGTCTGTCCATCGGTAAACCACAAGCACTGTGGCTGGTCGGCCTTTGATGTTTACGAAACAACCTCTGGGCGGAGGTCCTCGACGGTCTTTTTGCATGCCAAATTCCAGATCTTGATGGACTCACAGCAAGTAGCTATTTGGTGAGAAGCACAATGCATTGATGATGTCGTTGTGTTCCAAAGTGTACAAGTTCTTGCCGTCATTAAGAACCCACAAGAGAGCCTTGGCGTCCTTGCCTCCGGAGGTGCATAGGGAATCATCGGGCGAAACGGTAACGGTATTCAAGTAGCCACTGTATCCATGGTGATTGTTCTTCAACTTGCAATAGGCCAAGTTTCAGATCTTGACGAGTGGTTTGGTAAAAAACGAACGCATGATACCCAGTCACTGTGTCCATCTTCTTGGATGGTGTACTTGCACTCGGCCAAAGTGTTCCACAAGTTGATGGTCTTGTCCTGGGAGCCGGAAACGATTTTACGATTGTCAGCAGAGAAGTGTGGTCTTCAAAACGACGGGTGGTCTTGCCAGCGGCCAAATCCCAGAGACGGAGAGTCTTATCCCAGGAACCAGACAGTGCATAGTTGCCATCGGATGAGAGGACAATGTCACTGATAAAGTGCGAGTGTCCACACAAACGCTTCTGTGGGAAACCGTAGTTATTGTCCTCATCGCGGGTCAATTTCCAGACAATGAGGGTTTTATCGCGAGAAGCGGAGATGATAGTGTCGGGATCCTTTGGATTGGTGGCAATTTGGGTGCCATGCAATTGCAATGTCTCAGACATGATTTATCGAAAAATTTATTTGGAGCTCCTGGTTAGAAGATAGAAGTATTCCAAGTCTGAAGGTAAGACCAAAAACTACGGCTCCTACCCCGTTTGACATGTTCGTATTGTCAGTACACCCGTTGGATTGAATTAGGTTAGGTAAGATTAGCGGGTTGATGAGGGAGGAGCTGGAGCCGAGTCCATTCTATACCTCATCACACTTAGGTCTATGTAGACCCATTGCGAAGCCCGAGTGGGGGAATTGGAAGGGTATGGAAATTTAATTGCGGTTCCTGCTTCTGGTTTCCGTTTTCCGCTGAGTGGGTCTAAGCCATCTTGTTGCATCCGCGAATTTGAGAAGTCGTAGAAGTAATAACTTCCTAACGTTCTTTGTCTCAAATTACTGACGCTGAGACAGTGGCACAAAAAGTGGAGGGTATCCTCCCGCGGATCTATGTTCCCACAACCTTTGCAGAGGTGCATGCAGCCCTAGATGATTATGGCCTGTGAATAATCAAACAGCCCAGCTCCGTTTTTCAAGATAAGTTTACTTCTTCTGGATTTGCTGAGTTCCGGGGATAATTGCCTTGAGGTTTCGCAGGTTGGAAAGTTTTTTTATCGTTCGGTCCACTTGTATTTTCAGTGTGCACAGAGGAGGTTTAATACTTTGATCTGCCAGTTCAATTTCTAGAGAGGATCCTTTTCGAACTAGTCTGCATGCTCATTGCTCATTACCTGCCACTCCTATGTGTCCAGCGTAACCTTATGCTGAACGTAAAGAACCTTAACCTCTTCATGACAGCGCTTCACAATTTGATGTCGACTGCCGCTATTGCCTTGATGGCAGCCTGGTTTTCAGTAAATATAGTGACATCCTTCGTGGGGTATTGCATTTATTGCCGCAAGTTTGGTTGCTTCTGCTACAATCAATATCTTAGTCTAGAAAGTCCGTTAGACATCTTGAGCATCGTGAGTTCAATTGATCGGAGAAGATCGATCCATCCATCCGAGAAAATGGATATCCAGTTCTGTACCATTTGGCTTCTATCACATTTCTCTCTGCATACAGGCGAATGATGTTTCGGTATCATGAGAACCAAGTTCACTTGTAAGAATTGAGGCGTGACCTTTCGGATTTGGTTTCCACCCATTAAACTGACTCAATCGTAAAGCGCTTTTCGCTGCAAATTCTTGCAAGTATAGATCTAGGGACAAGACGTCAAGTAGTCCCGCTTTTGGCGTCGTTTTCATAGCATGAGTCATGCTTTGTACAATATAAGCATGCTATCCTCTGTACTTTTGCAATTAACGTAAGGTAGATAGTTTTATTTTTGGATTGCCACCATCCAACATCCATAGGACAGTCTTGGGGTTAAGTCCCCATTTGCGACCACATATATGGCTGTAATCGTAAAAGCTATCGTTTCTTTCTTTACACGTTCTTCGACACTGAGATTCCAACTTAGTTCACTATATATGTAGTACGATACCTAGATACTTCGTCGGAGGGTTGTCCCATCTATGGAAGGAAGGTCCAATTGTGGTATTATCCTCTTATGTGTGAATAGAATAAGCTCTGGTTTTTGCGGGTTGATCAGAGCTTAGCCCATTCCCTAAGAATTCTAAGGGCATAGTCTAGAAGTTCGCTGATAGTGGGGAGGAACTTGCCTATGGCCATAAGAACCACATTTAAACGTATTAAAATCAAAGATCGTAACCCCGGGAGTGGAACACTTGGCCCCCGTGGAACAGAAAGCTACAAGTGAATCCAGAAGAGATCCCTTTAAGAGACATGCACGGGTGCAACGAATACCACCGTCGACATCGGCAGTTAACACCCCTGTAGGTCTGCATGACCCGGCCGCAGAAAATCCTCCAGCAGGAAAGCCTCCAGCCGCTCGGGATATATTCCAGACCACCGTAGGCAGTAGCACCACAGAAAATTCGACTGAAGAGGAACTGAGGAGACTAGTAAGACATGTTGAAGCCCGAAAATCTACGCGAGAGCTTATAGATTTGAGTCCTACAGAAACTCAGCTTCCCCTCTAGGCTCTCGAAGAGCAAAAACTCGAAGACAAAATTTCCAAGGAAGTACAGATATGTTGCGATATCTTAAAAATGATGAAGAATGCCTGTGTTAAGAAACAAACTGTTAGCACAGACATCAGAAACGGAATTGCTGCATTAGAGGAATCGCTGGACAAAATGAAGTGGGACGCAAAAGTCCGAACCTCCCTGAAGCCAACTCGGAAGATACCGCCAGCAAACGAGAACAAAAAGGCACGAGAAGAGACAGCTCCAACTACAAAGTCAAGACCCCCAGCCGGAAACAAGAGACCTCCATCTAGTCCTCTTGTAAAACAAACGGATAAGAAAACTAGAAATTTTTCAATTCCAGTAAACAAATCAAAACAGGAGAAGGCGTGGACACTGAAAACATTAAACACAGAACAGGACAGCTTTGCAAAAGTTCTCAAGAAAAAGAAATGGAAAACTCCAGCTACACCCAAACCTACTCCTAAGGAACGCCTAAGAGAAAGCCCTACAAATAAAACCAGGCAGAAGGAAAGTAGGCACCGGAAATTCAGGAACGAGGCGATCCTTATCAAACCAGAAGGCAAGGAAAAATACACTGATATTCACGGGAAATCCGGAGAAAAGCAAACCCCGATGAAACCGAAACTGTCATCAAACCGGTGCGACAAACAAAACAAGGGGAAGGCTTTTGGGATATTCCTTATAAATATTTTAGGAGAAAGAGCTACGGTTCGCAATCTTGAAGAAAAAGTTACACTCGAAATCCGGGACTTGGATGAACTGTTCAAGTGTTTCGGATACGGACACCATCGGGCAACCTGCAAGGGCACGGACAGAAAAGGATAAGGGCTCTGCTCTGAAGGAGGCCACAAAAAGATCGACTGAAGAAAATCATCAAAATGTTGCCTATGTGCGGATCTGCAAACACCAGCGTTTGCCTTAAATCATGTGCCGGGGTCCGGTAAGTGTCGAGTTTTCCGAGAGCCACTTGAAAATGCGAAGAAAAAGGCTTTACAATGACCAGAATCGTACAGGAAAATATCCACAGGAGTCGAACGGCTGACAATCTATTGTCTGCATTACTAAGCGAACAGTACGTAGACAAAGAGACATACTGGATAGTGGACACCTTAGGAACCGCCGCAATCTGGATACCAGACACAAGGTCATTCTCCCTGAAAAACCAAGATACACAAAGAGGTTTCGCGTGGGTCAGGACCGATGGACTTACGGTTGTAAGCATATATTTCAGCCCGAACGACAGGATCGAAAATTTCCGCCAAAAACTGGATGATCTGGAGGACTTCTTAAATGGAACGACAAGCGAGATCCTGGTTGCCGGCGACTTTAACGCCAGAGCTCACGAGTGAGGAATGCCAACTACAGACTGTCGAGGAAGGCAAATACTTGAGATGGCTGCGAGACAAGGTCTAAACGTAGCAATTTGCCAGGGCAAAGAGAAGATTATACGGGCAGCGATCATCAACACATTGTTTTTGATTTAGAAGCAAACCAGCGAACTCCTATCTGGAACCGTTCACCAGCACTGAGATGGAACATCAACAGGTTAGACGAAGAGCTTCTCAAATCCGTCATTGAAGAAGGAGACAGTGCCGTGCTCCAAGTACAAGGATCCGCGGAGATGGCTACAACTTAGGCGCATAGTCACCAGGGGAAGGAGAAGACACGCTGAAAACATAGAGGAAGCTCTAGCGGAGTTCAGAACAAAAGATCCGAGCGCAAGAGGGCCATCAATTCGAGTAAAAAACGGAAGTGCGAGGATCTCCGCCGAAACTCCAGGTTTCAGCGAAGAAGAGTTGGGACAATGCAGACAATGAAAAACAGAAGAGCACCTGGCCCAGATGGAATTCCAGCAGAAGTAATAAAAGTGACTCCCCAAGCATGCCCTAACCTGCTGCTCAATATGTACAACAGTTGCCTCGAAGAAGGAGTCTTTCCAAAGAGCTGGAAAAAGCAACGATTGGTACTGATCAGCAAAGGAAAAGGAGACCCAGACCCTTATGTATGTTGGACACAGCGGGAAAACTGGCGGAAAATCTGCTCAAATCACGGCTCACATATGCAGTACAAAGAGCGGGAGACTTAGCAGGAAGGCAGTACGGCTTCAGGAAAGGACGTTCCACGGTCTGAGCTATTGAAGAAGTGGTGAAGTCTGTTCAAACCGCCAACAAGGAAGTTGCCGCTCTAAGAAGATCGTTTTGCTGGCAACCCTGGACGTAAGAAATGCATTCAACTCAGCCAGGTGGAGTGATATACTAAATGCGTTAGAAAATATATTCAACATCTCAGCCCATCTATTACATATGATGAAGGACTATCTCAGGGATCTGGAGCTGATCTACGAGACCACAGAAGACCTACGAAGGAAGGAAATAACATCTGGAGTGGCACAGGGATCAATCCTGCGACAAGACCTCTGGAACATCTCCTATGATGATATACTGCGGGTGGAGATGCCCGAAGACACCTTTCTCGTTGGGTACGCAGACGACATCGCGGCAGTGATAACGGTAAGAAACACTGAAAACGCACAAAGAAAGTTGAACCAAGTCATGAGACGAACAACCTTCTGGATGGATGAGCGCTGTCTTAGTTTGGCAACAGAGACAACTGAGATAGTCCTTTTGACGAAGAAGAAAATCCCGACACAAATAGACTTCCAAATTGGTTCTGAAGTCATTAAGAGCAAGGACGCAGGGAGGTATTTGGGATTGAGGCTTGACACAAAACTAACTTTCTGGCAACAGATAAAGTACGGAGCGGAAAGAGCCTCTAGAGTTACAACATCACTCAGTAGAGTAAGCGCAGGCTATTAATGTCAACAACGCATGCCGTTCTCCTATATGGAAGTGAGATCTGGGCAGACGTGGAGCTCTACGCTTGGCTAGCTCTTACTGAACGGTGTCGGAACCAGCCGTCCTTGTAGTAGCAGGAGTGACTCCCATTGATCTCCTAGCGGCACAAAGGAAGTACGTCCACGAAAATAAGGCGGACATCGGATTGAAAGCGGCAATCGACCAAGTGGCAAGAGCGCTGGATGTCGAAAAACAGAGGATTCGAAAGAATGCGGAGAGAGCTGGACACACGGGGATGGTCAACGCCAGCCTCCTTATGGTGCGTAAGGCATTTCTTCTCCCCCCAAAAAGAAAAAAACAAAAAAAAATTTGCATTGATGGTCATGTGAACTCCAGAGTTTCTTAAGTTTCTACACACAGCGGGAATATTGATATTGTTAGAGGATCCTTGGATGTTAAGGAAGACTGCTAATGTGTGATCTTTGTCTTAAATACTTTGAATCGATATTGGAAATAGGGATCTGTTGCCCTCATCTTAAGGGCAACACTAACTAACTACCAATAATTACAGAGCGTTTCAGTTTGGAAGTTTGTAGGTAAAAACCTTTAGCATTCACAGCAGTTTTGAAGTCTTGAAATCACCTGCTGGAACCTGGAGGAACACAGAAATATTTCTCTTTGTTCCCTTCGATCATGACGACAAGGTGATGCAAGGCTATTATCGTCGTATGCATTTATAAATGGTTTACTATGAAGGCGGAATTTTAAATGTTAAGGAACACAGACGAAACACAACTCCCTTCATGCTGTCGAAATGTAGATAAGTTCATAGCTGGATCTAAAGATAAATAGTATCCGACGAGAATGTTCAATCCATATTGCATTTGGACGAGAAAAAGAACTCAATTACTGCCAAGATCTTGGTCGAGTTTAAGGTGTCCATTTTGTTGATGTAGCGCCATTGGGCATATTGTGGGGTATTGTGTGAGTTTACAGCTTAGAGGTAATTTTGGATCAGTGATCTGAGTCTCAGGGAAAGGATTTTACAAAAGCAATCCTTGTGTTTCTCTATTGCTTAGTGTATAACCACTACCGCCAGTCGTACCAGGAGCGGCAAGTATATAGTTCTCATTCTGGAGTCACGGCTTGCCCGGAAGAACGTCTCCAGAGAACTTTTCCTTTTGTTAAGGCCATCTAATTCAACAATCTTTTGCCTTGTAAGAAGAGAAAACTGGTCTTCTTATCAGATCCGATCTTAATCTCTCTTTCATTCCTAAATACACGCGACTTTGCAGTTGTAGTGCTTACCTTCAAAGATGGCAAAAGAACATGATTCTCATCTTTGACAACGATGAACCTATATTATCCAGGTACCTGCTTGATGAAGTCGCCCAAAATCAGCAGCCAATCATATTGAGCCGTGATGGTAATGTACACCCCGACTTGTATGGTATATGGCGTAGTACAGACACTAGCTCCACCGTTGAGTCAATCTTTGAGAGTTCTCAACAGTCGACATCGTAATATTATTAACAACCTCAAGACAAAATATTACAGCAAACACAAGTACAAATGAATGTTTCCAAGACTGATTTCAGTGACCAAGAGCTAGAGAAATCTGTTGTGCACTTTTTGTCCTTCTTGTCTTAAAAATGAATCCCTGGGCATTTCAAAGATTTAAATTATGTCTTTTCTATATAGAACCTTGACAGAGTCTACAAGAAATCTCTGTGGTTCTAGGAATCATGCAGCCACAACTGGTTTAAATGCTCATCAATGAAGACCACGCTAACCTAACCTAACTAATAGAAAAGAAAAGAGTCATTTCAGAAATTGAAAAGTGGCGATATTTACGAGTATTACTTTACATTTAACATCCTTAAAATGTTTCCACCCACACAGCGCGTGCAGTAGAAAAATTAAGAGGAAAAAAAATAGATTCCGATTGACGTTGGTTTTGAATGTTTGCAGATTATAATGGCTTGGGAATAAAGAGCAAAACAAGGTATTGCGAGGAGCACAGAAATTGACAAGAGTGCTAAGATTGAAGATGTCAGTCAAATTCCATTCCAAAGAGAATAGCTCTTGTTACCATATCTGCAACGGCATTCACATCTGCGTCGAAGGAACATAAAGAATAGTTAGGATTCCTAAAGATGCTGTTATGGATTCAATTCTCATATTGACATATAGTTCATCTCGGAACATTTTTTATAACTGTGTAGTCGAGATAAGTAAGGTTAGTACGTTTAGCTGTACCAGAGTGAGAGGATCAAGATGGAAAGTCAGTAAGGACTACATCCACAGTGACCACTAGACCATCCCATTTGAAGTGCAAGCAAGGAGAGCTCGAACCAGGTGAGGCATGAAGTTCATACGCTCACCCAATGTTATGGCCAGATATGTGACCTCAGTCAAACATCTAATGCTAACACCGTTCAAGCGTATCAGAGGAGGCCGACTTCTTGTATTCAATGTGCCCTTAAGCTGCATTGAAACCGTCTTATCCTGTGACACACTTACCCCAACGCTTTCTCCCCATTCAGCAACGACTGCAAGAGCTCTATCTCCTAATTCCTCCGTTTGGACCCTGGATTGGCCTTCGAGGATAAGGAGCAGGTCATCTGCATAAGCGCTGGGTGCTGCGCTCGTTTATTCCATCATCAGGTTCCAATTAAAAAAACCGCAGATGGACCTCTGGGGGCAACCTCTCTAAACACTCATTGAGGCGCTGTCTTGTGTATTGACCACACTCGCTTTTCTGTCGGAAAAATAGCTTCCCCAAAGCCCAATTTCCCGACAGAACAATTATTGCAACCTGGTTTGTATTTTCTGCCAGTTCAGGTTATCAAAGGCACCTTTGCAATCAATAAAGATGCCTATAACCACCCTGGCGCTGCTTCTCTGGACTCTGTCTTTTAGGAAAGACCATGCATCCTCAATACACTTGCCTTTCGTAAAGCCGAATTGGAAGGGGGACATTGGTTCCCTGATGCTCTCCGAAATCCTTTCCACCATTACCCTGTCCAGTACTTTTCCTAGCAGGCTAATGCCCCGATAATATTTAGGATGCGACCAATTCTTATCAGTGGACTTCAAAAGGAAGTAGCTGCAAGCAATGCGTTTGCTGACGGACTCTGGCAATTAAAAACTCGTAAAAAGCCGAATTGTTGTCCTGTTGTAAGTGGGCCCCATCAATCACGTTGTCTAATAATAAATGGGGGCAGAGCAAAGTACTGGTCTTATCGTAAACATCTTCAGATGACGCTACCGAAGGTTGCTACGATTTGCTCAGTCACAAGTTGCCGGTCATAGGTCTTGTTGGCGGCTGGACCACCGGTAGTCCCTACCAGAACTTAAATCACGGTACTATGGGAGTCAGGTTTAAACCTAAAGTCGAGGGAAGGGTCTTCCTTTTGTTGACCCAATGTATAGTTGCAATAAGTTAAACTTGATTACCTTAATTATCTATTTAATGACTCTTCTGTTGATGTTATATGTGTTGATGAAACATGGTTTGAACCTGGAATTGATAATTATTTTTACAAAATAGCTGGATATGAGCTCGCACGTAATGATAGGGTTACGGAAACAACAGGAGGTGGTGTTGCGATATATTGCAAGGAAACCTTAAAATGTAAAGTCATAAAAAAATCGCTAGGAACTGATGTTGCGTATTTGATTGCAGAAATTTCTGATGGGTCTGTCAAATGTTTGGTTGCTTGCTGCTACAATCCAAATCGTGTTTTTTCAACTGAACCTTTTTTCTCTTCTCTATCTGAATTCTCCCCTTTATATAATAACATTGTCGTTTGTGGTGATTTTAATGCCAACATGCTTAAAAACGACTCGCGGTCCTACCAAGTGAAAGATATGGCGGCGGCAAGTGGACTTGAAATTGTAAATATTTCCTATCCAACATGTTTTCGGCCAGGTGCACCACCGAGCCTTTTAGACCTTGTTATTGTATCTGATTCACTCTCTGTCTTACTGTTTGATCAGATTTCTCTTGAAGGTGTCAGCGAACATGATCTCCTATTCTGTACCTACAATGTTGTCTTTAACCACAATTCTTCTTCAAGCTTCTTTGTTTATAGGGATTACTCATCGATAAATCATGAAGCACTAACGACCGCAGCAAACTCGGTCCCATGGTTGAATTGCAGAATGGTTGCCGATCCAAATGAAAAGCTAATCATTTTCCAGACGCTTGTAATGCAATTATTCAATGATCATGTACCAATAAAAACCGTCGCAATCCGAAACAGTGCGTGTCCCTGGTTCACGGAAGGGGTAGTTGGTGTTCTAAAGAAGCGAAACAGACTGTACAGTAAGTGGAAGCGTAGACAAAACGCGATTAACTGGAACAGGTACAAAGCTGCTCGTAATGCTGCAACCGATGCTGTTCGTGCATCTAAACGACACTACTACTCATCTAAACTGATCACTTCTTTACCCTCCAAGGTACTGTGGAGAAATCTACGCCAAGTTGGCATTGGTGTAAGTAGTGACAGGAGCTGTACTATTGATTTAGATGAAATGAACGACTATTTTGCTTCAAATGATGTTGCTGCCGATTGTTTCGAGTATGATGTTGTTTCCAGCAGAGGCCTTGAACAGGGAATTGATTTTGAAGTAGTTACAGAGGTTGATGTCCTTTGTATTATTAAAAGTTTAAAATCAAATGCTATTGGTGAAGACGGCTTGCCACTTCGTTTCATAAAACTTATTTTGCCGCACGTTATAGGCCATCTAACACATATAATCAATTCCTGTATAGCAGCATCTACTACTCCTCTGATATGGAAATATGCTAAGGTTGTACCTGTTCCTAAAAATACTACTGCTACCGATTCTTCTGCCTACAGACCTGTCAGTATCTTACCATGCCTGTCTAAGGTCTTTGAAAAGGCAATAGAGTCACAAATTCAGAAACACTTGGCTGAAAATTCCCTGTTGATCCCATTCCAATCGGGCTTTAGGAAGAGCCATAGCTGTTCTTCCGCCATGGTGAAAATCTTGGATGATATCAGGCAAGATTTTGACAAAGGATTTGTGACGCTGCTTTGCCTGCTCGATTTCTCTAAGGCTTTTGACAGAGTGAATCATTCCATTCTTTGTTGGAAACTGCACCATTACTATGGTTTTAGTGAAAGAGCTGTAAGGCTCATTCAGGTCTCCGGCCAGTTTCTCAAGGGGTTCCACAGGGATCAATATTGGGCCCAATTTTGTTCTGCATGTACATAAATGTCTTAGCATCAATTTGTAAGCACGCGCTTATTCATTTCTATGCAGACGATGTACAACTTTACCTATCTCATCCGGTTAATAAAATAGGTGAGCTAGTGTCACTACTAAATGAGGATCTTGCTTCCATTGTTGAATGGGCAACTAAAAATGGACTAGCTTTGAACCCAAAAAAATGTCAAGTACTTCCAATATCAAACAAGTCTTTTGAGCTAAGTCTAGTTCCTGATGTTTGCTTAGCCGGTAGTAAGATTAGGTTAGTTGAGGTGGCTACAAGTCTTGGTTTCACCATAAACCGAAAGCTTTCCGGCTATAACCACGTTAACGTCGTTGTTGGTCGCGTCTACGGATTCCTGCGTAAACTTTGGATTTCTGCCAACTATACGCCCTTGAATACTCGCCGAAGACTTGTGCTCACCCTCATAATGCCCATTATTTCATATGCTGCAGCTGTCTACAGTGACCTTGACTCACTATCTTTTCGCAAGCTCCAGGTTGCTGTTCGGTATGTTTACGCAAGGCAACGATACGATAGAATATCGGAATTCTCATGCCGGTTTCTTGGCTGTACATTGAGAAAGTACCTTGATTTCAGAAATTGCATATTTCTACATCAAATTATAAACACAACGCAACCCCCTTACCTTTACTCCAAACTGGAATTTTCCCTTTCCAGAAGAACTTTCAACATTAGCATTCAGCGTTGCAAATACCTCAATTCCTCGCGATTATTTTTCATTTATGCTATTAGACTATGGAATAACTTACCGTCTCATATAAAGTGCTTGTCAAATACTGATAGCTTCAAAACTGCCTTGTATGTGTACTTTTCTTCTTAACTTATCTATTTACTATCCACTCTACCTCAGTCTTTCTCCAATTTCTTAACTATTTTATTTCCTCTCCCTTTTTTTATCTTTCTTTTTCCTTTTTATTTTTATTTTTTTTATTTTTTATTATTATCATTATAATTACTATTACTTATCATTTTGTAACTAACTATTTTCACTTAGTACTATAAGAGACATTGTCTTAATGTACAACTTATTTATAGCAATAAATTGAATTGATTTGAATTGAATAAGTACTGGGTGCTGCGACCCTAAGAGCAGTAAGAGGTTTTACGTCGGCCTCGACTTATACGAAGGGTGGAACTTGTGCCGGCAACACAGTTCCGATTTGGTGTCTCAGGAAGGCGGCAGAGCGATTTTAAGGCGTATCCTTGCCCCCATGGATGTATAGGCATCCCGTAAACATAAGTCTCCATGACAGCTGGTTTACGTCAATAATCAGACACTATGTCCTGTTGTAAGTGTGTACTCGTATAGCATTAGTGTATCCACTAGGAGTGCTTATGAGTATTGAATTTCTGACACACGAATTTGAAGTTCGGATTGGAATAGACATTTATCGCGATGGAAGCAAAAGAATCGCACTAGGTCACATCCAAGCAGACTCAGATAGGAGTGATCCGAGAAATCTGGGGGTGGTTTCGCCTGTAACTCGGCAAGTGGCGAAATAGCAGCCTGCGCGTACGTAGAGAAGTGTCAATAATTTAGCCAGTGAATAATTGTTTTATTAAGTGTAAACCTTCGTGTCTTGATAATGCACAACACAATGCAATTTCAATGTGCTCTGGCTGTCAGTACACTTGACTTGGTTACACTTTGGCTACTTATTGCGGTGCAAAATGAATTTTCCGCAATTTGGTGTGTCTGTGTTTAAAAATGTTAAGAATTTCTTATGATCTATGACCCCCTTGTTTCGTTCCCTTTAGCCTGCATAATGATGACTGAAACTTTAAATCTTTTCAATGAGCTTAAAACCGCAGCTACTGTTTACTCCATTGCCTTGCCATAGTCCAAATCGCCGAAATGTAGGATGAGCAATGGAATTTAAACATCAACCTTTGTATCTGTCCAAAGTAATAAAAAAAAAAATAAAAAATAAGAAAAACACATCAAATAAACAAATGGACGGAGACGACGCACGGTCCAAGCTAAAATACATGGCCATGCGATATGAGAAGCACTTTGGTGTAGAGGGACAGTCACTTGCACTGAATGCATTCTTCGCAAGCCCACAGGGCAACATCTATTCATATGAAAACTACTCGTACCAGCAGCGTGCGGTTATCGTGTCGGTCTGTAAGTGGGACAACACCAATGCTGCGCTGGACGAGAAGAAGCGCATTAATTATTGAATTGGTCTCCGACAAAAAGACTTCTAATGATAACTTATGGCCAGTATTAGAATTAAGCAGACTGCTACCGTGTGACGCTCCCTTCGCGAGCCGTATATACCCATACACACACGTAGAAAACTCGTACATATCTACGTATGTGCACATATAGACGGGAGCACATTTTTATATACATAAGCCCATGCGGAGCCATTGTTCGTTGGTCTCAATGGATTGACTATCTCATAAGGCGAATGGCATTTAAGTCTTTTTTTGTTGGAAATTTTTATCTCTAAAATATTCTTCGATTTGTCTTGATAGTTTCGGTAAATATCTATGTATCTGAGATACATACTCGTACATATATGGGGATATAATCGTACAGGGGCATACGTTGTATTGGAATTTTTCGGAAGCATTATTCTCTGTTTAGATTATGAGCTTTATAGCTAATTGAATTGCAGTGGAATTTATGGAAAATATGAAAAGATACAGTAGCTGCGAACCCGGGCAGCGATGGAACAAATAAGACATCTGAGATTTGTTGTCTTGGATTTCAGATAAATAGTATCCATTTGAATAGAACGAGCCAGAAGTGTGTGATTAATATAGTTTTCAGAGTAGGTATTCGGCTTGCTGAGCATTTATTGTGTATTGCGTCTGGGCAGGTTCAGGAATGTGGGTGATTTGATTTGCTTTTGAGGTAAGCTGAGATGAGAGTGGCTTAAATTTGGTTTTCTTCTATAAACGTCTAAATGAAGTTGACTGCAGATAATTAAATATTGAATCTCACTTACTTTACTGTAGATGATGCTACATTCAAGAGTCTTTACTTCAAGAACTACCTCATTTGGCGCGATTTTGCATTAGCCACCTCGGTATTACGCATTGTGTCTCATAGATAGCGACTACTATAATCTATCCTGTAATATTTTTGCAGATCTTGATCAATTGGTGGTTGAAGATCAACTGGTCTTTATTTCAGTATGAAGTTTCTCTTCTTGTACATCTTCTTTCTCTCTTCTTTACAATACAGTTTCTTAATTTCTACCTTAATACTAGAGGTACGCTGCGCATTTTTTTTTAAGATTCCTAATCATTTATTCCATATCTCTGAGGTGGTCTTGCAATACGATCACTTCTTGTTTGAACTAAGGGTGGTGATGGACTTAAACTGCTATGAGATGTCTCTTGATCAGATTCACTTGAATTATTTACACTTGGTTGTTCCATATCGCTATCAGAAAATATACTATGAAAACTATTAAAAGAATCAAATAATTCATTCGTGTTAGCGTCATCATTATCATTTAGACTTAAATCTACAGATGGAACAATCATGGCTTGTTTTGGCATCTTTTCAGTTGTTAACGTTTCATCTTCAAGTAAAAGTTCACTTGGGTCAAAGTCTTGATTGCGAGTCTTCGCCAAATGGCGACGATTTCGTCGGAAAAATTTTCCAAGTGTATCCTTAATAATATAGGAAATATTACTAGCGATGCCAACCACAGTTCCGTAATGCCACTGCTTCGAGTCTTTCTTAAAAATTACTAAGTCATCAATATTTAATTTTGGCTGCTTCTTTGCCAACCGATTAAAATAATAAGCTTGTGTTTTCTTCTTATTATTAATTTTTTCCTGTACATGATCTTCCACTAGGTTGTTTCTGGCCAATAGAGCGCTCGACACAGGGGTTTTCCTTTTCAATTGACGGCCAAAGAACAAATCCGACGGTGAAAACTTCATACTAGCCACATGAGTGGCGTTGTATTCAAGGATACGATACTGATATGACCGAACATCATTTGCTTCATACATTCGCATTAGAATATTTTTAGAAATGGCCACGCCCTTTTCTGCCAATCCGTTGCTCTGAGGATAACGAGGACTTGAAAATTGAAATTTAATATTGTATTGAGAAGCAAATTGTTCAAACGGTCGAGAATTGAATGGACTATTGTCACATCTGATAATAGTAGGAAAACCGATTTTGAAGAAAACATCATTGAGAGACTCAATAATATGAGCTGCGGTCCTATTTTTAAGTTCAATTGCAACCAAATAATTTGAATATGAGTCATAGACAGAAATGAATGGACGACCAGCATAATCAAATATATTAATACCAACAATATGATACGGATACTTGGCTCTTTCTTGAGTTAACGGCTCTTTTTGAACATTTCGGGTGAACTTTTCACAAACAGTGCATGATTGCACCTTCTCCCTGATCAGTCCATTCATACCAGGCCGATAAAACTGTTGTCTGGCTTTAGCAAGTGTCTTTTCAATTCCCAAATGTGCTTCATGTAGCCAATTTGCAATCTGCCTTTGCATTTCTGTGGGTATAACTAATCGAAAATCTAGCAACAACATGCCTTCCTCAACATGAAGTTGATCCTTCAGCTTATAGAAGTGCTGACTCACATCATCTAGTTGATGATAACTAGGCCAACCATGATTAACGTATTTCTTAATACGTGAATATTTCTCATCTTCGTCAAGTACCTTGAGATACATTTGCTTATTTTCATCATTAATGCAAATGTTATTAATCACCATGTGAACAACTCCAGACAGACCCTGAAATTCATCTATTTCGGCCAGTTGTGCCCGTGAAAGGCAGTCTGCAATAAGCAGTTCTTTGCAAGGTGTGTACTTAACAGTCATTTGCGGATATTTAAGTAAAAACATTAGCATTCGCTGAAGACGCATGGTAACGTCATCGATATCCCGCTTAACAAGTGTCTCTAATGGCTTGTGGTCACTTTGCACTGTAAATTCACGTCCGTAAAGGAAGTAATGAAACCGTTGGCAGGCAAAAACAATGGCCAGCAACTCTTTCTCGATTTGGGCCCACTTTTGTTCACTCTTTGTCAGCGTACATGATGCAAAAGATACTGGCTTTCCATCTTGGATAATCGCACAACCAAGTCCATCTTTGGATGCATCGTTTTGAACAGTGACATTTTTCTTGGGATCATACGTAGCCAAAACTATCTGAGAAGAAACTAGACCAGTTAAATTGTTGAATTCTTTTTCATGTTGCGCAGTCCATACGAAATCAACATCTTTTCGCGTTAAATTGCGAAGTTGGGCGGTCTTCACCGAAAGATTCGGAAAAAATTTACCAATGTATTTTAGCAAACCAAGGAAACGAAACACGTCAGCCCTGTCTTTTGGTCGCGGCATTTGTAAAATTGCTTCAGAATATTTACGACCGGCTTTAATAGCGTTATGTGAAATAACGTGTCCCACAAACTTGACTGAAGATTGTGTGTATTGAATCTTTTCTGGGTTAAATCTGACATTATATTCACATGCACGTTGCATTACTTTCTCCATTATTTCGTCATGTATCTCGAACGATGGAGCCCCAATCAAGATATCATCGAAATAGATGTGAACTCCAGGAATGTTTCCAAATAGCTGAACCATTTTATGCTGAAACATCTCAGGCGCACAATTTAGGCCAAAAGGAAGTCGATTGAACTTGTAACGACCAAATGGAGTCATGAATGTCGTAAGGTCTTACGATTCTTTATCCAAAGACATGTGCCAGAACCCACTGGTGAGATCAATTACAGTAAACACCTTTGCATTAGTCAAGTTTGACGTTAGGTCATCAATGGTTGGAATGAGAAAGTGTTCACGTTTGATACATTCATTGAGTGGTTTCGGATCTAAGCAAAGACGAAGCCCACCATTTGATTTTTCTACTATTTGTAAATTATTGACCCAGTCTGTCGGATAATCAACAGGGGAAATAATTTTCTCGCTTGCCATTCTTTTAAATTCATACTTAAGTTTGTCCATCAAGGCATACGGAAAACGTTTACGATAATGTAGTTTTGGTTGTGAGCCCGGTTTCAAAAATATTTTCGATTCGCCAGGAAAATTTCCGAGACCACTAAAAACATTAGTATGACGTTCGATGAATTTTGACGTCGCATTATCCGAAACAGGTAGAGATAGCTCATTTATATCAGAGCGCTTAATAAGACCAAGATCAACGCAAGACTTTAACCCCAGTATGGGAGAGCACTTATTTTCAACAACAACAAATGAAATTTCATGTTCAGTTTTCGTTTCAAGATCAAAACATTTGATTGAAGCTAGACCAAAAGTTCGAATTTTATTTTTATTGTAATCATTCAACACAAGATCTTCTAATTTATTTTTTGGTGGAATCATTTTCAAGCTCTCTACAATAGCAATTGGAATACAGCTAACACCGGCACCCGTATCCATTAAAAATTCTACAATTTTTGACCCTACTTTATACTTTTTGATCCAACGTTCATCACAATTCATAGTTGACTTTATGCTAGAAAATAATTCCCTAATTTGCGTGTATTCAATTTTTTTTATTTTGCGCAACGTACCTTTTTGTGAATTGCTCCAATTCACGCAAATATTGGCTGCATCCGGTTGTGTACTTCTTCTGATGTCTTCTGATGTCGACGAAATACATTTATGCTGACGTGTCCATCCATTGGCACCACATTTGAAACATTGACCTTTGGCAAAACGTTTTTTCCTTTGGTTAATTTGTTTAGTATCAATTCCACCGCTGATTTTGTCGACAGCACCCGTTTTGGTACCTTCAATTTGATTAACCATTGTTATCGGTGCTTCCAGAAGTTTCTTATGAATTCCCGTTGCTTCAAATGATTTGCATGTGTCAATAACTTTTGTTAAAGTGTCATGTGTACCATCCAATAATTTTGTTTGCAGCTTACGATCAGCTACACCGGTTGTAATCATGCATCGCAACATTTTCTCCTCGTATGAAACACCACATGTGCATTTAAATTCACAAAACAATGCTTGTTTCCGTAATTGAGTTTCGAATTCGGCAAAACTTTGTTTTTTACTTTGCTTAATAGCCATAAATTTGAAGAGCTCCATCGATTCATTTCGTTTTGGTGTGGCATAATTATCAAATGCTTTTATTACCACTGACAAATTACGCCGTATGGTCACTTGACCTTCATTATTTCGAGTAATACCGTACATTTCGTCTGGTGTACCATCATTTGGAAACTTTGTATTATAAATGTTAAGTCCTTCATCTCCAATTAATGACAAGAATGCAGCAACTTGATCTTCTTGTTGATCGACATCCCGTTTTGTGGCCTTGAGCCAAACATAAAATTTTTGTTTCCAAATTGGCCATGAAATACCAATATTTGTGACGCCTAGCGGTTCTGGTGCACGCATTTCATGTGACATGATGACGACTTTTCACTTTTAAAATCTTAGAATTTCAAAATTTTTTTTTTTTTTTTTTTACTTCTGACACCATGTAATATTTTTGCGGATCTTGATCAAATTTATTTCAGTATGAAGTTTCTCTTCTTGTACATCTTCTTTCTCTCTTCTGTACAATACAGTTTCTTAATTTCTACCTTAATACTAGAGGTATGCTGCGCATTTCATACTTATTACAATCCAAGGTGACAATTCAACCGTCGGTCTCCTCTTCTGACATCCTGTCGGAAATGGATACGACCAGAGGTCTTGATCACATCTTCCGAATCGGAGGACTTTAACGGCACCGTGGCGGAGGCTACTCTGGAAAACTGGAGCAATGATACGATACGATGATAGATTAATCTCCATCACTCAAAAAACGCAGAAAATATTATCCTAATCCAGGAACCATGGATTGTACGAGGGTTGTCTGAAAAGTTTCCGACCGAACACTGATACAAGACATTTTCTACATAGTCTCCTTGTAACTCTACACTCTTCTCCCAGCGATGCTCCCATCTCTCTAACATGTCCAAATAGTACTTGGCACTTTTCTCTGCAAAATAATTGTCCACGAAGGTGATTGCCACCTCATTTGACGAAAAGCTCTGTCCTCCGGGTGCAGTTTTTAGTGGAGGGAACATAAAGAAGTCGCTTGAGACTAGATCTGGTGAATAAGGCGTGTGTAAAAACAAATCACCCGGTGGAAAATGAACAACTAAAAGAACTATTAACAATTTAGTCTTTATTTGGACGACTTCAAGGTTTCAAATGCAATAGAAAAAAGGGCTTACTAGGATAAAAATAAAAGTTGAAATCCACAAACGTTCCACAGTGTTTAGAAACACAGGGTGACAGCTAATTTTTAACATCCTCCGCCGGGCAAGATGAAAGTTCAAGCGGGTAGAGTAATTGTATGGGTCGCTTCAATCTTTTTCCATCAGCTAGCCTAATCAAACAAAATCTGACCTTTTGATCCCTACCAATGAATTCCTGTTCCACGACGGCCATTTTTCAATGAATTCTTGAAATCGATGGATCCGATAGGAATACCACATCACCTGCTTTAAGCTGAACGGAAGGAACATCTGGACGGAAATGAAACGAACGCAAAAGCTGAAGTGTTGGTTCCCAACACAATTTAAAAAACAAGACAACACATTACGCCGACGAAGAAAACAAATATAAACTAAAATTTATTAGTGGCATTAAAATGCTATTGTCAAACCATTTGCAAAATTGACTGTTGCATTCATTGTGCATATTGAGCTAGTCACTGAGATATGGAAATGAGAAATACATATCCCAGATGACTAGCATATAGTACGCACAATGAAATAAACCCGATCGCGTCAAACTTTCGCGTATTTTATTAAATTAAAAAATGTTTGAATAAAAATAAAACCGATCAACCGAAACGAGAAAACAAACGAAATGTCAAATTTGCAACATGGTGGTAATGGCCAATAAAATAATATAAACAGAAAGAGAAAGGAGATCATTCACTATATGATCATCCCATTCCCACCCCCCAACATCAAATATGGGGCATTAATGTAAAAAGTAGAACACTAATGTAAATGTAATACATGTAATTATTCATACAGTTCCCATAAAAGCAAATGATAATGTAAATGTATTAATGGATCTGTAGGTATATAAGAATTTCAAGTTCAAGATCAAGTTCAATGACCATATAATGTATAATAAAATAAAATTTGTATGTAAAGCACAGTAGCGACTAAAAGCAAGGCTTCATGGGAACTAAAATGCAAATCTTACGGACACTTGTCAGTTAGCAGTAGACTAGATCGGTACTATTAAAAGATTGTAACGTCATACGAGCAAGTTTTGTTTCATTTTCTATTTCGAGCAAGTAACCCATTTTTGGTGCAAGACATCCTTCTTGCAATCAAATTATTTCTAAGTTCGACTCAGCTTAGAACATGGTCCTTCGAGAATAAAAACCGCGTATAAAGTGAACGATAGTTTAATTTAAATACAATTAATACACAAAGTGTATAGTGCATAAAGTGTAAAAGTACATTATCACTAACGTATAAAAGTGCATAATTAGAACGCCAATCTAAATTGGCAGCCCGATCAACGACGGACAGTCTATCGGCTACAGTATCCAACGAGTTGACGATATCCCGTACAGCAGCAGCAGCAAGCCT
This sequence comes from Volucella bombylans, assembly GCA_949129095.1. Classification (NCBI taxonomy): domain Eukaryota; kingdom Metazoa; phylum Arthropoda; class Insecta; order Diptera; family Syrphidae; genus Volucella; species Volucella bombylans. The sequence continues at coordinate 181,846,355 of OX422143.1, read as the reverse complement.
TAAGCAACTGTAACTGATAGTTCATATACTGAAGTTGCAGTTGCAAAAGCAATCCAAGGTAGGAATTCTTTTCCGTTTTAATCCTTTGAGTGCTCCATTTAACAAACACATATTTCTATGTTCAATTGCTCAATACTCGAACATATCGAGTGAACGAATCCTGAAACCAAAGGATTTATAGTGATATAGTGGTCTACAAGAGGCACAACGGTCTTGAAGCGGCACAACGGTCTTGAAGCGGTACAACCATCTTGAAGCGGTACAACGGTCTACAAGCGATACAGCGGTCTGCAAGCGGAACAACTGTAGTTATTCACAGCAAGGAACTGTGCAACACAAGTCTTCTGCAACTGTAACTGTCAAGGAGACTCAAGTTACAGTTGCAAAAGCAAATTAAGGTACGAGTAGGAATTTTATTCCTCTTTTCTAAAGCCTTTTTGCAATATATACATTATATACATTATATACCAACATTCATATCATACATAAGTGCATGAACCCAATTCTACCTGATAATACATATATTAAACTTAAAACACAAAAGTTGAATCAATCAGTGAAATAATACAACATACATAATCATGAGTAAACTCCAAAAATCGATCGAAAAGCAAGAAGGTATTCATGAGGAATTGTCTAGTGATTTCGAAGAATACCAAAAGCAAATCGAATCGCGCAAATACACACTTCATACACACATACAATAATTAACAGTGCGGCGGATCCGCAAAAAGACAAATATCTCGTAGATGAAACATATGCCAAAATCAAGCATATGTATTTCAAATTCAGTGGCATGATTAACGATGACATTGATAAATTTCCGCACGACCACAGTGCCAATCTCGATATCGCACGATTAAATACCACTAGATCTGGGGTATCGGATATTCGTCTTCCGCGAATTAATATAAAGCCATTTTCAGGCAAACCCGAAGACTGGAGTGAATTCCACAACGTTTTCGAAAGTTTAATAGATCAAAACGGTGATCTGTCTGATATCCAGAAGCTACAATTTCTAAAATCTTCTTTGGGTGAAAAACCTGGAGAGTTAATCTCACATCTTCCAATCGATAGCAAAAGCTACGCATCGGCTTGGGAAATCATCACCGAAAGGTTTCAAAACAAAAGAAAACTAGTCAACACACAGTTGAAAATTTTGTTAGAGCAACAAAAAATTACATTTGAATCAGCCGATCTCTTAAGGGCCTTGCATGATACCAGTAATCAGTGTATCCATGCTCTTTCAAATCTGGGAATTTAGGTGAATTCATGGGATCCCATACTAATATACCTCATATATCAAAAAACTCCCAAAAATCACACAAAAAGATTGGGAAACGAAATTAAGGACTTCAAGAAGTATTCCCGATTGGAAAACCTTCTTATCTTTCATTGAGGGTAGATTCAGCTCACTTGAAAATTTCATGGAGTCGAACACACAATCGAAACAACCGTTGCCGTTGCATTCAAAAGCATTGCTAGCGACAGCATTGGTCAAAGTTTCTGCAACCAATGGAAAACAGCACATTCTAAGGGCATTAATCGACCCCGGTTCGGAAGCAACATTTGTCACCGAAAATGTCGCTCAACTGCTCAATTTAAAAAAGAAAAAGACTTCAGCACAAGTCACAGGTTTAGGGCAGACGTTAACTGGCGTATCAAATCACCAAGTTGAGTTTACAATCCGTTCCTTGACTAAGACATCATTTGCTCTACATGTCAAGGCACTTGTCTTCGAACAACTGACGTCACTGCTACCAGCACACCAGTTGACCACAAAAGCGTGGACGCATTTGCACAATCTACCACTGGCCGATCCGTCGTACAGTTCGCCAGGAAAAATTGACCTTCTTCTAGGAATATGCTGATGCATATTCATCAATTATTCTGGAAGGTCTTGTAAAAGGTGAAAACGGAGCACCTGTTGCCCAATGCACGGAGTTAGGCTGGATTCTAACTGGGAACACAACCAGTTCAGGTCAATCCAACACAATAACTATTCGAAACCATTTCAACTCCTTGGACGCTCAGTTAAAAAGGTTTTGGGAGTTAGAAGAGGACCTAGATGTTAGGAAATTTACTGAGGAAGAGAAGAAATGCGAAGAACACTATAAAAGTACCTGCAAAATAAGAGACGATGGCAGATACGAAGTTCAGTTACCATTTAAAAACAATAGTCGCCCAAATCTTGGTGACTCTAAAAGAGCAGCTTTAGCGAGGTTTTTTCAAATTGAGAAACGACTCGAATCAAACACGAATCTAAAGGAGGCATACACAGCATGTATTGAAGAGTACATCACACTCGGGTATATGAAGGAAACAACCTCAGACAGGTTCTCCACAGGAGAACACTACTTTCTTTCACACCACGCAGTGTTTAAAGAGTCGAGCACAACTACAAGGTTGCGAGTGGTCTTTGATGCTTCATGTAAAACATCGAACGGAGAATCCTTAAACGACAATTTAATGGTGGGACCACGCATACAGTCAGATATCATCGAATTGATCGCAAAATGGAGAAAGTTTAAAGTGGCATTTGTGGCTGACATCAGTAAAATGTACAGGCAGATTTCGATGGCACCTAATGATACTCCCTACCAAATGATTTTGTGGAGAAAAAACAGCTCAGAGCCCATAAAAACATTTGCGCTCAAAATTGTCACCTTCGGCACTGCATCAGCACCTTTTCTGGCAGTGCGCACATTGCATCAGCTAGCGTCTGAAGTAAAAAATTCGCATCCGCATGTCACCAAGGCACTTACCGAAGGATTCTACGTGGACGACCTTATCTATGGGTCAAATAACGAATCCGATGCAATCACACTTCAAGGGGACATGCTGGATATCTTGAAGTCGGCAGGATTTCCGCTCAGAAAGTGGGCAAGTAATTCCTCTAAGGTTCTAAGTCGAGTACCTGAAACGGAAAGAGAGATAAATCTTCCCCTAAATTTCGACTCAGCTGATTCCATTAAAACACTCGGAATTCAATGGCATCCAGCACAAGACGTGTTTAAATTCAAAATAAACTTACCCCTAGTGAAGGGACACACAAAACGCTCAGTCCTAGCAGACATCGCCCGTCTTTTTGACCCTCTTGGGTGGATCTCGCCCTGCATTATTAAGGCGAAACTCATCCTGCAGCAGCTATGGCTTCAAGAGCTAGCATGGGACAACCAAATTTCCAAAGAGACAGAAGATCTTTGGGTGCCGCTGCGAAATGGCTTCACATCCCTTGAAGACATCCAAATACCGCGATGGATCCAATATGAAGATTCGGATCAGGTACAACTACATGGCTTCAGTGACGCCTCTGAGAAGGCATATGCAGCAGTAGTGTACGTTAGCATCATTGAAAACGGCAAAGAACACATACAGCTCCTAGCGTCCAAAACAAGAGTGGCGCCGGTAAGGTGCATTTCCTTACCGCGTTTGGAGTTATGTGCAGCTCTGCTCTTAGCGAAACTGTTACGTCTCATATCACGGGCAATGCAATTCCACAATCCTGCAGTCTTTGCGTGGTGTGATTCTATGATCGCACTAGCTTGGATCAAAGGGAGCCCGTTAACACGAACAACCTTTGTCGCTAATAGAGTGGTTGAAATCCAGACCCTTACTAGCCCCACAATTTGGAGACACGTCGCTTCAAAAGAAAATCCTTCAGACATCGGCTCAAGAGGAATTTCACCAGAGGAGCTCATCGACAACCAATTGTGGTGGCATGGGCCCCAATTTTTAGAAAATTTTACTCTTTCGGAATCTCCAGCAGCAATCCCAATCCAGACTGATCTGGAATCAAAAGAAAAAATTAATCGAACAGATATTCATGTAGGATTCTATCAAACAAAACTATCCGACAATTGTAGAATACCCAAATTCGCAGAGGTAGTAGCTCACTGCATTATTGACCAGGCGTTCTTCGAACAATATTCAACATTACGGCGATTGGTTCGCAACGTTGCCATATGGCGAAGATATTTCGTAAATTTAAAAAACCCACAAAACAAGAAAACACTTAACACACATCCCACTACGCCCGAAGAACTTACCTCAGCTCACAACCAGCTCATAAAAATAGTACAAGAAGAGCTATTCTTGGAAGATATCAAAAAATTTAAGGGCAGTAACACTGTTAGTAAAGGGAGCAAAATCATTAACTTAAACGCGTTCCTCGACGCGGAAGGACTACTGCGTGTCGGAGGTCGACTAACAAACTCGTCACTTCCATTTAATCAACGACATCCCTTAATACTCAAGGATTCGCACCACTTCTCCAAACTAATTGTGAGCGATATCCATCAGCGGACTCTGCACGGCGGCGCACAAATGATGATGGCAGAAATACGGAATACATATTGGATAACGAACATAAAGAGACTCATAAAAACCACAATACACAAATGCGTTCGATGCCATCGTTACAAGGCAAAAATGCAGCATCAACTAATGGTTATATAGGTTATATAGCGGTATTTGTATGCCTCTCAACGAATGCCATTCACATTGAACTGGTGAACGATTTGAGTACGGCTTCCTTCATAGCCGCTTTTCGAAGATTTGTCGCAAGAAGAGGCACATGTGCTAACATATTTAGCGATTGTGGGACGAACTTCCAAGGAGCGCACAACGAAATAAAAAGGGACAACAAATTCATCTCATCCGAATGGTTATCAGAAGTGGCCAAAGAACTCGCGGCCATAAATACAACATGGCATTTCAACCCCCCTTCCGTCCCACATTTCGGAGGGCTATGGGAGGCGGGAGTTAAATCCATCAAGCACCACATCAAACGAACCATTGGAAATTCCAAATTGACATTTGAGGAGTACTCGACATTGCTCACTCGAATTGAAGCATGCCTCAGTTCGAGGCCACTATGTCCAATGTCTTCGGATCCCGAGGATTTAACATTCTTGACTCCTGAAAAACTTCCTTATAGGAGGATCAATGCAAAAAAAAAAAAAAAAAATATTAATCGCGAACATGAACTATTCCCATAGTACAAACCAATGAACTTAAATAAATCAAAAATAACTCACCCCATGCTAATACAGCCGATTATCCCTTGAAACTAATAGGGAACCAGGTCCAAAAAAGACAATAAATATTAAACATCTCTGTCACCTTGCACATTATGTATATTTACACACGTATGTCGGAGCTTACATACGTTAGTGGACGATTGTTAACAATTTCTTCGGCTTCCACTATTATCGTTCTCAGTTGTTCGAAGTTTAGTTTGGCCCTTCCACTCGTCACCTTCATAATGTTTTTCATGGTACGGATCATCCTTTCCCAAAATCTGCTCCACCATGGAGCGCGCTCCACTATGAAATGCCACTTTATTTTTCTTCGTGAAAGAAATCCTTGCACCATCTCTTCATCGCAAAGCCAATTTGGACTTTGTAACTCGATTGCAGCTCTTCGAAACGTTTTAGCGTTGTTGGACAGTATCAAGGATGGAGCTCCTCTCTTTCCAATGAAACGCCGCAAGGCCATTATGAAATTCTCAGTCGAAAGGCTGGTAGCTAGCTCCAAATGGATGGCGCGGACTGCACCACATGTGAAGATGACGATGTAGACTGTATTAGCAGCATTACATTTTTCTTCGTAATAATAAATGGGGCCAGCAAAATCTACGCCTACATTATCAAAAGGTCGCGATAAGAATATCCTTTCGATTGGCAACGGTGCAAACGGTTGGGAGGCATAGCTTCTTGCAAATTAAGCATTTCTTTAAACGTTTTTTGATAGCTTGTCGGCCTCGGATTACCCACAAATGTTTCCGGAGCTGTGTTAACACCTGCATGGAGAACACGCCGATGACAGTCATCAATAATTAAGTTGACGACACGGGAACCCAAAGGAAGAATGACATTATGCTTTGTATCCAAGGGTCCATCCAATGTTTGAAGTCGACCTCCCAATCTAAGGATCCCATCTGTGTCTAGGAACGGGGCTAGTTCTTGTATTTTTGATGCCTTTATGATCTCACCCGCCTGCAATAGCAAGATTTCATTATAAAAATTTTGTGTTTGTACGAAGCTGAACCAATAATTTTCTGCGGACTGAATCTCTGCAGCAGTCAATGGAACCATTGTGTGCCTTCCTTGTCGGATTTTTGAACCAATTTTTTCTTTCCTCGTATATCAAACGAAACGTAGTACAAAATCTGTTACTCTTAGCAACCAATTCCAAGTGCTATAGTTTTCGAATGATATAATTGAATTTGTTTTGGAGATATTTGATTGTGTACTTTCGGCCAGAAGAGCGGCAGAAGCCAAAGTTGGTTTACATTTGAAGTCAGTCTCCCATACGGCTTCGCTGCTTGCAAACCATTGCGGACTTTGGGCCCAAAGAGACGATTTTTTTAGAACTTCGCCTGAAACACCTCTGGTGAGAAGATCTGCTGGATTTTCCTTTCCCTTACAATGCCTCCGCTGCATGATTTTCGTGTGTCTTCTTATTTCTTCAACCCTATTTTGGACGTAGGGCTTCCATTTCTGCAAGTCGCCTTGGATCCAATTCAATGTAATCTGTGAATCCGTCCACAGGAAATGCTTTAAGTCAGTTAGTTTGATAGACTTTTTCAGATAAGAATAAAGGCGTGAAGCTATGAGAGCAGCTGTTAGCTCCAACTTTGGCAATGTCAATTCGCTAGCTCCATCACCCTTTAAAGGAGCGATCCGATTTTTAGCGCACAAAAACTTAACGTGGACCTGATGATTGGGCGCAACACTTCTAATATACGCAACAGTGCCGTATGCTTTAATACTAGCGTCAGCGAAAATGTGTATCTGAATCAGGGTTTGGTCAGAGGAATATGACAAGGCAGCTCTTGGAAACGTCATCACCCTTAGTTCCAGAACACTTTTCTTGCAATCTTCCCATTCATTTAACAAGTCGTTAGTAAGCATCTGGTCCCAGTGAAGCTTTTTTTCCACAGAATCTGAAAGAGAATTGTTAGTTTTACAATAGTAGGACCAAGAATACCTAAGAGATCGAAAATCCTAGCAATTGCTTGCAATACATTGCGCTTAGTTGGCCTGACCGCATTTGACTCAAGCATTGCTTTCACAGACTCTATGGATACAGATAATTCATCGCTGTAGACCTACCAAAGGAGACCAAGAACGTTCTGTATAGTTGCAGGCGTCTGTTCGTTGCTAGCCACCGCTTCTCGCACCTTAGGGCTATTTGAATTCCACTTGTGTAAATCAATGGCTGTTCGTTTGAATATACTGTTGGCTTCTGTACAAGTCCGTAATGCTTCTTGTTCGGTATTTGTGCTGATGGCTAAATCGTCCATGTGGCACACAAAAGAAAAGGATTACTATTCACGCCAAATGTGACCCTGGCCATTCTAAATTCAGAGCACTTTGGCATATTAGAAAACGCTTTCAGTCGATTGGCAAACAACAGAAAACGATGACAGTCACGGTCTTCTTCATGCAGGAGTATTTGGAGAAAGGCCTTTTCGATATCTGCGACCACGGCATAAGGACCCAAGCGGAAATTTAGCAACACCATCATCACATCCGGAAGTTGGTTGGCTCCCGTCCAAAGCAAATCATTAAGAGATTTCTCGTTGTCTTCACGAGCAGAGGCATCGAATACCTTCTTTATATACCGGTCGATGTGGTAAATAAAATATTTTCTGTTGTTCTTGCCCTCCTATCTCCTGCACATGTTCTGCGATTCCCTCTTTGATAAGTTTTTGTAAAACAGCGTCATACTCCAATAATTTAGCAGGATTTCTAGACAAACGTCGAAAAAGCGCGCTCAGACGACTATGTGCTTGACCTTTATTGTTGTTTGGGATGATGTTGTGATCTCTCCAGGCAACTTGGCAGTGTAGCGTAAACCTTTCTTAGAAATGCATTTGTCGATCAAGGTTTTTGTTAGTGCAGAGTTTTCATCTTCGTTGCTTTTTATTCCAATTGTTTCCAGCGACCAGAAATTGTGACAAGGCTCGGTTGTACATGCTAAGCTCAGAATGTGCGTTAAATGCATAACTGCTTTCACTTACGAAGGTATGGAGTCCTTGCAGTGCTCACCAGAATACCGTTTCAACAGCTCTTAAACTCTTTGTAAGACGACGCTGCCTGCCTGTTATGATGGACCAGTAAAAATCAGAGCCAACGAGTAGGCCCAAGCCGTCCTCTATCTCGATACCTTTGGATTGAACATCAAAGAGCACAATCTTCTTGCGGAACTTCTAATACGCTTCCAAGGAAATTAATTCACCAACGTTCAAGTTGCTACGCAGAGTTATCTTAACCTTTCTATATTTCTTCATAGAATTCCCTTCTTTGCTTCCAAATCGGATGACAGATAGCTTTATTTCACTTACTGCCGCCATCTATTATTGCCCGAATCGAAATAACTTTATTATTTTTTTGGGCAATACACCTCACGGTTTTCAAAAAAATTTGGTTATGTGCGCACAAATTTAATGCACTATTCTGAGTTGAAATTCTTTTGAATTTTCTCATCTGTCATCTGTATCGAATTTTTGAAGTGCGGGTCACACATAGATGTCATATACTTTCCATGACATTTCTTACATGAAAGAAATTTATTGCTTCGTCATTTTTTTGAAGAATGTCCGAGCTTTGCATAGCGAAAGCATCGACCACTCGAACGTAAGATGTTTCGTTTTTCTGAGAGAGTGGTATTGCTGTCACACTCCTGAAAAATGCGGCACCCAACTCGCGGACAGCTTTCTCGTTGTTGATGTGTGATGTTGCCGTGCCAGTGAGACAACGGGTTGGTCGAAGTGTCGAAAATATCGCTGCCGTTCAGGCGTCCGTAGGAAACGATCCAAATCAGTCAATTCCACGGCGTCCTCAAGAATTGGGTATCGCGTGGTCTGACATTATGGCGTATTTTGCGTAAGGATCTTGGTTTACACCCAAAATTGATCAAGCTGACTCAAGAGTCGACGTACGTTCTCCGATTGGGTTCTGGAGAAGATGCGCCAAGATGAAGCTCATTTTTGGCTCAATGGGTTCGTCAATAAGCAAAATATGCGTTATTGGTCGGGTGAAAATCCACATGTGCTTCATGAATCACCACTTCATCCACGGTTTGCATGCCGGCGGCGTTATTGGGGCATATTTTCTCGTCGACGATAACGATCGTCACGTTACTGTGAATGGTCAGCGTTATCGCGCCATGATCACCGATTATTTTTGGCTCGAATTGGAAGATATGGACTTGGACGACATGTGGTTTCAACAGGATGATGCCACAAGCCACGCAGCACATGCTACAATCGATTTATTGAAGAGTAAGTATGGTGAGCGTGTTATCACAAGAAATGGGCCAGTCGATTGGCCGCCTCGTTCGTGCGATTTAACGCCACTTGACTATTTTCTGTGGGGCTATGTTAAGTCATTGGTTTATGCCAACATGCAGACGACGTTGGAAGAGCTCAGAGCCAACATTGAACGCGAAATAGCGGCCATTTCGTCCGAAATGTGTGGCCGAGTCGTTGAAAATTGGGTCCAACGAATCGACCGCTGCAAACGTGCCCGCGATGGACATATGAACGAAGTCGAGTTCCATTCGTAAATGTTATGATTGTACTTCAAGCCGATAATAAAGTTTTTGAAATATCTCAAATGGTTTGCGTTTTATTTAAAACAAAATTTGTCAATTCGTTATTGGAAAACCCTATATATTGACAGGTCTAAAACCTCATTGATTTGGACCCATTGGTTCAACGCATTTTAGCGGTCCCCTCTTTTAGGACGATGCTTTCATATATCGGGCTTTGCTTCAGTCTTAATTTTGTAGATGACCAACTGCAAGCAATCCACAAGATCAGATTTGGATTTGAGTTGGGATAGTTATGTGTCCTGCCTGACAATAGTCTCTTAGGTCTCTAGTATCATGTTTCAGTTTACGCCCCTGCTAGATTCGGTTCGGGTTTTGTTGGCTGACAAGTTCTTTGTACATTTTGTTACCCTCTGGTAAAATTTCCAAACTATTTCCTGCAGCGGGATCTTTCGATATTCCCTACCATGGGTTCGTTGTCGTCCCTCTGAGAAGTTTTCATCCGGTCTTTCTCGTCTGCTGATAAGTTTCGATAGCAATTCTCAACTTAGCTCACGTACTCATGTGCAGTGCTGCACGTTACACCTCTTTTTTTGCTGAGCGTGGTTGCCGGTATTCATCTTCCGGTAATGGGGTTCTTGTCCTGTAATCTACTTGTGAAACTTAGTACATCAGCGGCTGCATTTCTGATGGGCTCCTTGCAGTATTGTCACCGGTCCTGCGCACTTGATGTGCTGGTGATGCGGGATATGAGAGCGGTTGCGAAGGATAAGTTCTGTGGGTTCCAGTATGTTATCGTGAAAAACTTTTATTCTGTTTCCCTTGCCCTGTAAAGAGGCCGTCAGGGTTAGAGAAATGTCTTTCCGGTCCTTCAAGACCAACCCGATAGAGCAAAACCGAAAAAAGTTCAAACGAGCCAGAAATGATTGCAACGCCTTTCTAAAGCGTGTGAAATTCCAATACGACAAAAAACTGAGGCAAAAAATGCTGCAAAAACATTAGAAATTCTGCCTTATCCTCCATTCTAACGACATTCCAGCTGTCAGCTCTTTGGACAAGGCCAATCTGCTTGCTGCACACTTTGCTGCCAGCTCAACACTCCCATTTTGGGCTTTGTCTCCGCCTATACTTGAATGAGTCGAATCCTCAATGGGACGAATCTACTTTCGCACTCGTGTAGTAGCAAGAGTACTTAAAGATCTTAATAAGTGTTCTTCGTCGCTGGCAAAACCACTGCAAGTCCTACTCTTTAGGACTGTTTCCGAGCAGGTGGAAAACAGCATTTGTCCAGCCCGTCCCTAAAAAAAGGCGAATCTTCTTTCCTCTCCTCCTATAGACCCATTGCACTTACTAATGAAATATCTCGAAACGTGGAAATGACCGGAAATATGGTTTTCGTAGCAACAGGTCCACTGGTGATTTGATGGCATGTCTTACCGAAAAGTGGAACCAAAGCGTACATCAATCTGGCGAGAGCAAGATAGTTGCACTTGATATTTCTAAGGCATTCGATAGACTTTGGCATCAGGGTCTTTTGTCGAAAATGCGTGCACTTGGGATCGACGACTCTCTTCTTCAATGGATCAAGTTGTCTTGGACAGTTTCCAGTCAGATATTCATAAAAGAAATGCTGGTGTGCCCCAGGGCTCCGTTCTGTCTCCGACACTCTTTTTAATTTTCATTGATTATCTCTTGTCTGCTACTTCGAATCCAATATATTCCTTTGCTGACGACAGTACTTTCTGCTTTTCATATTCGTTCCCAGACTCACGGCCCTGCTCTTCGGCTGTAGAACGGGAACGGCAACGTATGGTATGCGAAGCTCATTAAATTCTGATATCGACAGCATTTTGCCTACTAGATCGAAACAATTCCTTTGGAGTCTCAAAACACTGTGACGTATGATTTTTTCACTGTGGTTGACGGCGTGTCTTAAACGTTTATTGGGTATCTGCACTCCTGCATGGTCTGCAGCTTGCTTTTCGGGTCATAGTGATAAGCCCAATGGTTTTTGAACGATTTTGTTAATTTCCCTTGTCCTCTATCGTAAATGTGGCTTCTATCAGATGGCTTCGATTAGGACGAAACCAAAGTGAAGACCCATCACATGCGAGTACAAATGTATGCGCAGTGACGCACTTTACTTGATTTTTGTCAGATGGTTGGTCTTTATGCCTCCAAAATAAATATTTCAAATACCACCAGACCGGTAGAAACTGTCTAGATTCATTTGTCCATTTGTTTGCCCAAATTTAGAGACAACAATTTCCTTGGAAAAGAAATACCTATGCCCGGGCTAATTCAAACAGACCTTTTCCCCGGTCCGCCAACCTTTAATCAAACCCTAACACAATTCAAATTAAGGAAACAAAAAAAAAAAAAAAAAAAAAAAAATACTATTCCAATATGAGCATCTCATTTTCAATTGTGCTCTGTGACAAGTGACACTTTGCCCAAAGGATTTTAGCCCAAAACCCTAATTATCTTTCCATCAAATCAAAATATGCTCTCAGGTAACCACCCAAAGGACACTCACTCTTCAATCAAATTAGGAGCAATCGTGTTAGCCATCAGAGATTTTGTAACTTGATCCGAATGAAACTCACAAAAATATCTGTCACTCTCTGCACAGCCTAGGGAATGTCTTAAAGGTGATGTGTCAGATATGATTTTCCTGAAAATATTTGAATTTGAATCTCAAAATATTGTACGAACACACAAAGGGGCATAGTGCAAAGCAGCAGGCAACATTACAGCAACTCGGTCGAGGAGCCAAACAACAAAGGAAACCTTTAACCTACCGTCACACATTATAATCGACCAGTTTTCGGGAAAACAATGGACAAGTGCACTAGTTTTAAGTCCAGAAACTATGCATAAGCATTGGCCCATTGTCATTCATCCTTTTCTCCTTTCACTTTGATTTTCATTTGTTGAAATTCCTTTCCTTAGATGTGCGTGAAATGATTCTCTCGTAGCCTGGTGCACCATAGTTTCCATTGTTAATAGAGTGATAGGTATGGTCTGTTGTTGCCTGGGAAAACTGATGCCTGTTTACGTTTACACATTGCTTTCGGCTACCGGATGGTTTTCCTTTTACTGGAAAATTGGGAATTTTCATTTAAAAAAAAAAAAACCGAATAACAACAATAAAGAAAAGATAGAGGAGAATTCAAAACAGATCGAGCGAGTGTAAGTCTATTTGATTTGAAAGGAAAACTAGTTTACCACAATGGAATCTAGGATCGGAGCCGATACCCTTGTTACGTCATTTCATTTATATTGTAACTCCGCTTCCACCCGCACAAGTTGAGAAACGCCAATATTGTCATTGTTTAAAACGAAGAAGGATGTTGGATGGAAGGGATGGGTCACGGTCACAGTCACGGTCACGGTCACATCCACCGTCCAGATGAAAATGTTTGAATGCATTCGGTTTGAGTTTAAGTGTCATTTGGGGGTCAACTGAAGAAGATAATTTATTAAAGGTCTCATCCTTGTGTGTCAGGTGCATTCAACAATTCAACGATCTAGCCGCACACTCTCATCATCAAAATCGAACAATTCGAACAGGAAGGAAGTTGTCACCGTCATTGTGATTGTGATCATCACCATCTGAGATATATGGTATGCCCTCGCAATTGTTCGTTTTGACATCATCGGTGGGATCACTTGTTAGAGCGTTGTTGCTCTCAGACACGAAGCCAATTACGTAAGTTAACCTGCTAATTGGTTACAAAATATCCACACAATACAATTTGGTGAAGAAATCATTAATTTAATCCAAAGTAAACAGCAATTACCAGTACCCACACATGTGTACATACAAACTTGTTCGATTGTTAGCTAATAGTTGGCAACAATTGGCACTTTATACGGCAAATACGTCGCTAGCGGCAATCTATTTTCGACAGAATAGTTTACCAGTAGATCGAATCGAGTACCGAAAAGTTCAAGTCCTGCGTATACATACTCGTAGCAGCACACCATCATTAATAGGTAATAATTTGGAGGCTCAACAAACACCGGTAGCCGTGTATCTGTGTCGTCGTCGCCAGCTATCGGCCACTCCACCACATAATTCTCATTAATTTTCTTGTTTTTCTTTCGACTTGTATACATTTCTACTCGTCTCTGATCATTTGTCCAATAATCGGCCAACAAATGAGCCAAACGATATATAAGCATCGTTGGTCTCCATCGCAGCATCGTGCCATTGTAAATATTATAGCTTCGTGGCATCTTGGTATACTTGGCTTGGTATCAAACGGAATACGAGTACTCTCTGCGCTGCTGCTGCTGCTAGTCGTTGGCATCACCATGCCTCGGTTCTTCGATTATTATGACACAATCATCGTATAAAATGTGAATTTATGAAAACTTGTAAAGTTGGTATTTTCAACAAAAAGATTATAAATGGACTCTGAAGTTCCCCCCATTAAGATGAAAACCATGAAGTCCCCCACCCCGAAGAAGAAGTTCGAGTAGAGGCCTCGACACAATATAAAAGTAATTCCGGGTGTTCATATGTGTCGAGAGGAGAGGGAGGCAAACTTAACTTGCCGGGCTTTTTTATGGGACCACAAAGAAGTTAACCTTTTCCACTCATTCGAAGCCATGCTAATAGAATGCCATTAAATTCGTGTGTTGTTGCTGGAGTTACGAGAAAATAAATAAATGATTTAGAACTGTTTTGATCATACCGGTGAACCTTCGGTTTCTTCATATTTCTTCGAATACGGGTATACTTTTAGATTTTGTCGTTTTATAGTTCAGACGAGAGCCTGTTGGCGTCACTCTTTGATATGGAATCGAAATTTAACAAATCCAACTCAAATCTAAGTTTTTGCAAAGATTGTTTGTGCGCTCATGCGATATTTAGCCCCTGAAGTTTTGTAAAACAGTGTAAGTCCACATTTATCGATGACGGATTTTGAACTGGGTTCCGATCTTAAGCCACTTAGGTCAGAGAAGCACTTGAAAAGGTGAGGGAAAGCAGCTTCCAATCACCAGAATACTTCACAACGGCCGAACGGGTGACAACCTCCAACCTCCTGTAACAGCTGCTATCTGGATTCCAGACGCAAGGAAATTACCTATCAAAAACCAAGGCAGACAAAGAGGCTTTGCTTGGGTAAAAGGCTTGATGGACTCACTGTAATAAGCATCCATGTCACGCCAAATGAAAAGATAGACGAGCTGCGGAAAAAAATGGAAGACTTGGAGGACTTCATGGCTGGAATCGAAGGGGATATCCTGTTCGCCGGAGATTTCAATGCTAGAGCCCTGGAGTCGAAGATGCCAGACTCAGGAGGAAAGCAAATACTCGAGATGACTGCTAAACGCGGCCTTAATGTAGTAAACGTAGGAAACTCGCCAACGTTCAGGAGACCGGAATATGAAGAAACCCTACCGGATGTCACCTTCGCGATGGAATCGATATCCACAAGAATAAATAACTGGAGAGTCATCAATACACAATCTTCGATCTACGAGGGGACCAACGAATTCTACATTTAAATCCAGGACAAGCTCCGGGGTGGAACGTTAATAGACTCAACGAAGTGCTTCTCATGTCTATGATCGATGAAGGAAAAGGAGTTGTACTCCAACTTTAGGGTGCTGCAGACGCAAAAGCTGAAGCCACAATGTGATGCTTCGATGCCCAGAGTGAGTATCTCCAACAAAAATATGGTAGATGGAGAAGATAGCCGCGCTTCGGAGAAGATGCCTACAGAAACACGCTGAGCTTATGGAAGACATTCTATCGAAGTTCAGAACCAAAAGATCCGAACTCACGAGAGCCATCAATACGAGCAAAAAACAGAGGATAATTGCCCAGATGTCAATAGTGACCCATGGGGACTAGGCTTTAAGGTCGTCATGCAAAAACTAGGAGCTCGGGCGACCAAACCTGCCCTAAGTGGAGCGCATAGTAGACATACTTTTTACAATTTACCCTGTCTGGCCGCCCGAAACTTCAGCTTTCAGCAAAGAAGAATGGATTCTAGCGATAAAATCCCTATAAAACCGAAAAGTCCCCGGACTGGACGGAAGTGCTGAAAGCGATTGCCCAAAGATGTTCACAGGGGTCTTTCTCAGGAGTTGAAGTTCCACATCTGTGTACAGATCACTGTGCAAGCTGGACACTGCAGGGAAACTTCTAGAAAATATGCTGAAACCATGCGAGAGACAGTAGTAGTGGGAAGGCAACCACTACTCAAAGAAGATCGTACTGTTGGCTACCCTGGATATACAAAATGCCTTCAATTCAACCAAATTCAACTGAATGCGCGAGAACACACTTTCAACATTCCAGTTTACTTCTTGCGAATGCTGAAGACCTACCTCAAAGGCTGGGAGCTGATTTACGATTACACGGAAGGCCCTCGAAGAAAGGAAATCAGCTCCGGAGCAGCACAGGTATCGATCCTGGGACCTGACCTCTGGAAAATCTCATACAATGGCATACTTCGCATAGGACTGCCTGAATATGCCTTCCTGGTAGGGTACACAGATGATACCGCCGCGATGATTATGGCACAAGACGCGAAAACTCATGGCTGGATGTACACGATCTTTACCTAGCTACAGAAAAAACCGAGATAGTCCTTCTGACCAAGAGGAGGATCCTGACTATAGTTAACTTCCATATCAGGCCCGAAGTTATATCAGGCAAGGTAGCAGTGAGATACTTCAATACAAAACTCACCTTCTGGCAACAGATAAAGTCCGTATCGGAACGAGCGTCGAAGGTCGCAGTATCACTAAGCAGACTGGCTCTTTATAGCTTTTTGGTCTAGGCAGAGGCATATCGTACAGGTAGTAGGCATGTTCGTACAGAACGGTGTCGGAACCAGCCGTCCTGTCGAGTGACCCCTATCGATCTCCTGCTGCAGAAAGGAAGTACGACAAAAAGGCGGAAATTGGAGGGGAAGGGGCAATCGATGAGGCAAAGGAGCTCACGAAACGGCAGTGGCAAGAGTATTGGAACTCGGAGTGCAGATGACAATGGACTACGAAGCTGATCAAGGACGTATCTAAATGTAACGGAGTAAACTGCTACCTTACCCAGGTTCTCACCAAACACGGATATTTCAACGCCTTTCTTCACAAGATTGGTAAAGCAAACACTCCAGCCTACCAATACGACGACTCTCCAGTAGACACCACACTTTTATCGTTTGCAGAAGGTGGGGAGCTCAACGAAGGAAGCTTGAAAGCAGCATCGTTGCGGCGTAATCATCCCATAAAACATGGTCGAAAAGATGCTTACGACCGATCGGATCGGCTAGAAGTCACACTCAGGACAAAAAAGAGAGATCAAGACTGTTAATAGATTGATGATGAAAACGCTGGCCCCCAAAGGGGTAAGACAACGACGCCACTCTGAAGTAATGCGAAAACGGTTCCGGAGTGGATATATCAAGATAAGCTGGTTTTTAGTGGGTTAAGGTTGCATGGTACTCGAAGCAGATCGGGACTGCCTCTGGTCGTTATTAGCTTTTCCACCATCCCTTAGGTGTACCTCTACAGACGTGCCGTATACATGCAGATTATTTTTACTATGACCATGGAAGCCACTAGAGGTGGCGCAACAACTTCAGCTGAGGATTCATCTCGATCGTAGCCTCCAGATATACACGCAAAGTACAATAACTTGATCAGCTAATGTGCCCCAAATGCGGCGAGGTCTTCTGTACCGCGTCTTTTGTCCCTACGATGTGTTCATCTAGTCATCCATCATAGTCGTTGTCGCTGTATAGTCGCAATAGCTGCTTCTCGAGTCGCCGTCCAAGCAAGCTGCAATAAAGAATTTTCTTTTAAAAGAGTCCAAGGCTGCCTCAAATATTAGTGGCAGTCTCATGCTTCTGCGCCATGGAATAGGACTAGTAACTGTCCATTTCATGAAAGTCTCCTCAAGGCTTCACTACTTAATGGAAATTCCTATCCTTTAGCTTTGTTTGATTTCAGCGTTGATTTCATTGCCAGAATCAATAGCGGGGGCCAGGGTAGGCGGTTATATCTACATAAAGTAACGTTCTGTTCAAGACATCTGTGTTGAATGTCCTTTTTGCCGATAACAATAACTTCGTTCTGCTCTCGTTGACTGCTAAACTCATTTTCACCGCTTCCGACCTTTGAGAATTAACCTTTCACGATATTGAACGCCTCGGTAAGGTCTTAACCGGACTTATTGAAACAGGGCGCTGGCTCCGTCATCATTATGCACAATATGATGAGTTTGGCAGGGATATCAACAGAAGACATATCTCTGTATAGTTGAATGCTATCATAGTCTGTGGTGACCTTAAAGCGCACTGATATCGTAAGGCAGATAGGATCTTTTAAGCTATGCTGAGGAGACTTCTACATCTTAAAGAATAGGAGGAGGATATGAGGATCGGGCAAATAACACCAAGAGTCCATTCAGCGAGCGTACAGGCGAGCGTTGCAGGTTACCACTGTATGCTCCTTACCGAGCGATCTAAAGCCGATTTAAATAGTTCGATTACTAGGTGTCAGGTGACAATAAATGTATACTAAATATGATTGTAAAGACAGTCACGCAGCACATCAGAAACGGTTACTTCCACTGGTCTTCAGCAGTTGATGCGAGCGGCATTTAAAGGGTTCGACAAATGCTCTGACAATCATTTGTGACTGTAGCCATTCGACATCAAACTTCTTCGCAGTATTGTCTTGTCTTTGAGATGTTGCCAGCTAGTCGATAGAGTCATCATTCGAGCCTCCTAACATTCGGACACCCATCGCTTCGTGTTTATTGAAATTTGATTATTGTTTGACGATTGATTGATGGAAAGTTTTCCATATAACCGGTGAGAGAAACCGTCACAAGTCTTGATCAAAGATTGTCCCGTGCAGACTGTGCCTTCTTAAAGTACCAGGATCCCAAAGTGTTCCTTCTTCTTTCCCTTAAAATAGGACATTTCCCCATGAAGTGGATAATATCTTCTCTTTCACCCAAGTTACACAAAGAGCACAATATGGGTAAATCTTCTCTGTGAGGAATAAAGTTAAGGTGTATCAGCTAGCTCTCCCCGTAGCCTGGCCATCATTGCTATTTCATCGACGCTATTTTCATCTCGAAAATAAATCCTTTCTTCAGAATTGTAGTTGAGTTGGGAATATATTGCTCTCTCTCTCTCTGCACTTCAAATCCACTGATGAAATAAGCTGATATAGTAAAGGCTTCCAGCGAACACAGTCGAAACTAGCATACCTTGACTTAAATCCATCCCGCAGTTCGCCGCTGGATGCATCCATTTAGCATACCAGCTCGATTCATGATGTATGACTTGAGATCCCCTTCCACTTGCGTGGCCTTCTTCTACAGCGCTGTCCCTCGGGAGCGGATTCGAAGACTTTTTGGAGCGGAACATTGGTGTCCATACGCTGTACATGACCCAGCCATCTCAGTCTATGGATCTTCACTCTTTACGTAGAGTTCATTGTTGTATCTCCTCCTCTATTCACTGTCAATGCAGACGGGACCAAAGATCGCCCGAAGAATTTTTCTCTCGAAGCAACCAAGAACACCCTCATCCATTTTTTGATAATGTGCATGCCTCTACGCCATAGAGCAGGACCGGGATTATTATGGTCTTATAAAGGGTGACTTTTGTTGTCCGAGAGAGGGCTTTGCTACTCAATTGCCTTCTTAGCCCAAAGAAACAGCGGTTGGCAGGAGTTATTCTTCGTTTGATCTCAACGCTGGTGTCGTTGTCTGTATTTATAGCGGGGCCTAGGTAGACAAAGTCCTTAACTACCTCAAAGTTACGAGTATACCTGTCGAGAGTGACGTTCTGCCCGAGACGTCGCTGTTGGTTGTCCTTTTTGCTTGACAGCATATACTTGGTCTTGCCCTCGTTGACCGCTAAACCCATTTTCGCCGCTTCCATCTCAATACTCGCGAAAGCGCCACTGACATCACGCTGCTTTCTCCCGATTATGTCAATATCATCGGCGTATGGGAGTAGTTGGACGGACTTTTGAAAGATAGTGCCTCTTGTGTTTGCTCGTGAGTTTTGCACTATTCTTTCAAGTACGATGTTGAAAAAATCGCATGACAGCGCATCGTCTTGCCTAAATCCTTTCTGGACATCAAAGGTCTCAGTGAGATCTTTACTGACCTTGATGGAGCAGCGTGCATTCTATATCGTCATCCTGCACAGATGGACGAGTTTGGCAGGGATCCCGAAACTAGACACTGCTCTGTATAGCTCGTCTCTATACTCGTAGATGCTGTCATACGCGGCCTTAAAGTCGATGAATAGGTGATGTGTATCGATCAGAATCTCAAGGGTCTTCTACAAGATCTGCCGTAGTGTGAATATTTGGTCGATGGTGGACTTTCCTGGCCTGAAGCCACACTGATATGGACCTATTTGTTGAGGTTGTTGACGAATGGCTTCAGGCGTTCACAGAATACAGCAGATAAGATCTTGTATGCGATGTTAATCTTTCTTTCTCTCTCTGTCCCATTTTCCTAAAAACTTAACACGTGCTCAGGCATTTTAAGTGTGTTAATACCCACTTGAGTGTTAAGTTCTTTAAAAAAAAAAAAAAAAAAAAAAGTTAAGGAGACTGATGCTTCTGTATTTGGCGCAGTTCAGGGGGCTCCTTTCTTGAGAATCGGACAAACAATGCTGAGGTTCCATTCATCGGGCATACTTTTGTCCGATATTTTATAGATGAGTTGGTGTATGCTCCTTACCAAGTCATCGCCTGCCGCTTTGAAGAGCTCAGCAGTGAGGCCGTCCGCTCCAATAGCTTTGTTGGACTTAAGCTTAGATATAGCTATCTTCACTTCGTCCATGTCGGGTGGACGGAATTGTTGGTCATCATCGTCCAGGTTGAAAGGTTGATTCTGCTTGACAGCAGTATTTGGTTCGCCATCGCCGTTATACTGTCTACAGAAATGGTCTTTCCAATTCCTCAGCATCGACTGCGATTCTACCACGATGTTCCCTTGTTCATCTCTACAGGCTTGGCTTCGGGGTTTGTTTTCGTGGCGTGTTATTTGTGCCTTTTGGTAAAACTTCCGAACCTCATTCCTGGAACCTCTTCTGAAGATATATAGAACGATTCTAGGAACATCGGCCACTGCTCCGCACGTCCATCAAATTCTGAAAGATCGTACAGTTTTCCACGATGATCTGATCTCGATGCTGATAACGTGCCATTCAATTCTCCCAGTACAGCTGCCAACGATGGCGTCCTAGAATTTTCAAGGTCTTCAGCTGCTGACATCCTTAAAATATTAGCGCCCGCCTGCCCACTAACACATTCACTCTGCCGATCTTCCACGTTTCGACATTGTTGCTCGCATGAACGCTCACGTTGGTCTTCCTCCAATTGGAGTCGCCATTGTTCACTCTCCGCCAGGCGTTGATTACTTCGTTGCACTTCAGCCTGAAGGTCCAAAATCTGATCCATCATTCTGTTCAGCCTTTCTTCCATCAAGGCATCGCGCGACGTCATTGCCTCTCGTTCCCCTATAGCTCCAGTTGATACCGCTTTAGTCGAGTGGCCGCATGGTTCATCCGCAGTTAACTCTTAAACTGTCGCACTCGACTCATCGCTATTTATATTTGCCTCCTGCATATCAGAGACCTTAGCTGTAGCACGCGTTTTTAGCATACTGTAATATGACGTGACGCTACCGTTACCTGGCCCGCTATACCGTACTCTCTATATTCCCGCTAATATAACACACCCTGACTAGCCCCAGCCCCAAAACAGATTCAAAAAGGCACAAACACTCACCCTTATCACGTATCCCCTCCGCGAGCAAAGGAAAATGCCACCAACAGATCACTAGCGCTCCTCTGACACGCTCTTCAAACTTCGTGATGTCCTTAATCGAATGCGTTTTCTTGTTCTTCGTATTGCCCGAATGAATGTAGGTTATGTTCTCCTCGGCGGGTAATTGCTTGCAATTCCTAATTGTTGCTTTTCGTAGAAAAAGCGAAATAAAATTTGTGGATTACTTATCGCAACCAGGAGGGATCTAAATAAGAACACTCGTTTTCCTTCATGTATTGTTTTATTTCCTATTCACGGATCGACAACATTTCAGTACAATGTATATAATAATGTATATAATATATTAATAATGATTTTATAGACACTTACGCTTTTGTGCGTCCTTCCACAGTTGGTTGAGAAAATAATTTAAAAGTAAAATGATATGCTGACATTCAAATGTCAAATTCAAAGCGGATCGCCGTAAGCCGACTACCAACTGCGGGGGTACGTTCACAATTGACAATATTGCATGTTCTTAAAGTTATTCGATATTTTAACTCATGTAATATTAATAAATCAATATGGAATATTCGTGAAAATTAAAGCCTCTGCTACACTCTCCCTCAAGAATATTCTTATTTCCACCTAGGCCTCACGTCCTAACTTTCTTTAACCGCTCCCACACTTTAGTTTTTAAGTGAAAGTGTTAGTTTTAAGTATGTCTGTCCGGGGTTATCCCGGGCCGCAAAACAAAACATTTCTCTCCCCACTACATGCGAATTACACATATCTATTTGCCTATCTCTATCCATCCATATCTAGATGCCTATGGATGAAATGGAAGCGCAAATCTTCTTAGACCCCATTTACCACCGGAGCAAGACCTGTTTCCAAAAGCACTTTACGTCCAAGTTTGTAATTTCCATTTTTCTATGAACGAAAAAGTAATTGGCTATCATTTTTGTGGGCCGCCAATAATAGTTACTTTGTATTTTTTGCTAATTGACTTACAATCAACAAAAAGTTGATGCTTAAGTTCGCTTTTTCCTCTTGGACAAATTTTGGACAGATATTTAGATTGGGACGGCAACCCTGCGATCAGACCACTATAACACATAGAGATCTCCGAAATTGGTTCCCACATAGAGTACGAAGAGTACAATAATGTCACTTAACCCAAGCTCATACCTAATGGATAGAAATTGTCAACTGAGTTACGCATTAGAAGGTTATCAGCCGACAAGACCATCCCAAGAACTTGACATAAAATACCTTTCAGCGCTTTGTGTACACCTTTGGAATGGTTTCTCTCGTTCGGGTTTGTACAGATTGTTGCTACTGTCTTGCGTCGGTCGTCGAAGCATAGTACTTCTCATGATGCTCGAGAATGTCATCAATCAAATAGAGTTCATTAAGTGCGATTTCATTTCCTGGGAATCGATTCTGTAACTGAGTGAGTAATGCGTAAAGAGTCAACTAAACACTGTATCCACACAGAGGAGTATTTTTTTTTTGTAAGTGGTAGTAGGAAATGAGTAGTAATTCTCTGATATGTCCCCCGTTCTTGCTGAATATATGTTCGGCTTCCTTGCAGATAGCATCAATTACTTGCTCTAGCGGGAAGCTAGTGATTGCCAAAGTGGTATGATCAGAACTGATGCTTATCTTCGAAGTATTCTCGATGTTAGTTGGCACTGTTAGTGGCAAAAGTCTTTTACATGAATTGTGCTTAGTTTATTTCCACGTAGTAGCCACCGGTTGCGGCATCCGGTATTTAAACTTATAAACGCGAGTTTTGAACAAGAATAAAACAGAAACAGAAGGACGAGGGGCAAATGGATTCGCACGATCTAATCTACGGAAGCGTCAACAGTCAGCGTGGTAAATGAGATGGTGGCAGATGAAAATGTAATGGCTCTGTGGCAGCTCGCACATCATCGAGGTCGATTACTGACTCCGAAACATTCAGATCGTCCAAGGATTGCTAGAAAGGTTTGAACGCTCCAGGTTAGGGGTTGTTCATGGGGTTATCTACCCAACTATACGGTTCCGAAGCCATCAATTGCCCCGGATAAGGAAGGACTTAACGTCAACTAAACATTCAAATGAAATAAGTACAGCGAACTTCGGAACCGCACATAGAGTGCTAGACCTCTTAATTGACTGCGTCTAGCCGAAAAAGCCTTTTAACGAAGAAGTGTGATGAGATGTGCGGTACCGAAAGTATGCGAACATAAGTTACTTTTCCGATTGCTGTTGACTAATATTTGGAAACGAATTTATCATTGGAGCCATACTAAGACAAGAAGTCCCGAGTTGTTGACATGACATTTCGGGTTAAGGCTACATTTGCTAGCAACAATCTAATATGTGCGCATACCAAAATGAGGGGAAAGTAGACGACAAAAAAGAGAGCTTCTGCGAATTCCTGGACACAATTCATGAGCAGTGTTCCAGTAACATAATATTGTTTAATAAAATGGTGACCTGAATTCAAGATTTGGAAATGTAGGTGGGAACGAAAATTTAGAAGTTGGAACGAAATCAACGAAAATCGAAAGGTACCGTCCTGAATGCAAGAGGGGTAAAGTTAATAGATTTTTGTAATTCTTATGGGTTGCGAATCAAAAATAAAACTAGCTTGTCAGATATGGGTGGTGAGTTTACTTTTATTGGTAAGAGAGGAAGCTCGGTAATAGGTTATAGTCTCGTTGGTTAAGGCGACAGAGTATTAAGAGAAGCTGGACATATCTCATCGAGGCCAAGAGGAAATCATCAAAGCATCGTATCCGATCTCTTCCTCGAATGTAAAAAGCCAGGCAGTTATCGTTTGCTTGGCTAAGAGCAATTTAGTAGTTCAAACGAGGGTTACGTCAAAAACCTTTATTTGCAAGCAAACAGAGAGTACAGGGTATTGTGTACACAAAAATCAACTTTTTTTGAAGCAGAATTGAAGCCACTAGTCGAATGCGAGAGATTTTGGAACTTCGTTAGGAAGCTGAATGGCAAGAACTTAAGCATTCATCATCGACTATGCTCTAATCTTCAACCCAGTACAAAAAAGAATAAATTTTCATTACGCACTCCCTGGTTCCATAACACAGCAAGAGGTTACTGAAGCATTGATTAAGCTTAAGGATAGAAAAGCAGCTGGTTCTGATGGGATCCCAGCCGAATTTTATAAATATAGCGCCACAGAGTTCGTCGATAGACTTTTTCCCAATACATGAAAAAGGAAGTTTGTCGGAGCTATCTAATTATAGAGGCATATCCATCTTAAATGCTTGCTACAAAATCTTCATGCTCATTCTACAGAGACGTCTCAGCACATGGATCTACTATAATAAGCTCTTGCAAGAGCACCAGGCAGGTTTTAGACCAGGCCATTCAACGACTGAGGATATCTTTGTTTGGAAAAGTATTGCGGATTCATTTCTCAGCAAAAAGAAGAAGCTATATGCGTTTTTCGTGGACTTTGAGTCAGCATTTGATGCGGTTGATAGACAGGCCCTATTCTACAAGCTGTATAACATTGGCATGTCAACAAAATTTGGCAGAGTCATGCAAAACTTATATATTGACACAAATGGCGGAAGTTTGGAATGGTGAAGAGAGGTCTGAGTGGTTTAAAAATGAACCAGTCGTCAGACAAGGTTGTACTATGAGCCCAAGCTTGTTTACTTTGTTCATTGATGATCTCGTACGCTGTTTACCATGTGACATCGAATACGCGGGTCATAATCAAGGCCCTGGTATTCGCAGACGACATTGTGGTCTTGGCGTCTTCTCCTGATTCAATACAGCTAAAGATCAACCGGCTATCTTTGGAAGCTTTGGAAGCTGGTAGTGAATTTGGAGAAATCAAAAATTATGATTTTTAAGAACGGGGGAGGCAGAAACTCTGTGAATATCTCCATCTGAAGGAGAAGCTGACAAAGGCTAAGAGCGCCATCAGTGCATCGTGGAGTAGATACTTTTGTAATAAAAGTACCAAATTCCGGGTTTTTGAGACGGTATCGGCGTGAAACAATATGGAAATGCTGAGAAGCGGATTTGTTGTCGGAGGCAGACTAAGACAAAAAGTCTTGACCTTCCGCATCAAAGCTAAATTTGCCAACATTAGCCTTATATGCGCGCATGCCCCCACAAAGGAGGAAGATGACGATACCAAGGATGCCAAGACCTACGAGCAATGCCCTAGCTATGACATTAAAATTGTCCTCGGTGATTTTAATGCAAAGCTAGGAAGAGAGGGTATCTTTGGTGGAACGATCGGAAAATATAGCCTGCACGACACCACCTCCGATAACGGATTCAGGCTAATCGACTTTGCGGCAGGGCGAAACATTGTCGTAGCTAGCACGCGGTTTCCACATCTCGATATACACAAGAGGACTTGGAGAACTCCTGATCAGTCAACAGTCAACCAGATTGATCACATTGCGATCGACGCAAGACACCCCTCCAATATTATGGATGTCCGTACGTTCCGAGGCGCCAACATCGACTCGGACCATTACCTTGTTGTAGCCAAGGTACGGTTGCGGATATCCCAAACTATGCCAGGACAAACTAATGCTGTGAGGAAATTCGACGTCAGACGGCTACAATCGCAAGAGATCGCGCAGTCTTTTTCCGATCGAGTGTCTCTTAATCTCTTAAGAGGTCCAATACTGCCAGCATCAAGCAACGAAGACCATTGGAAACACTGTCAAAACGCCATCAGAAGCGCCGCTTCTAATGTGCTGGGTTTCACTCGTCCACCATAACGAAACCCCTGGTTCAATGATGAATGCCGGCAAGCACATGCAGCTAAGCAAGATGCATATAAAACGGCGCTACATACGAGTAGAAGGACCAGAGCTGCTCATGAGCTCTATGAGCGGAAGAGGAGAAGAAAAATAAAAATAACATGCCACGGAAACAAACCCCGAACCGAAGCCTGTAGAACAAGGGAACATCGTGGTAGAATCGCAGTCGATGCTGAGGAATTGGAAAGACCATTTCTGTAGACAGTATAACGGCGATGGCGAACCAAATACTGCTGTTAGGCAGAATCAACCTTTCAACCTGGACGATGATGACCAACAATTCCGTCCACCCGACCTGGACGAAGTGAAGATAGCTATATCTAAGCTTAAGTCCAACAAAGCTGCTGGAGCGGACGGCCTTACTGCGGAGCTGTTCAAAGCGGCAGACAATGACTTGGTAAGGAGCATACACCAACCCATCTGTAAAATATGGTCGGACGAAAGTATGCCCTATGAATGGAACCTCAGCATTGTTTGTCCGATTCTCAACCAAGAAAGGAGACCCTCTGAACTGCGCCAATTACAGAGGCATCAGTCTCCTTAACATCGCATACAAGATCTTATCTTGTGTGAACGCCTGAAGCCGTTCGTCAACGACCTAATAGGTCCATATCAGTGTGGCTTCAGGCCAGGAAAGTCCATCATCGACCAAATATTCACACTACGGCAGATCTTGGAGAGGACCCATGAGCTTCAGATCGATACACACCACCTATTCATTGACTTTAAGGCCGCGTATGACAGCATCTATAGGGATGAGCTATAAAGGGTAATGTCTAGTTCTGGCATCCCTGCCAAACTCGTCCATCTGTGCAGGATGACGATATAGAATGCACGCTGCTCCATCAAGGTCAGTAAAGATCTCACTGACACCTTTGATGTCCAGAAAGGTTCTAGGCAAGGCGATGCGCTGTCATGCGATTTTTTCAACATTGTACTTGAAAGAAGTGCAAAACTCACGAGCAAACACAAGAGGCACTATCTTTCAAAAGTCCGTCCAACTACTCGCATACGCTGACGATATTGACATAATCGGGAGAAAGCAGCGTGATGTCAGTGGCGCTTTCACGAGAATTGAGACTGGTTTAGCGGTCAACGAGGGCAAGACCAAGTATATGCTGTCAAGCAAAAAGGACAATCAACACCGACATCTCGAGCAGAACCTCACCCTCGACAGGTATAACTTTGAAGTAGTTAAGGACTTTGTCTACCTAGACTCCGCTATAAATACAGACAACGACACCAGCGCTGAGATCAAACGAAGAATAACTCTTGCCAACCGCTGTTTCTTTGGGCTAAGAAGGCAATTGAGCAGCAAAGCCCTCTCTCGGACAACAAAAGTCATCCTTTATAAGACCTTAATAGTCCCGGTCCTGCTCTATGGCGTAGAGGATCAAGGTGTTCTTGGTTGCTTCGAGAGAAAAATTCTTCGGGCGATCTTTGGTCCCGTCTGCATTGAGAGTGAATGGAGGAGGAGATACAAAGACTGAGATGGCTGGGTCATGTAATGTTTCGGTGCGAAAAGTCTTCGAATCCGCTCCCGAGGGACAGCGCAGTAGAAGAAGGCCAAGACTCAGGTGGCGCACACAAGTGGAAGGTCACTTCAACCAACTTGGCATGCGAAACTGGAGGCAGCTAGCTAGGGATCGAGCTGGTTGGAACGTTTGTTGACTGAGGCCCAGGTCTATCCCGGACTGTTGCGCCACTTAAAGTAAGTAAGTAAGAGAAGCTCCTCCGCTACTACATAAAGCGACTACCGACTTTTCCGACTACCAAATATGCCAAATATTATGATAATTCTGGAAACTTGATTGCCACCTCTCTTTCGTACCCTTAAAATGCAAATCGATTACCTGCTTAAGATTATGAAGATGGAAAAACAATAGCGGCCCTCCAAGTCCCTGGTATGCTGAATGGATGGATCTAGCGGCGGACTGCGGCATGGGTTTAGGTCTAGATAGTTTCGACTGTGTTCGCTGGAAGCCTTTGCTATATCAGCTTATTTGAAGTGCATTTGAAGTGCAGAGAGAGAGAGCAATATATTCCCAGCTCAACAATTTTGAAGAAAGGATTTATTTTCGAGATGAAAAAGTGTCGATGAAATAGCAATGATGGTCAGGCTACGGGGAGAGCTGATACACTTAAACTTTATTCCTCACAGAGAAGATTTACCCATCTTGTGCTCTTTGTGTAGCTTGGGTGAAAGAGAAGGTATTATCCACTTCATGGGGAAATGTCTAAGAGAAATAAGAAGAGACACTTTGGGATCCAGTTTTTTTTGACGGAAAACGAAGTTATATCTCTGCTAAACAAAATCGAAGTTAAAAAGCCATTGTTACGTCAATCAGCCAAAATAATATACGCATTTACCATTTGTTCCCTTATACCAACGCTATATGGCCCTACATTGGCATTAAGTTGGTCTACATCGCCCTTAGTCTTATTACACTGGCTGCTGAGATTTAGTTGATCAATATCTATTCTTGCTTTAGCCGCCATCGAATATCGTTTGGCTTTTTGTGCATTGGAGATGCAAAAAAATTGTCGCAAAATACTGAAAACTGAGTATTTAGAAACGCTTTCTGTATGATCCCAGAACCAGTCCCATTCCTGCACTCGTTCTTTCAGAGCGTCCCAGATACACATCTGCTTGTATCTTAGGCGTGTAGGCGTGTAGCGGCCACCCAAGCTTTGCAGAAAAACTGCATATTTAACGCTATTGTTGACGGACGATGTGCGTAAGTAATTATGTCTTCAACGAATGAAAAACTCAAAAGTCAAGAGGCTCACTATCATGTAAAACCCTTATTACAGAGCGGGTTAGTTGATTCTGTCATTCATTGTTCATTGATCCACTTTCGATTCCTTTTCTTTATTACTTGACATTTACTTGTATAATATGTTGATAAAGGAAGTGATGAAGCGACGTTTTCCTTACATAATCGATAGGACGAAATAGAAATGCATCAAAGTGGACGATATATTAGTACCTAGGAAGCAATGTGTGACGAATTCTGTCATTTAATAGCTGACTGTCGTCCACCTTGCGATTCACCTAGAAAATGGACAAACGGTTTTTTTAATGACGAAAATGTTCAGGACATTATTGATGCAAGAACTCTCCTGTACAATGAAATACCATTGTACTGTACATGGAATAGCGGGAGCGGCTGGAGCTGAGGTTTAATCTCAACTTGGGCTTTCTTCTTACTGCACATGGTTCCTTTAATGCATTCCTGCATAAGAGGGGCCTTAGCCAGGTGGAATGGGTGCACATTCTGTGTGAATGTCCCTTGTATGACGATGTCAGGGATCTTCGAGCTATGGGCGTAGGTTTGGAAGACGATGTTTACGACGTTGGCAGCGCTCTAGCTGAAAATGCGCAAATAGCAAGGATTCAGGACTATGCAAAGATAGTTTTTTCTAGACGTCGATATAGGCACCTAATATCTGAAAAGGATGGTTAAAGGCGGCCAGTCCTGGGCAATAATGAGCCACACTGGAAGTAACCGCAAGGTTGCGAAACTCGACCGGAGGCTATATTCTGGTACCACGAGAGGTCAGGAGCTCCCGGACCTATGGTTCCGGCCTGACATAGGATTTGGCCTCCATGTGGAAGTATCGTGGTGACTGTAGGTTTGTACCCAAAACCGCAGGGAGAGTAGATCGACTGGAACTAATCGTCGATCACGTCAAGGGTTGTCCCCGCTTTAAAGCAGACAGTTGCCAGACACGATACAAAAGACAGTACAGCTACATCATACGCATGTTCTTGTGTATAGACGTCAGAACTTTTGAGCGCATTGCACAGTGAATCGACCAGCATGCTCCATAGCAGTGAAGACAGAACTTCGCATTGCGGGCAACTCCTGTTTACCCCTGCCATCACACATTGGCCACAGTCAGCATCCGCAATGAGTGTCCTATTCACCAGCATTGCATTTATCCACAAAACTAGTGATTCGTCTACGCCGTGTTATCTAACCGAGTTACACATACCGTCGAAAGATGATCCTGCGCGTACTCCTTCTTGTCAAGTTCGCGTTCAATTCTGCCTACCAGATGCTGAAACGCACTTTCTCTAGATCTTCCACTTTGATAAGCGTGTTGCGTCGCAGGCAGAGTTTGCATTTACAAGGCAGTTTTGCGCACCTGGATGTGGACCATTCTCTCCATGCCCTTCCACATGAAGAAAGTCAGGCTTATAGATGTGAAGGCATTCGTGAGCGTGTAGTGCTCTTTTCCGATTTTCGGTATAAGGCTACTCTCACTGTCCGCCAGGGTTTCAGTATGTGTGCCAGTACCAGGCTAGCAGTAACGATTCTCTTCAGAGTTACCATCTATGCGGTTTTTCAATATGCCATCGGTGGCAGGCGATCTGAAGCCATCAAAGGAAGCAACAGAGTATTTAATTTCCTCATCCGTCACCACAACTGATGAGAAATACCAACAACGGCGTGTTGTGTTATTCAGCTCACTAGCAGCTTCGTTAATACGAGCTGGGTGTAAGCTGGTTGTGATTAGGTTACTTGGGAAGTGAGCCTCAAACATGAGACTATCGACTCAGTGTAGGTGCTATTAGATTTTCTCAGTGATTCCAGGCTTGTTGACCTTCCCCTAAGGACTCTCACCAGCCTACTGGTTTCACGAGCAGTTTTGGTTGTTTCGCAAAAGTCTTTATAAGTAGCACTCTTCGAACTCCGAAAGAGCTGCTTTGTGCTTCGATCTGTAAGAACTCTTGTCTTTCTCCAAATAAGTCTTAAGAGGGCTATTTAAAAGTTTTCTGGTTTCTTTACGAAGACGCTGCAGATCTGCGTTCCGCCAAGGAACGGGCGATTTGAAGGATTGCTTACTAGCTGGGCATGCCATTTCAAAACCGGTTAGATTCTGAGCAGTTTTGTCCTGTGATTAGGGGGAGCACTGTTGTACTTGTCGAGCTCCTTCTTAAATCGTGTGTAGTTGGTTTTCCGCGGATTCCTTCTCTTCAGTTCAATGTACCTACTGTCTGACATGTAGATCTCCGATAGCACTTTCCAGTCAGTAATCTCGCTAAGTTGATTACTTGCTGTCTTACCCCGTAACAAAAGTTAGCTGAGAGCCAACATTTTTAACAACCAGGTCAGATGATAGTAATGAAATCCAGGATTGCCTGAGCATCGCTCATTCGCATCGAATGCTAAATCTTGTGAGTGAGTTCGGCACATAAAAACAAGTTCTCGGCCTTGCAGATCGCTCGTCATATAATGGTGTGAAACCCCTTAAACATCAAAGAATTCTCGGAATACACAAGGTTTTTTTTTCTTGTTATGTTGGTACAATTGTCCTTGATATTCCCACCAAATTTTAGCTTCCTTATATGATATTTACGAAGACTACAGCGTTGTGTTTACACCGACTCATTTTTTAGTTTTTTTTACAACGTGCTCTAGGCATGCCCACTTCAGAAGTGATCGTGAAGCCTTCGGAGATGATGGCCATTTTGGCAGAGTCAAAGATTTACTGGTCATAAGCCGCGAATTGACCATCAAGGTGTTAGCAAAGATGATTAATTGAAGATATTTACGGCATTTTAGACAATTAATTGAGCTTGACACGCTGCAAAGTCCTTCGGCACAATTTCTTAAAAAAGAGCGGCGTGTGGGTGTTGCAGGCGACATGCTTCCCAAGGCTGATTTCGACCAAATATTCATCAAATATATCTGGTACTGGTGACTAGGTGCAGGTTTACGAATACAACACGCAAAGTAGATATCAAGCGAGTGAATGGTGTGCTCCAAATGAGCCAAGATCAAAGAAACCAAGACGTCGTCTGTCAAAAACAAGGGCAATGCTCACTGTTTTCATGGATTACAATGATTTTTTTGCATCATGGATTTCTTCAATAACAGTTATTAGTTTGGAGTTATAAGACGGAAGATAATTCTCTTAATGCATTGATTATGCGTGCATTTCTCGCCTGATCTTTTTCACCTGATCTGGTGAGTCTTTTTCCTGTTCGGGCGACTAAAACGGAGCTTCCGGGAATGATTTTAAGCGCCGAGAAGAGTTAATAGAAAAAGTACGAGCACCACGGATATTTCGAGGGCTGGAATAAACGCTGTCACAAGTGCGTTGGAGTTCATAGGGATGACTTTGACGACGCGGTTTAAGTGAGTAAACTAGATTTTAACAGGAACTTTTTGAACAAGGTGACGAGTACCACCACTTTAGGGAAAAGAAGCTGAATTTTAAGCCAGATACACACCCCTACAAGCTCACACACTGGCGACGGGTTTTATCATGTTTTCAGATTTTTCGAAAAAGAATTTTCCAAAGCCCTGTTGAACTTGGATGCAATGGAAACTAGAGAATTTGGCAAACATTATCCTTTCCTATCTTCTACAGACAATGAAATTGTTTAAGCAAACTTTGCAACCTCAATTGTGGATTTAACAAAACCAAAACTTGCTCCGTTGTTGGGGAGTGAATAAAAATTAGAATACTGCTGTCGTAAAACGATGAGTGTAGCTCAGCTAATAACTAAAGCATGAACATACTCGTAAAGGCACATCGAATTGCTGCCCTGATGCGCTTCAAGTGGAGAGTTCTCCCTTTCCAGTGGTAGTTCTGGTTGTTGCTGTTGTTGCTGCTGCTGTATGTATCAGTCTCCCACATACGTATACGAGGACGTGTACATCCATTCACCGATCATAATGCGTGCGGAAGCCGTGTGGAGCTAATTATTTGCGGCATTAATTGATTATACTAATTTATAATGAAGTGAGTTAATGTGGAGTGGAGCTGAGGTTGCGACGGACTGTGGCCTCATGTGATATTACTAATGGAACTTCAATGAGATTTATGACACCGGTGGCTTCCAGCGCTCGGCAGGTGGTTACTTAGTTACTTGACCTGTCTGCTTTGTTGGAAATGGATGGTCAATGGTAGCATCATCGCTGATATTCTGTGGATCGATTTCGAAATAGGTAAATATTTATGTTTTATTCGAATGTAAAAGACCTTTTAAGCTGCTTAATGCCACACAAACAAACAAAAAAATGTTTTGTAGGTATTTTGTGATTGGTTTTGGTGAAGTTACTTTTCCAAAATGAGGAACATTTTATGTTTGTTAGTCCTATTTACAGACACGAGAGTCTGTATACATTGCTGGTTTAAGCAAGTGTTGGGCCTTTATCTATAACAAATTGAAAAATTGGTAACGCTGGACTGCACTGATGTGTCGGTTTGTGACTTGAAATTATCCTTTTCCCTTGGTGTGTATCCTTTTACAAAAAAATCGGTGCTCTTTCTACAAGGTGGTGCAAAATTAATCACCCTATCGGATGATGGTGTAATTTTTGCAAATGGCGTCGTACGTCAATCGTATTTGACATTTGTGAACTAGACAGATGTAGTATACAAACAGATAAGCAATGGAGCAATATGATCCTCAAGATCAATGTTTTTGACCAATAATCGGTCGGTGGTTTTACCCCAGAGTAAATTTCGACGTCAATTTCCTAATAATCGTGTCGCGTCAACTGGGCAAACATTCCTGCGCTTAGCTACTCATCTCAAACAGAGTGGAACCACAAGAGACCATGCAGGGCGTGGCCGCCATCGGACTGATTGTTCGGCCAAGAATATCGCTGCGGCTGTGGCTGCCGATGTCGCTGAGAACGAAGAAACATCAACCAGACGACGGGCCACGCAATTGGGCATCACCAGACGGACCCTACAGCGAATTTTAGTGAAAGACTTACACATGTTCCCGTACAAAGTGCAAACAGTGCATCAGTTAATGCCTCCTGACCGTCAGTCGGGTGTGAATTACTGTAAAGCCATCCTCAATCTCAACAACGAAAAGGACGATTTCGAGGGACGAGGCGCATTTCCACTTAAGCGGTTCCATCAATAAGCAAAATCTTCGTTTCTGGGGCACTGAAAATCCGCGTGTGATGCACGAAGAGCCATTACATCCACTCAAAGCCACTGATAAATGACTTCTTACTACCGGAATTGGATGAACGGGGCTTGATGGATATGTGGTTACAACAAGACGATGCAACCGCACACCCACCACGAGCCACAATGGATGTTGTGAAGGAAATGTTTCCTGGTCGCGTACCTAATCCCCCGTTTTGGCGATTTGGCATGGCCAGCAAGATCTCCCGATTTAACCATCTTAGACTGCTTTCACTGGGGCTACTTGAAGTCGCGGGTATATGCCACCAAGCCTCAGACAATCGCAGCCCTTAAGGAGAGTATTCGACAGAAATGCGAACATCAATAGATGGCTCCAGCAGTAAATGCTGGTCGATTTTGACATATTCAAAACGTCATCAACCAAGCTTAGGCACATGGTAAACAAACCGTTTTTACACATTAGTGCTTTTGTTTTGGAGTCATACACTTTTGGTTGTGTATAAATGTCTGATTTTGTGCCAAATAACCGTCATTCGCATCAAGAGCTCCAAAATATTTACGGAGATGCAGCTCTGGAGACGCTTCAAAGACGTTTATTTCGATGTTGACGACAGACCGCATGAAGGAAGGCCAAAATCCTTCGAAGACGCTGAATTGGAGGCATTGCTCAATGAGGATCCATGCCAAATGCAACAAGAGCTTTCTTCAGCATTAGGAGTTACCCTTCAAGCCATTTCTAAACGAGCAGAGGCACGAAAAACTGATGCTACCGTCAAAACCTACCTGGTAACGCTCAAATGAGAAGCTCTGCCCCATCCGCCATATTACCCATATATTGCGCCGTCCGATTATTACTTGTTGCGTTCGATGGCACATGGTCTGACTGGTCAGCAACTCCGCTCATATGAAGACATCAAAAAATGGCTTGATTCGTGGATAGCCTCAAAAGATGAAAACTAATAATTTAAACTTTTATGGACGAATTTAAAAGTCAACAGACTCTAATGTGCAATTTGAGACCGTAATCGCACTAACGTGTGACCAGATAGCGATAATAGTTTCTCCATTTGTCATGTTTCAGCAGCTGTCAAAGCTGTCAAAATATTCAGTAAGACTTGCCATATCGAAGAAGACCCAGAAATGTCGATTCGGCATCGCCACAGAGTCAGCTTGGCTTATTTTGCTGTTGGATTTGGTCCTACCTCCGTATATGATTGTGCTGATGAAAGAATTGAAGCCAGATGACCATAGACAATGCCTTGAGTTCGATACGTGGGCGCTGGAGATGTTGGCCGGCGATCCGGATTTTGGCCAAAAAATCGTCTTCTCGGACGAGGCCCATTTTTGGCTCAGTGGCTATGTCAACAAGTAAAATTACCATTGTTGGAGCAATCACAATCCACAAGTGTTCGGCCAAGCATCAATGCATCCACAAAGATTGATTGTTTGATGCGGTTTATGGCATGGCGGCATCATCGGACCTTATTTCCTTCGAAATGAGGACTGAGACACCGTTAGCGTCAATGGTCTCAGGTATAGAGCGATGTTAACCGACTTTCTAAAGTCAGAGCTCGACAATAGCCATATATCCGAGCTGTGGTTCTTACAAAACGGCTCTACATGCCATGCAACGCTCGAAGTTGTGAAGGAGAAATTTGGCGACTGGATCATATCACGGCGAGGGTTCATCAATTGGCCGCCACGATCATGCGATTTGACACCACTCGATTATTTTCTGTGGGGCGACATCAAATCCTTACGTCACTTTGTACGATCTCGAGGCCAAAATTCGACACGCTATTACGCCAATTTTTCGTCCTTTTTTCGAAGCAGTTAGTTCAACTTGTCGTCAATCAGCCAACTTTAAAAGCTCCTCAATACAACACATCTAAGCCAGAAAACATAATAACAACCGATATGGAGCAGTTTGTTGACATGGTGATTTAGAAGTTTTGTGTTCAACATACAATCTTAGCGATTTTATTGGAGCAAACCCGAAACAATAAAAAGGTTCTCACGCTTCAGCGATAACACAAATTTGAAGCCATTTGGAACAGATGGATGCGGCAAACTTTTTCAAATAAGTCAACGGATTCTAAAATACTTATTACAAAAGTAGAGCAAATAATACCCATTAACTGCCGTCACGAACTGAAGAACCATAACCCAGTCAAGTGTCACAAATGCACAAAGTTCTAAGTGGAATTTCCGGATTAAGTTACGACCTCAAAATTTTTGCTGGAGAGCATAGTAACATCTTGGACACTAAAAAATTAGTGCCGCCAATTATTTCCCGATAATTGATATCACAGTCCCAAATTACTGGTTCACTTGTACAGACTACACTGAGTGCCCAATTCTAAAATGGCAACAGATAAAGAACTGAAAAAACAAGGTTGTGGGAGCATGGTTCAAAAAAATGACTACACTTGATGTATTTAAATTGGGACTCGTATCCTAGTTCGAGAAAAAGCCTGCAAACATGGTGTCACAGTGTGCTGGAAGCAAGCCAATCACCACGAAACAGCGAAAATAAAAACAGTACAGAGAGTTTCCTACTCCTCAAGCTGTTGAGGTTTATCACAAATAAATGGGTGGCGTTGATTTTCTGGATTCCACGCTCGGGTTATAAAAAGTCCCTTTGCGGTCAAAAAAGTGCTAAAAGAAAATATATTTTCGTTTGATCGATTTATGCTCAGTAAACGTATGGCTTCGTCAGAGTGACTTCCGTCTGCCATTATATGTATTATATGATTTCAAAATTAGCCGTTTTTGAGAATATACGCAAAATACACTTTTTTGAAAAATATATAACATAAACATTACACTATTGTTGTAACCCTTAACGCATACAAATACTACTTTTTCGAACAACTGGAGGCGTACATATATCCCGAATAGGTCGCTGTATTTTGTCTTCCAAAGAGCTTCAATTGTTGCTGGTTTATTTACGTAAGTAAGCGAAAAAACGTAGCATTGAAGCGCAAGATCTTGGGGGCCAATATACAGGTGAAGATCACCAAACTTTGAAAAATGTATGGTGATGATCGCAGTATAATACTTAAGGTTAGACTCATATGCGAGAGTATCCGTGCGTTTACGTATAGTGGGCATTATTCTTTGGTTTTCTTAAGAGACTCCTCGAAACCACGAAAACAAATATATTGTACATACGAGTGAGTATATTACTATTTGTATTTCGGAATAGATTTTCATGTCGGTTTGTTAAAGAACACGATGCACACAGACGAGGTCAGGCGATGGGTTAAGTTTGTCTTCTGCATCACCCGGTGAATGTAGCGCAAGCAACTTCAGCGAATTTGTTGATCTAATACGACGTCCACGCCTGCTAAAAAAAAAAAAAAAAAAAGTTAGAAGAGCCTTTCACAGCTTTTCCTATAGTACCATCAGTACCGACAAATGCTGGCGGTGATGAAATGTTCATAAGGACGGTCCTTGTAATGATGAAAAACATTCCGACGGCTGAAAAGGATGAATTAAACGGAGAAGAAAATTATTGAGGGTCCCCTATTGCACTGGAAACTTACTAATTTTTCTCTAATTTCACTCACTGTGCTTTTATTTTAATAAGTTTGATTTTAATAGCAGTAGTAGTATAGTTTATAGCAGAAATAGTATTTTAAAGAAAAAGTACTTAAAGTAACTATTACAATGTGATAAACGTAAGTTTACTATGGTTTGGCGCAAGGCCGTCTACCAGATTGACAATTCGTTAAATAAAATTTAATACAATACATATGTTTATTTGGAAGTCTCCTTCAATAATACGTGTTCTGCGGCTGAAGTTAAGAGAAAAATTATGAAAAGTAAACAAAATGCGAGAAAGAAGTTGAACTCTTCATTATTTGCCACTGACAGCGATAGTAGGATCTACATCAGCGACTGCTTCACAAAATATACTCGAGATTTGTTCTTGGCAGCGAAAAAAGTTAAAATTGAAAAAAAATTTAAATATTTATGGTTTAGCAACTCTAAAATCTTATTGCGAAAAGTTGAAAATGGTGAGGCTGTGGTTATAAGATCATTCGAAGATTTAGCTGCTATATCGAATTAATTTAAGATGATACATAATTTAAAAGAGAGTTTTGACTTATGAACAACAACCTTACCATTAACAACATAAACAATTCAATTGATAACAAATCTGTATATATTATACATCAAAATATTAGAAGTTTGCGAACAAATTTTGATTTACTGGTCAGCAATCTTGAAGCTTTTCAATATTTGCCTGACATAATTTTTGTGTCTGAAATTTGGATTTATTCTTGTGACACCAGCGATTACACGATTCCTGGTTATAATTTTGTGGCTAATACTAATGATTCGTATTCTGCAGGTGGCGTAGGTGCTTTTGTGCGAAACTTGTATGCCGATCATGAGGTGAATTACTACAGTTTTTCGAGTTTTGATGGTATTAATGTTTCTTGTAGGATATGCGATGTACTTTTTACTTTTGTTTGTGTGTGTTAGATTTAACAGTCAGTCTCTTAACGTGTTTTATGACGAGTTTTCAATTTTTTTGTGCAACCTGAAAGCGCCCAATCTTATCATTCTAGGGGACTTCAACTTGAATTTACTAACTTCAAGTCCTGCCTCCGATTCTTATCTTGCTCTTATTGCTGAGCATGGGTTAGTCTCTTTCGTAAATGAGGTAACTAGACCAATCGGAGGAACTTGTATTGATCATGTTCTTGGTCGTTTTGAGAAAATCTCACCAAATTTTTGTACTGGTATTAACATTGATTTACGAATTTCTGATCACTGCATGACTGGGCTTCTGTTTTATGGTTTAAAACATCAGAACCACGTTAAAAATTCGACCATACCCATAGTTTCTAAAATTAATTTTTTGGAACTGAATAATTTGTTGCTTTTTGAGAACTGGGTTGAGGTCTACGCTGAAGAGAATGCTTCCAGGGCTTATGATTTATTTCTGAAAACCTTAAAAAACTACATAAGTTCTTCAAGTTCTGTCACTTTGCGAAAACATTCAGAAATAAGGCTTAAGCCCTGGGTGAACAACTCTCTTCTTAATAAAATAAAATATAAAAACAAACTCCGTCAAAAATGCTATAGACATCCTATGAATTTTAGGTTAAAAAATAGATATAAACGTATTTGTAAATCAACAAACATGGAAATTCGGATTTGCCGCGATAATTACTACCTCAACCTTATGAAAAAATCCCGAGGAAACCCGAAACAAGAGTGGAAAGCTGTAAACAGCATTATGAATCGCAGTGTTAAAGACCAGCATATTTCTGTAGAACTTAATAGCAGTGATGGTAATATCATTGATCCCCTAGCAGTAGCGAATGAGTTCAGTGATCACTTTGTTTCAATTGGAGATAACCATTTTCCCGGAAATTCCACTGTTCATTGTAGCTGTTGCAATACTACTGCTGATATCCATTTGTGTAGAAATAGCTTCTTTTTTGCACCAATTACTGGCCTTGAGATCCTAAAAATTATTAATTCCTTAAGAAATTCATATTCCTGTGGTAGTGATGATGTTTCTAACACTGTGCTGAAAAATATTGCCTTCTACATCGCTGACATTTTAGCACATTTCTTTAATCTGAGTGTTGTGTCCGGAGTATTCCCCCGAAAAACTTAAACGTGCCCTTGTGATACCACTTTTTAAGAATGGGGACAGAAAAGAGAAAAATAATTACAGACCGATTTCACTTCTGTCTTCGATTTCTAAAATTTTTGAAATGGCGGTCGGTCAAGAACAGGGTTTTGGAATATTTAGGTAAAACCAATTTCTTTAGTCCAATGCAGTTTGGGTTTAGGACTGGCCTTTCCACTGAGGATGCTCTTTTGGACTTTTGTTCCTTTATACAGAAAGGTTTGGATGACAAAAAATCTTGCGCTGGGTTCTTTGTTGATATAACTAAAGCGTTTGATATGGTTGATTACAGCATCCTTTTGTATAAATTAGATAATGCAGGATTTCGCGGATTTATGCATAATTGGTTTGCGTCGTATCTCAAAGACAAAGGATCCAACAGGTTAAAGTCGGGACGAGTATTAGTCTCCCTAAGACTCTTCATCTTGGAGTTCCTCAAGGGTCCGTCCTTGGACCTATCTTGTTTCTGATTTACATCAATTCCATATTTGCACTGCCTTTTAATGGAAAAGTTAAAGCTTATGCTGATGATCTGGGAATCGCATATAGCTCTGTCAACCCTCTGAACCTAATTGCTGATATCAACCACGATGCGCATTTATTGAGAACTCATAGTTAGCAACAAGACAAAATTCATGTTTTTTAGCCTAAGTCCACAGGAATGTCCCGACATAGATGTCATATTTCACGCCCCTAACTGCCGGAGGTATATATTGTCGACGTGTTCTGCTCTAAATGTTGAGAAAATTTTTGATGTTAATGTCTCTTGTCATACCACTTGCTTTAAAGTTGAAACTGTAGATCACTTTAAATATCATGGAGTGACAATTGATCGAAATTTGAATTGGTCCGAACACATTTCAATCTTAAAGCAATATCTCCTTTCTACCATTCGTTGCTTCTATCGCCTCAACAAGTTTTGCTCCAGCGATATTTTAAAAACTATTTATTTTGCGATTTTCCACTCAAAGCTGCAATATGGCATAAGCTGTTGGGGGGGTGCCTACTTAAATAAAATGCAGCAGTTGAACATCCTGCAAAAGTGTGCCATTAGGAAAATCTGCTAGTGCACTCGTAGAGTCCATTCTTTTGAACTTTTTAGGCTATTGGGAATTCTACCAGTGAGGCACTTGTATTATTATAGGGTGCTAAAAATTTTCTATATGAGATGCGGCTACATG
Organism: Volucella bombylans; assembly: GCA_949129095.1. NCBI lineage: Eukaryota > Metazoa > Arthropoda > Insecta > Diptera > Syrphidae > Volucella > Volucella bombylans. The sequence goes on along the minus strand of OX422143.1, from coordinate 181,805,469 downwards.
CAGAGTCCAATCTCTGATGTTTATAGCTTGCGTAGGAATCTACTTTCTATAATTCGTATCCCTGCCTTTCGTACCACTAACTTCAGGAACTCGTACAGTGTTTTATCATATAAATTGCTTAACAGTCTCCCTGCAGAAATACGATCCATTAGATCTTTATTCGCCTTGTTAAACAAAGTAAAACTGTGGCTTCTTGATTTCGATCATGATGAAATTGAAATTTTGGTTCGCTATACTGTGTAATATTTATGTAAATTGTTCAAATCTTTTATTTTTCTATGCATTCGCTTGTTTATGCATCCTATAGTAATATTTCTTTTTTTGGTCCTTTGGTTTGAATTTTAGTTTTCTTTTTTAATATGTCCACCCCACGACATAAATAACTAATTGAAGTGGCATTATCACTATTCTTTTATAATATCGAATGCCACTAACTATTCTTTATATTATTGTTAGCTTACATTTATATCTGGAATTACTAATATCATTGTGATAAAGAATAATGAATAAAAAAAAAAAAAAAAAAGTGCGATTGAAGTGTATTTATTCAAGCTTCACAACCAAGTTGACCGTTTATAATGTTTAGAACATCATTCATATCCATTTTGTTTACACCAAATTATCTCACACGAAATTCGCTTAAGATAGGACATCTGGCAATAAAATGGTATACATCCTCCCTTTCTTGTAGGTTACACAGGTCACATAGAATTGGCAGGTCAGAACGATGTGGGATGTAATTTAAATTGATTATTTCACCTCTTACTTTAAATATTCAACGAAATCATCTTCAGCGGAAAGCTATTGAGAAAGTACGTGTGCTCTTGAAGAAAGTTTGCTCTCTTTAATAGCTTTGTAAAAATCTTTCTTTAATCAGCAGTACTAATGTCTGTGGCAATGCGCACATTTTCACCGATGTTATCCCCCAACTCCTCCCACTTTTTGATAAGATTTCCCCTTGTCGAAATAGCTCTCCTGAGCACTAGTCTAGGAAGCCGTTCTTTCTTCTTTTATCTCCAGTCCTTTCATAACATATTCAAAGTGCAGCTTAAGCATATCTAAAAATAGGGGTGGCACTGTTGTTTCCAAATGAAGCATGTAATTTGGGGTGGACTTTGGTAACCGGAAAATTTGTTCCAGAAAATATCTCAGGAATCTTTCAACCTCTTCAAACTGGCAGTAACCCCAAACTTGAGCACCATATACTAATATAGAGGCAGCAGCCGCACGAAATAATTTAATCTTAGAGCTGTGCTCAGTATATTTATTATTGATGGCATCGGCCCCATTCTGAAGAAACAGCTCTTTTCGCCTCAGCCAGTTTAAGTTGGAAATGCTTTTTCAGACTCAGATTCTTATACTCCCGAACTATTGAAACAATCTCTCCTTTGTATCTACCACCACCAGCTCTGAATATCATAATTTTGGATTTCTCTAAGTTAACAGACAGATTCCAAAGTTCACAATAACTCTCCAAACGCTTAATCATTCGCTGCAATCCTTCAACTGAGTCCGAAAGAAATACTTCCAAACTGAATTCCTCTTCCAATTACCTCTACAATATCATTTATGAATAATATAAATAGTAGCGTGCTCAGAACACAGCCTTGTTTGACTCCCATTTGCGTTTCAACGACCTCAGATACAAGTTCACCATCCCATACGTACGCGACGTTGCTTTCGTACATCGCTTTCAATAAAATAACAATTTTACTACAGATTCGAATCTTCTACAGCTTGTAAAAAAGTGCTTCACGTGCAACAGAATCAAAGGCAGCACGAAAGTCGACAAATAAAGAGCATAACTTTCTGTTCCTTCTTATGAAGCTCTCCGCAATATTTATCAGGGTGAATATTTGGCCTAAGGTAGAATAGTTTCTCCTAAATCCAGCTTGAATTTCATTCAGTATTTTCTTGTTTTCGATCTATTCAAGATGAAATGCCTCGATAATTTTCCGGATTGTCGTACGATCCTTACTACCCTATCAGACCCTATCAGTCTCAGGAACCTTTATGTCAGGTACCACGAGATTTTTAACATGTCCCCTCAGAAAGTAGCAGACGATCTCACTGCATTCGGCAACTATGTTCACTCTAAACGAGTATCACACCTACAGCGAAGCCGAGCTGACCACGACAAATTTTTTTCGTCCATAACGTGCCTCCCTTGCCAGCGCTTAAACCATCCTGTCTCACACCTCCACCCCACAACATCCCTCTTACATTTTACGAGTACTACCAGAATGTAAGGGGTATTCGCTCTAAAACCAATGATGTTCTACGTCAATCGCATGCTCTTCCCTTTGATATCTACGCCTTGACAGAAACCAATTTGATTCCCGACATAAAGAACCAGGAATTGTTCCCTCCTACTTTTAATGTTTTCCGCGACGACGATCCTACCCGCACAAATAAAGATTCCCCCTGTTGAGGCGTCCTACTGGCGATGGACAACAGCCTTAACTATTCTCCCATTACAATTTCTTCATCCTCTAAAGCCGACTTTGTCGCAATAAAAATATCACTGCCTCTCAAGTCCCTTTACGTTATATGTTGCTACATCCTACCAGCTCAACCTATCGAATCTTACCAATTTGTTATTGATGCGATCGATCATTTAATTGACCTGTCAGACCCTTATTTTCGGCGACTTTAATCTTCCTCAGCTACAGTGGACTCCATCAGATGATCAATCGTTTTTCATCGCTTCAAATGCCATCTCAGCTAAGGAATGTCTCTTCTTAGATCGCTTAACAGACTCAAGTCTATGCCAAGTCAGTAGTATATCCAATTTTATGGGCATGACCTTATATTCACAACAGGTTCAATTAACACCTCATTCTCACTTTGTCCCCTATCTCTCTCTACAATCGATAACTACCACCCTCCCCTTCTACTTTCATTTTTTCATAACTCTTCATTCCAGTCCACTCCCCCCACAACTCTCTCATCCCACGACTTTCATAAAGCAAACTTTCACAAAATCAGTGAATATCTCAGCAGATCCCTCTTTAACTTTCACAACTTAAGTATAAATGATGCCTTATCCATTTTTTATAAAGAAATATTTAATTCTTTTTCCCTTTACGTTCCGTTTTCCCGCCTTAAAACATTATCTACTAGTCCTCCCTGGTATAATCGCAAGCTTCGTTCCTTACGAAATCAGAGAAATAAGTTATGGGCTGTTTTCCTGCGTACCAGATCCTTTACCGACTATTCCAACTATCTTGGTGCTTATCTTCATTTCACCGAACTTTACGATTCCCTTTACCAGCGCTACCTTAACAATGCGCAAGTCAACCTTATAAACCACCCTAAGTCCTTTTTCCAATTTGTTAACTACAAAAGAAAGTCCGATGGTTACTCTCCTTCCCTCTCTTTCAACAACAGGTCATCAACCGATCCACTCACCATTGCCAACCTATTTGCCACCTTTTTTAAACAATCCTTCACCAACAACTCCTTTGTACCAGATCCATCCTATTTTAGTTACCTACTGAACTTCTCCAATGGCCCACTTCTCTCTCATATTTTGGACTCGTCTTATATCGAATATAAATTACACCAACTCAATGACGAATTCACACCCGGCCCAGATGGCCTCCCTGCCATATTTCTTAAAAAATGTTCTTCCTCTCTTTCCCTTGGCCTTTCTAATCTCTTCCGTCTATCCCTTTCACAAGGAGAATTTCCTCAGGTTTGGAAAACCTCCTTCATAACCCCGATCCAGAAGAAAGGATCAAAGAATGAAATAACCAACTATCGTCCCATCGCTAAACTCTCCCATATACCCAAACTCTTCGAAAGTATTTTGTATGAAGCTCTAAGCTTCCAATGCAAATCACTTATTTCCCCTAGACAGCATGGCTTCTTAAAGGGTAGGTCAACCACCACAAATCTCGTTGAATTCGTATCCTTTGCCCTCTCTGCCCTAGAAAATGGCAATGAAGTCGATGTAGTTGCAACCGATTTTAGCAAAGCCTTCGATAAAATCTCTCATCGGTTAATTATCTTTAAATTGTCTGCCCTCGGCTTTGAACCCATATTGTTAAAATGGATATCCTCTTACCTCGAAAACCGTTTTAACAGTGTTCGTTTTAGGTCAGCCTAGTCCGCTCCATTTTTGGCCACCTCTGGAGTTCCACAAGGTAGCCATCTCGGCCCCCTTCTTTTTATATTAACCATAAGTGATCTCTATATGATCATCAAACACTCGTCTGTCTCCCTTTACGCCGACGATACCAAATTTTTCAAAACCAATTCCTCTCCCCATGACTCTTTCCTCCTTCAACAAGATCTTGATAGTTTTGCGATCTGGTGCCTCAAAAATTCTTTGAAACTTAACATCGACAAATGCCAATCCATCACCTTCTCACATAAACGGAACCAAACTCCTCCCCGACTCTATCTTCTCTATAACCAACCTATCTCTTCCGTACAGTCTCTTCGCGACCTTGGCATTTAGTGTGACAGCGACCTCAACTTCCGTTTACATATGGATGAGATAATCCTCAAAGCCAACTCTGCACTAGGTTTTGTAAAACGGTGGTCCAAAGAATTCACCAACCCATACGTGACCAGGTCCCTCTATATTACCTTTGTGCGCCCCCTCCTAGAGTACGCCAGTCAAGTATGGTCCCCATATCATCGTGTTCATATCTCGAGAATTGAAAGCATTCAGCGTCGTTTTCTTCGATTTGCTCTTCGAGGTATGCCCTGGGACGATCCTTTTAATCTGCCCCCCCTATCAAAACTGTCTCAACCTTATCAACTTATGAGTGAAAATTTTGTTGGTGCACTGTTTCATATTGTTGTAAGGGCATAACAGCTACAACAATTTGATTCGGTAAACCAACGTCAGAATTTCCACTTCGCAGCCTTGCTTAGTATCGTCGGTGTTTGTGTTTTCTGTGTTTGTCTGTGATTATGACTAGGGAATTCAGGGTAGACGTAGCCAATATACGCGGGCTAAAAAGTGATCGCTTTTCTGCGTACGTCCACGTCTGTAAGTACAGACCAGCTGTTTTGGCACTTAGTGAAACACAGGTTGATCCCCGCCCACACCTCTCAGATCATTCTGATCTGAAGCTACCTGGCTACGAACTAGTGCCATTATTCTTCTCTCACCGCGGTCTCGCCATTTAACGCATTTAACGCATTTAACGCAGCTTGTAAATGAGCCCACGCGAATACCAGACGTTGATAGTCATACCGCCAACACCCTGGACTTGTTTTTAACTTCTCACCCTGATAAGTACACCATTGATGTGCTCTCCCCTCTAGGCTCGTCGGACCATTGTGTCATATCAGCTAATTTCTCGTACACCGACCACACAGTTAGAGAAAAAATTCCTAAAAGAACCGTATGGCAATAAGAGAAAGCCAACTGGAGCGGTCTTAACAGCTTCTTTAGGAATTTTACCTGGTCGTTATGCTTCCACGATAACGACGTGGATGCCGCTGCTGATATGATTACAGACACCATTCTCTTTGGAATGAAATCCTTTATTCCTCATCGGATGATGGTACGACTCGAGCTGTAAAGAGGCCGTCAGGGTTAGAGAAATGTCCTACAAGATAAACCCGACAGAGGAAAACCGAAAAAAGTTCAAACGAGCCAGAAATGACTGCAACGCCTTTCTTAAGCGTGTGAAATTCCAATACGACCAAAACTGATGCAAAAAATACTGCAATGTCCCAAAGGCAGTAAAAATTGTTGGTCGTTCGTCAAAAACATTAGAAATTCCGCCTCATCCTCCATCCCAACGCTCATTTACAATGACATTCCAGCTGTCAGCTCTTTGGATAAGGCCAATCTGCTTGCTGCACACTTTGCGGCCAGCTCAACACTCCCAGATTGTGCTTTGTCTCCGCCTACACTTGAGTGCGTCGAATCTTCAATGTCAAGAGTAGCAAGAGTACTTAAAGATCTTAACATACATAAATCCGTTGGTCCAGATGGTATATCTCCCCTTCTTCTGAAGAGGTGTTCTTCCTCGCTGGCAAAACCACTGCGTAAGCTTTTTCATTAATCCCACACTTTAGGACTCTTCCCGAGCAGATGGAAAACAGCATTTGTCCAGCCCGTCCCTAAAAAAGGCGAATCATCTTCTCTCCCCTCCTACAGACCCATTGCACTTACGTCCCTGCTTTCCAAGGTCATGGAAACGCTGATAAATCGTCAGCTCATGAAATATCTCGAAACACGAAAACTTCTCAATGACCGGCAGTACGGTTTTCGTAGCAACAGGTCCACTGGTGATTTGATGGCATGTCTCACCGAAAAGTGGAACCAAAGCGTACATCGATCTGGCGAAAGGAAGATAGTTGCACTTGATATTTCCACGGCATTTGACAGAGTTTGGCATCAGGCTCTTTAGTCGAAAGTGCGTGCATTTGGGATCGACGAATCGCTTCTTCAATGGATTAGAAATTACCTTTCGGAACGTTCAATTCAAGTTGTCTTGGACGGTTTCAAGTCTGATATTCACAAAATAAATGCTGGTGTGCCCCAAGGCTCTGTTCTGTCACCGACACTCTTTTTAATTTTCATTAACGATCTCTTGTCTGCTACTTCTAATCCAATATATTCCTTTGCTGATGACAGTACTCTCTGCTTTTCATATTCGTTCCCGGACTCACGGCCCTGCTCTTCGGCTGTAGTACGAGAACGGCAGCGTATGCTAAGCTCATTAAATTCCGATATCAACAGCATAACCAATTGGGGAACTATCAACAGAGTGGAATTTAATGCTTCCAAAACACAATGCTGTCTGCTGTCTTTAAAGCGAAATTTAAACGCCCAGTCATTATCCATGAATAACATTTGCATTGTCGAAAATGCTGCGAAATGTCTAGGTTTCCTCAAGCGATGTAAGAAATATTTAACCCCGCTCTGGTCTGGCCTCAATATATAAGGCATTCATCCGCCCAAAATTGGAGTACAACTCCCACATCTGGTCAGGTGCTCCTAAAACATCTCTGCACCTGCTAGATAGGATTCAAAACCGTGCGATAAAACTTGTAGATGATACTAATATCAGTCAATCAATGGACACCCTCGAACACCGACGAAATGTCTCGTGTCTCACTTTGTTTTATCGCTACTTCCACCACCAGTGCTCCACTGAAATCGCCAGTAGCATTCCGCCCATTCAAACTTTCAACCGTAACACCCGTCTTGCTATGAATGCTCATCAGCATACCCTCAAGACCATTTTCGGACGTACTCTAAAATATCGTGATTCGTTCCTAAGCCGTACAACTCGCTTATGGAATGCCCTGCCGATCTCTGTATTTCCTGGTCGTTATAACTTGCAAACATTTAAAAACAATGTACATCGGTACCTCTCTTTTCTTCCTCCCTAAATTTCCTTTGCCCGCGCTGTGTACAATCACCTTAAGGGTACTCAAACCCCTTGAGCGCGCGCTCATTATAAAAAAAAAAAAAAAAAAAAAAAAAAAAAAAAAAAAAACTTAAACACCCTTGCAGATCGCAGAGATGCAGCAGACTTTGTCTTCATTCATCGACTCCTTTCAGTTCACGTTGAATGCGCGTCCCTTCACAACTCCATTTTCCTCAACACTAACCCTCATAATCAACGTATCCCTCGACTCTTCTATCTACCAACCCACCGCACCTCCTATGGCGCAAACGAACCAATCTCCCGTCAAACCCGTCTTTGACTTCCAGCGCACCACTTTCTACCTCAAATCCGTTCTCCTTCACCACTCCAACCGACCTTAGTTTTAAGTTTTAGTTTAAGTTTATTTTTTAAGTTATAGCTTGTATTAAGCCGAATAAATTGGGGCATTCCCCCGCACCAAAAATTAAAATTACCCGCCACTTTTGTAAAAGGTTAGTTTTGCACTATTCTGAAACGTTTGCAAATATTTAATTTATTTGAGGAAAATTAAGTACAAGGGTTAGTAAATGGTGTTTCCAACGTTTCAACGAACGAGTAAACCTTTTCACCTTTTCAAAATAAACTTTAGTTTTAAAAATATTGCTTAAAACAATAAGGGTACTCCACATTACCCGAACTTGCTCTACTATTGTTCAGCAGGTTACTAACATGCAATACTACTTGTATAAGTTTCGTTGAAATTGGATCAGCCTTTAGGTACTTGGGAAGATACGCCAGTTCTTAGTTCATGCCACTCTGGAACTCTCTTCCGATGGAACTGAGAAGGGCAAGAAACGGAAAGCATTTCAAAAAACAACTCCTTACACATTTGTAATCTCAATGTGCAACTACATTATTTCTTGAACAAAATACTAAAATTTGTGTGACCATAGGCAGGTCTCAACAACATTTGCAAACATCTGCAAGTGACCTACTCATGCCCTTTACTAATAATTATGATGATCATCGTCATCATCGTCATCGTCATCAGAGCAAATGATGCAGAAATCGTAAATAAAATTTTCATTTGTTCACCCTCAAGGCCCAGTCACCATCATCACCAGTTACTTACTATAACCAACGACCAACAAGCCATTAACTGCACTGGGGCGGCAATAAAATTTTTATTAACTCCATATTTACAAATGGCACCCAGCGCACATAACATGAGTACATTATTCGCTTGTTCGGTTATTCGCTGCTACCCTTCGGGCCTAAATAAAGTGTGATTTGCATATCAGTTATTAACATTTAAATGCAAAATTAGTCCCACGCCAACACGCGAAGAACACCAGGAGCGAACGAACAGATCCACGAGCAGGCGAGCCAGTGTGCTGAGGCATTGACACAGACGGGGGAGTAGGCAGCTCAACAAGCCACAACAATAACGACTACCAAGGGGACCATGCACGATGACGATGAGAAATAAAAAGATCACAGGAAATCGTAGTGTAAAGCCGAAAACGTAAGGTAGCACGTATCACTACCACAGGCAGCATCAAACACGACCAACAGCAGCGGCAGCGGCAGCAGCACCAGGATCAGTATCACCTATCCAGAGGCAATAACAGAAGAATGTCCATAAATTTGCTTCTTCAAAGTTTTTAATCGAAAAGCCCGTCATATATGAGTATGACAACAAATCGAACACACAGATACGAGAATACAGAGACAATTGAGTTGGAAAAAGGAATACCGCGTCTCGTGTCCCCAATGTCCGCAAGTAGCATCCCTGTGCCAGTATAAAAAAAAACGAAAATAACAAAATTAAATTGTGAATATAAAATATGACCGTAAAAATGCTAGAAGACTAATTCAAGAAGATACTATACACACACGGATACGGATACGAGTACGAGTACTAACACTAACACTGGGAGAAAAGAGAGGTGCGGCTCGAGGCTACTTTTGCTCGCATTGATCGTGGTTTGATCGTTGGTCACCGGCGGCATTTGGTCACTCAGTGGAGGCCGATCTGCGATCTGCGATCTGCCAGCTTGCATCTTTCATTTCCCCCTATCTCCCAATATTCTGATCACCAGTGATGATGATACAGAACCGACGGTTCGGTAATAATAAGCAAATAAGTCACAAAAGATCGAAGGGAAAGGAGCTACCCAGAGTCATAAATTATCAGAGCCGGAATGTGTCTCGAATGCGCTTCTGTGCACCGCGTTGTCGTCGTCATAGTCGCCGTCTTGTATTCATATTCATATTCGTTCCGTATGGCAGTTTATTTCACAAAGAACCAAAATCCAGTCAACTTCAGTATGGTAAACTCCAGCATCTTCGTTCGTCGTCATCGTCATCGTTTCATCGTTCCATAATCATGACAGAGTTCCAGGTGTTTTAGTCACGCATAAGGGGGACCAGTCAAGTCAGCTACCAACTACCAACTTTGAGGTATCCGATCCGATGCGATCCGATTCAATCCAATGCGACCCGGCCCCATACTTGTTTATCACGCCGAGATACTCGTACAAAACAAAACAAAACAAAACCACCAAATGACCAAATGAAGGCACCGAAATGAGAAGCGTCCAACTGGGAGCAGACATCGATATAAGCGTAATAAAGCGGCGTGTGGTTTCTTCAAATTTGTTGTCCTCCCAGCGGGCGTCCACCCTTCCGAATATTATTCATCTTGGTCATCATCATCATCAGCATCAGCGCTCTAAAAAATTATATCAAATTTATTTGCTGCCGTTCTTCTCGTTGTTGTTGCTGCTTTTTTTCAGTTTTTGACTCTGATGGTATTTCAGATTTCAGTCGGTTCGGAAGCTCCTTGTTGGAGTCAGAGTGTCCTCTGACCTAGAACAAAATCAAATTGAAAATTAAACCTTAACTGATCTTGTGGGAAACTGAATAGATGAAGGTGGTGTGCTTCTAGTGCCCCTTAAATAGATGCCATTCATCCGAGATTATTGGACTAATCCGTCCTTTGAAACCATCAACCAGAGGACCAGACCAAGTTTGAGATCTATATTCGAATTCCGACATTCAGCAGACAATAGGGTTGCGGAATCTGTTGTACCCCTCAACTTGTTGTTATTCTTTCAACTTTCGCCTCTTACTCATTCTCTCATCGTAATTGCACAAAAAGAAAAGGTTCCGATGGAGGAAATTGAGTGCGCATCATAGATCATTTAATAATTCCAACAATCAATTGGCAAAATAAAGTCGATGCGAATAGGAAAGTTCCTCTCAGGTGCTGTGCCGCAACAATCAATGCGAAGGTCCTTAATTCCCTGACCTAGAGGCGAAGAAATTCCCAAAATTCAATGAGCATGGAATTATGCTTTCATCTTTTAGAAAATCGATGCAGGGCCGTTCACATGCTCTTTCATTGCAATGCATCTGCCCTCAGGATATTGGGCGGCAAAGGGAATTGAGCAAACAGTAGAATTAAAGCAAATATCAGAGGTTCGAGAGAAATAGGTTCCTTTTTCTTCCAATTGATTGAAATTGCAATACCGCTGACACAGTGAGAGCTGCAAGTTAATTCACTACCCTTAACTCTTCATGAGTTCACGAGCATTTGGATGGGTTTTTCAATAAAGTCAGGGAATTGAAGAGGCCCCATGATGCGTGCTACAATTTTATCATTACGCGTTCGATACTCTGGGATCAAATTGGAAAATGATTGCTAAGTGGTAATTAAGTGATTTAGGCACACGTCGATGTGTATGTGTATTTTAAACAGTATTTTTCGCATTTTATCCTTAGGCTGAGTGTTGTGCTAATTTGGCGCAACTGAAACTAATTTTTATAATCTACCGAATTCTTTATTTATTCTTTATATTTTTAAGTACGATTACAAATTAATTAGTATAGACAAATTTCACAAGCCGCTTGACGTTTTTATATCCAAAGAAAAAACCCCCAGGAAAGCATTTCAAAAAAATGGCTGCTGGTTTCACCATTATTCGGGTGGTACTCCTGTTTTTTTTTTTTTAAAGGCGAGTTTACATTGCCGGTTTTAGGGCTTGTTTCCACTACCCGTAACACTCCCCTTCCGTAGTTCCACCCGCGGATCCTCATCTTCAGAGTAAAGAACGTCGAGTATTGCCAGCTTAGCCGTTGGTCTCTCATAGACACCACTCTGCGTCTGTAAAAATGCGCTTCGTACCTGACCGTCTTGTGATATTTTCGTTTTAACCACTCTTCCTTTTGGCCAAGTATTTCTCGGGCTGTTTGGGTCCACAATAAGGACGATGTCTCCTATCGCTATCGGCTTAACAGGCGTAAACCACTTTGAGCGCCGTGTTATTGTAGGTAGGTATTCTGTCACCCAACGCCTCCAGAAGCTATCCGCAAACTGCCTTGAAATCAGCCAATTCTTTCTCAGCACCCTACCCTCGTCGTTGAATACTGCAAATTGCTTCGATCCACTCGAAGACCCCAGAATGAAATGATTGGGAGTAAGCGCCTCCTGATCTTCAGTTCCGATGGGGATGTATGTCAAAGGTCGTGAGTTAATTATACTTTCTGCTTCCATCAGCATACTTCTTAGCAGCTCGTCTGAGGGATTCCGTGTCGGCCTTATTGCATAGAGTACGGTCTTTACAGAACGCACCATTCTTTCCCAGCTGCCACCCATGTGTGGTGATCCTGGAGTGATGAACTTCCACTTAGTGTTCGTCGAAATGAAGGTCCCAGCCAAATCTTCTTTATTTACGTTCTTCAATGCTTCTCTTAGCTCCCGCTCAGCTCCCTGAAAGTTTGTTGCGTTGTCACTATATATCTCGATAGGTGTTCCTCGTCTTGCTATAAAGTTGCGAAGTGAGAGAATGCACGAGTCAGTTGTCAACGTGTGCGCGATTTCGATATGGACTGCTCTGATGGTCAGACAGTACACCCCATCTTTTCTCAGTCCTACGTCCTAGGGTTACGTTCATGGGCCCGAAATAGTCAATCCCAACGAAAGAGAAAGGCCTGCAATGGTAAGCAAGCCGTGCGGCAGGTAGTTGCGCCATGATTGGTTGTTGTGGTTGGGCCTTTGCAATTTTGCACTTCTGGCAGGATTTTTTTATAGCCCGGAGAGCTGCTCTCATATGAGCGATGTGATACCGTTGATGAAGCTCGTTGATTACAGTTTCATTATTCTGATGATGGTACCGGTCATGGACGTCAGATATAATTAGAGTCGTAATCCGGTGTGACCTGGGTAGAATAACAGGTTGCTTGACGTCATCGCTCACTTCCTTTGCGAGGCTGATCCTTCCGTTAGCGCGAATTATCCCATTGCTGTCTAGGAATGGACAGAGATTGAAAATAGGGCTGCTTTTCTGGACACGTTGATTAGCTTCGAGGTCCGCCAGTTCCTCTCGATATGCACTGCTTTGTGCTTCTTTAAATAAAAGGTTCTCTGCCCGACGAAGCTCTTTTCGTAGCAACAATCCACCGAGCCTTCGAAGTTTGTTTTCCCGTTTTAGATTGTTAACGTACCGAAGAACGTAGGCGGTGCTCCTAACCAACAACCTAAGGTCAGATATGTCGTTAAAGTTAAGTATGCTTTCTCGATGTTCCGCATGATGCAGATTAACGAACTGCGTTTTTAGTTCTTCGCAGGTGGGCTCTTTTTCTACAGGCTCCCGTGGCCAATATTCGGTTGATCTCTTCAGAAATTCAGGTCCTGTAAACCAGCGACTAGCCGAATTAAACTTCGGAAACTTCTGCCACTTTGTCGCTTCGTCCGCTATGTTCTCGTTTGATGGGACCCAACGCCAGTCTGGTACTTCTGTGGAATCCAGTATTTCGCTGACGCGGAACGCGACGAATTGTCGATACCTTCTGTGGTCTGACCGGATCCAGGAAAGAACAGTTTTAGAGTCTGACCAGAGGAACGTCTGTGAGAAAACGATGGCATGGGAACAACGCGAGGATGATAGCAATATGGATAACAGCAAAGTCGTGTCAACGTATGAGGAATGCATCATGTTACAACATCAAATCAATGTCATTCAAAATGTTATCGTGCGCTTGGAATCGGCTTTGCAAAGTGAATCATCGAACATACAGAAAAATTGTTTGCAATTAGCGTCGAGGGATAAGCTGAGAGTGATAAGTCAAGGACTTGTCGAGATTCTTTTACATTTTTCCATAGAATATGGTCTCAAGAACATTTTACCGTTGCACTCGCTTTTTTCAATTGATGTAGCCAATACACTCTTCAATACCCTAGTTGTCTATGGGGATGCCCATATACAACTTGCTACATGCTCCCTTCTGGTTCGAATGTGTTGCTTCCGGAGTTGGTGGGGAGATTTCTTAGCTGATATCTTCTGAAACTTGTTTTCCTCCCAGAACAGCAAGATATTTCCTCAAGACAGGATTTTCTTCTTGCTAACCTATTTAGGCCGTCGAAGCATTGCAATGGGCACATGTCGATCGATAGTAATTGATGCTATTTTAAAAACTTTGGCCAAGCTATTGGCACCCATATCGCCAAGATATCAAGCAAATGAGAATCCATTACACATGGATCAGGCGATAATAGTGGAGATTTGTGGTCTAAATCTGACTTGCAATTAGTAACGTGGCTGCTGTTGTTCCTATCAGTATGTCTTGATGATAGTGTTGAAAGAAAAGACAAATCTGTTAATCGATGGGAATTTATGTCGTGTGAAACTGATTTTGCAAAGACCCGTTGGCAATCGAATAACAACTCGGGAAAACAACTGCGTGGTTTTAAGAAGCGAATGATTCAGCCAAATAAATACAGTATTCAGCCCTACATAGATTGGGGAAAGAAGATCTTTATGATTCAAAATGAGCACCCAGACATCTTCATGCAGATAACAGGGAAACCAAAACCCAAAATAACCACCAAACCAAGTACCGCTCCGAAAATTGTCAAGGACGCCAACCCGGAAACAGAAAACAACTTTGACAAAGGATTGAAAACGATTCGTTTAAATAACATTTTGATTGTCATCCGTGGCTTGATAGCTCTTTTGTTAGAGATGGACTTTAGTTGCAATATGGATTTGTTCCTTCTAACTTGCAAGGTAATTGCACGACAGGTGTCTGTTTTTGTGTGGGTATCTACCAGTTTAGCATGTGATTTCCACATCGACATCCTTGGTTTTCTTAACCCTGACAGATTTCCACTTGCTCACTGCTTGAATTATGATATCCTTGCTTCTTTTGGCGCCACGAAAAATAACAAGCTTGCAAATGGAAAGAGGAAGCTTAACGCGAAGGCACAACCGATTGAGACCTGCTCTAATTTTCTACTCTTTACGGCTCTGTAGTAACAAAAAATATTAGGAGAGTTATGAGATGAAGGATTTAAGGTTGCTGTTTTGGATCAAATGTCGTGCAACCACTAACTTTGTGAATATGCCTCGGAAACTATCGTATTTAAGTGAAAGTGTTGCGTATACTAGGTTGCGCAAAATTAATCACCCTATCGGAAGATGGTATAATTTTTGCAAATGGCGTCGTACGTCAATCGTATTTGACATTTGTGAACTAGACAGCTGCAGTGTACAAACAGATAAGCAATGGAGCGCTATACTCCGCAAGAGCGTGGAATAATTGTTTCGATGTTTTCGACCAATAATCGGTCGGTGGTGTTGGCCCAGCGTGAATTTCGACGTCGATTTCCTAATAACCGTGTCGCGCCAACTGGGCAAACATTCCGGCGCTTACCTACTCGACTCGAACAAAGTGGAACCACAGATGTCTCTTGTGTTTTACGTAGGTACCTGCCGCGAAGGCTTAAGCCTACGGTGCGTCTTCGTAGTACAAGTACTACCACCAGTACCAGATTCGAAGTCGTGTGTAAGGCACGAACTTCCCCTTTGGTGAAGGGTCGAGGCCTATCTAATACCTCCGCCATTCTGTGGATCATGGCACCCGGTTCCAATGCAACTCCACATCGAGCAAACCAGATAGTTCCATAGCAATCCCATGGTTGAGCACAGGTCGTAGCACACTACAACACTTGCTAAGCCATGATATGTCTAAGCTCCATTCGGTCTACTTTCCCCGCGATTTTGGATACAAACCTACAACCACCACGATACTCCCACAAGGGGGCCAACTCCGAGGTCAGGCCGGAACCATAGTTCCGGGGGCTCCTGACCTATCGTGGTACCAGAATATAGTTTCCGGTTGAGCTTTGCAACCTTGCGGTTACTTCGAGTTGGGCACCTCACTTCAACAATTTAAAAATTCCTATATTCTACGCGCTAGCTGCCTACTGCGTCTTCTATTAAATACCTCTTTTGCAAAACTACGGTACGACATCGTAGGCCTCACCATTGAAGGTGATGCCCATAGCCTGCAAGTCCCTAATGTCTGAGTAATTGGGACACCCACATAGGACATGAAGCCAGTCCTCATAGGTGAGTGAAACGCCATTTTCGCTAGCATCCCATCTAGATTGCCATCTAGATAGAACACATGTATGTAGCAAGGTTTTACACTGCCTCAGGGATAGGCCATTCACTTCTGCCGGGAAACCCAATCTCGCCCATTATTGGGAGACCTTTTCTGATCTTGAAAGCAATACCACGACGTATCACTTCCAGATCCAGAAGTGGCATTCCTGGCAACACCTGCATTGCCTCTGTGGAGACAGTGTGGCACACAAGTACACACCCAAGCAAGGCGACAGAGTCATAACCCTGTCGTACCATACCGATGCTCCATATGTTGCACAAGCAACAAAAAGGCCATCGTATATGATACGGACAGAACGCCTGTTGAGTCCCCAGTCAGATCGCAAAATGCGCCTTACCTGGTTTACAGCACTCAGCATGCGTTGTCTGATTCGAACCAGGTGAGACATGAAGTTCATACACTCACCCATCGTTATGCCCAGATATGTGACCTCAGTCACACATCTAATGCTATCGCAGGAGCCCGACTTCTTGTAAGTGGAACCACAGGAGACCAAGGTCGTTCGGCCGAGAATATTGCGGCTGTGGCTGCCGATGTCGCTGAGAACGAAGAAACATCAACCAGACGACGGGCCACGCAATTGCGCATCACCAGGTCCGTCTACAGTGAATTTTAGTGAAGCACTTACACATGTTCCCATACATACACATGTCCATGACCATCAGTCGCGTGTGAATTACTGTAAAGCCATCCTCAATTTCAACAACGAAGAGGACGATTTTGTATCGAAAATCATCATGAGCGACGAGGCGCATTCCCACTTAAGCGGTTACGTCAATAAGCAAAATCTTCGTTTCTGGGGCACTGAATATCCGCGTGTGATGCACGAATAGCCATTACATCCCCTCAAAACCACTGTGTAGTGTGGCGTTCACGCGGATGCCATCGGCAATACGGTCACCGTCAATGGCAAATGCTACCGGGCCATGATAAACGACTTCTTACTGCCGGGGCTTTTCTTTTTTTCTTCCTTTTGGGAAAAAGGCTCTCTCCGCATGCTTTCGGATAATACGGACTAAAACTCCTCCCAACCCTGTGGCTTCTGATATAACACCCTGGGACTGCTCTTCGCATTACTTTAAGTGGCTGTGATCCTACACCCTTTCGGGTTTACGTGCTTTCCCGGTATTGTTCTTCTTCTCTTTTCTTTCTTCAGAGAATATCTTCCACAAACTGGCAAATTCTTCCCCAGTTCAGGTCGCTCCTCAGCATTTTATCCACTATGTTCTCTGGGTTGAAGGCACCTATGCTGTTTTCCAGTGCTGTGCGTTGGGCTTCCCATCTTCTGCAGGCAAAAAGTGTGTGATGTACGTCGTCTGCTGGGGAGTCGCGGTACTGGCAGGCTGGGCTAACCGTATTGCTGGGAACTGGGTGACGAAGTAGTTGACCTCCCCGTGTTTCCGGCCTTTCCACTCAGCCACATTTCTTATCAGCCTCGCTGTCCACCTTCCTCTGTTTTCCGAGATCCAGCGCTCTTGCCACTTCCGTATCGTTTGCTGCTCTGCTTGGTCGATTGCCGCTTCCAATCCGATTTCCGCCTTGTTTTCGTGGACGTACTTCCTTTGTGCAGCTAGGAGATCGATGGGAGTCACTCATGTGACTTCAAGCACCGGCTGGTTCCGACACCGTTCGGTAAGAGCTAGCCACGCTTAGAGCTCCACGTCTTTCCACTGCCGCCAACTGCTTCCGGTACTTTTCTTGTCGAAGCGCGTCTGCCCAGATCTTAGGAGAATGGCATGCGTTAGCGACATTAATAGCCTATGCTTACTTGGCGTTGGATGACCTACATTCGCCATTAATCTACTGAGTGATGTTGTAACTCTAGAGGCTCTTTCCGCTCCGTACTTTGTCTGTTGCCAGAAAGTTAGTTTTGTGTCAAGCCTCAATCCCAAATACCTTACCGCGTCCATGCTCTGAATGACTTTGGAGGCAATTTGGAAGTCTACTTGTGTCGGGATTTTCTTCTTCGTCAGAAGGACTATCTCAGTTTTCTCTGTTGCCAAACTAAGACAGTGTTCATCCATCCAGAAGGTTATTCGTCGCATGAATTGGTTCAACTTTCTTTGCGCGTTTTCAGTGTCTCTTACCGTTATCACTGCAGCGATGTCGTCTGCGTACTCAAGGAGATGTTCCAGAGGTCTGATCGCAGGACTGATCCCTGTGCCACTCCAGATGTTATTTCCTTCCTTCGTAGGTCTTCTGTGGTCTCGTAGATCAGCTCCAGATCCCTGAGATAGTCCTTCATCATATGTAATAGACAGGCTCGGATGTTGAATATATTTTCTAACGCATTTAGTATATCACTCCACCTGGCTGAGTTGAATGCATTTCTTACGTCCAGGGTTGCCAGCAAAACGATCTTCTTAGAGCGGCAACTTCCTTGTTGGGCGGTTTGAACAGATTTCATCACTTCTTCAATAGCTCGGACCGTGGAGCGTCCTTTCCTGAACCCGTACAGCCTTCCTGCCAAGTCTCCCGCTCTTAGTACTGCATATGTGAGTCATGATTTGAGCAGCTTTTCCGTCAGTTTTCCCGCTGTGTCCAGCATACATAAGGGCCTGTACGCTGATGTGGAGTCTGGGTCTCCTTTTCCTTTGTGGATCAGTACCAATCGTTGCTTTTTCCAGCTCTTTGGGAAGACTCCTTCTTCGAGGCAACTGATGTACATGTTGAGCAGCAGGTTAGGGCATGCTTGGGCAGTCACTTTTATTACTTCTGCTGGAATTCCATCTGAGCCGGGTGCTCTTCTGCTGGAGCTTGGTGAACATGTGATTTCAACAAGACGGTGCAATCGCACACACAGCACGAGCCACAATGGATATTGTGAAGGAAGCGTTTCGTGGTCGCGTACCTGTACCTAATCTCCCTTTTGGCGATTTGGCATAGCCATCAAGATCGCCCGATTTTACCATTCCAGACTTCTTTCCTTGGGGGCTACTTGAAGTCGCGGATTTATGCCAACAAGCCTTAGACAATCGCAGCCTTTAAGGAGAATTTTCGACAGGAATGCGAACAGTTATCACTGGAAATCTTGCGGAAAGTCATGGAGAATGCGATTAAACCTGTACAAATGTGTATCAAAACTGGCGGCAGCCACTTGGCTTCATCAAAGCAACCTTCAACAAACATAACTTGAATGGATGGAGTCTATGGATGCAACTCCAACGGCTAAATGAGAAGCGGCATTTTCAGCAACTGCCATCAGAGATAGACAAAGACAATTTATGGTACCCATACGACAAGACCTTTTTGGTTTTTTCCCGAGTGAAGACAGGTTTTTGTCTTATGTTCAAGGCACTCGAAAATAAAATCAATTTTCCAGATTCTTCATATTGATAGCCTTGAAAATTATTTAAAGGAATCACTCTAGAGCTATCTATTCATATCATGATATGAACTCTGTCATGAGCACTCATCATATTTGTCATAAATCTATTTTACGTCCTAATCTTCCCTGAGAGCATGGTGATCCATAAGGAATCAAGAAAGAGTTTACAGAATAGAGCTTAGGGATTACCATCCAAATAAGAAGAGCAGGCTATATACTCTTCTTCTTCTTCGTAGGTGACGCTATAGTTCGGGGTGAACCTGAGCCTCAAATAGCAAGCATCTCGAGTTAATCCAGCCTAAAACTAATTGTCTCCAGTTGCGCACTCCAAGTCGGTTGATGTCCGCTTTCCTTGTACGTGCCACCTAATGTGAGGTCTTCCCCTACTGTATTGTTCTCCGGGTTAGATTCGAAGACACTGCCGGCCGGAACATTGGTGTCCATTCGCTCTACATGTCCTAGCCATCTCAGGCGACCGATGAGCAGTTTTCTGATTAGACCGTCATTGAATCTTCTCCACCAAAGCTCATCAAAGCAAATGGAACCGAATATTTTTCGAAGGATCTTTCTCCCGAAACTACTGAGGATATCTTCATCCACTTTCGATAGAGTCCATGCTTCTGACCCCATGAAGTAGTACTGGAATGATCAAGGTCTTATATGCAATCTCCTTAGTTTTTCGGGATAGGGCCTTACTACTCAATTGCCAGAGTGATTCAACGACTTATTTCTGCTGAGGTGTTGTTGTCAGAATTAACTCGAAATTATAGCGACGTTCTGTCCAATTCGTCAGTCTTGTGTGCCTGCCGTGTCCTCCCAATTATGTCGATAACATCGGCGTACTCTAGTAGTTGCACAGACTTTCGAAAAATCGTACCTCCAGTGTTCACTTGTGAGTTCCGCACAATTCTTTGGAGTATGATGTTAAAGAAGTCACATGACACGACCTTGTCTAAAAAATTCTTTGACATCAAAGGTCAGTCGTTACTGCCCCTCGTTCAGCCCCTCTGACCAGGCTTCAATATGTAAGGAGTTTATCCGCCCAAAACTGGAGTACAACGCCCACGTCTGGTTAGGTGCCCCTCAGACCACTTTGCACTTGATAGATAGAATCCAAAATCATGCGATGCCATTATTACACAGTCATTCGACACCCTCGAACACCGGCGCAATGTCTCTTGTCTCACCTTGTTTTATCACTATTTTCACCACCAATGCTCCACTGAAATTGTCAGTAGCATTCCACCCCTTCATGTTAGTCATAGTCTCATAGTCTAGTCTCGCTATGAATGCTCATCAGTTCCTTTCGCCCGCGCTATGTGCAAACATCTAAAGGGTACATAACATCCCTTGTGCGCGCGTCTATTATAAAAAAACAGTTTGACTGGGATGAAAAAAATAGACATGGCTCTATATAGCTTGTCGTTATAAATGCTATCATATGCGGCCTTAATATTGATGAAACGATGGTGGGTGTCGATTTGGACTTCTTGAGTTTTTTTCCAGCATCTGCCGGAGTAAATTGTGAACTTTCCTGGTCTGAAACCGCAATGTTACTGACTAAGGGTTTGAGATGTTCACACAATATGCCAGATAAGATCTTGTAACCGATGTTGATTGACTTATACCTCTCTAGTTGGCGCAGTCGATTGAGTCTCCTCATTTGTGGAAGGTGCAGAAGTTTCATTCACCAGGGATACACTCTTCTAACCAGATCTGAGGAATGAGTTAGTGTACGAGTGTGCTCTCCATAAGGCCGATTGTATATTAGCAATTCTGAATAGCCGGCAAGGCGACAGGTCCAGATGATTTCTTGAGCTTTAACTTAGAGATATTGCTGTCCTTTGGTCAAGTGGACGGAAATATTTGCTATCATCGTCTAAGTTGAATGGTGTGTCTATCGTCTATCTAACGGCGGAATGTTAGGCTTTTCATCGTTACGCAGTCTGCGAAAAAAAAAATTTCCTTCTTCATCTCTACAAGTTCCTGTACGGGTCATCTTGACTTGACACGTTCTTTTTACCTGTTGGTAAAACTTCCGTACGTTATTCTTGGAGTACAAACTCTCGTGCTTATCCTGATCTTTTTTCTTCTTCTGTAGAAGCCGATGGACGGGAAGAACCCATCTCTTCTACTAGAGGCTCTCGTCCTTCGTTGAATGTGCTTGTCGGCATTTTACGTCAAACCAGGAATGGTGGTAGCTGGATGAAACCAAGCACATCTGTTGCGGGGTCTGTGATACTCGTAGCATGTTGCCACTGGTCTTCGATATTTGATACTGGCGGCATAGGAGTTGTTGAGAGATTTTGGAATATGCATTCGATCACTTAAGTCGATCACGGGAAGGCCATATCGTCAACTCATTGGATCACTGATGTATCTAGCAGTGGCCACGCGACCGGAGTGAATAGACTGGCCCAGTTCAACGAAAGTCATCGAGATGTTCATTGGTCAGCAGCAAAACGCGTTCTTTGGTACCTACAAGGTACACTGACTTGTGGCCTAGTCTTCAAGTCTGATGGATATGGCATACGAGGGTACTCCGACGCCGACTTCGCAAACGACGTGTCGAACCGAAAGTCATACTCGGGCGATTTCGTGGCGTTCACAAAAACAAAAATCGGTATCCACTATCCACGACAGAAGCGGAGTATGTTGCTCTCTCTGAGGCAGCAAAGGAGGCAATGTATTTGAGGAATCTCATGGAGCAAATGGGATTACGCAATTTGATGGAGATTACGATAGGAACTGACAACCAAGGCGCTAAGTTCGTGGCAGAAAATGCGGTTTACCACTCACGCACTAAGCACATATCAGTCAGGTTCCATTTTGTTAGACAGTTGGTGAGGGAGAAATTGATTGAATTGAAGTATACTCCAACCGAGAGGATGCCAGCGGACATTCTTACGAAGCCCTTGCCGGGACCATCACATAAGCGGGGCTTAGCACAACTTGGACTTCAAAGTTTCTGACGTGTGTGCTTATGAGGGGAGCGTGTTGCACCCTATATTCAAACGCATCCACTTAAAAACGTTTTTCTTTTATATACAAGAGCATACTGCCCTCTATCAGCTACGGTTTAACCATTTAACCTATCTGCCCATCATAGGTCATGTCGAGTGACAGGACCACCGGAAGTCAATACCAAGACCATGCGAGTCAGAACTCCCCGGACTTTGGGCTTGTCTACCTTCTAGTAGAAGCGTCGCGGTGGCTGTGGTTTAAAACCTAGAACGCAGGAGGGGTCTTCCAGTTGGTTTCGACCCGATGTAGAATAGCAAGACGTACAGTGTCCTGGCACTCTAAGAACAGCAAGAGGTTAATGGGTAGGTCTCGACTCATATCAAAGGTGGAGCTTATGCCGTCAAAATACTCGTAGGTTCCACTTTGTTATCAAAGAGCGATGGAAGGACGTATTCTTGCTCCGATGAATGTATGGGCATTCAGTAAACGTGAACCTACACGGAAGTGTTGACTTAAAACACATGTCTCAGGAACAAGCTGAGCGCATCTTTATTTGCGCTCGCATCTATCTATCCAATTCAAATCGTCAACTTACGTCCAAAAACTTGTGTATCACGCACATATAAAGGGTCCGCCATCTTTTTTCAACTTGTGCTTATTTCACGAATGGTAACACTTAGCTCATGTCTGATTAGACAGATAATTAGTTTTATCCTTCCGCTGTGTATACGCTTGAACAACGCTGGGAAATATTGCGACATTACTTTGAAAATCATGGTAATGTTGCAGAATGTGTGCGAAAATTGCGTACACGGATTTTGGAAGAAGAGAAGCACCGTCAGCTCCGTATATTCGTTATCTTGTGAAAAAAGTGAAAGAAACTGGCATCCTCATCGATAAACCAAAGCGTTAAAAGCCAAAAACAGTGCGTACACCCGAGAATATTGCTGCTGTGGCAGAAAGTGTGCGTGAAGCGCCATCAACATCAATTCACCGTCGTTCTCAACAATTGAACATTTCGGAGACATCATTGAGACGAATTTTGCATAAAGACCTTGGTATGACGCCATACAAAGTCCAATTGGTTCAGGAGTTGAAGCCAACTGACCACCCAATGCGTTTTCGCTTCGCTAAGAAGATGCCGATTTTGCCAAAAAAATCATCTTTTCAGATGAAGCTCATTTTGATCTTGGCGGGTATGTAAACAAGCAAAATTGTCGCATTTGGGGCACAGAAAACCCGCACGCATACATTGAAAAGCCGATACACCCAAAACGAGTCATTGTTTGGTGCGGATTTTGGTCCAGAGGCATAATTGGGCCATTTTTCTTCGAAAATGAGCAAGGAGTGACCGTTACAGTCAATGGCGATCGTTATCGGGCCATGTTGAACGAATTTTTGTTCACAAAAATTGAAGAGGAGGATATTGGCAACATTTGGTTTCAACAGGACGGCGCTACGTGCCACACAGTCGAAGCTACACTCGATGTTTTGCGCCCTGTTTTTGAAGATCGCATTATCACCCGCAGAGCTGATGTCGTTTGGCCACCTCGGAGCTGCGATTTGACACCGTTGGACTATCATTTGTGGGGTGCCGTAAAAGATAAGTGTTACGCCGACAAGCCAGAGACAATTGACGCTTTAACGGACAATATTTGTGAAGCCATTGGTGAAATACAGCTGCACACAATCGATAATGTGCTTAAAAATTGGACCGATCGTGTAGGCAAATGCATGGCCAGCCGAGGCAGCCATTTGAATGAAATTATTTTTCATTATTAACCGGAAGTATATATCTAATTATCTGTTAAATCAGACATGAGCTAAGTGTTACCATTCACGAAATAAGCACTAGTTGAAAAAAAAACATTAGATAGCGGACCCTTTATTATTACTGGTAGGGAATTTGAGCAATTGACAGACTGATGGATGTGTGTTTTGATTGCAGAGTGCGAGCCCCAGAATGTGGCTGATGTCGTAATGTCTAGTGCTGGTGTTGCACGTTGGGGGGGAGGTGCCTTTAAGTAAGTGCTGGTGTGTAAAAACTGTGTGTCCCAAGCGTAGTCTTGTGAAGATGGTGTTTGATGTTTTTGAGGTGGAGTTAGGGTATGTTGGGCTGGAGCGATTTGGATTGAGCGACGTGTAATGATGTTGATAATTTTCCCAGTTCGATAAAAGTTTAGCGTCAAGTTTGTTCTTCAGAAGGCGTAGGCTATCTTGATTGGTGGTAGTATCGAAAAGGTACAGCGGGGCACGGTGAGCAAGACCAGCTTCTGTGTCTGCTAGTTCGTTTCCCTTTATAACTATGTGGCTTGGAACCCACATTAACTTGATTTTTTTGGGTGCCTTGATGATGCTGTTGCGGATCTCCGAGATTATTCCTGTGTCTTTTATAGGGTTTCTTATTGCATTTAGCGTGGACAGTCTGTCAGAGCCGATCACAAGTTTACCAGAGTGTTTTGCAGTTGTGGCTATAGCAATGTAGGTGGCTAGGGCCTCTGCCGTGAAAACAGATGCATGTGTAGGTAGTATACCTGCGCTAATTAGTTCCCCGTTTTCTTTGGTAACTGCAAAAGAGGTGCTATTGTTTATCTTAGAGCCGTCCGTAAAAATGAATGTCCACGATGTCTCCTTTAAGGATGAAGCAATGCGAAGGAAGTCAGCTAGATAAGTCTCTTTAGGAGTGTTGTTTTTGTTGTGGCACGCTAAGTCCAATGGTCCATAGAGGTACAGATGGAGTCTTTTCAATGTGCACCTTCTTTGGGAGGTCCAGACTTCTGGCAATGTTTATGGCTCTTGTTATAGCCGATTGAACTCTTATTGGACGCTTTCTAGTTTTTGCTGAATCAAAGTCCCTTTTGGTGATGCCGTTGTTTGAGTGAAGGAGCCTTATGTAGAGTTTTGCCCCAGCAGCTACTATGCGTTCTTCCACTGTAGGGAGTCCCGCTTTAACGAGAACATTTCTTACTGGGCTTGTTCTGAAGACGTTGATGCTACGACGGGCGGCTTGATGGTAAGGAGATTTGATTATATTGATGATTGATTTTGGGTCGTTACCATAGATAGAGTGTTACATTTCTTATTAGGTAAGTAGTTAATAACATTTGTTCTGGCAGCTAGGCTTTTCTTTAAACTGACACAGTGAGACTTCCAGTTGTACTTATTGTGATAACCAATGGAAAAGAAAAATGGATGGCAACAATAGACACCGGTGCCACGGCCTCAATCATCAGGAGGAATCTTGTGCAGATGGACTTGTAGTCGACTTGGGGGCACAAACCCTGAAATACAGAAACATGGAGATACCAATAATATACGGAAACGCCAATACCACAGTCTCAAATGTCGTCATCTGCAGCAATCAGAGCCTAGAGCCTTCGTCAGAAGCAATTTTGTGGGCAAAAGTGGAAGGTGGTCCTGGTAGCCACCGATTCTATTTGATGGAGCCAGAAAACAAAAGAGACTTCATGGTGGGAAAGACCTTAGTTGAGCCAAAGAACAACATGGTCCCTGTAAGGATTCTAAATCCAAAGACATTCAGTGTAAAGGTGAAAAAGGGGGAGATAGTGGGAAAATGCGTACCTGTTGAGGCTATATCGACCACAACGGAAAAAAAGGGTGCAAAACCGGTCACAACAGTTCAGAGCATAAAAATCAAGAACGAAATTCTCAGCCTCTGTAATCTGGACGAAGATCAGCGAATCCTGGCAGAAAAACTAATCGGTGAGTACGCTGATATATTTGCTACACAAGACGGAGAATATGGACGTACGCATATTGTTCAACACCAGATTGAAACCGGAGACGATCGACCAATCCGTCAACCTGCAAGGCGTCTTCCATTGGCAAAGCAAACAGAAGTTGCCGAAATGATGTCGAAGATGAAAGCTGAGGGAGTGATTGAAGAATCGCAAAGTCCGTGGGCATCTCTAGTGGTCCTGGTGAAGAAGAAAGATGGCAGCACGAGATTTTGTGTAGACTACCGACGTCTCAATGATGTCACTAAAAAGGACAGCTACCCACTTCCGAGAATCGATGACACTTTGGATATGCTTTCTGGAGCGAAATGGTTTTCAACACTTGACTTGAAGAGCGGTTACTGGCAGGTAGAGATAAATCGTGCTGATCGTGAGAAAACTGCCTTCACTACAGGAAGCGGTCTTTGGCAGTTTGCAGTGATGCCGTTTGGACTGTGCAACGCTCCGGCCACCTTCGAGCGACTAATGGAACGAACATTGCAAGGACTCACCTGGAAAACCTGCCTAGTATATTTGGACGACGTTATCGTCATACGTAAGACGTACGAGGAGCACCGCGAAAATCTAAAAGAAGTGTTTGAGAGGCTGCGAAGTGCTCATTTAAAGCTCAACCCAGAAAAGTGCGATTAATGGCAGATGTGAATTCATATAAACTTTTGGCTTTATTTGTCTTTACTTCCCGGCGGAATTTTGCATTCGCCTTCTTGTAGTTTATAAGATTTGTTGTGCTAGGATGCCTTTTAAAAAGTTTCCATTTGGATATTTTATCGATTCGGAGGGTTGCTAAGAGGGGACTCCACCAAGGAACTGTTCGTCGTTTTTGTATGTGCGGCTTGTTTTGTGGTATAGATACATTGGCAGCTGTTCTTATGGCTCTATGTAGGGTTGCGCCCTCTTTGTTGATATTGCCGGTGATTGATTTAGATAGTAGTCTAGAATGTGCTTGCTATAACAAGCCCAGTTAGTCTTGTCTGTTTTGAATTTAGGGTTAAATGGAGTCTTCCAATTAATCGAGCCAAGGGTTATAGTGATAATTGGAAAGAGATAATTGGAAAGTGATCGCTGTTACAGAGATCATCCAGTATTTCCCAAGAGACTGATGTATACAGTTCAGGAGAGCAGCATGTTATGTCTATGTTTGTAAGTGTGCCGTGAGTAGAGAGGTATTTGTAGGGGAGCCTTCGTTTAAGATTATAAAATTGGCATTTGCGATACAATTTTCAACTTCTCTGCCCCTGGAGTTTGTGTTGCTTGAGCCCCACAGAACACTCCAGGAAGATAGGGGGTTTGTAGGATTGATACCTGAAGCTAACGAAGTATAATTTTCTTTGTTGATTGTAAGATGGGATGAAGTTGATGGTAAAGTTGAAGTTGAGGTGGAACTTTCAGTAGCAGTAACTGCAGGACTATTACAACTAGCAATTGTTTGGTTTTTTGTTTTGGTTTTTCGGGGTATGACTGCAGCGAAGCAGAGGTGGGTAGAGGCTGTGATTGGTTGTAGATACGCTTAGCTTCTGCCATGCTGCATTTTCTTCTTGCTTTTATTTTTAGAATCTCTTTATTTTGTAGGTATTTAGGACATAGTGCGATTGAGTTCAGTAGGTTCATGTGGAGGAAGGTTGCAATTAACACACGTTTTAGGCCTGTTGCACCTGTTGAAAGTGTGGCCGAGTAGTTGGCAGAAATATATTCCTGAATTTTTACATTGTACCACCCGATATAAACGGTTTTTGGAGCTTGGTAGAGGTCGAAAGTTAGTAGGACTAAACCTGAATTTATACACGTCAGTTACACCTTGTGACTTCATCTCGACAATAATTTCCTTTTCAGGGACATTGATCAAACAAGGGGCATACACAATTCCCTTGGAGGAGTTCAGGTTTGCGTGCAATTTTACATTGACACACCACAAACAAATACAAATGCAAAAACAACAGCTGAAGTGAATTAAGCATTTTATTAAATATTCCTTACTTTAATAATTATGTTTTCTTACGTATTATTTGTTGTTCATTCATTAAGTTCACACGTGTTTAAATTTCGCTCTGCTAATTTATTTCCATTTAATTTTTTTTCCTGCCTAATTGCAATAATTCGCACTATTTCTCGGTCATCGCCTTTTGTTATGTTTTACTGACTCGATTTGTTTACGAGTATTAAAGTGAAATTAACAACTAACCCAATTCTCATTCACCGCCTTTTGTGTTTTAAAATTTCTCAACTGACCTACCCTAACTCAATCATCGTCGTCATGTCTGAATTATGTGGAAGTGTGAATTGCTCCCTAACAAGTGACCTAAATGCTGTTATGGTGATCTGCAGTGGTCTTTGTAGCAAGTCATTCCATGCCTTTTGCATTGGCTTGAGTAAAAGATCCATCGCGTACCTAAAAGATTTTAAAAACAACTTTTTGTTTTATTGTGATGAGACATCCCCACAATAACAGACTCTTTAAGTTCTCTACGGTCTTCCCTCGATTTTCATCTTCAAAGCACATCCAGAAGCAGCGTTCCCTCTCCGCCTAATAATGATCAGTTGCTCATAAACATCATGTGCCGAATAAGCGATTTGAGCTACGAGATAACCGAATCACGCGCGCTGTTAATCGAAATTGCTGATCACATCCGTGTCTTATGGACACTTTCGGAGTGGAACACGAGAATAAAAAAGTTGAACAATAGGGGTGGCCGTGGTGTAGTGGTAGTAGCAAACGCTTCTCACTCGGAGGGTCCAGGTTCGAATCCTGCCCATGGCAAAATCAGTTTTTCATTGTATAATTGGAACTCAGACAAAAAAATTCTGCGTGTGAAGGCATAACACTGACACGTAGATTTGGCTGTTATAAGAGTTTCAAGCAATGAAAAAAATACTGGGAATTATATCTCGAATCACTCTGAGTGAAGAATAACTCTCCGTCCTATTCGGACTCCCACCCCTGGAGAGCAAACATAGAAACCAAACACACCTGAGTTTCAAACCACTACAAAAACAATTTTCCTTTCTCCTCCTTCTATCTTTCCGCCCGCGCCCTGGCAACAGTAAAAGGGTATCAACCCCTTAGGCGCGCGTAAATTATAAAAAAAAAAAAAAAAAAAAAAAAAACAAAGCTGAGTCAGTTGCCTTTTTAATAAGAGGTACACTCCTCGATCGAAACAGGCTAACTAGTCTCTTCAAATCTAAATTTAAAATAGATGTCAGCAACTGCCGTAAGATCTCCACCACCACCTTCAAGGTAAGCATCCTGTCAAAATATGAATGGATACTTATCAACCCTGCTTCCGACGTCATCAATCTGGGTGGATTAACTATGGAAAGAATTAAACCGAATAGAGGAAACAACAAACATCGCAAGGATACTACCTTTACCTCAAAATCCACTAAATCTAAAAAACAGAATAATGTTAATTTTAAGTCTAACCCTATACCGAAGCCTAACTCTTCCAAAAAAAAACCCCAACTCCTAACAAACAAGCTCCTGGTGCAAACTGGAGTTTTAAAGTTGGGACATTTCCTGTCTTCACTCCTTCTTCAATTCATACTGCCAATCGCGTATATACAAAACGTTCTTCCACCGCGTTCAACTCAATCTTGATCCTCCTCCCAGTCATTTACAAAACCCAACATCTCCTCATTCCACTCATACAAAAACGGCATACCCCTTTATTCGCTCCCATATTTTAAATCCCTGCCCATGTTCTAAGCTAGACTCCCACCCTAATACCACACCACCGTCTTTTTTAGACCCCATTCTTCCTCCAAAGGCAAAGTTAACCAAGCACCTTATCGATTCTGGGGAGGATGGCCGATATGTTCTCTCTCGTTTAAGAGACCGCAGATTATATGATAATGTTCGCTTATATCTCGCCTACCTACATGATAAGCCTGACTCTGTCTGTATCGACGGTATAACGAAAACCAATGCAATGGTTTCCATTCTGCAAGAAGGCCTCCCCACTAATCATAATGATCTGCGGCAACTTTTTATACGTTTTCATGAGCAGTTAGATATGACTCCTGATGACGTGGCTAATGATCTCTCTTCTTTTGCGTCTCATGTTAGCTCAAAACGCATACTACACCTCCACCGAACACGGTCTAGTTTCAAAAACTACCATCGCTCCTAACCCACCACTCAATTCTTTGCCGAAGCCTCCCAAATATCTGTCCCTGTATTATCAAAACGTAAGAGGATTACGAACTAAGATTTCTGCTATATACCTTAATTCGCAGATTCTGCCCTACGACATCTTTGCCCTCACAGAAACCAATCTCACACCTGATATTATGAATAATGAATTATTTTCGCAAGACTTCGATGTATACCGTGACGATGGTCTAGATAAAGAGGAGAATTTATATGGCCGTGGTGTACTTCTAGCTATACACTCTCGTCTCGAGTCTAGACCCTTTAAAAAATCGTCCACTGCATTCTTCGAATTCGTTTGCGCTAGAATTCCTATTTGCAAACGCAACCTATATATTTGTTGCTGCTATATTCGCCCCTCTCAACCAATTCAAGGTTACCAGCTAGCTGTTGATGCAATCGACTGCATTTTTAATGCTGCTGATCCCAATGACGTTGTTATTTTTTTAGGTGATTTTAATCTACCTAAGCTTCTATGGACTCAGACTGATCAGTCCTACTATACTGCTACAAATCCTACCTCTGATAAAGAGAATCTTTTCATTGACTGCCTAACTGACTCTGGTCTATATCAATTAAGTGGTGTCACCAATAACATCGGCTGACAACTCGACCTAGTCTTCGCCACTGACACAGATAACTGCGTCGTTTTAAAAAGTAAACATCTGCTTTCTAAGTTGGATAGTTACCACCCTCCAATTTCTTTTACGCTGACATATGACAATGATTTTAATCCCGTTCCCTATGAATATTCTTACAGTTTTAATTTTCATAGGGCTAACCACGCCAAACTGAACAACCTCCTCAGTATGGTCAATTTTAACTTTCTCTACGTTAACCCTAACCTTACGGTAAACGATGCTCTTTCATCCTCTTATACCGAAATTTTCAAATGTCTCTCCCAACCTAAAAAGAATCTCTCACCACCCTGGTGCAATAAAGAACTGTGATCTCTTCGGAACAAGAGAAATAAGCTCTGGTATAGTCGTACTTACTTAAAATCGCGTTCCGACACCGATTTCTTCTACTACCAGTCTGCCCAAATAAATTTCTCTGTGCTTTTCCAAACTCTCTATGACAACTATTTAAACCGAATGGACCACACACTCATTTCCGACCCCAAAAGATTCTTTCAGTTCATCAAAACTAAAAGCAAATCGGATAACTATCCATCCTCCCTAAATTTTCTTGATAGGTCCTCGGGCGATCCCCAGATTATTGCAAATCTCTTCGAAATTTTTTTTGGCCAAGCGTTCGCCATCCATTCCCAACAGCCAGACCATTCTTACTTTTCCTACTTAAACAGCTGCCCACAAACAACTTTGGAATCGGTGTCTATAACTTTAGGGCAAGTTAGAGATAAAATAATAAAACTCAAAGATGATTATTCTGCTGGCCCTGATGATTGATGATCTTTCCCCTACATTTTTAAAGAAATGTCAAATGCACCTAGCCCAACCTCTTACAGCTTTCTATCACCAAGGTGTTATTTCCCTCAAGCTGGAAAAGGTCGTTTATTATTCCCCTACATAAAAAAGGTAGAAAAGACGATATTTCCAACTATCGACCAACTGCTAAGTTGTCCTGCATACCTAAGCTTTTTGAGAGCAGTATCTATGACATAATGCTTTTCCATTGTAAATCTATTGTTTCCCCAAACCAGCACGGATTTTCCAAGGGCAGATCTACGACCACCAACTTAACGGAATTCGTATCAAGCACTTTATGTGCACTGGAATCTGGAAATGAAGTTGATGTGATTGCCACCGATTTCAGCAAAGCCTTTGATAGAATTTATCATGATATAATCCTTCTAAAATTAAAGACTCTTGGTTTCCAAATAAACTTTATAACTTGGGTTCAGTCCTATTTACTATGTTCTATTCAGGTCCATGGTTTCTGACCCAATTAAAGCCTCCTCTGGTGTCCCTCAAGGCAGCCACTGTTAAAAAATGACCACGGAAATTAAACAAAACCGAATAAAATGCAATTTACTTTAATTTAGAAATTAGATTTGTTACACGGGTTCATGGATTTAATGACAATGGCATGAGTATATATAGCGTGGGATGTATGAATGTAGTAGTTAATGTATATAATATTAGTATGTATGAATGTAGTGTGTGTATAATAAGAGAAAGAATTAGACATTATAATTACATTGTTAATACAAAAGAGTGTTCAACTGTTAATTTTCAACAGCCACCTTGGTCCCTTATTATTTATTCTGACCATTAATGATGTTGCTTGTATCACTAAAAATTCATGCATATCTGTTTACGCTGATGATATGAAAATATTTAGATATATATCATCTTCCTCAGACAGCCTACTTCTGCAGCAAGATCTAGACAGGTTTTGTACTTGGTGTCAGAAGAATTTTCTCGAGCTTAACGTCAATAAGTGTCAGGCTATAACTTATACCCGTAAACGCCTCCCTACTTCACCTCGTTGCTATCTAATCTTTAATCTGCCTGTTCCCTTAGTGAATGAGTTGCGTGATTTAGGTGTTATCTGCGACAAGGAACTCAATTTCCGTTCTCACATTGATAGTATAATAAAAAAAAGCCAACTCTGCCCTTGGTTTTATCAAGCGCTGGTCTAAGGAGTTTTCCAATCCTTATGTTACGAAATCTCTTTACATAACCTTTGTTAGGCCTCTTCTTGAATATGCCAGCCAAGTTTGGTCACCCTACTACAGAACTCACATCCTCCGGATAGAAGCTGTTCAACGCAGGTTTTTACGCTTTGCTTTACGTGGTCTTCCCTGGGATGATAGCCAAAACTTGTGGGAAACGACTGCACGGCCTAAATGGATGGACCATTTCTGGTAACCATCTAATAGGACGAACAACATAGCAACTTAGCGGATACAACAACCCGCTATCGCTCAATCGGTTCCGGAACAGAGTAAAAGAAAAAAATTATAAAAAAAGAGAAAACCAAATGAATTTCCCATCCTGTTCGAAGCTTTTTTTTCCCCCTATTACTTAGCCTTTCCAACATCCTAATCGATTAGAATGCCTTGCTAATCACCGCCTACACTCACATAAATGACCAGCTGTTTGATATCATAAACGACGACAACCGATTCCGGAGCGACTACGCTGCCAGAGCGATCCACGGCCAACGCCTATACCCTTCATTCCCGTCCCATCCTCATCCAAGCAGGTTGTATAAGGCTATTTTGGGGTACACATAAACCCATAATATACATACTTATATATATATCTATATATATACATATTTATTGTAGTAAAACTATATGTGTAAGCGTTACTATAGAAGAGGAGAAAGATTAATTAATTAATTATAAGGAATTCGTCAGTTCACATCAACCCGCGGAAGTTGTGCACATCCTCCAGGAGTAACCTCGGTAAGTCAGTTAGCATACTATATTATCCTAAATTATACATATTAGTGTCATCTTCTCTTGTGTAGTGACGCACTAAGAAACCTATTATTTATGAGCGGTGTTGCTCGAGTCAGCGGATACCTTCTGTATCTAGCTGTAGTTGGATCTGAGCATGTAGTCGTACCTATGTTATAATTGTCGACTCGGATATACGAGCATAATTTTAGTACGAGTGCTAGGAATATTACAAGATTCATTCTAAGCACAGGTCAAATAACCTGGGCAAACAATGTTTGTTTTTTTTTTAGTTTCATATCTTGGCTATTGTTTAACACAACCACCCCGTTCCCTTACGAATTAATCTTGGATATAATAAATTATATTTTACCTGTCCATATCAACCTGATTTTTTTCTATTACGCGGGTTGAACGCTAATCGGTTCATACAAGTTCGTGTTTTTTTTTTATTTATGTTTTTTTTCCAGGAGAAGCACTTTTCTTTCTTTTTATTTCGGTCCGAATGAGTAGCTAAAGAGGATTTAGGAGGGGCGTGACGGATCTCCAGGGGGCGAAGGATGGTGACGTGTTGGCTTTCTTCTCTTCGATTTAGGTTTGGGGTGCGATAGACTTGAGGGGATGGATGACTTTCATGGTGTAGGTTTATAATTTTAGGACACAACCCCACCATCGTGGTCATACTTCAGTTAAGGACGTATTCGGGTTCTACCTTTTAGTAGTATTTGCCGCTCACCTACCACCTAGAGCAAGGCATGATTGAACGTAACTAAGGACGGCCTTGGTATAGCAGCAAGATCCCCCCCCATTCCGGCGAGCATAGATTGGAGCTCACACAAGCATGCCTGCAGCTGCAAACGGGTCGGTCCCTCTGCTACTCTTCGCCCGGTCTGGCCTATAGAGTTGCCTGTGCTCGTGGGTCATAAGGGTGAAGTGAAGTAGCAGGGAGGGTCCTTGCGAGGACTCTGGGTTAAGTGTAAACCACCAGAGCACACAAAAAAACGTTACAAACTTACCACCTTACACTGACCGGCTGAAACTTATAAATTTACAACCCCTTTCTATACGCCGAAAAGTTGCTGATATTCACTTTATTCATCTTAGTTGGTAATATTGATTTCCCCCCTTTACTCCAACTTATTTCTTTTAACACCAACTCACGCAATCTTAGGTCTATGCCACTCATCCGGCTCAATCTTTACAGAACGAATTACGGACATCTGGAGCCAATGTCTAGGATGCTTCGCGAAGTTAACGATGTACTGCCTCTCTTCGACTACCATCTCAGCAAACTCTCCCTCAAGAACATACTTATTTCCACCTATGCCTCACGTCCTAACTTTCTTTAACCGCTCCCACCGTTTAGTTTTTAAGTGAAAATGTTAGTTTTAAGTATATGTTTGCTTGCAATAAGCTTAATAAAACTGTCCGGGATTGATCCGGGCCGCAAAATCAAAAATCATTGATCTGCAATGTTGGTTATCCGGAGGAATTTATCCGCTGCCCTTTGTGATTTGGCCAATATTAGTATACTACCATCTCTTAACTGAGATATGCTCTCGTACTCGGTGCTTGTGTTTTCGATGGCTTTGTTTAGAATAAAGATGCTGACCGAAGTTAGAGGTTTGCTTGCGTCTTTTGGAGATATCAATACAAATCTGCGATTTTTGATGTTAGTTTTCAAGGGGAGAGAGGGGAAATCGGTGTCGGTATTTAATCTGTTCCTTTCTTCAGCCAACTCCCTAAATCTGTTCCCGGGTTTGGTTTTATTTGGGCCCGGGGCCATGATTCTGATTAAGACGAACAAGTGACACTTGTTTGTGAAATCAGACCACGTGGTATGAGAGAGAGAAAATGTAAAAAACAGGTCACCACTAAAGAGCGAGCGAGATAAGAATCCTTACTTAGAGTAAGAAAAACGATATCCGAGAAAAAAAGAAATAATCGACAAAGCAGTCAGAGGGGAATATGGACAACGAACTGTAGCTACGCTGCGCTGAATCTACTCAACAGCCTTCCACAAAACCTATTCCAGTTTTTCTCCCATCGGTATAGTCCACTAAATTTCTATTGAGATGATCACAGTCCTAATTTTGAGCGAAATCAAATCGATCAAAGCGATCACGTACTAATTAATGCGCTTTAGAACATTAATCAATTTGGTCAACAGTTCAGTGTCATGAACACACCTATTAACTGTCAAATTGACGTGTCAATAATTTTGTATCAAATAAATATGTATTAGGCCAAGTCGCAAGCCCAACTTGGAATGCCCTCTCGCGCCGCGAACCCGCTGACAGTTGACAAAATCGTCGTCGATTGCACAGTTGTTGGCCGCTAGAAGAATCGTGCCCCTTTTCAAGTGTGTGAACCCAGTCGAATAATAACACTCTCTCACTTTAATTTATTGCTGGACTTATAAATTAATTGATTGACGCTTGTGTTATTAAGAAAAAAAAAACAAAAAAAAAAAAAAACAAAATTGTGTCCCAAAAGTTACGCGATCCCATTTTCCGCGAGCGAAAATGTCGTCTGTGGGTTGACGGACACAGGTAGGTAAACCATGTTTCTGTGTGATTTTTCGAAATACAAATTTCATAGGTGAATCTGACTGCAAATCGAATTCGACTGATGTGGAATGTCAGCGGAAATACCAAGCTCACCGCACAAAATCCAATAAAAACCCATTGACGCATAGGCGTGTCCAAATTGATGGCAAATTTATGTTCAAACTTGCAAATAGTGTTAAATCATCAAATTTGGGGAAAGAATTCCTGTTCAAATGGACACAGGAACCTCTTGTTCGCTTGTTCTCTTATTCGTGTACACGTGTGCATGAAAGTCTATCTGTTTTCGGTTCAAATATGATCTTGTACGAGTACTTGTCGTGATCATGATTATTATCTCCATCTCGATTGTGACATATTATTCCGTAAAATTGTTAATTAAACAAACATTCGAATTTACAACGACACTACATACGCCCACATGCCTACCGTTTGACAGGAACCAAACAAAAATATCAATCAGCCTGGCACTCAAACAATGTGTTGACCTTCCATCCGATGGCAAGTCAAGTCAAAGAAAAGGCAAACCAAGCCAACCCAAGCTCTCCTCTTGTATCTACTCGTATCCATCCCATTCAGATCGTAATATAGAAATACGACCGTAGCTGTCGCACATCAAACTACCACAGTCCATTTAACACTTCTCTGACACTAATCCTGGCTTGATGAAACTAATTTTTTATGCCCACAAACACCGACTGCTTTTTGCTGGGTCTGACTGGTCGATCGGTTGGTTGGTTGGTCGATTTGTTGGTCGGTTTGTTGGTTGGTTAAATTGGCTTGGCTTATGCAGAGTTCTAGCCTCTAGCTGTTGGTATTTCGTGTGCGATTCTACGTCTGTCCGCTTCCACAGCTACACCACGCGTCAATCAAAGGTTACGATGCAGCGTCATGCTTGATTTCCTACTTGTCAGTTGCTTGAAGTTTCATTTGGTCATCTCGGCTCTGGAGTAATTTTCAAAACGAAACAACAAAAACAAAAAAACACATTAAATGTGCGGGTATCCAAATGTTGGATATACTCGTACTCGTACCCGTAACAACCCATTTGTTGTTGCTCTGATAGTGTCTTGTTGTTCAGCAAGAATTGAAATGGATTGTCTGGTGTGTTGTTTTGATGTTTTTGTTGTGCTTGAGGCCTCCTGGGGTTGCCTGCATACCCTCGGGCAATGTCAGTGGCTACTCGCGAGATTTTATCCGAACAAACGAACGAAGGTAGTGCCAATCTTGTCATATTCTTTCCACATTCCCTGAATGACGACTGAATTTTGAATGAATTTCAAATCGAATCGAATTTGAATGAAAGGAACAATATTTGATTGTCTCCCGGCCGGATGTGTCAGTATACTTTTAAATGTCAGGAATATGAACTTTGCCTTTTGTTAGGCGGCTGGACATCATGAGGGGATTTCGCGGTAATGGGTTATTGGTGACTGAAAGTGGGTTGATCGTCATCATCCGAGATGTAGATACTCGTACGTTTTAATTAAAAAAAAATCTTTGAAGATGGATAGTGGGCGGCAAGACAATGTTTTGCCCGCATCTCAACTCAATAAACAGGCAACAATTTTAAGACGCTTCTGCTGCGTACAAAATTGTGTACAGTGTGTATAGCGATGTGAAGTAGCCAGTTTCATAATTGGAATATGCCATTGACTTTAGGACCAGAAGGTGCAAATTATTCCAAAATATGCTGGAGCAATTATTGCGGTAGGCAGCCGAGTTATTCTCCAATTCCAACTAGGTGACCGATGCTTTGGAGCTGAAGATTGTGCCATTGGTGAGTTATCGGCTAGAAGTCTTGCCTCATATCACGCATTGACGTCTAAAGTTGTTAGGGAGCGAAAAGTTAGTTTAGCTCGGAGCTTATGTTCTTGCATACTCCACTAACTCTTCTTTAAAGGAAATAGAGTAAAAATGTATCCATTGTTAGATATCTGAGCTTGCATGGTATTTAATGAGCCCTGTCTTGCCTGTGTTGACTGAAAACCGGTCAGAGCTCCCAACAAATCTATCAATTTTTCGTTGCTGACGTCCTCAAGCTCTCCAAAAATTCTATACACCAAGTGTTTGGCCAGCGGTATTTCTAGGTTAGTGCAGCCGCACAGCAAGTGTATGATAGTTTCTACTTCCTCTTCATTCCTACAGATTCTGGCATAATTTTGAGAAGAAGCTCCTATGAGGCACTGGCCAGTTAGGACACCTTTAGCGATACAAATGTCTTCTGTCTTGAGTGCGAAGAGGGTTCGTGTTCTCCCACTACCTAGGTTTGGCGAGAGATGACATAGTCACTCCTGCATATCAATGCTTTACTTAATTGTTCAGACCATAAGTTCCATTTTGCGTTTCAAAGTTTCAATTGGTATATTTTTGTCGTTGTGTGTATTACTCCTGCGCAGAGAGACCCTTTCACTTCTGTGTGTCCGGGTATACAGCAGATGTCCACTCAGTGAGATTTGCAGGCTCTACTTAGAGTTTGACGACAGTTTTATACCTCTATTGATTTAGTTGTTTGCCTTGACAAAGATTTTATGCCTGCTTGACTGTCCACAAAGGCAGAGAGCTCTGAGGGACCAAGTTCCATGAGTAGTACAGCCTATGCAGGTTTAGGAATGGCAAATATTTCTGCCTGAGAAATGCTGCATTCGTCTCGAATCTTGAAGGATTCCCTGGATCTATAACATTTCACAGTAGACCCCAGCTCCAGATGCTTTCTGTATTTTGGAGACGTCCGTGTAGAGGTTGGTTTAAATGTTAGTTAACCCGTCTGTCTGGTAGGAAATGATGTGGAGAAACTCCTATCAAGGTACACGCTTGGCACGATGTAGGTACTACACTTCGTCAGTAGACGCTTGCGGTAAATTGGGGTGCATCCATAGGGCTAGTTCTTTTAGTCTGATCGAACTTTTGGAAGCCGTGCATTTGAAGAATTCGTCTGAAGGAACAAGATTGACCATAAACTCTAGTGTGGCACACGCTACATGAACATGAACACGAACTCAGGTGAGTAGCTTGAGATAACTAGTCATTTCCGGGGCTTTTCACTAAACCAGAGCACCATAGGGTTTTCCAATAAGGACTTGACAACTTTTTTTTAAAATAAACGCAAACCATTTGAGCTATTTCAAAAACTTTATTATCGGCTTGAAGTACAATCAAAACATTTATGAATGGAACTCGACTTCGTTTATATGGCCACCGCGGGCACGTTTGCAGCGGTTGATTCTTTGGACACAATTTTCAACGACTTGGCCACACATTTCGACCGAAACGGCAGCTATTTCGCGTTCAATATTGGCTCTGAGCTCTTCCAATGTCGTCGGCGTCTACTTAACGTAGCCCCACAGAAAATATTCAAGCGGCGTTAAATCACACGAACGAGGCGGCCAATCGACTGGCGCATGTCTTGAGATAACACGCTCACCATACTTACTCTTCAATAAATCGATTGTAGCGTGTGCTGTGTGGCTTGTGGCACCATCCTGTTGAAACCACATGTCGTCCTAGTCCATATCTTCCAATTCGGGCCAAAAATAATCGGTGATCATGGCGCGATAACGCTGACCATTCACAGTAACGTGATGATCGTTATCGTCGACGAAAAAATATGGCCCTATAACGCCGCCGGCAGGCAAACCGCACCAAACAGTTATTTTTTGTGGATGAAGTGGTGATTCATGAAGCGGATGTGGATTTTCACCCGACCAATAACGCATATTTTGCTTATTGACGAACCCATTGAGCCAAAAATGAGCTTCACCTTGGCGCATCTTCTCCAGAACCCAATCGGAGAACGTACGTCGCTTCAAATGGTCCATCGGCTTCATTTATTGAGTCAGCTTGATCTTCTATGGGTGTAAACCGAGATACTTGCGGCAAAATACGCCATAATGTGGTCTGAGCGATGCCCAATTCTTGAGAACGCCGTGGAATTGACTGATTTGTGTGTTACACATGGTCATAGTCCCCAACGTTTACCAAAAATTCTTTGGCATGCTTATGAATGCTCCTAATGCTTTGTTGGTTCTTTCGCTTCTATTGAGGTTACTGTCCAGGATGATTCTTAGATATTTAGCTTCCGATGAAAGCTGTATCCTAACACCGTAGATCCTAGGAAGATTAAACTTTCTTGTGAACAACACTGGTTCGGTTTTTGATGAATTTGTCCCTTAACCGTTTTGTGTTGTCCATTTTACGAGTGTGTTTAAAGCCCACTCCAATAGTTCGCTGATCATTGGAACAAGTTTTCTTCCCACTACAATTACTATGTGGTCGTTCTGTTCGAAACTTCGAAGCCACAGAAGGGCACAAATCACTCTTCTTTGTGGAGTTCTTCTGACCACTGTTTCCGCCAAATTCTGAATTGATACATAGTTCTGCTCTTTAGCATCTTCTGCATCCATTGTACTATCGTTGTTTCTACATAAACTTTGTCCAAGGCTGTCCTGATAGATTCTATGTTTGCTCTATTCTATTAATTCTATTAAATGCTCCTTCGATATCTATGTGGCCATAGTGTGCCTGCTCCTTATGGTGCATATTCTTTTATATGACCTCGTGTAGTGCCGTCTCTACTGATTTTCCTGAAGCGTGTTGAGAAGCGTATAAATTGTGCTTGTTGAGGTTTTGTCTTGAATGTTGATCTAGGACTCTCTTCTGTGTTTGTAACATAAACGAGGAGAGACTTATGGGTCTGTAATCCTTGGTTAGATCTTTCTGCTTTGCAAATGAAAACCAATTTTACTACTTTCCAGTTGTTTGGAACGTACCCGACTTTTATAAAACCGATAGAGATAATTTTCAGCAAAGGTATACTCGTACTTAGTTAATTACTTATGTCCTATATCCCTTTGTGGGGACTAGGGCCTCTACAACGCCTACTCGCCATCGTATGCTGTTTCTGGCAATGTGCCTCAGCCCTCTCCAACTCTTTCCCGCCGCGTATCCTGCCATCCTGAGTAAGCCGATTCCATTGCATCGCGTGGTTAGCTATGGACCTGTAACCTTTTCGGAAATTGTGGCCAATCCACTGCCACTTTCGTCGTTGTATGGTTGTGCCAATAGGTTCATGGCCAGTTCTCTCATAAAGCTGTTCGTTCGAGATACGGTTTGGCCAGAACATCCTTAAGATATTACGCAGGCACCTATTAACGAAGGTTTGCAGCTTTCTTGTGATAGTAGTGATCACTCTCCAAGTACCACATCCATATAGCAGCACGGACTCAACGTTGGAACGAAACAGTCGTAGCTTGGTGTTAAATTTTAGATAGAATCCCAAGCGCAGACTTCGTTTTACCTATTCGGCTGGCTATATCCAGTTCGATTCCGATATCGTTTGAGACAATACTCCCAAGGTATTGGAAACTCTCTAGCGAGTATGAGTTGATAAGTTCGGTCCCACGCTGATCATTTTTGTTTCTGCCGAGTTAATTTTCAGCCCAACGACGTTTGCTTCCCTCTCCACATTTGCTGTCATTTGGTGAAGGTCCATTATTCTGTGAGATAGTAGGCATAAATCGTCATCGTAGTCAAGGTGTTTGAGTTCAGATGTAAGAGTTCATCGAATTGCTCCATTTCCCATCGACAAAGCCGCATTTAGCACATCGCTGATCACTAATAAAAACAATATTGGTGAAAGAATGCAGCCTTGCCGAACTCCTCTTTGGACATCGAATTCCTCAGACAGCTTTCCTCTGTACGTACCCATCAATAATTGCAATTAATTTATCTGGGATACCTCTCCTGCGCAAGGCACGCCAAATAAATTCCCGACTGACACTATCAAACGCCTTTTCGAAATCGATGAACAGCAGGTGGAGTGGCGATCGATGTTTAACGCACTGCTCGGATCCGCAGGGTGTTGATGTGGTCGACACAGGAGGATCGATCTTTAATTCGCTCCAGAATAATTCTAGCTATTATCTTAGCCATAGCAGGCAGCACGCAGATGACTCTCCAGTTTTCGCACTGCGTTAGGTTGCCCTTTTTGGGGAGCTTGACGATCATTCCCACGGACTCCTCAGTCTGACTTGGGTGCATATTGCTGCGAATACTCGGTTCAAAACCGAAGCAAAATGCTCCTTCTATCTCTTGAGCTGATCCTTTCACTGGGTGTTGAGTAGAGTTTCGGCCACCTATTAGTTCTTTGATGATTCTGTAAACTGTTCTGTTGTCGCACCTAGCTGCTGCTTCTTCTGCTTCTGTAGCCAGTGCATTGATGTAATTGCGCTTGTCACGCAGCACACTACACTGTACTTCTCTCATCTTCTTGCGATATAGGGAATCTAGCTCGATCCTTCCTGCTGCTGGAATTGCTTCAATACGAGTTCTAAGCTGTTTACGTTCGTCGATCCTTCTCCAGGTATCCTCGGAAAGCCGCGCCCTCTGGCTTCCCTATGTCTCCTTGCGATCGACAGCATACCAATGATCTTGTATGGTGGTGGGCAGTGAGCTGCTGATTGTTTCCCTTAGTTCTTGGCGCACTGTGGGATCTCATAGTCGATCGGTGTTGAACCTGGGCATTCTCGTGTCGTTAGATCTTCGAACGGCAGCAGTGCGTAATTGGATAGTCGCTATCATAGGATGGTGATCTCGTACCATCCCCATGTCCGCTCCTCTTCTGTTTCGGACGTCTAGAAGACAGGATTTTCACCCGACCAATAACGCATATTTTGCTTATTGACGAACCCATTGAGCCAAAAATGAGCTTCGTCACTGAAGATGATTTTGCGATGAAATTCATCATATTGGCACATCTTCTCCAGAACCCAATCGGAGAACGTACGTCGCTTCAAATGGTCCATCGGCTTCAATTCTTGAGTCAGCTTGATCTTGTATGGGTGTAAACCAAGATCCTTACGCAAAATACGCCATAATATGGTCTGAGCGATGCCCAATTCTTGAGAACGCCGTGGAATTGACTGATTTGGATCGTTTGCTACGGACGCCTGAACGGCAGCGATATTTTCGACACTTCGACCAACCCGTTGTCTCACTGTAGACTCAAATTGTTGCACTAAACTTGTTATTGCCTGTCTACTAGGGCGAGAATTACGACCGAAAATTGCAGTTAACGCTCTTAAAGTTGCAGTCACCGACTCCGAATTTCGGTAGAAAATTTTTATAGTTTGCAGACGCTGCTCGTTCGTGTACTTTACCATGATGAAAATGTTGAGCTTACTGAATAAACTGACAGTGACAGTTTGATGATTAGTGAAAGAGTGCGTTCACAAATTAAATTCAAAGTTGTCAAGTCCCTATTGGAAAACCCTTTACATACAGTGTGTTACACATGGTCATGGCCCCCAAAGTCTACCAAAGATTCTTTGGCATGTGTAGAGTGCTCCTAATACGGTTTTGGTTCTTTCACTTCTAACTGAGGTTACTGTCCAGGATGATTCTTAGATATTTAGCTTCCGATGAAAGCTGTATCCTAACACCGTTGATCCTAGGAAGATTAAACTCTCTTGTGAACAACACTGGTTCGGTTTTTGATGGATTTATCCCTTAACCGTTTTGTGTTGTCCATTTTACGAGTGTGTTTAAAGCCCACTCCAATAGTTCGCTGATCATTGGAACAAGTTTTCTTCCCACTACAACTTCGAAGCCACAGAAGGGCAGAAATCACTCTTTTTTGTGGAGTTCTTCTGACCACTGTTTTCCCCAAATTCTGAATTGATACATAGTTCTGCTCTTTAGCATCTTCTGCATCCATTGTACTACCGTTGTTTCTGTTAAATACAAACGCAGTCGGTGACAGTCGATAAAGGAATAGATAGTTTATTCATATAAAATATTGTCTTCTTAAGATTGTAGTAGAATTATAGTATATATATGTACAATATTTGTTCTTAAGGTTAAGTGAGACTAAGTAGTCTAGAGTAAAGGTAGTAATTAATTTCAAATCAAATTCTAAATTCATAATATTGCAACATATTCTTAATTGATATTTCAACACTTCCCCTCAATTCAGAAATGATAAACCTAACGCCTCTATGTGTTTATAATGTTTTGAAGCTGTGAGACCTTTTGTGAGCACATCTGCTGTCATGTTATCTGTATCGATGTACTGTAAATCAATGTTGCCTTTCTGCACTGCGTCTCGAACAAAATGATGACGAATGTCAATATGTTTTGTGCGTGAGTGTTGAACAGGATTTTTCACGATTGCTTGGGCACTTTTATTATCATTATAGATCACAACACCCCTTTGTTTTGTAAATGAAACTTCATAAAGAAAATTCTGTAGAAATGTTGCCTCTTTGACTGCATCCGCTATCGCCATGTATTCGGCCTCAGCGCTGTATAGTGCCACCGTCCTCTGCTTCCTTGACTCCCATGATACAGCTGCTCCTCCAAGTTTGAAGACGTATCCAGTATAGGACCTTCTGTCATCCACATCTGAACCCCAGTCTGAGTCCGCGAAGCCCACTACATTTTGTCCAGTTTTTGTCCGAAAACAAGCCCATAGTTCATTGTTCCTTTAAGATACCGCAACATCCGTTTTGCTATTTTTAAATAATTCAATTTCATCAGTACTGTTTGATGCTATTATAATGTTGTCGACATATATGGCCACGATAAGTATGTTTGATCCTTTCTGTAATATGTAAATACAATGATCAGATATAAGAGGTTTCATTCCCATTTTTAAAAGCTGTTCATTTAACTTCATGTACC
This sequence comes from Volucella bombylans, assembly GCA_949129095.1. Lineage (NCBI taxonomy): Eukaryota > Metazoa > Arthropoda > Insecta > Diptera > Syrphidae > Volucella > Volucella bombylans. Next base: position 181,760,841 of record OX422143.1, on the reverse strand, counting down.
ACTGTCTTCCGGACTGTTTCAAGCCGTATATGGCTTTATGTATACGACAAACCTTATTTCCATTTATTTTTTTACCTGTTAATTCAGAAAACATTTCAGGAATTTCCATATACAAAGTCTCGTTTATATTTCCATTTAAGTAAGCTGTCACCACGTCTAGCTGATGCAAAATAAGTCCCCACTCTGCAGCGAGTGCTATTAACAGACGAATTGAACATTGTCTAGCCACTGGAGCAAAAGTATCCTTGTAATCTATACCTGTTCGCTGACAGCAACCTTTTGCAACTAACCGTGCTTTTCGTCTGCAAGCTTCACCTTTAGAGTCGGTTTTCGTTTGAAAGACCCACCTACAACCTATTATATTCTCCCTCGTAGGACGATCTACTATAGTCCAAGTTTTGTTTAACTTATAGCCTCTTTCCATTCCAGAACATTTGAATCTTTTAAAATGTCACTAATATTTTCCGGATCTAACGTTAGCATGCAAGCGTCAGAAAAATCGTCGGAATCTTCACCCGAAGTTTGTTTTTCCCTAGTTGATTTTATTCTTGACCTCGTTCTCATTGATACCGAATCAAAATTTTTGGTTTCTATTGCCTTGCTCCTGACTACTACACTCCTTTTCAGTTTCAATCAAATCTATTTTCTTCTTGCTGCACAATTTCTTTGTTTTCTTGTATATTTCTATCTAAATTCTCTGTATTTTCTAATTCCCTAGTGCAAGCGCTTTTCGTTTTAGTTTTTAGGTCTTTTAGCTCATTTTTATTCGCTTTTACCTCTACATGTGTAACAACATTTGATTCATTTTTGCCTATTCTAGGTTCAAAAAATATTTCTAGATTTTTATCTTTAGAATCAAAATTACATGCAAAACCCTTGCTTAGAAATACAACATCCCGGCTTTTTATAATTTTTCTCGTGTTGTGACACCATAATCTATAAGCTTTCGCGTCTTCGCAGTATCCGACAAATGTATACGGCTTAGACTTAGGATCGAAGGGAAAACCAAAACCAGCGTCATGGTTTCCATCCAGCAGGAAGGCCTCCCTACCGACCCTATCAGTCTCAGGAACCTTTCTGTCAGGTACCACGAGATATTTAACATGTCCCCTCAGAAAGTAGCAGACGACCTTGCTGCATTCGGCAACTATGTTCACTCTAAACGAGTATCACACCTACAACGAAGCCGAGCCGACCACGACAAATTTTTTCGTCCATAACGTGCCTCCCTTGCCAGCGCCTAAACCATCCTGCCTCACACCTCCATCCCACAACATCCCTCTTACATTTTACTACCAGAATGTAAGAGGTCTTCGCTCTAAAACCAATGCTGTCCTACGTCAATCGCATGCCCTTCCCTTTGATATTTACGCCTTGACCGAAACCAATTTGATTCCCGACATAAAGAACCAGGAATTGTTCCCTCCTACTTTTAATGTTTTCCGCGACGACGATCCTACCCGCACAAATAAAGATTCCCCCTGTCGAGGCGTCCTACTGGCGATGGACAACAGCCTTAACTCTTCTCCCATTACAAGTTCTTCATCCTCTAAAGCCGACTTTGTCGCAATAAAAATATCACTGCCTCTCAAGTCCCTCTACGTTATATGTTGCTACATCCTACCAGCTCAACCTATAGAATCTTACCAATTTGTTATTGATGCGATCGATCATTTAATTGACCTGTCAGACCCTTATTTTCGGCGACTTTAATCTTCCTCAGCTACAGTGGACTCCATCAGATGATCAATCGTTTTTCATAGCTTCAAATGCCATCTCAGCTAAGGAATGTCTCTTCTTAGATCGCTTAACAGACTCAAGTCTATGCCAAGTCAGTGGTATATCCAATTATATGGGCAGGCAATTAGACCTTATTTTCACAACAGATCCAATTAACTCCTCAGTCTCACTTTGTCCCCTATCTCTATCAACAATCGATAACTACCATCCCCCCCTTCTACTTTCATTTTTTCATAACTCTTCATTCCAGTCCACTCCCCCCACAACTCTCTCATCCCACGACTTTCATAAAGCAAACTTTCACAAAATCAGTGAATATCTCAGCAGATCCCTCTTTAACTTTCACAACCTAAGTATAAATGATGCCTTATCCATTTACGTTCCGTTTTCCCGTCTTGAAACATCTTCTACTAGTCCTCCCTGGTATAATCGCAAGCTTCGTTCCTTACGAAATAAGTTATGGGTTATTTTCCTGCGTACCAGATCCTTTACCGACTATTCCAACTATCTTGGTGCTTATCTTCATTTCACCGAACTTTACGATTCCCTTTACCAGCGCTACCTTAACAATGCGCAAGTCAACCTTATAAACCACCCTAAGTCCTTTTTCCAATTTGTTAACTACAAAAGAAAGTCCGATGGTTACCCTCCTTCCCTCTCTTTCAACAACAGGTCATCAACCGATCCACTCACCATTGCCAACCTATTTGCCACATTTTTTAAACAATCCTTCACCAACGACTCCTTTGTACCAGATCCATCCTATTTTGGTTACCTACTGAACTTTTCCAATGGCCCACTTCTCTCTCATAGTTTTGATCCGTCTTATATCGAACATAAATTACACCAACTCAATGACGAATTCACACCCGGCCCAGATGGCCTCCCTGCCATATTTCTTAAAAAATGTTCTTCCTCTCTTTCCCTTGCCCTTTCTAATCTCTTCCGTCTATCCCTTTCACAAGGAGAATTTCCTCAGGTTTGGAAAACCTCCTTTATAACCCCGATCCACAAGAAAGGATCAAAGAATGAAATAACCAACTATCGTCCCATCGCTAAACTCTCCCATATACCCAAACTCTTCGAAAGTATTTTGTATGAAGCTCTAAGCTTTCAATGCAAATCACTTATTTCCCCTAGACAACATGGCTTCTTAAAGGGTAGGTCAACCACCACAAATCTCGTTGAATTCGTATCCTTTGCCCTCTCTGCCCTAGAGAATGGCAATGAAGTCGATGTAGTTGCAACCGATTTTAGCAAAGCCTTCGATAAAATCTCTCATCGGTTAATTATCTTTAAATTGTCTGCCCTCGGCTTTGAACCCATATTGTTAAAATGGATATCCTCTTACCTCGAAAACCGTTTTTACAGTGTTCGTTTTAGGTCAGCCCACTCCGCTCCATATTTGGCCATCTCTAGAGTTCCACAAGGCAGCCATCTGGGTCCCCTTCTTTTTATATTAACCATAAATGATCTCGATATGATCATCAAACACTCGTCTGTCTCCCTTTACGCCGACGATACCAAATTTTTCAAAACCATTTCCTCTCCCCATGACTCTTTCCTCCTTCAACAAGATCTTGATAGTTTCTCGATCTGGTGCCTCAAAAATTCTTTGGAACTTAACATCGCCAAATGCCAATCCATCACCTTCTCACATAAGCGGAACCAATCTCCTCCCCGACTCTATCTTCTCCATAACCAACCTATCTCCTCCGTACAATCTCTTCGTGACCTCGGTATTTTGTGTGATAGCGAGCTCAATTTCCGTTTACATATGGATGAGATAATCCTCAAAGCCAACTCTGCACTAGGTTTTGTAAAACGGTGGTCCAAAGAATTCACCAACACATACGTGACCAGGTCCCTCTATATTACCTTTGTTCGCCCCCTCCTAGAGTACGCCAGTCAAGTATGGTCCCCATATCATCGTGTTCATATCTCGAGAATTGAAAGCATTCAGCGTCGTTTTCTTCGATTTGCTCTTCGAGGTATGCCCTGGGACGATCCTTTTAATCTGCCCCCCTATCAAAATCGTCTCAACCTTATCAACTTAAACACCCTCGAAGATCGCAGAGATGCAGCAGACTTTCTCTTCATTCATCGACTCCTTTCAGGTCACGTTGAATGCGCGTCCCTTCACAACTCCATTTTCCTCAACACTAACCCTCGTAATCTACGTACCCCTCGACTCTTCTATCTACCAACCCACCACACCTCCTATGGCGCGAACGAACCAATCTCCCGTATGCTACGTCAAATCAACTCAAACCCTACCGTCTTTGACTTTCACCGCACCACTTCCTACCTCAAATCTGTTCTCCTTCACCACTCCAACCAACCTTAGTTTTAAGTTTTAGTTTAAGTTTATTTTTTAAGTTATAGCTTGTATTAAGCCAAATAAATGGGGGCATTCGCCCCCACCAAAATTAAAATCAAATTTACTTCTACTTTTATTTTTAATTAACGAATATGCCTTACTACCAAATACCTGAAAGTGGTTCACACCAGGGACTTTTCCTGTCCAAATCTTGTAGGGAACTTCTCCATTTATACTGCTTGAAGAGCATCGATTTCTCACATATTTTGCACAATTGATTGCCTCCGCCCAAAATGATTGAGGCAACTGTGATTGGAGTAGCATACATCGTCCCATTTCCACGAGCGTCCTGTTCATCCTTTCAGAAACACCATTCTGTTGAGGTGTGTAATCGGCGGTGAATTGGTGTCTTATGCCTGCATCCTAAAGAAACTTATTGAACTCTTTGCTGGAATATTCTCCACCATTGTCGGACCGCAACGCATTTATTTTTCGTCCTGTAAAATTTTCTGCATGAGTTGCTTTAAAAATATCATTTTTGTGTTGCAAAAAATATACCTCGCACCATCTTGAAGCATCATCTATGAAGGTAGCAAAATAACTACATCCACCATTTGATTTTTGTTTCATAGGTCCACAAATGTCACTATGGACTAGCTCTAAAGGGTACTTACTTCTTGAGGCTGTTCCCTTGGGAAAAGGCTTCCGACATAGCTTAGCCCCAATACATATCTCACACTGTATACACCCAGGATTGCGAATCTTCATGCCAAACACTGATTTTCTTTTTTGCATGTCGCAAATAGTTTTCATGTTCAAGTGGCCAAACTTCTTGTGTCACTCCATCAAGTCGTTTTCTTCAAATCGAACATTTGAGCTGACATTTGCTGCCTCCTCGCTTTCATTTAGGTAGTACAATTCATTTTTCTTATGAGCAATTGCAATAACGCTATCATTAACATTTTTTATAAGGGCACACTTCTCATTAATTGTCTGCAACTTTTTCTATAGAAAGCAAATTTGTTCTCAGGTCTGGTACGTACAAAGTGTCCTCAAGTCTTATTTGGTTGCACTGTGGCGTTGAAATTTTAATAGTACCTTGGCCTAGAATCTCTGTTGTTTTATTGTTTGCCAATAATAAACGACGTGGCTCAGTATAATTAATTTGAGAGAACGTACTTTCGTCTCCAAACATGTGGGACGTTGCTCAGCTGTCTAAGCACCAAACACTAGCTTTGGAACGCATATTAGAAACGAAAACCTTGTCGCTTACCTCTGAAATTGAGAATGATTCCTCAGTCACCGCCGACTTGTCTGACGTGTCGATGCTTTATGACCTTGACGGCCACAGCGATAGCATATAAAACGACTGGCGCGATTCCTTTTACCATTCTGCTTTCTGTTTTCTCCGAAAAAATCATTTTGTGTAAATTTTGAATTTGGCTTAAACTTTTGGTGCTGTTGTCGCTGTTTGATGAATAATGCCCCGGTCTGATCACCATCCCTTCCTACTCTTGCATCGGATTCCTCAATTATTTTTACCTTGAGAGTTTCGGGATTAGGAAGCTCGTCTCGCTATTCTATCGCAACTCTAAAATTCTCGTACGATTCAGGAAGGCTGTATAATAAAAGAATAGAAAGTAATTCGCCATTAATATTCAAATTCATGTCTTCCAATTTATCTACAGCCGAATAAAACTTGGATAAATGAAGACGTATGTCATCTCCTTCGCTCATTCTATTTGAAACGAGTTGTTTTAAAAATGAAGCTTTCTTCGCAGGTCCTCTTGACTCGTACACCTTATGAAGTTTAGTCCAAATGTCATGCGAAGTTGTACAACCTCTTACCTCTTTTAATTCAGATGAACTTATAGATAATATTAAATCCGATTTTGCTTTTCTGTCCTCCTTATCCCAAATTGCAGCTTCTTCACCTTTTTCAGGCCTAGATTTAGCTCCACACACATAGTCCCATGTCTCGTTCTTCACTAATACAGCTTCCACGTGTCGAAATTTTCACGAGTCAGAGGCTTGATTTTGACCAAATGATGATTCGCCATAACTTTTTATAATTTTACACTTTCGCGTATTTAGAAAAATAATTAATAAATTTAATGATTACTAAGATTTTATTTGATTTTTTTTTTTAGTTCTCCTTGGCCCATAACCCTGTTAAATACAAACGCAGTCGGTGACAGTCGATAAAGGAATAGATAGTTTATTCATATAAAATATCTAAGTGGCCATATGACCTCGCGTAGTGCCGTCTCTACTGATTTTCCTGAAGTAAGCGTGTTGAGAAGCGTATAAAGTGTGCTTGTTGAGGTTTTGTCTTGAACGTTGATCTAGGGTTCTCTTCTGTGTTTGTAACATAAATGAGGAGAGACTTATGGGTCTGTAATCCTTGGTTAGATCTTTCTGCTTTGCGAATGAAAACGAATTTTACTACTTTCCAGTTGTTTGGAACGTACCCGACTTTTATACAACCGATAAAGATAATTTTAAGCCAAGGTATACTTACTTCCTTACCTATGTCCTATATCCCTTTGTGGGTCCTACAACGTCTCTACAACACCGACGCGCCATCGTGTGCGGTTTCTGGCAATGTGCCTCAGCTCACCCCAACTCTTTTCCAGTTGCCGTGCTTCCTTCTCGATTGTTCTACGCCATGTACATCTAGGACCGCCGCGTACCCTGCCATCCTGAGTAAGCGGATTTCATTGCATCGCGTGGTTAACTATGCACCTGTCACCTTTTCGGAAAGTGTGACCAATCCACTGCCACTTTCGTCGTTGTATGGTTGTGCCAATAGGTTCATGGCCAATTCTCTCATAAAGCTGTTCGTTCGAGATACGGTTTGGCCAGAACATCCTTAAGATATTACGCAGGCACCTATTAACGAAGGTTTGCAGCTTTCTTGTGATAGTAGTGATCACTCTCCAAGTACCACATCCATATAGCAGCACGGACTCAACGTTGGAACGAAACAGTCGTAGCTTGGTGTTAAATTTTAGATAGAATCCCAAGCGCAGACTTCATTTTACCTATTCGGCTGGCTATATCCAATTCGGTTCCGCCATCGGTTGAGACAATACTCCCAAGGTATTGGAAACTCTCTACTCTCTGACCCGTGAGTTCGATCCCAGGCTGATCATTTTTGTTTCTGCCGAGTTAATTTTCAACCCAACGACGTCTGCTTCCCTCTCCACATTTGCTATCATTTTGATGAAGGTCCATTATTCTGCGAGATAGTAGGCATATGGTATATGGCCTTGGTGCCAACCAGCGTCGCTTGTGATGGGAGGTGGTCCGGGGTTTTCCCGTATTATGGCCAAGAAGTTGCTCGAAAACTTCAGCTTGACCAGCTACCACCATTCAGGTGTAATGGAACCGTCGGTATCGTTTCTATCGATCATCGCGATCACTATTGCGTCCTTTAGGACTTCACTGAAAGACCTCAGAGTTGTGCTGTTGGATGGACCATGGGGTTTTTGTACTATGCGTTTTGGGCTGGATGCGATGGATGATCCATCTTTTAGGATATTTTTAGCCCACTCAATCTTGCTCTTTATGTCCATACTTCTCTCAACCTGCGGAATGGATCCGAAAGTTTTGATTATGGGTAAAGCATTTCGGCGTCTGACGTAGAGCGCCTTAGATGGAGCTTGCCGATGCGGCTGAGCTCCAGATTCCTCCTTGGGGGAGGAGTTTTGATAGCAGCAACAAGTTCGTGGCCTGAGACAAACTTGATGTTGTTCGGAGTGGAAGAAGTAATAGGATAGGCCTGCCACAGTTTTACCTCCTCTCGACAATGCAGGAGCCTTGCCGGCAGTCGGTGCAGTCACCGTTCTACCGCCCGGTATTAAAGGAGTACCGGCCTCGGGTTTTTTTGTTTTTTGCTTATTTAGATATTATCCATAATATGGTTCCAGGAGTAGCGGAGAAAGGATGGTCCATCTGTACAGAGATCCGCTGTATACAGATAGGGCTGGCTAATCCGGGGGTCGCCAGGTATCCGGATACTCCGTTCGCGACTGAACTATTTTTGGATATAAAGGTATAACACCTTGATCCAGCCCATGGGAAACGGGAGCGGCTTGGTTGGTGGGGGGGGGGGAAGGGAGCATCCTTTGGTTTCAGGACTCATCTGAAGAATTTCTTCTCGAGATTCATTGACCCCACTCAGCCTCTACAACTCAACAAGTTCGATGCTCGCGGTAGAAGTTCCCAATCTTAAGTATTTGAACTCATCTCGCCTATTCCTTACTCATGCCGTCGGACTCTGGAATTCACCACCAATGAAGCAGCAATAAAACTGTTGGAGCCACTAAATTTAAAAAAATCTGCATTGAATCGTCAGTTGGAAAAGGCGCAAATAGTTTGTCTCTCAAATTTTTCCTCAGTACCACGATACTTTGGCTTCCGAGACACCTGTATTCGTTCCAGTTGTCAATTCGGCTCCTTGAAACGCTTGGACATATAAAAGAGTTGAGCTTTTGTCGGATTTTCAATCAGACTGTTAGATCACTTTCACAAGTGGATATTTCTGAATCCGAATTCAAATCCGTTTTCGGAATTGATGTTGTGCATCTTATCGTTGTGCTTAAGACAGACGAATAACGAGAAGCAGTTCAGTTTAGTTTTAAATGCTTATTTTCTTAACTAACTCTTACATACTAACAAAAAATGCTTAAATGCTAGCTTAAAATTACTTAACAATCTTATACTAACTTACTGGCCCCACACAGGCACTCTAAGCTACTCTAAATTCTTATATCTATGTCTTTCGACTTTATTAACATTTCATTTAGAAGTATTTATACTGTATACTTAAGGCTAAGAAAAAAAATCGTTAACAAAAAACTTAGCATATGGACACAAACGCCTAATCTGCCAGAAGAAAAGATGCAAAGAATCGTAAATGAACTATTCCCAACTCATGAAATCAGGAGACCTGTCAACACTATACCACTAGAAAATGAGCACCCACCACTGCTCTCGGAAGATGAACTGATAAAAGCCATCCACAGCATGAAAAATCGGAAAGCACCTGGCCCTGACGGAGTACCTTCCGAAGTTCTTAAAATAATTGAACGTCCACAGTTACTCCTGGAAATGTACAACGCCTGCTTGACAAGAGGAGTTTTCCCGGAAGTGTGGAAGGTGCAGAAACTAGTGCTAATAAACAAAGGTAAAGGAGATTCCGGAGCACCGTCTTCATATCGACCATTGTGTCTATTGGACACACTCGGAAAATTGTTTGAGAAATTGATAAAACCGCGGCTGGCACAAGCTATAGAAGAAGCCGGCGGCTTATCGAATAGACAGTATGGCTTTCGACCAGGAAGATCGACCCTTAGAAGAAGTAGTGAAAGCAGTAGAGTCGGCCCAGAGCGGCAATCATTACTCTAGACGAATAGTCTTGCTAGTCACTTTAGATGTGAAAAATGCTTTTAATAGTGCAAGATGGAGCGATATAATCGAAACACTGGAGAGGCGATTTCATATTCCAGCCTATCTTTTAAATCTAATTAACAGCTACTTTCAAAATAGGACACTTATTTACGAAACGAACAATGGACCTCGTTGTAAACAGATAACTTCGGGTGTGGCTCAAGGCTCTATTCTAGGCCCCGAGCTTTGGAATGCACAATACGACGAGATACTGTGTATGGACATGCCAGAAGATACGTTTCTCGTAGGATATGCTGATGATATCGCCGCGGTAATAACAGCCCGCAACACTCAGGAAGCACAGAAAAAGCTTAATCAGGTCATGATAAGGACACAAGCCTGGATAACCGACCACGGTCTAAAATTAGCCATGGAAAAAACGGAATTGCTAATACTGACCAAAAAGCATATACCTGTCGAAATTCCAATGACCACGCAGTTCGATATCTTTAAAACAAAAAAGTCCATTAAGTACTTAGGAATCAGACTGGACTCTAAACTGACATACTGGGCGCAGATTCAACATGCAGCTTCGAAGGCAGCTCAAGCCACGACTTCACTGGCAAAGCTTATGGCAAACACTGGGGGCCCAAGTGCACACAAGAGAAAATTGTTAATGGCAACAACAGAAGCAATTTTACTGTATGGATGTGAAATATGGGCAGACGCAATACAAGCAAAACATCGACGAAAAGTGCTCAGCTCCGTTCAAAGAACGGCGGCTTTACGCGTGGCATCGGCTCCTCGCACCATCTCCGAAGCCGCGGTAATGGTTATCAGTGGAACCATACCAATTGATCTGCTGGTATTTGAACGAAAAAAGAAATGGCAACAAAGAGGCCCAGAAGAAAACCAGCTGTCGACACAGGAAATCCGGGAGGAAATCATGCAAACTTGGTAGCAAAGGTGGCAAAACGAGCTATACGGACGTTGGACGGCACAGCTAATACCAAACTTGGAAATCTGGCTGCAAAGACGTTTCGGTGAAGTCAATTACAATGTAACACAACTTCTATCTGGCCACGGGTACTTCCGAAAATATTTACATAAGATGGGAAAACCCGAAAACTCTCACTGCATTTACGGGGACTCTGATACCGACGACGCGGAACCCACGTTTTTCAATTGCACAAAATGGCACGGCAAAAAGGTAGAAATAGAGCAACAAACCGGCTCATTAACTATCCAAAATATTGTTCCAAAAATGATATCAAACGAAGTTAACTGGTATATCGAAGGAATACTACGGCAAAAAAAGACAGATTTTGATAACTTTCACTTGAGATGAGAGATTTAGATGTAAAAGACATTTAACGGAACCCCTAAGCTCGAACGAGGATGGAGGATGTACGACAGACAGCGGAGTACAAAACAAGGAAGCCATCACCCTGAAGTAATGCGGATGCGGTCCCAGGGTGAACCGATTGCTTCACAAGGGCCACTTGATGGACAACGCGTTGTCCCAACGTCCTAAAAAAAAAAAAAATATATATGTACTCGTATATATTACTTAAATGCTAACCTAAACCTATGTAAGCTGGCCATCGCTATTTACTGAGCAAATAAATTGGTCAGCTCTGCATCATTAGTGAGGCTGGTCCGTAATTGACGGAAACGACGACGAAACATCTTCCCCATCATTCAACCACCAGAAATGCTGGTGCTGCCGAACGACATCCCTATTATCGCGATTCCCCACCGCCCTACTGAACCTGAGGCGATCCACACTGCTGTGTGCGACGTCTCTGTTGTAGTTGAGTCGTCTGTCCCCAGCTGTTCGAGCAACATGGAAGATTAACGGCACCGCTGATCTATCCTGGATCAACCCTATCTGATCTAGGTAGAGGAATGCTTCCGGTGGAACGAAGCCGTCAGAGCGCACACTCTCGTGGTAAAGGTAATTGGGGTAGTAAGCTCCAGATATCAGGTTATTCGTCGAGGTCATTGCTCTTGCAATGTGCCTTCGAGTCAGCTTAATTACGAAGTTGTACACTCGTATTAGGTTAGGTTGTAAGGGCAAAAGCACCTCTAGCTCTGGCCAGAGCAGCATCTACATTTTTGCCAAAATACAGAAACTGATCTAGCCAGATTCCAAGGTATCTGACTACATTTCGACAGGCAAGAGGCTGCCCGTGTTGTCCAATGATCGAGAATCTTCGCCAATTTTTTCTGGTATCCCTTGAGGCCCTAGACAACGGCGTCCTAAAGAGAATGGTTTCCGACTTCTGAAAGTTGATTTTCTACTCTCAGTCATCGCGAAATCGTCTTATCTTATCGAAGTCACGTGACTTCGATTTTTTGACCTTCTTTACGCTATCAAATCGTCTGCGTACGCAATAGTATGGGGAAGTGAACCTATCAAGTCGCTTGTATAAATGTTGAACAGGATCGGCGAATAACCGCGCCTTGCTGAAGACCATTTTTAATTTGAAATATTCCAACAGAAGTCACATCACCCTTCTTCACGATGAACTGTCTGTTGGTTAGCATATTATAAAGAATGTACAAGAGAGGTTTGCTGATCCCCAGCCTAGTCAGCTTATAGAAAAGACCCTCTAACCATACGGTGTCGAAGGCCTTCTCCAAGTCAACAAGGCAGGCACCAGTGCACTGTTTCTTGCCTTTGTTCCATTGGATATCGGACACCAGTTTAGACGCGGCATGTGAGATATCATGTCCCGCCTTAAAACCGACTTGATTATCCGGAACTATATGTTTGTCCTCAACCCACCTAGACAGAGCTCTATTGATTACTCTTTCAAAAACCTTACTGATATTCGGAAGGAGACTTATCGACCGGAGATTCGCCGGATTGGATATATCCTTCCCGCTTCTAGAGGCAGATGTCGAAGCACGATGTTCGGAATACCATCGGTCCCCACTGATTTCTTAGCCCTGATTGTGTCGAAGATCTCACGGAGTTCTTCCTTCGAAATGAACGGGGGTAGGTCACCCTCTCTGGTAATGACATTATTTGCCGTATTTTCGTCGGTGAACCGGGTGAAACCAGAGCCCTCGGATCGCCAGTTCCCTATTTCATTTCGAATAAAGAAGTCGTGCCCCAAGACGCGATTGTCCAGGTCGTAATTAGGGCCAATGTTGTCAATGGCCTTGTATACTTCCTGGAAAGTCGCCCCTATGGCCTCAACCTTCTCCTGTGGATCCTCGATCACAAAGAAGTTGTCATCATCAGTGGCCTCATTTGGATCAATACCTGCTATTGTCAGTAACCGTTCGTTGTCTGTTGTCCGGGCTATTTTAAGACACTGAAGGTCGTTTTGATTTCTTCTCCGAAATAGTTTATTTATTTGCGGAAACATATTCGGGTTGCTGGTGTTTACAGCCCGAACCTGGTTGTTCCAATACAAACTTACAGAAATTCTGTAATTTTCTTTTATTAGCGTTTGGATATTTTTAATCGACGACTTCAGTGTCCTAATCTCCGGGTCTTGTCGGTCAGTTAACTGTCTGTACAAGTTTTTAAGTCTTGTCAGAAGTCTACTTTTCTGTCGGTGCAGTGCGTCAATAGTAGGATTGCGGAACAGGTCTTCGTTAGTCGTGCGTCGATATCGCGGTATTGTAGTGTCCATAGTTTGTTTAATTGTCTCGTCCATTTGTTTTAGGTAATTGTCGATCTCCTCGTTTGACAAATTCCTATTGGACGGTTGGTGGAGCGTGTTCGAGGAGAGTGTTCTTATCAAGGTTGCGGAGAAGCGTGTCCATCGAGTCTTACTGTAGTTGAAAGAATATCTTTGGACAAACTCCTCCAATTCCGCAATTTCGTTGGGAACTGTAATGTCGGTGCTAAAACCACAATGGTCACTGTCAACACGAACGTGCGCAGACAGTTTAGCGTATGTAAATTCGTACGTGTCAGTCGTATGCGTTCATCGTACAGCAGTAGATCCAAATATGACCCGCCTCTGGGAAACGACGGGTTATCCGTCGCTTTAAGACCGAGTCTGTACATGACATCGTGCTGACCCCACCAATCGAGTAGTAGGTTCCCTCTAGTATTTGGCAAATTATTTCCCCAATCTCTGTGTCTAGCGTTGAAATCCCCGCCAATTATAAAATAATGCTCCCCCGATTCCAGCCTCAGAAGTCGAAAAAGCGTGTCGAGTTCTGTAATGAATAGGGTGGATTGTGAAGCCTCAGGTGCATAAACATAGGCCAAGTACAGTCGCTTTCCACTACGGAGCGGGATGTAAACGACTATAACGAGAAGCAATAAGACGTTCGATCACATGCCTGTTGCTCAAGACTTCTTGTCTAAATCTTCTTCCTGTATCAATTGTGCCAGCGGATTGCTATTGTGGTTCGAATGACAGGGATGGTTCGTTGGAAATTGATCCGAAAAGTATTTCTATTTTAAAGAATGACGATACTGTGGAATTTCTAGTTGAGTGAACCTGGGCTACAATCACCTCCAGTCGCGCCATCCACTCCGCGAATAACGTCATCCTTTTCCAGATGGACTTGCAACCGAGAGTGAATCTGATACAAAATAGTGGTTCACACTTCTATTAGATGGCCATGAAGTATGTCATTTGAAAATTCAGTAGCCGAACGTTGCAGCAAAATCTGCATGTGGCTATGCACTCGTATATCCTGGGAATAGGCGGTGCTTCAAATGTTTAAATGAAAAAGGCTTTCAAATCTGCATTAAAATGTTAAGCGGCGCAGAGTATGCTCTATTACAATTCCTCTGGTACCAACGACTGGTCCTAGAAGTGGTTTACTGAAACGAAAATGTTCTATAAATCATGACCACACTCGCGTATGCGAGCAGGTAGAAGAGAATTGTAAAATATTCAATAAATATTCAGATCTCCAAATTGATATTCCTTAACACACAATTACGGGTCAAAAGAGTTGAATTTAGAAGACACAGCTCAGCATCACTGCGATTACTGAGCCCGTTGCGTAAACCTGGTCACCAACCGTAAACAATCAAAAGCACAATCGCATTAGAGAAAAAGAATTTAACGGACAAACTATCTCATATTAAAATTTTTCATTGAGAACAATCAATGAAACAGCCAATGTTACGCGCATCAGCCTTCCTGTTCGGGGTTCGAAAAATCAAATTCAAACAACGGCATGCAGTACCAAAAAACCAAACAACAATCGACGTGAGACATGAGACATGAGACGTGACATCGGAATGTATTGTAACGCATCGAAGATGGGGCCCGGTGTTTCGGAGGCACGAAAGAGACCGACAATGTAACCAGAAGAATCCAAACAAATTCCCATTAATAATATCATGTCGTTAGTTATGATAATTAAGGTGTATAATCATAGGAGCACTGTCAATGTTCACATTGCTGACCAGGTGTATAATTTCAAAGGGGAATCTCTGTTGTGTTGTGCCCGTGAATAGCGAAAGATGAATAATATGAATTTGAATTTAGTTAGGCGCGCATAAAATCATCATATATCTCGGGATGTGTCAGACTGTCGGCCCGTTCGTCTCAGGGTTTTCCTTTATAGTATGTCGGGTCGACCAGTCGGTTTGGTCGATCGGTCGGTCGGTTTCACAGAATCCGATGGAAGAACATAAAATCGTAACAATGTTATTAGCCACTATGGGATTAGGCTACCGGTCATACCAACACAACATCACCGAGCGAAGATTTCCTCTTCTTCAGCTCAATTCGGTCGGCTCAGCATTCATATTTTTTTTTTTTTTTTGAATTTCTTTGAATGAAGCTAAAGCTGGAGGTAGGTACGAGTACGAGTATCTATGGGTTGGCAACACCAATGGTGGTGTTTCAGTGGTGCGGATGTGCCCCAGCGGGGCTATTCACTGACCTATTAGCCACTGAGCAGGAGCCTGTTCGAGCTCATATTCTTTGGAAAGTTGAAAACGATAATTGACACAATGCTGGCTGGCTGGCACTGGTAGTAATGGTAGTGATGATGTTGTTTAGCTTCTTCTCCTATGAGTTGGTTTCGGCTGGGTCATGCTGGTCCTACCAATACCTATTGCAGGCCTTATTTGATTACAAATTAATGTTGTGGTAAAATTTTATGGCTGAATGATAAATAGCAGAGCAAAGTTGAACAGAGCTGAGGAGAGTGGTATTTAATTGCAGATTGTTCAACGCGCGAGGATACCCACGTCCGTAAGTTAATTGCCATTCGGGTGGTGGTGAAAGTTTGTTCATTTTTTTTTTCTTTTTATGATTTCAGCTACTAACGTATGAATGGCTTGCTTTATGGTTAATAAAATGTTGAGAGGTTGTAAAAAATTAAGACTAACCTAACGAATGGAGCGGCAACTTTAGTATCATGGGAGGGCCGATATTTTGCTGATTTTACTGATTTTGCAGGAGCTTCTTCATCCTGATTATAACACATTTGTTTAGTTTCCTTTTTCCATCGTCCTCATTATCATGCAGAACCAAACGTTGACTTAACACGTTCCCCAGTTATGGGTTTCCTGAAGAAATGCTCTGATTACGATGTGGAAAAATTGTAATTTATACAACTTGTCGATCCTTAAATGTTGCAGGGATATTTTAGCGACAGTATTCATGTTTAGAGTCCAGTCAAGCAGCGCTATACACCATATTTTCTGTCGGAACAGAATACTCAGACAATGAACTAGTGTGCCTAAGTGTCTCTAGGGTATCAGCACGCATTTCATGAGCGCCTAAATCTGAAGACAAATGCGAGCATAGCCAGCAATTCGCAAAAGAAAAATCAAGTAAGCCGACCTCGCCCTCAAAGGGCTGCATAGAACTTGAAGGAAACGAAGAAGAAGTGTCCTCTCCTTCACTAAGCCACCAAAATTGTTGGTGCTGCCGAGCAACATCCCTCATGTCGCGACTATCTACCGCCCTACAGCACCGCAGATATTCCGCACTGCCATTTGCGACGTCTCTGTCGTTGTTGAGTCGTCTGTCCGCAGCTGTTCGAGTGACGTGGAAGATTAACCTGCACCGCCAATCTCTCCTGGATCAGACCTTTGCTACGAGGGCGGGTCAATAAGTCTTTTTGAATTTCTGACCTCTTTACTGAAACAGCAACACTGCTCCTGTCAACAGGCGTCTGTCAGTTGACTCCTGTCAAAATTTAAACTTGCTGCGTCAGTTAGTTTGTGTTTGACAACTATTTTTTTCTGACTACTCACTAATTTGAGGAGAAAATGGAAAAAAGTGAATTTCGTGTGCTTCATTTCACAGGAAGGTTTGGCGTTGTTTAATCGCAATATGGAGGAGTTTTTGCGCCGTTTTGTAACCGTGGACGAAACATGGATCCATCACAACACACCAGAGAACAAACAACAGTCAAAACAGTGGGTTTCTAAGGGTGAATCGGCGCCAAAGAAGGCCAAGGTGGGTTTGTCAGCCAATAAAGTTATGGCGACTGTTTTTTGGGATGCACGCGGGATAATCCACATTGACTACCTTCAAAAGGGAAGAACAATCAATGGGGAATATTATGCCAACTTATTGGACCGATTCAATGACGATTTGAAAAAAAACCGACCTCATTTGGCCAAGAAAAAAGTTCTTTTCCACCAAGACAATGCAAGGGTGCACACATGTGCAGTTGCCATGGCAAAAATCCATGAATTGGGCTATTAATTGCTCCCTCATCCACCCTATTCTCCAGATTTGGCTCCGAGCGACTACTTCTTGTTCCCAAACCTGAAGAAATGGCTTGGTGGAAAAAGATTTGACTCCAATGATGAAGTCATCTCGCAAACAAAGGCCTATTTTGAGGACCTCGACAAATCATTTTTTTTGGAAGGGATAAAAAAATTGGAGAAGCGTTGGACAAAGTGTATAGAGCTCAAGACTACGTTGAAAAATAAAATTATTCTTTTATCAAAAAATCTGTGTTTTATTCGAAAAGTCACGGACTTATTGACCCGCCCTCGTATCTAGAGCGTTCTGGAGGAATAAAGCCGTCAAAACGAACTCTCTCGTGATACATATAATTGGGGTAGAAAGACCCGGAGATCA
Organism: Volucella bombylans; assembly: GCA_949129095.1. Classification (NCBI taxonomy): domain Eukaryota; kingdom Metazoa; phylum Arthropoda; class Insecta; order Diptera; family Syrphidae; genus Volucella; species Volucella bombylans. Next base: position 181,743,348 of record OX422143.1, on the reverse strand, counting down.
GGTTGTTCGATGAGGTCATTACTCTTGCAACGTGCCTTCGAGTTAACTGAATGACGAAATTGTCCACTCTTATTAGGTTCGCCCTATTGTACAAGACCTCATTAGGATAGAATTTTATGTACTCAGACTCTGGTGTTCTGTATAAGCGAAGACAAGTCCTAAGACAAGCCCTCTCAAACACCCGAATCTTTTCCAATAAGTTGCTCTTACGTTTGTATTTTTTTTTAAACTTTAGAACTTACGCTTATACCATAGTAATAATAATTATAATAATTTGTAATAATAAATTCAGTAGCTCCAGCAAAAAAAATTTAGGGAGAAAGAAAAGAGAGGTACCGATGTACATTGTTTTTAAATGTTTGCAAGTTATAACGACCAGGAACTACAGAGATCGGCAGGACATTCCATAAGCGAGTTGTACGGCTTAGGAACGAATCACGATATTTTAGAGTACGTCCGAAAGTGGGCTTGAGGGTATACTGATGAGCATTCATAGCGAGACGGGTGTTACGGTTGAAAGTTTGAATGGGCGGAATGCTACTGGCGATTTCAGTGGAGCACTGGTGGTGGAAATAGCGATAAAACAAAGTGAGACACGAGACATTTCGTCGGTGTTCGAGGGTGTCCATTGATTGACTGATATTAGTATCGTCAATAAGTTTTATCGCACGGTTTTGAATCCTATCTAGCAGGTGCAGAGATGTTTTAGGAGCACCTGACCAGATGTGGGCATTGTACTCCAATTTTGGGCGGATGAATGCCTTATATATTGAGGCCAGATTAGAGGGGGTAAAATATTTCTTACATCGCTTGAGGAAACCTAGACATTTCGCAGCATTTTTGGCGACATCAAATATGTGGTCATTCCAACGTAAGTTGTCATTGACACACATACCGAGAATGGAAAGTTTTTCGGTTTCGACGATGTCAGTGCCATTCATGGACAATGGCTGGGTGTTTAAAATTTCGCGTTATCGACAGCAGACAGCGTTGTGTTTTGGAAGCATTAAATTCCACTCTGTTGATAGTTCCCCAATTGGTTATGCTGTTGATATCGGAATTTAATGAGCTTAGCATACGCTGCCGTTCTCGTACTACAGCCCAAGAGCAGGGCAGTGAGTCTGGGAACGAATATGAAAAGCAGAGAGTACTGTCATCAGCAAAGGAATATATTGGATTAGAAGTAGCAGACAAGAGATCGTTAATGAAAATTAAAAAGAGTGTCGGTGACAGAACAGAGCCCTGCGGCACACCAGCATATATTTTGTGAATATCAGACTTGAAACCATCCAAGACAACTTGAATTGAACGTTCCGAAAGGTAATTTCTAATCCATTGAAGAAGAGAGTCGTCGATCCCAAATGCACGCATTTTCGACAAAAGAGCCTGATGTCAAACTCTGTCAAATGCCTTAGAAATATCAAGTGCAACTTCGAGTATCTTGCTTTCGCCAGATTGATGTACGCTTTGGTTCCACTTTTCGGTGAGACATGCCATCAAATCACCAGTGGACCTGTTGCTACGAAAACCGTACTGCCGGTCATTGAGAAGTTTTCGTGTTTCGAGATATTTCATGAGCTGACGATTTATCAGTGTTTCCATGACCTTGGAAAGAAGGGACGTAAGTGCAATGGGTCTGTAGGAGGAGAGAGAAGATGATTCGCCTTTTTTAGGGACGGGCTGGACAAATGCTGTTTTCCATCTGCTCGGAAAGAGTCCTAAAGAGTAGGATTGATGAAAAAGCTTACGCAGTGGTTCTGCAAGCGAGGAAGAACACCTCTTCAGAAGAAGGGGAGATATACCATCTGGACCAGCGGATTTATGTATGTTGAGATCTTTAAGTACTCTTGCTACTACACGAGTGCGAAAGTAGATTCGTCCCATTGAAGATTCGACGCACTCAAGTGTAGGCGGAGACAAAGCACAATCCAAAGAGCTGACAGCTGGAATGTCATTGTAAATGAGCGTTGGGATGGAGGATGAGGCGGAATTTCTAATGTTTTTGACGAACGACCAAAAATTGTTACTGCTTTTGGGACATTGCAGTATTTTTTGCCTCAGTTTTTGGTCGTATAGGAATTTCACACGCTTAAGAAAGGCGTTGCAGTCATTTCTGGCTCGTTTGAACTTTTTTCGGTTTTCCTCTGTCGGGTTGGTCTTGTAGGACCGAAAAAACATTTCTCTAACCCTGACGGCCTCTTTACAGCTCGAGTCGCACCATGCCTTTTCTTTTGGTTTGATACTCTTCATCCGATGAGGAATAAAGGATCTCATTCCAAAGAGAATGGTGTCTGTAATCATATCAGCAGCGGCATCCACGTCGTTATCGAGGAAGCATAACGACCAGTTAAAATTCCTAAAGAAGCTGTTAAGACCGCTCCAGTTGGCTTTCTCGTATTGCCATACGGTTCTTTTAGGAATTTTTTCTCTAACTGTGTGGTCGGTATACGAGAAATTAGCTGATATGACACAATGGCCCGACGAGCCTAGAGGGGAGAACACATCAATGGTGTACTTATCAGGGTGAGAATTTGATATGGACATTTGACCAGCAAATGGAAGCGTATCGGTGCTTCTTCAAAACCCGAAAGTGGCCATTAAAAGTAATTATACTTTTCATTGATTTGGCATGTTGCAATGCATGGATGGGGTACCGAAAGGATTGTCGGGAAATCGGAAAGCCACCAAAAGATACGCATGATTTGCTTAGTTTTCGAATTGCGTTAGCTGAGGCATTGGTCGCAATCCCAAAAATGAATAATGTGGAGTGGAGCGCTGAATCCGAAACGAAAGAGGCTCAAACTGCTCAACCACCGAAAAAGTATCGGAAGAATTGGACTTAAAATCAGCCTGTATGTGCCGTCGCAAGGACTTTAAGTTGCGAACACGCACACGATGTATCAAATGCGAAAGTTGTATCATAATGAAAAATAAAAAGAATTTGAAAAAAAATTATCGACTGGGTTTTGGTTATTTAAAAATGAAAAGAGACCGAGGTGCAACAATTGTGCGTGTTCCAAAACTCATTGAAGGACATGTAAATTGCAAAACTTAAAATTTGAGAATTAGTCCAAAGGGTATATAGACCACATATTTTAAAAATAATAAAAAAAATGTTCAGTGGTTTAGCGGTAGGTCTGAAAGGAATACTATAACACTAACTATCTCTGCATAAAGGGATTTACTTCTTTATTTCATAGAACAGCTTCTCATTCCTTCTTTTTGCATCACTACGAGTATGTATACCATATTGTGGGTGCTTGGAGCGTTTAATCCCAAGCAAGTTTTTTTTATATTTTTTTTATTATTATTAAAGACCACTAATCCAAGGTTTTAGCCTTCTTAACGATTTACTAACACTTATACTACAACAACACCAATAAATATACTAAGACAGTATCTTGATAAAAAAATCATAGTGCCTCTTAAAGTGCAAAGGTTCTGTCCACTTTGCCTGATGAATGTCCCTGGCCATATGTCTGATGGATGTCCCTGGCTATATTCTGACAAAAAACGGCGGTGCTTTCTGTTAAACAATTACCACTGACATTAGTAATTTTCTCAGTTGATGCACTCAGAATATTTTGACTACCAAAACGTTAACGTGGCCCATTGTGATGCCACGTGGATCTATGATCCGCTTACTAATGGAAGCAGTGTAGCAGACTGTTTACGTCTATATTTTTTAAATCATTTAGGTCGTTATAGAAGAAAGCTACTAAGTGAAGTTTTCTTCTCTGGGAGAGATCTGGACATGTACAGAGTAGGTGGAGGATTGTCTCTTCATCTTCCTCGTCCATGCAGCTTCTACAGAAATCGTTTGTAAAAACGCCAAGCCTTCTTGTGTGATTACCTATGAGGCAGTGTCCAGTGATGACATTTATGATGGCGCTGAGATGTTTCCTATTTAGAGGAATCAGACTCTTGCTTTGGCCAGATCTGTTTAGTCGCTAGACATGTTGGTCCAACAGTTCAAGTAAGGTCTGTTCTTTTATTGGCATCCAGCTTTAGTGCTAGTTTGCACGTAGCGATTGGTATATCTATGCTTCCCTTTTCCGGTTCCAATTTTGCGAGTTCATCGGCTCTGCAGTTCCCTGGAATGTGTCTGTGGCCCGGCACCCAACAAAGGTGAACGTTGAACTGCTCTGCCATCTCCATGCAAGCGCGATTCCTTAATCGACTAAATTTTCGCCTGGAACACGCTACAGTGACTTGGAAGACGGAAAGAGAGGATTAGATTTAGTTTATCTGAGAAAACACCGCCACCAACTCCGCTATCGGTTTTAGATCCATCTTTGTAGAGATGGATTGATTTGTCCTCCATGAAAGCATCTTCCTCTAGAGGGGAAGCTTACATGGAAGTCTTTATCAAACCACTGTTGAGAATGTTAGAGTGGCCAAATGAATTATTTGTCGCTTTAAGGCGAATAGCTGCAGTCGCAACTACTTGCCTGCTGAAAATATGTCAAATGAAACAGAATGTCTAATGCCGCAGAGGGAAGTCTACCGTCGCCTATGCATAGACATGGTGTTCTTTGGACTCTTCTTAGTTTACTGCATTGTCTAGGTGATCCACCAGACGGCAACCCAGTAAGTGAGTATGTATAGCCAGTGGGTTATGAGAGGTTGAAGGCCCCATTTATTCCCAATGGCCTTTTTGCAAGAGAATAAAGCTATTTTAGCTTTATTGACTCTTTCTTGAATGTTAGGTTTCCAGTTTTACTGTCGAAAATAAGACCCTGTATCGTAAAAGCCTAAACTGGTACCGTTTATTGAGGGAGGGTATATAGTTGGAATTTTGTATTTCCTGGAAAAGAGGATAAGATCAGTTTTATGGGGGCATACTCCCAATCCATAGTGATCTGCCCGACAGGTCAATCTGTTGAGATTTAGTTGAAGGAGTTCTCTATTGGTATCAAGGTGCTTACCAGTCACAGCAATAGCAACATCATCCGCATAGGCAATCAACCTGCTACCACCCGCTTTCAGGTATATCAGTAGTTCATTAACCACTAAGTTCTAGAGAAGGGGAGAAAGGACACCGCCTTGCGTCATATCTCTGCTGACACATCTCTCAGCAGAAGTCTCATCCAGTTTGGAGCCGATTATCCTACTGTTTAGCATAAGACTGATCAACTCCCCAAGTGAGTCATCTATCTATCGGTCGTGTTGAGGTTGTTAAACGCACCTTCTATTTCCAGGAAAGTGACCATTGTGTAGTCTCTATATTGTAGGTATCGTTCACTGACTAATGAATGCAGAGCCGTTTCCACCGACTTTCCTTTACAAGTAGGCATGTTGAGCTGTTGACAGAAGTCTTGGAACAATTTTAGGTCGTATATAGGTATCAATCAGTTGTTCCAGAGTTTTTGGAAGGAAAGATGATAGACTTGTAGGTCTGAGGTCCTTTGGGACAACATGAGAACATTTTCCGGCTTTGGGAATGCAAACTACATTGACTTCTCTCCATAACAGTGGAATGTGGATAAGTTCTACACAGCTCCTCATAATATTTTCCAACACTGGTATAATAATATCTGAGGATCTCTGTAGCTCGGCAGGTATAATACCGTCCGGATCAGCAGACTTGTATGGTTTGAAGCCATGCAGCGCCCAGAGCAGTTTGTCTCTCGTAATCAGACCATGAATTTTGGTCACGGTTGCAGTAGGCCGGTTTGGGCTGCTACTGGCCGCGAGTTGGGAGCTACCTGGAAAGTGGGTGTCCAGAAGCAGGTTGAGTGATTCATCACTTGAGGTTGTCCAAGAGCCATCGGTTTTTTTCAAACAGCTGGGCATCATAGGATTTGTGGAGAGGATTTTTCTTAGCCGCGAAGCCTCAGAGGTTTCTGTGATTTTGTCGCAGAATGACCTCCAGGATTGTCGCTTTGCCTTCCTCAGTTCTTTTTTGTATAATTTGAGGGATTCTTTATATGAGTCCCAGTCGGTCACTTTTCTTGTGCTTTTTGCTGCGTTGAAAAGTTTTCTGCATGTGTTTCTGAGCAGTCCTAGTGCCGATGTCCACCAGTGTGGCTTTTTCTTGCCTCTTGGTTGAATAAGAGGGCAGGAAGCGGCCATAGCCTTATTGAGAGTCAGAGTAAATTCCCTGACTTTCATGTCGAGCTCATTAGTGTCACGCGGGGGACTTGATAGTTTAGAGGATATCGTTTCCGACAGTATTCCTCTATATTTTGTTAGCCTTTGGGTGATGCTGTCGGAGACAAGAGTAATATCTAATACTTCTTGTCGGTTTTTTGTTATGAAAGTGGGCTCATTGCCAATATTGCAAATTAAGAGGTTAGTACTTAAAAAATAGTCTAAAAGTGACTCACCTCTATCATTGATGTCGGTACTGCCCCATACCGTATGATGTGCGTTAGCGTCGCATCCGATTATGAGGCCAGTTTTTTGCCTTCCCGCTTCCAGTACCACCCTTTCTAGGTTATCACCAGGGAGAGGGCCCACTTGGTCGTGGCCAAGGTAAGCCGATGCCAGCCAGTAAGAGCCTTTGGCAGTCTCTAATCTGGCAACGGTTAGGTCGGGGTCACTGAGGTTGGGAAGTAGAAATACATTAAGCCTTCGTTTCACTAATATACAAGTTCTGATCTTACCTTTGTCTCTTGTATAGAGAGGAGGGTGTCGTAAGTCCACGAACCACCCCTTCTACAATCCACGGTTCTTGAATTAGGATAATGTATTCTGGGTTTTTTGAGAGACGCAGAATGAGAGCGGCCGAAGGCTTTTTTTGAGTGATGGAGATTAATCTGGAGAAACCGTATCATTGCTACAGTCCTCCAGAGTAGCCTCCACCACGATGCTGTTGAGGTCCTCCAATTCTGAAGATGTGCCCAAGAGCTCATCTTCTTCCTCTGATCGTATAGGACCTCTTTTTCCTTCGTCATCGGTTTCCATTTCCGACAGGGTGTCAGAAGAGGGGACCGGTGGCATTTCTGGTAAGGATATCGACGCTCCGAGATCCAAGGTTGTGTTATCAGGTCAGGGATTGCTTATTGATCACGATTAAAGCGCATCCATAAAAGCCCCTTAGTTCCTCCAGTTTCGCGACTTTCCGGTCATGAGTCGGAAGAGTCGGGTTACTGAGCCTGATGATTTCCAGAATACTTTCTGGGGAGGAGGGTTCGGCTAGGATCCAGGTAAGAGTTTGAGGTCTGCTAGGAATGTCTTTCTTAGAGAAGACCTCGAGTTTTGCAATTGGCCATATCTCTCCTAAACCATCGATGGCCTTGGTGAAGAGATCGAGAGATCTCTGGTTGGAGCAAGCGATGAGCTTGACATGGCTTTGGTGCCAGCCAGCGTCGCTTGTGATGAGAGGTGGTCCGGGGTTTTCCCGCATTATAGCTAAGAAGTTGCTCGAAAGCTTCAGCTTGACCAGTTGCCACCGTTTAGTTGTAATGGAACCGGTATCGTTCCTTTCGATCACCGCGATCACCAATGCGTCCTTTAGGACTTCATTGAAAGACCTCAAAGATGTGCTGTTGGATGGCCCAAGGGTTTTGGATCTCTGGCACTTGGAAGAGTCTTTTGGTGTTTTGGGAGCAGTGGAAGCAGTGCGTAATCCGTCTTTTAGGATGTTGTTAGCCCACTCAATCTTGCTCTTTATATCCGCACGTCTCTCAATCTCCAGAATGGATCCGAAGGTTTTCATGAAGAGTAAAGCATTTCGGTTTCTTAGGTAGAGCGCCTTGGATGCCCATGCGGCTGAGCCCCAGATTCCTCCTTACAGGGAGGAGTTTTAATACCAGCGACAAGTCCGTGGCCTGCCACAAACTTGATGCTGCACGGGATTTTTTTTTTGTTTTTTTTTTTTGGTTGCGTCCAAGGATGTGGCAATCTTTGAAAGATACCAATAGCCAGGGCTATCAGCATTCGAAAACCCCAAGTACTCGATTTCGGAGGTGCGCCTACGTACTAACCCACACCCTGGACTCTTCTACCACTCTCCCCGTGGAACTGCCGTTAAGTACTACATCGCGGGGCTGGTACTTTATGCCCTTCTTTCTCCGTGTGCTGGTTCGACATTGTGTACAGTATGTACTGTTCCTTGTTGTATTAGAGATGCCATCTGGAACTGCCGAATTTCCTTCATTATTTCTGCCGCATCCCATATTATACTTGATGTTAGCATATGGTGTTCGATGTTTTCAGGAGCTGGTATCTCTCCAATTTTCTAATCTGGTTCTCTGCGCTCTGTTCTGAAGTGTGGGCACTGGAAAAATACGTGCTGTGCATCTTCTCTGGCCAGAGAGATTCCTTCAGACCAAACCTGTAGATATGATTGAAAGCAGCCATGTCCAGTTAGGAGCTGACTTAAGTAAAAATCTACTTCTCCGTAACTACGTTCTACCCATTTACAAATATCGGATGTAAGTCGGTAGGTCCATCTCCCCTTTGAAGGCTCTTTCTTTATATCTATATCAGATTTATATCTTTAACTGAAACTCCGGGTTCCCGAATTTTGGCATAGTAGGTCCTTTGTAGCTCAGTAGCCAGTATGTCTCCTGGTAGCATTCCCGCAATGAACTGACACTGACATCTGACACTGTCCGATATTCACAGCAAACTCTCAGAGCTCATAGTCTGTTGACAGAGTTAGTCTTTCTTGCGTATGTCTTAATTTTCAATGCTTTCGCCCATATTGGTGCTGCGTACATTGTGACTGACTGCACCACCCTTCACAGAACTAGTCTCATTTGTTGTCTGGGTCCTCCTATGTTTGTCATTCTTCTGGATAAGATAGCGTTCGTTCTTTCAAGGTGTTCCTTGTAAGTGAGCCTAGCATCGATCATCCTACCTAGGTATCTGACAGCCGGTTTTGATGTTGATTGATGGTGATTGTTTCTCTTTCCCTGCGACTGATTACCAGAACTGCTTCCATTTTATGTTCTGCCAGCTCTAACCCAACTCCTGCCATCCACCGTCTTTTCGAATACATTCATTGCCAATGTCTTCTCCAGGTGTTTCGCCGCCACAATAATCGGAATTCCAAGTCTTAGAACCCTGTCGTACATAATGATCCATAGGAGAGGCCCTAGTACCGATCCTTGTGGAACTCCGCCAATTATGTGGTACTGCCTTACTCCATCGTCGGTATCGTAGAGCCGGAACGGATTGTCGAAGTAACTTAGCATGGCATCATCATTGACCTAAGACAGTGTACTATAAGCTCTCAGTTTGCAGGGTTTTGGTACCTAATATCCATTTTCTGCCCTGAATGGCTTCTTCTAAGGTCGTAGTTACCTTCCGAATAGCATCCACTGTAGAGCGAGCCTTTCTAAATCCATACTGCTGGTTTGAGAGTCCTCCGGCTTCATCAATTGACACCTCCAGTCGGTTGCATGTTATTCGCTCCAGTATTTTACCCATCGTGTCTAGTAAGCATAAGGGACTGTATGACGAGGGCTCATCTGAGAGACGTTGCCTTTTTCATTGGTATGGAAAAACACCACTTCGGCACGGGTCGTATGACACCTTGAGGAAAAAGAAGCGGTTGGGAAGGGCGTTGGGGGGAAGGCATCCTTTAGTTTCAGGACTCGTCTGGAGAATTTGTCGAGATTGATTGACCCTACACAGCCTCTACAAAGTTCGGTGCTCACGGTAGAGATTACTTGCAGTAACTTCAAGATATTCTCACTACCCTCGCAAACATCTTCAAATCCCAATGTTCCGATCTTTTGTGTGCCCTTTTATTTAACAAGTTGCGAAAAAGTATTTTTCCTTACTTCCTTAATGTGGTTTGGGTATGATTCTATGCAGTCGTATGTAATTATTTTTATTTTTGCTCAGCTTTGTTGTGTATTTTTAGTAACAAAGACCCAGCATAGGTTGTCTACACCTTTTCAATTTGTCACAATGGGCTTTATTTGGGTATGAGACATTGTACTGTCAAGACAATATGGCTTGTTGTGGCACTGCATTGTGAGTAAGTGGGAATTGGCTGCATGATGCATCTGCTTGATGACAAATGAATTTCGTACGTTCGGACAACAGGTAAATATGGGTACCTAACGAGGAAACTCTGCTACAAAACAAGGTGCTACGTCGACCTTTAGGTTGGTGTTTCGCAATTGCTTCGGTGTACTGAGTTACATACTTTTTTTCAAATATCCGCTTTGAAGGCGGAAGTGATCCAGTTAGCTGCTTTAGGAATTCGTTTCTATGAATATGGGTATCTTTCAATAAATGGGAAGGAGTTATGTAGATGTACGATAGATACCAGTAGAATTTTGGTACCAAGGTAGGAATGGATATGAGGAACAGTTTACTTGGGTACTCGTAATTTTTACGGTACGGGGTCTACTGGAAAATATTCTTCACCGGAATTTAATCACGAGTGTCGGAGTCACCCTTTCAAAGGCAAAACGATCAGTTTTACATGCAAGTTCTAGGCTTGCTTGCCAAAAAGTTCTGCCATACGAGTAATCTTTGCTACGACCCTACTGAACCGGAGACGCTCTGCAGTGCCGAAGTCTCTGTTGTAGTTAAGTCGCCTGTCCGCAGTTATTCGAGCTTTGTGGAAGATTCGCAGCAGCGATAATCTGTGCTGAAGCAGGCCCTTCATGTCTAGGTAGAGGAACGATTCTGGAGGAATAAAGCCGTCAACTCAGTTGTGATACATGTTACTGGGGTAGTAAGCCCCGGAGATCAGGTTGTGCAATGTGCATTCGAGTCGACTTAATGATGAAATTGTCCAACCTTATTAGATTCGTCCTGGTGTTCTGTGTGAATGAAGATAATCCCAAGGCAAGCCCTCCCAAACACACGAATCTTTTCCAATAAACTTGCTCACACGTTCAATTACATCCAAATATGAGTACAAGCATAGGCCAAGTAAGGGCCATGTAGCAGATCACCTTCACCGTCGCATAGAGTTGGCTGCTGTTTTTTGTTTTTTTTTTCTTGGTTGCGCCAATGGATGTGGTAATCTTCATAGATGCGGTAGCCCGTGCCACCAACATGCACGATTCGCAACACCCGAATGTTCGATGTCAGGAGTGCGCCTACGTACTAATCCACACCACTACGTCCTTCAACCACTCTCCCCGCGGGACTGCCGTTAGGTATTACTTCGCGGGACTGGTTAGCAGATCGTGCTATTCTTCTTGTATTTGCTTCTTCAGCTCTTCTAATTTTTTCTATTCTTCTCAGCTCATTTTGCACAATTGCCACAAATGTGCCGATTTTCATCCAATTTTCCTCCGACTGCAACATTTGGTCTATGACTGGACTGGACAGATTAATTCTCCACTGCGAAAAACGCTGGCAATGAAATATGGCGTGCTCCTTGTCTTCCTCCTCGTTTGAGCATTCTGGGCACAGAGGGGAGCTATCGTGTCCGAATCGGTGCAAGTACTTGCGATAGCCGCCGTGACCAGATAGGAACTGCGTAAGGTGGTAGTTGTTATCCCCATGTGCTCGTTTTGTCCAGGTCTCGATGTTCGGGATCAACTTGTAGGTCCATCTGCCTTTTGTACTATTATCCCACCTGGCTTGCCAGACGGCTGCTGAAAGATTGTTCGAAATCCACAGATCGCTCTTAATCGCCATAAGAGGACTGAACTGACTACTCTAGATAGGAGAATCCTCCACCAGGTCCACCAATGTTTGGTAGTATTCTAGAAAGAGCTCCTTGCAGCAGTAAAGCCTTGTTACTGGAGTACTCTACATGTGCTTTGAACTGTAATCTGTTATGAAGTATTAGTCCCAGGTATTTGATTGATGCTTTCGATCGGATTATTTGATGTTCCACCCGTATATTGGCGTATTCCACAATTCTTCTACTGGTAATTAAGACGGCTTCCGTTTTATGGTCCGCTAATTCTAGACCGGCGGATACTAGCCAGTCTTTGATGCGAATAATCGCTACATTTGTAGCAGCCTCTATCTCCTTTATTTCTTTTGCCACCGTAACGACGGCAATGTCGTCTGCAAATCCGATTACTTGAACTCCTCTCGGCAACATAAGCCTTAGCACTCCGTCATACATAATGTTCCATAGGAGTGGACCGAGTACTGATCCTTGTGGAACCCCAGCTGAAACGCTGTAGTATTTCAACCTTTCGTCAGTTTCATACCTCAGTTTTCTGTTGGTAAAGTAGTTTTCTACTATCCTGGCGTATTCATACTGGCTAGTGATTTCCTGATGAACGCCCAGTTTGCCGAGTTAAAGGCATTTTTGATGTCCAGATTCACCACTAAACAGTATTTCTTTGTACCATACCGCCATCTTTCTCCTTGTATCGCTTCGGCCGCAATGTCGACCACAGTTTTTACGGCTTGAACAGTAGACCGCGATTTTCTAAGCCCAAACTGCAAGTCTGATAGTGCTCCTCTCTCTTTTGCTACCGCAAGCAGTCTAGCATATATTATCCGTTCCAGTATCTTTCCCATTGTGTCTAGAAGGCATATTGGACGAAACAAGGACGGTTCCCCAGGTGGCTTGTTTCCCTTTGGACGCAGGACTAGGTGTTGCAGTTTCCAAGCATCCGGGAAAACTCCTTCTTCAAGACATTTTTGAATTTTTTCCATATACATGTCTGGGTGCTTATGAATAGCTGCCTTTAGTGCCTTATTTGGTATGCCATCAGGTTTGGGAGCTTTAATCTTCCTGCATGCGTTTATGAGTTCAACCGCTGTGACTATTGGGATGTCCTCCGTGTTGGACTCCCTAATTATATGAGCTTAGGATTGCTGGACATGTTATTTGCGGCGACCTGCTGCCCTTTATCTTAGTCATGACGATCCTGTATGCTGTACCCCAAGGGTTTATGTCGGCTTCTTCACAAAGTTTTTTAAAACATCTTGTCTTGCTCTCCTTGATTGCCTTTTTTAGGTCGCGTCTTGTTTTTTTAAAGCAAATAAGGTGTTCTTCGCTTTGAAGAACAAAGCGATCTTTGGACTTTGCGTCGGGCTTTTAAGCACTTTGCTCTAAGCTTTTTTATTTCCTCATTCCACAAGTAGCATGGTGTTCCTCCTCTAGTACCCGTTCTTCTGGGCATTGATGCATCGCACGCAGTAGTGAGAATGAGGACGAGTTGTTGTATACAGGCTTCAGCTGTTCCGTTTTGAATTATGTTTCCGGTATTTATCATTTCTTCGAAAGCGTCCAGGTCGAAGTGTGTGTCCTTCCATCTTGGGCCCGTTCGTTTAGCGCATTGCACGGTACTCTTCTCCTTCGTTCCAAATATTATTACTTGGTGATCACTGTGCGTCTATTCTTCGCTGACTCGCCATTTTATGTTTCGTGTCATGTGTCATGTTATGTGTCAATAATCGAGCCCGTTCCTACCTTACGATATGTGTTTGCACGACCTTGGTTTGCAATGCCTATGTTAAGAATTGCAAAACTTTCTAGCAGACTACGGCGTCTGGCGTTTGTAAGTTGGCCGCTGTAAAACTGTCCCTTTGTAAGGGCAAAAGCACCTTTGGCTCTGGCTAGAGCAGCATCTACTTGTACGTTTGTTAAAATATAGACATTGATCCAGCCAGACCCCAAGGTATCTGACTATATTTCGAAAACCTTCACCAATCTTCTTTCTATTGACTGGTCTGAGTACGCTATAGAATGATGAGGTGAACCTGCCAGATCACTTGTGTATACGTTGAATAGGTTCGGGGAATTAACCCCACCTTGCTGCAGACCGTTTTTAATCTGAAATGCTCCTTCGCCGTTTTTCACGATAAACTGTCTATCTGTGAGCATATTGAAAAGAATATACAGCAGTGGTTTACTAATATGCAGGCTGTTTAACTTTTACAAGGATGCTTGTATCGAAAGCCTTCTTCAACTTAATCAGGCAGACACCCATGCACTAGCTCTTGTCTCTGTTCCATTGACAGAAACCAGTTTAGACGCGGCATGGATGACATCATGCCCGACCTTGAAACCGATTCTTCTTTTTTACAATCTGCGCTTGCTCAAGGGTTTTGAGTACTTTGAACATTTTTGCACACAGCTATGTAAATTAGGAAAGAAAAAAGAGAGATACCGATGTGCGTTGGTCTTAAATGTTCGCAAGTTATAATGATCAAGAGCTTGGCAGGGCTCGATACTCGATACTTTAGAGGACGTCCGAAAGCGGTCTTGAGAGTATACTGATGAGCATTCATAGCGAGACGGGTGTTACGGTTAGAAGTTTGAAAGAAAGAGCATTGGTGATGAAAATAGAGACAGAACAAGGTCAGCCAAGAGACGTTGCGTAGATGTTCAAACGTGTCGATTGACTGTGCAATATTGCTGTCACCTATGTTTGAGTTTTATCGCACGGTCTTGGATGTTATCTAGCAAGTGCCGGGGCCACCTGACAAGATGTGAGCACTGTACTCAAATTCTGGGGGCTGGTAAATGCCTTAAACAATATATTGAAGCCAGATCAGAGGAGGAAAGGTATTTCCTGCATCGCTTGAGGATACCTAGACATTTCGCAGCATTTTTGACAGCACCGAATATGTGGTCATTCCAAAGTAAGTTGTCGTTGACACGCATACCGGGAATGGAAAGTTTTTCGGTTTCAACGATGCAAGTGCCATTCATAGATAATGGCTGCGTGTTTGAATTTCGCTTTAAAGACAGCAGACAGCATTGTGTTTTGGAAGCATTAAATTCCACTCTGTTGATAGTTCCCCAATTGGTTATGCTGTTGATATCGGAATTTAATGAGCTTATCACAGGCTGCCATTCCCGCACTACATACAGCCACAGAGCAGGAACGTGAGTTCGGGAAGTGGCAGACAAGAGATCATTGATAAAAATTAAAAAGAGTGCCGGAGTCAGAACGGAGCCCTGGGGCACACCAGCATTTATTTTGTGGATGTCAGACTTGAAACCGTCCAAGACAACTTGAATTGAACGTTCCGAAAGGTAATTTCTAATCCCTTGAAGAAGAGAGTCGTCAATTCCAAATGCACGCATTTTCGACAAAAGAACCTGATGCCAAACTCTGTCAAATGCCTTAGAAATATCAAGTGCAACTATCTTGCTTTCGCTAGATTGATGTGGGACATGCTATCAATTCACCAGTGAACCTGTTGCTACGAAAACCATACTGCCGGTCATTAAAATGTTTCCGCGTTTCGAGATATTTCATTAGCTGACGATCTGTCAGCGTTTCCATGACCTTGGAAAGAACGGACGTAAGTGCAATGGGTCTGTAGGAGGAGAGGGAAGAAGATTCGCCTTTTTTAGGGACGGACTGGACAAATGCTGTTTTCCATCTGATCGGAAAGAATCCTAAGGAATAGGATTGGTGAATCAGTTTACGGAGTGGTATTGCCAGCGAGAAGGAACATCTCTTCAGAAGAAGGGGAGATATACCATCTGGCCCAGCGGATTTGTGTATGTCAAGATCATTAAGTACTCTTGCTACTACACGAGTGTGGAAATGGATTCATTCCATTGAAGATTTGATGCATTCAAGTGTAGGCGGAGACCAATTGCACTCTGGAAGTGTTTATATTGCTGGAATGTCATGGATGGAGGATGAGGCATAATTTCTGATGTTTTTGACAAATGACCAATATTTGTTACTACCTCTGGGACATTGTAGTATTTTTTGCCTCAGTTCTTCGTCGTATTCAAAATTCACATGATTTTGCAATCATTTCTGGCTCATTAGAATTTTTTTTCGGTTTTCCTCTATCGGTTCGGTTTTGTAGTATCGAAAAAAATTGGCAGCCTCTTTACACGATTTGACACACTTCATCCGATGATGAACAAAAGATTTCATTCCCAAGAGAATAGAGTCTGTGATCATATCAGCAGCGGCATCCACGTCTTTATCGAAGAAACATAACGACTACTTAAATTTCATGTGCATATTCATGGCATTATGTGTGGAATAGCACATCATTTAAATGGCCACCTCGGCTTCGCTGGCAGTGCTTCAAGCAGTCTGTCCAATTTTTGATGACTTGGTCCGGCAATAGCGTGTCGAATATTGGCCTCGACCTCGTACAAAGTCGTTAGTTTTCTGGCGTAGACTAAGGACTTGACGTAGCCCAGAGAAAATAATCCAGCGTTGTCAAATCGCATGGTCGCGGCGGCCAATTGATGAACGCTCGCCGTGAGATGACCCAGTCGCCAAAATTCTCCTTCACAACTTCGAGCGTTGTGTTGCTTGTATGGCATGTAGCGCCGTCTTGTTGTTTTGGCCACGGTTAACATATGTATTGCTTCCTCATTCCTTCCTCGTTTCCAAAGAAATAAGATCCGATGATGCCGCCGTGCGATGAACCATTGATGCTTGGCCGTACACTTGTGGATTGTGTTCGCTCCAATAAAGACAATTTTTCTTCTTTACATAGCCGCTGAGCCAAAAATGTGCCTCGTCCGAGAAGACGATTTTTTGGCCAAAATTCGGATATTCGGCCAACATTTCCAGCGCCCAATTAGCGAACTCATGGCGTTATTTATGGCCATTCGGCTTCAATTCTTGCGTCAGCACAATCTTATACGCATAAGGGCCCAAATGCAGCCGCAAAATAAGACATTTCTGGGTCTTCTTCGATACTGGCAGCTACGGCGGGAATATTTTCTTCATTTCGCACCTATCTCTGTCTGGTTGGTGGCTTAAGATCCAAAAGAGTGTACTCACGCTCAAACTTTTCCACGGTGCGACGAATTACCTGCACACTGAAGCCATGATTACGGCCGACCTTATGTCGAAATTCACGTTACATATTGTAAATAACACTCACTACTTTAGTATTAATATACGTATTTATTTAGCTATTACAAAATTAGGTTACTGATTGGTAAGAGTTGAGGTTATATAATGAGCATGTGGGTGGATGTCTAGTTATGGCGTAGGTTGGTAATAATGTTGAATAGTGCTTCCTAGTCTGACAAGTAGGTGTTGGGACTTGAGGGGCAGGCTACATTATATCTCCCTCCTTGACGCATCTTCCCGAGATGCTAGTACACTAATCTTACTGGTGGCTTAGAAACTCTTCCTGATCTCGTTGTGGCGATTGATGGTGTCTGCTTTGTTAAGGATGAAGGGGTACCTGATGAAACATTAGGAACATTAGTTAAGTCTGTGGATTTGCTGGTAATATGTAAAGCTTGGTTAGAGGAATTATGCCAAGGACTTGTGGAGATCAGGTGTGAATTCGATGTATCGGTATTGAAACTTGGAGTAGGATTTGATGGAGTTTGTATGACGGCTTTTGTTGGTCTGATGTGGCTAGAGTTTCGACGATATTTGTTGTTGTTGCCATCTCTGAGAATGTAAGAACGTGAGTGAACTCTTCCCTCTATTACAGCTGGTTTCCATTCGCTGTTGGGATTTGTTCTCGTTACAACTCGTTGACCTGTAGTGAGTTGTAGAGGCTCTCCCGCTCCTTTGTTTGAATATTCAGCTTGACGTTGACGTTCCTCTTGTAACTTCTTACTGATGTTGTATTGATGTAATGTTACAAGTGAAGACAGAGTAGTTGGAATAAGGGATCTAAGATTCCTTGAGTGTAGCCGTTGAGCTGGGCTTCCAAGGTCTCCTCTGGGTGTGTTCATAAAATTTAGGATACCTAGTTGGTAGTCTGAATTGTCGTAGGTGCATTTTTTTAGAATGGCTTTGGACGTCTGTACGGCCTTTTCCGCTAATCCATTTCCTCTGGGGTGATAGGGAGAACTAGTGATATGGTTAAATTTCCAATCGGATGAAAATTTTTTGAATTCGCTGCAAGAATTGTCAGTCTCTAAAATTCTAGGAATTCCATTAACTGCAAAAATGTTTTTTAAGAATGTTATCATACTTCTTGCTGTTGGTTCTTTCAGTTTATCGAACTTAATGAAACCAGAGTAACAGTCAGTTACTACAACATAGTCGTTACCTTTGAAATGAAATAAGTCGGACGCAACAATTTCGAAGGGGTAGTTGGGTATTTCTTTCTCACCTAAACGTATTTTGTTGTTGTTTCGTCGGAAGACTTGACAAGCAGCACATTTTTCTATATAGTCTTTGATATCTCGATTCATTTGTGGCCAGAAAACAACGCTTTTTGCTCTCCGTACGCACTTTACATAATTGAAGTGCCCAATGTGTATGTACTTTAAAGCATCTGTTCTCATTGCTGAAGGTATAAGAGTTTTGTGAGCTTTGTATATAATGCCATCGTAAATGGAGAGTTCTTCTCTGTAATTCCAGTAGCACTTCAAGTTTTTTGGGAGATGGTCGATACACGCGGCCATCCGTTAGTTATTAATTCACTCAGTTGTTTGCAGGTTTCATCAGATTTGGTTAATTGGAGAAGTCTCTCGAGCTCTTTGTCTGAGATTGACAAGATAAGCTGAACCTGTAAATCTGAATCGTTGTCATCTGGTGGTGAATCGTTGGTGCAGTCTCGGCTTAGCGGGTCAGCCATGAGCATCTGTTTGCCCTCTTTGTATACGACTTCGAGATCATATGTCAGAAAACTTAAACGAATTCGTTGAAGACGGGCTGGAGACGAGTGGAGCGGTTTTCGGAAGATCGTTTCTAGTGGCTTGTGGTCTGATTCGACGACCAATTTCTTTCCCCACACGTACCGAATTTAATCGCCAGGGCCTCTTTTTCCAGTTGGGAATATTTCTTTTGACAATTTGTCAGGGCTTTTGAGGCATATGCTATTGGTTGTTCCTTTTGCAGGAGAACGGCCCCTAGCGCGGATGAGCTGGCATCAGCTTGTAGCTTGACGTCGTCATTGACGTCATACAGTTTCAACACGGGAGTGGTACATATGGCGGATTTTAGTTTCGTGTAAGCTTTCTCTTGGGAGTCGTTCCATTCCCATGGAGTCGACTTTTCCAAGAGCGCGCGTAGTGGTGTTGTTAATGCAGAAAAATTTGGAATGAACTTACTCAGATAGGTGAATTTACCGAGAACTCTCTGGAGTTCTTTTCTGTTTTTTGGTGACTTCAGTCGTTGTATCGCTTCGGTCTTATCTGGGTCGACTGTCATTCCGTGCTCGCTTATGATGTGTCATAGGTATTTGACCTTTCGCTGTTCGAACACGCATTTTGTTTTATTGAGTTTTAGGCCCTTCTCAGTCAGGATTTTGATCACTTCGGTTGTGGTTTTTCGGAGTTCTTCGCTAGATCTGGAATGAATTAGAATATCATCTATTGAAATTTTTACATTAGGTAGATGTGATAAAAGGGACTCCATTATGCTTTGGAATACTTCAGGGGCAGCAGATATACCTAAAGATAATCTCTTGCAGCAGTATCTGCCCCAAGGTGTGGAAAAAGTAAGTATTTTCTTGGTACTGTTGGAGACTCGGATTTGCCAGAAACCTCATTTGCAGTCTAGTAGGGTGAATAGCTTTGACCCGTTGAGTTGAGCTGAAATCTCTTCGATCGTTTGCATAGGATGGTGACGGCGCAAAATATTTTTGTTAACAAATGTGGGATCTATGCAGATTCTAATTTTGTTGTTTTTTCGAACCACGACCATGGGCGACACGGACTGAGTAGCTTCCCTCATAGGCTCGATGACATCCAGTTCAACAATTCTGTCGAGTTCTTTTTTGACGTCGTCACGAATTTTATGTGGAATTCGTCTTGGGGGTGTTATTACGAATGAAGGGTTCTCTACTAAGTCGATATCGTATTCGTAGTCTTTGAGACACCCTAGGCCTTCAAATATGATGTCATCTATTTTTACCTGGTTAACTCTGGTGACGAGTCCAAGTTTTTCGCAAGCATTGGCTCCGAGAATTGGTTTGATGTCTTCGGCTACTACCTTAAATAACATTTTTCAGTATCGCCCTGCTATTGAGCATAGTATTAGTGCTTCGCCAAGTACTCGCATTCGATGATTACTGAACGAGACTAGGTGCTTTACTCTACTAGGTTTTAGGTTAGAATTGGTTTATTCGATGACACGTTTTGGCAGCACGTTGCACTGGGCACCTGTGTCTAATTTTATTTTGTAGGACTTACCCTCAATGAAGAGTTCTTCGGTGAAGTTATCGTTATGTAGGTTGATGCTTTCGGATACTGTACCAATAAAAAGTGAATCGTCATCGTCATCTCCGGTTTCTTCGCAAACATTGATTTGCTTGGTCGATGTGTAACTACTTTTCTGGCTATTCTTGCTAGTTTTACTTTTGCAGAATTTTTCGAAGTGATTTTTCTTGTTGCACTTTTTGCAGATATGATTATAAGCAGTACAATTGTGAATTTCGTGGTTTTTCCCACAATTACGACAGTTAAATCTTTTAGTTTTGTAGGTGTTACCCTTTTTAACAAAATTTACTGTCTTTTCACCTTCATTGATGATTTGGGCTGATTGCTTTTGAGCCATTTCTGTAGCCTAACAGAGTTGAATTGCCTTTTCTAAGTCGATGTCTTGAGACAACAGTTTGGTGCGAAGGTCATCGCTATGGATTCCGAGTATGAGTTGGTCTCTAAGGAGGCTGTCGTTGAGTCCTTCAAAGGCACAGTTTTGCGCTTGTAATCGCAGTCTTGACACTAATTCGTCAATGGTTTCGCCATTTTTTGAGTTATTTTATTGAATTTGTACCTCTTAAAGGTGGTGTTAATTTTTGGGGTGAAATATTGTTGGAAAAGATTCTTTACCTCGTCAAGTTTCCTGTTCGGGTTCGGTGGCTGTGTGTTGTATATTTGGAGAGCAGAGTATCCGATTGCGGACATGAACGTCGTTACCTGAACCTTTTGAGGCTTGGTGTCCATACCTGCAGCTACTTCAAAAAATTCATATTGCTGCCTCCACAGTTTCCACTCGTTAGCCATATCTTTATCGTGTTCGATGACAATTGGTTTGGGTGGTCGCAGAAATTGGCAGAGATTGTCTGCAGCTGCCGCAGTGGGAGTGTCGTTCGGCATGATATTTTTGTTGAAAAAATTAATTTGGTTTCGGCACCATGTAAATAACACTCACTACTTTAGTATTAATATACGTATTTATTTAGCTATTACAAAATTAGGTTACTGATTGGTAAGAGTTGAGGTTATAGAATGAGCATGTGAGTGGATGTCAAGTTATGGCGTAGGTTGGTAATAATGTTGAATAGTGCTTCCTAGTCTGACAAGTAGGTGCTGGGACTTGAGGGGCAGGCTACATTACACGTATTTACCTAGTCCTGCCATAAGTTCTGTTCCACAATTTCCAGCCCTTATCGGGAATATCTTCTTGCGGGAATAGAACCGTTCATTTTCACAGAACAGTTTGGTCTCAGTTTACAAACTATTAACGTGAAGTGGGGCGTTAAAGAGAATCGATTCGCTGTAATAGCGTTGCATAAGTGCGGAAAGAATGCTGGTTAAAACCTCTCGGAATATCGAGGATATTCGTTTATCGGGCTATTGCTCGGCTCGGCGAATTGTCTGGAGTAGAGGACAGGCCAAGAAGTGGTCATCCGTACGAATGCGGTAGTAAAGGCAGTGCGTGAACGAATTCGGAGAAATCCCCTTACGAAGCAGAAGGTCATGTCCAAGGATTTGGATATATCAACCAGATCCATGTCTAAGCCGATTCGAGATGATCTGCATATGAGAGAATACCGTCGGTCCACGGGTCATCTTAACTCCTCAACGAAAAAAAATTGGAAAGATGCAAGCGACTTTTGCAATGGCACGCGTACAATGGCCATGTTTACGGAAGAAAACATTTTTACCGTGGAAGAAGTTTTCAACAAACAAAATGACAAAATTTGTACCACCTGGTTCATATTGTTTTTCAATTGTCAACCTGTGTGGACGTGTTTTTCTTTTTCTCCCGTATACCGAGTTCAGTTATTATTTTCCACTTTTTTTTTCAAAGTCCCGTATACTGCCGAATGGGTAGCATGCAATGGTCTCTGTGGAAAATCATTCCATGCCATATGCATCGGACTAACCCGGAGATCCATTACCTACCTCAAGGAGTATTGCAGTCTCTTCAATTTCAAAATCTGTCGAAAAACAAATCTAACCACGACAACGAGAGCGAAGTGATCAAATACCACTTCGACGGAATTAAAGCTTTCCTCAAAACAAATTTTGCCAACTTCCTTAAGTCCAACGAACTCACACACATAAACGGCTCTATCAACCTTCTCCGTACTGAGAAACAACACATCACACCCCGCATCCATCAGATTCTATGCTCGATGATCTGACTGCTCAAACTGCTCAAACAATTCGGAACTTCATGGACCCCCTCCGAAGGGAAAAACAGACTCGAAAAGCTGAAAAGGGAAACCAGACGGCATTCTTCGTTAAAGGGGCTCCTCAACACGCTGATGTTTCTTGGGTGCGGAATTTCTTTCACCGAAGTTATGCTATCACCATTAGCGAGTGCCAGATGATTTCCCCTGCTGACTCCAATAGCTCCTGCAGCTTCAAAGTCAACATCCCAACCAAATATTCGTGGTTGTTCCCTACTCCCCCTGGTAAGCCAACTAAACCTGGGAAGATAAGTATCACCAAATGCTCTGAGGAAAGAGAAAACGCACATCGCGAGAGTATAAGTGTTTATAAAAGTTTCAAAAATAAACGTAGTTTTAACGATAAACTTAAAAAAAGACCCCTCTCCAACTCCCTTCCAAATAAAAAACATTCTACCAAAAAAAGAAGCTCTAATCGCGATCCTAACTGGAGCGTCAAAACTTATTCCCCAATTTTAATACGCCCTCCTCACTTATCCGACACAAAGCCCTTACACACCAATCTTCTAGCCCCCTAATTCCCCACCGTTCTACTGAAGCCGCTGCACCAACGCGTCTCTTTCAACTTAACCCCAACCACATTTATTATCCCTTCTCAATCTTCTACGCCACCTAACCGATAGATAGCAACTCATTTCCTAACTTCGACCTTAAAACTGGAGCTAAGTACCCTAATTTTATTAACTCCCATACCCTAAACCCCACATCTCATCCCTCGTCCAACTCCATATCCAACCATTTATCTCCATCTCCCTCCTCCACTGCTCTTATTCTTGATCCCCTTTTTCCACTGTTAAACTAACACAGCAAACCAATGGCACTACAGAAAGTCGATATGCACTCTCCAGGCTTAGAGAAAGAAAGATATATGAAAACATTCGTCTCTTTCTTGCCAAATCGGACTCGGTTTGCTACGAAGGGAAAACCAAAACCAGCGTCATGGTTTCCATCCAGCAGGAAGGCCTTCCTACCGACCCTATCAGTCAGGTACCACGAGATTTTTAACGTGTCCCCTCAGAAAGTAGCAGACGACCTTGCTGCATTCGCCAACTACGTTCACTCTAAACGAGTCTCACACCTACAGCGAAGCCGACAACGTGCGACCCTTGCCAGTACTTAAACCATCCTGTCTCACACCTCCACCGCACAACATCCCTCTTACATTTTACAACCAGAATGTAAGAGGTCTTCGCTCTAAAACCAATGATGTCTTACGTCAATCGCATGCTCTTCCCTTTGATATCTACGCCTTGACCGAAACCAATTTGATTCCCGACATAACGAACCACGAATTGTTCCACCCTACTTTTAATGTTTTCCGCGACGACGATCCTACCCGCACAAATAAAGATTCCCCCTGTCGAGGCGTCCTACTGGCGATCGACAACAGCCTTAACTCTTCTCCCATTACAATTTCTTACACCAACTCAATGGCCTCCCTGCCATATTTCTTAAAAAATGTTCTTCCTCCCTTTCCCTTGCTTTTTCTAATCTCTTTCGTCTGTCCCTTTCACAAGGAGAATTTTCTCAGGCTTGGAAAACCTCCTTCATAACCCCGATCTACAAGAAAGGATCAAAGAATGAAATAACCAACTATGGTCCAATCGCTTTACTCTCCCAAACTCTTCGAAAATATTTTGTATGAAGCTCTAAGCTTCCAATGCAGTTCACTTATTTCCCCTAGACAACATGGCTTCCTAAAGGGTAGGTCAACCACCATAAATCGCGTTGAATTCGTATCCTTTGCCCTCTCTGCCCTAGAGAATGGCAACGAAGTCGATGTAGTTGCAACCGATTTTAGCCAAGCCTCTGATAAAATCTCTCATCGATTAATACTCGGCCCTCGGCTTTGAACCCATACTGTTTAAATGGATATCCTCTTACCTCGAAAACCGTTTTTACAGTGTTCGTTTTAGGTCAGCCCAGTCCGCTCCATTTTTGGCCACCTCTGGAGTTCCACAAGGCAGCCATCTCGGTCCCCTTCTTTTTATATTAACCATAAATGATCTTGATATGATCATCAAACACTCGTCTGTCTCCCTTTACGCCGACGATACCAAATTTTTCAAAACCATTTCCTCTCCCCATGACTCTTTCCTCCCTCAACAAGATCTTGATAGTTTCTCGATCTGGTGCCTCAAAAATTCTTTGGAACTTAACATCGCCAAATGCCAATCCATCACCTTCTCACATAAGCGGAACCAATCTCCTCCCCGACTCTATCTTCTCCATAACCAACCTATCTCCTCCGTACAGTCTCTTCGTGACCTCGGCATTTTGTGTGATAGCGAGCTCAACTTCCGTTTACATATGGATGAGATAATCCTCAAAGCCAACTCTGCACTAGGATTTGTGAAACGGTGGTCCAAAGAATTCAACAACCCATACGTGACCAGGTCCCTCTATATTACCTTTGTTCGCCCCCTCCTAGAGTACGCCAGTCAAGTATGGTCCCCATATCACCGTGTTCATATCTCGAGAATTTAAAGCATCCAGCGCCGTTTTCTTCGATTTGCTCTTCGAGGTATGCCCTGGGACGATCCTTTTAATCTGCCCCCCTATCAAAATCGTCTCAACCTTATCAACTTAAACACCCTCGAAGATCGCAGAGATGCAGCAGACTTTCTCTTCATTCATCGACTCCTTTCAGGTCACGTTGAATGCGCGTCCCTTCACAACTCCATTTTCCTCAACACTAACCCTCGTAATCTACGTACCCCTCGACTCTTCTATCTACCAACCCACCCCGCCTCCTATGGCGCGAACGAACCAATCTCCCGTATGCTACGTCAAATCAACTCAAACCCTACCGTCTTTGACTTCCACCGCACCACTTCTTACCACAAATCCGTTCTCCTTCACCACTCCAACCAACCTTAGTTTTAAGTTTAATTTTAAGTTATAGCTTGTATTAAGCCGAATAAATGGGGGCGTTCGCCCCCACCAAAATTAAATTAAATCAACGTGGACATCATCCCGCTTCCGTAATGGTTTGGTGGGGGGTCTCTCACCATGGTGTCACATCCCTCCATTTGTGTGAAAAAGGCGTAAAAACTGGTGCAAAGGTTTACCAGGAAGAAGTGCTTGTGTAGGGTTTGACCAATTCCCTTTACAATGGATAGAGACGGATCTTCCAACTGGACTCTGCTCCAGCGCACAAAGCCAAAACCACGCAGGAGTGACTCGTGGCTCAGAGTCAATATTCCTGGCTTTATAACAGCAAAAGATTGGCCGTCGGGGAGTCCAGATCTGAATCCACTGGATTATGGTTTGTGGTCAGAATTGGAGAACATGGACTGCAAGACTCCCCACAGAAATTTGGAAAGCCTTAGAACAACATTACCCAGAGCAGCGTCCATGATCTCCATGGAAACCGTACGTGCCCAATGGCCACACCGTTATGGTACTAGATTCGGCAAGTGTAAAGCGATGCACTGTGATATGGCAAACCTTACTGACTATTTTGATAGCTGGATGTCATTGGTAACTTTGACAGCTGCTGAAGAATAATAATTGGGAAAACTATCAGTGCTATCTGGTCAACCGGTATAAGCTGGGACAAGTTGTTTTTCGCAGCGAAGATCTCAACACCGCGTCCTCCGGGTGTTGTCTGTCTAGAATGTCGAAGCCACCCAGAATTGTGTAGAATTTACTTTTAGATTTTATGAGTTGGTACCTGATTTCTGATATGAGTTCGGTGTCATTGTTGGGGTTTTTGATGGCGTTAAGGACAGATATACTCGTACTATCGGAGCATATGATGAGTTTCCCAATACGGTTTGTAACTAACTTTATAGCCTGAAGAATAGCAATAGCTTCTGCCGTGAAAATTGATACAAATTTTGGAAGGTTTCCAATGCAGATAATGGAACCATCTTCGAGGGTCTCAGATCCATCTGTGAATATGAAATTCCATCCCTCCGATTTCAGGTCTAATGAAATACTTGAAAACAACTGACGGTAAGTTATGCTGGTTGTACTTGCCTTTTTATAGAAGGCTAGAGTCAGTTTCAGAAATTCAGGGCTGATGGACCAAGGGCGATAGCGTGGTGCAGCTATTTGAGTGCGTTTAGTTATCTTCAGCTGTGTTGCTTGGTCGAGAATAATGCTGATGGAGGATGGTATTTTCGTTTTAAGCTTGTGATGTGTTGCTTTTTTGATATCGTTATCGATTATGGAGTATTTGGAGAAAATGAGTTTCGCAGATAGCTTAAGGGTGATAACACCTCTCTGTTCATCCACGGTCGGCAGTCCTGCTTCAGCAGTATTTAGGATGGGCAGTATTGTGGCAGTTTTCCAGATTTGGTTCAGTTCAGTTCAGTTTTTATGCATTTTTATTTTTTAACTCAAGTTACTCTTATATGCTAAACAAAAAACGCTTAAAAATTAGCTTAAATTACTTACAAATAATCTTATTCTAACTTAATGGCCCCATGCGCTGCTCTAAGCCAAACCTAACACTTAAACTATGTCTTTAGACGAATCTTACAGTCTATTTTTATTTCTATTTTAACATTAATTAATACTAAAACTAAGAAAATAAATTTTAATCAAAAACTTAGTATATGGACATTTTTTAATTTTGTATAAAACTTAAAACTAAAGCCTACAAACTACCTAAAAATAAATCTTAATCTATTTAACCTACTTACATCTAACACAAACATAGACATACATAAATATATATATTTTTCTTCTTAAAATCTAACTTAAACCTACCTAAAACTATGTAAGCCCGCCATGGCTAAAACAAAAACAAAATTAGTCTGGCCCACTTTGCTTCACATGAAGCTACATATCACTGAAGGAGTTCGACGACGAAGCATCCTCCCCTTCAACAAGCCACCAAAAGTTTTGGTGCTGCTGAGCAACATCCCTCATGTCGCGACTCCCTACCGCCCTACTGAACCGGAGACGCTCCGCACTGCCATGCGCGACGTCTTTGTCGTAGTTGAGTCGCCTGTCCGCAGCTGTTCGAGCAACGTGGAAGATTAGCGGCACCGCCAATCTGTCCTGGATCAGACCTTTGCTATCTAGATAGAGAAACGCTTCTGGAGGAATAAAGCCGTCAAAGCGAACTCTCTCGTGATACATATAATTGGGGTAGTAAGCCCCGGAGATCAGGTTGTTTGATGAGGCCATTGCTCTTGCAACGTGCCTTCGAGTCAACTTAATGACGAAATTGTCCACTCTTATTAGGTTCGCCCTATTGTACAAGACCTCATTAGGGTAGAATTTTAGGTACTGAGACTCTGGTGTTCTGTATAGGCGAAGACAAGTCCTAAGACAAGCCCTCTCAAACACCCGAATCTTTTCCAATAAACTTGCTCTCACGTTGAACCACACGGGACATCCAAATACAAGCATGGGCCTGATAAGGGCCATGTAGCAGATTACCTTCACCCTCGCATCGAGTTGACTGTTATAGAACAGTCTCTTTGTAAGGGCAAAAGCACCTCTGGCTCTGGCCAGAGCAACCTCTATATGTTTGTTAAAATACAGAAATTGATCTAGCCAGATCCCAAGGTATCTGACTACATTTCGACAAGCAAGTGGCTGCCCGTGCTGCCCCACGATCGAGAACTTTCGCCAATTCTTTCTGGTATCCCTAGAGGCCCCAGACAAAGGCGTCCTAAACAGAATGGTTTCCGACTTCTGAAAGTTGATTTTCAACTTCCAGTCATCGCAATATCGCTTAATTTTGTCGAAGTCACGCTGCAAAAGTGTATTAATGACCTCAATCTTTGGACCCGATCTGTACGCGATTATGTCGTCTGCGTACGCTATGGCATGGTGAAGTGAACCTATCAGATCACTCGTGTAAATGTTGAATAGGATCGGCGAATTTACCGCACCTTGTTGCAGACCGTTTTTAATGTTAAAAGTTCCAGCAGAAGTCACATCGCCATTCCTCACGATGAACTGTCTACTGGAGAGCATATCAAAAAGAATGTACAGCTTCGGTTTACTAATGCCTGTCCAGCTTGAAAAAGAGTCCCTCTAACCATACGAAATCGAAGGCCTCCTCCAAGTCAATCAGACAGGCACCAGTGAACTGGTTCTTGCCTTTGTTCCATTGGATATCAGAAACCAGTTTGGACGCAGCGTGAATGATGCGATGCCCCTCCTTGAAACCGAATTGATTATCCGGAACTATATGTTTGTCCTCAACCCACTTAGTCAGGACTCTATTGATCACCTTCTCGAAAACCTTACTGATGTTTGGAAGAAGACTGATCGAGCGGAGATTCGCCGGATTGGAAGTGTCTGTATCCCTTTTGGGGATGGGATGTACCACCGCAGTTTTCCAATGCGCTGGATAATGTGCATTATTCATTGCATTATTAAACAGGGTGGTGTAAATGTCCACCGCTTCTAGAGGGAGATGTCGAAGCACAATGTTCGGTATTTCATCGGTTCCCACTGATTTCTTACTTCTAAGCGATTCGAAGATCGTTTGGAGCTCTTCCTTCGAAATGAACTTCGTTGGTGATGGCATTATTTGCCATATTCTCGTCACTGAACTGGGTGAAACCCGAGCTCTCGAATCGCCAATTCACAATTTCATTTCGAAGGCAGAAATTGTTCACAAGGACTCGATTCTCCAGATCGTGGTTCGGGCCAATGATAACATTCGCCTTGTACACTTCCTGGAAAGTCGTTCCTATAGCCTCTACCTACTCCTGCGGATCCTCGATCACAAAGAAGCTGTCATCATCAACAGCCTCATTTGGATCTATGCCCGCTGTTACCAGTATTTGTTCGTTGTTCGTCGTTCGGGCGGTTTTAAGACATGGAAGGACGTTCTGATTATTTCTCCGAAATATTTTATTTATTTGCGGGAACATATTCGGGCTGCTGGTGTTTACAGCCCGAATTTTGTTGTTCCAATACAAACTTACAGATGCTCTGTAATTTTCTTTTATTAATGTTTGGAGGTTTTTAATCGACGAGTTTAGCGTCATAATCTCCGGGTTATGTCTGTCAGTAAACCGTCTGTAGAAGGTTTTTAGTCTTGACAGCAGTCTACTTTTCTGTCGGTGCAGTGCGTCAATAGTTGCGTTGCGGAATAAGTTTTCTTCGTCAGTGTGTTGGTACCGAGGTATCGTTTTGTCCATTGTTCGTTTGATTGTCTCGTCCATTAGTCTTAGATACCTGTCAATCTCCTCGTTTGACAGATTTCTGTTGGACGGTGGGTAGAGCGAATTCGAGGAGAGTGCTCTAGTCAGTGTTCTGGTGAAGTGTGTCCAACGCACCCGACTATAATTGTAGGAATGCCTTTGAACAAACTTATCCAATTCCTCAATTTCGTTTGGAACAGTCATTTCGGTGCAATGGTCACTGTCATACACGAAAGTGCGTAGACAGTTTGTAGTTTGTTGGTTAGTGCATGTCAGTTGTATTCGTGAGTCGAACAACAGAAGATCCAAGTAGGACCCGTGTCTGGGAAACGACGGACTATCCGTCGCCTTAAGCCCGAGTCGATACATCACGCTGTGCTGACCCCACCAATTGAATAGTAGGTTCCCTCTAGTATTTGGGGTATTATTTCCCCAATCACTATGTTTGGTGTTGAAATCTCCGCCGATAATAAAGTAATTCTCCTCCAATTCCAGTCTTAGGAATCGAAAAAGTGACTCGAGCTCTGAGATGAATAAAGTGGATTGAGTAGCCTTAGGTGCATAGACAGACACCATGTACAACCGCTTTCCACTACGGAGAGGGATATACACGATGCATGCTTCCAGCACCTGGAACCTACGTACTACACCACTGTATACTCTTTTAAAACGAATACCTTTTCGTACGAAAATTGCAACGCCACCTCCCTGAATGGAGTTGGGTCGGTTTCTCCGTACTATTTTGTATCTTCTGTGCCTCATTTTGTGTCTCTTGGTAAGCTTAGTTTCGCTAACCAAAAGCACATCAGGGGCTTGGTCTTTAAGCAACTTAAATAGTGCGGCTCGTCGTTCGAGCCTAATCAGTGAATTCACATTCACAGCAAGGACCTTCAGGGTTTGCTCCGCCACGTACGTACCCATTACGGCAAAAGGTGCGTTAGGCCAGGCAGCAGAGCGTATACTTGATCCACCCGCGCGGTCTGTTCAGTTAGATGACGTTGTAGCTGAGCCATCTGCCCCTGGATAGAGAGCAAGATAGCTAGCATGTCAGGTACTGGTTCCGGTGCTCTGGGCGTTGGGGCCTGAGAAGCAACCTTCACTTGCTGTACCGTATTTCCCCTACCTGCCGCCATTTGGGCGTAGGTAACATGGGGAGTAACGGCTAGATTTTGCAAATGCACGGGTGGACGTTTCACTTCCACTTTCTGCTGCCGGCTGCATTTCGCAGTTCGACGCGGCGTGCCCGAACCTTTGGCAGTGAACACATTGTAAAATGTTTTCGCTCCTCTTTAATTTCTCCCAATGTACAACCTGGTAGTCTAGGACTTTAATACTCCTTAGACCATCTAGATTGCTGGTGGGACTAAGCTGGACCAGGAAAATCGGCAGTTGCCGCTTCTCTCTTTTGGCTCTAGCCGTAACAAACGGCTTGACCCCCACGAATTTGAGCCCTTCGCACTCTTTCTCTTTCAGCAGTGCAAGGAGCTCCTCCGGATCAGACGACGGTTCTAATCCCCTCAGCAGCTTTTTGCAGCTTCTCCCCCTTCGGGGTGTACGAGAAGAACTCCGTCGTCGAATCCTTCAGTAATTTTTTTATTTTATGATAGCGCTCCACTGTGTTACATTGGATCGCATGCTTGTCTAATGATAATCTTTTTATAAAAAAGTTGTTGCCTATGGCCGACTTACACAGTTCTATCGTATCTTTGAGTTCCATTTTGTACGTGTTTATAGGTGGAACCCTTGGTTTAGCTGTCTTTTGTTGTTGTGGTTGCTTTTGTTGCTGTTGTTTCCGCTGTTGTTCTTGCTGGCTCTTCTGCTGCTGCTGTTGTTGTTCTTGTTGTTGGTGTAGTGTCCGCTGATTTGTTTTTTGAGCCTGTGTATGTTTAGGCTGCTGTTTTGGTTTTTGTTGTTTCTGTTGTGTCGTTATGTGTTCAGTTTCTTTTTCCGCTAGTTGTTGCTGTTGTTGTGGCTGTTGAGAATCGAGAAGTTCTCTCAGCTGTTCCTTCCCTCTCCTTGCTAATTGTTTAGCTTTAATAGCTAGCACTATCTGCTGGAGAAGCTCTATGCTATTTATAATTTCCTCTACCTTCTCCTCTTCGTCATCTGACTCAGAGGCCGCCAGAGAGGCAAACATATTGCCATCTTCCATACATTGGCCTTCTCTACCATCGGACCCATCTGGGAAATGACCTTTGTGTGCCTGTCTCGTTTGCTGCTGTGCTGTTGCCCTTGTTAACTTTCTTGGCGCTCCTTCCCTCGCTCCGCCAGGCAACTCTTCTGTTGATGCTGACAGGGAAGGGCGCTTCATTACGTCAGGAGTTGGCTTCAGCGTCCTCCTTCTCTTCATCTTTGGCTCTGGTTGACTTGAAGAGCTTGAAGTATCGCCTGACTTTTCCGCTGGTCCCGCTATTGGCTTAGCGGAACCTAATAATTGGAGCCTAATAAAACTTCGCAAATGTCTTACTTGTTCGTTTTATCACTTTTTTTCACTCACAAGCCGGGACACGTTTACGCTCTACTGAGGTCTATGAAAGACTGATTTTCCAGATTTGGGGTATGATAGCGGTGTTAAGTATATTGTTGTGGAGGTCTACAATTATCTCGTTGGTTTCTTTTGGAAGATTTTTAAGCATTGGATACGATATTCTATCCCTATCAGGGGTTTTCCCTTTTCATTTGTCAAGTGAAGCTTCAAATTCAAGCAGCGATATCGGGGTTTCAATGCGTCGTCCAGTCGGATTGGTTGCGTATTGCAGTGGGAGGCTGTTAATTGCTTCTTGTTTTGTCGGAGTTAAATTTGTGAAAGAGTTGTTATCTGAGACCTAATCCTGTTTATAGCAAGGCTCTTTGAGTCTCCAGTAAGTCGACGGATGTTTTGCCATATCTTGGCGGGAGGTAAGTTTGGACCTATTGTCAGGGTAAATTCTGCGAAACTTTTAGCTTTGCTATCATTAAGAGTTCTTCTGAATTTCGCGTTTGCTTTTTTGTAGATAATTACATTTTGAATGGTAGGATTTTTCTGGAATTCTTTTAAGGCAATCATTTGTTCTTTCCTTTGGGAGGATAGCTTGGAGTTCCACCAGGGAACTACCTGTTTGCATTTAATTGGTAAAATGTGGCAGTTTCCTTGTTAACGTTTAGTGAGGTGGTTTTATTAGAAAGGATCTCAATGGTTTTTATTCCGAACAAAGTCCAATTGGCAACATCAGTTTTAAATTTTAGATTGGCTGTTTTTATTTTTGAGCAACGCCCAGTACTTATGGTGAAATGTTCGCTGTTATGAAAGTCATCTAAGGTCTTCCAAGTTGTCTTTGGGAAAAGTTCAGGTGAACAGACAGTTACGTCAATGTGAGTAAGCGTATTATGCGTTGAGAGATGAGTAGGGGATCCATCGTTCAATATAGTCAGTCAGGTTAGTATTTGAAAAAAAAAATGTTCCATCTGGTATTTGTAGTAGCGGTTTCAGTATGAGGATATATGGAGTTAGACAGCACATCAAACACCAGTTTGGGGCTTCTGCAAATAAAGCAGTAGTGGATAATATGCTTACGGAGATGGAATTTTAACTGAATTCCGGATTGGAACAGTGATTGCATTGTCATGGAGTTTGACAACCTAATAAGGGCAAGTTCGAGCAGATAACGAAACCAGACGTCGTAGTTGATTAATATAATGTCAAAGGAGAATAGCAGTAGCTAGCATTTGACAATCCGAAAGATGAGCTTTTAGTTTCGAAAAATTTCTGTGGACAAAATATTCGAGGAAGTGAATTGGAAAAAATCATTATTCCAACGATCGAAACTTTCCCTATTCTTCACTAGAATGATTGTCTTCAACCTAGTTAATCGGAACTCTACTGTTCAGCTTTTCAAATATATTGCTGACACTCGGAAGGAGATTTATCGGCCGAAGATTTGCCGGAGTGGATTGGTTCTAATTGGTCGCTCTCCTGCAGATGTTTAATCAGAAAAAAACTGTCATCATCGACAGCTTTTTCAGAATCTATACGTGCTGTGAGCAAGAAAAGTCGCTTCGATCTTTACTCCGAAATATTTCATTTACTAGTGGGAAAATATTCGGGTTGCTACACTTGCTTATGATACGCGGGATTGTGAAAGTGTTAATTTGGCTTAATACAAGCTTAAAAACTAGGACTTAAAAACTAAAAGAAAAATTAAAGTTTAGCGAGGACTTATCGCTTAAATCTAGGGATGGTGAAGGTGATCGGATTTGAGGGAGAGAGTTTGAGCCATATGTGGCGCGGTGGATAGGTAAATAAAAGAGATGAGAGCAACGTAGATTTCGAGGGTTAGTGTTAAAGAAAATGGAGTTGCAGAGAGACATGCAATCGACGGAGCGTGAGAGGAGACGATGAGTGAAAAGAATGTCAGCTGGTTAATGAGCTTGAGACCGCGATATGGAGGTAAGATTAAAGGATCGTTCCAAGGTAGACCTCGAAGAGCAAATCGAAGAAAACGACGCTGGGTACTCTCAATACGGGATATATGAACTCGTTGAAAGGGACACCACGCTTGGCTAGCGTACTCGAGGAGGGGGCGAACTTGAGTGATGTATAGTCATCTGGTCACATACCGGTTGCAGAATTCTTTCAACCATCTTTTAACGAAGCTGAGAGATGAAATATATGAAATATGGCAAGGTCGCGGATAGATTCAACAAGGGATATAGGTTGGCCGTTAGGAAGGTAAATTCGGGGAGTAGACTTGTTGTACTTACAACAGAAGGTAATCGATTGACATTTGGTGACATTGAGTTCTAAGCAGTTCTTTATGCACCAGGTGGTAAAACTATTTAGATCTATTTGAAGGAGGCTGGAGTCGTGTTGTGAGGAAATGGGTTTACAAAATTTGGTTACGTCAGCATAGACAGAAAGCGCTGAGTGGAGAATGACAATTTCAAGGTAGTTAATGGTTAGGATGAAGAGAAGTGGACCTAGGTGACTGCCTTGACAGACAGACCTGAAACGAACACTATAAAAACGATTATCCAGGTAAGAAGATATCAATATTAGAAAAATAGGTTCGAAGCCCAGGACGGACAATTTGAACAGGATTAGTTTGTGAGATATCTTGTCAAAAGCTTTACGGAAATCAGTTGTTATAACGTCAACTTCTTTACCACTTTCTAAGGCTGAGAGAACAGACGACACGAATTCGACGAGGATAGTGCTAGTTGATCTACGAGTACCTTTCAGAAAGCTGTATTGATTAGGGGAAATAAGAGATTTGCACTGGAAGCTTAAAGCTTCACACAAAATGCTTTCGAGGAGTTTGCGCATATAAGAAAGTTTAGTTATAGGGCGGTAATTAGTGACTTCGCTCTTTAATCCCTCTTTGTGTATCGGTGTTATGAAAGAGGACTTCCATATCTGTGGAAATTCACCTTGAGAGAGCGATAATCGGAAGACATTAGCAAGGGGGCGTGAAAGAGTTGAGGAACACGTTTTAAGAAATATCGATGGAAGGCCATCTGGGCCGGGTAAGTATTCATCATTAAGTTGTTGTAATTTATTTTCTATCACTGTACTATCGAAACTTTGGGAAATAGAGGGGCCAATGGAGAAGTTAAGCAGATATTTGAAATAAGAGGGATCTGGTAAGAAAGAACTATCGGCAAAACCTTGCTTAAAGAAAGTAGCAAAAAAGTTGGCTATGGCATGCTGATCGGTTGATGATATGTTTTCGTATGAGAGGGATGGAGGAAAACCGTCAGATTTTTTTTTGTGGTTAACGAATTGGTAGAAAGACTTAGGATCGTTCATAAGCCTTGATTGCACACTATTAAGGTATCGCCGGTAGAGAACGTTATTAAGCTGGGCGAATTGAAGGTATAACCCGAGGTAGTTGGAATAGTCAGCAAAGGAATTGGATCGAAGGAAAACTGCCCATCATTTGTTTCTCCTGTTACGTAAAGAGCAAAGTTTACGATTATACCACGGGGGGCTCGTAGAAGGGGTCTTATTCCGCGAAAAGGGGATATAGAGAGAAATAGAATTGAATAATTCTCTGTAGAAGATAGAGAGAGCATCACTGAGGGACATATAGGCGAGATCAAAAGATATTCGTTAATTTTGCAGAAATTCGCTTTATGAAAGTCGTAAGAAGAGGCAGCTACAAATGGGGTATGCTGGATAGGAGAATGGTGGAAAAGAGAAAGAAGAAGTGAAGAGAAGTGAACACAGCGAAACAGAGAAGTTTATGTGGTCAGTGGTGAAAATGAGGCCCAATTGCCTACCCATATAGTTGGAGACCCCACTAACTTGGCACAAGCTAGAGTCTGTAAGCTCGAGTTAGGGTTTGCGATAAAAAAAGATTCATCCTCTGATTGAGTACAGTGCAGTTGAGGTAGATTGAAATCGCCGAATTCGATGATATCATCGAGAGGATCAGATAAATTAATTATTTGATCAATTGCATCGATAGCGAGTTGGTAGCATTCGATAGGTTGCGCCAGTAGGTTGTAAAAACACATAAGGTACAGGGATCTGCAGGGGAGTGTTATCTTTATTCAAACGTAGTCAATCTTAGAAGAAGTAGAAACAGCGATTGGTGAAGAGTTTAGGTCATTGCGGACGGTCAATAGGACACCTGGACAGGGAGAACTAGGGGGGAATAATTCCTGATTCTTTATATCGGTTGCTGTTGTTGGAACATTGGCAATGGTAGCACGTTAGGCACGAAAAAATTTGTCGATATGTGAGATCCTTTTTGGGTGCACATAGTTACCGAAACCAGCAAGGTCGTCTGAGACATTTTGGGGAGACAATCGTGGAACTTGATATATAAGTTCCTCAGATTTTTAAGGTCAGTAGGGAGACCTTCCTGCTGTATAGAGACCATGACGCTTGTTTTAGTTTTTCCCTCATAGCAAACTGAGTCTG
Source organism: Volucella bombylans (assembly GCA_949129095.1). Taxonomy (NCBI): domain Eukaryota; kingdom Metazoa; phylum Arthropoda; class Insecta; order Diptera; family Syrphidae; genus Volucella; species Volucella bombylans. The sequence continues at coordinate 181,707,162 of OX422143.1, read as the reverse complement.
GTTTGTCATGCAGGTACGCTAGAAGGAGGGCATTAGACACATTTTCAGATGAGGGATTTATGATACGGGAACTAATGAAATTGGGATATTTAGCTCCGGTTTTGAGATCGAAATTTGGGAAATTATTAGGGAAAGTTGTAAGTGTTAGGGCTTGAATGCTGGGAGTTTGAGTTGTAGGTGTTAAGACAAAAGAGACACGTTGACGTCGGGGCTTGGTTTGGGGTGGAATAGAGGGAGTTGGAATATGGGTAGTAGGCTTAAAATTAGGAAAAATTTTAGTTCTAGTATGGCAATACGAGAAAGCCAACTGGAGCGGTCTTAACAGCTTCTTTAGGAATTTTAACTGGTCGTTATGCTTCCTCGATAACGACGTGGATACCGCTGCTGATATGATTACATACACCATTCTCTTTGGAATGAAATCCTTTATTCTTCATCGGATGATGGTACGACTCGAGCTGTAAAGAGGCCGTCAGGGTTAGAGAAATGTTTTTTCGGTCCTTCAAGACCAACCCAACAGAGGAAAGCCGAAAAAAGTTTAAACGAGCCAGGAATGACTGCAACGCCTTTCTTAAGCGTGTGAAATTCCAATACGACCAAAAACTGAGACAAAAAATACTGCAATGTCCCAAAGGCAGTAAAAATTGTTGGTCGTTCGTCAAAAACATTAGAAATTCCGCCTCATCCTCCATCCCAACGCTCATTACAATGACATTCCAGCTGTCAGCTCTTTGGATAGGGCCAGTCTGCTTGCTGCACACTTTGCGGCCAGCTCAACACTCCCAGATTGTGCTTTGTCTCCGCCTACACTTGAGTGCGTCGAATCTTCAATGGGACGAATTTACTTTCGCACTCGTGTAGTAGCAAGAGTACTTAAAGATCTCAACATACTCGTACATAAATCCGCTGGTCCAGATGGTATATCTCCCCTTCTTCTGAAGAGGTGTTCTTCCTCGCTGGCAAAACCACTGCGTAAGCTTTTTCATCAATCCTACACTTTAGGACTCTTCCCGAGCAGATGGAAAACAGCATTTGTCCAGCCCGTCCCTAAAAAGGCGAATCATCTTCTCTCTCCTCCTACAGACCCATTGCACTTACGTCCGTTCTTTCCAAAGTCATGGAAACACTGATAAATCGTCAGCTCATGAAATATCTCGAAACACGAAAACTTCTCAATGACCGGCAGTACGGTTTTCGTAGCAACAGGTCCACTGGTGATTTGATGGCATGTCTCACCGAAAAGTGGAACCAAAGCGTACATCAATCTGGCGAAAGCAAGATAGTTGCACTTGATATTTCTAAGGCATTTGACAGAGTTTGGCATCAGGCTCTTTAGTCGAAAGTGCGTGCATTTGGGATCGACGACTCTCTTCTTCAATGGATTAGAAACTACCTTTCGGAACGTTCAATTCAAGTTGTCTTGGACGGTTTCAAGTCTGATATTCACAAAATAAATGCTGGTGTGCCCCAGGGCTCTGTTCTGTCACCGACACTCTTTTTAATTTTCATTAACGATCTCTTGTCTACTACTTCTAATCCAATATATTCCTTTGCTGATGACAGTACTCTCTGCTTTTCATATTCGTTCCCGGACTCACGGCCCTGCTCTTCGGCTGTAGTACGAGAACGGCAGCGTATGCTAAGCTCATTAAATTCCGATATCAACAGCATAACCAATTGGGGAACTATCAATAGAATGGAATTTAATGCTTCCAAAACACAATGCTGTCTGCTGTCTTTAAAGCGAAATTTAAACACCCAGCCATTATCTATGAATGGCACTTGCACTTGAAACCGAAAAACTTTCCATTCTCGGTATGTGTGTCAATGACAACTTACGTTGGAATGACAACATATTTGATGTCGCCAAAAATGCTGCGAAATGTCTAGGTTTCCTCAAGCGATGTAAGAAATAGTTTACCCCGCTCTGGTCTGGCCTCAATATATAAGGCATTCATCCGCCCAAAATTGGAGTACAACTCCCACATCTGGTCAGGTGCTCCTAAAACATCTCTGCACCTGCTAGATAGGATTCAAAACCGTGCGATAAAACTTATTGACGATACTAATATCAGTCAATCAATGGACACCCTCGAACACCGACGAAATGTCTCGTGTCTCACTTTGTTTTATTGCTATTTCCACCACCAGTGCTCCACTGAAATCGCCAGTAGCATTCCGCCCATTCAAACTTTCAACCGTAACACCCGTCTCGCTATGAATGCTCATCAGTATACCCTCAAGCCCATTTTCGGACGTGCTCTAAAATATCATGATTCGTTCTGTATTTCCTGGTCGTTATAACTTGCAAACATTTAAAAACAATGTACATCGGTACCTCTCTTTTCTTCTTCCCTAAATTTCCTTTGCCCGCGCTGTGTACAATCACCTTAAGGGTACTCAAACCCCTTGAGCGCGCGCTCATTATAAAAAAAAAAAAATTGGAACTGGGTCTCTTGTTTGGGAAGAGGAGGTGGATTTTGGCAATTTGGGTTTACTTGCTACCTTGATAGATGGTTTAGGTAAGACGAACTGCTTGACTTTATCCTGCTTCTTGGTCGTATTTTTCAACCATTTGCAGACACGCATCTTTCCAAGATTGAAGTTGTTGCTGGCTGGATTATGGAATAACAATTCGTATTTGGCCGGAATATTGAGCTTGAAGCTGCGCTTACTTCTGTGGTGAGATGTTGGAAGTAAATTGCATTGGCTAATGGTGATGCCATATTTCTTTACGAAGAAATTCGAGATCCAATCAGCATCAGCGATTGCTATGGGCTATGGCTTTTCCGTCATTGCACCAGCTAAAAAGGCTTTTTGCGAATAGTTATATTCAGGAGGTGTATTGTTACCTGTTACATTGTACGACGTTCTCTCAAGCACGATTGGCAAAATTGTGACTTTAGTGCCAAGATATAAACGCATTCGAGACACATAAGCCGAAAGTAAATTTCACTCGACTTTATGATGCAATTCCAGAGCTCTTGTAAATTTTGCTCTCGTCCTGCGGTACTAAACATTTATTGCGCATCCACTTTTTCTTCCTTTTACCACTGCCTGTTCTTTTTCCTAATAGAGCGAAGGTTTGTTCTTCTAATAAAATTATTTTACTATCAAAAATTGTTTACAAAAAAAAACACTGTAGGCACTCTTAAATGTTTTTCAATAATTTTTTCTTGAAAGGAATTCTCTAAATCTATTCACGAATATAGTCGCAGATTTCTTGTTACAATACAAGTAATGCTATTGTTTGAAATTGTATCTGTAATACGTTGCCAAAATAATGTACCAACATACTCGTACCAATTGAAAAGGTACTCAGCGAAGGATTATACATTTATCCCTCAAAACTCTCGCCTCGAGTGTATTAATGCGAATACATGCCATATCTGCGGTTTTATATTCACAAATCCAGCAGCGATTGAATGAACTTTATTGTAGTTTTCTCCTCCTTTTCGTGGTAATAGGCTTTAAAGAGATATATCCTTCGAGAACAGTAGACTTATGAGAAAATCAATTGAATCCCGTAATTTGGAGAGCATTGAAACCTTCTTAAGTTTTTAGCAGAGATTTTTAATGGCTTAGGGTAGAATATCGTCAACCGATGGCTTAACGTACGCGTAAATGGTGTAATGGCATTTGAACGATGCGTAATCTGATGCACAACATTTATATATTTTTGTTGTTTTTTTTTTTGCTTGGAGTTAAGCAAGTCGAAAAGTTTGTAAACTGATTATTGGTGCGGAAGGGAGCACTGTACCACAGTTCTTGCTGACTTGATGTGTCAATTCCTGTTTAAACTGAAATTTAGGATTGCCAAATGGGAGTGTTTGGACTGCGTGGAGTGTTGGAACATCGTGTTCTTCTTTCGGTTTGTAATTTTTCAAAGCTGGATATTGGTGGACTTATACTATACTTATACTAGACTTATAGCAATTAGCGTCCTACTTTATGGAGATATTATTGAGAGCAAGCTTCGCTCATGTGGATAGGCCATCAGACAGGTGAAAACTCGTTTTTACAGAAAATTAACGCCGATCTATTTATAATACTACGCAGTTCAGAAGGGCCCTACATTAAGTTGTATGCGCCACAGTGGAGTTAAAGTATAGTGAGTCTCTACCGCCGCCGATAGTTTTGGACACCAGAATCAGGACTATCGACAATTATCAGTTTTTTTTTTCAATAAATTTGATTTAGTTAGTGATGACCAGTTTTACTATCAAAACATAATGTTCCGCAACACACAATGTAGGTCCTCAAAGAGCTGAGCTTGGGGTTGTTTTTTTCTGTATGTACGAGTAGTTACTTTCAGGGAAGTGCGGAGCCGAGCCGATCACGATACAGTTTTTCGTCCATAACGTGCCTCCCTTGCCAGCACTTAATCCATCCGGTTTCCCACTCCCCCCCCCACAACGTCCGTCTTACATTTTACTACCAGAATTTAAGAGGTACTCGCCCTAAGACCAATGCTTTTCTACGTCAATCGCATGCCTTTCCCTTTGATATTTACGCCCTGACTGAAACCAATCTGATTCCCTACATAAAGAACCAGGAATCGTTTGCTCCTACCCGCCCAAATGATGATTGCTCCTGTCGTGGCGTCCTACTGGCGATCCACAACAGCCCTAACTCTTCTCCCACTACCATTTCTTCAACCTCTAAAGTCGACTTTGTCGCAATAAAAATATCACTCCCCTTCAAGTCCCTTTACGTTATATGTTGCTACATCCTACCAGCTCAACCTATCGAATCTTACCAATTTGTTATTGATGCGATCGATCATTTAATTGACCTGTCAGACCCTATTGATGATATCCTTATTTTCGGCGACTTTAATCTTCCTCAGCTACAGTGGGCTCCATCAGATGATCAATCGTTTTTCATCGCTTCAAATGCCATCTCAGCTAAGGAATGTCTCTTCTTAGATCGCTTAACAGACTCAAGTCTATGCCAAGTCAGTGGTATATCCAATTTTATGGGCAGGCAATTAGACCTTATTTTCACAACAGATCCAATTAACTCCTCAGGCACACTTTGTCCCCTATCTCTCTCAACAATGGATAACTGCCATCCCCCCTTCTACTTTCATTTTTTCATAACTCTTCATTCCAGCCCACTCCCCACACAACTCTCTCATCCCACGACTTTCATAAAGCAACCTTTCACAAAATCAGTGAATATCTCAGCAGATCCCTCTTTAACTTTCACAACCTAAGTATAAATGATGCCTTATCCATTTTTTATAAAGAAATATTTAATTCTTTTTCCCTTTACGTTCCGTTTTCCCGCCTTAAAACATCATCTACTAGTCCTCCCTGGTATAATCGCAAGCTTCGTTCCTTACGAAATAAGAGAAATAAGTTATGGGCTGTTTTCCTGCGTACCAGATCCTTTACCGACCATTCCAACTATTTTGGTGCTTGTATTCATTTCACCGAACTTTACGATTCCCTTTACCAGCGCTACCTTAACAATGCGCAAGTCAACCTTATAAACCACCCTAAGTCCTTTTTCCAATTTGTTAACTGCAAAAGAAAGTCCGATGGTTACCCTCCTTCCCTCTTTTTCAACAACAGGTTATCAACCGATCCACTCACCATTGCCAACCTATTTGCCACCTTTTTTAAACAATCCTTCACCAACGACTCCTTTGTACCTGATCCATCCTATTTTAGTTACCTACTGAACTACTCTTCATATTTTGGACCCGTCTTATATCGAATATAAATTACACCAACTCAATGACGAATTCACACCCGGACCAGATGGCCTCCCTGCCATATTTATTAAAAAATGTTCTTCCTCTCTTTCCCTTGGCCTTTCTAATCTCTTTCGTCTATCCCTTTCACAAGGAGATCCACAAGAAAGGATCGAAGAATGAAATAAACAACTATCGCTCTAAGCTTCCAATGCAAATCACTTATTTCCCCTAGACGCGTTGAATTCGTATCCTTTGTTCTCTCTGCCCTAGAGAATGGCAACGAAGTGGATGTAGTTGCAACTGATTTTAGCAAAGCATTCTCTCATCAATTAATACTCGGCCCTCGGTTAGCCTCGGCTTTGAACCCATACTGTTAAAATAGATATCCCCTTACCTCGAAAACCGTTTTTAAAGTGTTCGTTTCAGGTCTGCCCTATCGGCCCCTTTCTTGGCGACTTCAGGTGTTCCTCAAGGTAGTCACCTAGGTCCACTTCTCTTCATCCTAAACATTAACGATCTTGAAAGGGTCATTCTCCACTCAGCGCTTTCTGTCTATGCTGACGTAACCAAATTTTGTAAACCCATTTCCTCACAATACGACTCCAGCCTCCTTCAGATAGATCTAAATAGTTTTTCCACCTGGTGCATCAAGAACTGCTTACAACTCAATGTCACCAAATGTCAATCGATTACCTTTTCACGTAAGTGCAACAAGTCTTCTCCGCGAATTTACCATCTCCACAGCCAACATATATCCCTAGTTCAGACTATCCGCGAATTTGGCATATTATGCGACAGGCAGCTTAATTTCCGCTCGCATATTGACGAGATAATTTCTAAAGCAAACTCATCACTCGGCTTCGTTAAAAGATGGTCGAAAGAATTCTGCAACCCGTATGTGACCAGATCGACAACGTGGTGTCCCTTTCAACGAGTTCATGTATCCCGTATTGAGAGCATCCAGCGTCGTTTTCTTCGATTTGCTCTTCGAGGTCTACCTTGGAACCTACTCTAACGACAGAGAATGAGCAGCGCATATCAGCCAAATGAAGGCTTTTCTTCCGTCCATCAGACACCTAGTTTTCTAAGTTAATCCTTTTGTGGATGAACCTTGTGTTGCTTATCGGGTGTTCCTTTGCCGAAATCTGTTATCATTTTCTCGACGCTGGATTTGCAACTTACTTTACCGGTTGTAAAATTACAGTCCCACAATACGGTTTACTTTTATTCGTTTTAGAAGTCCTTACAAGCATGTTCGAGAATTTGTCTCGTATGTGGGGTTTATCGGTTTAAAATGCTTGACCACAGATATGAGTTGATTTCCTACGATCATTCCTCAACTGTCCATCGTACAGAATTCTGGACTGGTGACATTCTAGCTTATCTACTTCCCATCCACTTCGACATTTGAACTTTGGCCTGGCCAATCAGCTAAATATATTTTTCTTAGTTAAATCCATATACGACTTAGCGAGACCCGTACTTATTTGAACCTTATTGGGACGGTTGTGGGAATTGAACAACTGTCAAGCTGTCGAATGTAAAAATATTTGCTTCTGGACAAGCCTCCAGTCGTACTCTCATATACGCTTGCGTCAATGATAAGGCCTAAATATATGAACTCGTCGACAACTTCTATCGGAAAACATTTATCGCTGCATTTCAAGTCATCATTGAAAGTAATTGGGGAAGCAGCAGGTGCACAGTCAGTCACACGTTAAAAGCTTGAATTTTTGACAATCAGTTGAATGAAAAAAAATATCAACATTGCAATCAGGAACAGGCGAAAGACTAAAAAACATAAAACATAATCTTGGTTTTCGGGCTTATAACCAATTTGTGAGCAGCAAACCAACATCTTAAAATACTAAGGTCGGAATTCAACTCGCATAACAGGTCAAGGCGGCTAATTGAGCCATACCATATGAGAAACCAACATCATCTGCAACAGCTGTAAGGATTCCTGGGGAATAAGATTGGCCCCAGGACTCAACCTTGGGGCACTCCTAAATTAAGGAAAAGAGCAACACTCCTTACTTCATCAGCTTTCGCCGTTTGTGTTCTATTTGTAAGATAAGACCTAAACAAAGGTTGGGCATGATTCTACCACAAAACCCAAGAAGAGCATCTTCTGTTGACCTGCCTTTTTGGAAACCGAACTGACTGTGTCATAGGAAAAATTCGGTCAACTACGAGTAGTTTCTCAAAGATTTTACTTATTGCTGGAAGTAGTGCTATTGGCCCATAATTACTCATTTCTATCGTGGAACCGCCGTCAATACACTTAAGTTCTTCTGGAAAAACACCTTCTAGAATACATCGAATGCAATCTTTTTAAGGGCAATTTTTGAAACAAGACCTTATCCGGGCTACTTCGACATACATATTTGGAGCTCAGGCCAGAAGGGATTTCCGAGACTTAGTCAGTGTCTTGGAACAGAGATGGTGGCGGACGAGCCTTATATGGGCCAATGGCAGTACTCACATCCCGGAACGAGTTACAGGCTTCGGTATTACCGAGGGGCAAAAAATGGAAGTGGTCCTCCAGTTTGGGGTTTGTGCCAAGGGGGTAACTGCCCGGTCCTTTAAAAAAAATAAAAATTTAGTTACGAATCATCAAGAAGCCTCGGATATGGACTGATCTACTGTTGACAACCCAAGCAAACGATTAAAGGACAATGAGCTTCAGATATGCAGGTGGAATGTTAGGTCCCTTAATAGTGCAGCCGAACAACTAGCGGAGGACCTGGACTGCTGCAAAGCAGACATAACTCCCATCCAAGAAATGTGATGGGATGAGCCGGACAAAAAGGCAATTGCTATCGACGGCAAAAGCAGCGGTTATTTGGATGCGGATTTATTGTCGGAGGCAGACTTAAACATGCCAGAAGTCCTGAGCTTCCGGCATTTGAGTAAGCGCCTCGCAACAATCCGCATCATTAGCCTTATATGCGCGCATGCCCCCACAGAGGAGAAAGATGACGACACCAAGGATGCCTTCTATGAGTTCCTTAACAAGACCTACGCTCAATGCCCTAGCTATGACATTAAAATTGTCCTCGGTGATTTCAATGCAAAGCTAGGAAGAGAGCTACAGACGGCTACAATCACAAACGATCGCCAAGTGCTTTTCCGTTCGAGTGTCTCTTAATCTCGTAAGAGGTCCAATACCGCCAGCATCAAACATCGAATACCATAGGGAACACTGCCAAACGCTATCAGAGGTGCCGCTTCTGATGTGCTGGGTTTCACTTCACCACAACGAAACCCCTGGTTCAATGATGAATGCCGGCAAGCACATGCAGCTAAGCCAGAACTGCTCATGAGAACAAGAGACGAACACCGGCTTCTCAGGAGGAAGAAGGAAGAGCATGAGAAGCGCGCGGTCGAGGAAACTGAGAGATGCTACTCCAGGAATGAGGTTGGGAAGTTTTACCAAAAGGTAAAAATAACATGCCACGGAAGCAAACCCCGAACCGAAGCCTGTAGAGATGAACAAGGGAACATCGTGGTAGAATCGCAGTCGATGCTTAGGACTTGGAAAGACCATTTCTGCAGACTGTATAACGGCGATGACTAACCAAATACCGCTGTCATGCAGAATCAACCTTTCAACCTGGAATATGATGACCAAAAATTCTGTCCACCCGACCTGGACGAAGTGAAGATAGCTATATCTAAGCCTAAGTCCAACAAACCTGCTAGTGATGACTTGGTAAGGAGGATACACCAACTCATCTGTCAAATATGGTCGGACGAAAGTATGCCCGATGAATGGAACCTCAGCATTGTTTGTCCGATTCTCAAGAAAGGAGACCCTCTGAGCTGCGCCAATTATAGAGGCATCAGTCTCCTTAATATCGCATACAAGATCTTATCTGCTGTATTGTGTGAACGCCTGAAGCAGTGGTGAAAGTAGGTGAAGTTCGTTGCAGCGCCTCTCTCAAGTCTTGGAAAAAGGCGATAGGTTCTTTAATGTCGCTGGGCGCTGATAAAGGATCTCCTGGTAGTCGGAGTTCAGTACCATAAACTAATTGGGCTGGTGATGTACCCGACTCGTTTACCATCGAACGGAGACCCAGTAGCACGGATGGAAGTGCTTGAATCCAGTTCTCGGGCAAACGGGAGATGAGGGCTGTCTTCAGTGTCCGGTGCCATCGCTCTACTATCCCATTGGCCTGTGGGTGATAGGCGGTAGTGTGAACACGGCTACATCCGAGGAGTTGAGTAAATCTTCGAAACAAAGCAGATTCGAATTGCCGCCGGTAGTCAGGCGAAGCGGACAGCCGAAACGTGCAAGCCTGTGTTGGAAAAATGCGTCGGCGACAGCGGTTGCGGTGATGTCTTCTATTGGGACTGCTTCCGGCCAACGGGTTGCTCGATCAATACATGTGACAATGTAACTAAAGCCTGAACAGCGCGGTAGTGGACCGACTATATCCATGTGGACATGTTCGAACCTGTCTGCGCTTGGAAATGTTCCGTAAGGTGGTCTGATATGCCTATGGACTTTACTTCGTTGACAAGCTGGACAGGCGCGTACCCATTTACCTATGCCAGCGTTCATAGATGGCCAGAAAAAGCGTAATGACACTGCCTTACGGGATGCTCGAGTACCAGGGTGACTAAGGTTGTGCACAGCTTCATAGGCAGCGCGCCTAAATCCGGGTGGGATATATGGGCGAGCACGACCAGATGAAATTTCGCAAGTAATTACTGTAGGAGAATCCGGGAGAGCAAGATTAATGAACGTAAGTTTCTGACTCACCGTTTTTATTTTCTGCAGTTCCTTCGCGATAGCAGGGTAGTCCAAGACTATGGAAGTCGTAATTGCGGCAATGCGAGACAGGTCGTCAGCGGCAGCATTTTCCTTCCCCTTGACATGGCGTATATCCGTTGAAAATTGTGAAATGAAGTCCAGGTGACGATGACGACGCGGAGTTTCCGTGGGCGATGGTGTGTTATGGAAAGCAAACGTAAGCGGCTTGTGGTCGGTGAAGATGGCGAACGATTGGCCTTCTACGAAGCGCCGGAAGTGCTCAATTGCCAGTTTAATAGCCAGTAGTTCTCGATCGAATGTGCTATATTTTTGTTGTGCCGGCGACAAAGCTTTTGAGAAGTATCCAAGTGGTTCAGGTTTGCCTTCTACTACTTGCAATAAAACTGCCCCCACTGCTGTGTTTGAAGCGTCACACATGAGACGTTGTTCCGCTTCGGGCAGTGGATGGGCTAGTGCAGTTGCTTCCGCTAGTGCGTTGTGGCAACGTTGGAAAGCAGCTTCTGCTGCTGTGGACCACGAGAGAAGCGAGCATTTGAGACAGCGGTATTTGATCCTCAGCTGCGTGTGGCAGGCAACGGTGGAAGAAATTAAGAGCTCCCAAGAAGCGGCGAAGTTCGCACACTGTCACTGGTTTCGGGAACTTTGAAATTGCCTTAGCAGTGTCGTCTGGTGCCCGTACGCCTGTACTATCAACATGGTACCCGAGGAACACGAGGGCGCTTTTGCCAAATTCACACTTTTCCATGTTAATAGTCATACCGTTGGCCTGGAGACGTCTAAAAATTTCTTCTAGATGTTCTTGCTGTTCTTCGGGTGAACTAGATGCGATGAGCATATCGCCGATGTACGTAAATGCATAATTTAAGTCTCCGAACACAGAATTAACAAAACGTTGTTGGGTTTGTGCTGCATTGCGTAAGCCAAAGGTCATACGTGTAAATTCGTACAACCCAAAAGGTGTAATTATAGCTGTTTTTGGAATGTCCTGTGGGGCCATTGGAATTTGGTGGTATGCACGGGCTAGGTCTATTCTGCTCAATATGGTTTTCCCGGCATGATTAGCTGAAAATCTGTTATCCGTGGCAGCGAGTATCGGTCTGACAGGGTTACGGAGTTAAGACGACGGTAATCCCCGCATGGGGAATGTCTCCGTTTTTCTTTAGAACGATGTGAAGTGGGCTAGCCCATGGACTCTGTGATGGGCGACAGATTCCAGCATCGATCATACGTTGAAATTCTATTTTGGCGAGTGCGTAGAATTTTGGTGGAATAGGCCTTGCGCGGCATGAGAGTGGTGGTCCTTTTGTTTCCAGATGGTGGCGGACATTGTGCAAAGGTTTGCAGGCGGATGAAAATGGAAGCGTGATTGATCTGTATCGTTTAAGGAGTTCTGCGTACTTGTGGCCGTGGTCAATGGAGTCTATGACGGTGTACAGTGGTACGGTGGTACAGCAGCACGAACAAACGTCCAACAAAACCTCCGGCGTAGGCCCAGGTCCACCTCCATTGTGACTGTTCCGTATGTACTGATGTTGCTGTAGACTGGTGGTAGGTTTGACAGCTAAAACCGAAATTGCAGCGCCGCTGTCAACTAAAAAGAGATGGCCAGTAACTTTGTGAGAAATAAAGAGACGACAAGACTTACCAGCAACGGAAGATGCCTCCACTAATGTTGCCGGCTGCCGTTTCCCTGCACGAATGCACAAGGTGGCAAGCATTTACGTGCTTCCATTGTTTTTCGGTGTGTCTCCACGCTCTCGACTCGCTTGACGTAAATGGCTGTTTGAACTGCTTCTTCTGGGCTGACGACGCTGTCGTATTTCTCTTTCCAGTAAGTCCAATCTGCGTTGTATACTGAGCAGTACACTGTCGCTAACCGATGACATTGGGCTTGACCTTGAAGATGGCTGATGTACGGCTGCTAGTGTGCTTGTTGAGTGACAGTGACCGATAACTTTGTCAGCAATTTGTGCGAGGTTATTTAAGTCGCCAGTGACTGCTGACAGTACTGCTCGTACGTGAGATGCAAGTTTGGACAGCCAAAGCTCTTGAAGTACTGCGTCCGGTGTACCTGAAGAACCAGAGAGATCTCTTATTGGGCGGAGTAGCTGCGAGCGCTGTGAGTCTCCCAAGTCAATGCCTTCGACCAGTCGCTGAAGTCGTCGTTCTTGGCTCTCTTCATACACTTGCATCAGTCTTGTTTTTACAGTAGCGTATTTATCCGAGGCTGGCGGCGATAGTAAAAGGTCGGAAACTTGCTCAAGATCTCGCCGCTCCAAGTTGGCGATGACGTATTGGTATTTCATGTCATCTGAAGGCCTTGAAGGAGCGAGAATGGCTTCGACTTACGCAAATCACAACGATGGACGGTCTCGCCAAAACTGGGGCAATCGCGCTGCGACTGATAGACCTGAGACGCTTGACTGTGTCGAGACTGGGTAAATATTTTCTTGATCTGGTTCTGTTGGTGCACTCCCCGCATGCGGGGTTGCCATCCTTTCCTCTTGTTTGTCGGTCATGTGAGATGGACGCTGATTAATTTGGGATGTGTTGTGGTGGCTATGTTGTGGCTATGTCCGCTTAGTGTGTTTTTTGTGTGTCTGGTGAATTATTGTTGTGAAACCACCACAAGCCAAAACTGAGCTTCGTCACTGAAAATGATTTTGCGATGAAATTCATCATCTTGGCGCATCTTCTCCAGAACCCAATCAGAGAACGTACGTCGCTTCAAATGGTCCATCGGTTTCAATTCTTGAGTCAGCTTGATCTTGTATGGGTGTAAACCAAGATCCTTACGCAAAATACGCCATAATGTGGTCTGAGCGATGCCCAATTCTTGAGAACGCCGTGGAATTGACTGATTTGTGTGTTACACATGGTCATAGTCCCCAACGTTTACCAAAAATTCTTTGGCATGCTTATGAATGCTCCTAATGCTTTGTTGGTTCTTTCGCTTCTATTGAGGTTACTGTCCAGGATGATTCGTAGATATTTAGCTTCCGATGAAAGCTGTATCCAAACACCGTTGATCCTAGGAACATTAAACTTTCTTGTGAACAACACTGGTTCGGTTTTTGATGAATTTGTCCCTTAACCGTTTTGTGTTGTCCATTTTACGAGTGTGTTTAAAGCCCACTCCAATAGTTCGCTGATCATTGGAAGAAGTTTTCTTCCCACCGGAATGACTATGTCGTCGTTCTGTTCGAAACTTCGAAGCCACAGAAGGGCACAAATCACTCTTCTTTGTGGAATTCTTCGGACCACTGTTTCCCCCAAATTCTGAATTGATACATAGTTCTGCTCTTTAGCATCTTCTGCATCCATTGTACTATCGTTGTTCCTACATAAACTTTGTCCAAGACTTTCCTTATGGATTCTGTGTTTACATTATTAAATGCTCCTTCGATATCTAAGTGGGCATAGTGTGCCTGCTCCTTATGGTATATATTCATTTATATGACCTCGTGTAGTGCCGTCTCTACTGGTTTTCCTGGAGTAAGGGTGTTGAGAAGCGTATAAAGTGTGCTTGTTGAGGTTTTGTCTTGAATGTTGATCTAGGATTCTCTTCTGTGTTTGTAACATAAACGAGGAGAGACTTATGGGTCTGTAATCCTTGGTTAGATCTTTCTGAAAGCCAATTTTACTACTTTCCAGTTGTTTGGAACGTACCCTACTTTTATACAACCGATAAAGATAATTTTAAGCCAAGGTATACTTACTTCCTTACCTATGTCCTATATCCCTTTGTGGGTCCTACAACGTCTCTACAACACCGACGCGCCATCGTGTGCGGTTTCTGGCAATGTGCCTCAGCTCACCCCAACTCTTTTCCAGTTGCCGTGCTTCCTTCTCGATTGTTCTACGCCATGTACTTCTAGGACCGCCGCGTACCCTGCCATGCTGCGTAAGCGGATTCCACTGCATCGCGTGGTTAACTATGCACCTGTCACCTTTTCGGAAATTGTGACCAATCCACTGCCACTTTCGTCGTTGTATGGTTGTGCCAATAGGTTCATGGCCGGTTCTCTCATAAAGCTGTTCGTTCGAGATAAGGTTTGGCCAGAAAATCCTTAAGATATTACGCAGGCACCTATTAACAAACGTTTGCATCTTTGTTATGGTAGTAGTGGTCACTCTCCAAGTGCCAACCGCAGACTTCGTTTTACCTATGGCCGGCTATGGATGTTCGGTTCCGCCATCGGTTGAGGCAATACTCCCAAGGTATTCGAAACTCTCTTCTTTCTCAACCGTTTGTCCAACAATGCATATCCGAGTATGAGTTGATGAGTTCGGTCCCAGGCTGATCATTTTTGTTTCAGCCGAGTTAATTTTCAGCCCAACGACGTCTGCTTCCCTCTCCACATTTGCTGTCATTTGGTGAAGGTCCATTATTCTGTGAGGTAGTAGGCGTACATTGTCAGCGTAGTCAAGGTGTTTGAGTTCAGATGTAAGAGTCCATCGAATTGCTCCATTTCCCATCGACAAAGCCGCATTTAGCACCTCGCTGATCACTAATAAAAACAATATTGGTGAAAGAATGCAGCCTTGCCGAACTCCTCTTTGGACATCGAATTCCTCAGACAGCTTTCCTCTGTACGTACTCATCAATAATTGCAATTAATTTATCTGGGATACCTCTCCTGCGCAAGGCACGCCAAATAAATTCCCGATTGACACTATCAAACGCCTTTTCGAAATCGATGAACAGCAGGGTGTTGATGTGATCGACACAGGAGGATCGATCTTTAATTCGCTCCAGAATAATTCTAGCTATTATCTTAGCCATAGCAGGCAGCACGCAGATGCCTCTCCAGTTTTCGCACTGCATTAGGTTGCCTTTTTTAGGGAGTTTTCATTCCCTTCTTCCACTTATCCAACAAGTGTGAGCAGTAGCTCAGCCGATGCAGTTGGCGCAACTCGAAAAAGCTCTGCGGTCTTACCGCCTTATTGGTTTTCAGTGCTTTGATCGCGGTAATGATCTCTTCCTTACTGGGGGTAGTGATGCGAATTCGGGAATTTCTATCCACGGACTCCTCAGTCTGACTTGGGTGCATATTGCTGGCGAATACTCGGTTCAAAACCGAAGCAAAATGTTCCTTCCATCTCTTGAGCTGATCCTCATCCGATATGAGCAACGAACCGTCTAGGCCTTTCACTGGGTGTTGAGTAGAGTTTCGGCCACCTATTAGTTCTTTGGTGATTCTGTAAACTGTTCTGTAGCCAGTGCATTAATGTAATTGCGCTTGTCACGCAGCACACTACACTGTACTTCTCTCATCTTCTTGCGATATAGGGACTCTAGCTCGATCCTTCCTGCTGCTGGAGTTGCTTCAATTCGAGTTCTAAGCTGTTTACGTTCGTCGATCCTTCTCCAGGTATCCTCGTAAAGCCGCGCCCTCTGTCTTCCCTATGTCTCCTTGCGATCGACAGCATACCAATGATCTTGTATGGTGGTGGGCAGTGAGCTGCTGATTGTTTCCCTTAGTTCTTGGCGCACTGTGGGATCTCTTAGTCGGTCGGTGTTGAACCTGGGCATTCTCGTGTCGTTAGATCTTCGAACGGCAGCAGTGCGTAATTGGACAGTCGCTATCATAGGATGGTGATCTCGTACCAACCCCATGTCCGCTCCTCTTCTGTTTCGGACGTCTAGAAGACAGGATTTTCACCCGACCAATAACGCATATTTTGCTTATTGACGAACCCATTGAGCCAAAAATGGGCTTCATCTTGGCGCATCTTCTCCAGAACCCAATCGGAGAACGTACGTCGCTTCAAACGGTCCATCGGCTTCAATTCTAGAGTCAGCTTGATCTTTTATGGGTGTAAACCAAGATCCTTACGCAAAATACGCCATAATGTGGTCTGAGCGATGCCCAATTCTTGAGAACGCCGTGGAATTGACTGATTTGGATCTGAACGGCAGCGATATTTTCGACACTTCGACCAACCCGTTATCTCACTGACACGGCAAGATCACACAACGAATATGTGAACTCAAATTTTTGCACTAAACTGGTTATTGCCTGTCTACTAGGGCGGAATTACGACCGAAAATTGGAGTTAACGCTCTTAAAGTTGCAGTCACCGACTCCGAATTTCTGTAGAAAATTTTTATAATTTGCAGACGTTGCTCGTTCGTGTACTTTACCATGTGCAAATGTTGAGTTTACTGAATAAATTGACAGTGACAGTTTGATGATTAGTGAAAGAGTGCGTTCACAAATTAAATTCAAAGTTGTCAAGTCCCTATTGGAAAACCCTTTACAACTTAGTGCTCCATACTTATATGGACCTCATTGGGACGGTTAAAATCGACTCCGATTGTGGAAATTGAAAAACTGTCAAACTGTCGAATGCAAAAATATTTGCTTCTGGACAAGCCTCCAGTCGTACTCTTTGCGGTACAGACCTCAAAAAATGTTTTCCTTCTTTCAGTGAACTGCGCAGAACAGTAAACAGGTGCTCCTCACATGGAAACAGACGAGTAAACCACTTCGATACGACTCTCCTTCGAAGCCTCGTACGAAACCTTGAACATAAACTCCATACACCAATTGTCGTAAAAGGTATTAAAGCAGGATGAAGGCACTTAGAATACTGTTTGTGTAAGTCTAGTTCTTTCTCGGAACTTAAACCTTCGTACACATAGCAAATATATCCCAGCAACCACAATACCAACTCAACGTTTCCTGGATTGGAAGCCTGCTTTTGAGATTTTTATTAGAAAAAATGTTCAACCAATGTGGAAGTTGGCAAAAGGTGTATCCGTGGTGAAGATTTGGTTCACTCTTAAGCATTCTATACGGATGAACTAAAATAAGCTTTCTCAAAAAAACAGACGTATGCAATTCTTTGTTAAACAACGTTTAAGGTATCTGCATCCTTTATGGATATCTAACACCCTGTTAAGGTGGTCAAAGAGACTACGGTGCGCATTAAAACAAAAAAACCCCGCCGGCTATCAGTCGTTCGCAGATCTCCGAGGAGAATAGATGTGTCTCGGCTTTTCCTAAAGTGAAAAAAGTGAAAAAATAATTGGTAACAAACTATATTAGTTGACTCGGTAGTCAAGCGGTTAGCGGCGTCGGTCATCAAATCGTGGGACGTGAGTTCGGTCCCGGGCCAAACTTGGAACTTTTTTTTTTTTTTTTGGCTCAAATTGTGAAAACAAATTGCTTCAAAACAAAAAAAAAATAAAATCACGCAATGGATGGTGGAGAGCACTCCGCTCTTCCCATAACGGGAGTTGGAAAAGGCAGTAATAGTGTTGCCAGTGCCGTTAAAGCCATTAAAAGAGGGGGAGTTTGAAAACCCCCCTAACCTAAGAAAAAAAAGAATAAATGCCGTTGAAACAGCAGATGAGGTCCGTTATGAGGGGGGCAATAACAACTTTGCCTCTCTAGCGTCATCCGAATCGGAAGATGAGGAGGAGCAAATGAAGGAAATCAACATCAGCATACAAAAGCTGACAGAGAGAGTGCTTGCTATCAAGCAAAGGCAAACTGCACGCAGGCAGAGGGAGCAACTAGAAGTAGAGAGCTCCCAACATCAAAAGCCACAAGAGCAGAAACAACAACTACAGCAACAACAAAACCAGCAGAAGCAGAAGCAACAACTGCAGCAAACAATACAGCAGCAGCAGAAACATCAACAACAACAGAAGCAACAGCAGCAGCAACAGAAGAAGAAGGAGAAGGTGCCTCCTATCAACACCTTTAAATTAGAGGTAAATGAAACCAAGGACCTGTGTAAGTTGGTCATTGGTGTTAAGAATAATTCAGCAATATTTATTAGTTATTCTATGCCCTAGACACCAACTTGTTTGCAATCTCTTGTTCTCTTTTGTAAGCTACATACGTTACATATACCAAATGCTTATCATGTATTTTACTGTGTTCTAAATGAAGTCTATCAAAATTAATAAACACTCACTCTAGTTTTGTACTCCACACGGGACAGTCGTTTCATTTTGACAATTGGTAATAATTTTAATATTAAGCGATTGGGGAACGATCGCCATGCCATCCACTGTAATACAGTGGAGGGCTACGCGAAAGTGAAAGAGCTCCTAAAAGAAACGACGACGGAGCACTTCTCATTCACACCGAAGTGTGAAAAGCGGCAATCTATGCTGCTGAAGGGACTGGAACCGTCATCTAATCCTGAGGAGATCCTGGCACTGTTCAAAGAGAAGGAGTGCGAAGGACTCAAGTTTGTAGGGGTAAAGCCATTTACCACAGCTAGAGCTAGGCGGAAGAAACGGAGTCTGCCGTTCTTCCTGGTGCAACTCAGATCCGAAAGCCGTCTGGATAGTCTAAGGAGTATCAATGTCCTAGACTACCAGGTGGTTCACTGGGAAAAACTAAAAAGGAGCGAAGGCGTTATACAATGCGTTCGCTGCCAGAGGTTCGGGCACGCCGCGTCGAAGTGCCAAATGCAGCCTCGATGCGTGAAGTGCGCAAAGAACCACAGTTCCGAAGAATGTCTTCTGGGTGTTGACGGAGCATCCGATAGGTCGCAGCTCTCGTGCGTGTTATGTGGAAATGTGGGACACACCGCAAACTATCGGGGTTGTCCTAAGTTCGCTGACATTAAGAAAGCAAAACTGGCTCGGCAGCAGAAGGTGGAGGTCAAACGTTCACCTGTCAGATTTCAAACACCAGCCGTCACGTCCCAAATTTCCTACGCCCAAATGGCGTCAGGGAGGGGGGCTACGGTACAGCAAGCGACTGTTGCTTCTCCGGCGCCAATTCCGAGATCAACGGAAGCTGCACCTAACATGCTGGCTATCTTGCTCGCAATACAAGGGCAGATGGCTCAGCTGCAACATCAGGTACAAGAACAGGCCAAGCGGGTGGACCAGATCTATGCGCTGCTGCCGGGCCTAACGCAACACATGTCGTAATGGGTACGCACATGGTGGAGCAAACTTTGAAGGTCCTTGCGGTGTTTAAATTGCTACAAGACCGAACTCCTGATGTGCTTTTCGCTAGCGAAACCAAGCTAATCGATAAGAACAAACTGGAGTACAATAATTATATTATTAGAAGAAGAAATCGGCCCAGATCCAAACGTGGAGGCGGTGTCGCGATCTTCATTAAAGAAGGTATAAAATTTCACAGAGTGTACAAGGGCAGGTTCCGGGTGTTGGAGGCAGTCGTCATTTACATCCCGCTCCGCAGTGGAAAGCGGCTGTACTTGGCCTCTGTTTATGCACCTGAGGCTTCACAATCCCCCCTATTCATTACAGAGCTCGACACGCTTTTTCGACTTCTAAGGCTGGAATCGGGGGAGAATTATTTTATAATCGGCGGGGATTTCAACGCTAGACACAGAGATTGGGGAAATAATTTGCCAAATACTAGAGGGAACCTACTACTCGATTGGTGGGGCCAGCACGATGTCATGTACAGACTCGGTCTTAAAGCGACGGATAACCCGTCGTTTCCCAGAGGCGGGTCTTATTTGGATCTACTGCTGTACGACGAACGTATACGACTGACAGGTACGAATTTACAAACGCTAAACTGTTTGCGCACATTCGTGTATGACAGCGACCATTGCGGTTTTAGCACCGAAATTACGGTTCCCAACGAAATTGCGGAATTGGAGGAGTTTGTCCAAAGATATTCTTTCAACTACAGTAAGGCTCGATGGACACGCTTCTCCGCAACCTTGACAAGAACACTCTCCTCGAACACGCTCCACCCACCGTCCAATAGGAATTTGTCAAACGAGGAGATCGACAACTACCTGAAACAAATGGACGAGACAATTAAACAAACTATGGACACTACAATACCGCGGTATCGACGTACGACTAACGAAGACCTGTTCCGCAATCCTACTATTGACGCACTGCACCGACAGAAAAGTAGACTTCTGTCAAGACTCAAAAACTTGTACAGACAGTTAACTGACAGACAAGACCCGGAGATTAGGACACTGAAGTCGTCGATTAAAAATATTGAAACGCTAATGAAAGAGAATTACAGAATTTCTGTAAGTTTGTACTGGAACAACAAGGTTCGGGCTGTAAACACCAGCAACCCGAATATGTTTCCGCAAATAAATAAACTATTTCGGAGAAGAAATCAAAACGGCCTTCAGTGTCTTAAAATAGCCCGGACAACAGACAACGAACGGTTACTGACAATAGCAGGTATCAATCCAAATAAGGCCGCTGATGATGACGACTTTTTTGTGATCGAGGATCCGCAGGAGAAGGTTGAGACCATAGGGGCGACTTTCCAGGAAGTATACAAGGCCATTGATACCATTGGCCCTAATTACGACCTGGACAATCGCGTCTTGGTGCACGACTTCTGCATTCGAAATGAAATAGGGAACTGGCGATCCGAGCGCTCTGGTTTCACCCGGTTCAGCGACGAAAATACGGCCAATAATGTCATTGCCAGAGAGGGTGACCTACCCCCGTTCATTTCGAAGGAAGAACTCCGTGAGATCTTCGACACAATCAGGGCTAAGAAATCAGTGGGGACCGATGGTATTCCGAACATCGTGCTTCGACATCTTCCTCTAGAAGCGGTGGACATTTACACCACCCTGTTTAATAATGCAATGAATAATGCACATTATCCAGCGCATTGGAAAACGGCGGTGGTTCAACCTATCCCCAAAAAGGGGAAGGATATATCCAATCCGGCGAATCTCCGGTCGATAAGTCTCCTTCCGAATATCAGTAAGGTTTTTGAAAAGGTAATCAATAGAGCTCTGTCTAGGTGGGCTGAGGACAAACATATAGTTCCGGATAACCAATTCGGTTTTAAGGCGGGACATGATATCTCACATGCCGCGTCTAAACTGGTTTCTGATATCCAATGGAACAAAGGCAAGAAACAGTGCACTGGTGCCTGCCTTGTTGACTTGGAGAAGGCCTTCGACACCGTATGGTTAGAGGGTCTTTTCTATAAGCTGACTAGGCTGGGTATCAGTAAACCACTCTTGTACATTCTCTATAATATGCTAACCAACAGGCAGTTCATCGTGAAAAATGGCGATGTGAATTCTGTTGGAATATTTCAAATTAAAAATGGTCTTCAGCAAGGCGCGGTCAATTCCCCGATCCTATTCAACATTTATACAAGAGACGTGATAGGTTCACTTCCCCATACTATTGCGTACGCAGATGATTTGATAGCGTACAGAACAGGTCCAAAAATCGAGGTCACGTGACTTCGATAAGATAAGACGATTTTGCGATGACTGGAAGTTGAAAATCAACTTTCAGAAGTCGGAAACCATTCTCTTTAGGACGCCGTTGTCTAGGGCCTCAAGGGATACCAGAAAAAATTGGCGAAGATTCTCGATCATTGGACAACACGGGCAGCCTCTTGCCTGTCGAAATGTAGTCAGATACCTTGGAATCTGGCTAGATCAGTTTCTGTATTTTGGCAAAAATGTAGATGCTGCTCTGGCCAGAGCTAGAGGTGCTTTTGCCCTTACAACCTAACCTAATACGAGTGTACAACTTCGTAATTAAGCTGACTCGAAGGCACATTGCAAGAGCAATGACCTCGACGAATAACCTGATATCTGGAGCTTACTACCCCAATTACCTTTACCACGAGAGTGTGCGCTCTGACGGCTTCGTTCCACCGGAAGCATTCCTCTACCTAGATCAGAAAGGGTTGATCCAGGATAGATCAGCGGTGCCGTTAATCTTCCATGTTGCTCGAACAGCTGGGGACAGACGACTCAACTACAACAGAGACGTCGCACACAGCAGTGTGGATCGCCTCAGGTTCAGTAGGGCGGTGGGGAATCGCGATAATAGGGATGTCGTTCGGCAGCACCAGCATTTCTGGTGGTTGAATGATGGGGAAGATGTTTCGTCGTCGTTTCCGTCAATTACGGACCAGCCTCACTAATGATGCAGAGCTGACCAATTTATTTGCTCAGTAAATAGCGATGGCCAGCTTACATAGGTTTAGGTTAGCATTTAAGTAATATATACGAGTACATATATTTTTTTTTTTTTTAGGACGTTGGGACAACGCGTTGTCCATCAAGTGGCCCTTGTGAAGCAATCGGTTCACCCTGGGACCGCATCCGCATTACTTCAGGGTGATGGCTTCCTTGTTTTGTACTCCGCTGTCTGTCGTACATCCTCCATCCTCGTTCGAGCTTAGGGGTTCCGTTAAATGTCTTTTACATCTAAATCTCTCATCTCAAGTGAAAGTTATCAAAATCTGTCTTTTTTTGCCGTAGTATTCCTTCGATATACCAGTTAACTTCGTTTGATATCATTTTTGGAACAATATTTTGGATAGTTAATGAGCCGGTTTGTTGCTCTATTTCTACCTTTTTGCCGTGCCATTTTGTGCAATTGAAAAACGTGGGTTCCGCGTCGTCGGTATCAGAGTCCCCGTAAATGCAGTGAGAGTTTTCGGTTTTTCCCATCTTATGTAAATATTTTCGGAAGTACCCGCGGCCAGATAGAAGTTGTGTTACATAGTAATTGACTTCACCGAAACGTCTTTGCAGCCAGATGTCCAAGTTTGGTATTAGCTGTGCCGTCCATCGTCCGTATGGCTCGTTTTGCCACCTTTGCTGCCAAGTTTGCATGATTTCCTCCCGGATTTCCTGTGTCGACAGCTGGTTTTCTTCTGGGCCTCTTTGTTGCCATTTCTTTTTTCGTTCAAATACCAGCAGATCAATTGGTATGGTTCCACTGATAACCATTACCGCGGCTTCGGAAATGGTGCGATAAGCCGATGCCACGCGTAAAGCCGCCGTTCTTTGAACGGAGCTGAGCACTTTTCGTCGATGTTTTGCTTGTATTGCGTCTGCCCATATTTCACATCCATACAGTAAAATTGCTTCTGTTGTTGCCATTAACAATTTTCTCTTGTGTGCACTTGGGCCCCCAGTGTTTGCCATAAGCCTTGCCAGTGAAGTCGTGGCTTGAGCTGCCTTCGAAGCTGCATGTTGAATCTGCGCCCAGTATGTCAGTTTAGAGTCCAGTCTGATTCCTAAGTACTTAATGGACTTTTCTGTTTTAAAGATATCGAACTGCGTGGTCATTGGAATTTCGACAGGTATATGCTTTTTGGTCAGTATTAGCAATTCCGTTTTTTCCATGGCTAATTTTAGACCGTGGTCGGTTATCCAGGCTTGTGTCCTTATCATGACCTGATTAAGCTTTTTCTGTGCTTCCTGAGTGTTGCGGGCTGTTATTACCGCGGCGATATCATCAGCATATCCTACGAGAAACGTATCTTCTGGCATGTCCATACACAGTATCTCGTCGTATTGTGCATTCCAAAGCTCGGGGCCTAGAATAGAGCCTTGAGCCACACCCGAAGTTATCTGTTTACAACGAGGTCCATTGTTCGTTTCGTAAATAAGTGTCCTATTTTGAAAGTAGCTGTTAATTAGATTTAAAAGATAGGCTGGAATATGAAATCGCCTCTCCAGTGTTTCGATTATATCGCTCCATCTTGCACTATTAAAAGCATTTTTCACATCTAAAGTGACTAGCAAGACTATTCGTCTAGAGTAATGATTGCCGCTCTGGGCCGACTCTACTGCTTTCACTACTTCTTCTAAGGCTCCTAATGTCGATCTTCCTGGTCGAAAGCCATACTGTCTATTCGATAAGCCGCCGGCTTCTTCTATAGCTTGTGCCAGCCGCGGTTTTATCAATTTCTCAAACAATTTTCCGAGTGTGTCCAATAGACACAATGGTCGATATGAAGACGGTGCTCCGGAATCTCCTTTACCTTTGTTTATTAGCACTAGTTTCTGCACCTTCCACACTTCCGGGAAAACTCCTCTTGTCAAGCAGGCGTTGTACATTTCCAGGAGTAACTGTGGACGTTCATTTGCAATTATTTTAAGAACTTCGGAAGGTACTCCGTCAGGGCCAGGTGCTTTCCGATTTTTCATGCTGTGGATGGCTTTTATCAGTTCATCTTCCGAGAGCAGTGGTGGGTGCTCATTTTCTAGTGGTATAGTGTTGACAGGTCTCCTGATTTCATGAGTTGGGAATAGTTCATTTACGATTCTTTGCATCTTTTCTTCTGGCAGATTAGGCGTTTGTGTCCATATGCTAAGTTTTTTGTTAACGATTTTTTTTCTTAGCCTTAAGTATACAGTATAAATACTTCTAAATAAAATGTTAATAAAGTCGAAAGACATAGTATAAGAATTTAGAGTAGCTTAGAGCGCCTGTGTGGGGCCAGTAAGTTAGTATAAGATTGTTAAGTAATTTTAAGTTAGCATTTAAGCATTTTTTGTTAGTATGTAAGAGTTAGTGATTAAGAATATAAAATGCATTGAAAACTGAAAAAAAAAACTAACCCCGCCGGCTATACCTTAACTGATTTATAATTTCCAAAGTGTGCAACCTAGTTAAGTACCGCACAAGATCCTTTGTCATACTCAGTTAAGTGTGCCATAAAGAAAATGAGCATTCTTCAAATATTTAACTAGGCAAGCATCCGCAGCTACAGTTATAATTTTATTGCTTAATTGTTCATAATAAATTTTCCCAAGAAAACCAATTCACCCTCAGGTAGTATAACCCAAAACCTTGGAAGGATATTCACGAAAACTAAATTAATTCGTGCGTCCTCGTTCCTCTTTTGCTGAAAGAAAAATTGCAAAAACTAGGGATACACTCGTCCCGTTTACGAGTGAATACATTCCTACACAAATGCACGTGATATATGTGTAAGCATTTGAAAAGATGTACCTGCTGCGATTGTCCATCGAATTGTTCTTCGTCCTTAGAAAAGCCAAGAAAAGTAATGATGATAACTTTACGACTGTCCATCAGGATAGAATGCAATGCCATTGTTCAAATGTTCCGCATAGACCATAGCTGCCAAAACAATAGCGCACCGGTAGCTAAATGCATTTGATTCGATGAGCACGTATCCTCCATTCGCAAGAGTATGGGGTACCAGTACTCGTACACGTATATGCAAAGCAAACCTCATCCGCAAAAAACAAATATCTTTAAACAAAAACAGAAAGAAAGTACGAATGCGAAGGGTGTCCGCGAACGAGTAGGTGGGCAAGGATTAACCGCATTCGCAGTCATTGTGCGGTTAGGAAATCATTGTTTTTCTTTTAAATCCGCATCCTGTAATATATCCAAGTAGTATACTCGTAGTAGTGGTGGTAGCAATAACATTTGTGCTAGCAGCTTAACGCTCTAAAGGCCTACCTCGCCGGCATAAATCACTGACCCTAATTTTAGCTTCAACGCTTAGTGCATTTCAAAAAGAAACAAAAGAACATGATTATCTGTTTATGGCAGAGAGCACAAGCCCCGGTTGCTCTAAATCTTCCCAGAAACTGTGATTAGAAGATCACCTTTTTAAAAATGGCTCAAACCGTTGAATTCTTAATTTTACAGCGACAAGGGTTGCTATTTGTGCTGATGATTGTTGTATTTTGACTGTGACCTGACTGTGCTACCTGTGACTGTTTGCAGATAGAAAACGCAGCTTATTGCAAATCACTATCTCATTTCGGGAATTTTTATTCATAAACTAGAAATGGACTTAACTTGTTAGCCCACACACTCGTAAGGGTGTCACTTTAATCACCCATATGCGAGGATTATGGCAATAAAACCTCGAACCCTTACGCCGTAGTTTAACTCCTTGACATACGAGTAATTGAGTTTCGTAAAGGAAAGGAGGCAGAACAATTCACTTATTCACTGGAGTTTTTCAAATTTTCTTATCATATACGAGTATGTGCATGTGCATGTGTATTTTATAATTGAATCCAGTTTTGTTCGATAATTAATTCGTACTAGAAAGTGTGTACCTGCGTGTGATTTGTGCTTGTGCTTATATGGGATACTCGTATTTTGATGAGAAAATGTGATAATAGTGAGGCTGTTGTCATAAGATCATTTGAGGATATTAATGCTCTTCAAGCACAATAATATGAACGATAGCTGTGATCTTATGTGCGACAGCCCCACTATTAAAACCATACGTAATAATTTAGAAAGCTATTTTAAATGTTAATCAGATGGCATATCATTTTTCGTTTTACATCAAAACATACGCCAAAACTTCGACTTATTGATGGTGAATCTAGAAGCTCTCGTTAACCTGCCTGACATAGTATTTGTTTCTGAAATTTGGATCTACTCTTGCGAGAGTGGAGACTACCATATTCCAAACTATAATTTTTTTCCTAATACGAATGATACGTACTCTGTCGGTTGAGTGGGAGTATTTATATCAAACTTGTATGAGTGTGATGTAAAAACTTTTAATTTAAAAAGCGCGGACGTCATTGAAGTTCAGTTTCAGTTTTTTCAGTTTTCAATACATTTTATTTACTTAATCACTAACATTAATCACTAGCATTAAACAATTTCAATCCAAACAACGAGTCCTTTAAAACTATTTGTGTATACCCGTTTGCAAGAGGTAAATTTTAGAGTCTTTCTAGAGCAATTTAGTGAACTTCTAAAGGATAAAAGTACCAAGAAGGAGACTTAAATATTGATATATCAAAAAGTACTGGTGATTCTTATAATTATTTACTTTTATAAGAATTATTAATCGACTTACTAAATCTTACGAAAGCGTAGATTGCATAACAATTCCTTATACAGGATGTCTACTGAGATATTAGATTACAAAATCACTGATCACTGTATAATGAATTTGAGCATGGAATACTTCAACTTAAACAAAGCCAGTAGGTACATACCTTTTCCTATTAAACAGAAAATAAGCCACGAAAAGCGTATATTTGAGTCGTGGGAACAGGTCTACGACACCTTTTTCAGAGTCTTACAAAGCTACATCAAACAATCTACAAAGACTCTGGGTGAACCACAAAATGGTTCTAAACAAAAGCGACTTACACCGTGGATTAGTGAGGGACTACTTAGCGCAAATAACATAGAAAAATGTTTTGCGAAAGAATTGTATAAGCCACCCTCATGACAGGAGGCTGAAACAAAAATATAATAAACCGAGTAAGAAGCCACACAAAAGTCAGGATAAGTATTATTTTGATAAGTTTGAGAAGTATCGAAGGATTGGAAAGTTGTAAGACAGTGTAATTTGAAACCTTGTGCTCCTGAAAGTCATTGCATGTACGACTCAAGTCCGGAATTAATTGATGACATCTCCCAAAGTAATAGCTTTACTTTTGAGACTATAGCCTCGTTTGAAACTTACAAACAAATAAATAGTCTCGACAATAAATGCTCCTGTACATCTGATGGCGTCACCAATACATGTTCTCCTTAAACGAATTGCTCCATCCATTGTTGACATCTTAGCTTAAATTTTCTGGTATTTTCTAATCTGCGTTAAAAGTTGCTGAAGTATTCAAAAAAGTTTATCCAAAACTCAGACCTTTTTCATTACTTTCAAAATTAGCAAAACTTTTTGAAAAAATTATGAAAGATGGTTTTACATCTTTTCTGAACCGAAATAAATACGAGTATTTTCAAAACGACGAGTTCGGATTTCGTAAATCCACTGAAGACGCCCTATTAGAATTATGTAGCAAAACATATTATCGTTTTAATGATGGCAATAGCGCTGTAACATTATTTATTAATATATAAAACCAAAGCAGGTTTTCGGAGTGAGAGGAGGATCACAAAGAATTAAGCTTACTGGTACTCCTGGTAAAGTGATGAGAATAACTTTAGGTGTACCACAGGGCTCTGTTTTAGGTCCATTTCTGTTTCTCATCTATGTGAACTCGATACCTAAGAAAATATTTTGCAGCAGCACTACAGCTTTTGCTGATGATGGAACGCTGACATTTATTAATGCAAATCAATAATAAATCTCCATTATGCCTTGCAAATCTTAAGCCAATGTGAACTCTTAATTAGCGACAAAACTAAGGTTATGGTTTGCAATATAAAAGGTGTTGATCTGATTGACCGTAATGTATTTTCCACTCAACTAAATGTGCTAAATACACTTTTTTTAATCAAACTTGTGGTGGGGTTGACTTTGATGGAAATGCTTCTTGCACTGTAAATTGTTTTAAAATACAAACTGTTGACGGTTTCCAATATCTAGCGGTTTTATTAGGTGAGAATCTAAATTGGAAGCCGTACGCAGCGGAGTTGAAGGGTATATGACGTCTGTTACACGCAGTATTTTTAGGTTTAAGTCGTAGTGCTCAGAAAAGGTAGCACTCGTGAATGAAGACAATTCGAATACTATAGACAGACGGCAATGCCATGCTAACTGATTTTTGTTTATAAAGGGTATTTTCTTTTAGAGTTTTGTTTTTTAAACTGGCAACACTGTTTTTACAGATTGTCAATTTGACAGTTGAAAGTTGATTTGTGGTTAGTACGTTGTGCCATTTTACGATGAATAGATTAACGCCAGAACAATGAGTGCAAATTTCGGTTCGCCAAACTTATCGTGCGCTACGTCTAGTTTGAGCAAGTTATTCGGAACACGATGAATGGTGAGCTCTAAGAGCAGAAGAGGGGGGAAGAACATCGGGTTCTCCAGAAGAAGAGATATCCAAGATATTGAGAGCTTGTACTGCAGGAACCAAATTCGGAAGTTTTACCAAAGAACGTGTCAAAGCAAGATACCGGCTTTCTTTCTTGATGAAGGAAACGTTGTACTAGGTTCATAGTTGGTGCTGAGAATATGGTAAAACCTTTTCTGCACAGTTTGCCTGATCCACAAGAAAGGACACCCGCCGACTCTAGAGGTGTAAGTCTCATCAACATCGCATACAAGATCTTACCTGCCACATTGTGTGAACGTCTGATACCCTTCCCCAACAACTTGATTGGTCCCTCTTGGTGTGGTTTCAGACAATGAAAGGCTACAATCGACCATATCT
The DNA here is from genome assembly GCA_949129095.1 of Volucella bombylans. Lineage (NCBI taxonomy): Eukaryota > Metazoa > Arthropoda > Insecta > Diptera > Syrphidae > Volucella > Volucella bombylans. Next base: position 181,677,838 of record OX422143.1, on the reverse strand, counting down.
TCACACTCTGGCAGATCCTGGTAAAAACTGAAGAAGTCCAAATCGATATCCACCATCTTTTTATCGATTTTAAGACCGCATATGACACCATTTATAGAGACAAGCTATAGAGAGCCACGTCTAGGTTTGGCATCCCAGCCAACCGACTGGGTATGACTACACTTATGATGCCAGAGCATGTGTTAACTTTTTCAGAAAATGGGACAGAGAGAGAAAGAAAGATGTTTGGGCTCAGTGATTATTTCGCTCCATGGGTGGCATCCAACATTTAATGGGCAGACCAAATTAGTACTTGTGGCTGAAAAAAGTCTTTCGGCCATGGCTCGAACCGCCCGTTTGCGAAGCCAATACACTACCACTTGAGGTAGGTCAATGTCGGTAACGACTTAACCCAGATCTTCGATGTCGAAAAAGGGGCCCCCACTCAATTATCAAGGATTCGCCCATCAATGACGTTGTCTAATAATGAACGGAGGCGGGTATCTAGAGAGTCCAATATCTGACTTTCGTAGCTTACGCAGCCATTCAAACTTTGTTGTAAATGTCCCTGCTTTTCGCACTACAAATTACAGAAACTTTTACTCCATTGTTTCATGCAAACTATTTAACACTCTGCCCTTAGAAATTCGATCCATAAGAAATTTGTCCGCATTCACTAAAGTAGTTAAATCATGGCTTCTTAGTTTTAATCATCATGAAATCGAAACTCTACTAAGTTATCCAATTTAAAATATAGTAAAGTAAATAAATAAAAATGATTTGCTTATTTGCTCAACTATATATTTACCTATTTCTGCCATTTACATTCAATTTTGTATGTAAGCGCTTTTAATTTGTTAAAGATTATTTTTTTCTTCTTTCCTCTTTTTCTTGAATTGAACTTCGGTTTTTCTACCTTTGTACACCCCAAAGAAAGTAATTTTTTTTTTTTTTTTTTTATAATGTGGCATCGTCTCTATTTTTCATAAATAAAGGTGTCACTAACTATTCTATATGTACATATCATATGAATAAAGAAATTTGAATTGAATTGAATTGTTGTTTGTCGACCTGGTAGATAAATGGACTGGACTCTCAACTCACGTAGTAAGACCTTGCTGTCACAAGTCCTTTTCGAATAAATCCATAATGGACTTGTGAGTCTCTAAATGGGAAAGAAGATCAAAATGTATCTACAAACTCATGACCTAAATAAAGCGTCAACCGACGAAGAAAAGACTTCAGCTCAACAATTCTTGATGGTTTGAGAACAATCTGGAGAAAAATATTAAATGTGAAGTATACTCTATCTCCTTGGAAGAGTTCGATCATCATCTTTCAGCTGAAAGTTCATGTTCCAAAAATTGCATCAGGGATTTTTGATTGCAGTTTCCCACTAATTATTTTCGAATTAACTCGATGGCATAACGCCCATTCGAAATATCAAGTTTATGAAGTGTGTTTTTTTTTAGAGATATACAAATTCAATATCAAATAAAATACTTAAAGCGAATGTTAATGTCTATGATATTAGTTTTATTTAATAGATAATTTTATGCCATTTATGTATAAGTATAACATCGGGCATATACGGCGCCACAACAATTGTAAAGTCCAATTTTTGACTTTATCGAGCAACTGGGGCCGTATATCATCAATAACACGGCGAATGTTGACTTCCAAATCGTCCAACGTCTGTGGTATATCGGCATAGACTAGCGACTCCCCATACCCCCAAATAAAGTAATCTAAAGGTGTGTGAGATCAGAGGATCGTTCACAAGTCCATTACACGAGTTTATGCGCTATGTAAATGTATCCCGTGTGACACGTCTGTCACGTCAATGCCATTCAACTTAGGAACGAAGAAGTCAGAAATCAAGTTTTCATAGCGCTCTCCATTGACGGTACCATTCTCCCCGGCATCGTCATTAAAGAAATATGGGCCGATGATTCCACCAGCCCATAAAGCACACCAAACAGTGAGTTTTAAAGGTTGTAAGGGCGTCTCGACAAAGGCTTCTGGGTTTTCTCCGTTTCAAATTCGGCAATTTTGATCCAATGGTCCTGATCGAAGAACAAAAATTCACCGAACCTACGACGCATATAATGGTCACGCGGTTTCAACTCTTGCACAAGCTGGATCTTATAAGCTTTTAAGCTAAGATCTTTCCGTAAATCTGCTACAAAGTGGATGGGCATAGCTCCAATTGCTGAGCACGATGGCGAATCGACTCATTTGGATTCTACTCAACACTGCGCTCCACAACGGCAATAACTTCTTCTGTTCGAACTGTTTGTCGTCTTTGGGTATCCACTAGAGTGTACGTGGTGCGAAAACGATTCATCGTGTTCCAAAAAACTTGGACGGTTTTGTCGTGGCGTAAAATGGACGTAGAGCACGATAAGTTTGGCGAACCGAACCATGGTTTTCAAAATAAGTTTACACAATTTGTACGCGTTGTTCTCGCGTTAATCTATTCATCGTAAAATGGCAAAACAATCAACAACACAAATCAACTTTCAACTGTCAAATTGACAATCTATAGAGACAGTGTTGGCAGCCTAAAAACCTCTAAAAATAAAAGACCATTTGGAAATGATGGAGGCTGAGTTATATGATACATTTCAGGGTGAGCCTGGGTTTCAACTAATAAGCCTCTCTAGTTAGCCCGATCATTTGTTTACTGCTTCCAGCTGCGCATTCCAAGTCGGTTGAGTTCGAATTCTACTTATGCGCGCGTTGTGTTGTTCCTCAGGGTCAGATTCGAAATCCCTACGGGCCGGAGCATTGGTGTCCATTCGCTCTACATGTCCTAACCATCTCAGGCGAATGATGCACAGTTCTCTGACTATGTGGATGTCGCTGTACAAGTCGTCGTATAGTTCGTTGTTGAATCTTCTCCTCCAATCTCTCGAAAAGACTGAGAATATATTCATCCGCAATGGGTTCATGCTTCTGCGCCATAAAATAGGACTGGGATGATCAAGGTCTCCTTACTTTTTTGAGTAGTAATTGCTTCCTTAGCCCAAACAAACTGCGATTGGGAAGAGTGATTTTTCGTTTTATTTCTGCTGAGGTGTTGTTGGCGGAATTCATAGAACCAATTGTGACATTCTGTCAATTCGTCCCTTCTTGGTGACAGCATATCCTTGGCTTTGCTCTCATTTACTGCTGACCCCATTTTGGCAGCTTCCGTTTAAATACCAGCGAACACAACGCTGACAGCCCGCTGAGTTCTCCCAATTATGTCGATATCATCGTCGTACGATAGTAGTTAGTAGTTGCACAGACTTTTGAAAGATTGTGCCTTCAGTGTTTGCTTGTGAGTTCCGTCACATGATAGCGCGTCACCTTGTTTAAAGCCTTTTTTGACATAGTATCTGATTTTTAACGTAAACCACCTGTCATGGAGACTTATGTTTACGGGATGCCCATACACCCATGGGGGCAAGAATGCGCCTTCCCATCGCTCTGCCACCTTCCTGAGATACCGATTCGGAACTGTGTTGCCGGCACAAGTTCCACTCTTGGTATAAGTCGAGGCCGACCTAAAACCTCTTACTGCTCTTAGGGTCGTAGCACCCAGTACTTATTGCAACTCTACATTGGATCAACCAAAGGAAGACCCTTCCCTCGACTTTGGGCTTAAACCACAACCACCATAATGCTCCCACAAGGGGGCCTACCTCTTCAAGTCAGGCCCGGACCGAGATCCAAGTGGGCTCCTGACTCCCATGGAACAGTGATTTAAGTCCTGGTAGGGACTACCGGTGGTCCAGCCGCCAACAAGACCTATGACCGGCGTCATCTGAAGATGTTTACGATAACACCAGTACTTTGCTCTGCCCCCGTTCATTATTAGACAACGTCATTGATGGGCGAAGCCTTGATAATTGGGTGGGGTCCCCTTTTTCGACATCAAAGATCTGGGTTAAGTCGTTACCGACCTTGGCTTACCTCAAGTGGTAGTCTATTGGCTTCGCAAATGGGCGGTTCGAGCCGTGGCCGAAAGACTTTTTTCAGCAACAAGTACTACTCGTAATTTCGTCTCCCCATTAAATGTTGGATGTCACCCATGGAGCGAAATAATCACTGAGCCCAAACATCTTTCTTTCTCTCTCTGTCCCATTTTCTGAAAAAGTTAACACATGCTCTGGCATCATAAGTGTAGTCATACCCAGTCAGTTGTCTGGGATGCCAAACCTAGACGTGGCTCTCTATAGCTTGTCTCTATAAATGCTGTCACATGCGGTCTTAAAATCAATGAAAAGATGGTGGATATCGATTTGGACTTCTTCAGTTTTTACCAGGATCTGCCAGAGTGTGAAGATATGGTCGGTTGTAGCCTTTCATTGTCTGATACCGCACCGAGAGGGACCAATCAAGTTGTTGGCGAATGGTTTCAGACGTTCACACAATGTTGAGGAGACCTGCGTATACCTCTATAGAGTCTCCTTTCTTGTGGATCTGTCAAATGGTGCAGAAAAGGTTTTACCATATTCTCAGGTTTCCTTCATCAAGAAAGAAAGCCGGTATCTTGCTTTGACACGTTCTTTGGTAAAACTTCCGTACTTGGTTCCTGTAGTACAAGCCCTCAATATCTTGGATAACTCTTCTTCTGGAGAACCCGATGTTTTTCCCGCCTCTTCTGCTCCTAGAGCTCACGGGCTGCTATCGTCCTTCGCTGCAGCACTAACTTTAGTACGCTTCGTGTTCAGTTGCATGTGCTTGCCGGCATTCTTCATCAGACCAGAAATTTATTGGTAGTGGTCGGATGAAACCCAGCACGGCGTTTCTGATGATACATTAGCAGCGTTGCCACTGGTCTTCGGTACATTATGCTGGCGCAATAGGAGTTGTTGAGAGATTGTGAGATATACGTTCGACGAAGATTCTGGCGGTCTCTTGCGACTGCAGCGTTTCTACGTTATATCTTCTCAAAGTAGTTCTTCTTTGTTGTTGCGCTTGGGAAATCCGCATTCCCACCTTGGCTGCAATAAAGTGTTGATCCCTGTCAGAGTTGGCTGACCGGAATGTTCGGACCTCCAGAATATTGGAGGCATACCTTATGTCTATCACAATGTTATTATATTGAGATGATTTCGTCCCGTCGCAAAGTCAATAACACTATGTCCGTTACGAGACGTCATGTCGAGTAGGCTATGCTTACCAATTGACCTACCGTAGAGGTTCCACTTTCTTATCCTGGCGTTAAAATCGCCATGTGACGTCGTCTTTGGTGGCGTCGTCCTTGTCTTCTTCTGTTAGTGAATTTAGCCTTGATGCGGATTGTCATAAGATGCTCGCTCACGTGTCGGAAGCTCAAGACATCTTGCCTAAGTCTTTTCCCTATAGCAATCGCCTTAGTATATACATATCACAGTCCGGCTCATCTTATAACACTTCCTAGATGTCGGTGTTATCTACGTAATAGCCATCGAATGCCTGTTCTAATTTCTCTGCTGCACGTTGCCTGTTAAGGGCCCGAATGTTCCATGTACAAATCCGATGATCGTTCTTTTTAAACGTTTACTAGGGTCGTCTACAGTGGGTCTCTTCCCTCCTGGTAAGGTAAGGCCAGCTACGAACTTGATTGTTGTGCTGTTGGGCCAACCCAGGTTATAGCACACTCAGCAGTTTCCGATCAATCACCACGCAAAAAAAAATTGGCCCAAACCTCACGCAGGATTGTAGTTTTGCGCCGTTTGTGCGGCAAAGTGTTGCCAACGAAAAAAGAAAGACAACGTGACATCTGACAGTTCAGGGTTATTAAACATGGCGCTGTATACATGAAAGAACAATGCGTTTACTTTATTGAGCAGTAGGTACTTGAAAAGTTATGAAGATTTGGCTATTTGGCTACAAGCAAAATGTTTTCAGCAATGAGGCTCATTTCCATCTTGATGGCTGTTGTTAATCGTCAAAATTTTAGAATTTTGGGTTCAGAAAATCCACGAGTGATGTTGTTGTAGAGACAAGTGCATCCACAACGTGTCACTGTTTGGTGTGGATTCTATGAAAATGCTGCTGGTCAGGCAATAATATTTAATGGTGGTCGCTATAGCGACACGATAATCTAGTTTTTTGTACCCAAATTGGAAGATATGGATGTGGACGACAGTTAATGAAACAATTCAATTACTGCACGACTCATTTCCTGGTCGTATATGACAATTTCCCGTTTTAGTGATCACATCAGGAGGTTTTCTGAAGTCTAAGTTCCACGCCAACAAGCCCACAAGCATCCAAGCCTTAGCACTAGAAAGACCAAAGCGGTCAAATGACCGCATTCGCATTTTTAATAGAACATAATTCAAAAACCATTGCATTGAAAACGTTTATATTTCATGAGTTTTAGTATTTCAGCTTTGTTTATATAATTCTGACACTTTAAAACGTTTATAGCAGGTGTGTTTACTTGACTTTGACATAAACGTTTACAAACGTATTATTGTTTTATTTGATTTGTTCTTATCCATGAAAGCACGTGTGTACTCTTTGATTTTAAATGCCTAAAAGCAATTCTCTTCGAATTACTGAAATATTGGAAGTGCTACGCAATATACCAGAGAGTCAGTCAGATTGTGAGTCGACTAGTGAAAAAGGACATATTCAACATTTAGATGGAGATAGTGGAGAAAGTGATTACAATGTGTCTAGTGAAGAAAGTGATTCATCGCTGGACAGTGACACCCATAGCGATTCTGATGGTATGTGTATGTGCATAAATAAGAATCCTTCCAGAGGAAGAGGCCGAGGCCGAGGTCGAGATCGCGGTCGAGGATTTCGTGGCCGAGGTTCAACCGTTCATATTTATAACACTGATGATGTCGCAGTATCTTCCAGTGGAGTACTTTGGAGCCTGGAAACTTATCAGCTTCGGGTCAACCTGGTCGCCGTCCATATCAAAATGTCCTTACAGAGGAAGCTGGACCCACTTCTTTTTCAAAAAGGCTTTTCAAAGGAAGCATTTTATCTGCTTGGAATCTAATAATTGATGAATCTATGTTGCGCCATATTCAAAAGTGTACTCAAACTGAAGCTCATCGTCAACTTAGAGACAGTAATTGGTCACTCTCTCATTGAATGAACTAGATACATTCATTGCAATTATCTATGCTCGAGGAGCTTGTGGGGCTAAAAATATTGCTGTGAACGACCTTTGGGATACAAATTGGGGCATTCGATTTTGTTCACAAAACATGGCACGAAATCGTTTCAAAGAAATAATGCGATTCTTGCGTTTTGATTATCGAACAGAAAGGACAGAACGTTTGCAAACAGATAAATTTGCCCTTATATCGGAGGTCTGGAATAAGTTCATTCATAACTGTATTTCATGTTACAAGCCTGGTGAAAACCTCACGGTTGATGAGCAACTGTTTTCTACGAAAGTTCGGTGTAGATTTTTGCAGTTTATGGGTAACAAACCAGATAAATTTGGGATAAAATTTTTACTTTGTGTTGAGGTTGATTCAAAGTACTTGTGTAATGGTTTTCCATATTTAGGAAGAGATGAAAGTCGCCCACAAAATCAAAGTTTAGGCGAGTGTGTTGTACTACGACTAATGGATCCATCCGGTCGAAATGTTACAACCGATAATTTTTTCACCAGCGTAAGTTTAGCTCAACAGTTAATTGAAAAACGCACATCGATAGTTGGTACGGTAAATAAGACACGAAGAGATGTACCTACTATTATAAAGAATGCTTCCCTTAGTTTACACGAGACACGTCTATTCAAGTCTGAAGCCTGCACACTTACACTTTATCAACGAAAACCTTCAAAATCAGTTATGATTTTAAGTTCACTTCAATCCAACGTATTTGTCAACACAGAAGAACCAATTTAGTGTCAAAGCACCCTCTCGTCGATGGCCTGTGCAGGTTTTTTTATAATATTTTGGATTTGGCAGCAATCAATTCTTGGGTTTTGTACAAAAAATTAACCGATAATAAAATTTCTAGAAAAAAGTTTATTCTTGACTTGGCAAGAGAGTTAGTTGGCCAAGAGACTCATTACCCGGTGACGCCTTCCACCTCACAACCCAGAAACGACATACCACCAGAGCTTGAAATAACACAGAGAAGGAAGAGAAGACAGTGTTTTGTTCAAAAGTGTAGAAACAAAACCAATAAATACTGTAACACCTGTAAAAAACCTTTGTGCGGTTCTTGTAATGCCAACAGTGTATTCCAATGTCAACAATGTGCTGTGTGAATATTTTTTTTTACTGAATGTCAAATTTATTTGTAACCTTTGTACGAGTATATAACTTTCATCAAACAATTAATAAAATATAAATATTAAAACATACGATGTAATTACAGCATTATAACTTATTGTTAAAGAACGACCGAACATTGTCAAAACGTCAAAACAAACACATCTTTGCTAGTACTCGTATTGTTATCTCACTCTTGCCTCAGTTTGTGCTCTTCACATTTGACAAGCATTCGTTCGCGCCTTTTTCCAGGTTTTATTCTTGGCTTGAAAACGAATGGGAGAGGACAAACTGCGGTAAGAATTAAACTGAAATTAATGTACACATTTTAATGTCAGATTTTTAGAAATAAAATATCGAATAACGAATAGTCGCTTGTGTATGTACATATTAGCCGAATATTGAACGCAATCTCCTGTTCCCCTTCTCAAGCCACAGCGTTTTATTTCGCAATTCGAGATTCCATTTGCCGTGAATCAAATTGCGTTTCGCCGCCATTTTGGAAGCAGTCTGAGATTCTATTGCCGTCTGTTGGAGTCTCATCACTGCAGTAAGAAGACATGAAACGTACACCACCAAGAAGAAGCCCACGTATCAATCAAGAAGAACTGAATGTCTCCGACACATACATGGCAGGTCAAACAAGTAACGATGGTGTTTCTGCCACAGCAGCAAACACATCAGCAGAAGCCACAGCAGTCGGACTACAGCCTTCTTCAGTGGAAAGTTTATCTACAACGGGGCAAAGCAACACCGTCCTGGTCACAGCCGCTGCATCACAGCAACAAATCACGCTCGAGGCAATGCAATGTCGAATGGTTGCTCTTGAAAATGAACTCAGGAACGCCCAAGTAAAACTAAGTGAACGTGATTTGCAGTGCCATGCATTGAAGGAAGCATTGCAAAATAGATCGGTACAAAATACCACTTATAGTCAGCCAATTGTCCAATTAATTCCGCCGTTATCCAGTGCTATTACACTCTGTTCAACTATACCGACACATTCAACGGTAACCACACAACCAACGGTATCGTTCATCAACCCACTGCTGTCATCATCTACGCAAGGCTACTCATCGCAATCGTCGCTATCTACAAGGCTCTCTCAGCATTACCACACACCACAGATTACTACCATCTCGGCTGAAAGTTATAGTGGCACATCACAACACACATCTACCGTGCCACGAAAACTACTAGATTTGCCAGAATTCAATGGCGACCCAGAGGACTGGCCTATGTTCTCAACAGCGTTTACCGAGTCAACTTCTGTCTACAACTACAGCAATTTCGAGAACAACATACGGCTGCAGAAGTCTTTAAAGGGGGAAGCAAGAAACGTGGTCCGATGTATGATGATTCATGCCAACAATGTGAACGCGGTTATGGAGCAACTTCGTTCTAGTTTTGGTAGACCCGAACAACTAATAGATAGCCAGATCAGACAGGTTCAACAGATACCACCAATTTCTGAATCATCAATAGAGATGTTGATTCCATTCGCAGTCAAGGCTAAGAACCTTGCCGTGTTTTTGTCTTCCATCAACGGTCAGCATCACCTATCCAATCCCACTTTATTAAAGGAACTCTAAGCTGCCTATGAGCCAGAGGATTGTATGGGCTGGATACGCAGCACAAATACACCCGTATCCAACTATAGTTGACTTCAGCGACTGGCTAAGTAGGATAGCAGATTTAATTTCAACAGTGAAAGACACTGAAAGCCGATCAACAGTAGGACCAAAGCGACGTTCAGTTCTCCATGCAGCCGAGGGACAACCTGCTGATAAACTCAAGTGTCCAATCTGTCAATTACATCACAGCGTTGTGGAATGCAAACGTTTTCTGGGATACAACGTAAATGAAAGGTGGGTTCAAGCAAAGCGACTCCGATTGTGTTTTACGTGCTTGGAAGCAGGACATGCTATTCGGAACTGCCGGCGTCGTCGAAGGGCATGTGGTATTGATGGGTGCCAGAAAGGGCACCACCAGTTGTTGCACGAGCGCAGACATCCTGTCGTCGAGACCGCACCTACACCACATGCACAAAAAGAACCAGAAGTTAACAAAACAAAAGAAGCAGTCCTTAGCTGCACAGCCAGTCCAGTTAAGAATTACAATCTACTTTTCCGCGTGCTGCCGGTTACGGTTTATGGGCCCAAAAAGCAGGTTGATAGGTATGCTTTGTTAGATGAAGGTTCTTCAATAACAATGATGGACAACAGCCTTATTGAGGAACTTGGTTTGAATGGCCATAGACGCAGATTAGATCTACAATGGCTTGGAGGTAGAGCCGCCCAAGAAACTGCAACGGTGGTCAACATTTTCATTAGTGGTACGCAAATGAAGAAAAAATACGAGCTCCGTAATGTTTATGGAGTTTGCGACCTTCGATTGCCAACGCAGAGCCTAAATATGTTGGATCTGAATAATGACCATAGATGTTTAAAACGATTCCAGACCCTTCCTTACGACAGTGTCACACCCAAACTGCTTATCGGCTTGGACCATTGCCACCTGGGTCTTCCAAGCGAAACAGTTCGACTTCGAGATGGAGGGCCATTTGCTGCCCATACAAAAATCGGTTGGGTAGTGTTTGGTCCAACTAATCGAGTAGCGCCAGAGAAGTATTCATGTCTACTGGTCAAAACTGGAAAAGAAGATCTTCACGAATTGATAGCGGACTACTTTAGCATAGAAAGTTTTGGTGTGCGGCCAGCACCCGCTGTTGAAACTGAAACGGATGTACGTGCTCGAAGTATTTTGGAATCAACAACTGTCAAGGTAAACGGACGGTTCCAAACCGGACTTCTTTGGAAATGTGACAGCATCGAGCTTCCTGACTCCTACACCATGGCCAAGAAGAGGTTGGTTGGTATTGAGCGAAAAATGAGACGTGATAAAGGGTTTGCTGCCGCCTACAATGAAATCATAACCGGCTACGTCACCAAGGGGTATGCCCGAATATTGCAGCCAGCAGAAGCTGCAACATTCTATCCTAGGACGTGGTATCTTCCACATTTCGCTGTTGTGAATCCCAACAAGCCGGGTAAGCTACGTCTGGTGTTTGATGCCGCCGCTACAGTTGATGGAGTATCACTCAACTCATGTCTGTTGAAAGGACCACAGCAATATCAGCCGATGCCATCGGTCCTTTTCAATTTTCGTGTGGGAGCCATAGCAGTATGCGGAGACATACGCGAAATGTTTCACCAGGTGCTGATCCGCCCAGAGGACAGGTGCTCACAAAGGTTTCTCTGGCGCAAAGGTAACGAGGATGTCCAGCCTGATATCTATGAGATGTTGGTTATGACTTTCGGGGCTGCTTGCTCGCCATGTGCCGCCCAATATGTAAAAAATGTCAATGCATTGGAACATCTTAGTGTTAATGCCAGAGCCGTAAAGTCTATCCTGCAGCACCACTACATTGATGATTTCGTAGATAGTTTCGAAACAACAGAAGAGGCCATCTGTGTCGCCAAAAAGGTTTCTGAAATTCACAAAGGGGCTGGATTCGAACTACGTAATTTCAGTTCAAATTCGCCAGAAGTTACTAGAGCGTTGAAAGGGCGAGCCGAATCTACGATGGCAGCACTTGAAAATAATATGTCATTAGATGAAAATTTGATCACAGAGAAAGTACTCGGCATGTTTTGGCAACCTTCAACCGACAGCTTCCGATACCAGCTTAGATTTCATCGAGTTGATCCAGACATCATTTCTGGAATAAGATGTCCGAGCAAGAGGGAACTTCTGCGCGTAATAATGTCGGTGTTTGACCCGCTGGGATTTCTAGCCAACTTTCTGATAGGCGCGAAACTGTTGATGCGAGAAGTATGGAGGTGCGACCTGCGTTGGGACGAACCAATTCCTAGCAACATTAATGCAGCCTGGATAAAGTGGTGCCAGAATTTGGAACTAGTAGCTACGCTTCGAATCCCGCGCTACTACTTCCTCGAAGGCTTGCCGAAGCGCGTGCAACTTCATGTCCTGGTTGACGCCAGCGAAGAAGCGTTTGCAGCTGTCGCATATTGGAGAGCAGAAGGTTCTAAAGGAAAAGTAGCCGTATCATTTGTGTGCGCCAAAACTAAATGTGCGCCGATGAAGCCAATGACCATCCCGCGACTTGAGCTCCAGGCAGCCGTTCTTGGAACTCGCTTGATGCAAACCATTGTTGAAGAGCATAGCCTAGATATCAACCGTTGTGTTCTATGGACTGATTCAAAGACGGTAATTGGGTGGATTAGGTCAAAACATCGCCGCTACAAGCCCTTTGTTGCACACAGAATAGCGGAGATCCTCGCAACAACTCAAGTGGCTAGTTGGAAGTGGTTACCAACGGAAGACAATGTTGCCGATGAAGCCACTCGGTCGAAATTTGGAATTAATTCCTCAAAATGGTTAACTGGACCTGATTTCCTAAGAAATGACGAACGTATGTGGCCCACCGATCATTTGCATGACAGCCATCACGAAGATAATGAGGATGAAGAGCTTCGACCGAAGTTCAACCTTCTTGCCGTGAGTTTTAACTTTATTAAATTTAATGACTTTTCTTCTTATCTGAAGCTTAAAAGAACGATCGCATGGGTCGTACGATTCATTGGACGATCACGCCGGCTCACAAAACATGCTAATGGTTTGACTGTCAACGAACTCCACTCAGCCGAGGTTGTCCTATGCCGCCAAGCACAAGCCGAGGTGTATTCCGTAGAGATAGCGAGAATCAGAGACGGTCAATGTCTTCGCAAGGAGAGCGCCCTTTATGAATTACTGCCATACATAGATGAAGAAGGTGTTTTACGCGTCAGAGGTCGGATAGATGCAGCTAGCTGGCTTCCACTCAACTCCAAGCGCCCGATAATATTGCCGCCAAATCATGTGTTCACTGAGCTTGTTGTGGCGCATTATCACTGTAAAATGAAACACGTGAACGTTGAAGCCACAGTCTGCGAAATTCGTCGCCAGTATTGGATTCCCCGCCTGAGGCAAGTCCTGCGCAAGATGATCACTCGATGCTGCGTATGCAAATTAGCAAGAGCTAAGCCCTCTATACCTGTGATGGGCCCACTTCCTGAGGATCGCCTAACGCCGTTTGTGCGTCCGTTCTCTTACACCGGCCTGGATTATTTCGGGCCGCTTACAGTTACAATTGGCCGTCGGTGGCGTTATTTACATGCCTTACTGTTCGAGCCATCCATCTGGAAGTTGTTTGTGATTTGTCGACTGATGCGTGTATCCTAGCCTTGCGCAACTTTATAAACCGACGGGGAGTACCCATCCGGATTCGCAGCGACAACGGAAAAAATTTCGTGGGAGTGGATCAGGAGGCAAAACGGTTCAACGAAGTTTTCGATTGTGGTCGTGTCACAAATGAGCTATCATCCAAGGGCGTTGAATGGGTCTTCAACTGTCCTAGCAATCCAGCGGAAGGAGGTGTCTGGGAGCGCATGGTGCAATGTGTTAAAAGGGTACTGCGTCACACGCTAAAGGAAATCTCACCCCGAGAGTATACACTGCAGAGCCTCATCATAGAAGCCGAAAATGTTGTGAATTCCCGGCCTCTGACGCATTTGCCGATTTCGGTCGATCAGGAGGAGCCACTCACACCTAACCACTTTCTTCTCGGCACAGCGAACACTGCTCAAACTCCGAGTGTGAACGACCAATTCAAAAAACTTTGTAGCCTGCGAAAACAATGGCGGATTGCTCGTCAATTGAGAGACTCGTTTTGGAAACGCTGGGTGTCGGAGTACTTACCAACTCTTACTCGCCGATCTAAGTGGTGCAAGAAGACAGAACCATTGAAGGAAGGCGATGTAGTCTTTATTTGCGATGTGAACATACCGAGGAAGGAGTGGTGCCGAGGTAGAATTGAACAAGTTTACAAGGGACCGGATGGAATAGTGAGAAGAGCTGACGTTCGTACCAATTCCGGAGTGTTGCGCCGTCCCGTTTCCAAGCTGGCCGTTCTTAGCATGGACATGAGTGAATCGGACTGATTCACGGGGGTGGGGATGTTAAAGAACGACCGAACATTGTCAAAACGTCAAAACAAACACATCTTTGCTAGTACTCGTATTGTTATCTCACTCTTGCCTCAGTTTGTGCTCTTCACATTTGACAAGCATTCGTTCGCGCCTTTTTCCAGGTTTTATTCTTGGCTTGAAAACGAATGGGAGAGGACAAACTGCGGTAAGAATTAAACTGAAATTAATGTACACATTTTAATGTCAGATTTTTAGAAATAAAATATCGAATAACGAATAGTCGCTTGTGTATGTATTAGCCGAATATTGAACGCAATCTCCTGTTCCCCTTCTCAAGCCACACTTATAATACGTCCTGGTCTTTCTAGGAAGTTCAAAATTTCGGTCTTCCTAGTGTTAAGGGAGCAGATTGAGTGCTGTATCAATGAAATTCAACCACATCTATGCAACACTGTCATGGAAAATTTCGACAAAAGAGTGCTTATGTTCCAGCAGAGCCCTGGAGGCCATTTACCCGATGTGCTATTCGATACATAACCCTATCTATTAAAAACCTGTGTTTTTGCGTGAATTTTGGGACACCCTTTACATACATCAATAGGTGCACTAGGTATTAGCGCATACGCAAATAAATAAAAATGAGTGGAAACGTTTGTCTTTAGAGTTCCAGAGTTCTTAGTCTTGCTATGGTCTTGATCCTAGCAATTCAATTCATATCTTAACTTACAACATTACCCACAACTTTTGGAGGATAGGGTCACATCTATCTACAACATCCATTATCTAAGGCATTCTTCTTTTTAACCAACAAACACGGGACATGTTTATTTAATAACCGAGTTTAAGTTTAGTATTAAATGCACACTAAAACCTATACAAGTGCATCTATGTGCATACGTAAGTGCTGCTCTCGTTCAGTGTCTAGTATAGGTAAAGCTACATACTCGTACCCAACAGGGTGATGGCATGTGTACTTTAATGAAACAATAGCCACTTTGATTGCATTTGCAACATCAATGAGTTCGCAAGAGCCCTCGTTCAGTGTTCGCTCCTGTGTGGGTATAAAATACAGCAGTGACTGTGTACGAGTAGGTACTACAAGTACGCTCCTGTATGCAGTAAAAAAGGCCACCTACCCAAGTCACACCCACCTATTATTTAGATTAGTACTTACATTCATCCTCCAACGGCAAACAAAGGCATCACATACATAGATGTGTACCTCTACGACAGCCAAGTACCAAGAAGCTCTGAGCCTCTGGCTATGGCTCTAGTTTTGGAGTGTGCTCCTCTCTAGAATAGTACTAGTTTTAGCCTTCATTGTCCCAAATGGAGGCACCTCCATTTGGCACAAGTGGATATGTAAAGAGGCGAGTACTCTGTTTGTGTTTGTAGGTATCTGGTGTTCTTCAGCACCAGTACCAGTACCAGTACCAGCTCCGTCTCCATGACAAAGAGATTGCGGCAAACAAGAGTCGACTTTTGTTGAAAAAAAGGATACGACTATACGAGTACACAACTCCTATCAAAAAAAAAAAAATGAAGAAAAAGGAACGAATTGAGTAAGAAGAACAAAAAGAAAACATGGCGAGCAAAAAAATATAAATAAAATCCTAAAAAAATGGCAAAAAGATTCAGATGCAAATAATTTAAACATGATGGAAGCTGGGTATGAGAGAGGCATGCGAGCGGGAATCCAATAGGTACATCAGGCATATCTATGTACACTTCATTCCATATCCATCCACTTTGCATTGGGGCAATGAAATTCACAATCACCAACGACGAACAACGAACGACGAACGAAAAGTGCCTCATCAAGAAGATATTAAAATAAAAATGGTAGGTAGAGGCCACAAAAAAAAAGAGATACTCAGAACCACCAGCAAAAGCATACACCAAGTAGCCCTACCAGATTTAAAATACATACTTGAAATAAAGGTTGATTTTTCAACATTTCCCTGTTTCATAAAAATGAGAAAAGGACAACAAAAAAATGGATGAAACGAACACAACAAAAAAAAACGAAACACAGAAGCAAACAAGAAATACTCTGCGTTTGCTGCAGCACACAGATGGCGGAGCAAAGCAAACCAAACCAAACCAAAGCAAAAAGAAAAGAAAAGAAAAAGTTAAGAAACAAAACGAAGGAAGGCGAATACAAAAAAAATGATTTCTTCAAAAGTCAAACCCACTCCCATCTGGGTGAGCTGGGAGCTGGAAGCATAACCAAAACCTCTGAAACCCCTATCTATTATTTTTACTCAACGACGACGACGACGACGACGTCAACTCCCGCTGTTTATTTGTGGTATCGATAAATTTGTACGTAGGTAGATAGATACTTAGATACAACACACAACCAAACCTCTACCTCATAAGTTGCAGCACCAGAAACCGAAACAGAAACAACAAACCCACCAGAGTCATTCTTCTTGTCAAGCTCTCGTATCTTGTACCCATATCTCTAAGTACGCCGTCGTGCCATCGTTTGTCGAATAGCAAAATGAGGGTTGCTTTATGGGCGTGGCCAACCAAATGTATCTACATAACTGTTTGTGTATCTGAATCTGATGCCAACAGAATATTCTATGCGCTCTCCTACCCAACACGCCAGAAAGAGACACATCTGACTCCCAGTTGTGTGTGGGTGCGACAGTGGGAGAGAGTACAAGAAAGAGACCAACACACCAAATCTATAACTGACTCTCTTCGACTAATTTAACAGAGGCGATTTGGTGTTTGTGTCGTTCGTTTCTACCTAATAGCGACCGGTTCCATCTGCAAGAAGGTGTGTGCCGAATCAAGTTTTGAGTCTCAGTTTGAAAGTGACGTTCGTTCGGTTCGAATATCCATATCCGGATTCGCATTCGCATTAAGGAATAATTCTCAGTGCATGCCACACTCTGTTGTTTTTCCTCCTCTGCATGTTCTGTTTTTGTTGGTTTCTTCTCTCTGCGTGTCCGTGCACACACTGTTTTTGTATCTCATCAGCACCGTCGTCGTGTGTCGTATATTGCCGTGTCGTTATTTAACAACAAAATCGAAATCATCTATCCGAATTTTACCTATCTAACTTAATTTGTATCTAAAGATTTTTGCGCGAAATGTTTTGCAATATAGACTTGGATAAAACGGACTCGTTTAAGGACTACCTGTCACAGTAACTAATTAACTGCACAAACTACCAGTGCACTGGCGGTGCATCATACTTATTGTGTTTGTACACAAGTGCCTACCTACTTCGCGAAATTTGTGTTTTTTTTTTTTTTGTTTCCCCTCTGTGTCGCGTGAGGTGTCATTTTGCAAGCAAAACTTGTGATTTTGGATTAAAGTGCTAAATAATCTGTCATCAGTCAGTCATTTGCTATAAAAAAGGATATCTTCGCCGCAAAGTGAAGTGCAGATAAAGTGTACAAATTTACGGTTTCAACTGCTTAAATCATTTCAAATGTTATCAACGATAATCTAACAAAAAAAAACCTATTCAAGGAGATACAATTCCTACCGAAAAGGAAACCATAAACATTGATCCAACTAAGGACTTGAAAAAAGCTTCTACAAAACCAGCCTACTACTATCCATTGGAATACCTACTCCTTCATCAAGTCCATCTGGAAGTGAAAACCAAACGAGTTTCACTGTTTACCACACATTTTTTCGGTGAGTGCAAATTCAGATATAAATCCGACCGACGGTGACTACTATTTATCTTCTCTACTCTCGTAGCAATTTGTTTACAGCATGTGGTGGCTATAAGCCTCTGTTTACATTGGTGTTTCAGAAAATGTGCAGTGTTGAGTGTTGGAAAGTTAAAAGAGTTAACTTTGTGTTAACAAATTGAGATACAGGAATTCTTAGATGCGGCTTGTTTATTGACGGAATCAGTAACACTGCTCAGTATAATGCTATCTATGCCGTGATCTCAATCACCCTTCAAGCCAATTACAGAAACCCCTGCCACTAGTTTCTTGGTCATTAGATCCTCTGGGTAGTTTACATTGTTTGGTGGATTCCAAGAGCATTTCCTGCTGAATAGAGATTGGTATGACACTGTCAGTCTAGAAAGCTCTGTTAGTAGAATAGTTTAAGATAGCCTGAAATAAACTAAACCAAGGTGTAGTTTGTGATTTAGTTACGGATTTGAGGTGGTTCTAACTGACCAAACTGTATATTTCACATATTCCTCAAACTCTCAAATCAGACGGAACTATTTCAATTCTAGGTCGCGAGATGTAGGACCTAGTTAGTCTGACCTTCATTCGTTATAATCGTTTTGTACATTTTGAGAGCATATGCTCGTACTGGGTGCCTGAATGTTAACACTGAGCTGTGCACAATATCTTACACTGTTTGCTGGCATATTTTCAAATAACAACAAGTTGAGAGTGTTCCAGAATAAAGTTCTTTCTGTTACTGAGGTAAATAATTAATAAATGAGATCCTTCATCCTGCTTGCTCAGTACAAAATTTGCAAGGAAACCGCTCGACATACGTAGTCTTCGTCATGGTATTTGCTCTAGATTTTACAGACGATATTTACTCATGTAGCATACAGAAGAAGAAAATCCTCCAATATTGGGACTCAAATATTCACAATCTTGTGTCAGAAGTCTGCTGTGTTGATCTTTCCTTCGGAAGCCTGACAATACAGCTTCATACGTAGGACAAAGTAGGGATTTTCTGTTTTGTTTTATTTCAAAGTACAAATCGAGTACTTCCAGTACTCAACAAGTCGGCGAAGGAAATCTTAAGTTTCTCGCGTTTTGGCAAAAGTTAGCACTAATTGGACTTGGCTCGCCGACGAGATACGAAATGTTTTTTTCACCCTGCAACGCAACTCGCGAAGATGTCTCACCACATCGTGCTCTCGTTTTGCTTGTTTATATGCACTTGACTATGTATCTTCTGCATTGTACAAATAAACACATATTTTGTACAGTAATTGTAAAGTATTGTACACGGCACAGCCATTTAAAATAGTTGTGAAACTTTTTTCTACCTAAAGTCAGGATTGAAAGGATTCTTGCAGAAGAGACCTTCATAAGAAAGTAAATTTACTTAAGTGAGCTATCTAAGTTGGTATCTTTTGAATTGTTTGTCGTTCGTTTGTGTCTTTCATATAACTTTTATAGAAAGACTTGGAAGTAAAGGGTCCGCCATCTAACGTTTTTTTTTTCAACTAGTGCTTATTTCGTGAATGGTAGCATATAGCTCATGTCTGATCTGACAGATAATTAGTTGTATGCTTCCGGTTAATAATGGAAAATAATTTCATTCAAATGGCTGCCTCGGCTGGCCATGCAGTAGCCTACACGATCGGTCCAATTTTTAAGCACATTATCGATTGTTTGCAGCTGTATTTCACCAATGGCTTCACGAAAATTGTCCTTTAAAGCGTCAATTGTCTCTGGCTTGTCGGCGTAACACTTATCTTTTACGGCACCCCACAAATAATAGTCCAACGGTGTCAAATCGCAGCTCCGAGGTGGCCAAACGACATCAGCTCTGCGGCGGATAATGCGATCTTCAAAAACAGGGCGCAAAACATCGAGTGTAGCTTCGGCTGTGTGGCACGTAGCGCCGTCCTGTTGTAACCAAATGTTGCCAATATCCTCCTCTTCAATTTTTGTGAACAAAAATTCGTTCAACATGGCCCGATAACGATCGCCATTGACTGTAACGGCCACTCCTTGCTCATTTTCGAAGAAAAATGGCCCAATTATGCCTCTGGACTAAAATCCGCACCAAACAGTGACTCGTTTTGGGTGTATCGGCTTTTCAATGTATGCGTGCGGGTTTTCTGTGCCCCAAATGCGACAATTTTGCTTGTTTACATACCCGCCAAGATCAAAATGAGCTTCATCTGAAAAGATGATGATTTTTGCAAAATCGGCATCTTCTCTAAGTCGATCGCAGGCCCACTTAGCGAAACGAAAACGCATTAGATGGTCAGTTGGCTTCAACTCCTGAACCAATTGGACTTTGTATGGCGTCATACCAAGGTCTTTATGCAAAATTCGTCTCAATGATGTCTCCGAAATGTTCAATTGTTGAGAACGACGGTGAATTGATGTTGATGGCGCTTCACGCACTGTTTTTGGCTTTTCACGCTTTGATTTATCGATGAGGATGCCAGTTTCTTTCACTTTTTTCACAAGATAACGAACATACGGAGCTGACGGTGCTTCTCTTCTTCCAAAATCCGTACGCAATTTTCGCA
Source organism: Volucella bombylans (assembly GCA_949129095.1). Classification (NCBI taxonomy): domain Eukaryota; kingdom Metazoa; phylum Arthropoda; class Insecta; order Diptera; family Syrphidae; genus Volucella; species Volucella bombylans. Next base: position 181,657,418 of record OX422143.1, on the reverse strand, counting down.
CACATTCTGCAACATTACCATGATTTTCAAAGTAATGTCGCAATATTTCCCAGCGTTGTTCAAGCGTATACACAGCGGAAGGATTAAACTAATTATCTGTCAAATCAGACATGAGCTAAGTGTTACCATTCGCGAAATAAGCACTAGTTGAAAAATGGCGGACCCTTTATAAGAAGTTAACCGCCAACCTTTACTCGATAGGAAGGACTTCCTTCACTTTAGAAGGTGAATGAGTACCGCATGTGAGACAAAAGCGATGCAACATAAACTTACTTATGTAGGATATTGAGTTCTGAAATGTTCAGTATCGTTCAAATGATACCTAATCGTTATATAGGCTAAGTTATCGACAAAGCAATATCGTTAAGTAGTGTCAGAGCCAAAGAACTGAACAAGAAACCTTCTTGGTTATGCTAAATTTGTACCAAAAAGATACATTGCATTGAGTCAGACTAACAAGTTGTGGTTGTAGTGTAGGGCTTGCAATGATTTCTTAAATGCAAAAGATCAACAAACTTATGAATTCCAGATTTGTGAAAATAGTTTGACTTTCGATTGGATTTTTCAGAAATAAATCAGACAGCACAGTCTGATGCCTTTTTATGCGTTCACTGTGAAATAACTTACGCACTCATTTGCAAACGAATATTCTTTACAGACGTAGCCCTTACATTTAGTATGTTGTCGTTGGTGGCAGTTCAGTTTTCAAGACAATCAGCGGAAAAGGGCTTTTGAGCGAGCCAACACCTGGGAAATTGTTTATTTAGTTTTAGCTTGAAAATGTGAAACAATTCTTCCAACTTATTTTACTGTGCCAAGACCGAAGGAAAGAAGGACGCAATATCAGTACAATATGGTGGATGTTCTCATAGTTTTTGTCGGAGAAAAGTGAATTGTTTAGGTTTAGTCTTCCAGGCTCATGGTAGAATGTGTTCTTTGAGAATTAGTTTAGCCAAAACTATAGTTGCTACTTACACCCTAGTACTAGTAGCTTAGACTCTAATAAGCAGCTCCATAGTCTTTTCCTTAATTTGTGAGGAATATCACAACAATAGAAGCTGGTTTTTGCGATAAGTTTTGAAATTCCGTCTGTCTTTTTCCAGGTCCTGGACTTTCTGTTGTTCTTGAAAAATTTTTGGAGAAAATCTGCACTCATCTGCGAAATGCTAAATATCGTATAATTGTCTTCTACAATCGTATAAACAGCAAGTTGATGCCACTCGAACCCTTAAAATAAATTAAAAAATCGCGGGAACTTGGAACTAGGATATTATTTCCTACAGATCCTCAAGAGCTTGATGGGTGAAAAAATTATTTTTTTTTAACATAAATTGATTCCATAACATGTGTAGAATATGCTGATTTTTTTTAAATTTGAATTCGCTATGAAGATATAGCAGATGTTCGGAGCGCTGAGTTGAGTAGTAGGCGGCCGGACCTGAGACCCTTCTATGCAAATGTGCACTTATACAAATATACACAAGTTTAGACAACTTTAGGCAAGTTTATACAAGTATTGAAGGAAATTTTTCTGGTCACTTGTTTTGTCAAAACTTCCCATCGCAGATTGATGGTAAGTTAAGATTTTCATAGTTTTAACCGTAATTTTCCTCCATCATATCTCGAAAACTGTTTGGCCGATTCAATTGAAATTTGTAGAGTGGACTCAACACATATAGATGCACAGAGTGACTTACAACCATCCAAAAATTCCGAGTATTTCTATTTTTGTCATCATGAAAACCGAAAAAAATCATGAAATTTGAAACTTTTTCTTCAAAAGTCTGCCAAAAATCCAATTTTCAATATTTTCAAATGATTCTTGGTCACTCTATGCATTTATGCTTACAGATTAAAACGATGTGTTTTTTTTTTTCTTTCTGATTAGCCAATCAGCCGAAACCGTTGAGGAAGTGAGTGTCCTTTTCTTCAAGAAGGGTGTAGTCGGAGTGAAATAGTAATAAATAGATCATAAAGTTCTATCTATTCCCAAAAACTTCTTAAAAAACAGGCCGTAACCCGGCGGAGCCCCCTTAAAATACCTAATAGTTGACATTTTTTGAATTTTCGTGTCGTTTCGGTATAACATTTCTCTGAAATAAGCAACTCAATGACTGAGATTTTATATTAACAAATGCCTTTGTCCCTAAGACTCCATTTAGTGCTACTTGTTCTGCAAATGTTGACCTTATCTTGTTTGGAAAACCCGACAACAGCACGAAGGAGTGCCAAATTCCTGCCAAAAACAAACCAGCTAACCGTCATTACATAATGACGATTTTGATCAACTGATTTAATCATACTCGTACACCTATATCTACGATGAAACGATGAAACCTTTGCATACCACCAAAAACCAACATCAGTTACGGACATTAGTAATCTTCAATTCTGAGACTTCTCCATATTTACGACAAATACCGCATGTCTACGAATTTACAACTGTTATTCAACCCAAACTTTTGTATTAATTTCGTAAAAAAAAAACAATTTCACACTGATCATATGCAAACCACACCTAAAAAAATCAAAAAGCTCAGCCACACGGGGAGAAAGGAACGATTAGTCGAAGAAACAATTTGAATTATCTTCGCTATAGCCTACATTCTGACTCTAATCTATGTCTACCTCACAGATGAAATGTGAAGTGAAAAAAGAAAAATTAATTTATGCGACTTGTGACAAAGTAATTAAATTGTTTAATTAATTATTATTTGTCTGTTGGACTGTATTTTTTTTCTAACTGCTGCGATTTCCAGTTGTGTCTATAGTTAATGGTTTCCTACCGTCCGTCTACGGTCTACGCTCTTTTCTAATATCAATTTTATGAAAAAAAAAAAACAAAAAATTATTATTATATTTCATTCCCGTCTGCCCCTGGTTGTTTAACTGGCTAAAATACTTTAAATAAATATCGAATAGAATAAATGCAAAATTACCCATAAATTAGCAATCAAAATTTAATTTATCGCATTGTAGAGTTCGCTTCCAAAAATCCACATTCAACACAAGACATTGGATGAAAGAAGACCAGAAGACGTTAAAAAATTCGTATTTTATGGAGTTTTCCCCGCTCCACACTCAGGCAATTTTTTTTTTTTGAATTGATTATGATATTTATTAATTATTGAAAAATGTATCTGTTCCATGGTGGGCTTGGTGTTTTTTGTTTCGTTGTTTTTCTGTTTTGTTTTTCACCTCAAAAGTTGTCTAGTGTCTGTTATTCAGATGTGCGGAGGTAAACAAGAAACCTACATCAATTTAATTTGCATAAAAACGCAATTTCATGTATAAATTAGTTACATTAATCTAACTGCTGGATTTCTATCAGATAGTGAGAAGAAGACTCTCTATCTACGAGTACCTCTATAACGACTAACGACTAACGACCAACGACCAACATATTATCGCTCGATAAAAATTAGTTTCTTATTAGCTACTGCTTGTGTTTATTTTTCATTTTATGACGTGTTGCTACTACTTGATGTGTGATGGTAATCAGTTTGGAAATTTCGACTCAAAACCCATTCCATGTGAGATATGAGCTTTTGATTGAGCGAATATCATTTACCTGTCTGTGGCGTAAGGATTTTTCAGCACCAATCAATGCTAGTCGAGTTATTTAGGGAAACCCGTTGCCTTACCCATATACAGATGTACGGATCTCTCTGTGATTTTTTTTGGAATGACATTTTGTGGTTGATTACACGAAAACACCGCGTCTACAAGAGACATCGCTGTTGTTAAGAAAATTTCCATGAAATCAAAATGTCCAGTAGAGACGGGTACAAGAAATATGTCAAGAAATAAATTTCTGGTAGTAGACATCAACCCTGACATGTTTTTGACAGCGTTTGCTTCTCATTTTGACTTCGGAATGTGAGAAAAAATAAAAAAGTGTGGCCAACTTCATACACCACAATGCTATCTGTTCGGAAGAAATCAACATCTGCGCTTTCACTAATCATCAAACTGTCACTGTCAATTTATTCAGTAAACTCAACATTTTCATCACGGTAAAGTAAACGAACGAGCAACGTCTGCAACGTTATAAAAATTTTCTACCGAAATTCGGAGTCGGTGACTGCTCGTTAACTCCAATTTTCGGTCGTAATTCTCGGCAATAATAAGTTTAGTGCAAAACTTTGAGTCTACATATTCGTTGTGTGATGTTGCCGTCTCAATGAGACATATCTCTGCCGTTCAGGCGTCCGTAGCAAACGATCCAAATCAGTCAATTCCACGGCGTTCTCAGGAATTGGGCATCGCTCAGACCACATTATGGCGTATTTTGCGTAAGGATCATGGTTTACGCCCATACAAGATCAAGCTGACTCAAGAATTGAAGCCGATGGAGCATTTGAAGCGACGTACGTTCTCCGATTGGGTTCTGGAGAAGATGCGCCAAGGTGAAGCTCATTTTTGGCTCAATGGGTTCGTCAATAAGCAAAATATGCGTTATTGGTCGGGTGAAAATCCACATCCGCTTCATGAATCACCACTTCATCCACAAAAATAACTGTTTGGTGCGGTTTGCATGCCGGCGGCGTTATTGTGCCATATTTTCTCGTCGCCGATAACGATCGTCACGTTACTGTGGTGAATGGTCAGCGTTATCGCGCCATGATCACCGATTATTTTTGGCTCGAATTGGAAGATATGGACTTGGACGACATGTGGTTTCAATAGGATGATGCCACAAGGTGCACAGCACACGCTATAATCGATTTATTGAAGAGTAAGAGTATTTCTCAAGAAATAGGCCAGTCGATTGGCCTCCTCGTTCGTGCGATTTAACGCCTCTTGACTATTTTCTGTGGGGCTACGTTAAGTCATTGGTTTATGCCAACACGCCGACGACGTTGGAAGAGCTCAGAGCCAACATTGAACGCGAAATAGCGGCCGTTTCGGCCGAGTCGTTGAAAATTGGGTCCAACGAATCGACCGCTGCAAACGTGCCCGCGGGAGTTCCATTCATAAATGTTTTGATTGTGCTTCAAGCCGATAATAAAGTTTTTGAAATATCTCAAATGGTTTATTGGTAAACCTATAGTAATCACATGAAAATTAGTGTCCCATGCCACCGAATATTAGGTGGAAACTTAGGCCAGAGCATTGAGCTTCAAGTATGTAAGCCAACGGTTGATCCTAATGCATCGCCTAGGTTCATCTGACAACTAAGCCTGATAAGCGCTCACTCTTGCATAGAGGAGAGATGACTTTGGCTAAACACGAGCATACGAATAATGTCGCAAGGAAGACGGCAAGAAGCTAATTTTGCCGGGATAGTTGGAGAACATAGTCTGCACGACAATACGTGTGAAAATGGACTTATATCAACTAACTTTGTGGCGAGCCAACATTTTGGAAAAAGAAATAAAGACAAGCGCTCCAAGCCTCCAAGAAATCATAGTAGACACGCGCTCAGGAGTTTAGCGTGCCCTTAAAATGTTTGCACATAGCGCGGGCGAAGGAAAGAAAGAGAGGAAGGTTATAATGACTTGGAAATAAAGAGCTCGGCAAGGCATTCCATAAGCGAGTTGTACGACTTAGGAAAGACTCACGTAATTTCAATGTAAGCCCCAAAGTGAGCTTGAGGGTAAACTGAAAAGCAGTCATAGTGAGACAGATGTTACGGTTAAAGGTGTGAAGGGGTGGAATTCTACTGGCAATTGCAATGGAGCACTGGTGGTGAAAATAGCGAGGGTGTCAGTTAACTGAGTGATATTAGCATCACCTGAGTTTGATCGCAATCTTATCTAGCAGGTACAGAGGGCTTTTAAGAGCAGCTCACCAGATGTGCTCATTGTACTCCAATTTTGGGCATTCTAGACATTTCGCAGCAATTTTAGCGACACCAAATGTGTGGTCATTGGCACACATACCAGGAATGGAAAGTTTTTCGGTTTCAACGATGTAAGTGCCAATCCCTACGGCAGCATTAGACACCTTTTTGCACCCAACATCGCTTGGTTTACAGATCAAAACACTTGCTGGCAACAGTGCGATACGACTCACTAATCTGGGTTACTTCAAGAGCAGTAGTTACGCGCGCCTAAGGGGTTAGATACCCTTTTACTGTTGCCAGGGCGCGAGCGGAAAGCTAGAAGGAGGAGAAAGGAAAATTGTTTTTTTTTATTTGTAGTGGCTTGAAACTCAGGTGTATTTGGTTTCGATATGCGCTCTCCAGGGGTGGGAGTCCGAATAGGACGGAGTTTTTTCTTCACTCAGAGTGATTCGAATGTTATAATTCACTGTATTTTTTTTATGCTTGAAAAACTCTACAACAGAGAAATCTACGTGTCAGTGTTATGCCTTCACACGCAGATGGGTAGAATTCGAACCTTGACCTTCCGAGTGAGAAGCGATTACTAGTACTACTACACCACGGCCACCCCTACTGCCAGGCAATCCAATTCTAGCGGATGAATTCCTTCCCCGGTCGACTTCGACATTCCGGACGATATAATTTATCCAGAGAGGGAGGACTGGGAAAAAATGCAATAATCAGGTCAAATGAAATTGCAATTTTCATAGATGGCTCAAAAACAGAAGAAGGAACAGGTTGTGGTATCAGAAGGCCCAGAACTAAGATGTTCTGGCTGTCTTCAGGGTGGCTGAGCTAATGCAGATGAGATCGTCTAATGCAGCTAATGCAGATGTCTACATCGATGGCCAGGCCGCATTCAAGGCAATGGAATCAACCAACGTCAACTCCGATACAGTCAGGGGCTGTCAAGGCATTATGCAGTCGGAACCGGGTAAGACCGTGCTGGGTGCCAGGATACTGCGATATTAAAGGAAATGAACAAGTGGACGAGCTTGCAAGAAAAGGAGGGCTACTCGACAATAGTGAGGATGCCAATATTAAACCACCCCCTTGCATAGTAAGAGGCACTATCGTGGAAAAAGTCACAAAGACTGCCAACCTAAGGTGGTCAAGCCTTGAAGGGCACAGGGTATCCAAGGCTTTTGGCCGCTTTTTGACGATTGATTTGCAAACTGTAGAGGACATAACACGCATATTGTGTGAATGTGAGGCAATATCAAGCTGATTCAAGCGTTGAGTCACCTCACCCAAACGTTCTCCGATTGGGTTCTGGAGAAGATGCGCCAAAATTATGAATTTCATCGCAAAATCATCTTCAGTGACGAAGGTCATTTTTGGCTCAATGGGTTCATCAATAAGCGAAATATGCGTTATTGGTCGGGTGAAAATCCACATCCGCTTCATGAATCACCACTTCATCCACAAAAATAACTGTTTGGTGTGGTTTGCATGCCGGCGGCGTTATTGGGTCATATTTTCTCGTCGACGATAACGATCGTCACGTTACTGTGAATGGTCAGCGTTATCGCGCCATGATCGCCGATTATTTTTGGCCCGAATTGGAAGATATGGACTTGGACGACATGTGGTTTCAATACAATGATGCCACAAGGTGCACAGCACACGCTACAATCGATTTATTGAAGAGTAAGTAGGGTGAGCGTGTTATCTCAAGAAATGGGCCAGTCGATTGGCCGCCTCGTTAGTGCGATTTAACGCCGCTTGACTATTTTCTGTGGGGCTACGTTAAGTCATTGGTTTATGCCGACATGCCGACCGCGTTGGAAGAGCTCAGAGCCAACATTGAACGCGAAATATCGTTGAAATTTGGGTCCAACGAATCGACCGCTGCAGACATACCCGCGGTGGTCATATGAACGAAGTCGAGTTCCATTCATAAATGTTTTGATTGTACTTCAAGCCGATAAAAAAAAAAGTTGTCAAGTCCTTATTTGAAAACCCTAATGTAGTTGCTCACCAATCAATTTAGGCCAGCCGCACATTGGACGCTTTTTCGTATGAATTTGACTCGTGTGAACACCTACGGACACGCACAAACTATCCCGACCTTCCAAGTATATACTATCGGAGCGCTCACACTGTGTGCGAGTTAGTCGTACGTATACTCGTACATGCGTGTAGTTCCGACGTCCGAAAACAAACCGAACTTGTTGGGAATTTTCAATAGTTTCGTGCTTTGAAACCTCAGTTGAGCGCTTTACGAATGCGATATTCAGTGTGCGCACTCACGACACAACGTACGTACGATACAAATTCGTATCCAATGTTCGGCTGGCCACAGTTAAAAGAAAAAATGTCAGACGAAATGTCTGAAATTTAGTCTGTCATATTTGTGTCTCGTGGAGAAGAGGTATAAACAAAGCAATGCAAAATCTACTTCTTAGAGGTATGAACCTTCCTTCTGTTATTCATTTGGAATGGAACTCGTAGATTTATTCGATTCAGTGAGAAAGGATATGCACATCTGTGTGGATAGCATTTTTTAACAGCAGCCGCATGGTTTGAACTCAAAATCAGCACAACCTAGTTCTGGGAGATATTTCTACTATCACATACCCTTCACGACGGTGAAGTGAGACGTTTTAATTCAAATTCAATAAAAATTGTCGCTCTACGAAAGTCCTACTTTACTTCATCAATCCGTAGGCTACTCGTATGTGGTGAAAATCAAATTCCACACATCACTGAGTACGTGTTTGAAGCTGAATTAAAACAGAAATGTCACCAAGTTTAAAGTCAAAACGCCTACATGCATCATCCTCGCTGTCTATTCATCAAACAACAAAACAAGAAGAAGGAGAAGAAGAAAAAAAAAAGAAGAAAATAAAAATGTATTGTACGCCTCCTGATAAGTATCTCTGAGTGCTAGAGACGCAAAGTGGATTTTTCAATCATAAGTCAATCAAATTGAAAATAATCTAACGTGAAATAGGTCGTTGTGGAGCACTACAACATACAATCACAATGATCGTTTCAGTTGGATATCACAAACAGCAACAACAATCTGAGCAGCAGCAAACAACAGCAGCAATGAAACTATGAGCTAACCTAATTCACATCTCAAATTTCATCACACAAAAACACAAATACAGACAAAGTATGTACTCGTATCTGAGGTAGTTCTTGTCTCTTGAAAAGCCTCAAATGGCCTGTTCGATTGTTGGGCAAAGAAAAATCAATCTATTCACCCGTGTAATTACAAGTTTCCATTTCATTTATGTTTTCATTCATCCGTCGACAGTGGCTCTTCAAATGGGAATCAGAATAGAATAGGATCCTCTCGACTGATCATTACCCAGAGAATCAGAGTAGGTGTCGGGGATAAGATGATTTAGGGCGAATCTCAAGGATACTTGAGAAGTGCATCTTGACTGTGGGTATTTTTTGTTGTTTTTTTTTGGAAATTTTCCAAATTTACTTAACATTGGCACACGTTGCATATTGTTGTCATTGTGGTTACACTTGTTTCACAGCTTTCAAGTGGATATCTGGTTTGGTTTTCTTTTTCTATGGTGCTATTCAAATAAATATTCATTCCCTCCGTAGACGTGTGTGTGTGTTTGTGTTTTGTTTTCCAATCGTAGATAATTATTCATAATTCATAACATCGCGTTCTTGTGGAATATGTCAAAAGTTTGTTATTTATTGGTTTGTTATACCGAAAGTCTATGCATTCTATTAGCATATCATATTTATAGATACATAGCCGGTTTTTTGGTAAAAAAAAAAAAACAACTAAAACTCAATCCAACAGAAGGAGATCGCATCGATCGAAATGATGTCTTTTTTCTCACCTTATGAAGCAATTTGAATGGAAATCTCATTCATATCAGTCTTATCACCCACCATCGAGAGTGTCAATCCATTGAACACAATCCCGGGACCCGGAGTATAAAAATGCAAATTAATTTTCTCGAATCTAAGTAGAAGTTAAAGTGTCAACGAGTATCAGTATCATCTATTCCTAGCAGTGATGGTGACTATGAATTTTTCGCATACTCGTATGTTATTCTTTCAACACACAAGTGTGGGTATTCGAACTGCCGGAATCAGTCTTCAGTGTGAACTGTGAAGTGAATATTTTCCCAAAAAATCAAGACTGGATTGAGTGTTTTTTCAAATTACGAGTACCTAGCCGCCGCCTGATGCATTGAGTGTTTGCTTTTTTATCTAACAATGTTTAGATCAGCGACATCAAAGTGGACTCTTGAGTGCGGCTACTGTATACGAAATTGTCATTGATGGTTACCAACCAATGAAAAAAATTTCAAAGATTGAGTATGGTACTTCGATTCATTAAGACTGGAAGAGGAAAAAACAATTTTTCAAGTTGAATCGACAAATCCAAGAAAAACGTGATAATTTCAATAAAGTCGTATTTTGTTCGAGTAGATATGTACTCGTATATAGAGTTTCTACTCGTATCTAATCCCTATTGCAGCTGAGATACTCGTTCGTACACAGGTAGGCACAACCTTCTAAAGAGAAGTTGTCGCATGGAACACGTTTTAGTTTCAATTTTGGTTATGGTCAACATTGCAATATCTGTAATTAAATGCATCCGAGCAGAAATGAATAAGACGCAACCAACCACTTGGGTGAGCTAAAAACAAATTTTTTTTTTTCCTTTCATTTTGGGTCTCAGATAATCCATCCATTTTTCTGAGAACCAGGTCTAGCTTAGTGTGTTGTATCCGTTGACCTGTGTAATTCACGAATTGAGTGCAAAACTATTCAAGAATATTGCAAATTTGCCATTGTTTTTTGGCGGCAAAAATAAATCTCCACAAAGTGGTGTCGACAACAACAACCACTCCTATGTATGTGGAAGAGAAATTTGTCACTATTTTCTAAGTGATGAGGACCTCTTTTTGGGTTTACTTTTCTACCACATTACACTTTAACCTTTCATCGGTTAGAGATGTTCGAGTATTCGAGTATACTCTCGTACATAGGTTAGGCATGAAACCACAGACATAATAACAATAACAGTGGTGTGCCGCAAATTCTGGTTGGTAAGTCTATTTCTATAGAGAAATCATTTCACGTTTCAATGGTTCGCACACTTAGGTAAGAGCATCAATCATCCCAAAGGACCTATTCCCTGTAAATTAGTAATACACATCTGTCAAAAAAAAAAATTGTTTTTTGTTGAAAATAATGATTATGATCTGGAAAAGGGGCGTCGTACTGTTAGCCTACTATTGCCTTCACTTCAATTTTTGTTTGTTTCTGTTTTTTGAAGTTGTACGATAATTGTACATTGATTGACTAACTATTTATTTTATTCTATTCGCAGATAAAACAGAAAAATAAACTCGTTCACAGTGGCGCTGCATTCAACGGAGGCCCTCATGGCGGCGGGCTTTTTAAAATCAGGAGACTTGGGACCCCATCCGCATAGTTATGGTGGGCCGCATCCACATCATACGGTCCCACATGGACCATTGCCACCGGGTATGCCGATGCCATCACTTGGACCATTTGGGTTACCTCACGGTTTAGAAGCTGTTGGGTTCTCCCAAGGTATGTGGGGTAAATATTCCAATTTTTGTATATAAAAACCATTAAAGTAGCTGCTAATTAATATTTAAATATTGTTGCGACTTAGTTATATCTTTTGATGGGAAATTCCTCATTCATTTAGTTAGTGTTTACATTATTTAGTTTAAATTTATCAGTCATGTTGCATAAGGTATACTCGTAGTTCATTTAATTTTTATAAATTTCTGTTTAACTGGTGCTGTATATTTACTTTGGCTCAGAGGTTCTAGTTTCTTCAGCTAATTACCTGTTTATCGACTATCATTCCAGACAATTTGAACAGAGATCTGTGACATTATTCTGAAAATAAATCTGCGTAAATCAATATAATGTAGTTTCATCCAACAAGAGGTGTCATTTTAAATTAATAGAAAAATGCAATATTTTTACGAAATTTGATAATATTTTTATACCAGTTTGAAGTATGAACTCTGAGGTTAGTAATAAAATTTTCATCAAGTTTTCGCATAATTTCGGTTGTATTTCACGAGTGACAGCTCTGATATTTTCTCTTAGTGCATGCATCGTCGGTGGAGCATAGCCTCAAAGATTCAAATCTCCATTTTGAGAAATCACACGTCCAAAACATTTGTCACGCAATAGAGCCATTGTTTCAGCAGCTGTGTGGCATGTGGCGCCGTCCAGCTGAAAATATACATCATCCACGTGCATAGCATCAATTTTAGACAAAAAAACTGTCTGTCAACGTCGTTCGGTAATGCAATCCATTCACTGAAACGATCGCATCATTTTCGAAAAAATATGGCCCAAAAACCCCTCCAAACTGTCACTCGTTGTGGGTAGAGAGGTTGTTTCACTATTTCTCTGGGTTTTCGGAGCCCCAAGACAAATGGAAATGAGCCTCATCACTCAGAATAGTTTTGTGTAAAAAATCATGATTTTGTTCATTCATTTCCAGCACCCAATCAGAAAAAATACGGCGCTGTGCGGGGTCTTGTATTAACTGGACCTTTATGCCAAATGCCGTGCAAAGTAGTTGCGGATAGGCCCAATTTTTGTGATTGAAATGGGCTTTCAGTAACACTCTTAACTACGGCGGCGATATTTTCAGTTGAAGATACCGGAAAAACTCGAGTTGGAGTTTTCATATCATTAATCTGGCCAAGACATGCAAATTTATCGATTACATTCACTAAAGCTGTGCGAAAAGGCGCATGATGATGATCAAAAGCAGTACGAATTTTACGAAATATTTCCGTGATATTTTCAGCGTTCTTTTGGTGGATTTTCACTATGCCAGCACCTTGTGCGAGTGCATATCGATTAGAAGGAAGACCCTCTAAATGTTGTATGTGATCCAAGATAGTCTTTGATTGTTTGAGATGGAGACTTTTAGTCGTTGTTTTTGGAATGGTAAACTGATTGTGATTTCAAGAGTTGACTATTTTACGAGTCCATTTAGGTTCAACACATCATAGTTTTGATGGACTCATGTACAAAGGAAGCTAGAAAATGCGGCTCGAAAAGTAATTAAAAGCCAGGCTTCACTCGTGGTCCAAGGAGGAATCCAAAGCAAAAATCACTCATATGCAAAACTGACAACAGAAAACGACGAACTATATTGCATATTTCTTAAAGGACCCTTAAATATGAATGAGAATACATGAATTAGTTTTTGATCTAAGGAAGATAGTGTCCTATCGCACCACGTCTGGAAATTACAAAGCGTATCCCGTCTGTACAATTTTTGATTACATTTTCGAGCATATGAGACCGTGTCTTCCCCAATATCTTACCGAATATGGTCTTGCCACACTTTAATCGTTGCTGGTTTATCCACGAAGGCAAACTATTTTATGTACCTCCGATGAAAATAATCATTAGTTCGCAAGTTCTTGGTGCCCAATCTCAAAATCACTCTCTCACCAAACCCTAATTTCAATAAATCGATTGTGTTTGTCGCAGAATAACACGCAGAGATCACATATCGCTCACATCGATGTCATGGAAATTTTGGAACAAATATTCGTTGAACCATTGACTGTATTGCGAGCTATTGCCCCTATTTTTTAAGGAAATAAGGCCCGCTCATTTCACCAGCGTGCAAACCTATTCTCGTGGATGCTCTCACTCCGAACACGACAATTTTGATTATTAACTATCAGCTGAGCCAAATGTGAGCCTCATAGCTGAACGTAATTGTGTCATCAAATTTCGCAGACAGGAACCTTTCGACGCATTCTGTGGTCCAACGGCTTCAGTTGTTGCCTCAATTGAAAGATTCTTTCCAAAGCTTCGTTGAAAGTCAGCGAACTGAATAATTTGGTTCTTCATTAACACGCACTGCTCTCAGCTTGGTTGTCCTTGCGGTTTAAATCTATTTCGTCCATAAAATTGACGATGTCCTCTATAAGCTTGTGTAACTGAGTACTGATTTCGGAAATAATATTCCACAAAGTCATTGCGGGTATATAAATCCATCCACGATTCACTTTATTGAAAACGGAAGTCATTGACGCCTTAACAGACTGCTATTTCTAGTAAACACCATTTTATGATGTTTTTGTCAGAAAATCGCAGACAGAAATATGGTATACAGCATAAATAGCTGATGGTAGTAAATTTTGACACAGGAATTCAAATTTCGGTTGCGAATATCAGTATCAGTTCCTAGGAATGCGAGTAAGATGATGTTTTGTATTCAATCACCGATCGTAAAAGCCTGATTTGTACAGCATTATCAGTCAATCAAAAGATGTCTGCTACGTTTTAAGTTGTCTATGTTTGTTCTGAGAATTCCTGCCTTTGATCATCGAAACAGCGCAGCATCCACTCATCGGCTTTTTGGTAAAGTTCTTCCTTCTCTGCGCCATAGAGGAAGACTCGAAGGATCAATATTTTACACAGCGACATTTTTGTTGTCCAAGCAATCGCTCTGCTACACAATTGCTATCTTGAATTTTGACCTGTTTATTGTGACATTTCGTTTACCACCAACCTCATCTTCGCCGACTCTGCTTCAATACTTGTAAGTGTTTGTTCTACCGATAATACTTGTACTTATGTCATCAGCAAACCAAGTAAGTGTGCAAGCATTGCATAAGGGCAGATCGTCTTGCCGAAAGCAATTTTTGGCCTTAGTGTTCGGGAGCAATCATTACTGTCTCTCAAGGAGCAGCGAACTTTCTTCACGGTCATCCCGCAGAGCCAAAACAGTCATTGGTAGCCTTAAATTCGATAAATAGTTGGGCGATGTCGATTTTAGAATTCGGGGGTATTTTTTGGCAAGATGTAGAAATCTTGTCGATGGTGAACTCTTTCTACGTGTATAGTGCTTGAAAAGAATTTCGGGCATATGCAGGCCATCCCTGTTGCACCACTTTTTCCAGTATATCCGGACTTATTTCGGCAATAATTCACCAAATGTTGGCTTTTAGGGACAGCATACTTGACATACCCTCACAGAAAATTAGCCAACGGAGTCAAACCACATGCCCTAGGCGGCTCACCAAATGTTTGTCCGAATAAAGTGATGGTGTGAGTCATTTTAATTTGTCTCTATTGATACAGGGAATCAAAAAATCGCGAATCATTTGCCTGTAACGCTTGACATTGACTATAATGTTGACTCGATCTCGTAAAAAATGGGCCAATAATGCCTCCGGCATGCAGACCGCACCAAATAATGACTTTTTCGGGATATAATGGGATCTCGAGGGTCTCATGAGGATTGTGCTCGCTCGTTACCATTAAGTCAGAAATGAAGATGATTTGAAGCTAAAAATTTGGTTCAACTTCAAGTTGATTTTCAGCCCATTCACCATCCATTGTCTTCAATTGCTACACCAATGTATACGTGTGTAGGCCAAGATCTTTCCTCAAAATTTTCCACGTACTGAGACGATGACTTCTTCAATACGCACAATGTGAGCTATATACGTAGACATAAATCGATGCATAGTATTGCGTATAAGCTGCTCAGATGGACGATTATGAGCACCGTAAATTGGGCGTAGTGCTCTATAAGTCTGGCGCTCAGAACGTGAATTTAAAAAGAAATTTCCACGTGTTCTTAACGTTGTCCGGGTGTAAGTCTTTGCGTGGTAATTTGCCAAAGTATAGTGAACATAAATATCAAAGATCCGTGAACAATTTGAAACCTGGTTAACCCTATCGGAAGCTCTATATCCCTAGAAAAAAACATCCTCTAAAATTTTGTAAGGTTTGACCTTTCGTCAGGCACGTAGCTGAAATGATTTAAAAGAAAATATTTGAATTAAGTTTACAGCAACAGTATCCAAACGCCAGATATGTTCACTGTGCAAGTCATCGCTTGAACCTGGCTCTGTCTATTGCCATGTCAACACCCTCGATTAGCAATTGTCTTGGTGTAGTAAGCGAAATAGCCAATTTCTTCCGAAACAATTCGAATGCAAATAAGACTTTCCAAAACACCATACAAAAACACGCACCAGAAAGCAGAAAATAACGACTTATGCGCCTTTGTGAAAGTCGAGGTTTATTGAAAGTCGAGCTCCTCAAATGTATTGCGATTAGTCTTGAGGAAGAAATATCCACCAAGACGTGGGCGATGTCTTCAAAAGCATCAACTTAAAGCTACTCTTATCAATTTTCCTAAAAAATACACAAAATCTGTCTTAAAATCTCTCAAAAACATAAGAGAAAATGCCGGAGATTTTTTCAGAGACGCTTTTCAATCCGCATCACAACTTGCCGAGGATTTCTTTGAAACAAACAACACGCTCGAATCCAGAAACATCATGTCCTGAAGATCATTTTAGAGTTTCTATACTTATTCCCTGTCTAAATTCTCTAATACAAAATTTTACTGACAGATTTATGGTCAACGAGGATGTTCTTTCAAGCTCTGCTTCCAGGTTTTGCTGCTGTTAATGGAGAAAATGGAATGGAAAACGTACTCAGTTATACTCTGGTGCGAAAAATTAATCGTTTGATCCCTCTACCGATGTTCTGAAACTGCTGGATATAGTATGTGACAAGACCAACTTCAGGAGTATAAGCTACTTGCTTACAATTTTGGCCGCACTACCTGAAGTATTGGCCATTGGCAATTTACGGATTCCATGCCAATAAAACTGTTTGTCTTTTGAAGCAAACCAAAAAATCACCCAGTTTTCGACTTCCTCGTAGGATTCGAAGTGCTGCTCAGCTAATGCGTGTTCCATCGATGAAAACAGTGAATACGGCGGGTGGGGTAGCAGCTCACAAAAAAAATCCATTTTTCATCGCCACTAACAATTCAGTTTTCCATCAGTCTTCCATTCAATTCATGTGGCACCCATTTTCCAGACTTTTCGATCTTTCCCATAGCTTTTTTCTGTTTCTGACTCAAAGTGTCATCTTCATCTTCCAATATTGTTTGCAATTCGGCGTCTTGAAACCTTTTTGGTGGTCTTCCACGTTCTTACCTACTCGTATGAACCGTGGATACCATCCTTTGCATGTTGCTGCTAGTAGAGCATGATCACCATACGCCTCGACAAGCATTCGATGCGACTTTGCAACACAGTCATCATTTTCTGCTACAAAATTCGACATTTTTAACACGACTTAAAAATATGATGTTATTTGCTCAATGACTTGATGTATACTAAATATGTTTGACAGGTGTCATAGCAACCAAACAAAAAAAAAAAATAAGGCCCGTTCACAATAAATGCTCCATATCGAGACATTTGTGACTTGAAGCTCACTTCATACCGGATGAGTCTGACATTGACAATAACTCTGACAGTGATTTTAGTTTCGACGAAGGAGAAAACGCCGATTTTGTTCCATCGGACCATGAAATGACGATAACGATGAAGAAGACATCGAACCATTGGACCAAAGTATAGCTGAAGAAATTGCTGTAAATCCACAGCATAAGTATTGGTCAAAGGATAAACAAATAGAACATTCTTCGGAGCCATTTGAATTGAGTAGAAAAAATTCATTTCGACGGGCAGAAGAAGTATCAAATCGGGATTTTGTGTGATTTGTCGAATTACTACGCATACAATACACAGGTTTATGTTGGCCGTGTCCGAAACACCGCTCCTGAACGCAACCAAGGAAAACGCATTGTTTTGGATTTGATGGAAGGACATTTCTGACAGAAATGTTACGTGCGATAACTTTTTACTTCCTACGCATTGGCTGAAGAACTAATTTGCGCGCGCTCAAGGGATTTATGTACCCTTAAAATGTTTGCACACAGCGCGGGCAAAGGAAAATCAGGGAGGATGGAAAGAGAGGTACTGGTGAACGCTGGTTTTAAATGTTTGAAGGTTATAATGATTTAGGAATAAAGAGCCTGGCGAGTTGTAGAGCTTAGGAACGAATAACGATATTTTAGAGTACGTCCGAAAGTGGGCTTAAGGGTACACTGATGAGCATTCATAGCGAGACGGGTGTTACGGTTAAAAGTTTGAATGGGCGGAATTCTACTGGCGATATCAGTGGGGCACTGGTGATGGAAATGGCGATAAAACAGAGTGAGACACGGTGATTGAGTGATATTAGTATCACCTATGAGTAAGTTACACCAGTTACACCAGTATTGAGCGATATGCGTCGAAAACCAACGTTTTCAACTGAGGTGGTACACTCTGACCATAAGATAAAAGCTATTATGTTACCCGCCGTTACCGATTCGTCACGCTATTGAGCTCGTTTCATAATAAAGTGAAAATAAACGAAGCAAATGAAAAGAAAAAACCTAACATCATAGAAGACTATAATAAAACTAAAAACGGCATTGACACAATGGACCAAATGGTAGCCACATACCATATACATGCAAACGGAAAATAAATCGAAGGCCAATGGCATTATTTTGTAATATGCTTGATGTGAGCGCATTGAATGCATATGGGTTATTCGTTGAAATCTTTCCTGACTGGCATGCTGAAAAAACAAATAGAAATACCATATTCGTCGTCGACTTTTTATAGAGCAACTAGGAATGGTGCTTGTTGATCCATACATTGCTCAAGGCCAAGAACAAGTGATGCTGCTGTACCATCTAGATCAAAATGTGGTATTGTCCACTTAACCTTCAAAGTAATCCCCATCAACTGCAACACACTTATGCCAGCGCTTGATCCAATCCTCGAAACATTTTTTTGTATTCGGTTTTCGGTATGTCCATCAGTGCTGCCTGCGATTTTTCCATTACTTCCTCACGGCCGCTGAAACGCGTTCCCCGTAGTGGCTTTTTAACTCGATTGAACAGAAGGAAGTCACAGGCAGCCAAATCAGGTGAATTCGGTGGCTGTTGGATGATATTTGTTGCATTTTTCGCCAAAAAATTACGAATAATGATGGCACTGTGCGGCGGTGCCTTATCACAGTGCAAAATCCACGAGTTTTCTGCCCACAATTCTGATCTCTTTCGACGATTTGCTTCACGCAAACGTTTCATAACGCCCAGATAATACTCCTTGTTTAGTGTATGGTCTTCTGGCAAAAATTCATGGTGCGCTACACCGTTGTAATTCATGAAAACCGTGAGCATTGCCATCTTTGTTGACTGAAAACGACGTATTTTTTTGGTCTCGGCTCATTTGGTGAACGCCATTCACTTGCCTGATGTTTGGATTGCGTGTAGTACTATAAACCCACGTCTCATCTCCAGTAATGATCCTTTTGACGAATGTGTCATTAACCAAAATGTCTTGGACGGATCCATAGGCAATGTTCAAGTCCTCCGCTATTGATCAACATTTTTTTAACTCCATCAATGTTTTCGTTCGTTTTCGATGTCGATGGTCTACTATACCACTGCGTTCATCATCTTCGGTTGACTCACGACCACTTTTGAACCGCTCGTGTCACTGGTAAACGACCGTTTTCTGTAGAGAGTCGTTGCCGAAACACTTTTCCAATATTTCCAACGTTCGTGCACCATTAAATCCGCTTTTTTACGCAAATTTAAATTCATTTCTAAAATTGAATAAAATCGTCAACACACACAGACTTTTGCAAATGTCAAGCTATTACGCTAAGATTTAGAGGGAATGTCAACAACAGATTTACCAACTTAACAAAAAAACAAACAGAACTCAAATCGGAACAATAAATTTCCAATTTATTCTTGAATCAATTGGTTACTCCCTTCGCAAAAGGAATTTTTTCATTTACGAGGGTTGTCTGAAAGTTTCCGACAGTAACGTAAAGATAGTGCCTCTATCTATAAAAGGTAAGGAGTGCTAGTTGTGCATCTTTTGACAGTTACTTACCGAAGTTTCAGTCATTTTGGAAGCGCAGTTTTTAGTTGACAGTCGTTTGAGTCAGTCGATGTGAGTGGAAAAAATTGAGTATCGAGCTGTTATTAAATTCTTGTTTTTGAAAGGCAATACGCCTACGCAAATCAAAAATGAGTTGGACTCTGTGTATGGGGACTCTGCACCATCATTTACCACAGTGAAATTTTGGACAGCTGAATTTAAACGTGGCCGTAAGAGCTTGGGAGATGATGAACGTTCGGGACGTCCAAAAGCTGCAACCACTGATGATACTATTGCTAAAGTTCACCAAATGGTGTTAGACGACCGCCGAATTAAAGTGAGAGAGATAGTAGAGGTTATAACAACAAAGAACGTGTTTGTTACATATTAAATCAAATGAAAAAGCTGTCCACGTTAGACCAAAAACGTGTTCGAATGAACATTTCCAACGGTCTGTTGGCGCAGTTTAGGCGCAATAAATCCGAGTTTTGGCACCGATTAATTACTGTAGATGAAACTTGGATACACCAAACAAAAATTCAGTCAAAACAGTGGAATTCAAAGGTCGAGCCGGCTCCAAAAAAACAGAAAAAACTGTTTTTTCGGCTCGGAAAGTGATGGCGACTGTTTTTTGGGATAGTAAGGGATCGATTATCTTCAAAAAGGAAAAACCATTACATGAGCATACTACGCATCATTACTTGCCAAGATGAAGGCAGAAATTGCGGAAAAACGGCCACATTTGCAGAAAAAGAAAATCCTGTTTCACCAAGACAACGCGCCGTCTCACACCTCAGCGGTTGTCATGGCGAAAATCCATGGATTACGGTTTGAACTGCTTGACCATCCGCCTTATTCACCAGATCTAGCCCCAAGCGACTTCTTTTTGTTCCCTCATCTAAAAACTGCTCGGAGGACAGAGATTTTCGTCAAATGAGGAGGCAATCACCTTCGTGAACAATTATTTTGCAGAGAAAAACGCCAAGTACTATTTGGACGGGTTAGAGAGATGGGAACATCGCTGCGAGAAGTGTGTAGAGTATGTCTTGTATCATTGTTCAGTCGGAAACTTTTCAGACAACCCTCGTACAATTCACAAAACCGTTGCTAGTGAACATTTTTTCACTGGAAAAAGTTAGTGTTGCATAAAGACGAATGAAAGGATTATGTAATTCGGACATTTATTTTGGAGGACACTTTACACGAAGTCGATACAGAGTTTTGTTTCTACAAAAGTTGTTGAATATCAACAATTAGACGAACAATTGAGCTCTTTCTCTGAATAGGAACTGCGCACTCCTTGTTCGCTCTCATTATTTAAGGCTAAAACATTGTTTTTCAATTAAGATTTGGTCATCATAAATATTTCATCTAAAGATATTGGCGTTACACACTTGTATCTTCGCGTAGGCATACTTATGTGTACACGCACCTATTTATGTAGAATAAATTGCGCGTATTATAGATCATTTATCACCAATAGAACAAGGTGTCACACTTAAATATTCATTAATTCCCCCAATCCCTTCGTATCTATAGTTAATTTTGCTACAACACCGAAAAGATTCATCATAAAGATCTTATGTCATTACTTACTACCGCATTTAGTGAGCATTTTTCCTTTTGCCGATTTCATTTTGACGGATGTCTGCTGCAGATACGAGTATAACCTGCAATAAATCCAGTTAAACTGAAAGTTCCTTTCAAGATATTCCGATATGCGATCATGCAAAATCGTACACCAACTAAGCGAACAACTCTACAATACCATCCGCTTCGTATGCTTTCTTCATTTTTTGTGTTATTTTTTCGAATTTTTTTTAAATTTTTTTTTTGTAAAAATTTGCGTAAAGTCTCGTACAAGATGCCTTGATAATTCAATTAGCATAAAATGACATTGAACAACGCAAGCGGGTACTTCCATTTCCATTTCCTTTTCCATTCACTTCCATCTTCTGTAGTAGACATCCATTGCTTTTGTTGCTTTTGGTGTTTTCTTCTTTTTTAATGTCAAATCACATGTGATTGCATCATTATCAATATTTTTTTGACATAATGAATAATGGCCATGCGACATGAAGAAGCATAAGAAGATACGAATTACGGTATACGGAATATGGGATACAGAATCTGAGTATAGTACGCAATGTAAGAAAAAATCTGACTTGAATGACTACATGTACGAGTACTCCTATCTGCAGAGCTACAGAATCTTGACTTAAATGTAATTGACAACAAGCGAATTTGAACAAAACGAATGGAGGAATTACTAACCAAAAAAAAAAAAAATTAATAAAACAAAAACGAAAAAACTGTATATAAAGGTGCGCATATTAAAGGTAATAAAAATATTAAGTAAAACAGATAAAAAAATGAATAAAGTTCTGCTGGAACAAGTACATTAGGTTTATCTTTGTGGCGGCCTTCATATTCCCATTTCGTCGTGTCACAATAAATATTCGCGCTGCCGGCCGTCGCCGTCGTCGTCGTCATCATCGTCATCATGCTGAGATAATAAGTTATTCGTGTAAAATATATGAGAACTCGTATATGAGATAGACGGCAAAGTTGCGGTCAAACTGGACTAAAGACTGAATATTTGTCGTGTCGTATTCATATTCGGAAGAAAAACAAATGTTGCTACAGGGAAACCTGAGCATAACTTGCTACGTGATTTGTAGATATATAAGTTATACTCGTAGCTTTCGTAAAAGCAATAAACTATCATACTCGTACTATGCAAATGTGACTAATCACTGTTTTTGCGTTGAATGTTGGTTAAAGTGGATGAGAAAATTCACTGAACCATGTGTCTTCCATTATGGAAAATCGACGAAGGCCAGAGAATTCATCAAATAATGAAAGTTCTCACTCCAATTTTGGTATATTGGGCAGTCCACCAAAAATGTAAGACATCAACATGTACTTTTGCTCAAATCGGCAGATGTATCTATTCTCGTCAGCGTACTAGGTGGGTTGAAAAGTAACCTCCTTGACCCCCAGAATGCGCTGCTACTGCAAAAAAGGTTATGGTGCCTTGAAATCGGTTCATATTTAGGCATACATGCCAAATTTCAGTGCGATACTATCTTTAGTTTTGTTTTGACAGCTGAGTGTTATTGACGTGTTTGGCATCTTGTTGAGTATGAACAAAAACGATTTTCGTTCTCTCATAAAACATTATTTTTTGAGAGGCGAAACGGCGAAGGAAACAAAAGAAAAGTTGGATAAATATTATGGAGATAATGCTCCGTCAGATTACACCGTCAAATATTGGTTTCGAGAGTTTCGTGGTAGCAGAGGACAATGTCAAAGAAATACATGAAATGGTGTTGGCTGACCGGAAAGTGAAGGTGCGCGAGCTAGCAGATATCACAAAGACTAGTACTGAGCGCACATGCTATATTTTGGGCAATATTCTGCATATGAAAAAGTTATCCTGCCGTTGGGTGCCGCGCATGCTCACTCCTAACCAAAAACACGAACGCGAAAGCACTTCGAAAGAGTGTTTGGACTTGCTGATGCGAAATCGGGCGGACCTTTGGCGTCGATTGGTAATTGTTGATGAAACTTGGATCCACTATTGCACACCATAGAACAGAATGAGTGCCCGGCAATGGACTGAAGCCGGCATACTCTTCGTGGACTACCTCGAAAAAGGAAAAACCATCAACAGCGAGTATTACTGTGCATTATTGGAGCGATTGAAGGCCGAAATCGCTGCAAAACGGCCTCACATGAAGCGAAAAAAAATTTTGTTTTTGCAAGACAATGCGCAACGGCGGCTAAAATCAATGACTTACGGCTCCAATTGCTGTCGCATCCACCGTATTCGCCCGATCTGGCTCACTCGGGCTATTATCACTTCCCAAACCTCAAACGATTTTTTTTTTTTTTTTTATAATGAGCGCGCGCTCAAGGGGTTTGAGTACCCTTAAGGTGATTGTACACAGCGCGGGCAAAGGAAATTTAGGGAGGAAGAAAAGAGAGGTACCGATGTACATTGTTTTTAAATGTTTGCAAGTTACGAGTATAACGACGAGGAAATACAGAGATCGGCAGGGCATTCCATAAGCGAGTTGTACGGCTTAGGAACGAATCACGATATTTTAGAGGACGTCCGAAAATGGGCTTGAGGGTATACTGATGAGCATTCATAGCGAGACGGGTGTTACGGTTGAAAGTTTGAATGGGCGGAATGCTACTGGTGATTTCAGTGGAGCACTGGTGGTGGAAATAGCGATAAAACAAAGTGCGACACGAGACATTTCGTCGGTGTTCGAGGGTGTCCATTGATTGACTGATATTAGTATCGTCAATAAGTTTTATCGCACGGTTTTGAATCCTATCTAGCAGGTGCAGAGATGTTTTAGGAGCACCTGACCAGATGTGGGAGTTGTACTCCAATTTTGGGCGGATGAATGTCTTATATATTGAGGCCAGATCAGAGGGGGTAAAATATTTCTTACATCGATTGAGGAAACCTAGACATTTAGCAGCATTTTTGGCGACATCAAATATGTGGTCATTAAATTCCACTCTATTGATAGTTCCCCAATTGGTTATGCTGTTGATATCGGAATTTAATGAGCTTAGCATACGCTGCCGTTCTCGTACTACAGCCGAAGAGCAGGGCCGTGAGTCCGGGAACGAATATGAAAAGCAGAGAGTACTGTCATCAGCAAAGGCATATATTGGATTAGAAGTAGCAGTCAAGAGATCGTTAATGAAAATTAAAAAGAGTGTCGGAGACAGAACAGAGCCCTGGGGCACACCAGCATTTATTTTGTGAATATCAGACTTGAAACCGTCCAACTTGAATTGAACGTTCCGAAAGGTAATTTCTAATCCATTGAAGAAGAAAGTCGTCGATACTTGGTAATATCAAGTGCAACTATCTTGCTTTCGCCAGATCGATGTACGCTTTGGTTCCACTTTTCGGTCAGACATGCCATCAGATCACCAGTGTACCTGCTGCTACGAAAACCATACTGTGACCGGCAGTTTCGAGATAATTTCCATGACCTTGGAACGAAGGGACGTAAGTGAAATGGGTCTGTAGGAGGAGAGAGAAGATGATTCGCCTTTTTTAGGGACGGACTGTACAAATGCTGTTTTCCATCTTCTCGGGAAGAGTCCTAAAGTGTAGGATTGATGAAAAAGCTTACGCAGTGGTTTTGCCAGCGAGGATGAACACCTCTTCAGAAGAAGGGGAGATATACCATCTGGACCAGCGGATTTATGTATGTTGAGATCTTTAAGTACTCTTGCTACTACACGAGTGCGAAAGTAGATTCGTCCCATTGAAGATTCGACGCACTCAAGTGTAGGCGGAGACAAAGCACAATCTGGGAGTGTTGAGCTGGCCGCAAAGTGTGCAGCAAGCAGATTGGCCTTGTCCAAAGAGCTGACAGCTGGAATGTCATTGTAAATGAGCCTTGGGATGGAGGATGAGGCGGAATTTCTAATGTTTTTGACGAACGACCAACAATTTTTACTGCCTTTGCGACATTGCAGTATTTTGTGCCTCAGTTTTTGGTCGTATTGGAATTTCACACACTTAAGAAAGGCGTTGCAGTCATTTCTGGTTCGTTTGAACTTTTTTCGGTTTTCCTCTGTCGGGTTGGTCTTGTAGGACCGAAAAAACATTTCTCTAACCCTGACGGCCTCTTTACAGCTCGAGTCGTACCATGCCTTTTCTTTTGGTTTGATACTCCTCATCCGATGAGGAATAAAGGATCTCATTCCAAAGAGATGGCTCATCAATAAAAAATTCAGCTCACGCGAGGAAATCATCGACGCCACGGAGGAGTATTCTGCATCAAGTAGTTGGAAAATCGCTGGAATAAGTGTATCAAGCTAAAAGGGGACTATATTGAATAAAATAAAAAAAATTTTTTTTTTCATTCCCAAGGAGGTTACTTTTCAGCCCACCTAGAAATAAGGACATCGATCGCGTATGTAACGATTTTCCAATAATCAATAAGAAGACATAAGGTTTGGGTTTGATTTCATTCGATGAAGACAATTTTGTTTTTTTTTTTTTCGTTGGAAGGTGAGAAATCTTCATAGTGAGATTCTTACTCACTAAAAAAACACCTCCCTTATGCACACCACGACTGAGTTCACACTCAACAAGCAGTTCTTCTATCGCATTTTATTTTGCTTTTATAATCCTGCAGGCGATTTTCCATTGAAAATTCCTGTGTCGACCGCGCTAGGTCGAGAGGCTTAGTCCTTTTCAGACGGCGCAATAAATTTGTCTCGTCGAGGATCTGTTGAACAGAAGTATTCGTATGACCTTGTAATCGATTATTATGTTTTCGCGCAGACATTTTAATTACGTTCTGAACGTTTTCGACTCCTAAGTCTCTGTGGATATCATCGTTTCTTATGTACCACGGTGCATTAACAATACCTCGAAGAACTTTGTTTTAGAATATATTAATGTTACTATTTTTAGTACAACCCCAAAGTTGTACTCCATATGTCCAGATCGGTTTTAGCACTTGCTTGTATAACAGCAGTTTGTTCTCTAAGCTAAGCTTGGAATACTTTCCAATAAGCCAGTAAATATCTCTATATTTGATTTCAAGCTCTTCACGTTTTTTCTTAACGTGTGCTCTCCATTTTAGTTTTTTTTTTTTTTTTTTTTTTTTTTTTTTTTTTTTTTTTTTTATAATTTACGCGCGCCTAAGGGGTTGGATACCCTTTTACTGTTGCCAGGGCGCGGGCGGAAAGTTAGAAGGAGGAGAAAGGAAAATTGTTTGTGTAGTGGCTTGAAACTCAGGTGTGTTTGGTTTCTATGTTTGCTCTCCAGGGGTGGGAGTCCGAATAGGACGGAGAGTTTTTTCTTCACTCAGAGTGATTCGAGATATAATTCCCAGTATTTTTTTCATTGCTTGAAACTCTTATAACAGCCAAATCTACGTGTCAGTGTTATGCCTTCACACGCAGAATTTTTTTGTCTGAGTTTCAAATATACAATGAAAAACTGATTTTGCCATGGGCAGGATTCGAACCTGGACCCTCCGAGTGAGAAGCGTTTGCTACTACCACTACACCACGGCCACCCCATACCGAGTGTCATACCGAGATATTTGGCCTCGTTCGCGTAAGGAATTCGTACTGCGTTGATAAACACTGGTGGATTCTCAATTTTCTTGAGAGTGAAGTTCACGTGGACAGACTTGTTTTCATTAAGCGCGATTCGCCAAGTCTTTGTCCAATTGTCCAACTTGGCAGTTGCTTCTTCGACTGTTTTAGCCGTTGCCAAAATGGCCAAAGTGCCATCAGCAAATGTGGCTAGGACAGTGTCGTCCGTTTGCGGTTTATCGCGGGTAAAAAGCAAATATAGCAGAGGGGCAAGTACACTTCCTTGCGGCACCCCCTCCTTTATTGTCTTAAAAGTGGAATATTCGTTTCCGTGTCTCACACCATACGTTCGGGACAGGTTCTTGAAGTGAGCGGTTCCAAAGCTATCGTTCAGGTGTTCGAGGGTACATCGAGGGTATTGATGCCAAGAACACACTGTGTGAGTTCACTGGTGATATTTTGCGTACACCTGTCTCAGAAGATATGTTGGGACGTGTGTTCAACGGCTTCGGCAAGCCCATCGACAAAGGACCCCCAATTTTGGCAGAAGATTTCCTTGATATCCAAGGTCAACCCATTAACCCATGGTCGCGTATTTATCCCGAGGAAATGATCCAAACTGGTATCTCTGCTATTGATGTGATGAACTCAATTGCCCGTGGTCAGAAGATTCCCATCTTCTCTGCTGCTGGTCTCCCACACAACGAAATTGCTGCTCAAATTTGTCGTCAAGCTGGTTTGGTTAAGGTTCCCGGCAAATCAGTGCTCGATGATCATGAAGATAACTTTGCTATTGTGTTCGCTGCTATGGGTGTTAACATGGAAACTGCTCGTTTCTTCAAGCAAGACTTTGAGGAGAACGGTTCCATGGAGAATGTGTGTTTGTTCTTGAACTTGGCAAACGATCCAACCATCGAACGTATTATTACACCACGTTTAGCTTTAACTGCAGCTGAATTCTTGGCCTACCAATGTGAGAAACACGTGTTGGTCATTCTTACCGATATGTCATCATATGGTGAAGCTTTGCGTGAGGTATCAGCCGCCCGTGAAGAAGTGCCCGGTCGTCGTGGTTTCCCCGGTTACATGTACACAGATTTGGCTACAATTTATGAACGTGCCGGACGTGTTGAGGGCCGTAACGGATCCATTACACAGATTCCCATTCTTACTATGCCTAACGATGATATTACCCATCCAATTCCCGATTTGACAGGTTACATTACTGAGGGACAAATCTACGTTGACCGTCAGTTGCACAACAGACAAATTTATCCACCAGTCAACGTGTTGCCATCTCTGTCGCGTTTAATAAAGTCTGCCATCGGTGAGGGCATAACCAGGAAAGATCACTCTGATGTATCAAATCAGCTGTATGCTTGTTACGCCATCGGTAAGGATGTGCAAGCCATGAAGGCTGTCGTCGGTGAGGAAGCTCTCACCCCTGATGATTTGCTATACTTGGAGTTCTTGAGCAAGTTCGAAAAGAACTTTATCTCTCAGGGTAATTATGAAAACCGCACAGTATTTGAGTCGCTCGACATCGGCTGGCAGTTGCTGCGTATCTTCCCCAAGGAAATGCTTAAGCGAATTTCAGCTTCCATGTGGATCCAATTGAATTTGTCTTCAAATGGCAAAAACCTAAACAATCGCCCTGGTGAAACACTCAATTTTCTGGAAAAATCCAAGAAGGCCTTTGAAGTTCATGCCGTCTATTTCCTCTAGGTTTTCCCTAAAAATTTTCTTCGATTCCGCGATATTGTCTCGCATTCACACAGTATTTGTGTTATGTCCTCAACAGCTTGCAGATCACCGAATAATCTGCAAATATCTGATAATTTGAGTCTTTTTGTGTTTTGCCGCAGGAGACAGTGGCCTGTCAGGATTCCTATTACCTACTGTCCTAAGCTTATCCCTGTTTAGTTTTATTAATTTCCTAGATCTATTGCCATTAAAGAGCGGCGAAATGCACTTGGATACCCTGGGTCTGTCAAGACTTGATTTTTTCCTCGATAGTGCCTCTCACTATGCAAATGGGTGGTTTGATGTTGACAACCACACTATTGTCGAGTAGCCATCCTTTTCTTGCAAGCTCATCCGCTTGTACATTTCCTTTAACGCCGCAGTATCCTGTCACCCCGCACAGTTGATGTTGGTTGATTCCATTGCCTTGAGTGCGGCCTGGTTATCAATGTAGATAGCGACATCTCTTTCGGGTACCGATCTCATCTGCATTAGCTCAGCCGCAGCCTCTGGGGACAGCCAGAACCTCTGATTGGAAGACACTGCTTGCGTCCGGTAGTCTTCCCGACACTCTTAGTTCTGGATCTTCTAAGATTACACCAGAGGCTGTTCCTTCCTCTATTTTTGAGCCATCTGTGAAAATTGTGAAGTCGACCAAGGAATTAATTTCATCCGTTCAAATTGGATTTTTTGGCAGTAGCTCCACTACGACCGTGCCATGTCCGAAACTACTGCTCTTATTAGTTTAATTTTTTTTTTATTAGTTTAATTTATATTTCATAGACATCGATTTTTATTATTTCAGTTGGATATAACAGTTGTAACATTCATGAATGGCTTTTGTTAAACAACTTCTAAGTTTCTCAAATGACTTATAAATGGGTAGATCCAGCTGATTAAAACATGTATGAGCACAGGGTAAACGGTCAGCGGATCTGTCATCACGGTGTATTTGAAATTTCTGTATACCGTTCATACCTCCAAGAGCTGAAAAACCTTGCAAAGGTACTTTCGAAGTTTCAGTAAAAAACTGTACAAATTTTGCGCGATCAGCTTGATCAGAACTTCGCAGTGCCCTCCACAACCATTGAATTTGAGGCGATGCATCCTGCCCTTCTTCATCTTCAAAAACAATATAAAAACGATTCTTCCATTCTTCTGGCCCACGACGATACAACTCTCTGAACGAACCTTCAAATCACAGTAACTCGCCGCACATTCACGGTTAACTCTTCACGACGTACACCTTCATCCATTCGCTCTAATTCCGTGCGGAAATATTTCCTTTTAACGTCGAAATCTAAAATAAGAGTATGGTCAACTAATACCGAAAATGGCCCATCAGATAAATGAGTAGATTGACGAAGAATTGATTAAGAACCGTTCGATGTTTTTCAGCAAATTCAAGGAATTTTTTTTGATTGCGCTTTTGTATTTCCGCATCTCTGACAGATGCGGCAGCTGCTGCTGATGTTGACGGAGTTGTATCCGATTTAGACGAACCTGAAGAATTATTAGGTGGTTCCGATGATGAAGATGATGTCCCCCCATCGATTCATCTTCAGAAGCTTGTTGAGATGTGTCTCCGCCTATTGGAAATTCAAATCTGTCTGCTCTTGCAGACAAAGCGGTTACTGAGCGCCTAGATATGGTCACGGTATCTGTACGTCCAGGTCTTGAATGGTTAGTGGTACGGTATGTTTGTGCGTGTTGATCATTAGTCACTTCAAGGTCAACTAAACATTCACTAAGTGTAAACCAAAGTCCATCTATGCAAATCACTTCGCTCAACGGCTCAATTTCGGTCAGCCTAGGCAACACTTTATATTCTATTAAATCACGAACTTGCATAAATACTTTAAGAGTCCGAAGGAAAAATGCTTGAGACGAAGATTTGGCAACCAAGGGAGCCATACTGGATAATTGAAGTTCGCAAGTTGGTTTGCCTTTTGTTGGAGCTGAAATATCAACCTGGGCAGCAGTAAAAACGATCATTTATTATACTCGTACCACCGCGACTAGTCACAGAATGACTTTTGCTGGCAAATGAATCATTTTGTTTTGATATCTCAATATTGTGGCCTTTAACTTCTTTCATTAGATCGATTATTTGCTTTCGTACCAACTCTGCTAAGGCCATTATACCACGAATCCATAATTGGACGACAATTGCGTTTGCCTGACGAGAGCACTGTCCTTCCGCAGAACAACTTTTTGTAGTCAACACTTCGATAGCTATTTTTAGTTGTTGAACTTGACTAGGATATAATGATGGGGGTCGTATTTGTGAAAGTTTGCGACGTTTGCTGCTATGGGAGCTGTAATTTTTTAATTTAATTTTGGTGGGAGCGAATGCCCCCATTTATTCGGCTTAATACAAGCTATACTCGTAGCTTACAAATTAAACTTAAACTAAAACTTAAAACTAAGGTTGGTTGGAGTGGTGAAGGAGAACAGATTTGAGGTAGGAAGTGGTGCGATGAAAGTCAAAGACGTAGCATACGGGAGATTGGTTCGTTCGCGCCATAGGAGGTGTGGTGGGTTGGTAGATAGAAGAGTCGAGGGGTACGTAGATTACGAGGGTTAGTGTTGAGGAAAATGGAGTTGTGAAGGGACGCGCATTCAACGTGACCTGAAAGGAGTCGATGAATGAAGAGAAAGTCTGCTGCATCTCTGCGATCTTCGAGGGTGTTTAAGTTGATAAGGTTGAGACGGTTTTGATAGGGGGGGGCAGATTAAAAGGATCGTCCCAGGGCATACCTCGAAGAGCAAATCGAAGAAAACGACGCTGAATGCTTTCAATTCTCGAGATATGAACACGATGATATGGGGACCATACTTGACTGGCGTACTCTAGGAGGGGGCGAACAAAGGTAATATAGAGGGACCTGGTCACGTATGGGTTGGTGAATTCTTTGGACCACCGTTTTACAAAACCTAGTGCAGAGTTGGCTTTGAGGATTATCTCATCCATATGTAAACGGAAGTTGAGCTCGCTATCACACAAAATGCCGAGGTCGCGAAGAGATTGTACGGAGGAGATAGGTTCCGCTTATGTGAGAAGGTGATGGATTGGCATTTGGCGATGTTAAGTTCCAAAGAATTTTTGAGGCACCAGATCGAGAAACTATCAAGATCTTGTTGAAGGAGGAAGCGAAGGATTCATGGGGAGAGGAAATGGTTTTGAAAAATTTGGTATCGTCGGCGTAGAGGGAGACAGACGAGCGTTTGATGATCATATCGATATCATTTATGGTTAATATAAAAAGAAGGGGACCGAGATGGCTGCCTTGTGGAACTCCAGAGGTGGCCAAAAATGGAGCGGACTGGGCTGACCTAAAACGAACACAGTAAAAACGGTTTTCGAGGTAAGAGGATATCCATTTTAACAGTAAGGGTTCAAAGCCGAGGGCCGAGTATTAATCGATGAGAGATTTTATCGAAGGCTTTGCTAAATTCGGTTGCAACTACATCGACTTCATTGCCATTTTCTAGGGCAGAGAGGGCAAAGGATACGAATTCAACGCGATTTGTGGTGGTTGACCTACCCTTTAGGAAGCCATGTTGTCTAGGAGAAATAAGTGATTTGCATTGGAAGCTTAGAGCTTCATACAAAATACTTTCGAAGAGTTTGGGTCATATGTGAGAGTTTGATCTTTGATCCTTTCTTGTGGATCGGGGTTATGAAGGAGGTTTTCCAAACCTGAGGAAATTCTCCTTGTGAAAGGGATAGACGGAAGAGATTAGAAAGGCCAAGGGAAAGAGAGGAAGAACATTTTTTAAGAAATATGGCAGGGAGGCCATCTGGGCCGGGTGTGAATTCGTCATTGAGTTGGTGTAATTTATGTTCGATATAAGACGGATCAAAAATATGAGAGAGAAGTGGGCCATTGGAGAAGTTCAGTAGGTAACTAAAATAGGATGGATCTGGTACAAAGGAGTCGTTGGTGAAGGATTGTTTAAAAAATGTGGCAAATAGGTTGGCAATGGTGAGTGGATCGGTTGATGACCTGTTGTTGAAAGAGAGGGAAGGAGGGTAACCATCGGACTTTCTTTTGTAGTTAACAAATTGGAAAAGGGACTTAGGGTGGTTTATAAGGTTGACTTGCGCATTGATAAGGTAGCGCTGGTAAAGGGAATCGTAAAGTTCGGTGAAATGAAGATAAGCATCAAGATAGTTGGAATAGTCGGTAAAGGATCTGGTACGCAGGAAAACAGCCCATAACTTATTTCTCTTATTTCGTAAGGAACGAAGCTTGCGATTATACCAGGGAAGACTAGTAGATGATGTTTTAAGGCGGATAAGGCATCATTTATGCTTAAGTTGTGAAAGTTAAAGAGGGATCTGCTGAGATATTCACTGATTTTGTGAAAGTTTGCTGTATGAAAGTCGTGGGATGAGAGAGTTGTGGGGGGAGTGGACTGGAATGAAGAGTTATGAAAAAATGAAAGTAGAAGGGGTCACTGTAGTCACTTCCAGAATCGTCATCACTCTCAATTGGAGGATCAGGTTCACTATCACTATCATGAACGTCAATTACTTTTGTTATTTTCAAAATTTTTGGTTTTGCTGGAACATCTGCTGTTTTTTACAGGATTTGTAAAGTAACCCAGAATAGTGAGTCGTATCGCACTGCTGCCAGCAAGTTCCTTGATCTGTAAATCAAGCGGTGTTAGGTTCAGAAAGGTGTCCAATTCCGCCGTAGGGGTGGCGTAAATCGTTTCCTTATTTGTTGCTTTCCACATTCCGTTCTTTTGCAGATAAAAAGAGCATTATATGCCTTTTTGATTCTTTCCATTACGTTAAGATTCCAATTCAGTTTTTTTGTCCAGAATCACACCCACATACTTCGCGCTGTCCGAAAGGAATAGTTCCACTCCGTTGAGTTTTGGCAGTTTGAATTGCGGTATCTTGTACTCTGAGACCACAGCTTTTTGCCCAAGTGCTGATCGTCTTCAGGGCAATCTCCATAATGTCGCTTAAAATATTTTTTAAGCGGCATTTTCCCTACACTGGTTTAATTAACCAGGAAATGTTGGAATAAACCTTCTTTTTCACATCGTCCCCAAAGAAGGAAGTCACACCTTGTCAAATTCCATGATCTCGTCGACCGATTTTGATCACAATTTCGAGAAATAAATGCCAGGCAACTTGTATCGTAAATGAATAATGGTTTCGCCAATGTAACAAACCTTCATACCTTGAAGTTCCGGCCATTCATGATAATAGTTCGATGACTCCCAAACAACACATAAAACAGAAACATGTTGTGGCTTCTCGATAATTATTCTTGGATTTTCTGCTGCTCATTATTAGCAGCCGGCTAAATTCTAGATCAATTTCATGTATTTCCAACACCCAATTGGAAAAGTTACGACTTGGCTGATACGAGTAGATAGCAGTCTTAAGCTATGACCCAGGGTTTAATGAAAAATTCAGTCCCGACATATTATAGAATGAGAAATCTGCGTTTTCGGCCACACTTCGAGCTGCAGAAACATGATTTCCAGTTGCTCTTGCCGATTTCGATTCCGCACATCACTAACTGGTCTCAACAGTTCAAATAGTGCGAAGAAGGGCGAGAAGGTGCTTAATGTAAACCGAAATATTAATGCCTGGTTTTTACGTATCACCATTAAGAGGTGGCAAGATAGGGCGACTATAGAGATTTGTGGCAAATGCTAATGATGTTAAAACATTTGAGTTATTACAACAAGAAAGCCGGATCCGATGGACCTAGCCGGACCATCAAACGAGTCAAACAAATAATAGGTATTCGGAATACATGCTTTGATTTCTGTTAAATATAGATTCTACATGTTTGCTTTAAACACTGCCCACATAACAATTTCATACTGCTCACTGGAGGACCATAAATCGTCGAATCTCAATTTATGGATTTGGGTAAATCAAAAAGCTGAATTTGTTAGTAAAAGTTCAACGTACTATCAGAAAGAAGATAGGCAAGCGTGTCGACAATTCATTCACAAAATTAGAAACAAAATTCGATGCAACATCTGAATCTATTATGGTGAGACTGGTGAATAAGAAATCGAACATAGTGTTGGTGTTTTTTTTTTCTTCTATTTGTTAAAATTCAATTAACTTTCATTTAATTACAAATATTGAAACGAAAAGAAACAGAACAATAAGGAGTCAATTCTGCAGCAAAAAGTGCAGAGAGGCGAATGGTAATAGCGAGAATATTTACAACAATTTGAATTATTATTTTTTATACATATTTTGCTGTATCGCTTTTATTAAAAAAAATATTAACGAACAGATTTTTTAGCTCAGAGATATCTGTGGTGGAAAGACATTCTTTTATTTCTTGCTCATATGGCAACTGGCTGCAAAGGTTAGGTTTCTTTTTGAAGCCGGGTCACATCAACTAATTCCTGAGTATTAACTCACAAATTAACAATTCTAGGGCTTCGCAAAACAACATCTTTAGCTCTTCGTATACATATCAATATATATGAAAACGGATCGTGGTTTATTCGACTGAACCAAATTGGATACTTCCTACTGCGGGTTTGTTCGTAATTGCTACACGAAGGTTTAGGAAAAAAGAAAAGTCGGCAAATTCTCAATAGGTGGCGCACATTTCGTTTTTCAGTTCAATTCAATTACCGCGATCCGTTTGATAGGACATTGTTTTAGTCGGAGATCCATTGATAGTACACATGGAATGCATTGTCGAAGAAAGTGTAGGCCAACCAAGGATATTCAGGTGTGTTCTCAACTGATGCATTGGGACGAATTTACACAATCCATCCAAATAACGACGATTGCTTCTGCCTTCGGTTGCTTTTGTTTAATGTGCGCGGTTCAACTTCATTTGAGTCATTGGGGACTTTTCGAGAAGCACGTCAACACTTACAATTGCTTGAACAGGACAAAGCTTATTCGCGTACCAAACTCACGTCAATTATGGGATACGTACAAGACATTTTGCATCGCTTTCGAGTCGCGCCAGGGAATTTGGAATTGCAAATGAACGATGACATCTACAATGAAGTGTTAGTGCTGATGGAAGATTTGAGATGTAGTGAATCGTGAGTTGGAACGCTTACAAAAAGTACAAACAAATGTTCCACTGTTGAATGAACAGCAAAAGAGTGCATAGGATCAACTGATGAAGGCTGCCGATGATGGAAACGGTGGACTATTTCACCTTGATGCACCGATTAGGTCCATTTGTCATTGACATTAGCAAAGTGCTCAAAGTGGAATTGCGTGAGCTCCCGCTAACTGCTTCCGGAATTGCTGCAACACTATTGGAAGGAAGCCAACGAAAATCCTGTTTGCAACAATTCGAAGCAATCAGACAAGGCAAAAGTGTTGGAAATTGATCAAATGGGATGAGTGCACGATGGCGCACAAACGATCAAACGATCAGCAACAATAATCGTCGACTTCCGATAAACATTTCCCGTGATTCCGAAATCAACAGCGGCGGAAGAATTAAACGCATAACCATTACGGATAGAACCGCAGAAGTTTTCTCCAAATAACTGCTGAGACATCAGAAATGTACAAATTCCGGTTGATGCTTCCAGTGGTTTAACATTGATTCCACCTGCCATTTGCCTCACTGATGTATATCCGAACTTTGGTCAAAATTATCGTAACTGCGATTGATGTCAATGACTTGAATTGGACGATTCAAAATCAAATTCCGGTAGAAGTGCGTTCACGCAAATCAATCGATCGCATTGAAAACGAATCCAGTGGAATTCCTCATCATCTGCGTCTTAAAATTGGATCTGTCATCATTGTGCTACGAAATCTTCATGCCCCGAAACTGTGCAATGGAACGTGACTGATTGTGGCGAAGCTAATGAACAGTATGCTAGTGGCAAGGATTTTGAAAGAGCCGTTCAAGGGAGAAGAATGCCTAATTCCGCGAATTCCCTTGACTTCAACCAATTTGCCGTTCCAGTTCAAATGCATTCAGTTCCCAGTGAAACGTGCAGTAGACTTGCTGTAGAAGTTTGCGGCATAAATCTGAAAATGTCATGCTTTTCACACGGCCAGCTATAACTACTCATCATTAAGTAGTTTTCATTTAAAGTTAAACAAGGATTTCTCAAAACTGTGCTGCTGTTAGTTAGACCGCTTGAGCTCTGACTCCCTCATTTGATTTTTTATTTTTATACCAAAATATTTACAAACTGTCATAAAGGGTGTTTTTTTTAGAGGTATATAAATTTAATATGAAATGAAGTACTTGAAGCTAATGTTAGTGTCTAAGGCATTAGCTCTATTTAATGGATAATTTTATGCCATTAGTATTTAAAAATGATATTGGGCAAATGTGTACCACGGCTAGCTCGAATGAAGCGCAATCGTGAAGTCCAATTTTCGACAACTTTATCGAGCAACTGAGGCCGCACATCAGCAATAACCCGGCGAATGTTGACTTCCAAATCGTCCAACGTCTCTGGTTTATCGGCATAGACTAGTGACTTCACATACCCCCAAAGAAAGTAGTCTAAAGGTGTGAGATCACAGGATCGTGGAGGCCAGTTCAGAAGTCAATTACGCAAAACTATGCACTCAGCAAATATTTCCCGCAATAAATTGAAACCAAAGCGCTATCACGACAATTCAACTGAGGAACTAAGAAGTCAGAAATTATGTTTCTATAGCGCTCTCCATTGACAGTAACATTCTGGCCGACATCGTCCTTAAAGAAATTTGCGCCGATGATTCCACCAGTCCATACAGCACACCAAACAGTGAATTTTAATGGTTGTAAGTGCGTCTCGACAAAGGCCCCTGGGTTTTCTCCACTCCAAATTCGGCAATTTTGATCCAATGAGGACCAAAATTCACCGAACCTACGACGCATATAATGGTCACGCGGTTTCGACTCTTGCACAAGTTGGATCTTATAAGCTTTCAAGCCAAGATCTTTCCGTAAATCTGCCACAAAGTAGATTGGCATAGCTCCAATTGCTGTGCACGATGGCGAATCGACTCATTTGGATTCTCCTCAACACTGCGCTCCACAACGGCAATAACTTCTTCTGTTCGAACTGTTTGTCGTCTTTGGGTATCTACTAGAGTGTACGTGGTGCGAAAACGATTCATCGTATTCCAAAAAACTTGGGCGGTTTTGTCGTGGCGGAAAATGGACGTAGAGCACGATAAGTTTGGCGAACCGGACCATGGTTTTCAAAATAAGTTTACGCAAT
This sequence comes from Volucella bombylans, assembly GCA_949129095.1. Lineage (NCBI taxonomy): Eukaryota > Metazoa > Arthropoda > Insecta > Diptera > Syrphidae > Volucella > Volucella bombylans. The sequence goes on along the minus strand of OX422143.1, from coordinate 181,619,768 downwards.
TTGCACGCGTTGTTCTCGCGTTAATCTATTCATCGTAAAATGGCAAAACAATCAACAACACAAATCAACTTTCAACTGTCAAATTGACAATCTGTAGAGACAGTGTTGCCAGCCTAAAAACCTCTAAAAATAAAAGACCATTTGGAAATGATGGAGGCTGAGTTATATGATACATTTCAGGGTGAACCTGGGTCTCAACTAATAAGCCTCTCTAGTTAGCCCGATCATTTGTTAACTGCTTCCAGCTGCGTATTCCAAGTCGGTTGAGTTCGCGTTCTACTTATGCGCGCCACCTAAAGTAAGGTATTCCTCTATTGCATTGTTCCTCAAAGTCAGATTCGAAAACCCTACGGACCGGAGCATTGGTGTCCATTCGCTCTACATGTCCTAACTATCTCAGGCGAATGATGCACAGTTTTCTGACTATATCGATGTCACTGTACAGCTCGTCGTATAGTTCGTTGTTGAATCTTCTCCTCCAATCTCTCGAAATAACTGAGAATATATTCATCCGCTCTCAATGGGTTCATGCTTCTGCGCCATAAAATAGGAATGGGAAGATCAAGGTTTCCTTACTTTTTTGAGTAGTAATTGCCTCCTTAGCCCAAACAAACAGCGATTGACAAGAGTGATTTTTCGTTTTATTTCTGCTGAGGTGTTGTTTGCGGAATTCATAGAACCAATTGTGACATTCTGTCAATTTGTCCCTTCTGGGTGACAGCATATCCTTGGCTTTGCTCTCATTTACTGCTGACCCCATTTTGGCAGCTTCCGTTTAAATACTAGCGAACACAACGCTGACAGCCCGCTGAGTTCTCCCAATTATGTCGATATCATCGTCGTACGATAGTAGTTAGTAGTTGCACAGACTTTTGAAAGATTGTGCCTTCAGTGTTTGCTTGTGAGTTCCGTCACATGATACCGCGTCACCTTGTTTAAAGCCTTTTTTGACATAGTATCTGATTTTTAACGTAAACCACCTGTCATGGTGACTTATGCTTACGGGATGCCCATACATCCATGGGGGCAAGAATGCGCCTTGCCATCGCTCTGCCGCCTTCCTGAGATTCCAATTCGGAACTGTGTTGCCGGCACAAGTTCCACTCTTGGTATGAGTCGAGGCCGACCTAAAACCTCTTACTGCTCTTAGGGTCGCAGCACCCAGTACTTATTGCAACTCTACATTGGATCAACCAAAGGAAGACGCTTCCCGCGACTTTGGGCTTAAACCACAGCCACCATAACGCTCCCACAAGGGGGCCTACCTCTTCAAGTCAGGCCCGGACCGAGATCCAGGGAGGCTCCTGACTCCCATGGTACCGTGATTTATGTCCTGGTAGGGACTACCGGTGGTCCAGCCACCAACAAGACCTATGACCGGCGTCATCTGAAGATGTTTACGATAACACCAGTACTTTGCTCTGCCCCCGTTCATTATTAGACAACGTCATTGAATGGGCGAAGCCTTGATAATTGGGTGGGGGCCCCTTTTTCGACATCAAAGATCTGGGTTAAGTCGTTACCGACCTTGACTTACCTCAAGTGGTAGTGTATTGGCTTCCCAATCGGATGGTTCGGGGTGATCATTCGTGAGACGAATGGTTGCCTAGAATACAACAACAAGCCCAATTACACTGATGATTTAGTTAGACTTCCCATTAAATGTTGGACGCCACCCATGGAGCGAAATAATCACTCTGTCCCATTTTCTGAAAAAGTTAACACATGCTCTGGCATCATAAGTGTAGCCATACCCAGTCAGTTGGCTGGGATGCCAAACCTAGACGTGGCTCTCTATAGCTTGTCTCTATAAATGCTGTCACATGCGGTCTTAAAATCAATGAAAAGATGGTGGATATCGATTTGGACTTCTTCAGTTTTTACCAGGATCTGCCAGAGTGTGAAGATATGGTCGGTTGTAGCATCGAGAGGGACCAATCAATTTGTTGGCGAAGGGTTTCAGACGTTCACACAATGTGGCAGGTAAGATCTTGTATGCGATGTTGATGAGACTTACACGTCTAGAGTCGGCGGGTGTCCTTTCTTGTGGATCAGGCAAACGGTGCAGAATAAAAATATCGATTTTGAGCCCATGTAAGTTAAGGTCCCTTTTTCTATGTGTGGTCACATATAATTCTTATAATTCTTTTGCATACAGCAAAACTTAAAAGAAAAGAAAAATACAAAATTGGACTCGTTATGTAGTTACAATATATTTTCTGCCCCTGCGAATGGAATTCTTTGTTTTTAGGGAGAACACGAATCATATTTAATTCAATATGGCAGAAAATACAGGGAGTCCGGTGGAAAATTTATGTTTTTGAACGTGAATGAAACAAAAACTATAAGACCTTTTATTCTTTGAAAACAACATCATCCAAATGCTGCCCATTTAATCGCACACACTGCTGAAAACGGTCCACTATATTTCATAATACACGCTGCAGTAAGCTAGGCTGAATATCGATAATTTCGCGACGGATATTTTCCTTCATTTCCGGCAGGGACCTCGGATTACTATTGTAAACTTTACTTTTAAGGTACCCAAATAAAAAAAAATCTAAAGAGGTTAAGTCTGGAGACCAAATCAGTTTCCCTGGAAACTTTTCGCGTAACAAACTCATGCGATATGCGGAGTAGCTCCATCTTTGTTGAAACCACGTGTGTGACGAATATATCCATATTACTCCAAAAATCTGTTCACATTTATCGACTGTTCTCTGGCATTTTCGAAAAAATAGGACTCGGCGCACCAAACACTTACCTTTGGACAATGTAAGGGCCGTTGATTGGTTACGTATTCATGGAGCCCATTGAGGTGGAAGTCGTCCTCGTCACTCCACAAGATGCAATTTAGTGTACAGAATCTCTCCATCATTAGTTCGGAAAAGTTTTTTTTCGTAAATTTAAGTCATTTTCTTTCAGTTCTTGCACCAAGGGTGGAATTCTAAATCTTTCTTTAAAATTTCACTAACTATCGTTTTTGGGAGGCCTAGACGCTCTATTTCGAATTGGAGCTGTTGGATTTATTTGCACGGCTTCCACGTTTTCGATGGTCCTCGACGTTCTGCTGGGCCCTGGATGTGGCGCATTTAGGGCTGAAGTAATTTGTCGAAACTTTTGCACTCAAAGGCAAAAAAAAAAAAAACTTCCGGGGCACAATAACGTGAGAATCACCACTCTTAAAAAAAGTTTCTATAGTGAATGCACAATGCTCTCCCGACCGCTGTGACATTATAATTAATAAATCTTTTTTTTTTTTTTTTTCCCGGCGACGGCAGGTGAAAATCTTCCATCAGACACTATGAGGATCAGAAGCGCGTGCTCATAGTAGTGTGAGATTCTTACTCACTAAAAACACCTCCCTTCGTTGTTAATTTTAATACCGCAACTAAGTAGAACTTATCAAGCAGTTTTTATTTCATAAGTTAATCACGATTGGTAGGACACTTTCCAATGGAAGACCCTACATATTCCGCTTTCTTAATGCGGTTTCAATTTATCGCGCAAGGTCCAACGGTTTAGTTCGTTGAAGACGGCGTAGTATGTTTCGTTCGTCAAAGATTTCTAGGACTGTATGTTTTCGTGCGCAGTTCCTGGCTTCATCTTCCACGAAAGGAACTCCGAGGTCTCGATGCAGGCCATTATTTCTTATAAACCATGGGGCACGCACAAATTGTCGTAGCACTTTATTTTCAAAAGTTTGTATTATATTTATATTTGATTTCTTAGTACAAGCCCAGAGTTGTATACCATAGGTCCACACCGGCTTTAGCACTTGCTTATAAAGAAGCAGTTTGTTTTCTAAGCTTAGCTTGGAATATTTACCAAGTAGCCAGTACATTTCTTTGTATTTGGCCTCTAGTTCTTTTCGTTTCTTTTTAACATGCGTTTTCCATTTAAGCTTCGCGTCAAGTGTCATTCCCAAATACTTAGCTTCGTTTGCAAAGGGGGTACACACCGAGTTTATAGAAATGGGCAAGTGATTTATCTTTCTGTAGGTGAAGTCAACATGTACAGATTTTGTCTCATTAAGGGTAATTCGCCAGATCTTTGTCCACTCGTAGACTTTATTTAAAACAGTCTGAAGTTTCGCCGTTGAGTCTTCTATTGATTCTCCAACCGCTAAGATAGCGGTGTCGTCAGCAAAAGTAGCGAGAACAGTATCCTCGACGTGTGGTATATCTCTTGTATATAAAAGGTACAAAAGTGGGCCCAGTACGCTTCCCTGCGGTACTCCGGCTAGGATATCTTTAAATTTCCAAACATCATTTCCGTATCGAACACGAAAAATTCTATTTTCAAAATAGCTTGTCAATATATTATAAAGCTTTAATGGCAAAATTCGTCGCAGTTTGAACTTCAAACCTTCATGCCATACTTTGTCAAAAGCTTGTGAGACGTCAAGAAATACGCTCGAACAAATCTTTTTTTCTTCCAGGGATTTTTCAATTACATCAGTAATTCTATGCACCTGATCCATTGTTGAATCCAAATTGATGGTTGGGAATAAGATTTTGGTTTTCGATAATTGGGAGGAGACGTTTTAGCAAAATCCTCTCAAAGATCGGTAGAAGAGAAATGGGTCTGTATGATTTTTTATCGTTTGGAGGTTTTCCTGGTTTTAGTACCATAATGACTTCAGCAACTTTCCACTGACTTGGCACGTATTCAAGCCTCAGAGCCGCGTTAATAATGTGTAAGAGCTTTATAAGTGCTTTTTGAGGTAGCATTTTCAGAACTTCTCCGGCAATAAGGTCATACCCCGGAGCCTTCTTTGGTTTTAATTTCCTTATTACAGTTTTAATTTCAGCAAGAGTTGCATTTGTCATTACAAAATTACTATATGCTATTTCTAAAGAACTGGTGTCGGGTACCAGTGTTGGACCGTCGGAGGGCTTGAAAATTTCTTCAAGATAGTCGGCAAAAACCTCCGCTTTTTCCTTATCCCCCTTAGCCCATTCGTTATTGCCGACCTTGATTGGTGGCGCGGGGATTTTGAGCCTTTTTAAGCATTTTAACGCTTTCCAAAGCGAGTAATTTGTTTCTTTTCCTGCCGTCAGGTTTTGAACATATGTATTTACTTCGGAATTTCTGTAACTTTTAAGAGTCTCCTTGAGCAGATTACAGAGCCTGTTTAAGCGTGTTTTATCCTGCGGCGCTCGAGTTGTTTGCCATCTTTTGCGAGCTTTTCTTTTTTCTCTTATCATATCTTTTACCTCAGGCGGGTAGTTTAAGTTACGTTTAGCCGTGTTTTTTCGTTGACAAGGTGTATTGTTCCACGCAGCACATTGGACTATTTCAACGAAAGAATCCACTTCGATTTCGAGTTCAAGTGCTGCTTTAAGTGAAACGTCTAGTTCTAGGTTATTATTAATCTCATTTCTGAATCCTTCCCAATTAGTATTTCGTCCAGTTAGTCTTAATGGTCCTTGTTTTTTAATAAATGTGTCTTTCATTGTCAGTATGACTGGAGAATGATCGGAGGAAAGATCGAAGCTTTCATCAACGTTTATATCCGAGTTACGAATTCCTTTAACAACGAAGAAATCGACAAGATCGGGTATTTTCGTTGTATCTGTTGGCCAATAAGTCGGCTTGCCCGTTGAATAGAAGTCACAATTGTGTTCCATACATGCTTTATAGAGTATTTTACCCTTTTGGGAGACACATCTTGATCCCCAAAAAGTGTGTTTGACATTGAAATCACCGCCAATCATAAAAGCCGATCCAAGAGAATTGAATATATTTTTAAATATATGTTTTGAAGGCGTAAATCGTGAAATTAATAAATCTGCGCTTAAAAAGATTCAAATGAGAGTAAAACCGTCGCGCCCGGTTTATAACAGTCCGGTTCTCACCGGACACCCTGTATATCGCTCCTCAGATCTTAAATACAATACTTTGAGTTAGATTATTAAGTTTGGGAAATTGTTGGACGCCATCTTGATCCGAAAGATTTCCCATATTGTAGCTAATTAGATCACAATTGTTGTGTTCAACTTTTAAATGATTAAAATTGCATTTGCATTTGCAGGAAATACACGTAAGCCATTAACACCTTATCCTGCGGAAAGTCAAGATATTTATTATCTCGTTCATTTTCAACGCATTTTCTTATTGTTTAATTCATTAATTCCTACGTGCTGGACTAAAAGCGTGAACAATTATTACGACTGGTGCATGGATTTAACCTTTCTTAATTTATTTATTTAATGCATATTTTACACTTAATTAAAAGTAATAAAACATTTATAGACTCTAGAAGGGCTGTAGCACATGCAAGACTTCAGTCTTATGTGATAGGTGAAACTACCGTGACTGACGACGTCTTGTCTTGCTCTTGAATTCCTCATGACAGAGACTACTGAAAAAACAAAAAATCTAATTATAAACTTCGTGTCATTTCGTGAAATTCGTTCTTGTTGCAGAATTATAGAAGTTGGGTATTGTTTTGCAATTCACTTTCGAGAAATTATCATGCAAAGCACCTACTCGTAATTGACAATTTGACTTTTGACAAGCAGTTGCATTTTCTTTAACAAAACAGACATACATTTGACAGCTTGCGATTCGGACTTGTTCATGATGCAGATGTAACGCAGACGTTTTGTATTTTTTTTCATCGTACCCTTCTAACTTTATCTGTGTTATATTTTTGACAGAGTTATTTCTTTCATTTAAATTTCAAAGTACCACTATTTTAGGCATCTTAACTACCTCATAAAAGTAAGATTTAAGATTCAATTTCTTCCACATGCACCAGTGACAAAGCAGACCCATGATGATCGTATTTCTTGCAGTAGGTACCTAATAAATTTTTAATTAATTCCATTATTCGATGACGCGGTGTATAGCAGTTTTTCTTTATTATTCAAAAAAAAAACACGCTACCTATCGCAGATGTTTTTTAATTTTTTTTTTTTTTTTCGTGGAATGTGAATCGGTTTTTTTGACATTTTCCATTTTGAAAGTGACTTTTACATTAAAATGAAATGAGGGTTCTCTCCCGTACACCTATGTATTGTATATATTTATGATGGTGGGTATATACGTAAAATATTTTCAACACGCAACACTCCCTAAACCTTCTAAATATGTACATATTGTAGAATATAAAAAAAAAAAACAGTGGCAGCACCCTACATTTTCGACCCCTTGCTAAGGTTTTTAGCGGCTGGCGTGAGTAAGAGTACCTATTCCGAAATGTCTTCGTTCTCTCCATGCGCATTTTCGAACAATGAAACGAATTGAAATCTATTTTATAGAAAGGGCAACTGAAAAGCAGAAAAAAACGTGGAAAGAAAGAAATGCCTACTTTGATACGTTTCGTTCGTTTATGAATAGAGAAGCTTAAGTCTGAAAATGGGTAAGTGGGTTTTATGAATAGCAATGGCAATAGAGCAGAGAATTTCATGTTCCTCCCTATATAATCGAACACAGAATGTACGAATACTCGTAGTTCGTACCTATACACACAATGCAAAAGGTTAGGCAGGAGGGTAGGTAGCTACGTTAGGTACAATAGATATACGAATAGTATGAAATTGAAATGTACGAGTATGTATCTAATTGTGGCAGCATTCAGCACATAACGAACATAGCGCAGGGCGAATGTAAAACGGAACAGAATGTAGCTAAGCCAGTTGTTTTAGGAGGGGTTGATGAAAATGTAGGCAGTCATTGCTGTGACAAGTCGAGCGTTTGTTCGTTTCTCTACCAAACCGAACCGAACTGAACCGAAGCAAAACCGAATCAACAAGGGTTGAAATGGAGTGAATGAAAGAATGGGATGATGGTGTATTTAGCCAGCCAACCAATTGTTAGTGGGTTGGTACAAGGGATGTACTATACTTCCAATAGGAATACCACTTAGGGTTGGGATTGCGATCTGAAGTAGTAAAGTAACTTTTGTCAGAGTTATGCAAACGTTTTCAGAGTTTTATTCTTTGCAGGATTTACGTATATAATACATACAACTAGGCACAATTGGTCTATTCTTATACTTTAGCCCCCCTACATTATGGTAGAGCTGAGATTTCGCTTATTTTGAAGTCTTATTCATATTAGCAGCAAAGTCTGAAAACTTGAACAATTATTATTATGTCTGCGAAATTAAGTTCAGGCTGTAATTTGAAGAAGAAAACCGGAAAATATTCTGGCTCGATGGTTGCTCTTTAAAATCCTCATGGATCTAGATGTGTGTACTGGAAACTTAAATCAAGGGAGGGTAGCATTGGGTTGGGAAGGTACCCCCCCTTCGTTTAATTTTCGTTTACAACCACCGCCCCAACATAAGCGGCTTATCTTCCTTTTGCAGGTCTCTCTTGCTCTCTATAGGTACATATTTCTGGCAGAGTACAGTCTCTGGGCGCACTAGACTTGGCCCACTACCTTCGTTATTTTTATTATTTATAGATTTTTGGCTCTCGGCTCTCTGGACAGGTGCAGGTATGAGAGTGTATGCGGTACGCGTGTGCTACAGCTTTGGGTTGCGAGTAGGAAAATTATATTAATACGTTCACAGGACATTACCACTATGATTTATTTATAAGCATTTTCGAGGTTTAAGTACGCATAAAAGGAATTTATTGCCGGCAACAGTGTTCACTGAAATGGCGTGCAATTAATCTTCAAGTAATTGGCAATGGAAGTAATTACAGAAACTATGCTCCTGGAGCCCTAGAAGGTAGGAATTCAAGTGAAATTGCTCGAGTTTTCCAGGAAAAGAGATGCACAAGGCGTATTAGTAAATACAATTTTCACAGTCTTCTACTACCCTGCTAAGCACTCAGGTTAAAAGGCAAAAATTTTCGAAGTATTACCAATGTTCTTTTTTTTTAAATAGTAGGTATCGACCAACACCCCGTGTTTTGTGCAATATCGTACCATGCTTCATATAACACGGATTGGCAGTGTCTGCAAAAAGTACATGAGCTATTGTGACAGCAGAAGCTCCATCAAAGTTGACAGCGACACCACCAAATTCGTAACCAACGTTTCAATTACATTCTAAACTCGTTATCGCTGTTTCACTCCATCCAACTCTTCGTCAAAATATTTGGACATGCACCTTTTCTTTGCAAATGGAGTCAGGACAAATAGAATCCGTCAATCCGTTGCTCTGTTGTTCCGTTCTATACAGCCCTTCGGATGCCTACGTTGACAGGAGACGGCCGATGTCATTTTGTTATTACTGAGCGTGTTTTCCGTTCAAGCGATTAGAGTTTCTTCACCACCAATGATTACTCCCAATTTATGAATGCGTGAACTACCAATGGATCAGGAGACAGAAAAAGTAGAAAGTAGACCTACTTTCATCCATCCAAGGTCTTATATCCGTTGGATTCTGTCACCTTCCATACGAATGCGTGTTTTCTATCTATCTACTCGTAGCTGTCAGTTAAAATCGCGGATTTTATGGATCAGCGTGTTGATGTCGTGACAACTTTGGCACTCGTGAAGCAAACACATAGACAAGGCATGGATCGATGGACCTACTCTCGCTATATAGATAAAATTGTGTCGATGTTTCTGACACATAATCGGTCAACTCCAATGCCGTCGCCGATTTGCTAGTCATGTGGCAGCAGTTGGAGAGTCCCTGTTTGTCCATTTTCCGAAAATGGCGTCGGTAACACTGTTACTGTGACTGGTGAGCACTGGAGTGTCAATTTATTATTGGCACAAATGGTCTCTTAGAGGTCAGCACATGTGGTGCAAGCGGACACACAGCACGAAGCGACAGTGGACATTTTGCAGCTAGCGTATCCTAGTCGCTTAATCTCTTGGTTTAACTAAGGGTGTTTCAACAAGAGGTTGAGAGATTGTTGAGATTGCTAACAGACCCTCATCCTTTTCTCAAAATTTTCAATCACTCTTCCACGTTAGGGCTCTATCTCGGCAATGGTGACTTCAATGTTCGCTTTTAAAGTTGGAATTGTTCGCGGACGGTTAGCGTCGACGTTGCTATGTTAAAAACGCCAAAAAAAGAAGTCTGTAGGTGTTAAGTCTCATGATCTTGACACCAATGTGTGTCTCTGAAACTCGAAATTAGTCGGCCAGGAAACTGTTGAAAGTAGAGTTCGTCCGTATCCATATCTTCGAGCTCCGGCCACAAAAAAATGGCTTTTTCTGCCTCATTTTCGAAAAAGTACGCCCCTATGACACCTCTGCTCCATAAAATGTACCAAACAATTACTCGTTCTCGTTCTGGGTGAATTGGCATGCACTCGCAGATTTTTAGTGCCCGAGATCCAGCAATTTTACTTATTAACGTAGCCGCCAATGTGGAAATGGGGCTCATCTGAAAACGTGGTTTTCTGGGAAAAAACAATGTCAGCATGCATGTTTTCCAGAAGCCAATCCGAGAATGTATGACGCTGCTAGTGGTTGGCCGGCTTCAGTTCTTGCATTAATGAGACCTTTCACGCATGGGGAACCAAATCTTTCGACGAAATTCGATGCAGTGTGGCTATGGAGAGGTCAGGCTCCTGAAAACGGTGACTAGTGAAGGTGTTTAGGTCGTTTTCGACACTTTTCTTTACTGCGGCGACATTTTCCATTGAACGTCCGGGGCGAACACGTTTCGGAGACTTCACATCTTGTACTACGCCCGTCTATTGGAATTTTTTGATTATTTTGCGCACACACATCTCGTGAATTTTCGTAATAAAACGATTTGGATTTATTTTTTTCACAGTGTACCGTTCCGCTGCATATTTCCCAAATTTATAGATGGCATCTGTCACCGTATGCCAACCCTGTATGCTTTCCAAATCCTACACCTCGTGTTGAAACACGCTGTATTTGCACTGGCCTTTTTGTAGAAATGAAAATGTAGGCGTGAATCGGCATTAATTTTAGCATCGGCCAGTTGAGCAATATTACCTTCGCAACGTCTAAATAATCGAACGGAGTCAAGTGTCAAGCAACTGCCTTGGGAAGTCGAGAGAGTGCTTTCGGGTCATCTTCGAATACGTTGAATCAGTCAACTAATCAATTTTTGACAGACATGCCATGAGGTTTTGATTGATTTAATTTTTTTAACAACATCGCTTTGACATAAATATTGTAAATAAGGAGAAAGTACTAGACTCTTTACAATTAAAAGGTTGTTGAAGAGAACGTCTCGCTGGTTTTTCGTGAACTTCTGTCTATGAAGACTGGGAGCATAGGGGGAGTTATGGGAGCAAGAATTGTTGTAAATACCAATTCGGAACTATATTGAATACACAGCTACAGTGGGTGACCAAATTATTACGGCCACCATGAAAACTAACCTTTTTTACGTTTAAGTGTAAATGTTAGCATTAAATAACCGTACTGTTTGGTTAATATTATTTTTTAATGAATTTATGAATAATAAGGTTGAAAATAATAGAAACTGGCAACACTTAACAATTTGTATTTTTGAAGAAACACCACACAAAAAAAAAACAAATAAAAACCAACCAAGATGATGGCATCAAACACAGGACCGACGACGATGAACATCATCTTCAACATCTTCAACATCTTCAAACTAGAACTTTGGTCTGACCGCATAACAAATGAAATGATCGAATATTGGGCTGGAAAAGGATCGACAGAACTTCAAAATTGCGATGAAGTAACTCTGCAAAATTCAGTTTCTCAAGATCAGTCGCGACATAGTTCCAACTTTGTGCGGAAATGTTCAAAGAATATGTTTACACGCCGCAATAAAAATCAAGAGACCGTTAATCGATTCCGGCTTTGCTTTTGTCGAACTACGGGGAAAATATATTGTTACGCGTGTAAGTTAATGTCCACTCAAAACACCAAACTCAGTAGAGAAGGCTTCAGTGACTGGAAGCATGCATCTGATCGGTTCACCGAGAAATGGAAATTTTCTGGGAATTTTTGAATTGCTAGCCGAGTATGAACCAATCCTGGCAACCCATTTGAAACAGCATGCAATTAAAGGAAGTGGTCATGTCAATTACCTTTCGTCTACGATTTGCGAAGAACTAATCAGTTCTATGGGTGACAAAGTGCTAACTGAAATGAAGTATCATTCAGTGTTAGTCTCGACGAATCTCATATCGATCAACTAACTATAATTGTTCGATATAGCGTAACGTATACAGTTATTGACACAGCGAAATTTCGATACAATTATTGACATCCTCTTCAAACACAAAGTCTCACTGGTTTAAATGCGGAACAATTCCAGTAATAACGTGCGTTATTGCGCTGTGAGAGACTGTTAGTGTAGTGCAAAATTTCAGTGAGTTAACATCAGTGGTTCGTGGCTCTTAAATCGTGCGCAGAAACAAGAACAATACGTTAAGGAACTGAAACAAGTAAATGACTTTATATGATTTATTTTATACAATCAGGATCAAATTTTTCATTTCTTGCAAAAGATCATGCTTTTACCTATGATCTTTTATATTTAATTTTTTTTTCTGCTAATATCTAATTAAATAAATGGGGCGTCAACTTTTGTATTAGTATTTGCTCAATTCCTTTTATTGACATCATGGTGTCAATAATTGCCTTCTATGGGAATACAAAAGTTGACACCGTGTCTATAATTATGCTATTGGATGGTGTCAATTATAGTTTTTTTCTCTAAATAAATATTTAGCTGAAAAATGCCTAAATGCAGCCACAAATACCGTGCAAATGACCTTCAAAAAGCTCTTGAAAGTGTCAGGACGCAAGCTATGTCTAAAAAGGCAGCGGCCAAATTTTATGGGGTCCCTCGAACAACGCTTATATTTCGATTAAGCAAAAAATTTATTAAAACAAGACCAGGTCCTAGGACAGTCTTAACTGCCGTCGAAGAAGAAGCCTTGGAAGAATGGATAACCACATCCCAGCGAAAAGGTTTTCCTAAAGGAAAAGAGGATGTGCTCCATGCCGTTAAAGAGTTTCTCGATGGAGACAAACGGGACCATCCATTTGGGCCAGAAAACATGCCAGGGAATGGCTGGTTTAAGGCGTTTTTAAGTCGACACCCTTCCATTTCACTAAGAACACCAGACCCGGTTACATCGGCAATAGCAACAGTGGGATCTCCGGACATAAGATCGTGGTTTGTTATGATTGAAGATTTCCTGAAGGAAAAGGATTGGCGGGAGATTCTAGACGACGGTAGCAGGATTTTTAAAGGCGATTTTTTTTATAATGAGCGCGCGCTCAAGGGGTTTGAGTACCCTTAAGGTGATTGTACACAGCGCGGGCAAAGGAAATTTAGGGAGGTAGAAAAGAGAGGTACCGATGTACATTGTTTTTAAATGTTTGCAAGTTATAACGACCAGGAAATACAGAGATCGGCAGGGCATTCCATAAGCGAGTTGTACGGCTTAGGAACGAATCACGATATTTTAGAGTACGTCCGAAAATGGGCTTGAGGGTATACTGATGAGCATTCATAGCGAGACGGGTGTTACGGTTGAAAGTTTGAATGGGCGGAATGCTACTGGCGATTTCAGTGGAGCACTGGTGGTGGAAATAGCGATAAAACAAAGTGAGACACGAGACATTTCGTTGGTGTTCGAGGGTGTCCATTGATTAACTGATATTAGTATCGTCAATAAGTTTTATCGCACGGTTTTGAATCCTATCTAGCAGGTGCAGAGATGTTTTAGGAGCACCCGACCAGATGTGGGAGTTGTACTCCAATTTTGGGCGGATGAATGCCTTATATATTGAGGCCAGATCAGAGGGGGTAAAATATTTCTTACATCGCTTGAGGAAACCTAGACATTTCGCAGCATTTTTGGCGACATCAAATATGTGGTCATTCCAACGTAAGTTGTCATTGACACACATACCGAGAATGGAAAGTTTTTCGGTTTCGACGATGCAAGTGCCATTCATAGATAATGGCTGGGTGTTTAAATTTCGCTTTAACGACACCAGACAGCATTGTGTTTTGGAAGCATTAAATTCCACTCTGTTGATAGTTCCCCAATTGGTTATGCTGTTGATATCGGAATTTAATGAGCTTAGCATACGCTGCCGTTCTCGTACTACAGCCGAAGAGCAGGGCCGTGATTCCGGGAACGAATATGAAAAGCAGAGAGTACTGTCATCAGCAAAGGAATATATTGGATTAGAAGTAGTAGACAAGAGATCGTTAATGAAAATTAAAAAGAGTGTCGGTGACAGAACAGAGCCCTGGGGCACACCAGCATTTATTTTGTGAATATCAGACTTGAAACCGTCCGAGACAACTTGAATTTAACGTTCCGAAAGGTAATTTCTAATCCATTGAGAGCCTGATGCCAAACTCTGTCAAATGCCTTAGAAATATCAAGTGCAACTATCTTGCTTTCGCCAGATTGATGTACGCTTTGGTTCCACTTTTCGGTGAGACATGCCATCAAATCACCAGTGGACCTGCTGCTACGAAAACCGTACTGCCGGTCATTGAGAAGTTTTCGTGTTTCGAGATATTTCATGAGCTGACGATTTATCAGTGTTTCCATGACCTTGGAAAGAAGGGACGTAAGTGCAATGGGTCTGTAGGAGGAGAGAGAAGATGATTCGCCTTTTTTAGGGACGGGCTGGACAAATGCTGTTTTCCATCTGCTCGGGAAGAGTTCTAAAGAGTAGGATTGATGAAAAAGCAGTGGTTTTGCCAGCGAGGAAGAACACCTCTTCAGAAGAAGGGGAGATATACCATCTGGACCAGCGGATTTATGTATGTTGAGATCTTTAAGTACTCTGGCTACTACACGAGTGCGAAAGTAGATTCGTCCCATTGAAGATTCGACGCACTCAAGTGTAGGCGGAGACAAAGCACAATCTGGGAGTGTTGAGCTGGCCGCAAAGTGTGCAGCAAGCAGATTGGCCTTATCCAAAGAGCTGACAGCTGGAATGTCATTGTAAATGAGCGTTGGGATGGAGGATGAGGCGGAATTTCTAATGTTTTTGACGAACGACCAACAATTTTTACTGCCTTTGGGACATTGCAGTATTTTTTGCTTCAGGTTTTGGTCGTATAGGAATTTCACACGCTTAAGAAAGGCGTTGCAGTCATTTCTGGCTCGTTTGAACTTTTTTCGGTTTTCCTCTGTCGGGTTGGTCTTGTAAGACCGAAAAAACATTTCTCTAACCCTGGCGGCCTCTTTACAGCTCGAGTCGTACCATGCCTTTTCTTTTGGTTTGATACTCTTCATCCGATGAGGAATAAAGGATCTCATTCCAAAGGGAATGGTGTCTGTAATCATATCAGCAGCGGCATCCACGTCGTTATCGAGGAAGCATAACGACCAGTTAAAATTCCTAAAGAAGCTGTTAAGACCGCTCCAGTTGGCTTTCTCGTACTGCCATACGGTTCTTTTGGGAATTTTTTCTCTAACTGTGTGGTCGGTGTACGAGAAATTAGCTGATATGACACAATGGTCCGACGAGCCTAGAGGGGAGAGCACATCAATGGTGTACTTATCAGGGTGAGAAGTTAAAAACAAGTCCAGGGTGTTGGCGGTATGACTATCAACGTCTGGTATTCGCGTGGGCTCATTTACAAGCTGCGTTAGGTTGTTTTCCGCAGCGAAGATCTCAACACACCGTCCTTCGGGTGTTGTCTGTCCAGAATGTCGAAGCCACCCAGAATTGTGTATATTGAAGTCGCCCGTAATAACGATTTCAGTATGAGGATACAGGGATACAATTCTTTGAATGGAGTCAGACAGCGCATCAAACTCGTTAAAGGTTGAATTGCTGTCCAGTTTGGGGCTTCTATAAATAAAGCAGTAGTGTATAATTTGCGTACGGAGATGGAATTTTAACCACATGAAGTTGAATTCCGGATTGGAACATGGATCACATTGTGGTGGAGTTTGGTAAGCTACATCACTACGCACATAAATGGCGAGACCGCGGTGAGAGAAGAATAATGGCACTAGTTCGTAGCCAGGTAGCTTCAGATCAGAATGATCTGAGAGGTGTGGGCGGGGATCTACCTGTGTTTCACTAAGTGCCAAAACAGCTGGTCTGTACTTACAGACGTGGACGTACACATGAAACCAACTTCTTACTGTGTCTTAAAACCAAAAACGTGTTGGCAGCAAAAGGTGCTCGTAATATATACGAGATTTATAGAGGACTGGCGAAATCTAACCTAACAGTTAATATTCTCATTCTCAGCCCTGGACAGTTTGGTTCCACCTATGGTTATATATCCATCCATATAACTTATTTACTTAATTTAAAACACCTACCGATTTATGAACTAGTATATGATTCCTTGAGTTATCAAATAAAATGTTTTATGTTTTTTTATGCTTAAAACCTATGCAAACGAATGTGATTTTAAGTTAAGTTAAACTAAACATAATTTGTAACCTAAATGAATATCACTTTAATAAAATTGAAATATAACAAAAATGTTTATAGCTATGCTTTTTAATTTTAAATCGCTGCATTGTAATATACATTTTTGCACAAGATAAACGAATCAAGGTAGCTAATTTTGTTTTTTTTTCCTGCCGTGTAAAACTTTTAAAGACATGTCAATAACTATATCATTACATTGTGTCAATAGCTGTGTATAAATGTCAACCATTGTACTTTTACGTGGTGTCAACAATTATACAATTTTATAAGCCCTTTGAAATATTGTGATTAAACTTTGTTTTGTGAATTTTTCTGAATTTATATAAAAACTAAATGAATTCAACGAGTAATAGTATAACATATTTCAAAATCCCAAGAGTTTTCAAAGTTCTCTCGTCAATAATTTTTTACGGCGATTTAAAGAAAAAAAATTTTGATGGGTGTCAATAACTGTATCGGTTACGCTATTGAAGGATCGATGCCAAAAGAAAGAAGATTTCTCATCTGTTTACCAAACTGTGACCATACCGGTGAGACCATAGCAAATGCTTTACTAAAACTTTTAGGTGACCATCAAATAGACATTTTGGATTGCCGCGGCCAATCATATGGTATGACAATGCTGCAAACATGAGTGGTAAATACAAAGGAATGCAGGCTTTTATTTTGGAAAAACTTCATTTATTTCAATTTAGTTGGAAAGGCAGCTGCTAACTCTTGTCCATCGGTTGTTCAATTCTATGATTTCAATTTTACGTTTTAAAAAAGCTTAGGGATACTCGTTGGTCTTGTCGAGCTGAAGCTACGAAATCATTGTCGATGGTTATTCTGAAGTCGAAGGAGCTCTAATCAGCATATCTTCTGATATGATAGATGAGTTGTCTGGAAACCGCTCTAATTGCTTTCTTTGGAACGACATCTTGGAGCGATTCGGTGCTACAAAGAAGATGTTGCAGGACCCGAAAATGATTCTTCCATCTGCAATGCGTGTATTAGAATCATTTTTCTTTTTTTTCCCGGGCGAGGGCAGGTGAAAATCTTCCATCAGACACTATGAGGATCGCAAGCGCGTGCTCATAGTAGTGTGAGATTCTTACTCACTAAAAACACCTCCCTTCGTTGTTAATTTTAATACCGCAACTAAATAGAACTTATCAAGCAGTTTTTATTTCATAAGTTAATCACGATTGGTAGGACACTTTCCAATGGAAGACCCTACATATTCCGCTTTCTTAATGCGGTTTCAATTTATCGCGCAAGGTCCAACGGTTTAGTTCGTTGAAGACGGCGTAGTATGTTTCGTTCGTCCAAGATTTCTAGGACTGTATGTTTTCGTGCGCAGTTCCTGACTTCATCTTCCACGAAAGGAACTCCGAGGTCTCGATGCAGGTCATTATTTCTTATAAACCATGGGGCACGCACAAATTGTCGTAGCACTTTATTTTCAAAAGTTTGTATTATATTTATATTTGATTTCTTAGTACAACCCCAGAGTTGTATACCATAGGTCCACACCGGCTTTAGCACTTGCTTATAAAGAAGCAGCTTGTTTTCTAAGCTTAGCTTGGAATATTTACCAAGTAGCCAGTACATTTCTTTGTATTTGGCCTCTAGTTCTTTTCGTTTCTTTTTAACATGCGTTTTCCATTTAAGTCAAGTGTCATTCCCAAATACTTAGCTTCGTTTGCAAAGGGGATACACACCGAGTTTATAGAAATGGGCAAGTGATTTATCTTTCTGTAGGTGAAGTCAACATGTACAGATTTTGTCTCATTAAGGGTAATTCGCCAGATCTTTGTCCACTCGTAGACTTTATTTAAAGCAGTCTGAAGTTTCGCCGTTGAGTCTTCTATTGATTCTCCAACCGCTAAGATAGCGGTATCGATATACGTGTGGTATATCTCTTGTATATAAAAGGTACAAAAGTGGGCCCAGTACTCTTCCCTGCGGTACTCCGGCTAGGATATCTTTAAATTTCGAAACATCATTTCCGTATCGAACGCGAAAAATTATATTTTCAAAATAGCTTGTCAATATATTATAAAGCTTTAATGGCAAAATTCGTCGCAGTTTGAACTTCAAACCTTCATGCCATACTTTGTCAAAAGCTTGTGAGACGTCAAGAAATACGCTCGAACAAATCTTTTTTTCTTCCAGGGATTTTTCAATTACATCAGTAATTCTCTGCACCTGATCAATTGTTGAATGCTTAGTCCGAAATCCAAATTGATGGTCGGGAATAAGATTTTGGTTTTCGATAATTGGGAGAAGACGTTTTAGCAAAATCCTCTCAAAGATCGGTAGAAGAGAAATGGGTCTGTATGATTTTTTATCGTTTGGAGGTTTTCCTGGTTTTAGTACCATAATGACTTCAGCAACTTTCCACTGACTTGGCATGTATTCATTGAATCATTGAAATCATTCGTTGAATCCAAAAGAGACGATTTTGATAAATATGTAAACTCACGCACCAGAACAAAAAATGGGAGGTTGAATCCACTAGATTACATGAAAGCACCAGACGCAAATCTGTCACCAAAAGAGAAATTCAAAGCATTCGGCTTTATCCCAGTGATCGATCAGAAACATATGTGTTTCTCTTACTGAAAGATTGCATTCGAGATTTGGATTTCCCAATCATATAGAGAAGATGGAAGCTGCAAATAGATGCGGCATTGATGAAAATGTTCAAAGATGATTTAGAGCCTACTCTTGGTGATGAGTTGGTGGTTCAATTGATCGACTTATAGAAAAAGTATTATAGAAAAGACCAATCCACCGATTGGTACTACCACATTCTTGAAGATCAAAATTTCAGAGCTACATTCCCAAACATTGAATTTGCACTGAGAATGTATTTGGTTTTGATGGTGTCTAATTGTACTATAGAGGGACCGTCTATCAAAGCCATCCCTACTCAGCATTGAAAGCGATTTACTCAGGGAACTGGATTTCAGCGAGATCATCAAGGATTTTTCGAAAAACCTCGCAAGATTCCATTTGTTAGCGCTCTAATTTAATTTCATATAATTATTGTTTTTGTAAATTATTGAAACACTTGACTAAAAATTTTTTTTCATTTTATTTGGAAAATAATAAGCCAGGGGGCCTCCACTCATTTGTTGCCCCAGAGCCTCCAGACCTCTGATTTCGGCCCTGCTTACCACACATAATCAATTTTTGCATTACGTGCTCTATCTTCCCTGATATTTGGAAATTGGTGTATAATAACTAAATTATATTTTATATTTAAAAGTATATTCAGATTTAGTAAATTTAACTTTATATTTAAAATGTATTGTATTTTAATTTTGAATGAATGTAGAGTTTAAAAAATAAAATTCTCGGCCTGCTTGGATGCTGTTTACAATTTCTTGTTCTGGTAGAATTCACGAATCAGTTTTTTCAGGTATTTAGCTTCGCGCTTGCGCTCTGCAAGGGTAGTAGACAGTTCTTTGTGGTGATTGGAGAGTGCTTGCTCTTCACTAACAACTGACGGTAACGAGTGGCCGCATTTTTATTTTGTTCTTTCTTACGGTTTTTACGATCCTCTAGTCCACGACCATAAGGACGTGTAAGTTTCTTAGCGAGACTGCTGCTCGATTGCATTTTACCACCACCATCGCTGGACGACGATGAGTCTCCGATCACGGAGGAAGCCGACGAAAGCGATGATGATGAATTTGATGGGGACGTTGGTGCCCAATTTTCATCGGTTTGTGGTGGTGGCGACAATGAGGATATGAAATATTGATATTCAGTGTTATCATCATGCCAATCGGGTAGTTCTTTTGCACACGATTTTCAACAATTTCATCAACGATTTGACAGTTTTGGGCAATATCAGATGATTGGGTTGCACTATATGCATTTGGTGTGTAAGTAATTGGGGTAGATGGGGATGGCAATGTGACATTGATTGGCGCTGGAACTGCTGCCGCAACGGTACTAGCAATGTTTTGATAAACTTCAGGAAAACGAGATGTCTGCATATCATGATGTAGCTGTGGTCGTTGATGCTGTTGCTGTTGCTGCTGTTGGGCAATCTGTTGCGATGAGAAGTAACCGAAAATCTTTTTGACATCCTGGGATTCCTGTGGCGGCGATTGTGGTGGCGTTAGAACAGGCTGAGGAGGTGATTGGGGTGGTGTTAATTGGGTTAAAATTGCTGCATTTTTATATAATGGTTTGCTGTAATTTTCTCCTTCATACGGATGGGTGATGAAAAACTGATTCAAAAACTGACGACTCAAAGTCAATCATTTGTTGGGGTGAAGATGATTTGACTTCAGACCATGGTTCTTCCTTAACATCGAAATCGAACTCAAAGACGAGTTCTTCACCATGGTTGTAGTCATGACAGACTAGTTATCTTCTAATAGCCAAGTCTCAACCGACTCAGAAGTCGGAAAGAGCTCGCTGCTGGGCGCTGGAAGAGCTAACGACTCCATTGTTAAACCTTTCGGAATCATAATTTAAGTCCGACATTAAAAATGATATTAATGATGTTTTAAATAAGAAATCGGTGTCGTATCCTGATGGTAAGCTTGGTTGTTGAAGGGGCACCATGGTGGCAATTATTTTTGATAGCATTTTGATAAAATTATTGTGTGTAGCATGCAGGGTGCGCTTGCTTGCTCTATGCAAAACAACTAGAAAGCCATTTTCACCTCAAAATAAACGCAGAAAATTCGCGGTACACTTTAATCTCTTTCGGTCATTCCGGTTCCGAAAAAATCTCAGCCATCTGCAGCTTCTGATTTTCGCCCAATAAGTAAGTATATTGCCTTGTTTGTCAAAGGTCTTAGAGAAAAGTCTCGCTCGTTAAATTTCAAGCTACCTTAACCAACACTGCTGTTCAACAGCTATGATTAAAATTCTCGACGATATAAGGGTGAAATATGATGCAGGCGAAATAACGGTGCTTTGCTTGCTAGATTTTTTCAAGGCCTTTGACAGCATGGATCACAAAGTACTGCTCAGGCTATATTTTGTTATTGATGGAAGAAAATCACAGTTTAAAATCTTAACGGCAGGAGTACCACAGGGATCAATATTAGGACCAATACTCTTCTGTATTTTTATTAACGACCTACCCAAAGTATGCCTGAATGTAAACACTCATATCTATGCTGATGATGCTCAGATATACTTGTCACAACCGATTGAGCTCATTGAGGATTTTTTTTGTCAGAATAAATGAAGACCAGTGGGCGGGCAGTATGTCTCAATCTGAATCCTATCAAATCCCAGCTTATTTTTATTTCTAAGAAGCATTACAATACTGATCTGCTGCCGCCAGTACAGCTTGAACAATAAGCAACTCAAATTTGGGGATTCTGTCACAAATCTCGGTTTCAAATTAAATTGTTCTCTCTCTGCCGTTGACCATACAAACTATGTTATTGGACGAATCTATGCTGGGCTACGTAAACGTCGGTTGTCTTCTAGTTTTACTCTGGTTGACACTAAGCTAAGGCGTTATTTTTGCCTATTATTGATTTTGCCACTGTTGTTTACTGCAAGCTCAACTCCCTTTCTCAGCACAAGTTGCTTGTGGCGTTTAATCATATGGTTAGGTACTTGCATGGTCTCCGTCGGTATGAACACATTTCACGCTATCACAAGCTGGTTATTGGTTATTCGTTGCAGCAGTTCCAAAAAATTCGATATCTTTTGTCCATGCACAAAGTCATAAACAGCAAATCCCCCAAGTATCTCTTTGAGAAGCTAGTAACTGGTCAAATCGTAGCAAACTTCAGCGTGTTTAGTTCTGAAAACCGTAACGAAAAGACTAGTATTTGCTCTGCCCAGCTTTTTATAGACAGGTCTTCGTTCATTTTAACAGACACGTCTTCAGCTAATCCGACTGGCCGTGATATACTTGGGCATCGTCAGCGTAAAGGTGAATGGAGACATTTGAGCAAACTTTAGGCAGGTCGTTGATATAGAAATAGTAATGGACCCAGTATGGAGCCCTGCGGAACACCCGATAATACTGCCTTAAAATCGGAACATTTGCCTCCGTAAACGACCTTTTGGTAACGATTACTCAAATAATTCCCTATGAGACACACGGACTGTTCACTGAAGCCAAAGTATAAGCTCAGCTTCTGACACAGTATATTGTGATTCACTCTATCAAAGGTTTTGGAAAAATCAAGCAAACAGAGCACCGTAATGTTATCCATATCGTATCTAATTCTAATGTCATCGAGAATTTTTATCATAGCTAGAGAAAGCAAACATTGTTGCTCCCAATAGCTGAATATTTGCATGACAAAATGCTTATAGGGCGGTAGTCATATAAATTCGATGACTGACGTTTTTTAGGAACAGGGATAACTTTGGCCAATTTCTAACTATCAGGAAAAGACCAAAAGTTATGGGAAAATTTATGACATGTGTCAGCATTAGATTTCACAGAACGAATAACATTAATTACGTCTACTTCTGACACAGCTTCAAGGTGAAAACTCGAAACAAATAATGGATTTTCAGGGGTAAAGATCCTGATAAAAAAGCATCATTGAGTTCATTCTCATCTGGAATAATACGAGGGCGGGTCAATAAGTCCGTGATTTTTTGAATTTCTGACCTCTTTACTGAAACAGCAACACTGCTCCTGTCAACAGGCATCTGTCAGTTGACTCCTGTCAAAATTTAAACTTGCTGCGTCAGTTAGTTTGTGTTTGACAGCTATTTTTATCAGACTACTCACTAATTTGAGGAGAAAATGGAAAAAAGGGAATTTCGTGTGCTTATTAAGCATTATTTCTTGCGAAAAAAAACCATTACCGAGACCAAGGCTAAGCTTGATAAATGCTATGGGGACTCTGCACCATCGATTTCAATGGTAAAAAAGTGGTTTACTGAATTTCGTTGTGGCCGTACAACCACTGAAGATGCCGAACGTCCTGGACGCCCAGTTGAGGTCTCTACACCCGAAACAATCGAAAAGATTCACGATATGGTGTTGGCCGACCGAAGATTGAAAGTGCGAGAGATTGTGGAAGCCGTAGGGATCTCGCATGGCTCAGTGGTTTCAATTTTGAATGATCACTTGGGCATGAGAAAGCTTTCCGCAAGATGGGTGCCGCGTTTGCTCACAGTCGACCACAAACGCAATCGTGTAACAACTTCACAGGAAGGTTTGGCGTTGTTTAATCGCAATATGGAGGAGTTCTTGCGCCGTTTTGTAACCGTGGACGAAACATGGATCCATCACAACACACCAGAGAACAAACAACAGTCAAAACAGTGGGTTTCTAAGGGTGAATCGGCGCCAAAGAAGGCCAAGGTGGGTTTGTCAGCCAATAAAGTTATGGCGACTGTATTTTGGGATGCACGCGGGATAATCCACATTGACTACCTTCAAAAGGGAAGAACAATCAATGGGGAATATTATGCCAACTTATTGGACCGATTCAATGACGATTTGAAAAAAAAACCGACCTCATTTGGCCAAGAAAAAAGTTATTTTCCACCAAGACAATGCAAGGGTGCACACATGTGCAGTTGCCATGGCAAAAATCCATGAATTGGGCTATGAATTGCTCCCTCATCCACCCTATTCTCCAGATTTGGCTCCGAGCGACTACTTCTTGTTCCCAAACCTGAAGAAATGGCTTGGTGGAAAAAGATTTGACTCCAATGATGAAGTCATCTCGCAAACAAAGGCCTATTTTGAGGACCTCGACAAATCATTTTTTTTGGAAGGGATAAAAAAATTGGAGAAGCGTTGGACAAAGTGTATAGAGCTCAAGGGAGACTACGTTGAAAAAAAAATTATAGATGATAAACACGGGTTCAGTTTGGAAAAGAAATAACGTGTTTTTGGCTCTTCGTGTTATAAAAGTTGAGTAGTTACGAGCTCGACAAAACATTTCCCATTTAGAAATAGATGGCGTCTGTTTCCATTTTATATAAAGTTTGTTTCCAACTCTAATAGCATTACGATCTTCACTTGTGAACCAGGGGCAGTTTTCATTACGAACTTGAACTGTTTTTAGGGGTCTATGTCTATGTTGTTGATTGCGTCATTCATAGTTGACGCATAATAGGCATTATTGCCTATGGAACTATAATCCATGAAGGTGAAAGATGAAGGACGAGAAGCACAAGACAAATCAACGTTATAAGTGCAAAAAATTAGGTCGTGGTTTGATATTCCTACAAGGGAAAGCTGATCTTGAAATAAGACGTTGGACAGATTAGAAATCATAAAAACGTCCAAAAAACTTGGAGGAGAATTAGGAGAAAAACGAGTGGCTTAAGATTTAACTATTGACAGCCCAGAAGCAGCAGCTGAATCCAAACTTTTAAAAGATCAGCGTTGAAATCACCACAAACTATAATGAGCTCATAAAGTGCAGTGAACTCGTGCAGAGCGGAAAAAAAGAGTTCTGCAGAGTTACTCCGATTCGGATTGTAAGCTACATAATAAAGCACTTCGTGATCCCATCTGTAACTTCTAACAGCAGGTATTCTATTGCGCCTTCCTCGGATTTCCGAAGTATTTTATGAGTAGCCAATTGTACTAGTAACTCTATCATTGCGAATTAGATTATACCCCGGAATATTATATAATTGATCTATTACACTATCGCACTACACAGATTCGTCAGCAACAACAGATTACCGTATAGTAAATACTTCGTACATACGAGTATGTAATGCCAGAGTAAGTGAGCTCATTTGCGAATATAACTGGGAACAAATCGTCTGCGAAGAAGATGCTGAGACGCTATATAAAAAACTTGTCTGCAAACTGGATGATATATATAAAAAATCAACTTACACAAAAAAGAAACAGAACAAAAGAAAACATAGCCCTTGGACAACCCCATTCATCATCGACGAATGTAAGAAAAG
The DNA here is from genome assembly GCA_949129095.1 of Volucella bombylans. NCBI lineage: Eukaryota > Metazoa > Arthropoda > Insecta > Diptera > Syrphidae > Volucella > Volucella bombylans. The sequence continues at coordinate 181,594,580 of OX422143.1, read as the reverse complement.
AGATCAACTCTACAGAAGGTGGAAAAATAATAGAGGTAATAATGGTTTCGAAACGGAGTATAAAAGGTTCCGGAACAAAACTAATAAAATGATATTAGCTCACAAATCAAAATATTATAAGAATAAGTTCACCCAATTGAAGGCCGATCCACCAAAAACATGGGGATTAATAAATGAAATATTAGGAAGGAAAAGGTCAAATCTCGACGAAACGATGACTAAGCATTTTACTAATGACATTGAAAAATTATCTAATGAATGTGCAGAACTTTTCTCTTCACAGACATCACAAATTATGCATCACTGTAATTCTATCACATCGATTCACATAAATGCACGAGTTGAAAACACGGTATTTGCTAATGCTACAAATGTTCATGAGGTGCGTGGAATAATTAACTCTCTCAGAGAACATAAATCACCAGGAATTGATGGAATTAGAGCCGTCGATATTCGAAGACACGACGAAATTTTTGCTCCCATCCTATGTAAATTTATTAACCTCAGTCTGAAACAATCGAAAATCCCATTAACGCTGAAGACCGCTGTTGTAAGGCCGATTTATAAGAGTGGTATTAAAAATCAGCTAAGCAACTATAGACCGATATCTATACTTCCAGTAGTAGAAAAGTGTTTAGAAGGTGTAATTTCGCAAAGGTTGCAAAGTTTTATTGACAAACACTCCCTTATACACAAAAATCAATACGGATTCCAAAAAAAAAACAAAAGTACAGGAAAGCTGCTAGGCGAATTCGCTAATTGTGTCAATGAGAATTTAAATAAAAGCCATCATGTTCTAGTCATGTTCATGGACTTCAGTAAAGCTTTCGACGCTCTTAACCACGGGAAGAGTAATGGCTGACTGGTTTAAGGATTACTTACACAGCAGGCAGTTTTGCGTCAAGATTAAGGACGCAATGAGTATTAAAAAGAAGCTGCAGTTTGGAGTCCCTCAGGGATCAAAACTAGGGCCGATTCTTTTCATCCTATACACGAATGAGCTTCTTCGCGTCTTCAAGCAGAGCATCTCTTTTGCCTTTGCAGACGATATGGCGATTGTGGTCAGTCACAGGTCATTAGATACGGCGACGAAGATAATGCAGGAGGAGTTTGATGCTGCAGTAAAATGGTGCCACGACAACGGCTTGATTATCAATGGAGTTATCATTGACTGTCATTTTCTATGGAACAAGCACATTGACAAGCTACGCAATGATCTGAAGAAAGCTTTATACGCGCCTAGCCCATTTGCGATACCATGCCACGGCTCCTGTTTTAAAACAAGTATACTATTCGTTAGTTGAGTCAAAGTTACGATATGGTATACTTGCTTGGGGCAACGCATCAACAACCCACATTAATAAGCTACAAAGGCTGCAAAATTCAGCACTAAAACAAATATATCAGAGTTACTCACGGAACGATGAAAGAACATTCAAAGTTCTTCACGTGGACAAAATCTTCAAGATGACACTATTACTGGAGTACTTTAACGATAACCGTTTCATTCGACCAATTGATCACGCAATCAACACTAGAAGACGTGCCCAAAGTATGCTTCAATTGCCCAGAAATTGCAACACATATGGTAGACGACAACTGCAATACAGCGTTCCTTCAACAATCAACCAATTACCCCGAGAAATAGTAAACATAGAAAATTTCAAAACTAGAAAAAAAAAACACATAAAATTGTACTTATTAAACTAAAGTAGTCAACTTATTGTTTATTTTTTTTCTTTCTTTTTTATTATTGTTTTATTTTGTTCATGAAATCATCTCACTTTAATATTCAAATCATCACTTTAAGCTTACTTCAATTATAAAACTTTAAAAACACAATCTTCTGCAGATAAGCTTATAGCTTCGCAGAAATTATAAAAATTGTTAAGTACTTTTAAAACTATCAATAAACTTTCTAAACTTCTAAACTACTTTTTTCTTTGTCTACCGGGTCGGACCAAAGCCAAGTCTCAGTGATGCAGATCAACGGTTGCCGAACAATTTTTTTTTCTCGAAAACCGTGATATTTTTAGTATTTCCTCACATGACTTACTGAACAGTGCATAACAGGGTCATGTCTTTAAGCTCTAATTTGCTTTATTTTCTTCTGCCTCCAATTAGAATTTTATCACGCAATTAGCTCTCTTTTAAAAAATGCTCTAGTACAATTTCAAGCTCGCATTTTGTTCTTATGTTTCTGATTAAATCTAAAAACTGTCAAACTTTATTTTGACATCAACTCAAAACTACATAGTTTTGTTAAGTAACAGCCCTAAGTCGTACGAAACTATTTACACAATGAACACGCCCTAAGTTTAAAGCTGGAATAACTAAAAAGTGCTGTCAGAGTCAGAATTTCGAATGTCAGCTGTTGATGAGTTGTTAACAAATTGGAATATCTTGCAAATAAAATGAATTGGATAAGTAATTTGTCTCTTTGTCCAACTGTTGTTGTTTTGACATCTAATATTTTGACATCTAAAAATGAACACCAAAATAAAGTTCACGCTGTAGGCTTGTTCGGTTTAACAACCTCTCACGGACGGATGAATTCGAGGGATTTCAACTAGATTTCGCACGAAATCGCGAGGATTCGAAACCCCGAAAATGTATGACGAAACCTCGAAGGTTTGGAGAAATTTGATGAAATATTGCCGATTTCGTGCGTAGGTATTGGAATTAGTGTTTTATTATTCCTCATGGTCTATGTGTGTTCCATACAAAGAAAATAAAACACTCTGGATTAATGGAAAAATTTATTTCAAGTTTGACATTTTCTTCTGTCAGTGTCTGACATTTAAAAAGGAAAAATATTAAAAATGGAAAAGACTGCGATGGAGGTAAATACATTTGCTTTTATTAGTTTAATTTGCTATTATTTAATTATATTATAGTGGTTATTTGAGAGTGAGGAGTGATTTATCACAGTTTTCGTGACTCGCTGAAGAAAGCATGGATTCTTCCTCCGATGCTGAAAATATTCCTACGCACCATAAAAGAATTAAAAACTTTAAGGAAATCATTAAATGTAGACTTTAAAAAAGACATTTTAGACTACATTGTCCAACTGCCCAAATCACTATAGGTCCGTATACCTTAGTTATGTGTAAAAATTGAATGTATATTTTGCATTCGGAGCGCTTCACAACCACCATCGAAAGAGGACTTTGAAAACCTCCCCAGACCTTGAAGTATTTATGTATATTTTTGTGGTATATAGCGAACGCCAATTCTTTTCGAGAAATATCCAATTTATTTGGAATATAATCAAAAGGGTTACAACTTGGATGGCCCAATGCCAATGAAACCGCACAAAATTAATTTTTACTACAAGCAAAGTCTAAATTTTCGGGAATTTTGGGGTGTATCGATGGATGGTTATCATATAAGGATTAAAGCACTTACAACTAACAAGAAAAGTTATTTTAACAGAAAACGTTTTTATAGCATTTCCATTCAAGCTGTAGTGGATGCTAAAAAAAAAAATCTATAAATATCTTCTGTGGTCAACCAGGTAGCTTACACGATAGCCGGATTCTACGGAGATCTGGTCTCTATCAAAATGCTTATCATGACATGGCCTGACTTTTTCCAAATAAACCTTTTTGTTCGGTGATTTCGCTGGTTGATTGCACCCTTCAAAGACAACGGAATTTTACTGGACGGGTCATAGTGAAAAATACATTCGGTCTACTGAAAAACTTCACTGAACTGCATTAATTTTGTAGTTAACAACAACGACGATATAGAGCAAGAATGCGGACTTGACAACATTCCAGTACCTGAAGTATACGAAGGAACAGCAAGTAGCACTAAACGACAGCACTTACTGGACGATTTAACTAATAGAAACATCATAAATGTGTGAATTTAATTTATATTATTAAAAACCTAATGACTTCATAATTATAAATACGACATCTTTTGACAGTTACCTACCGAATTTTCAGTCATTTTGGACGCACAGTTTTTAGTTGACAGTCGTTTGAGTCAGTCGATGTGAGTGGAAAAAATTGAGCTGTTATTAAATCCTTGTTTTTGAAAGGCAATACTCCTACGCAAATCAAAAATGTGTTGGACTCTGTGTATGGGGACTCTGCACCATCATTTACCACAGTGAAATTTTGGGCAGCTGAATTTAAACGTGGCCGTAAGGGCTTGGGAGATGATGAACGTTCGGGACGTTCAAAAACTGAAACCACTGACGATAACATTGCTAAAGTTCACCAAATGGTGTTAGACGACCGCCGAATTAAAGTGAGAGAGATAGTAGAGGTTATGAAAATGTCCAAAGAACGTGTTTGTTACATATTAAATCAAGTTTTAGGCATGAGAAAGCTGTCCGCGCGTTGGGTGCCGCGTTTGCTTACGTTAGACCAAAAACGTGTTCGAATGAACATTTCCAACGCTCTGTTGGCGCAGTTTAGGCGCAATAAGTCCGAGTTTTGGCGCCGATTAATTACTGTAGATGAAACTTGGATACACCAAACAAAAATTAAGTCAAAACAGTGGAATTCAAAGGTCGAGCCGACTCCAAAAAAAACAGAAAAAACTGTTTTTTCGGCTCGGAAAGTGATGGCGACTGTTTTTTTTGGGATAGTAAAGGAGTTATGTTCATCGATTATCTTCAAAAAGGGAAAACCATTACAGGAGCATACTACGCATCATTACTTGCCAAGATGAAGGCAGAAATTGCGGAAAAACGGCCACATTTGCAGAAAAAAAAATCCTGTTTCACCAAGACAACGCGCCATCACACACCTCAGCTATTGCCATGGCGAAAGTCCATGGATTACGGTTTGAACTGCTTGACCATCCGCCTTATTCACCAGATCTAGCCCCAAGCGACTTCTTTTTGTTCCCTCATCTAAAAACTGCGCCCGGAGTACTTAGATTTTCGTCAAATGAGGAGGCAATCACCTTCGTGAGCAATTATTTTGCAGAGAAAAACGCCAAGTACTATTTGGACGGGTTAGAGAGATGTGAGCATCGCTGGGAGAAGTGTGTAGAGTTATAAGGAGACTATGTAGAAAAATAAAAAAAAAAATTTGAGAAAAATTTTCTTGTTTTCCCGAAATCCCCGTCGACTGCAACACACTTATGCCAGCGCTTGATCCAATCCTCGAAACATTTTTTATATTCGGTTTTCGGTGTGTCCATCAGTGCTTCCTGCGATTTTTCCATTAGGAGTACTTCCTCTCGGCTGCTGAAACGCGTTCCCCGTAGTGGTTTTTTAACTCGATTGAACAGAAGGAAGTCACAGGGAGCCAAATCAGGTGAATTCGGTGGCTGTTGGATGGTATTTGTTGCATTTTTCGTCAAAAAACTACGAATAATGATGGCTTTGTGCGACGATGCGTTATCATGGTGCAAAATCCACGAGGTTTCTGCCCACAATTCTGGTCTCTTTTGGCGAATTGCTTAATACTCTTTGTTTACTGTCTGGCCTTCTGGCAAAAATTCATGATGCACTACACCGTTGTAATCCATGAAAACCGTGAGCATTGCCTTCTTTGTTGACTGAAAACGACGTGTTTTTTTGGTCTCGGCTCATTTAGTAAACGCCATTCACTTGCCAGATGTCTGGATTGCGTGTCGTACTCATGAACCTACGTCTCGTCTCCAATAATGATCCTTTTGATGAATGTGGGATCGGATTCAGTCTCATTTTGCATGAAATTGAGGTATTTTGGCACCAACTTTGCTGCTACAGGACGGAAATCCAAATCATTAACCAAAATGTATTGGACGGATCCATAGGCAATGTTCAAGTCCTCCGCTATTGACCAACGGTTATTGACCAACATTTCTTTTACTCCACAATGTTTTCGTCAGTTTTCGATGTCGATGGTCTTCGATCATCTTCGATTGACTCACGACCACTTTTGAACCGCTCTTGCCACTAGTAAACGTCCATTTTCTTTAGAGAAGCGTTGCTGAAACATTTTTAAAACATTTCCAACGTTCGCGCACCATTAAATCCGTTTTTTACGCAAAATTTAATAGAAGTTCGTTGTTGCATCCATTTTTAAAATTGTAAACACACAGAGTTAGATGTACTCTTGGCTACGTAACTTTTGCAAATGTCAAGATATGACTCTAAGATTTAGAGGGAATGTCAACAACAGATTTACCAACTTAACAAAAAAAAATCAGAACTCAAATCGGAACATTGGGAGCGCCACACTTTTTGATCAAGGTGGTATAATAAGAAACATTGTTCACAGTTGCTTATAAATTAATGGAAAACATTAAAAACGTAAAAAAAAAAGAGAAACAAAAATTCATAGTTGCACATGTGACTTTTGGTATCTGTCTTCCTTCCTCTTTTCTGATTCCTCCATTTTTTTTAATTTTGTTTACAGCATATTCGGCCAAAATCTTATTTTTATCAACTGCAATTTTTTTCCTCAGCTCCATCTTTTCTTTAGAATATTTCTCCCTACACGACACATGTCTTTCTTTTTATTTACTATGCGGGACGGACCAGCTTTGCTGTTTGAGGAAACAGACGGACTATCCGGCGCAGTTTCTAATTGACCTGTAAAATAATATGGATTTTAGTAAAATACTATGTAAACTTGACAATGCTTACCCGAAGAGCTCATTTCAGGTTCAATCTTGACATAAGCAACGCATCTATGCTTTTTCCTGATAAATTCAAAGTGTGCCTGTTTCTGATCTCGGGTTTGCAGCCAAATACCTCCTCCATCTTTTTCTTGTCTTTTGCTGTTGTCAGCTGTCACTTTGAAAGCTCTCAACAGATCTTTTAATTTGATGTTGAGCATTTCTACAGTTGTCGGCTCATTCTGGAAGTTAAAATAAATTTTAGAAAATCAGATGAGCACAACTATCAATCCCTGGGCTAAAAGATCTTCAAGAACATTGTGCATTGCGAATTTGTTTTTCCTCACATGCTGGAATTCTGCTTGCCTCTTGCTGTGTATACCCCGAAGAAAGCTGTTGTTTCCTCCCTCTACCAACTTCTTCTTGTACTAAAAAAAAGAATAAAATATTCAAATTATTATTTCGATTTTCTCACATCCATGTCCATTCCTATTGCACAGCTGAGTTGCTCTTTGACGTTTAGTCCGAAGTTGCCATGCGACTGAATTTTTTTTGTTATGAAAATTTGATACGTTCGTCTTTGGCCGTGTTCGAAGTCATCTGCATCAAATTGCTTTTGCAAAATGTTCTTAAACGCAAGCTGCGAAAGTCATTTGTCATTCAATTTACAAGACAGTATTTAAGATGTTTATCAGGCAATGACATACTTTGAATGATTCCATTTGTGATACCAACATTCACGAATGAAATTGAAACCTAGTAGCGAGTAGAGTGAACTAATTTTCGGATCACGTGTTATTACTGTAATGCATGCAATCCAATGACCCAAATGGATCATCCGTGGATAATAAAATACAGCTAACGTGTCTATCTACATCTGAGTTTCGTCTAAAATAATGCACGCCGATTAAACTGGATTTTTTTTTTGACAACCACTGACTCTTTTAAATTCGCACTAGTGTCATACACCACAGCATTCAGTGAACAAAAACCACCCAATTGTTACAATCCTCCTACCTAACGTTCAAATATAAACTAAACACATCCCTGGTTTATTTTAAAAATCATCTCTTAGCTGTCAAACTCAACAAGATTTGCTTCTCTTCTATGTATGACAGTTAGCTTTTTTTCAAGTGACATTTCATTTAATATAAAAAAGAAAAATCGCAACAATATTTGTTAGGAGAAATGACACTAGACTTGCAATACTAATCTTATTTTCTTTATTGTTACAGGTGTGAATACCCGCAAACAGAGACGTGAGCGAACAACATTTACACGAGCACAATTAGATGTGCTGGAGGCACTATTTGGCAAAACACGATATCCCGACATTTTTATGAGAGAAGAAGTCGCTCTAAAAATTAATCTGCCCGAATCCAGAGTACAGGTAAATAGAATGTTTATTTTTCTTCTCAAAAACGAATTGTCAAAATTATAGTTTAACCAACATCCCTGTTTGATTTTGTGATTTCTATGATTTTTATTGAGAATTTGTCATCCGAACACGGTGACATTGTCAGTGTTAGATACATGAAATCCAAAAATCCTTTATGCAAACAATTTACGTAATGTGTCTTAATTTGGGCAAAGCTAATGGATGCATTCTACTGCCCAAAACGATCTATCTTTTGTGGCGATTATGCTCATATGACACTTTGAGGGTTCTCAAACGTTTAAACGGTCTGTTTACACAACCGAAATGAAAATGAAAATGAAAATGAGAATCAGAGTTATACCCAAGCGAAAAACAAGCCACCAAAAAGGGAACGTTGTTTGTTTTTACCTCAAACATAACAAAAGAATACAGAATGAGAGAGAAAGAGAGAAGGAATCTCTTGATTTGAGCCTGACTGATCCAATGTTTGGTTAGGTGGTTGGTAGAGAACATGCAAAATATGCTTCATGTCCTTTTAAGCAGACACATAACACAACAACAGAACAGAAAAGTGCAACAATGGGATAGAACAAGGAAAAGGTATTGTAATTTCATACATCCCTCATGCAATTGAACGCTTCCGTGACCGTGTTCAATTGAATTGTCAAACAACCGCTTTTCAGTTGACAGTTTATTGTCGATAATGATTTTTGTAAATACAGCCGTCATTAGTGTTTTTCGAATAGAAAGAACAAGAACAAAACAATTGAAAACCTTTACTAGGTCTGCTGGACTCGTATTTGTACGCACAAATGTGTATGTTTGTAAGAAAACAAAGGACATCGTCCTTTTAAACATTCCATTGCATAAAGCATAACATACCTAAGCGACAGTGTTCAATGACAATCGATGGAAGCCAAAAAACAACACACATTCGACTAAGCCTGAAAATTGACACCTTTCTTACAATTCTCGCCCTTCGTCAGAAGGTGAAAGTCTGCAAAGAAATCATTTACATTTACATACGTATGAGCGTTGAGCGTTTTCCGTTTCGATTTTTCTTTTCTTATTGATTTTTTATTTATTTATGAACTAAGTAGATACGAATAGTTCAAATCAAACTATACTCAATCTATTACTTAGATTCAATATCTGTCAATCAATTGATTTAGTTTGGAGGTTTATAACAGGGAAGAATTTGTTGGCTTTGGTTTTAATTCCTGATTTGGTTTGTGATCCATGCGGCCTATTCTGTTGATGATTCGTTTTGGGTAATAATCCGGCTATTTGGGTACGACATTATCTTTTTTCTTTTACCCAATAAGATGAATATTAAAGAGGCCTTACAAGTTCTGATTTAATCACTATTACATCGGATTTCTAAATGAGTTCAAAATCGAGTAACTTCTTATCGATTTTCTGATGAACGCTCTCCCTCTCAATCTCAATCTCCCTCAACACCTCATTGGAATGTAAATCATTTGGTTTCCTATAAAACGATGTCTTTACGTACTTTGTTGCTACTCGTACATTCACCCATCTCAACCCATTGAGTCTTATCAACCTGTAGTTCACGCAGTTGATTTTTTGACTGAGGATGCACCACCTGAAGATTGCATTGTTCTAGTAGGAGATTTCAACCTCCCTCACCTTATATGGGAGCCTTCCGATGATTCGTCTCATTTTGTCTCTCGTAATTCGACATCTGAAATAGAAATATTGATGGTGAACTGCCTAACCAACTCAAGTATTGCCGCCGCACCCCAGCTATAGCGTTAAATTTTGTCAATAGGACAGCGCGGGATAACCCAAAATGTCAGCTATAGCCGTCTTGATCCATCTTAGAAAAAACTTATGGAATAGTACGATGTCATTTGATCCCAGACATGTAGCGATTATAAACATCAATTTCCTTGGGCTTTTCCTTAGAATGTCCTTATCGGCTGGAAGTTGTGATAATTACAGGATGGTTTGCAGTTGTAACACAAAGTACGTCACGTCTGTCGCCGCGTCTTTTCGATACATATACTTTTTTTTTTTTTTTTTTAAGAACTTAACACTCATACCCACGATTAAACTTAAAGTGCCTGCGTGGCACATCCAATATTTAATGGGGAGACTATAAATTCTTAGTGGAAGCTGGCTTGTTGTTGATTTCTAGTCAACTACTCATCATACTTGACTTTCGTTAACTGAAAAATGAGTATGTCTTTCGGTCGAGGCTTTGATTCGAACACCGAATCCGAATCTTCCGATTTGGAAGCCAGTCCACTACCACTTGAGACGCGGCTACCTTGACGTAGCCACACATGTTATCCTCGTATAAGTTTCTTAGTCATTACTTTACTAGGGTTTCCTTTCCGTTAAATAATGACGACATACCATCTTGATCAAAAAGTTCCCGGGATAACCACCGTGTGGCGCTCCCATTGTTCCGATTTGAGTTCTGTTTTTTTTTTTTTGTCTAGTTGGTACATCTGTTGTTGACATTCCCTCTAAATCTTAGCGTCATAGCTTGACATGTGCAAAAGTTACGTAGCCAAGAGTACATCTATCTCTGTGTGTGTTGGCGATTTTTTTACAATTTTAGAAATGGATGCAACTTGTATTAAATTTTGGGTAAAAAACGGATTTAGTGATGCGCGAAACGTTGGAAATGTTGGAAAAGTGTTTCGGCAACGATTCTCTAAAGAAAATGGTCATTTACCAGTGGCACGAGCGGTTCAAAAGTGGTCGTGAGTCAATCGAAGATGATGAGCGCAGTGGCAGACCATCGACATCGAAAACTGACGAAAACATTGATGGAGTAAAAGAAATGTTGGTCAATAACCGTTGGCCAATAGCGGAGGACTTGAACATTGCCTATGGATCCGTCCAAGACATTTTGGTTAATGGTTTGCTAAAATTGTGCTAAAAGACCTCAATTTCATGCAAAAAAAATAGACCGTGAAGCAATTCGCTGAAAGAGACCAGGATTGTGGGCAGAAGACTCGTGGATTTTGCACCATGATAACGCACCGTCGCACAGTGCCGTCATTATTCGTAATTTTTTGACGAAAAATGCAACAAATACCATCCAACAGCCACCAAATTCACCTGATTTGGCTCCCTGTGACTTCTTTCTGTTCAATTGAGTTTGAAAACACCACTACGGGGAACGCGTTTCAGCAGCCGAGAGGAAGTACCGAGGGAGTACCGAGTCGACCACCGTCGAGTGCACAGCTCCACCAGTGTACTCGCAATATTGTTGTGTGCTGTGCAGCAAAAAAAAAAAAAAAGCGCACGTGCAAAAAAAAAAATATGTACAAAAACAACAAAAAGTGCAGTGCAGTGACAGTGAATATCACACAGTGCGGGTATCCCACCTCACCCGCTCCTAGACGAAGTACTGTTGCTTGCACTCAGTCACTGCCGTTACTGTATTTACCATACGGTACGGTCAGTGGCTGAGTGTATGTAACAACTGATGGATAGCGGGGTTGTGAGTGAAAATTTTGTTGGTGCACTGTTTCATATTGTTGTAAGGGCATAACACCTACAACAATTTGATTCGGTAAACCAACGTCAGAATTTCCACTTCGCAGCCTTGCTTAGTATCGTCGGTGTTTGTGTTTTCTGTGTTTGTCTGTGATTATGACTAGGGAATTCAGGGTAGACGTAGCCAATATACGCGGGCTAAAAAGTAATCGCTTTTCTGCGTACGTCCACGTCTGTAAGTACAGACCAGCTGTTTTGGCACTTAGTGAACACAGGTAGATCCCCGCCCACACCTCTCAGATCATTCTGATCTGAAGCTACCCGGCTACGAACTAGTGCCATTATTCTTCTCTCACCGCGGTCTCGCCATTTAACGCATTTAACGCAGCTTGTAAATGAGCCCACGCGAATACCAGACGTTGATAGTCATACCGCCAACACCTTGGACGTGTTTTTAACTTCTCACCCTGATAAGTACACCATTGATGTGCTCTGCCCTCTAGGCTCGTCGGACCATTGTGTCATATCAGCTAATTTCTCGTACACCGACCACACAGTTAGAGAAAAAATTCCTAAAAGAACCGTATGGCAATACGAGAAAGCCAACTGGAGCGGTCTTAACAGCTTCTTTAGGAATTTTAACTGGTCGTTATGCTTCCTCAATAACGACGTGGATGCCGCTGCTGATATGATTACAGGCACCATTCTATTTGGAATGAAATCCTTTATTCCTCATCGGATGATGGTACGACTCGAGCTGTAAAGAGGCCGTCAGGGTTAGAGAAATGTTTCTTCGGTCCTACAGGACCAACCCGACAGAGGAAAACCGAAAAAAGTTCAAACGAGCCAGAAATGACTGCAACGCCTTTCTTAAGCGTGTGAAATTCTTATACGACCAAAAACTGAGGCAAAAAATACTGCAATGTCCCAAAGGCAGTAAAAATTTTTGGTCGTTCGTCAAAAACATTAGAAATTCCGCCTCATCCTCCATCCCAACGCTCATTTACAATGACATTCCAGCTGTCAGCCCTTTGGATAAGGCCAATCTGCTTGCTGCACACTTTGCGGCCCGCACAACACTCCCAGATTGTGCTTTGTCTCCGCCTACACTTGAGTGCGTCGAATCTTCAATGGGACGAATCTACTTTCGCACTCGTATAGTAGCAACAGTACTTAAAGATCTCAACATAAATAAATCCGCTGGTCCAGATGGTATATCTCCCCTTCTTCTGAAGAGGTGTTCTTCCTCGCTGGCAAAACCACTGCGTAAGCTTTTCCATCAATCCTACACTTTAGGACTCTTCCCGAGCAGATGGAAAACAGCATTTGTCCAGCCCGTCCCTAAAAAAGGCGAATCATCTTCTCTCTCCTCCTACAGACCCATTGCACTTACGTCCCTTCTTCCCAAGGTCTTGGAAACGCAGATAAATCGTCAGCTCATGAAATATCTCGAAACACGAAAACTTCTCAATGACCGGCAGTACGGTTTTCGTAGCAACAGGTCCACTGGTGATTTGACGGCATGTCTCACCGAAAAGTGGAACCAAAGCGTACATCAATCTGGCGAAAGCAAGATAGTTGCACTTGACATTTCTAAGGCATTTGACAGAGTTTGGCATCAGGCTCTTTTGTCGAAAATGCGTGCATTTGGGATCGACGACTCTCTTCTTCAATGGATTAGAAATTACCTTTCGGAACGTTCAATTCAAGTTGTCTTGGACGGTTTCAAGTCTGATATTCACAAAATAAATGCTGGTGTGCCCCAGGGTTCTGTTCTGTCACCGACACTCTTTTTAATTTTCATTAACGATCTCTTGTCTGCTACTTCTAATCCAATACATTCCTTTGCTGATGACAATACTCTCTGCTTTTCATATTCGTTCCCGGACTCACGGTCCTGCTCTTCGGCTGTAGTACGAGAACGGCAGCGTATGCAAAGCTCATTAAATTCCGATATCAACAGCATAACCAATTGGGGAACTATCAACAGAGTGCCAACCATTATCTATGAATGGCACTTGCATCGTCGAAACCGAAAAACTTTCCATTCTCGGTATGTGTGTCAATGACAACTTACGTTGGAATGACCACATATTTGATGTCGCCAAAAATTCTGCGAAATGTCTAGGTTCCCTCAAGCGATGTAAGAAATATTTTACTCCCTCTGATCTGGCCTCAATATATAAGGCATTCATCCGCCGAAAATTGGAGTACAATGTCCACATCCGGTCAGGTGCTCCTAAAACATCTCTGCACCTGCTAGATAGGATTCAAAACCGTGCGATAAAACTTGTAGATGATACTAATATCAGTCAATCAATGGACACCCTCGAACACTGACGAAATGTCTCGTGTCTCACTTTGTTTTATCGCTATTTCCACCACCAGTGATCCACTGAAATCGCCAGTAGCATTCCGCCCCTTCAAACTTTTAACCGTAACACCCGTCTCGCTCTGAATGCTCATCAGTATACCCTCAAGCCCATTTTCGGACGTACTCTAAGATATCGTGATTCGTTCCTAAGCCGTACAACTCGCTTATGGAATGCCCTGCCGATCTCTGTATTTCCTGGTCGTTATAACTTGCAAACATTTAAAAACAATGTACATCGGTACCTCTCTTTTGTTCCTCCCTAAATTTCCTTTGCCCGCGCTGTGTACAATCACCTTAAGGGTACTCAAACCCCTTGAGAGCGCGCTCATTATAAAAAAAAAAGAAAGTAACGTGACGATCGTTATCGTCGACGAAAAAATATGGCCCAATAACGCCGCCGGCATGCAAACTGCACCAAACAGTAATTTTTGTGGATGATGAAGCACATGTGAATTTTCACCCGACGAATAACGCATATTTCGCTTATTGACGAACCCATTGAGCCAAAAATGAGCTTCATCTTGCCGCATCTTCTCCAGAACCCAATCGGAGAACGTACGTCGCTTCAATTGGTCCATCGGCTTCAATTCTTGAGTCAGCTTGATCTTGTATGGGTGTAAACCAAGATCCTTACGCAAAATACGCCATAATGTGGTCTGAGCGATGACCAATTCTTAAGAACGCCATGGAATTGACTGATTTGGATCGTTTGCTACGGACGCCTGAACGACAGCGATATTTTCGACACTTCGACCGACACGGTAACATCACACAACGAATATGTAGACTCAAATTTTTGCACTAAACTGGTTATTGCCTGTCTACTAGGGCGAGAATTACGACCGAAAATTGGAGTTAACGCTCTTAAAGTTGCAGTCACCGACTCCGAATTTCGGTAGAAAATTTTTATAATTTGCAGACGCTGCTCGTTCGTGTACTTTACCATGATGAAAATGTTGAACTTACTGAATAAATTGACAGTGACAGTTTGATGATTAGTGAAAGAGTGCGTTCACAAATTAAATTCAAAGTTGTCAAGTCCCTATTGGAAAACCCTTTACATCGATCGCAATGTGCTTAATTTGATTTATCGTTTCAAAATCCGGAGACTACTCGTATCATGTTCCCTTGTGTATATTGAGATGAGGAAACAATATGCTTACCTTGGGTGATATTTCGTCTCGCAGAGAGACGTGTTGTTGTGTAGGCTATGCTTAGCAAATGTCCTACCAAAGATGGCCTCCTTTCCTAACCAGCCATTAAAACAGCATACATTACTCATAATATGTCTTGTCGAGGAGCTCGGAGAAACATTTTTTGGTTGCGTCGTTCTTGTCTTCAGTAGGGACATGGGCGCATAATAGGCTTATGCTGACGAATTAAGCATTGATGCGGATTGTCATAAGACGCTTGCTCACGTATTCGAAGCTCAAGACTTCTTGCCTAAGTCTTGCCGCATCCGAATAAGCGCTGTTTCTTTCCCCTATAACAATCAGCACAATATACTCGTATATCACGGTTTTTCATCTTCCTTATGTCCAAAGGTCGTTGTCATTAAAACGATTGACGCGTCGTCTACAATGAATCCATTTTTATCCGAGGCCATTAGTTGCTTCGTCACATCTTTTTAATCTCCTTCCGTATAGGCCTGTGTACCCTATGACGACGTAGGCCAGTATAATGCAACTGGCCGGTCATGCGCTTGCCAGTTACCGGGCACCACCAGCGGGATTTAAGGCAAGCACTTCGGTACGAAAGATTTTTGCGCTGCTGGACCAATCCAAGTTGAAGGACACAGTTTCCCGATCAATCGTATTGCAGGACCACAAATTGTTGAAAACTACTTCAATTTGCGCTTATTTTTGCAGACCTTCGGCGAACAGAAAGGCGTTGCTTAATTTTTATATGAATCCCTTTCGGTTATAACGAAACACGGAGCAACGTATGCATCGTGAGTGCAAAAGAAGTTATCACGTCGAAAATGGTAATTGGTAGATAGCTAGCTACACATCAACATAGTTCTCCCCTCAAGCAGCTATATATTTTGGCGCTCGTAAACGAACCGAAACCGACGCATTTCTCAATTCAAGGGGCTTAAGCCAAGGCCTACAGGAATTCAAGAATTAAATTAGTTCGCTTTTGCCCACGGGTGAAGTTCAAAGAAAAGTGAAACAAGTTGCTTTAAGCTAATTGGAGTTCTCCGATGAATGTAGTCGTAAATTAAAATTACATAAATCATTCATTAAACACATAAAAAGGGAAATATGCAATAAAATTCAAAAAGAGCGCGTTCCATAAATAAGATACCTATCTGTCATTTTTTTTTAAACTTTATGACTCTGTTTCGATTAACTTTTGAATATTTTAGAATGACTATAAATATTGGCATCTACGAGTAAATTGCGAAAAAAAACGAGGAAAACAGCCATCGAAATATCCGGTTTAGAGGCAGGCATTTATCGAAAATCAACAAAAGAATTTAGAGGTTATGGTAGAAACAATTGCATTCGCTGAAGTTTCATTTCCCAATTCTGTCGAATTTTAATTTGTCGTTTTTAAAATTCGTTTAAATTTCGTTTGAAGTCGATGGCTTCACCTTCCAGGAATGGTAAATGAATCAATCAGGTATGACACCTGCCTGCACTATTTCTGACACAAAAAAACCAACAAAAGTTTCTCATACAAACACTCCTTACTAGTTAGAGCTTTGTTTGCTCACAAAAATGATCAAATTAGCACAAACTGCAATCAATTTATGTAAGTTATGACCTTGTAAATGATGTTTGCCTCTACCGATAAGTCTCGGGTGTCACATTTCTTGGGGAGAAGGCTCAAATCTCTGTTGCCAAATGAGAAGGGTGTAAAGGACCGTCGGCTACAATAAAATCGACGCGCACACACCCAGAGGGGTTGTGAAAATATAAATTCATAACTTTTCCCTGTCAACAGTGGTGGCAGTGGTAAATTCCTAGCACGCCCAAGTGATTATGATCCTTAAAACTGTGTGCAAAGAGCAGGGGAACCAAGTTTCCAGCTACAATAAAATCTCCGAGACTCTACTCGTTGGTATAGCACAGGACAGGACGGAAGCAGGAAGCAATTTTTCCTAAAGTAAATAACTGCGGTTATTCGAATGAATGCGCGTAATATGGATTTTTTTCATTTTTGTCCAACGTTTCAATTTTATTTGGCTTTCTCCTTCTCGTATTATTTTATTCGTTTTTTTCGTCTCCTTCCTTGGTTGGTTGGATAAAATTTTTATTAATGACCGAACAGAGCAGAGAAAAGAGAGAATTGTCCAATATGAAAGTTTATTTTGTCATCGGGTGCCTGCACACAGATGTTTTTGGTGATAAATTTCTCACAGGATATACAATTTGTATCGTTGTTGATACATGGTAAATAAATCTGAACAGGGGTTGGAATGGAACTTGACACAATTGACACATTGTATGCCCAGCATCGGGGTATGAGATGTGGAAATTTCAATGAAACATTGTGTCTTACTTTATTGTCAACTGAGGATGTTTGTTGTATGTGCAGCGCACCCTTAACGGTTTACGAGTAATTCGTACTATTCAGTATTCTTGTGGTTGCTACTGCATCCAATCGTGACTAATTTGTTAGAGATACTCGTATCTGTCTTAAATCGATGGAAATTGCAATTTTTTTTTTTTTTTTGCTGATCACTGGTGAAATTTTGTAAAATGTTTAAAATTTCATTAGAAAATAAAAATACGAATCAAATCATCAGTCAGTTGAGTTATCAAAGGAAATTTGCTTTAAACATCGGCTTCCTGCTGTTAGATCTGGAAATTTGCGAGTCAAACTCTTCAAAGGATAGCGCCCCAGTTAAATTTCGTAAACGATAATGAAATTCGATACGCCTTGTTTAATGCTCTTTTCTGGCAATGATTTTAAAATTCAATAAAACGCTCGAACGCACGCACGCACCCTTACTCGTAAATGGGACGTGCCTGTATGCCTCTCCATTTGCACCACTAACACTCATTGTTTGGGTAAGTGCTGCTGGCAGCTACTGCGACGACAAGGACGATGACGATGACGATGACGACTTTTGCATCCATTATTCCATTAGCATCCCCGAATAGACCGAATAGACCGAATAGATCGAATAGAAGAGTCTCCCCCTTAACAGTATTGGAAGCAAACAACAAGAAGCATTATCGTCAAACTACGGCACTTTGCGGATTGTTTATTTGCGGGGGAATGACTTCAGACTACAGACTACAGACTACAGACTTCAGACTTGAAACTTCAGATTTCCAACCACTCAGGGGTGGGTGGGCTATATAAATATACTAGTACGATAAAGTTGTTTGTTATCTTTGTGCGATTGCTTTAATTGAATTCATCACTTCAAGCCGGAATTGTGTAAACTAATTTTGTTTTTGTTTTGTTTTTTTGTTTCATTTCAGGTTTGGTTTAAGAATCGTCGAGCAAAGTGTCGACAACAATTACAACAGCAACAGCAATCGAACTCTTTGAATAGTTCAAAAGGCAACAGTGGTGGTGTCGGATCCGGAAATTCTGGTTCGAATCGCAATTCATCGAGTAGCAATAATAATAGCGGAAATGCTAATAATCAAAATAATTCTGGTGGCAGTGGCAATAATAATTCGGCAACGAATTCTTCAAATCCATCAGCAAAGTCCAACAATAATAACAACAACAATAATAATAATGGCAACAATAATAACAAATCGTCGAATAATTCAACGCCTTCGGCTGCATCTGGTGGCCAGTCTATGAAACCACATCACAGTTCCTTTTTAAACTCGCATTCCCTCTCATCTCACCATTCCACAGGCGGCATGGGTGGCAATAATGTTAACTCAGCTGCCAACTCATTGAACCTCGGCACTGGAGGACATAATTCATCGCCAATTCTTCCCACACCTGCCACTTCAGTTAGTCCCGTAAGCATAGTCTGTAAGAAAGAGCATATGGGCGGTGGTGGTGGTGGCGGTGGTGGTGGTGGTGGTGGTGGTGGATACCCATCATCAGGTGGCTCCAACGGCGAATCCCTTCGTTCTGCCTACGATTCAATGAAAGACAATTCCGGTGGCGATATCGGTCCTGGAAGTCATCATGCTAGCCTATATGCTAGTGCCAGCACAAATCCAAGGCTGGTTCAACCGGGCGGCAATATCACCCCCATGGATTCCAGTTCCAGCATAACAACCCCGTCCCCGCCCATCACACCAATGTCACCACAGAGTGCCGCTGCAGCACATGCTGCCGCTGCAGCCCAATCCGCCCAATCGGCTCACCATTCAGCTGCCGCTCACTCTGCCTACATGTCAAATCACGACTCATACAATTTCTGGCACAATCAGTACAACCAATATCCGAACAACTACCAGACGCCCAGCTACTACTCTCAAATGGAATACTTCAGCAATCAAAATCAAGTCAACTACAACATGGGCCACTCTGGCTACAGTGCATCAAATTTCGGACTCTCACCCAGCTCCTCATTCACCGGCTCAATGTCTGCGCAAGCCTTCTCACAGAACGGCCTCGACTACATGTCACCACAGGACAAATACGTGAACATGGTGTAGGAAATCCTACAAACGGCGGCGGGCACTGTGGCTTTAGAACGAATCACGAACGACAGCCAGACCCTCGACAACACATATCCAAAAACCCCAAGATAAACTGTGTAAGTAGTCAATCGCTCACGCTATACACGCAGCCTGCATCAACGAAATTCATAAGTGATAAGCTAAAAATTATTATTCCATCAACAAAAATTCCTCTCTTTCATTCTCATCTTTTTTGTTCATTTTATTTGTTGGCCGTCATATGTTTTTTTTTTTTGTATGAAAAAAACAACAAAAAAATAAAAAATTGTAAATATGTATGTACGAGTATCTTATAACCAAACGGCCAGAGAATTGTTTCATTCATCTAACTCATGAATATGTACCTTGAACTTAAAAAATGAAGACAAACAGAGAAATGAAATCCAGAAAATATCCCCTTTTTTTGTTTATGTTTAACTTTTAAGTAACAACAACTAAATTGAGTAAAAAACAAAAAACAAATTTCCCATATCATCATATCCTTTTTGTATAGGTAAAAACAAAAACAAAATAATTAAATTTAAATCTATATATAGTATATACAAATATAATAATTCAAATCGAACACAACACAAAAGAAAACAAAAAATTTAAAAACAAAAACAAAAACATCAAAAATCACCTAAACAAATATATATATTTAAAATATAGTAGATAATTGCGTAGCGTAAGTAAAATATTATTAAAATTAAAACTAAATTAAATAAGTACGAGTATATTGGAAAAGTACGAGTAAGAAAACAAAAATATAAGAAAACTGAAATGAAAACCAACAAAATCGTATAACAAAACAACAAATTATATTAACAATTGTTTGTAAAACACTTTGATTTGAATAATTACAACAAAAACAAATTATAATACATTTTCTTTTGATTAGTTTAGATTTATTAAAACAAAAACAAAATGAAAAACAAAAAAAAAAGAGAAAACAACAAAAATTAATTGTATAAAGGCAAAATAAACAAAAAGATATTATATGAAATGAACATCGAAATTGTTTTGTTTTTTTTTAGTTAATTTGTACCCAAGTACCCTACAACTTTCGGGGCTGAAGGGAGATTTCCTCTTGAACCAAGGGGCTGAGAAACTGCGACTAATTTGTAAGCCAATGTGGTACTCTAAGGCTAAGATACACAGTAGTCGTCGTTTATCGAATGTTGTTAACTTTTTTCCAAAGAAATAGGTAAGTTCAGCCGTAATGAAGACTTAAATTCTATCGGAGAACTACTGCATTTCTCACTTATATTTTGGTGCAGGCTAAAGCCCCCCATTTATTTGGCTTAATACAGTAATACCCCGAACTTACCACGTCGATCAAAAAGTTTAGGGGATAATCACCGTGTAGCGCTCCCATTATTCCGATTTGAGTTCTGTGTTGTTTTTTTTTTTGTTAAGTTGGTAAATCTGTTGTTGACATTCCCTCTAAATCTCAGCGTCATAGCTTGACATTTGCAAAAGTTACGTAGCCAAGAGTACATCTATCTCTGTGCGTGTTGGCGATTTTTTACAATTTTAGAAATGGATGCAACAACTACGGAAACCGAAACAATGCCTCGGATAAGGACTGATAACTCGTTGACGACCATTCCCCAAAGCGTGACACTGTACTACTCTGTGGATATGGAGTTGGACTGCTGTTATCACCCACAGCACACAGAGGCCTAATCTCCTGGAACCTCACAGTGATAGTATTTTAACGGCCAGATTCCGGACTAGAGTACGTCGTGTCACAATTATACAGTCTTAGACCTTCTACAACCAGTTGGGAGCTGTAGTTAATGCAACACCCAACGGCGACATGGTCATAGTGATGGGGGACCTGAATGCCAAGGTAGGCAGCGACAACGAAGGGCTCAAACATGTGATGGGACTAGGCAACCGCAATACTAACGGCGAAGAGTCGTTGATTTTTGCAACGCAAATCGCCTAGTCGTAAGTGGCACCATGTTTAAGCACAAAGCCTGACATAAAATCAGTTAGGTGTCAACTGACAGGCAATCAAGCTCCAACCAAATTGACCATTTTACCATCAGTTGCCGTTTTAAAAGTTGTCTTCTAGACGCCCGGAACAGAAGAGGAGCGGACATGGGGTTGGTACGAGACCACCATCTAATGATAGCGACTGTCCAATTACGCACTGCTGCGGGTCGAAGATCTAACGACACAGAAGAAGCAGCAGATAGGTGCGACAGCAGAGCCGTTTACAGAATCACCAAAGAGCTAATGCCGAAATTCTACCCAATACCCAGTGAAAGGCCTAGACGGTTCATATCGAATGAGGATCAGCTCAAGAGATGGTTTTAAACCGAGTATTCGCCAGCAATAGGCACCCAAGTCAGGCTGAGGAGTCCGTGGAAAGAAATGCCCGAATTCGCATCATTACCGCGATCAAAGCACTGAAAACCAATAAGGCGGTAGGACTTGATGGCGCATACCCGTAGAGCTTTTTCGAGTTGCGCCAACTGCAGCGGTCGAGCTACTGGTCCCACTTATTGGAAGAACCTGGGAGGCTGAGAGTTTTCCAGATGAGTGGAAGAAGGGAATGATCGTCCAGCTCCTTAATGAAGGCAACCTAATGCAGTGCGAAAACTGGAGAGGCATCTGCGTGCTGCCTGCTGTGCCTAAGATAATAGCTAGAATTATTCTGGAGCGAATTAAAGATCGATCCTCCTGTGTCGATCACATCAACACTCTGCGGATCATCATCGAGCAGTGCGTTGAATACCGATCACCACTCCACCTGCTGTTCATCGATTTCGAAAAGGCGTTTGATAGTGTCAATCGGGAATTCATTTGGCGTGCCTTGCGCAGGAGAGGTATCCCAGATAAATTAATAGCAATTATTAAGGCTAAGTACGATGGGTCCACATTTCACGTTTTGCACAGAAGAAAGCTGTTTGAGGAATTCGAAGTCCAAAATGGAGTTCGGCAAGGCTGCATTCTTTCACCAATATTGTTTTTATTAGTGATCAGCGATGTGCTAAATGCGGCTTTGTCGATGGGAAATGGAGGAATTCGATGGACTCTTACATCTGAACTCAAACACCTTGACTACGCTGACGATGTACCATATGCCTACTATCTCACAGAATAATGAACCTCCACCAAATGACAGCAAATGTGGAGAGGGAAGCAGACATCGTTGGGCTCAAAACTAACTCGGCAAAAAACAGAACAACGAAATTCTATTAAATTTTGCGTAAAAAATGGATTTAATGGTGCGCGAACGTTGGAAATATTGGAAAAGTGTTTCGGCAACGATTCTCTAAAGAAAACGGTCGTTTACCAGTGGCAAGAGCGGTTCAAAAGTGGTCGTGAGTCAATCGAAGATGATCGAAGACCATCGACATCGAAAACTGACGAAAACATTGATGGAGTTAAAGAAATGTTGATCAATAGCGGAGGACTTGAACATTGCCTATGGATCCGTCCAAGACATTTTGGTTGATGATTTGGGTTTCCGTAGTGTAGCAGCAAAGTTGGTGCCAAAAGACCTCAATTTCATGCAAAAAAGAGACCGTGTTGACCATCATTATTTGTAACTTTTTGACGAGTAATGCAACAAATACCACCCAACAGCCATCGAATTCACCTGATTTGGCTCCCAGTGACTCTTTCTGTTCAATCGAGTTAAAAACCCAGTACGGGGAACGCGTTTCAGCAGCCGAGAGGAAGTAAAGGAAAAATCGCAGGAAGCACTGATGGACATACCGAAAACCGAATATAAAAAATGTTTCGAGGATTGGATCAAGCGCTGGCATAAGTATGTTGCAGTCGATGGGGATTACTTAGAAGATTTAATTTTCTGAATAAATTCCGGGACCTTTTTGATCAAGGTGGTTCAATCTACCTCAGCTGCACTGGACTCAATCAAATGATGAATTTTTTTTATAGCTAACCCTAACTCGAGTAAAGAATGTCTCTTCTTGGATGAGTTCACAGACTCTGGCTTATGCCATGTTAGTGGGGTCTCCAACTATATGGGTAGGCAATTAGACCTCATTCTCACCACTGATCCCATAAACTCTGTCTGTCTCGGTCTGTCCGCTTTTACTATCGACCATTGATAACTTTCACAACTTTCTTCTTTCTATTTTGAACCACTCTCCTATTCGGCATTCCCCATCTGCAGCTGCCTCTTCTTACGACTTTCATAAAGCGAATTTCTGCAAAATTAACGAATATCTTAGTAAGTGTTCTTTTGATTTCGCCAATACGTCCCTCAGTGATGCTCTCTCTATCTTCTACAGAGAATTATTCAATTCTATTTCTCTCTATGTCCCCTTTTCGCGCAATAAGACCACTTCTACGAGCCCCCCGTGGTATAATCGTAAACTTTGCTCTTTACGTAACAAGAGAAAGAAATTATGGGCAGTTTTCTTTCGATCCAATTCCTTTGCTGACTATTCCAACTATCTCGGGTAATACCTTCAATTCACCCAGCTTTATAATGTTCTCTACCACCGATACCTTGATAATGAGCAATGAAGGCTTATAAACGATCCTAGGTCTTTCTACCATCCTTCTCATCCCTCTCATACGAAAACATATCATCAACCGATCCGCATACCATAGCCAAATCTTTTGCCGGTAATTCCTTCGTACCGGATCCCTCTTATTTCAAATACCTACGAGTATTTAATTTCCCCATCGGCCCTTCTATTTCTCAAAGTTTCGATCATACAGTGATAGAAAATAAATTACAACAAATTAATGATGGATATTTACCCGGCTCAGATGGCCTTCCATCCATATTTCTTAAAAAGTGTTCCTCAACTCTTTCCCACCCCCATGCAAAATCCTTCCGATTATCACTCTCTCAAGGTGAATTTCCACAGATATGGAAGTCTTCTTTCATAACACCGATACACAAAATGGGATTAAAGAGCAAAGTCACTAATTACCGCCCAATAGCCAAACTTTCTCATATGCCCAAACTCCTCGAAAAGCATTTTGTATGTAGCTTTAAGTTTCCAGTGCAAATCTCTTATTTCCCCCAATCAACACGGCTTTCTGAAAGGTAGATCAACTAGCACTATCCTCGTCGAATTCGTGTCGTCTGTTCTCTCAGCCTTAGGAAGTGGTAAAGAAGTTGACGTTATAACAACTGATTTCATTAAGGCTTTTGACAAGATATCTCACAAACTAATCCCGTTCAAATTGTCCGTCCTGGGTGTTGAACCCATTTCGCTAAAATGGATATCTACTTACCTGGATAATCGTTTTTATAGTGTTCGTTTCAGGTCTGTCCTATCGGCCCCTTTCTTGGCCACTTCAAGTGTTCCTCAAGGTAGTCACCTAGGTCCACTTCTCTTCATCCTAGCCATTAACGATCTTGAAAGGGTCATTCTCCACGCAGCGCTTTCTGTCTATGTTAATGATACCAAATTTGTTAAACCCATCTCCTCACAACACGACTCCAGCCTCCTTGAGATAGATCTAAATAAATAGTTTTCCCACTTTGTGCATCAGCTGACATTCTCTTCATTCACCGACTCCTGTCAGCATTGAAAGAGCTGTGCTGATAAAGAGGCTATGTCTTGCTATCCAGAGAAATTAAAAGTTATAATAGATGAAGGTACGAACCAAACATATTCAATATAGATGAGACTGGCCTGTTCTGGAACTTTTATCGCACCTGTAGAGAAAACATTTCCAGGCTTTAAGGCCGCCAAAGATCGATTGACAGTGATGGTTGGCGCGAATGCAGCTAGTGATTGTATGTTATAATCTCTCTTGGTTTATCGCTCAGAAAATCAAAGAGCATTAAAAAATAAATCTAAATCTGGCTTGCCTGTGATTTGGAAGTCTAATCGTAAAGGTTGGATGACAGCTTACCTTTTTTAGGACTGCTTTGGTCATCATTTCATACCTGAAATTGAACGCTATTGCGAATCCAAACATATTCCATTTAAAGTGATGCTTATCATCAAGAACGCACCAGGTCATCCTCCTGCAACTTTGACTAGTTTTGATCCAGCTTACATCAACCGATGGATCAGGGAGTCATTAAAACATTCAAAGCTTATTACACCAGACGATCGTTTGCACACCTACATGAAGCTATGAGAAAAAACAATGAGCTCTCCGTTAAAGACTTTTGGAAACAATTCAATGTTTTAGATGCAGTGAGAATCATTGGACAATCTTGGAATGAAATTTCACAAAAAACGTTAAATGGCGTCTGGAAAAATCGGTGTCCTTTTTTTTCATCACTGACACTCAGGTGGAACCGACGCCAGAGCCTGATGAAATTGGTCATGCGAATGAAGAAGTTGTTGATCTCGCAAGGCGAATAAATTTCGAAGTGGATATGTAGTGATGACGTTCAGGAACTGCTGGATTCCCACAATCAGGAGCTGACAATTGATGAACTCATACAAATGCATGAGAAAGAGCAACACATATTAGATTGTAGCCAGTAGCGCCAGTAAGGACGTCTTAAATTTATTCGTGCTTGTCATTCTTCTCAGGTCAATGGGAAGAGAGTTCCAGAGCCGGACAACTTGAACAAAGAATTGACGCTCAGAAGTAAGACAAAGGTATCTTGGTTGAACTAGCGAGAACGATCTATGCGATTGCAAGAACTGAAGCTTATTACATAGGTAATCTGCCTCTCGAGTTTTTATAAGGTTGTGCAAAAAACACAGCGATTTGTATTTTAGTAGGCTGAGGAAGGAGCAACCAGTTATTTGTTTAGAAAAGTTGTTGAAAATGTTGACGTTGAAAATGTATCTTGCGATATTGTTAAAGAAAATGTTAAGTTTTCTGAGACTATTGTGGTCAGGCTTGCAAAAGATCTCGCAGCCGTAAAGTAAAGTTGGTAAAAGAAGGGTTTTTGCTAAAATTAATTTAGTTCTCGTTGGTAGAAGATGTTGAGTAACCCATAGAGTACGAAGCCCTATCCTAAGAGAGATTTGAATTAAAAATCACACCAAGGTTTTTAGCGGAGACAGCCCACTCTGTGGGCACTTGACTGATGTGAACAAGCTGAAGGCCTGAGAGAAGATCAGGACCCCTACGGTGTATTAAAATTACTTTAGACTTATCAGCATTAAGTCGAAGGTCGTGTTTAATTGACCAGTCATAAATTCTGGCAAGATCTTCGTTTAGGAGGCTATAGCAGACTTTGTTTCATTAGTGGGACAGCTTATCATAAGTTGAAGATCGTCAGCGTACATATGAATTTTGCAGTGTTTAACAATGTTTCGTAGATCATTCACGTATAAGTAGAAAAGAATGGGTCCCAGAATTGATCCTTGTGGCACTCCACTCTGTACACTTAAGAAACTCGAACTATTCTCACCAATGCAAACACACTGTTTTCTTCCACTTAAATTAGACTTGATAAGAGCTACGGACAAAGAAGAAAAAGCAAATCCGTCTTTGAGTTTACTACAAATGACGGCGTGGTTGACTGTGTCAAATGCCTTTGAAACGTCGAGCAATGATAAAGGCGTTGGATGATTCTTATCCAATGCGTTACGAATCTCTTCTACCATTAATATCAGGGCAGTGTTGCAGCTCCTTTTAGGCCGAAAACCAGACTGATGTATAGTTAAGAGATCTTCGTTATTTAAGTAGCAACGAATTTGTTTTAGTGCTAACTTTTCGAAGGCCTTCGACAAGTAAGGTAGAATAGCAATTGGGCTCTATTCAACCCTACTCCTCATTCTTTTCTTGGGGACCGGGACTATTTTTTACTCTTTTCCATTCAGATGGAAAGGTAGAAGTAGTGAATATAGTATTAAAGAGGTGAGTAATGTGGGGAAGTAAATAAGGCAGAAGCAGTTTTATAAACTTTGGGCTAAGACAGTCTAGACCAGTGGTATTGGATTTTACCGAGAGGAGTGCTTCAACAACATCCACTTCGGTGACTCTATTGAAGCAAAAAGCCCCTTCAGTGTCATTTTCAGTGCTATACTCTGCGGAAGCAGGGCTGTAAGAAGGATTACCGTATGAGGAGATGAAGTTCAGGTTCAACTGGTCAGAGTTAACATCAGTGGGGACTACCATATTTTTCCTACAGATGCCTAGTTTGCGAGTTTCCCGGGGTAGACAGGTTGAACTAAAGATTATAAAAAGCTTTTTTGGCAGATCTAGTTTTCAAGACAACTTTGTTGCGCAATAAATGATATTCATTTCGGAATTCATCAATACGAAACCTCCTACATTTTCGATAGGCAGTGTCACGTTGGACTATAAGTTTTTTGATGTAAGAGCTAAACCAGCTGTAACACATGTTGCTGTAGGAACATAACTTGATCATCAACAGAGGGCATGTAGTAGATTCTATCCCAAAATATTCGATTAACGTCGGAAAGCAGATTAGTATAATCTATATTATTATATCCACGGTAAAATCGTACCGGGGTGCTGCTAGATAGCTCTATGTTAAATGATAAGTATATCAAGTCATGCCTAGGGCACCGATTTGGTCATAAAAAAACATTTTAGAAATGTCACCAACAAAGAAAACGTCGAGAAGGGAACATGAGTCTTCCAAGTAGTGGGTGGGAATACTTGAGTTAACCGCTGATTCAGACTTATTCAGTAGATTGCAATTCAGGTCACCACAGATAACTATGTTTGAGGAAATACATGAAATAGCCTCAAGAACATCTAGCAATGGAGTAAAGCATAACTGTTTGTTAGCACTAGTCTTCGGCGATTATTCCAGGGGGCAATCCAAAGTTTACGCAAGCATCCGTACACGCGACCAACAACGATACTAACATGGTTATAGCCAGAAAGTTTTCGGTTTAAGGTGAAACCAAGACTTGTAGCCGCCTCAACTAACCTACTTTTACTACCGGCTAAGCAAACATCAGAAACTAGATTTAGCTCAAAAGACTTGTTTGATATCGGAAGTAGTTGGCATTTTTTGGGGTTCAAAGCTAGTCCATTTTTAGTTGCCCATTCAACAATAGAAGCAAGATCCTCATTTTAACCGGACGAGATAGGTAAAGTTGTACATCGTCTGCATAAAAATGAATAAGTGCGTGCTTACAATGTCATTTATGTACATACAGAACAAAATTGGACCCAATATTAATCCCTGCAGAACCCCTTGAGAAACTGGCCGGAGACCTGAATGAGCCTTACAGCTCTTTCACTAAAACCATAGTAATGGTGCAGTTTCCAACAAAGAATGGAATGATTCACTCTGTCAAAAGCCTTAGAGAAATCGAGCAGGCAAAGCAGCGTCACAAATCCTTTGTGAAGATCTTGCCTGATATCATCCAAGATTTTTACCATGGCTGAAGAACAGCTATGGTTCTTCCTAAATCCCAATTGGAATGGGCTCAACAGGGAATTTT
Source organism: Volucella bombylans (assembly GCA_949129095.1). NCBI lineage: Eukaryota > Metazoa > Arthropoda > Insecta > Diptera > Syrphidae > Volucella > Volucella bombylans. The sequence continues at coordinate 181,565,846 of OX422143.1, read as the reverse complement.
CAGCCAAGTGTTTCTGAATTTGTGACTCTATTACCTTTTCAAAGACCTTAGACAGGCAAGGTAAGATACTAACCGGTCTGTAGTCAGAAGCATCGAAAGCAGTGGTATTTTTAGGAATAGGTACAACATTAGCACATTTCCATACCAGAGGAGTAGCAGATGTAGCCATCTATGTTAGATGGCCTATGACGTGCGGAAAAATAAGTTTTATGAAACTTAGTGGCAAGTCGTCTTCACCAATAGCATTTGATTTTAAACCTTTAATAATACAAAGGACATCAACCTCCGTAACTACTTCAAAATCAATTTCCTGTTGAAGGCCTCTGCTGGAGACAACGTCATATTCGAAAATAGTCATTCATTTCATCTAAATCAATAGTGCAGCTCCTGTCACTACCAACACCAACTTGGCGTAGATTTCTCCACGGTACCTTGGAAGGTTAAGAAGTGCTCAGTTTAGATGAATAGTAGTGTCGCTTAGATGCACGAACAGCATCGGTTGCAGCATTACGAGCAGCTTTGTACCTGTTCCAGTTAATCGCATCTTGGCTACGCTTCCACTTACTGTACAGTCTGTTTCGCTTCTTTAGAACACCAACTACCCCTTCCGTGAACCAGGGACACGCACTGTTTCATTGAATAATTGCATTGCAAGCGTCTGGAAAATGATTAGCTTTTCATTTGGATCGGCAACCATTCTGTAATTCAACCATGGAACCGAGTTTACTGCGGTCGTTAGTGCTTTATGGTTTATTGATGAGTAATCCGTATAAACAAAGGAGCTTGAGGAAGAATTGTGGTACAGAATAGGAGATCATGTTTGCTGACACTTTCGAGAGAAATCTGATCAAACAGACAGAAAGTGAATCAGATACAGAACGTCTCATGTGTTTAACGTAAGTACCTGCCAAGTGGGCTTAAATTTACGGAATGCCCATACATCCATGGGAGCAAGGATACGCCTTGCCATCGCTCACCGTCATTTCACTGTTTCAGATACCAATTCGGAACTGTGTTGCCGGCACAAGTTCCACCCTTGGTAAGAGTCGAGGCCGACCTAAAACCTTTTACTGCTCTTAGGGTCGCAGCACCCAGTACTTATTGCAACTCTACATTGGGCCGAAACCCTTCCCGCGATTTTGGGTTTAAACCAGAGCCACCATGACGCTCCCACAAGGGGGCCTACCTCTAACAAGTCAGGCGCGGACCGAGATCCGGGGGGCTCCTGACTCCCATGGTACCGTGATTTAAGTCCTGGTAGGGACTACCGGTGGTCCAGCCGCCAACAAGACCTATGACCGGCAACTTGTGACTGATCGAATCGTAGCAACTTTCGGTAGCGTCATCTGAAGATGTTTACGATAAGACCAGTACTTTGCTCTGCCCCCGTTCATTATTAGACAACGTCATTAAAGGGCGAAGCCTTGATAATTGGGCGGGGGCCCAGTGAATCAGATACAATAAGAAAGTCTAAAAGGCTCGGTGGTGCACCTGGCCGGAAACATGTTGGATATGAATTTGTTGTTGGAATGTTGGCATTAAAATCACCACAAACGACAATGTTATTATATAAAGGGGAGAATTCGGATAGAGAAGAGAATTGTATTGTAGCAGCAAGCAACCAAACATATGACAGACCTATCAGAAATTTCTGCAATCAAATACTCAACATCAGTTCCTAGCGACTTTTTTATGACTTCACATTTTAAAGTTTCCTTGAAATATATCGCAACACCACCTCCTGTTGTTTCCGTAACCCTATCATGACAATATATGCAGAAAACACATTGTCAGATCCTCATCTGGTGCCAGGACCAAATTTTGAAACTCATTCAAGAAATTGAAACGCGACGCAGTTCGTGGGATGCTGGATGCGCACAATACAATATGAGCCTCAACGACTGTAAGGGCAAATGGTCGAATCTTCGCATAGCTTTTAATAGCAACCTTGACAAGTATCGGAAAAAAAAATCAGGTCAAGGTACTAGCGAATTAGTTCCAATTACCTGGAAGTATTCCTTTTTCAGAACTCTGCTGTCAACGACGAAACACTTTTGCTGAATGTGAGCGAGCTTAATGCCCTGGACTTTGTGTCACCGTCACCTTTGACATCTGGGCAAGGACACAAACGCAGTATTACTATGTCAACACCATCGCCATCTCCGTCAGATGGCAGCCGTTTAAAGCAAATGGCGGTAGAAGCACTGCAGTCCATTCGTTCGAAATCGAAAAATGCATCCACTGCCTTATGCGACTATATAGCCTTCGAGTTCCAAAACTTAACCCCAGAACAAGCTGCGACGTGCATTCAATGGTATAATGGATGAAGTTGCTCTGATAGTGAGTGCATTTTCAGTTTCATTATCTTTTATATGTTTTGTTCATATTATAGCCTTCGTCCAGGAAGGAGCAGCCGCAGGAACAGCCATTGCAACAGTATAAACTAATGTCCATTACTAGGCAGCCAGCAACAGGAATTATTAACAGTGAGAGGGCACAACCACCAACATAGACAATATTAAAAAACATAACATTTTTTTCATAAAATATTTTTCATATTTTTCTTCTTTTTTTTTTGAAGCAATTTATGGTATACTATACGTCTTGAACTCATTTCGAACATCTTTGGCTTCGAGTAGTGTTTCAGTACGGGTTCCTTCTAATGGATACAATGTACCGCTTTCCACATCACGGGGCCAATCACCCAAGATAAGTTCGTCGATATCACTATAATGGTCGAATGAATTACTGGGAGTATACTTCTTTTTATTTGTTGTAATCAAGTAGTTGTGGAGTACGCAACACGCAAGCGCAACTTTCTCTGACTTCTCGGCATCCAAATGTACGGGCTTCCGCAGCATTCGGAAAGGTGCCGACTTAATACCGAAAAGATTTTCAATAATACGGCGGGCGCAACTCAATCGATAATTAAATACTCGTTGCACCACTGAGAGACCACGTTGGCTGTATGATTAGTATCCAGCGCTTGGCCAAATGTACATCGGTTGAACACACCACTATCGGAAAATCACCCATTCCGGCCGACGTCGATGTACAGCAGTTTATATTCCGCATCGGCAATGCCCATCAAAACAATGCTATGTGTGCCGTTATAGTTGTAGAATATGGTGCCAGCATTGGGTGGTGCTTCTATCCACTGCTTCAATGCAGTTTGGGAATTGACACAGTTCGCTGAATTTGCTGGTAACAACATCCCAGGCCTGGGGTGTTCTCGGCGTCTGGAATTAAACACCATTTTCTGTGCATTTCTGTGTACACTACAAAAGGTAATGAAATTAATTTACCTGAAGGTATTTATCGACGAGCACTTTGTATATTGCATCCAGAACTTCTGGAATGATGCATAAGATCGGTGACACAGGAATGAAATACTCGCGTGCATATGGTATTCGTTTCTTGCTTTTGGATGTTTGGAGTCACCAAAGCTAGAAGATCATCGAATTGTTTAGAATCCACTCGCAACAAATTGCGATACAATTCTGGCTCCTCATCCCTTAATTCGACAAGAAATTTTGCATAAGGTCCCGCCTGCAGACGGCGGGCCACCCAATTCTTCGTCCAAACACGCCGACCCCAAATGGCGTCTGGTAGGGGGGCTACGGTACAGCAAGCGACTGTTGCTTCTCCGGCGCCAACGCCGAGAACAACGGAAGCTGCACCTAACATGCTGGCCATCTTGCTTGCAATCCAAGGGCAGATGGCTCAGCTGCAAAAGCAGGTTCAAGAACAGGCCAAGCGGGTGGACCAGATCTACACGCTGCTGCCGGGCCTAACGCAACACATGTCGTAATGGGTACGCACATGGTGGAGCAAACTTTGAAGGTCCTTGCGGTGAATGTGAATTCATTGATTAGGATCGAACGAAGAGCCGCGATGTTTAAATTGCTACAAGACCAAACTCCTGATGTGCTTTTCGCTAGCGAAACAAAGCTAAACGATAAGCACAAACTGGAGTACAATAATTATATTGTTAGAAGAAGAAATCGGCCCAGATCCAAACGTGGAGGCGGTGTCGCGATCTTCATTAAAGAGGGTATAAAATTTCACAGAGTGTACAAGGGGGTGTTGCGCAGGTTCCGGGTGTTGGAGGCAGTCGTCATTTACATACCGCTCCGCAGTGGAAAGCGGCTGTACTTGGCCTCTGTTTATGCACCTGAGGCTTCACAATCCACCCTATTTATTACAGAGCTTTACGCGCTTTTTCGACTTGTGAGGCTGGAATCGGGGGAGAATTATTTTATAATCGGCGGGGATTTCAACGCTAGACACAGAGATTGGTTAAATAATTTGCCAAATACTAGAGGGAACCTACTACTCGATTGGTGGGGTCAGCACGATGTCATGTACAGACTCGGTCTTAAAGCGACGGATAACCCGTCGTTACCCAGAATCGGGTCTTATTTGGAGCTACTGCTGTACAACGAACGCATACGACTGACAGGTACGAATTTACAAATATTAAACTGTCTGCGCACATTCGTGTATGACAGCGACCATTGCGGTTTTAGCACCGAAATTACAGTTCCCAACGAAATTGCGGAATTGGAACAACTACAGTAAGACTCGATGGACACGCTTCTCCGCAACCTTGATAAGAACTCTCTCCTCGAACACGCTCCACCCACCGTCCAATAGGAATTTGTCAAACGAGGAGATCGACAATTACCTAAAACAAATGGACGAGACAATTAAACAAACTATGGACACTACAATACCGCGGTATGGACGTACGACTAACGCAGACCTGTTCCGCAATCCTACTATTGACGCACTGCACCGACAGAAAAGTACACTTCTGACAAGACTCAAAAACTTGTACAGACAGTTAACTGACCGACAAGACCCGGAGATTAGGACACTGAAGTCGTCGATTAAAAATATCCAAACGCTAATAAAAGAGAAGTACAGCACTTCTGTAAGTTTGTATTGGAACAACAAGGTTCGGGCTGTAAACACCAACAACCCGAATATGTTTCCGCAAATAAATAAACTATTTCGGAGAAAAAATCAAAACACCTTTCAGTGTCTTAAAATAGCCCGGACAACAGACAACGAACGGTTACTGACAATAGCAGGTATTGATCCAAGTGAGTCCGCTGATGATGACGCCTTCTTTGTGATCGAGGATCCACAGGAGAAGGTTGAGACCATAGGGGCGACTTTCCAGGAAGTATACAAGGCCATTGATATCATTGGCCCTAATTATGACCTGGACAGTCGCGTCTTGGGGCACGACTTCTGCATTCGAAATGAAATAGGGAACTGGCGATCCGAGGGCTCTGGTTTCACCCGGTTTAGCGACGAAAATATGGCAAATAATGTCACGACCAGAGAGGGTGACCTACCCCCTTTCATTTCGAGGGAAGAACTCCATGAGATCTTCGACACAATCAGGGCTAAGAAATCAGTGGGGACCGATGGTATTCCGAACATCGTGCTTCGACATCTTCCTCTAGAAGCGGTGGACATCTAAAGGGGAAGGATATATCCAATCCGGCGAATCTCCGGTCGATAAGTCTCCCTCCGAATATCAGTAAGGTTTTTGGAAAAGTAATCAATAGAGCTCTGTCTAGGTGGGTTGAGGACAAACATATAGTTCCGGATAATCAATTCGGTTTTAAGGCGGGACATGGTATCTCACATGCCGCGTCTAAACTGGTGTCCGATATCCAATGGAACAAAGGCAAGAAACAGTGCACTGGTGCCTACCTTGTTGACTTGGAGAAGGCCTTCGACACCGTATGGTTAGAGGGTCTTTTCTATAAGCTGACTAGGCTGGGGATCAGCAAACCTCTGTTGTACATTCTTTATAATATGCTAACCAACAGACAGTTCATCGTGAAGAATGGCGATGTGACTTCTGTTGGAATATTTCAAATTAGAAATGGTCTTCAGCAAGGCGCGGTCAATTCGCCAATCCTATTCAACATTTTTACAAGCGACTTGATAGGTTCACTTCCCCATACTATTGCGTACGCAGACGATTTGATAGCGTACAGAACAGGTAAAAAAATCGAGGTCATTAATACTCTCTTGCAAAGTGACTTCGATATGATAAGACGATTTTGCGATGACTGGAAGTTGAAAATCAACTTTCAGAAGTCGGAAACCATTCTCTTTAGGACGCCATTGTCTGGAGCCTCTAGGGATACCAGAACAAATTGGCGAAAGTTCTCTATCATTGGACAACGCGGACAACCTCTTGCCTGTCAGATACCTTGGAATCTGGCTAGATCAGTTTCTGTATTTTGGCAAAAGTGTAGATGCTGCTCTGGCCAGAGCTAGAGGTGCTTTTGCCCTTACAAAGAGACTGTTTTATAGCAGCCAATGCGAGGGTAAAGGTAATCTGCTACATGGCCCTTATTAGGCCCATGCTGGTATTTGGTTGTCCCGTGTGGTTCAATGTACGAGCAAGCTTAATGGAAAAGATTCGGGTGTTTAAGAGGGCTTGCCTTAGGGCTTGTCTTCGCTTGTACAGAACACCAGAGTCGGAGTACAAGAAATTTTATCCTAATGAGGTCCTTTACAACAGGGCGAACCTAATACGAGTGGACAACTTCGTAATTAAGCTGACTCGAAGGCACATTGCAAGAGCAATGACTTCGACGAATAACCTGATATCTGGGGCTTACTACCCCAATTACCTTTACCACGAGAGTGTGCGCTCTGACGGCTTCGTTCCACCGGAAGCATTCCTCTACCTAGATCAGATAGGGTTGATCCAGGATAGATCAGCGGTGCCGTTAATCTTCCATGTCGCTCGGACAGCTGGGGACAGGCGACTCAACTACAACAGAGACGTCGCACACGGCAGTTTATTTTAAGTTAGATACTAAGTTTTTATAAAAAATAAAAAATTATGTCCATATGCTAAGTTTTTCTTAACAAATATTTTTTCTTAGCCTTAAGTATTCAATATAAATAGTTCTAAGCAAAATGTAAATAAAGTCGAAAGACATAGTTATAAGTATTCAGAGTAGCTTAGAGTGCCTGTGTGGGGCCAGTAAGTTAGTATAAGTTTGTTAAGTAATTGTAAGCTAGCATTTAAGCATTTTTTGTTAGAATGTAAGAGTTAGTGTTAAGAAAATAAAATGCATTTAAAACTAAAAACTAACCAAACACGCCGACGTTTTTATGGCAATTCATCCTCCTCGCTGCTTTCCAATATGTACGCTGCCAAAACAATCGCAAGTAAATTTTTAATTTGGCTGACAATGCCTGTCAACGAATCTGCAATTTTTTTTTAAACAAACATCAGCCAACCGTGTGAACTGACAATTTTCAACCTAACAACGTTCCCTGGCAAAGTATTGTCAAGCCAACCATTTGACAATGAAATTGCCAGAGTTTGGGATGTTTCCGTTTTCCCAACAAAAAGCTTTTATTCAATTCCCCATGATGGATCGGAAAGTGAAGAAGAAATACTGGAGTCAGATTATGAAGGAGAAATGAATCGATCCTCGGAATCAGAAGATGTAGTATCTGAAACCAGTGACTTTAATTCTAGATGAGGCGCCTTTAGCTAGTTTCGCGCCAAAAAGGAAAATACATCAGAAGAAAGAGCAGAAAATAATCTGGAGTGATAAAAATCTTGGTATACGTACCTACAAAGAAGATTTCCCATTTTTAGGAAACAGTGAACTGCTAGAAATGATGTCGCAGTTTGATACTCCAGCTGAGTTTTTTTAATATAACGGTAAAAGAAATGGAGACATTTATTGGTATTTGCCTGTTCATGTTATTGGTGAAATTACCTTCTACGAGAGGATATTGGAGCTCCGAAATTGGTCAAAGTATTGTTTACGAGACAATGACATGCAACAGATAGGAAGGGACAATAAAAACACACAATGCGAACATGTTGTACGTTCTTGTGGTGTAAAATGTATTTTTCTGTTTAAGGTTTGGGCATAGAAACTAGTAAATGGGAAAAGTTGGATCGATTTTATCATGCCACTCATACAAACCTCCAACAATATCTTTAACCAGAGGCTTTTGCAATTTGCTGCGTAAATGTTGAACGGCTATTTGAGAGTCATTACCACGTCAACAGAGTACCACAACTGGCAAATTCTCATTTCCGACTTTTCTTTGAATATCATCGAGTTTGCTGTCGTCTAAAATTTGCTTTAATGGAATATTGATTGAGTTATCTAGACGGCACATCTGAAATTCAGTTGGACTTCGCATGTCAATTAGGATGTGCTTGACTGGTAATAGTTTCTTGTATTCCAAGACAGATATTCGATGGTTCTCATGGAGAATGGACAGTGCAAAGTCCTTATCGGATGCACGCATTCCACAGAAATGCTCGTAGTTAATGAGTTTAATGTTACGGAAGCTAGTCTTAAGGCCATCAAATAGTAATAAACGTCCACTTAATACGAGTACATCACCGAAGTCCAATGCAACTTTGATTGCTTCCAGAGCCTGGAGGGATCAAATGGTGCCAGTAACAGCTCCCAAGACTCCTCCATCGCCGCAGTTCGTCACAGTTTCAGGCGGCGGTGGAACCGGGAACAAACACCGATAACAAGGGCCACCGTTAAAGTTATACACCGTCAATTGTCCATCCAACTGAAGCGCGCTCCCAGAAACCAAAGGTTTCCCTTTAATGACGCAAGCATCATTCAAAAGATATCGCGTAGCAACATTGTCACTACAATCCAGAATTACATCATATTGCTCAATAATGGCGAGTGTATTCTCACTCTTCAACTGATGATGGTATGTTGTAATGTTTACAGTGGAGTTCAACTTAAGCAAAGCCGACTTTGCTGAAATAACTTTTGGAATACCTATATACTGCTCCGTGTGTAGAATTTATCGATGGAGGTTATTCTTCTCTACATCGTCATAATCGACAAGTCCAATTGTGCCGGCACCAGCTGCTACTAAGTATTGTGCAGCTGGACAACCTAATCCTCCCATTCCGACGATGAGAAATGAGTTCTGTTTGAGTTTTAGTTGCCCCTGTACTCCGCCGAAATCTGGTAAAATCATTTGACGGCTATAGCGAGCGATTTCATCGTTGGTCAAAGGCCTTGTGGATGTTGGAGTGCTTCCATCTTTTTCAATCATTTGCAAACGAAGGCTCTCGATTTCGTCTTCGATTTCTTTGGTATTCATTTTATTTTGTATTCGTGGAGGAACGAGTTGAAAGGAAAGCGAAGTAATTTGTGAATTTTCGAAAGTTTTTACGCTAACGATGCGGCGATAAGACATCTCCACTTTGCCGATAACGATAAGTTTATAAAGCGCGGTTTGTCCGGACATTGAAAACTTTTTAAAGTAAGAATTTTAAAGAAGAATTCCTTGTAGTAGACGAGCAAACGGTTCCAACGAAATGCCGGCATGAACCTAAACAGTATAACCCAAAGAAACCTCAGAAATGTGGTTATACTCGTAAGAATTTGGTTTTAAGTGGGGTGACTTTGATCTCATCGCTGGAGAACAAATTAATACATACGTATCCAGAAAATGCTCCTGACATTGGTGTAAGTGGAAATGTTGTTTCACGTTTAACTGCTACTGTACCAAAACACAAAAATCACAAGATTTTCTTTGATAACTGGTTCAATAGCCCAAAATTCCAGGTTCATCTGACCAAAACGGGTCTGATTCCGTTAGGAACGGTAAAACTGAACAGAGTGCCAAATGTTGTTGTTCCCACAGAAAAGGAAAGGCGAAAGAAAGATCGCGGTAATATGATCGAGAGAGTGGCAGAGATCGATGGTGTTAAAGTATCGTTGTAAGTATGCATGCTATCAACTTTTATAGGATGTAATCCAACAACAAAAAAAAAAAAACGATACTGCAGAAAGGAAAAACAGTATATCGAAATTGAGTGTCCAAAAGTTATAGATACATGGGAGGTGTGGATCTTCTGCATTCGATGCTTGAGCTTTACACGATAGGAATCGGAGAATGGCCCAAAAAATGTTCCTTCATTTCTTGGACCTTTGCGTGGATTTTATGGCGTAAAAACAGCGACGTGTACATGGCTCTATTCGACTTCAAGATGGCGAGCATTTCTGCAAAGTTGGTAAAACGTACAACAAAAAGAAGGGTCCAACACTGGTACACCAAAAAGCACGAAAAGAACTTCGGATTCCTATCCATCAACCCCGGCTTCTATTCAGCAGAAAAAAAGCTTAGAAATCCTTGGCATGTCCTACGCCTCTGAATGAAGTCCGTAAAGATTCAGTGGATCATTTTCCAGAATGGAAAAATGCCAGGCAGCAATGCCATAATGATTGAAAATTTCGAAGTTTTGTATTTTGTCCCAAGTGCGGTGTTTACCTTTGCTTGAACAAAGACAGAAATTGCATAAGGCGCCATATATGGCAAGGATTTTTTAGGTGGAAAAAATACTGTCTGCATACATCGCCATATTTTTTGAAAAATGATTTTTTTAATAAAATTTTAAACAGGATGTGTTAAAAGTAAATCCGGCAGTAGAGGGTTATATGCGAAATTATACTCCGGCATACGCGAATTCGACCTACGCGTCTATCGCTCGGTCCCACCTTTCGCATACCACCTTGATCAAAAAGCTCCCGGAATTTATTCAGACAATTAAAAACACAAGTTTATTCATCTAAATCCATATTGTCCCCTTCAAAGTAATCCCCATCGACTGCAATACACTTATGCCAGCGCTTGATCCAATCCTCGAAACATTTTTTATATTCGGTTTTCGGTATGTCCATCCGTGCTTCCTGCGATTTTTCGTAGTAGTAGTAGTCACAGGGAGCCAAATCAGGTGAATTGGGTGGCTGTTGGATGGTATTTGTTGCATTATTCGTCAAAAAGTTACAAATAATGATGGTCAACACGGTCTCTTTTTTGCATGAAATTGAGGTCTTTTGGCACCAACTTTGCTCCTACACTACGGAAACCCAAATCATCAACCAAGATGTCTTGGACGGATCCATAGGCAATGTTCAAGTCCTCCGCTATCTCTCTGATGGTTAATTTGCGGTTATCGACCAACATTTCTTTTACTCCATCAATGTTTTCGTCAGTTTTCGATGTCGATGGTCTTCGATCATCTTCGATTGACTCACCACCACTTTTGAACCGCTCGTGCTACTGGTAGAGAATCGTTGCCGAAACACTTTTCCAACATTTCCAAGGTTCGCGCACCATTAAATCCGTCTTTTACGCAAAATTTAATACAAGTTCGTTGTTACAAATTTAAATCCATTTCTAACATTTCTCTACACAGAGATAGATGTACTCTTGGCTACGTAACTTTTGCAAATGTCAAGATATGACTCTAAGATTTAGAGGGAATGTCAACAACAGATTTACCAACTTAACAAAAAAAAAACAGAATTCAAATCGGAACAATGGGTGCGCCACACGGTGGTTATGCCGGGAACTTTTTGATCAAAATAGTATTCATATTTTATCAAAATCAGAGATCTCTTATCAGATTTGTGACTGACTGCCTTAGATTCGAATGAACCGTCATCTGAAAGTGTCACAAGTTCCAGCATCCCTGGGCGGGGTACTTCTACCTTCCAATGGAGTCCAGATGATCTGCAAGTAATCGAGCAGTTCGACTCACGCATTGCTGTACCACCGTATAGTCCAAATGCTCTACATGGCTTCTGCCGTACATTGAATTGCCCTCTTCAAGTGCTGAAAGATTTCATTCAAATAATGAGACTGGAGATGGCGCCAGATGGACGGTGCAGCTTTGAATGCGTGTTCCTTCATCAGCTCCGCCAAGAGTTCCCATCGGAAGCCCTGGTGTAGCATAGATTGTAGCAACAGTCCATCATTGCTTCTTTCCATGATCTATGACTTAAACTCGAATATAACCCAATTGGCTGAGCGAAGGGAACAAGTACCATCACAAGCGGCTAACACAGCCGGCGCACTACTAAGACGCTTCACTGAATACAGCACATAACCAGGCGAATGTTCACTATTAAGTGACGTGCCTCCGCCTAATACACAGATGACAGGCACTCAAAATATTGTACCTTCGCCGGTCCAAATTGGTTCAAGTCCGGGTCCAATGTTGCACTCTCCTATAGGGCAAGTAAGCACACCACCACAAGGCTACCCTACGGACCCAACTGATCGTTTCTATAGTTTTTGCAACCAAAAGGCTGGTCAAGTGGTTTCTCAACATAAAGTTTGGAGGCTTGACTTCTTATAGCAGAAATGTGTTTCAGTGGTTTTCACTGGAACTGGAAATTCACTGATGACCATCCTCATCACCTTCATATTTCAAAAGTTCTCTAAACAAGCCATCGATGGTTCATTCTGCGAATTTCTCTAAGCAGATTTGTCTCTGCTCCGGCTTTCCTTGATTCGAAAAAAAAAGCAACTGCAGCTTGTATAACACTCTCGTCTCTCGATAACAATTCCGATTGTGTTCAAATGATTTGGGGGGCAAAAAATGTCTTTTCAAAAAGCCATGTAAGCCCCATTTTGAGAGTGTTCCTCAAGTCTTCCAAATTGTTTGGTGTGAAAGCGCGCAATCAAAATTGCATAATATCTCAATTCAATTAGATTTTTGAACAATTTCCGCTGATTTTGTATCTTTTTCACTTTTTTTTGTGTCAATTTGAATCGAAATCAAGTTTGAAGTACCACTCCATTGAGTCATTCATTCGTTCAATCATAAGATACACCCGATGTGCCATGGGAAATACAATACAGCAACAAACAAACAAAAACAAAAAAGAAAAAGAAATTGTCAATCAACTCCCAGTTGTGACAATGCTGCTAAAGTCCAAAGTTCCAGGTTATTACTACATCACTGGTGAAATCACAGCCTACCTGCACCCACATACACATGTTTTATTTAAATTAAATTTTTTTTTTTAATTTTGACGGCTCCGATATGCCAGAGATGCCAAATGAAACTCACTGTCATTTTGACTGTCATTATAGGAGACCCAAAGTGTTGGTGCATGCTCCTCGATGGTGATTTTGGGAGATGTATCCGTATCAAATGCGCCATCCAGGGATTTTTGACTGTATGCTGCTCTCTGGATTCGGTTTTTAGATTGAGCTTCTGATTCAACCTATGGTACTCGTATGTATCTACACTCGCACAATAGAAAATATCTGATGGTTATAATTTTAGAATTTTTTTTTTTTTTTTTGTCAAATGAGGGTTAACAAACTCTCTCGTGCGCGCCGAGAAACGTGGTCTAAATGACTTGCTAAAAGCAAAGCAAAGCAAAAGAGCTCGCCAACGATTTACGAGTAGATACCTTAGAACTTTGTCCATTGGGAGTTGTCGTATGCCGATGGAAATGTCAACCGAAATGACGCATGTGCATGCGTGGTTCTGTACGATCTGACTCTCTATCATATCTATCATTGCATCTGTCTACTTTCACATCCCAACGTGATATTCTCAATCATTGGAATGATCAGTGAAAGACTTTTAACATATTAATCATTTTATCCAGTGGACTTTAACTGGGTCTAGGCCATCTAGTGTTTGGGTAAATGTATCGGTATCGAAGGTGCTTACTTACTTACTTGGATGGCGCTACAAATCGAATAGAACCTGGGCCTCAACTAATAAGCCTCTATAGTTAGCCCGGACTTTAGGTAACTACCTCCAGTAGCGCACTCCAAGTCAGTTAAGATTCCCTTCTACTTTTAATCGCCACCTAAGGTGAAGACTTCCTCTACTGCCTCACGGTTAAATTCGAAGACTAGAGGGCGGAGCATTGGTGCCCATTCAGTCTACATATCCTAACCATCTCGGGCGAATTATGCGCAGATTTTTGACTATGTTGTTGTCGCTGTACAGCTCGTTCAGCTGTTCGTCGTTGAATCTTCTCCTCCAAAACCTGTCAACACCTTCGATAGAGTCTACGCTTCGGCACAATAAAGTAGGACTGGGATGATCAAGGTCTCCCTAGTTTTTCGGGATAAGACCAATTATTGATTGGCAAGAGTGATTCTTCGTTTTACTTGTGCTGAGATAGTCTTCATAGCAGAGCCAAGGTAGACAAAGTCCTTTAATACCTCGTCGATTGTGGTGTTTAGTCCACTTCGTCTTTCTTGTTGACGCCATATACTTGGTTTGTTCTCATTTACAGCTAAACACGGCTGGGAGTGCGCAGGTGATAGCCTGTCGTGTTATCCCAGTTATGTCGACATCACTGGCATGCGCTTGTATCATAGTTGCACAGACTTTCGAAAGATTGTGACTCCAGTGTTCGCTTGCGAGTTCCGCAATATTGTTGGTGGCGCAAAACTAATCATCCAATTATCCGCCAAGTGGCTGCCGCCAGTGTTGATATACATCTGTGCCCGTTTTATCGCATTTTCCATGACTTTCCGAAAGATTTCCGGTGATAACTGTTCGCATTCCTGCCGAATATCCTCCTTAAGGGCTGCGATTGTCTGAGGTTTGTTGGCATAAACCCGCGACTTCAAGTAGCCCCAAAGAAGGAAGGGCGATCTTGCTGGCCATGCCAAATCGCCAAAACGGGAGATGACGCGACCAGGAAAAGCTTCCTTCACAATATCTTGTTGCACCATCTTGTTGAAACCACATGTTCACCAAGGCCCGGCAGAAGAGCACCCGGCCCAGATGGACTTCCAGTAGAAGTAATAAAAGTGACTGCCCAAGAATGCCCTAACCTGCTGCTAAACATGCACATCAGTTGCCTCGAAGAAGGAGTCTTCCCAAAGAGTTGGAAAAAGCAACGATTGGTACTGATCAGCAAAGCAAAATGAGACCCAGACTCCACATCAGCGTACAGGCCCTATGGACACAGCGGGAAAACTGACGGAAAAGCTACTCAAATCACGGCTCAGATATGCAGTACAAAGAGCGGGAGACTTAGCAGGAAGGCAGTACGGGTTCAGGAAAGGGCGCTCTACGGTCGGAGCTATTGAAGAAGTGGTGAAGTCTGTTCAAACCGCCCAACAAGGAAGTTGCTGCTCTAAGAAGATCGTTTTTCTGGCAACCCTGGACGTAAGAAATGCATTCAACTCAGCCGGGTGGGGTGATATACTAAATCCGCTAAAAAATAGATTTAACATCTCAGCCTATCTATTACATATGATGAAGGACTATCTCAGGGATCTGGAGCTGGGACCAGACCTCTATAATATCTCCTATGATCATATACTGCGGATGGAGATGCCCGAAGACACCTTTCTCGTTGGGTACGCAGACGACATTGCGGCAGTGATAACGGCAAGAGACACTGAAAATACGCAAAGAAAGTTGAACCAAGTTATGAGACGAACAACCTTCTGGATGGATGAGCACGGTCTTAGTTTGGCAACAGAGAAAACTTAGATAGTCCTTCTGATGAAGAAGAAAATCCCGACACAAATAAACTTCCAAATTGGTTCTGAAGTCATTAAGAGCAAGGACGCAGGGAGGTATTTGGGATTGAGGCTTTACACAAAACTAACTTTCTGGCAACAGATAAAGTACGCAGCGAAAAGAGCCTCCATAGTTACAACATCACTCAGTAGATTAATGGCGAATGTAGGTGGTCCAACGCCAAGTAAGCGCAGGCTATTAATGTCGACAACGCACGCCATTCTCCTATATGGAAGTGAGATCTAGGCAGACGTGGAGCTCTACGCGTGGCTAGCTCTTACCGAACGGTGTCGGAATCAGCCGTCCTTGTAGTAGCAGGAGTGATTCCCATTGATCTCCTAACGGCACAAAGGAAGTACGTCCACGAAAACAAGGCGGACATCGGATTGGAAGCGGCAATCGACCAAGCAGAGCAGCAAGCGATACGGAAGTGGCAAGAGCGCTGGATATCCGAAAGCAGAGGAAGGTGGACAGCGAGGCTGATAAGAAATGTGGCTGAGTGGAAAGACCGGAAACACACGGAGGTCAACTACTTCGTCACACAGTTCCTCACCGGACACAGTGAAGCTCTTTCTCTTTACATAGGATCGGCAATACGGATAGCCCAGCCTGCCAGTACCGCGACTCCCCAGCAGACGACGTACATCGCACACTTTTTGCCTGCAGAAGATGGGAAGCCCAACGCACAGCACTGGAAAACAGCATAGGTGCCTTCAACCCAGAGAACATAGTGGATAAAATGCTGAGGAGCAACCTGAACTGGGGAAGAATATGCCAGTTTGTGGAAGATATTCTCAGAAGAAAGAAAAGAGAAGAAGAACAACACCGGGAAAGCACGTAAACCCGAAAGGGTGTAGGATCACAGCCACTTGAAGTAATGTGAAGAGCAGTCCCAGGGTGTTGTATCAGAAGCCACAGGGTTGGGAGGAGTTTTAGTCCGTATGATCCGAAAGCATGCATCCGCATGAACGCCGCACCAGACAGTGGCTTTGAGTGGATGTAATGGCTATTCGTGCATCACACGCTAATTTTCAGTGCCCCAGAGATAAAGATTTTGCTTATTGACGTTACAGCTTAAGTGGAAATGCGCCTCGTCGCTCATGATGATTTTCGACACAAAATCGACCTCTTCGCTGTTGAGATTGAGGATGGCTTTACAGTAATTCACACTCGACTGAGGGTCAGGAGGCATTAACTAATGCACTGTTTGCACTTTGTACCGGAACATGTGTAAGTCTTTCATTAAAATTCGCTGTAGGGTCCGTCTGGTAACGCCCAATTGCGCGGCCCATCGTCTGGTTGATGTTTCTTCGTTCTCAGTGACATCGGCAGCCACAGCCGCAATATTTTCGGCCGAACGACCTTGGTCTCCTGTGGTTCCACTTACAAGAAGTCGGGCTCCTGCGATAGCATTAGATGTGTGGCTGAGGTCACATATCTGGACATAACGATGGGTGAGTGTATGAACTTCATGCCTCACCTGGTTCGAATCAGACAACGCATGCTGAGTGTAAACCAGGAGTAAACCAGGTAAGGCGCATTTTGCAATCTGACTGGGGACTCAACAGGCGTTCTGTCCGTATTATATACGATGGCCTTTTTGTTGCTTGTGCAACATATGGAGCATCGGTATGGTGCGAGAGGATTATCACTCTGGATGGTCGAAAGCGGATCTTGACTTGTCAAAGAGTCGCCTTGCTTGGGTGTTTACCTGTGTACCACACTGTCTCCACAGAGGCAATGCAGGTGTTGCTAGGAGTGCCACCTCTGCATCTGGAAGTAATACGTCGTGGTATTGCTTTCAAGATCAGAAAAAGTCGAAAAGAAAATGGGCGAGATTGGGTTTCTCCGGGAGAAGTGAATGGCCTATCCCTGAGGCAGCGTAAAACTTTGCTACACGCATGTGTTCTATCTAGATAGCAATCTAGATGGGATGCTAACTTCCTAAGGGATGTGCTGAGAGTAATTCCCGAACGGAATTTTACCCTCAGCCTGGGCTTTTTGTTGACCGGGCATGGCTCTCTTAATGCATTCTTGCATAAGAGAGGGCTCAGCGCGGTTGCGAGCTGCTCATGTGGAGCCACCTATGAGGACTGGCTTCATGTCCTATGTAGGTGTCCCAATTACGCTGACATTATTGACTTGCTGTCTATGGGCATCACCCTTAATGGTGAGGCCTACGATGTACGGTTCGAAAGAACCCTTAGTTTTGCAAAAGAGGTATTTAATAGAAGACGCAGTAGGCAGCTAGCGCGTAGAATATAGGAATTTTTAAATTGTTGAAGTGAGGTGCCCAACTCGAAGTAACCGCAAGGTTGCAAAGCTCAACCGGAAGCTATACTCTGGTACCACGATAGGTCAGGAGCCCCCGGAACTATGGTTCCGGCCTGACCTCGGAGTTGGCCCCCTTGTGATAGTATCGTGATGGTTGTAGGTTTGTATCCAAAATCACGGGGAGAGTAGACCGAATGGAGCTTAGACATATCATGGCTTAGCATATGTTGTAGTGTGCTACGACCTGTGCTCAACCATGGGATTGCTATGGAACTATCTGGTTTGCTCGATGTGGAGTTGCATTGCAACCGGGTGCCATGACCCACAGAATGGCGGAGGTATTAGATAGGCCTCGACCCTTCACCAAAGGGGAAGTTCGTGCCTTACACACGACTTCGAATCTGGTACTGGTGGTAGTACTAGTACTACCAAGGCGAAGACGCTTAAGCCTTCGCGGCAGGTACCTACGTAAAACACAAGAGACATCTGTGGTTCCACTTTGTTCGAGTCGAGTAGGTAAGCGCCGGAATGTTTGCCTAATTGTCGCCACACGATTAGGAAATCGACGTCGAAATTCACTCTGCGCTAACACCACCAACCGATTATTAGTCAAAAAGATCGACACAATTATTCCACGCTCTTACAGAGTATAGCGCTCTATTGCTTATCTGTCTGTACACTGCAGCTATCTAGTTCACACATGTCAAATATGATTGACGTACGACGCCATTTGCAAAAATTATACCATCTTCCGATAGGGTGATTAATTTTGCGCCACCGTGTATGATGTTAAAGAAGCAGCGAGCATTCTCAATCGTTATTCAGCACAGAAAAACTGGCTTTGCAGGAATGCCGAAATTAGACACGGCTCGTCTCATAAATGCTGTCATGAGAGTCTGAAGTTTTTGTCCAGAATCTGCCTGAGTCTGAAGATTTGATGGACTTATCTGGTCTGAAACCGCGCTGATAAGGACCAATTCGGTTATAGACGAAGGGTTTCAGACGTTCACACAATATGGCAGATAAGATCTTGTAAGCGATTCCCACTTCTGGCGACTACCGGTGGGATAAGAGCAAAGTCAACTAACTTCAATTGAGCATACGTGTGTCAAATCAATCTCGTACGAAAGTACAAAAAAAAAAAAAACTTCATGGAAATGATCGCAAGTTGTAGCACTACCCCGCTGGGCACCACGCTTGCCACGCATTCGGGTGATCCCAGGGCAAGCAGAAATGCTTGTGTCAGAGCCCGACGGATTCCGGGGGCGGGCAAAATGAAGTTTCTAAATTTTACTAAACTTCGGTTTGCAAGTTGGAACGTCGGATCGATGACCTGAAAAAGCTTGGAGATGGTGGCAATAATGCGTCGCAGAACTCTACATGTCATGTGCGTTCAGGAAACGAAGTGGTGTAATACCGGAAATAAAGCGCGTTTTCTTGATTTAAGAACTAAGTCATTTAAGATGTTTTACCATGGAACGGTCAATGGACGAAACGGTGTCGGTGTTATTGTCGCGGCAAGTCTTCTTAATAATATCGTTGGTATTTCAAAAATAAGCGACCGCTTGATGAGTGTAAAACTCATTATAAACAATGAAATGTGGAACATTGTTAGCGCGTACGCCCCACAAAACGGTTGCGATCAATCGGAAAAGGATAAATTTTGGTCAGATTTTGGTAATTTACTCAGAAATATACCCATCGAGGAGATGCTTTTCGTAGGCGGAGATTTAAACGGCCACGTTGGAGAATCAAACGTAGATTATGAGGACTGCCACGGCGGGAAAGGCTTTGGAAACAGAAATTCTGCTGGTGAAGACATCCATGCAGCATGTAAAGCCAATGGTCTTATTGTTTTAAATAGGACGTTTATAAAACATCAACGTCATCTTATCACCTATAGCAGCGGAGGCCACGAAACACAAATAGACTACCACCTTTGCAAAAGATCGATGAGAAACAGCGTCAAGGACTGCAAGGTAATCCTTGGAGAATCGCTAGTTACCCAACACTGGCTGCTCATTACAGAATTCTTCACAGCGGAACCACCAAAAACACGAGAGCCTGTTAGAAAGCCTAAAATTCGGTGGTATAACTTATCGAAAGAACAAGGCACAAGATTTATTGCACGCGCTAAAGAAGTACTTCTTAATATAAACATTATCGCAGACTCACTTAGCCCGCAAGAAATGTGGAACAGCATGCACGAGGCATGCATGACACACGCAAAGTCCCTTCTAGGAACGATATCAGGACATCATCACATCGAGAAAGAAACATAGTGGTGGAATGACGAAACCAAACCAGTTGTGACCGACAAGAAGCAAGCATTTCAAGCGTGGACAAAATGTGATCGGAGCAACGATATCGAAAAGTCTCGACTTGCACTTGAATATGAGCGACTTAAAAACGTTACAAAGAGAGTCCTGGCCCAAACCCGAGCAGCAGCAGCGGAAAACCTTTACCAGGACTTGGAACAAATATCCTCACGATCGGCAGATAGAAGACAAGCTATTCAAGAAGTTCAAACGTCGTACAATAGTAAAGTGCGGGCACTTACTAACAAACGAAAAGGGCATCTGTGATAGGTGGCTTGAATACTGTAAGGACCTGCTTAACAAACAGTTTCCATTCGAAGAAGAAGTTGCTGACTTTTCAACAGAAGAAATACGTATAGCTATCGGAAAAATGAAACGCGGGAAAGCGGCGGGACCAGACAACATCCCATCAGAGTTTTGGTCGAAGATGGAATGTATCGGCAGTGAATGGCTGTCGAAACTCTTGAATAATATAAAATGCGGACAAACTATGCCGAATCAATGGAGAAGCAGCAAAGGCGACACGCGAGAATGCAACAACTACCGCTCAATCAAGCTGATGTCACACACTATGAAAATCGTTGAAAGAGTTCTAAACGAACGTCTGCGCAAAATCATAAAGCTCGACGATAGCCAGTGTGGATTCGTGGAAGGAAGATCGACGCTGGACGCAATCCAAAGCTTGCGAATATTAATGGAAAAACATCGGGATTCGTCAAAAGATCTGCACATGGTATTTATTGATCTAGAAAAAGCATTCGATCGTGTGCCTAGAGATCTCATATGGACCGCGTTGACGTCTCAAAAGGTACCGGAAACGTATATACGAATGATACAAGACATGTATGGAAACGTCAAAACTGCTGTTAAATGTACCGTCGGACTTACGAGAGAATTTCCGGTAAATGTCGGAGTGCATCAAGGAAGCGTTTAAATGTCCACCGCTTCTAGAGGAAGATGTCGAAGCACGATGTTCGGAATACCATCGGTCCCCACTGATTTCTTAGCATTGATTGTGTCGAAGATCTCATGGAGTTCTTCCTTCGAAATGAACGGGGGTAGGTCACCCTCTCTGGCAATGACATTATTGACCATATTTTCGTCGCTGAACCGGGTGAAACCAGAGCCCTCGGATCGCCAGTTCCCTATTTCATTTCGAATGCAGAAGTCGTGCCCCAAGACGCGACTGTCCAGGTCATAATTAGGGCCAATGATATCAATGGCCTTGTATACTTCCTGGAAAGTCGCCCCTATGGTCTCAACCTTCTCCTGTGGATCCTCGATCACAAAAAAGTCGTCATCATCAGCGGCCTCATTTGGATCAATGCCTGCTATTGTCAGTAACCGTTCGTTGTCTGTTGTCCGGGCTATTTTAAGACACTGAAGGTCGTTTTGATCTTTTCTCTGAAATAGTTTATTTATTTGCGGAAACATATTCGGGTTGCTGGTGTTTACAGCCCGAACCTTGTTGTTCCAATATGAACTTACAGAAATTCTGTAATTCTCTTTTATTACCGTTTGAATATTTTTAATCGACGATTTCAGTGTCCTAATCTCCGGGTCTTGTCGGTCAGTTAACTGTCTGTACAAGTTTTTGAGTATTGTCAGAAGTCTACTCTTCTGTCGGTGCAGTGCGTCAATAGTAGGATTGCGGAACAGGTCTTCGTTAGTCGTACGTCGATATCGCGGTATTGTACGAGTAGTGTCCATAGTTTGTTTAATTGTCTCGTCCATTTGTTTTAGGTAATTGTCGATCTCCTCGTTTGACAAATTCCTATTGGCGTGTTCGAGGAGAGAGCTCTTGTCAAGGTTGCGGAGAAGCGTGTCCATCGAGTCTTACTGTAGTTGTAAGAATATTTTTGGAGAAACTCCTCCAATTCCGCAATTTCGTTGGGAACTGTAATTTCGGTGCTAAAACCGCAATGGTCGCTGTCATACACGAATGTGCGCAGACAGTTTAGCGTTTGTAAGTTCGTACCTGTCAGTCGTATACGTTCGTCGTACAGCATTAGATCCAGATAAGACCCGCCTCTGGGAAACGACGGGTTATCCGTCGCCTTAAGACCGAGTCTGTACATGACATCGTGCTGACCCCACCAATCGAGTAGTAGGTTCCCTCTAGTATTTGGCAAATTATTTCCCCAATCTCTGTGTCTAGCGTTGAAATCCCCGCCGATTATAAAATAATTCTCCCCCAATTCCAGCCTCAGAAGTCGAAAAAGCGTGTCGAGCTCTGTAATGAATAGGGTGGATTGTGAAGCCTCAGGTGCATAAACAGAGGCCAAGTACAGCCGCTTTCCACTGCGCAGCGGGATGTAAACGACGACTGCCTCCAACACCCGGAACCTGCGCAACACGCCCTTGTACACTCTGTGAAATGTTATACCTTTAATGAAGATCGCGACCCCGCCTCCACGTATGGATCTGGGCCGATTTCTTCTTCTAACAATATAATTATTGTACTCCAGTTTGTGCTTATCGGTTAGCTTAGTTTCGCTAGCGAAAAGCACATCAGGAGTTTGGTTTTGTAGCAATTTAAACATTGCGGCTCTTCGTTCGATCCTAATCAGTGAATTAACATTCAGCGCAAGGACCTTCAAAGTTTGCTCCACCATGTGCGTGCCCATTACGACATGTGTTGCGTTAGGCCCGGCAGCAGCGCATAGATCTGGTCCACCCGCTTGGTCTGTTCTTGTACCTGCTTTTGCAGCTGAGCCATCTGCTCTTGTATTGCAAGCAAGATAGCCAGCATGTTAGGTGCAGCTTCCGTTGTTCTCGGCGTTGGCGCCGTAGAGGCAACAGTCGCTTGCTGTACCGTAGCCCCCCTACCTGACGCCATTTGGGCGTAGGAAATTTGGGACGTGACGGCTGGTGTTTGGAATCTGGCAGGTGAACGTTTGACCTCCACCTTCTGCTGCCGAGCCAGTTGTGCTTTTTTTATGTCGGCGAACTTAGGACAACCCCGATAGTTTGCGGTGTGTCCCACGTTCCCATATAACACGCACGAGAGCTGAGTCCTATCGGATGCTCCGTCCCTACCTAGAGCACACTCCTCGGAACTTTTTAATTTTTCCAGGTGAACCACCTGGTAGTCTAGGACATTGATACTCCTTAGACTATCCAGACGGCTTTCGGGACTGAGCTGCACCAAGAAGAACGGCAGACTCCGTTTCTCCCGCCTAGCTCTGGCTGTGGTAAATGGCTTTACCCCCACAAACTTGAGTCCTTCGCTCTCCTTCTCTTTGAGCAGTGCTAGGATCTCCTCAGGATCAGAAGACGGTTCCAACCCCTTCAGCAGCATCGATTGCCGCTTTTCACACATCGGTGTGTATGAGTAGCGCTCCGTCGTCGTTTCCTTTAGGAGCTCTTTAACTTTCGCGTAGCCCTCCACTGTATTACAGTGGATGGCATGGCGATCGTTCCCCAATCGCTTAATATTAAAATTATTACCAATGACCAACTTACACAGGTCCTTGGTAGCATTTACCTCTAATTTAAAGGTGTTGATAGGAGGCACCTTCTCCTTCTTCTTTTGCTGCTGCTGCTGCTGCTGTTGTTTTTGCTGATGCCGTTGTTGTGGCTGCTCTTTTTGTTGTTTTTGGTGTTTTTTATGTTTTTGTTGGTGTTGTTGTTGGCTCTGCTTTGGAGCAAGCAGCGTCTGCTGTTGTTGCTGGGATTTTTCTTCTTCATCCCTCTTCCTTCTAACCATTTGCCTTTCTTTGATGGCCAGTACCCTTTCTTGTAGCATTTTGATGCTGCTACTTATGGCCATCATCTCTTCCTCTTCATCTTCTGACTCGCTCGGTGCCAATGAAGCGAAGTTTCGAAGCGAACACACTAACACTCAGCTAATTGGAGCCTAAATCCAATTTGTCAAATGTCTAAGCTAAGGGAATCAACTTCTCACTTTCTAGCCGAACACGTGTTTAAACTCCGCGGAGGTGTATGAACGACTGATCAGTGCGTTTGCATCATGCATTACGTTCCGATTACTGATGGTGTTGCGTTGAAACACGGTGCGCTTGATAACTGGCTGGGGCGATTCTGGTTTTTTATCAACGTCACCATCAATATCATCATCGGGTGTCGAGTCCTTTTGCATGGCACATTTACGCAACCATGCGGCCTTGTATGCGCCCAACTTCTTACCTTTGTACTTTACCGAGGCCCAACCGCAGCCCGATTTATTTTCCGGATTTATTATTCGCTTACAGTGCATGGCCCATGCACTGGGTGTTAGAAATATTGTTTCGGTTTCTTGAGATTTGATTTTACCATCGGCCAAGAGATCGTCATTGTGGATTTGCCGGGCTGCAAGACATTTGCTGCCATCAACATTTGTAGGGCTACAGTTCGGCCAGTTCCATTGAATCCTTCGAAATTTTCACTTTTCGCCTCGTCGTCATTGTCTTCGTCGATGCCATCACTTTCGGGATCTTTTTCGCATGGTTCCTCTGGTTTTGGTGGAGCCTCAGTTGGTTGTTCAGTGACACTGGATTGTTCTTCTGGTTCTGGCATTGAGATATTTAATACAATTATGGGTGAACTTCTTAGAGTCTGCGACAGTTTCGAGACTAAAGTTTATTCTTAGACACTTAAAATGTCAGACAACAGGAACTAAGGCCGAATTGAAAATCCGAGTGCAAGAAGCGGTACGGGAATACACAAGCGAAGACTTCACGAAGCTTATGCAGGAGTTTCCATCAACAAGTAGAAATTTAAATATTGACGACTCAGTAGCCCCATGTGATCGTGCTTCTAGCGTTGTTTCCAGCAGTGAAGACGAAGAGACCATCGATGCGGAGTTGTTGAAGCTGCAAAGAATCTGTAGGAAGAAAGAAGAGATAAGAAAGCTAAAACAACAGCTGCACGAAATGCAATTAGAAGAAGCGGAATCTAACTCTCGACCAGTTTCTACTTGCAACTTTAAAGATGTGGAAGACTCGGTGTCACCTTTCAGCGGAGATGACAACTATAACGTTCGCTTTTGGATCGAACAGTTTGAGGAGTGTTCGGAGGTCTTAGGCTTAGATGATCGCAACAAATTCATTTATGCCAAGAGGCTTCTGAAAGGTACAGCTAAACTATTCGTTCGAACAGTGAACATACACACCTGAACACAATTAAAGAATGCCTTAAGAAGTGAGTTCCAGAGAGTTGTGACAAGATCTGACGTGTACAACGAACTGCGTGAAAGAAGAAAACACCGTGACGAATCCCTGCAACAATATGTCCTACATATGCAGGAAATTGCTTCTCACAGCAAAGTTGAAGAAGAAGATTTAATAGAATTCATCATTAAAGGTATCCCCGATTCTGAAACCAACAAAACTATTTTGTATAGTGCAGAAAACCTTGTCGAATTAAAATCAGCTCTTCGGAAATATGCCAAACTAAAAACTAACCACCGTAATGGCATCGAACAAGCAACAAAATCTAATCCATCTACCTTTCACAATCGTTGCCGACCACAAGGCAAACCAAAAATACCTGCCGAAAACGTACCATTGTCTAACCAAGCGACCAACACGAAGTTCCTGAGGAAGGATGTGACATGCTACAAGTGCGGTCAACCCGGCCACGTTTCTACAAGATGCGAAAGTAAAAATGCAGTCATGGCGTTGCAACGAGATCAAGAAGCTCAAGCCAACAACACTTCAACAGTAACAACAACAGCTGATAACGATTTTGAACGCAACATCCGTTGCAAATGGTCCAGCGATCAAATGGAATTTTCAATTGCGCTATTATCACTTCTGGATTCTGGAAGTCCCGTCAGCTTTCTTCAAGAACGATTCCTGCCATCACAACTGCTTTTAACGTTGGAGAAACATAAACATAATTACTGTGGAGTCAACAATAGTCCACTGGAAACGATTGGAAGTATCAACACCTGTATTGAGTCCGAAAGTTTAGTTATCAATTTGCAATTACTTGTTGTTAAAAATTTCTCAATGACATATCCATTAATTTTAGGTAGAGACTTCATAAGGAAAACGGGCTTGGTGTTTGGAAAAACAAGCGATCACATCCGCTGCGATCAAGATCTCGGAACAGCAAGCAACACTGGTTTTGAATCATCATCTCTACGTTCATCTCAAGGTGGTCAATACCAACATCGTCGACGTTATCAATGAAATTTTAAATATCGACGTCGCAGATCAGGGTGAGTCTGATTTGAATATTAATCCCAGTCTAAGTGAGGATATCAAAAGTAGGGTTAGGGAAATTGTAAATCGTGCGTTATGTTGTACTGAGTTTCAATATCACAAATCAGATTTTGAAATGAAAATATCGCTTTCAAAAGATAAGCCATTCTACAGTGCACACAAAATTTCGCTTCAAAAGATTCTTGATGATCTAATGGCTAAAGGCGTTATTCGTGAATCTTCCTCTCCATACGCATCGCCAATAGTACTTGTTCACAAAAAGAACAAAGAACTTCGACTTTGTGTTGACTTTAGAGAGCTGAACAAGATTACACTTCGTGATAACTATCCTTTGCCACTTATTGAAGATCATCTCGATCGTTTAAGAAATAAAAAATATTTCAGTCTACTGGACTTGAAGAATGGGTTTCACCATGTTAAACTTTCAGAGGATTCTATTAAGTATACCTCTTTTATCACACCAATGGGGCAATACGAATATACGAGGATGTCATTTGGCTTAAAAAATGCTCCATCGGTGTTCGAACGTTTCATGAAATACATTTTTAGAAATCTTATCACAGAAGGAAAGATTTTCACTTATTTAGATGATATTCTCATCGCGACCAGTACCATTGAAGAACACTTAGAGATTTTGGAATCTGTAATGCTGGTGATAGTTAATAATAATTTGCAACTTAGGTTGGATAAGTGTATGTTCATGCGGCCAGAAGTAGTTTATCTTGGTTATAAAGTCACAGCAGATGGTATTAGGCCAAATGAAAATAACTTAGAGTCAATTAAAAGCTTTCCCATACCAACGTGCACTAAGAACGTACAAAGCTTCTTAGGACTTTGTTCCTACTTCCGCAAGTTCATAAGGCACTTCGCTTATATAGCTAAGCCACTTTATGACTTGCTGAAAAGAGACACACCCTTCGTCTTTGGTTCAAATGAAATGGAAACTTTCAATTCATTGAAGGGTAAACTTGTCGCATCTCCTGTTCTTGCCATATATAGTCCGAATAGTGCAACAGAATTGCATTGTGATGCAAGTTCGATTGTTTCATCCTATCTTTTATTTTTCCAAGCGAGCATCTGAAGCAGAGAGTAAGTATCATAGCTACGAGCTTGAGACACTCTCAATAATATATGCTCTTAGAAGATTTCGAATTTATTTAATTGGAATACCTTTCAAAGTCGTAACGGACTGTCAAGCCTTGACTTTGACGTCAAAGAAAAAGTCATTAAATCCTCGGATTTCCAGATGGGTTTTAGAATTGCAAGGTTTTGACTTCACTGACGAGCATAGGAAAGGCAACCGAATGCTTCATGTTGATGCATTGAGCAGGTCATTTAATATCCTTCACGTCGATGACGAATCTTTCGAATTTGTCTTAGCCGCTGCGCAAAAACAGGATTCAAATATAATTTCCATAGCAAATGCCCTTGAAAAAAGTGAAAGTCCTTTATATGAGATGGTTGATGGATTAATATATAGGAAATGCAAAGGCAAAATACTTTTCTACGTCCCATCTCATATGGAAGAGCAAGTGATTCGCACCCATCATGAGGCAATGTGTCATCTCGGTGTAGAAAAATGCTATCAGCATTTATCTGGTTGTTATTGGTTCCCTAGAATGAAGGACAAAATTAGGAACTACATCCAGAAGTGTTTAAAGTGTATTTATTTTTCGCCTCATTCTGGTAAAGTGGAAGCAACTTTGCATTCGATTCCTAAAGGAAATGTTCCCTTTTGCACTTTGCATATTGACCACCTTGGTCCTTTGCCGAACTCGCAGACAAATAGAAAACATGTTCTTTTGATAATTGATGCGTTTACAAAGTTTATCAAGCTCTATCCCGTAAGAACAACGCAGACCAAAGAAGCGATTAAGTGTCTGAAATCATTCTTTGAGAACTACTCCAGACCAAAGCGAATTATTTCTGATCGTGGGACTTGTTTCACATCAAAAGAATTTTTGGACTTCATAGAAGAAAATAACATCAAACACATACAAGTTGCGACACACTCGCCACAGTCTAATGGACAGGTTGAACGGATGAATCGTATCCTTGTTCCAATGCTTGCTAAAGAGTGTGGTCCAAATACAACTAGTAATTGGGATAGGCACTTAGCAAAAATTGAGTTTGCGTTTAACAACACAGTGAACAGGAGCACGGGGTTTACACCGAGTGTATTGCTTTTTGGTGTTGAACAAAAAGGAGAATTTTCTGATCGCTTGAAAGAATTCCTCGATGATAAGTTTAGGGAAGAACGAGCTAATATAGAAGATGTTAGGAAAAGGGCGCTTCAGAACATTGAGAATTCACAGATGGAGAATAAATGCTACTATGGCAATCATCATAAAAGACCAATTAAGTACAATAAAGATGATATGGTTATGATAAGGAATACTGTCACGACACCGGGTGTCAATAAAAAACTTTTGGCTAAGTTATAAAATTCTAAAGACTTTACCTAATGATAGATATCTCGTGTCGGACATAGAAGGCTTACAGATAACCCGATTGCCATACAAGGGAGTGTTCGCTCCAAATAACATGAGGCCATACAAGGTGGAGATAACCGATTCAAAATCAGATGACGACCAACTCGTTGCAGATGGATGTTCGGGAGATCTTGATTCTAGCGCTGAAGTATGATTTTTTAAAATAGCAAAAACATTGTAATATACAGGCTCTTTTTCCTTAATTGTATTTGCATATTTAGTTTTCTCTCCATATTATTTTTATATTTTTATTATCTCCATAATTTTTTCATATCTTGAATATATTATATTATATATAAAATTTTTCAATTTTTCGAAATCACATGAATGAATGAATGTTAATTTAATAAGAAAATGAAAAACATTTATAACTATTGTAGGAAATTAAAAATTAAAGGAAAAGGACAAAAGGTTCTGTCTAGTTCTGCCGTTTATTTACAACTCAACTCATAAGTAATTTCTACATACATTTATAGTGGCTGTGCTGAGAGAATTTAGTGCAAAGTTTCGTTTAGATCATTCGATGCTATTAAACGGATTCTTGACTGCTTGACTCCTGATGTTATCGAGTTTCTCCGTTTTTTCTCCTATAGTTTTAGTTAGAAACTCCATGACTCTATCGCAGAATATTCCCTTTTGATTTCTTCCAAATAAGAGCATACTTGGAGTAAAACCAGTGGTTCTACTTAAAGTATTATTAAGGGCATACTCTATCTTAGTTAAATGTTTGTCCCATTCTCCAGTTGAATTAGCATCGCACTCTTTAGCCAACATTGGAACCAGAATTCGATTGATTCGCTCAACCTGGCCATTAGACTGGGGAGAATGTGTTGCAATCTTTATATGCTCAACGTTATTTTCATTTAAGAAATCCGAAAATTCCTTGGAGGTGAATGACGTTCCACGATCAGAAACTATTTTATTTGGTCTAGAATAATTTTCAAAATACGAATTCAAACATGCTATGACTTCTTTAGTCTGAGTTGTTTTCACTGAATACAGTTTGATAAACTTGGTAAAGCCATCAATAGCCAATAAAATATACTTATTTTTTGAACGCGAATTCGCTAAAGGACCGAGGTGGTCAATATGAAGCGTGTCGAAGGGTGTATCTCCTTTTAGTATCGAATGAAGACTTCCTTCTACCTTGCCAGATTCAGGAGAGAAATATATACATTTAACGCAACCCTTAATGTATTCCCTTATTTTCTGCTTCATATTGGGGAACCAATATATCCCCGATATAAAATCAAAACATTTTTCCAATCCCAAATGACACATGGCATCATGGTGAGTACTTATTACTTGGTTCACCATATGAGACGGCACATAAAAAAGAACTTTATTTTTCCCCTTTCGATACACCAAACCATCAATCATCTGAAAATATGGGTTCTCTGCTTTTTCCAACTCAGAAGATATAGCAACAACTTTGGGATCTTGCCTTTGAGCGGCCGCTAAAACAAACTCGAATGACTCATCTGTGACGTGGAGGATGTTAAAACTCCTACTGAGAGCATCTACGTGAGTCATTCGACTACTTTTCCTGTGCTCCAGGACATAGTCAAAGGATTGAAGCTCTAAAGCCCACCGTGATATACGTGGGTTTAAGATCTTTTTCTGTAGAGTCAACGTTAATGCCTGACAGTCAGTAATGATTTTGAACCAAATCCCGATTAAATAAACTTTGAACCTCCGTAAAGCATAAATTATAGAAAGGGTTTCTAGTTCATAACTATGATACTTGCTTTCGGATTCTGTGGTTCTTTTAGAGAAAAAAAATATAGGGTGTAACTTGTTATCAGCTTGGTTTTGCATTAAAACAGCTCCATAACCATTGCTACTTGCGTCGCAGTGCAATTCTGTGATACTAAGAGGGCTATAAATCGACAAAACCGGGGCTTTTGTAAGTTTTTTTTTTAACAAATTGAAAGACTCAAGTTCAGCAATTCCGAATACAAATGGTGCATCCTTTTTAATGAGATCATATAATGGTTTTGCCAGAATTGCAAAGTTTTTGATGAATTTTCTAAAATACGAGCTTAAGCCAATAAAACTTTGTACATCCCTTTTGTTGCAAGGTGTTGGAAAGTGATTAATAGCCTGCAAATTACAATCATTGGGAAGAATACCATTTTTATTCACTTTGTATCCTAAATAAACTATTTCGTTTTGGAAAAATGAACATTTATCAAACCTTAGATGCAAACCATGTTTAATTATAATATCTACTACCTCTTTAAGAATATGAATATGTTCCTCTATCGTCTCCGTAGCGATAAGGATATCATCAATGTAGGTATGAATCTTAGATTTTGAAATCAAGCTCCTAAAAATATGCTTCATATATCTCTCAAATACAGCTGCAGCATTTTTTAACCCGAATGGCATTCGAATGTATTCATATTGCCCTAACGGCGTTATGAATGAAGTGTATTTGATGGATTCTTCATCTAATGCCACATGATGAAACCCATTCTTGAGATCTAAAGAGGTAAAGTAGGTCTTGTTCTTAAGACTATCTAATTGGTCTTCTATCAAAGGGAGAGGATAGTTATCGCGACAAGTAATTTTATTTAATTCGCGAAAGTCGACACATAGTCGTAATTCCCTATTCTTCTTTTGAACAAGCACAATGGGAGAAGCATATTCGGAATACGATTCGCGAATTATACCTTTAGATACAAGATCATTCAATATTTTCTGTAATTCAACTTTGTGAGGATAGGGCAATCGCCTTGGGGGGGAATGAAATGGTGTATGTTTTGATAAAATAATCCTCATCTTAAAATCATTCGAAGGGTTAAATACATCCCGATTAGCATGCATAAATACAGGTCGCATAAGCTCTAATATAATATTCTTAACAGAATCTGATATGTTATTATTTATATTAAGTTGTAACTCACATTCTTTATGATCGACATCAATATTTAGAATTTGTTGAACAAAGTCAACGTCGCTTACGTCATCCTCGGTATCGATGGTATCACCAGTATGATTGTGTCTTGATTGCTTTGAGGAAATTAGGTAATCTTGAATGAATGAATCTTGAGTAACTGAATCTTTTACGAATGTATCTTGAATGACTGCACGCGGTTTATCTCCGAACTGTTTTTTCAAAACCAAACCAATTCTCGCAAGGAAATCTCTTCCTAAAATAATAGGATAAGTCATTGAATGATTTTTAACAACAAAAATTTCTAAATCTATTGACATATTTTCATAGTAAATAATGCTAGTAATACTTCCCAAGATGTCCAGAGGACTATTATTAACTCCACAATATGTTGATTTCCCTGAATCTCGTTCTTTTATTATTGATGATGGTATAAATCGTTCCTGGACGAAACTGATAGGACTTCCAGAATCCAAGAGCGTTAAAAGTTCAACTGAAGTCTCCATGTTCTTGCCGATGAATCTGTAGTTGATAAGTCGTTCAAAATCGTTGTCTGATGAATTAATTTCTGGAACTTGTTCAGCCAATTTCACGTCAATATTTTGAAGATCAGTCCCTCTTAACGTCATCACGGGTTTCACATTTGAGCAGTTTGTGGAGATGTGACCTTTTTCACCGCACTTGTAGCAAGTTACACAATCTTTATTTTTTGGGACACTTTTATGTTCAATGTTTCGGCTGGTCGTTGCTCGTGCTTTATTGTCTATTCTTGTAACTTTATTAAAATTTTTGTTTTCATGTGTGTTATAACGAGTATTGTTTTTAATTTTCTCGTATTTTCTAAGAGCCACTTTTAATTCGGCCATATTGTTTGCATTATATAAAATAGATTTATTAATTTCAGAGTCATAAATACCTCTAATTATGAATTGGATTAAATCCTCTTCCTCTATTTGACTATGAGATGCAATTTCTTGCATACCTAGGACATATTGCTGCAGTGTTTCGTCTTTCAGTTTTTTTCTGGTGCGAAGTTCATGATAAACATCAGCTTTGGTGACAACCTTCACAAATTCCTCCTTGAGTAAAGTTTTTAACTCAGTCCAAGTCCTTGGGCAGATTGTCCTAGCAAACAGCTTCGACGTACCTCGAAGAAGTCTTTTCCCATAAATAAGCTTAGCCTTATCATCGAGATGAACTATTTCGGCATATTCCTCAAATTGTAGAATCCAACGTTGAATAGAAAAATTATCATCTCCGCAAAAGTTTGGAACGGAATCTTCCACATCCTTAAAGTTGCAGGAAATCGATGATGCAGAACCATAGTTGTCCTCTCTCAGCTGCAATTGCCGAAGTTGTTGTTTCAATTCTTCAATTTCTTCCTTTTTCCTACAGATTCGACGAAGTCTCTGTAGTTCCTCATCGAGTTGATTCTCCTCCTGTGATTCGCTCTGAATTTCAGGCAAATGCTCATTTGATGAAACTGAGTCCTCTGTCGTTGCAGAACTATCCCGTATTAGTTGAAGTAGCCCGTCGTTCGCGAACCCTTCCACTGCTTCTTGAACTCGAATTTTAAGTTCAGCCTTGGTTCCACTAGTTGATAACGACAAAGATCTAAGAACTTTCTTGAGAATGATCACTGTAGCCGATTCGAAAAACTGAGACCATTCTTCCGACATTGTTAAAGAAATTTTCGACAGTCCACGTGGAGCACTAGCACATCAAATATATTATTTGTTCTCGAAAAAAAAAATCTCGTTTACTGGACACCACTAGAAAACTGTAAAACTTCTAGTACAGGGCGCGGCGTATTATCCCACTTCTGAAAATTGTAGGAAATTAAAAATTAAAGGAAAAGGACAAAAGGTTCTGTCTAGTTCTGCCGTTTATTTACAACTCAACTCATAAGTAATTTCTACATACATTTATAGTGGCTGTGCTGAGAGAATTTAGTGGAGAGTTTCGTTTAGATCATTCGATGCTATTAAACGGATTCTTATACGGAAGATCAAGTACATACAGTGGTATCAAAAACAAATAACACACTTTTTTATCAATCGCCTACACTATTCCTTCTTAATACAGTGTAGTGATCGGGTCGTTCACTTGATCAGGATGGCCGAGCTTGCACACCATACTGTAGTACGGTTTATTTGCCGCAAAGTGCCGATCATCTGGTTAGGTGAATGACCTGAACTCTACACTTCTTTGTTATGTACACGTATAAATACAAAGAAGTTGGAGTTAAACTGTGCATTAATAAATTGTCAACTAGAACTGATTGTAGTTTCATTACGCGGGTTTTCTCGAAACTGTCTACACAGAGCAATTGAATGTAAACTTCTACCTAAACCTTGCCTTGTTATATGGCTTTTCAACTCTCTTTTCACATGCAGTCATCTCAAGTATGCATGCAAGTAGGGTTCTTATACTCGTAGAAGGACGTTGCTAACTTCCTCATTAAATTTAGAAGGAAACTCCAGCAATTCCTTCCCTAATCGGCTTTCGGCATAAAAAATCGTAGAGGCTGCAGCTTCTATTGCCATTTTACAGTCAATTAGAAAATAGTCAACAGCGAATAGGATGTATCCAAGTCTCTTGCGAATTTTAAGTTGAGAGAACATCTTCAGTTTCACGCCTTCGAAAAATCGGTGAGACCTATGTCCTCGTACTTACTTAGTTACATTTGAGGGAAACCGAATGCTAATTTCATTATCATGCCTCATTTTATTAAACATGACACTCTTTGATTCCTTGCTTCATATGCTGACATGCCATCCTCATTCCTAATTTGCCATTTTAACACGGAATTTCGCAACACGCGGAAGTGTCTAGTGTCTACATCATTTGCATTGCACATATGAGTAGGTATGCAGCTCCACTGTTCCTTGTCTCCCTGCCGGGGAAGGGGTTGCAGTTAGCTTTCTCATTTTCTTTCTTTTTCATTTTTTCTGTTTATGCCAAAAGTATGGCCTCTCCAATCGAATAGAATTTCCTTCAATTATTTATATTTTATTACATTCCGTTTGCAATTTTGCCGGACTGAGTCGTTGCTGCCTCAAGGGGCTTCTCTTGTGTTCCTTTTCAACGAGTCGGACAACAAATATGCAGCATAGTGCAAGCCACAAACAGCCAGCGAAAGGAGAACTAGTTCATGTTATTTTATCTACTCGAAACATTAAAGGCACATTTCGTTCGATAAGTTCATTTTGTGAGTAGGTACTGTGTAGCTTCGAGTATGGCTGTTATACTCGCTTTGCTTCGCATGCACTTTAGCTGCCTTTTACTATGGTAGTCGGTCTTCGCTGACGTCGTCGACATGCTACTATGGAAGCGTTTCTATTACATGTAACCAGCAACGTCAAAGTTAACGACAGCGTCAACCAGCGACTTTGGATACAAGCGCAAACATAGAAACTGGCATTCTACAATTGGATTAAAATAGCACCGAGTGGTTTCCTTTTTTGCTGCTTGTTTACTAGTTTTCTTCTCCTTGTTCAGAGTATGCACATATATATGTACTCGTAGAAAATAACTACAATAGAAATAGATGTAGCCCCATATTGGCTTCCCACCTACTATTGTGTTTGCGTTGAAAGCAACCGATGTCGTCTGACCAGACCAGTGACCATGCCTAAAAGCAGGTCTCACTTGCAATCGACCTGAAGTTGGTGGTGGCAAAAGTACTCGTCTATTCGATATGGAAATGGTTGGAGCCGCCTGATGGTGTTTCAAATACTCAAGTGACGAAAAATTCCAACAACAAGAGGAGACAACAGAAGACAGAATGTCCTGCTGCTTGTTTCGCCCTGTTTCTGTTGCAACAATTGAATAAAAACATAACTACAAATGGTAACAGCACTTTTGCAATTGAAATAAAAGTAAACCCACCCAACCTACCTTAAAACATTTCTAGGACTTCTTCGGTGTTACTATCCGCAGTTGTAAGTTTTATCGTGTTGCACTTTCGTCACTAGCAAATGCTATTCCATAGATCGATATCGCAGCAATGAGTTTTGAGGTTTCGGGATGAGCTTAATTGATGTTTCGTGTTACGGAATATTAAATATGCAACGATACATCCTCCTTAAACTAATAATAGCTTCATTTAGGCAGGTAATCTGCATACTTAGCTTACTAATGCTCTGTAGGGAGCTTCATCGGCACAAAGAAAATTATCTCCATCTCCGGAATAGCGTTGTTAACAACCCTGACATCGAGATCAAAAACTACATCTTTCAAGCCGGGAGCGTAAGATGTAGAAGATATGGCAGTTGGCTCAAAAGTACTGTCATCATTACAACAATAATAAAGACCAACCAAGAACAAGAACCAAGAACAAGGACCAAGAACAGAAAATCGAAGATAGAGAAAAAAAACGAAAAAAAAAAAAAAAATTACAAAATTCTTTTATTGTTAGTTGCACATCAGAATGGCAAGTTCAGACCCTTTCTCCAAGTCTAGAAAAATGCTTCGATCCCCAATTACCAACGCCAACGAGAACCCAATACGCAATGAATCTCATGCTACTGAGGAGTACAACTGCCAATCTTGCAATGCTCTAGATTCACAAGAAAGTATGGTTCAGTGCGACAGTTGTAATATGTGGTATCACTTTTCTTGCGCAGGCGTCGACAGCCAAATCGCTGATAAAGATTGGCTTTGCCCACCATGTGTCAAACATACTGCTACTGGAGCCTCAAATCAGCGAAATGAAAGTGTCCTCGCAGCACCATCTTGTTCTGCCGTACCAGCTAGGCGCGTTTCCACAGCGTCTAAATCTAAGAGTTCCAAATCCTCAAAGGCTTCTTCACGTAAACGGCTCCAAATTGAGCTGGAAAGGTTGGAAGAAGAACGTAAATTAGCAGAGAAACGCGACCGAGAAGCACTTGAGCGAAGAAGAAAAGCTGACCAGGAGTACATCGACAAAAAATATAAACTCCTTAGTCAAATGGAAGAAGATTTGTCCACAACTGAGGATGAGGCGGAGTCTATAGCCAAACAAAGTGTTACTCACTGGCTAGACGATCCGCGAAACAACACATATAGCTGCCCGCATTCGACGAAGGTAACAAGTGCCCCGAATTTCGCAAATCAACCCCGAAACTATAACGATGGGCACGTAAAAGACACATGGCTCGGTGCACAAAGTTGTTTCGAAAAACCAGCACCACTAGATATTATGCCCGGAACGTCACATGGCTTGCAAACATATACCTCCGAAACAAACGTCAAAACCGCAGCGCAAATACAGGAAAGACTGTTCCAACAATTGCCACTTACAAATGATTGTGCTCAAATCACCTCAGCTGTTCACCAGCAGCCATTTAATCAGCGAAGAGAACAACTACAGGCTGCCGCTAATACGTCATTACCCCCTCGCTCCTCAACTTCCGCACGCTGCAAGTTCAACCACTGGTGTACTGAGTAGAAGTCAAATTGCAGCGAGACAAATCGGCTCTCGCGATCTGCAAATCTTTGCCGGAGATCCGTAAGAATGGCCTCTATTTATAGCCACTTTCAATAGAATGACAAACCTATGTAGGTTTTCGGACGAAGAAAATGTTCTCCGTCTGCAAAGAGCGTTAAAGGGCAAAGCTCTACAGGCAGTTCGAAGTTTGTTAATACAATAGAACTGTGTGAGCAAAATTATCAGCACGTTGCAGTTAATGTTTGGCAAACCAGAGCGAATAATAAACTCTCTTATTCATCGCATACATATAACGCCACCTCTGAGAGCTGACAAACTTGATAGCCTAGTATACTTTGCGGTTGAGGTTCAAAATTTATGCCCTACGTTAGAGGCCACTGGATTAAATTTCCACTTTTTTAATCCGACGCTGCTCCAAGAGCTTGTAAATAAGTTACCACCAAGCATTAGACTCAACTGGGGCATTTATACTGCGAATACTCCACAGTGCACAATAGCTCAATTCAGTGAATGGCTTTACAAAATTGCAGAAGCAGCGAATCGAGTGGACCTTCCAAGTTTTTCCACACTGACTCACGATATCAAGTCGTATGAAAGTAAGAATCAGAGCAGAGGTCTAAGAGGAAAGGGCCTTTTAAACGCACACTTAAATGGTGAAGATAAAGATGCGGAGAAAGCAGAAAAGTCGGGTTGCATAATTTGCGGCGGCAAATGCTCATCAGTAGCAAAGTGTTCTAAATTTATAGAAGCGTCTAGACTTGAGAAATGGGCTGCCATAAGAGAATATAAACTTTGTCGAAGATGTCTCACTAGGCACGGAAACAACAGATGTGCATCTTCTTCAGTATGCGGCAAAAATGGTTGTATATTTAAGCACCACAGCCTCCTACACAACTATGACAAAGATGGTGCATTAGCCACGGGTACAGATCCACAGCGAGCGGGCTCAACAACGTCACAGCAGCACTGTAATACTCACGTTCACGGGGGTGAGTCTATACTTTTCCGAATTTTACCTGTGATACTCTATGGCAACAAGGGCGAAATCCATACCTTTGCCTTTCTGGATGAGGGATCCTCCGTCAGTCTTATAGACAAAGAAGTAGCTGACAATTTGAATATAAGAGGCACTCCACACCCACTTCACTTAAAATCGACCGGGGACACTCACAGGTATGAACATGATTCCCAAATTATAAATTTTCGAATTTCAAGCACAGGACACGGCGCCTACAAACATCTTTTAAGCAACGTTCACACTGTGGACAGCCTTCAGCTTCCATCACAAACAATTAATGCATCAGAGCTACAACATAAATTCCAGCATCTGCGAGGTCTTCCGATCGAGTCGTATACGCGGGCAAGGCCCCGTCTTCTAATTGGGCTTAACAACGCTAAGCTTGGTTTTCCATTAAAATGTAAGGAAGGTTCGATTGGGCAGCCAATTGCCGCTAAAACACGTTTGGGATGGACAATACATGGAGAAGTTGTAGAGCAGAATAAAAACAGAGCAACGAAAAATATCCAGCATAGCTTCTACACTTGTGAGTGTGAAACCCAATATGCCAACGCAAATCTTCAAAGGCTAGTTAAGTCCTTCATATATATTGATAATTTTGGGATTTCTAATCCTACGCATAAGTTGATATCTGATGATGACAAAAGGGCCTTAGATTTATTAAATACCCATACCTGTAGAAAAGATGGTCACTTTGAGATGGCTCTGCTTTGGAAATTTGATAATGTCAATCTTCCCGACAGCCTCCCTATGGCAAAGAAACGACACGCTTGTTTGCTCAAAAGATTGAGCTCAGATCAAGAGCTTGCAGATGCTCTCGATATTAAAATATCGGAGTACCTAGCAAAGGGTTATGCCAGAAAACTTTCACAAGCTGAACTAAGCGAAAGAAAAAATTGTTGGTATCTACCTATATTTCCGGTGAAAAATCTAAATAAGCCAGTAAAGCTTCGTATTGTTTGGGACGCCGCTTCAGCGGTTCAAGGGATTTCACTGAATTCTGTGCTTCTTAAGGGACCAAATGAAGTTGCGCCACTTATGTCAGTACTTTTTAAGTTTCGAGAGAACAGAGTTGCTATATGTGCTGATATTATGGAAATGTTTCACCAGATCCAGATAAGAAAGGAAGACCAGCATTTTCAAAGGTTCTTGTGGGGAAAAAAGCCTGATGTGTACATGATGACGGTGATGACATTTGGAGCGACATGTTCTCCCTGCACCGCACAGTTTGTTAAAAATAAAAATGCTGATGAATTTGAAAGTGAGTTCCCTAGAGCAGTAAAAGCCATCCATCAAAACCACTACGTTGATGACTTAATGGACAGCGTTGAAACAGAGGAAGAAGCTTTAAAACTCGCAAATGATTTATACACCAAAAGGGTGGACTTCTAATAAGAAATTGGATATCAAACAGCAAAGCAGTTCGAAAAGCGTTACAATCCAACCCAGTTAATGAGATTAGCCTGAATGTTGAGTCGGAATTAGGAACAGAAAAGGTTCTTGGAATGTGGTGGTGTACCAACACAGATACTTTTATTTATAAAGTGGGTTCTAATAAAAAACTTGCTGCTCTTCTTTCCGGAAAATATCACCCAACAAAACGTGAAGTTTTAAGAATGTTAATGACTATAGATAGAGAAAAAAAAAACGAAGAAAAACTAAAAGTATGTATTATTTTGTATGAGTGTATTTAAGAATGTATGAATTTAATTAATATCTTTAATAAAAATAGGAATTTTGTAACGGCGGATAACAAACTTATTGTGTTCCTGTTTTATTTAACACTCGTTACAAAATCTGAATTTGTAGTTGTCGATAGCACGACAACAAGCGTGTTTCCATTTGTACTAGTACGTACAATGTAAAATAATTTCTTCCATACATCTTTAGCATCTATAGGGTCTTTCAAACTTTGACAGTTGATAGCGGCCATATTGTTGAATCTACATCTGTCAAATTGGCTGTCATTTATTCAGTCTATTCTGCCAAATCACCATGGATGGACATAGCCTTCAACAACACGTGCAAATTGTAAAATTGTTTGATCAAAATGGGTGTTCTGTTCGGGCAACGTTCCGCGCCTATTGGCGCTATTCGGCGACAACCAGACTAATTTTCGTAGCAGCTTTTCAAAGCTGGTAAAAGGCAAGTGGAAAATTGACAAGTGGGAGATGACAGGTGGGAAATTATGGATGGGAAATACGACCTTAAGCATAGTGTGTATCTACATATATCTGAAGTACATTTACGCTCAGGAATAGCACCCAGTGCTATTAACACTCCCCCCTGGTAATTTCACCCGTGAGCTTAGGTATTTGTTTAGCTTGGACATCTAGGACTGCCAATTGAATGTTCGTCATGGTCTTCACACACGAATAGAAGCATTTAAATTCGTTCGGTTAAAGCCAGCAAAAAGCTAGTGACAAATCGCTAATTTAATTCTAAAACGTGCAAAATTTATTGACTAAGTTTATTTGAAAACAATTTGTATTTAAACATTTGACATTAAGTCATTTTCAAAGAAATAAAGTGAAGTTTAAGTTTATATAAATTTATTTTGCCGTTGCCTGTATACCGCTTGATTTGAGTTTCCCTCGTCTTATCAAACCAGCAATCATGTCTGCATCAAATCTCCGAACAAGAGCTGCGACAACAAAAACACTGCCTTCTACGCCAACTCAAGTTTCCCCGGCGCAAAAACAACCGCCCAGCGACTGTATACCCGTCACTGTAAAGATTCTTGAAGAGCAATTATCCAAGCAATTCAATGCATTGCGGCAGAGTTTTTCGGATGAAATATCGAGGCTTCACAGTGATTTCCTTTTAAAGATCGAACAAATCTCTGAGTGCTCGAAACGTAAATTTGATGAGGTTAACAAAAGCATCGCCAACATGGTTGATCGTATCGAGCGGCTTGAAGCAAGTTCCATTGCAACATCTCGACAACATCATGAGGAAATTAGAACCCTCCAAAGGCAATGCGAAACGTTCGAAAAGAAGGAGATCTCTTGCGATGCCGTGCTATTTGGTGTACCCACCCAGCCTGATGAGAACTTAAAAAGCTTATTCAATCGTCTTTGTCACTCCATTGATTGTAAGCCACCACTTCTCATAAACATATTTCGTACCAAAAAAAACAAACAATGCGACAATTCCACCTCCCATCATTATTAAATTCAGCAACTCGCTAGAGAGAAATACAGTGTTGATGTCAGCAGCAGATTACCGAAAGCATAATGCCACTGAACTTCGCCTGCATGACGTAGGTATTGAATCAAACAGCAGCTGCTACCTCAACGAGAGCCTTACAATTTCCACTTCTCAGCCTTGCTTAGTATCGTCGATGTTTGTGTTTTCTGTGTTTGTCTGTGATTATGACTAGGGAATTCAGGGTAGACGTAGCCAATATACGCGGGCTAAAAAGTAATCACTTTTCTGCGTACGTCCACGTCTGTAAGTACAGACCAGCTGTTTTGGCACTTAGTGAAACACAGGTAGATCCCCGCCCACACCTCTCAGATCATTCTGATCTGAAGCTACCTGAAAGCTCATACTGAAATCGTTATTACGGGCGACTTCAATATACACAATTCTGGGTGGCTTCGACATTCTGGACAGACAACACCCGAAGGACGGTGTGTTGAGATTTTCGCTGCGGAAAACAACCTAACGCAGCTTGTAAATGAGCCCACGCGAATAATAGACGTTGATAGTCATACCGCCAACACCCTGGACTTGTTTTTAACTTCTCACCCTGATAAGTACACCATTGATGTGCTCTCCCCTCTAGGCTCGTAGGACCATTGTGTCATATCAGCTAATTTCTCGTACACCGACCACACAGTTAGAGAAAAAATTCCTAAAAGAACCGTATGGCAATACGAGAAAGCCAACTGGAGCGGTCTTAACAGCTTCTTTAGGAATTTTAACTGGTCGTTATGCTTCCTCGATAACGACGTGGATGCCGCTGCTGATATGATTACAGACAGGCATTTTTAAAGGTGGCCAGTTAGAAGTTTACTTTTGGACGGATGCTGCAATTGTTCTTCATTGGATTTCTACTCACTCATCAAAATTGACAACATTTGTTGGTAACCGGGTTGCTGAAATCCAAGCAAAGACACGAGGAGTTATCTGGCGTCACGTTCCTACACAGGAGAATCCGGCTGACATCGTATCAAGAGGATGCAATATTCAGGAGTTGAAAGGCTCGATCTGGTTCAATGGTCCACGGTTTTTATTGCAGAGTGAAGGAAATTGGCCGTCAAGAATAGAGATCCCGCTTTCTTCAGAGGAAACCTCATTAGAAAAAAGAAAAACAGTACTCATCAGTAAAAAATCAGAACGCAATTTTGTATGCGGAATAGTCGAGCGTTATAGTTCCTATTCTAAAATCCTTCAAATATTAGCCTATGTACGAGTAATAAGATTTTGTCATCGGTTAAAAAAGTAGTCATCTAAAATGGATCCATTTTTAACGGTTGCGGAGATAGACAATGCTTTATTGCAAATCATTCAAATTATACAATCAGACTCGTTTACTGAAGAAATTGATGCAATCAAAAACAATCGTTCTATTAAAGGATCTATTAAATGGTTGAATCCCTTCTTGCAGGAGACAAATGGTCTCGTGTTACTGAAAGTTGGAGGACGGCTAAAACATGCGGAGATTCCTGAGGAATGTAAACATCCTCTGTTGTTACCAAAAAACCATCCATTCACAAAAACCTTAGTCCGACACCTACACTTATCTAATTACCATGCTGGACCAAGAGCTTTATTTGCTTTGCTGAGAGAACAGTTTTGGATAATCAATGCTCGAGAAGTCGCGCGATATACGGTAAGGCAGTGTATTCACTGCGTTAGATATCGACCCAAACTGCTGGACCAAATCATGGGTGATTTGCCGAAAGAGAGGTTGACTCCATCGCGGCCTTTCTTGTGCTGTGGATTAGATTTTTGCGGACCTATCTACACGTATCTAAAGATCAGGGGCAAGGTGCCCTACAAATGCTATGTTGCAGTGTTTGTCTGTTTCTCGTCAAAAGCTGTTCACTTAGAAGTTGTTTCTGATTTGTCGGCCGAGGCATTTATTGCAGCTTTGAAAAGGATGATTGGTCGTAGAGGTTTACGCAGAGATATACATTGCGACAACGCGACCAATTTTGTGGGATCACAGTCCAA
Source organism: Volucella bombylans (assembly GCA_949129095.1). Taxonomy (NCBI): domain Eukaryota; kingdom Metazoa; phylum Arthropoda; class Insecta; order Diptera; family Syrphidae; genus Volucella; species Volucella bombylans. The sequence continues at coordinate 181,522,711 of OX422143.1, read as the reverse complement.
ATTAAAAGAATTTCGCAATATGTTCTTTAGAAAATGTTCCCAAGAAATCTTGCATTTGTTTTGTACTAATGTTGGCATAAATTTTCATTTTATACCCCCCAGGGCACCTCACTTTGGCAGAATCTGGGAAGCGGCCGTTAAGGTCGCAAAGGGTCATCTGCATAGGTGGAGCAAGGCTGACGTTTGAGGAGCTTTCTACGGCACTTGTCGAGATTGAAGCCATGATGAACTCTAGACCTATCACCCCGATGTCATCCGACCCTAACGACCTGGAAGCTCTTACGCCCGCACATCTATTGATAGGGTCGTCTCTGAAAACCATCATAGAACCAGCTATTGAAGTTCCGGAAATAAGCTACATCGACCGGTGGCGCCGAATCAACGCAGTCAAAACCCATTTCTGGCGCAGGTGGTCTGTGGAATACCTGCATGAGCTACAAGGCAGAGGAAAATGGACATCGCCTAGCCACAATCTGAAAATTGGTGACTTAGTGCTTATTCACGAAGACAACGTATCACCCCAAAGATGGCTAATGGGAAGGATAGCAGCAGTCGTCAAAGGCTTTGATGGTAAAGTCCGAGTCGCAGATGTGAAAACAGCTAAAGCAACTATCACACGTCACATTCGAAGACTTGCACCGCTACCGTGTTAGACTCTTGAAAGCAAATGCTTTCAAAGGGGGCGGAATGTTGGATCTCAAGAATATTAACAAACATTGAACTACTCGTATAATATTTATATTATTCTATTCTATGCGATTTCAATAAAGTAATTGAATAATCTGTTATCTACAATAGATACATTCTTTAATTTTTATAACACTTTGTACAAATTATAACAGATTTGAATTTGGCACCACTTGCAGTGGCAGCCACCATATTTTTATTGTTGCGAAAATTATAACGTGTTACTTGTATTGAATATGACCGTTTACCGGTCAGTTAGTTAAAATAAAGTTTAATTGTTCACCAACTCTCAAGGAAGACAGTATCTTTTATTTTTCGCTCCGCTCGCTAAGTTCATATCGAACCATCTCAACGAAGATCCAACAACTTTTTTGCAGTAGAGATCCCAAGTTGACGTTAGGAAAACGCTCTTAACGTACACATGTTCATTGTGAATGAGGGAGGCATTGTTGAAATTCTGGTACTCAGTCCCTGTGGATTCCGGCGAAAGATACTCTGGAAGTGAAACAGAGGCACAACTGGTCAGGAGAAAGTACGGCCGAGGATTCTAAGTTGGATTTTAAAACCGTCTATTCGCTTGTTGAGACCTAACAATAAAAAGTTGAAGTTATAACGTTTTTAAGAAACAGTAGTTTTAATCGAAACCATCGGACAAATCGAGAAGACATTTTTTATAGTCGAGAGGTCGCAAAAACTATTGCGATTGAACAGATGGATTGACTTAGCTAATATGCTTACAGATCAGAAAAACAATTCGCTGTGCCGTAGATATTTCCAGTATGTTTTTTTCCTAAGCTCAGTTTATCTATCTTCGAAAAGAAGACCAAGGTAATGGCCCTTGTGCGACCATTCAATGAAGTGGTCCTTACGTAGGCATTTAATTCAATTAATAAATATCCTAATAGCCCAATTGGAAGGTGCACGTACTCGTAGTATTATAAAGATGACAGTCAGCGAACCGTCCATTGATTCAAACTCGATTATTTCGTCCTTATCGTACGTGCGTGTGGCCACTTCATACTTGCTGACATCTTCGAATCCTCCTGGAGCACAAAATTGAATTTTCGCTAATCAACAAGAATGTCCTTCGATGCATTGTGTTTGCTTTTGTGAAAAGTACGAGTAGACAACAAAAGTGTGCACGTTGCGTGTGATGTACGAGTACGAGTACGAGTGTGTAGAATGCGATGCGTGGAAGAAACATTTCCCCCGAGGGTGAAATGGTAAAGGTAAAGTTCCGGAAGCCATTTTACACAATTAAACGTGATCCTATTAAATATAAAATGATAATTTATATGTGTTCGATAAATTTCAGTTTTGTTCCTTTTTCTTTTTTTTATGTGACGTTGTCGTCGTTGTCATATTGTTCTTTTCTTTTTTACGTTTCGAATTTTTCCTTCTTTTTACCATTCTAGGTGGCAAACGATTCTTTTTGAAATTTTGGGAGTGCAATGTCTGGTTCACGGTTCCCAATCGAATCACTACGTATTCAATACTTCCGGCTTTGTGCGGAGATTAAATTTCAGACACACGGTCCGCTCCCATCCCGAGTCTTGGCGGCAACAGTCAGGAAGAATGTTGGAGAAACTATTCGATACGGTTTTCTATCGGCTTGCGCGTGCGTTGATGACTTTTCAATCGGACATTGTCATCAATAAAAAATTGCTATTACCACTGATTAAGTGTACACACATGCATGCTCGTATATGTACCCAACAAATGTGTACCTATGTTTGAATGAGCTGGTATTTGTGTGGAAGTATGTTGTTCTTTCGATTTCCTATTCAATTGATAGAAATTCAGTTTGTCATTCTTGTGGACCGAGCCCGGGTCCACAGGATAATCTGGAGACTAATTGCCCCAAGTTACGTTAGGTACATTCTGGTGATTGGTGGATCTAATTAGTTCTAAACTTTGTTTGGAAAATCGTTGAATTCTCGTTGCGAGTTAGGTACTGGGCAAGGGTACCATTGTCGGGGTAATATGGTAAAGCTCTGTGATATGTGTTTCTTGCTGTGTTAATACTGTTGCCGCTGCCATTGGCTGTTAATTATTACAAATTGAGCAACTTGTTTTGAGATGCCGCCATCCGTAATGATCCAGAAAGTGTTGATTAGGAATTACCGATTGCGATTGCGACTGCTCATTAGTTTCCATTATTAACAGGTATGCCACAATAAACAGTAGCAAACTACTCGTACATACATAGCGCTTAAATTAACTCTGTTCCACGAGTTATTTATGTGACAAATCAACGAGTCAGAGAATTATAATTAGAAACTGATAAACAGAAATAAATGTGGCGAATGTCAACGCAAACACCTCATCAACCTAGTGACAGAGGTGGGAATAAAATTAGTCGGCTCTCATAATTTAATGGGGCTAAGTCCGCTCCGGCAATCAAAATGTGTGCCGCTAAGCATGGCCATTTATTTAAGTGTGGCTGTAACTCCCAAACTATGAGAAAAATTTCCATTTACAAACGGTTCTACTACTACAGAGGCGACTAATGCTAGTTATTCCGAAAATATGGAAATATCTAGAACAGAGGTATGGAAGACTACGATTTCCATCAGATGGTGATCATTTTGAAGATGGGGTTATATAATAGATCATTTCTCACTGAGGTGCTGTTGAAACTCTTCTGTATCTAGAAGGAAGTGTCTCTTCACTTGGCAACGGACACAAGTTATGGATGGCGCGTTGAAGGACCCCTCCTTGAGTCTTTATGTTGGCCACACGAACTAGTCCGTCCTTGCCCTTTATAACTACACGTCCCAATTTCCATTTAGTCGGTGGGGTATTGGCTTCCTTCAAGAGAACAAGGGTGTTTGGAGTTAAATTTTGGGACTGTGTTCTCCACTTGCATCTTTGTTGAAGAAGGTGCAAATACTCACAAGACCACCTTTTCCAAAAGGATTGTTGCACGTGCTGGATTTGTCGATACTTATTCAGGCTACTCACATGCTTGTCGGTGATGTCAGGCTCTGGTATTGCCAGAAGTGGTGTTCCTATTAGAAAATGACCTGGTGTTAAGGCTTTCAAGTCGTTTGGATCCGAGGACAGTGGGGTCAAGGGCCTCGAGTTTAAAATAGCTTCAATCTGAACTGATATTGTCGTTAGCTCCTCGTAGGTCAAGGAAGCTTCGCCTAAGTATCGTCCCATTAGTCCCTTTGCCGACTTCACAGCTGACTCCCAGAGTCCTCCAAAGTGAGGCGAACGTGGAGGAATAAATTTCCAGTTGATTCCTATTTGACAACATGATGATTGAATTGCTGTTTCCATTTTACATAACCACAGTGTAGCCTTTAGTTTATCCAATTCATTTTTTGCACCCACAAAGTTCGTAGCATTGTCGCAGAAAATAGTGTGACACAATCCCCTTCTGCCTATGAATCTTTTAAGACAATTGATAAATGCTTCTGATGTTAGGTCACCAACCACCTCTATGTGTACAGCCTTCGTTGAGAAACACACAAAAATTGCCAAATAAGATTTTGAAAGGATCTTACCTCGGACCTTGTAGTGGGATTTTATCGGACCAACAAAGTCTACCCCGGTGCAGTGAAAGGGTCTAGATGGCGAAACCCTCTCCTTTGGCAGATTTCCCATAAGCTGCATGATTGACGTTGGCCTTGATCTGACACATTTTATGCAACTTCTTATCACTATTTTGGCTTCCCTTCCCACACTCAAGATCCAGTATTGTGGTCGAGAAATCGCTATAAGCGCTCTATGAGAAACGTGCAAATTTGTTCTATGCAAATGTGTTAGAAGTAAATTTGTAATAATACTGTTTTTTGGCAACAATATTTGGTTCTTAGCATCCGGTAAAAGTTTTGAGTTTACTAATCTTCCCCCAACGCGAATCAATTTACATTTTTGATCGAAGAACGGAGTTAATGCTAATAAACTAGATTGGGTACTCACACTATTGTTCTTTTGCAACGTATTGCAATCTTCTGGAAATGCCATCTGTTGGGTATATACCATCATCAAACGAGAGCCTTCTTTCATCTCGACCACTGAGAGCATACCACTCCTTCGTAAAAGTTTTGGAATTTGAGAATTTTTTATAAATCTGCCGCAAAATGAAAATATTTTCTGTAAAGTGTAGAATGAATTTCTATGATTTATAGGGCTTAAAATGGTTGAATCTGAAGAACCAGTCAATGCTATTCTAATCTTACGTTGCTCAGGTAAAATTTCGGGCACAGTGTACTTATTTGGTTCCCATAAAGTTTCGTCTATTTTAAGAAAAGCTGGGCCTTGAAACCATGCAGATGAAGTCTGTAGATCCTCAAGATTACATCCCCTTGAAATTAAATCAGCAGGGTTAATTTCTCCTTTCACGTAGTTCCACTGCTGTGCCTGGGTCTTCGATTGAATTTTTACCACTCTATTGGCTACATATGTTTCCCAAACATATGAAGGAGAGCGTACCCATGCCAGAACGACTGTTGAATCCGTATAATACGCTATCTTTTGAATGTCCTTCTTAAGAATAAGAATCAATCGTTCCACCAACTCAACCATAAGTACAGCGGCTGCTAGTTCGAGACGTGCTATTGTTACAACCTTCAATGGGCATATACGGGACTTAGAACACAGCAGAGTTGAATGGATTCGACCCGTTTTGTCAATACATCTTATGTATATACATGCTCCAAATGCAGCCATACTACTGTCTGAGAATGCATGTAGTTCAATTATTTGGGGCGATGTACATATCACAAAGCGAGGAATACCTATATTTTCGATTTTGGTAAATTGTTCCACATACCTCGTCCATTTGTTCGTCAAATTTGAAGGAAGATGGTCATCCCAAGAGAGTTCAGTTTTCCATAAATCCTGCATAAATAGTTTACCGAGCATTATTACCAGACTTAATAAGCCCAGAGGATCGAACAATCGTGCTAAATCCGACAAAACAGTCCTTCGTGTTACTGGTGAGTTGTGAGTGAGTTTTTCTGAATTGTAGCAAAATTTGAATTCATCTAATGTTGGATCCCAGATCAAGCCTAATGTCTTAATAACTTCAGACTGGTGAAATTTGACTAATCTCTCCTTATGTTGCTCCGGAATGTTTTTCAAGATTTCCTTATCACTAGCACAAAATTTTCTTAACTCGAAATTACCTTTTCGTAACACGATCATGACTTCTTCAAGCAACTTTCTCGCTTCAGACATCGTATCTGCTCCTGCCAATAGATCGTCTACGTAAATTTGGTTCCTTATTAATTCCGATGCCCTCTTGTTATCACCGATAGTGTCATCTGCAAGTTGTACAAGGCACCGTGTTGCCAAATAAGGCGCAGAAGCTGATCCATATGTTAATGTGTTTAGTTTGTAGGTTCTGAGCTATTCATCGCGCTGAGATCTCCAAAGAATCAACTGAAACGCTTGGTCTTCGGGCCTTACTAAGACTTGACGATACATTTTGCTAATATCGGCAGTAAAGGCATATTTGTTCATTCTGAAATTTACAACGATCGAAAATAAATCCGGTTGAACTGTTGGGCCAACGCTTAGAATATCGTTAAGAGAAATGCCGGCAGTTGTTTTGGCTGAGCAATCAAATACAACACGAAGAATAGTCGATGAGCTTTCTGGCTTAATAACACTGTGATGGGGAATGTAGAAGTGAAGCTCTGGAATCTCGTTATCATTTATTGGGCTCATGTGACCCAATGACTCGTATTCTGCCATAAAATCCGTGTAAAGACTTCGTAATTTAGTATCTCTCTCTAGTTTTCTTTCTAGCGAAAGAAACCTTTTTCTAGCAGTTTCCCGAGAATTACCTAAATTACGAGGACTCCCTTTGAAAGGTAGACTTACTACAAACTGTCCGTCCATCGAGAATTTTGTTGTCTTCTTAAAGAACTCCTCTTCTACCGCGAGCATCGAACTTGTCGAGTTGTAGAGGCTGAGTAGGGTCAATGAATCTCGAGAAGAAATTCTCCAGACGAGTCCTGAAACCAAAGGATGCTCCCCCCCCCCCTCCCCAACTCCCAAATTACTCCATCATTCCCCTGGGCTGGATCAAGGTGTCATACGACCCGTGCCGAAGATCAACCTGGCTGAGGGCCCAAAAATAGCTCAGTCGCAAACGGAGTATCCGGATACCTGGCGACCTCCGGATTAGCTAGCCTTATCTGTATATGGCGGATCTCTGTACAGATGGACAACCCTTTCTCCGCTACTCGTGGGACTATCAATGCATAATAACCATAAAACAAAAACCGAGGCCGGTACTCCTTTATTACCGGGCGGTGGAACGGTGACTACACCGACTACCGGCAAGGCTCCTGCATTGCCGAGAGGAGGCAAAACTGTGGCAGGCCATGGTGCGCCATCCTCTAAAGGCAAAAGGAATAAGCCTAATAATAAGAATTCAGGAAGTGTTAAGACTGTGGCAGGCCATGGTCCTATCACTTCCTCCGCCCCTAGCAGCAGCAAGTTTGTGGCAGGCCACGGACTTGTCGCTGCTACCAAAACTCCTTCGGGGAGTGTAAAGACTGTGGCAAGCCATGGTCCTATCACTTCCCCCGCCCCCAGCAGCAGCAAGTTTGTGGCAGGCCACAGACCTGTTGCTGCTACCAAAACTCCTCCCCCCAAAGAGGAATCTGGAGCTCAGCCGCATCGGCAAGCTCCATCTAAGGCGCTCTACATAAGACGCCGAAATGCTTCACGCATCATCAAAACCTTCGGATCCATTCCGGAGGTGGAGAGAAGTGCGGAAATAAAGAGCAAGGTTGAGTGGGCTAAAAACGTCCTAAAAGACGGATTTCCCACTGCTTCCACTGCTCACAAAACGTCAAAAGACTCCTCTAAGCGTCAGAGATCGTTGGAGGAAACCGTACCGGTTTCCAAGAGGCCCAAAACACACAGTTCCACAACCCCTGGGCCATCCAACAGCAGATCTCTGAGGTCTTATAATGAAGTCCTAAAGGACGCATTGGTGATCGCGGTGATCGACAGAAGCGATACCGACGGCTCCATTACACCGGAACGGTGGCAATTGGTCAAGTTGAAGCTCTCGAGCAACTTCTTGGCCATCATGCGGGAGAACCCAGGACCACCTCCTATCACAAGCGACGCTGGCTGGCACCAAGGCCATGTCAAGCTCATCGCTTGCTCCAACCAGAGATCTCTCGATCTCTTCACCAAGGCCATCTATGGTTTAGAAGAGATTTGGCCAGGTGCAAAACTCGAGGTCGTGTCTAAGGAAGACATTCCTAGTAGACCTCGAACTCGTACCTGGATTCCAGCCGAACCCTCCTCTCCAGAAAGTATTCTGGAAATCATCCGGCTCAGTAACCCGACTCTTCCGACTCATGACTGGAAAGTCGCGAAACTGGAGGAACTAAGGGGCTCTTATAGATGCGCGTTAATTGTGATCAATAAGGAATCCCTTAATCCTCTGGCGCAGACGAAAGGCATGATTCGGTTCGGATTCGAGTCCATTCATTTAAGGGTGTACAAAAAGGATGAGCTGGAAGCTGATAAGCAACCTCCTCCTCCTTTAATACCTGACATCACAACCTCGGATCTTGGAGCGTCGATATCCTTTCCAGAATTGGATAACGACGACTCCAATCTGTCCGAGGTGACTACCAAGCCGTCGGACTCCTCTTCTGACACACTGTCGGAAATGGAAACCGATGACGAAGCAATCAGAGGTTCTACACGATCAGAGATAGAAGATGAGCTCTTGGGCACATCTTCAGAATCGGAGGACCTCAACAACACCGTGGTGGAGGCGACTCTGGAAGACTGTAGCAATGATACGGTTTCTCCAGATTAATCTCCACCACTCAAAAAAGGCTTCGGCAGCACTCATTCTGCGTCTTTCCAAAAGCGCAGAAGACATAATTCTAATCCAGGAACCATGGATTGCAGAAGGCGTGGTTCGTGGACTTAGGACACCCTCATACGTTCCGCTCTATACAAGAGACAAAGGTAAGATTAGAACTTGTATATTAGCGAAACGTAGCCTTAATGTATTTCTACTTCCCAACCTCAGTGACCCCGACTTAACCGTTGCCACACTAGAGACTGCCAAAGGCTCCTACTGGCTGGCATCGGCTTACCTTGGCCAGTTAGATATTACTCTTGTCTCCAACAGCATCACCCAAAGGCTAACAAACTGGATGGTATCGTCTGAACACTCCTTTTCAGACCATAGATACATCCAATTCAGTCTGAGTGATGCTCCCCCCGCCAACCAGCTTTCCGGAACTACCGGAAAACTGATTGGCCAAAATACAGAGTAATACTGTCAGAAACGCCATCCTCTGAACTATCAAGTCCCCCGCGTGACACCAATGAGCTTGACATGAAAGTCAGGGAATTTGCTCTGGCTCTCAATCAGGCTATGGCCGCTTCCTGCCCTCTTATTCAACTAAGAGGCAAGAAAAAGCCACATTGGTGGACATCGGCACTGGGACTGCTCAGAAACGCCTGCAGAAAACATTTCAACGCAGCAAAAAGCACAAAAAGTGACTGACTGGGACTCATACAAAGAATCCCTCAAATTATACAAAAAAGAACTGAGGAAGGCAAGGCGACAATCCTGGAGGTCATTCTGCGACAAAATTACAGAAACCTCTGAGGCTTCGCGGCTAAGAAAAATCCTCTCCACAAATCCTATGATGCCCAGCTGTTTGAAAAAAACCGATGGCTCTTGGACAAACTCAACCTGCTTCTGGACACCCACTTTCCAGGTAGCTCCCAACTCGCGGCCAGTAGCAGCCCAAACAGGCCTACAGCAACTGGGACCAAAATTCATGGTCTGATTACGAGAGACAAACTGCTCTGGGCGCTGCATAGCTTCAAACCATACAAGTCTGCTGGTCCGGACGGTATTATACCTGCCGAGCTACAGAGATCCTCAGATATTATTCTACCAGTGTTGGAAAATATTATGAGGAGCTGTGTAGAACTTATCCACATTCCACTGTTATGGAGAGAAGTCAATGTAGTATTCATTCCCAAAGCTGGAAAATGTTCTCATGTAGTCCCAAAGGACCTCAGACCTATAAGTCTATCATCATTCCTTCTGAAAACTTTAGAACGACTGATTGATATCCATATTCGAGCTAAAGTTGATCCAAGACTTCTGTCTGCGGCTCAACATGCCTACTGTAAAGGAAAGTCGGTGGAAACGGCTTTGCACTCTCTGACTAGCCACATCGAACGATCCCTACAATATAAGGAGTACACAATGGTTGCTTTCCTAGACATAGAGGGCGCTTTTAACAACGTCAACACATCCGCAATCACGACTGCGCTATCAACTCTGCAGGTAGACTGCTAAAAAGCAGGATAATCAACTCCAAACTGGGTGAGACTTCTGCTAAAAGATATGTCAGTAGGGGTACGCCGCAAAGCGGCCTTCAACCTCGCATAACCCACTGGCTATACATCTCGGTCATAAGACCGATACTTACTTACGGGGTGGTTGTCTGGTGGACGGCCTTGGAGAATGCAGTCAACCGCATTAAACTAAGCAGAGTCCAAAGAACAGCATGTCTATGCACAAGCGGAGCCTTGCGGTCTACCCCTTCTGCGGCATTAGATATTCTGCTTTACTTGACACCCCTCGACATTTTTAGCAGGCTGTGACTGCAGCTATTGGCCTTAAAGCGACTAAACAGTGGACAAATAATTCATTTGGCCACGCCAACATTCTTAATACATTAGGAATCCTCACAGAGAACACCGATTACACCATACCTGAACTTTGGTTTGACAAAAACTTCCATGTAAGCTTCCCCTCTAGATCATTCTGGGAGGAGGATGCTTTCATGGAGGACAAGTCAATCCATCTCTACACAGATGGATCTAAAACCGACAGCGGAGTTGATGGCGGTGTGTTCTCAGATAAGCTAAATCTAAACTTTTCTTCCGCCTTCCAAATCACTGTAGCGTGTTCCAGGCGGAAATTTTGGCGATTAAAGAAGCTCTGTACTGGCTGAAGAAAAACGTGATATCTGCAAAGGATATCCGCATATTTTCGGATAGTCAGGCCACCATCAAATCCCTGGACTCGGTCTCATTATATTCTAAAACCGCCCTTGAATGCCGATCATCTCTCATGGAGATGGCAGAGCAGTTCAACATTCACCTCTGTTGGGTGCCGGGCCACAGAGACATTCCAGGGAACTACAGAGCCGATGAACTCGCCAAAATTGGAACCACTCTACCTATCCTACCGGACAAAGGTAGTATAGGTATACCAATCGCTACGTGCAAACTAACACTAAAGCTAGATGCCAATAAAAGAACAGACCTTAGGTGGACTGCTGGACAAACATGTCTAGCGACCAAACAGATCTGGCCAAGGCTGGATCTGAGTCGATCTAAGTGTCTGATCCTTTTAGATAGGAAACATCTCAGCGCCATAATAGGTGTCATTACCGGACACTGCCTCATAGGCAAGCACGCAAGAAGGCTTGGCGCTTTTACTAACGATTTCTGTAGAAGCTGCATGGACGAGGAAGAGGAGGAGACAATCCCCCACCTACTCTGCACATGCCCAGCTCTCTCTCAGAGAAGGAAGCTTCACCTAGGAGCTTTCTTCTACAACGACCTAAACGATCTAGAAAAAATAGACGTTAACAGTCTCCTACGCTTTATTATAAGCTCAAACTGGTTCCAGTAGTAAGAAGATCACAGATCCACGTGGTTGGTATTTCCAACAGCCACTCTTACCTAACCTAACCTAACCTAAAGAACTCCTCGCAATCATGTTCTTCAGAGCTAATTGGTTTGATAGGTGCGTCATGACTTTCCGTTTCCCAAAATTTCGCAACCAGTTTGTCCAAGGATGTAGAAGATTTAGTTGCGATAGTGCAAACAGCATGTTGACTTGTCGATCGAATCCCTCCTGCAACTATCCACCCCAGTGTTGTATTCCGAAGCGTAGGTAAATGATCTCCTACTTTCATTTCTCCTGACAAAATAAGATCAAAAAATATTTCTGCTCCCAACAATATGTCAATTCTTCGATTTGACGAAAATTCTGGATCGGCCAATCGAATGTGAAATCTGGAACGTCCCAGTTCGTCGTGTCGAATTCACAGCTCGGTTGATAGTCTGTAATGCGAGGTATAATATTTGCGTGTATACTTGCCTTATAAGATGAATTCCTTGATTCAAACGTGCACCATGTAGCAAATTGCGCCTGTATGCAATGCCCTCCTATTCCACTTATAGGGGTATCCGAGTGATACTTTGAAAGTCCTAACGTCTGCACTAGCGATGTGGTTATAAAATGCATCTGGGATCCAGAATCTAGCAACACACGACAAGGCACCCGTGTTCCGCACGAAGAAATCACGATAGATTTGTCGCGGTTTTGACTTCGAACCCACCGATGCATTAACCGATCGACTTTCGACCCATCGGCCTAACTGCTGTGGTGGGCTATCTCTTGGTTGACTACTATCAATTGGTTTAATTACCTTTTTATGCTGAACTGAGGGTTTGGATTCCCTTTTCCGATGCAATAAAAAGTTGTGTTTCCCATTGCATTCTCGTCAGCCCTGAGACTGATACGAATTTGAAAAATGACCGGATTTTAAACAATTCCGACACACACGAAGACGTTGCACAGCCTTCTCACGATCGCCACCTGAAAGAGATAAAAATGTTTGACATTTATATATTTTATGACTACCTGAGTTGCACATAGGACAATCGTCCTTATTTGTTGCCACAACTGTGACTGGCTTCCTTTTCTCGTCTTTGATGGTCTCTAGGATGAGAAATCTTGTTTCCAGAATTTTGAGGAATTGTTCCAATGTTGGGCTGTTCCTTGTGTCATCCAAAGACTGCTCGAAAATAGTCCGATTTTCACGATCCAGTTTTTGCAGCATGATACGAGTATGTACGATGATGGGATCCCAGTTCTCGGTTTCAAAACCCAAATTCTGAATAGCTTGCATGGTTTCTTTGGGTGTATCATGGAGCTTTTTAATAGCTAATGCCGTCCCTGCGGCAGTAGGCAATCCCAAGAGTCGGGTCAATTGTGCAGATAACAAAAGCCTTTTATTGTCATACCGATCAACCAATGATTTCCATGCGATTTCATAGTTGTCATCTGTGGGCTGAAGATATTGAATTATATTGTGCGCTTCGCCTGCTACGTTGGCTCTCAGAAAGTACAATTTCTGAGCGTTAGAAATTGGTTGGTCGTGGATTAACTGTTTAAAAAGGTCATGAAATTGACGCCAGTTAAGGTAACAGCCATCGAATTTTGGAAGCTCTATCTTCGGAAGTTTGACTGCTGCACTATTTGATATGGTTTTGTTAGGCATATTGGGCATTTCATCTTTGGGCAACCCAGCTGCTCCTGAAGGTCGAAATACATCTCAATATCGCTCTCGGTTGCTTCATCATCAAGCCTTTTAAATGAAATTGACATTTGGTTTGATATTTCTTGAAGGCTCTTCACTTTAATGCTAAACAACTTTGGATTCGATTTGTTCAGGCTCGGTTTGCATTTCTCCAGTGATGTCTGGAAGATTTTACCGAGGGTTTTAAATCTATTTTGTGCTGGAGGTGCAATTTTATAATTTTGTGAACTTGATGGATCTATTTCCCTGGCCGGTGGTGCTGAGGATGGTGCTGCTGATGGCTTTCCCTGCTCCTGACCTGCTGCCTCTTGTGTGAGATTCTTCGTAAGGCGCAATGAAATGTCCGTCTTCATTGACTCATAAACTACTCGTATCTTTATCTGGTCATAGTATCCCTTGACGAAGTAATCGTGCGCTGTAGATTCGGCGTAATAATCTCGAATTTCACTGTCATTGGAATCGAAATGATCCCACAAGTCTTCCAGCTTCTTTATCCGATGTTGTAATTTTTCTTCTGTCTTGCGCTCTTCCCCGTCCTTACCGTAGTTGCGGGCAAGAGTGCAAATTTCCCTTCCAACCTGTTTTTGCAGATTGGTTAGTTGTTCCAGTGATTGCACCATGTTAAATTTTTTTTTTTATTATTATTATTTTAACTTCACTTTCACTAACACGAGTGTTTTTCTATTTTTCACAATTTACAGGCCACTAAAATACTTTTAGTCGAGTCCTGTCACGGTCGCCAAAATTGAACAAACAAACAAAATTGATGTTGACTCGCTGATGTCTCACAAACAAGTGACTTTATTTTTGCGAGAAGTTAGCGTGTGACCAAAATTATAAAAAATATTAATTTGAGATGTGGGACCAGGTAAAATGTACAAACCACACGGGCTTGTATTACAAATTGTCAGTACAGAGAAAATTTGGTTCCCACAGTTTTGATGTTGCCTATCACACGGTAGCTCTCGTTACAACAAACTTAATCTAGATATTTACATTGTATACATAAAATATGATCCAAGTTTGAACAGTCTTTGCGAATTTGGAAACCTAAAGCTTCATTCAAGGTGCTATACATGATTAGGAAGATCAAAATAATGTACAAACGTAGCTGATACTTTGCCGCTCAGCATTATCTTGTCAATCAGAAGAAAAAATCATAGCAGGAATCCTGAAGTCTGGAACAAATCATAGGTTTTCACCCAATAGCGTAGTGAGTAAGTGACCAGCACAGTACCGAAATTGGCGCCGTACCCTCAAATATACCAAAATTCTAATTATACTTTAATTGCTTCATTGAATGCAAAAAAGTCTAACTATTTCAAAATGCTACTAAAAGAAAATGTTATTAGTGAACAAGCTCGGCGCCAAATTCCAAAAAATCGTAAATTGACTTTTAATTCGGTCTTTCGAGGACTATTTGAGGTGGAAGTCGGGAGCTCACACACATTTGTAAAGAAAATGAGAGTTTTATTGCTTGTAGTCTATAGACGGCAAAAGCAGCGCTTATTTGGATACGGATTTGCTGTCGGAGGCAGACTGAGACCAGAAGTCCTGAGCTTCCGGCATGTGAGCGAGCGCCTCGTAGCAATCCGCATCAAGGCTAAATTTACCAACCTACGAGCAATGCCCTGGCTATGACATTTAAATTGTCCTCGGTGATTTTAATGGAAAGCTAGAAAGAGAGGGTGTCTTTGGTGGAACGATCGGAAAATATAGCCTGCACGACACCACTTCCGATAACGGATTCAGGCTAATCGACTTTGCGGCGGGGTGAAACATTGTTGTAGCTGGCACGCAGTTTCCACATCTCGATATACACAAGGGGACTTGGAGAACTCCCGATTAATCAACAGTCAACCAGATTGATCACATTGCGATCGACGCAAGATACTTCCCCAGTATTATGGATGTCCATACGTTCCGAGGAGCCAACATCGACTCGGGCCATTACCTTGTTGTAGCCAAAGACAAACTAATGCTGTGAAGAAATTCGACGTCAGACGACTCCAATCGCAAAAGATCGCCAAGACATTTTCCGATCGAGTGTCTCTTAATCTCTTAAGAGGTCCAATACCACCAGCATCAAGCACCGAAGGCCATTGGAAACACTGCCAAAACGCCATCAGAGGTGCCGCTTCTGATGTGCTAGGTTTCACTAGTCCACCACAACAAAACCGCTGGTTCGATGATGAATACCGACAAGCACATGCAGCTAAGCAAGATGCATATAAAGCGGTGCTGCATAGAAAAACCAGAGCTGCTCATGAGCTCTATGAGCGGAAGAGGAGAGACGAACACCGGCTTTTCAGGAGGAAGAAGAAAGAGCATGAGAAGGGCGCGGTCGAGGAAATGAAGTTCGGAAGTTTTACCAAAAGGTAAAAATTACGTGCCACGGAAACGATCCCCGAACCGAAGCCTATAGAGTTGAACAAGGGAACATAGTGGTAGAATCATAGTCGATGCTGAGGGTTTGGAAAGACCATTTCTGCAGACTGTATAACGGCGATGAAGAACCAAATACCGCTGTCAGGCAGAATCAACCTTTCAATCTGGACGATGATGACCAACAATTCCGTCCACCCGACCTGGACGAAGTGAAGATAGCTATATCTCAGCTTAAATCCAACAAAGCTGCTGGAGCGGACGGCCTGACTGCCGAGCTGTTCAAAGCGGCAGACAATGACTTGGTAAGGAGCATACACCAATTCATCTATAAAATATGGTCGGACGAAAGTATGCCCGATGAATGGAACCTCAGCATTGTTTGTCCGATTCTCAAGAAGTAGACCCTCTGAACTGCATCAGTCTCCTTCACATCGCATACAAGATCTTATCTGCTGTGTTGTGTGAACGCCTGAGGCCGTTCGTCAACAACCTGATAGGTCCATATCAGTGTGGCTTCAGGCCAGGAAAGTCCACCATCGACCAAATATTCACACAACGACAGATCTTGGAGAAGACCTATGAACTTCAGATCGGTACACACCACCTATTCATTGACCTTAAGGCCGCGTATGACAGAATCTATAGAGACGAGCTATACAGAGCAATGTCTAGTTTCGGCATCCCTGCCAAACTCTTCCGTCTGTGCAGGATGACGACGACACGCTCCTCCATCAAGGTCGGTAAAGATCTCACCGAGACTTTTGATGTCCAGAAAGGATTTAGACAAGGCGATGCGCTATCATGCGATTTTTTCAACATCGTACTTGAAAGAATAGTGCAAAACTCACGAGCAAACACAAGAGGCACTATCTTTCAAAAGTCCGTCCAACTACTCGCATACGCCAACGATATTGACATAATCGGGAGAAAGCAGCGTGATGTCAGTGGCGCTCCCGCGAGTATTGGGACAGTTTTAGCGGTCAACGAGGGCAAGACCAAGTATATGCTGTCAAGCAAATAGGACAACCAACACCGACGTCCCGGGCAAGACGTCACCCTCGACAGGTATAACTTTGAGGTAGTTAAGGACTTTGTCTACTATAAATACAGACAACGACACCAGCGCTGAGATCAAACGAAGAATAACTCTTGCCAACCGCTGTTTCTTTGGGCTAAGAAGGCAATTGAGTAGCAAAGTCCTCTCTCGGACAACAAAAGTCACCCTTTATAAGACCTTAATAGTCCCGGTCCTGCTCTATGGCGCAGAGGCATGGACAATATCAAAAAATGGATGAAGGTATTCTTGGTTGCTTCGAGAGAAAAATTCGTCGAGCGATCCTCTGGTGATCTTCGATCCCGTCTGCATTGATGGTGAATGGAGGAGGAGATACAACAATGAACTCTACGGACTAGCGAAATCGACCTAACCAAAACAGTGAAGATCCAAAGACTGAGATGGCTGGATCATGTACAGCGTATGGACACCAATGTTCCGGTCCGAAAATTCTTAGAATCTGCTCGCGAGGGACAGCGCAGTAGAGGAAGGCCACGCAAGTGGAAGGGGACCTCAGCCAACTTAGCGTGCAAAACTGAAGGCACCTAGCTAGGGATTGAGCCCGCTTGTTGATTGAGGCTCAGGTCCATCCCGGACTATAGCGCCACTTAAAGTAAGTATGCTTGTAGACACTGGAAAACAGCCTGGAAAGTTGAATATCTACGAGTAGTTACGACCTATCTCTGGAGTGTATATTAATTGTTTTTGTGAAATTAAAATTGGCCGAACAAAATGTCGAGAAATGTGCTCAACGAGAGTTTAAGCGAAAAATACAATTTTATTAAAAAGACGAAGAGCGATAAGTAGTGATGTTCGTTGTGATGTATGTAAGACAGAATTAATTAATATTTGTCATGGTGGCAAATCTCAGATACTGAATCACACTTAAAATCGGCAACGCACCAAAAAGCACAGATTGCCCCTTCATCCAGTCAATCAATGACGAAATACTTCAAAACCGCAACGCTGAGCAAATCTGATTGGGAAATAGCAGCTTGCGATGGCCTGTGGGCATACCACGTAATTCTTTCAAACCATAGTTTTCGTTCTGCTGACTGTGCGTCCAGAATTATTCGCAGTTGTTTTGGTTTGATGAGGTTCACTTGCAAAAGTTCACGCACAAAACTACAAAAAAATTTAGCAAATTGCCATTTTGTCACATTGATCACAGACGCATCTAATCATGGAAACATAAAAATGTTTCCTGTTCTGGTTCGCTACTTTTCGGAAAAAGAAGGCGTCAAAATAAAAATCGCCGTTCTGACGTCTGAAAGCGGTGAAACATCTGACGTGATCGTCGCCTTGTGGAATGGTGCAATGGAGGGGTTCGACACTAAACGGAAAATTGCTCCTTTCTGTGGAGATAACGCCCCATGCAATGGATGTTTTCATAGATTCACTTGAATCTCGACATAAAAATAATTTTTTGTCCACAGCCGTGCAGAAAGCAATTGAAATAGCTGCAGCTGATGATGACACCACAACAAAAGAACAAGTGCTCATAATAGCTCGACCATTTTACGGTTCTTATTAACATTTTTAATATTACGAGTACGAGTAAGAGTATTTTGAGTGTTAGCTGTTTCTGATGTTTTTTTTTTTTTTTTTTTTGTCAATTTACCTATTAGCGGAGTGCGTCGAATACATCCAGAAGTGGATTGTTCAGTTTAACCACCTTTCGATCTGCGTTTGGTTTGCATTCGACCAACCGCCAGAATGGAAATATGTTGAAGCCCCCGCAAAATTTATTGCACCGAAGAATCGATTTGACATCGAAACGTGCGACACTGCATTATTCGACCAATTTACTTTTTTGTCCAAATGTGTCACTGGCGAAAACATTCAACAGTGGAAAGAAAATAGCGTTGCTACCGCAACGAATGCTTTCAACACTTCGCAAATAAGAACATTCCTTACAATCATTTATTAAAAATCGCGGCGTATATTTTCTGCCACCGTCGAGAGAGTGTCTGAGAGACACTGTTGAGAGACCTTCTGGAGGTCAGGTACAACATAGAAATGTCGTGCCTTGAGTTCTACGAATTCTTAAAAGACCAGCCAAAAGTGATCAAAGAAATCGGGTCTGATGGAAAGTACGCATTTAAAAATCGCATCAATACAAATTAAATACCCTAGACACTGATATTGAAATATGTAATATGTTACATGTTATGAGCCTTGCGGTCTACCCCCTCTGCGGCATTAGATATTCTGCTTCACTTGACATCCCTCGACATTTTTAGCAGGCAAGTAGCTGTGACTGCAGCTATTCGCCTTAAAGCGACTAAACAGTGGACAAATAATTCATTTGGCCACGCCAACATTCTTAATATATTAGGAATCCTCACAGAGAACATCGATTACACCATACCTGAACTTTGGTTTGACAAAAACTTCCATGTAAGCTTCCCCTCTAGATCATTCTGGGAGGAGGATGCTTTCATGGAGGACAAGTCAATCCATCTCTACACAGATGGATCTAAAACCGATAGCGGAGTTGGTGGCGGTGTTTTCTCAGATAAGCTAAATCTAAACCTCTCTTTTACGCCTTCCAAATCACTGTAGCGTGTTCCAGGCGGATATTTTAGCGATTAAAGAATCTCTGTACTGGCTGAAGGAAAACGTGATATCTGCAAAGGATATCCGCATATTTTCGGATAGTCAGGCCGCCATCAAGTTCCTGGACTCGGTCTCATTATATTCTAAAACCGCCCTCGAATGCCGATCATCTCTCATGGAGATGGCTGAGCAGTTCAACATTCACCTTCATTGGGTGCCGGGTCACAGAGACAATCCAGGGAACTGCAGAGCCGATGAACTCGCCAAAATTGGAACCACTCTACCTATCCTACCGAAAAAGGTAGTATAGGTATACCAATCGCTACGTGCAAACTAACACTAAAGCTGGATGCCAATAAAAGAACAGACCTTAGGTGTACTGCTGGACAAACATGTCTAGCGACCAAACAGATCTGGAGCGCAAGAAGGCTTGGCGCTATTACTAATGACTTCTGTAGAAGCTGCATGGACGAGGAAGAGGAGGAGACAATCCTCCACCTACTCTGCACATGCCCAGCTCTCTCCCAGAGAAGATAGCTTCATCTAGGAGCTTTCTTCTACAACGACCTAAACGATCTAGAAAAATTAGACATTAACAGTCTCCTACGCTTTATTATAAGCTCAAATTGGTTCCAGTAGTAAGATAATGATAGATCCACGTGGCATCACAATGGGCCAATAGGCCTAAGTGGGTTGGTATTTCCAACAGCCACTCTTACCTAACCTAACCTACATGAATAATAACTAAAAAATTGTAATTTTTGTGTACTGAAATTTGCTCCGCGATAAGTGGTCACCTTAGTAGTGAGTCTCTTGGTAAATTTTAAGAATCGTAGCACGTCGCTGTTTTTGTTGTTCTTGTGTTAAGCGTCACGTAGGACCCTGAGCAAGCTCAATCGGCGCTGTGCAGTTTTTGAAATCCCCTCTTTATACGAGTACACGGTGCTTATACGCGATTCATCAAGAATTCGATTTCCACACAAATCCATATTTCTGTTGTTCTTGCCGTCGTTGTGTGATCCCGTGCGTTTAGATTAGATTAGATTAAGCAAGGAGATGGGGCTTTATACTTATCACTGGGGACAGGTTAGACCTATTGTGATTTCCTCAAGTTAGAGCTCGCCATTGATGTCTGCAATTTTAATAAAATCTTCTCTATCTTTGATTGATTTGGCAGTGATATCTTCTGCCTCAAGGTATGGCTTACCTAGAAGACGTAGACGTGTTCTGCTTAAGCGGTTACAGTGGCAAAGGATATGCTCTGCTGTTTCTTCGTCTGGTTACTCCGTGTATCTGACCCTCGAAAGCGGTAAGAATTGTTTTGTTCTTTTGAGGGAAGGGGTTTGTAAAAAGTGTTTGCCTTGCCTGTTACCTTTAGTTAGCATATAGCTTTTTATGGAGCTAATGGGTAACCAGCAAAATGATCGTGGCAACATGAATGTTAATGCCGAACCTTTTCTTAACAATTAGTCTGCTCTTTCATTTCATCGTAACCACCGTAGAATGGCACCCAGATTAAAAGGACTCTATTGGTGGTGACTAATGTTTTGAGAAATACAATGAAGTCTAAGACAATCTTTGAGGTTTTATCTTAAAAGCGTTGATAGGAAGTTGGGCCGCTTTGCGGCTTTGCGGATAAGACAAATGTTCTTGTTGATGGTAGATCTGTTTAAGTTCTCTCTAATGAAGAGCTCTATTGCATGTATCTGAGTTTGAAATACAGAGATGCTACTGTGATATTGGTCATTTCTCCGTATATGATTACTTCAACTCCTTCGACTGTTTTGGATCCATCAGTGTACCACACGAGCGAATATCTGTTACCAGTTCTGTCGATCAGATTATGTATTGTATGTTTATTGTTGAAGTTGTGCTTTTCCACACAGTTGTCTGCAAGGGTAATTCTTAAGTCAGCTTTTACCCGGCGCATGTTTTGAAAGATTCAAATGAGTGCAAAAGAGAGGGATAATGAAACAAAAAATACCCAATTAACCAAATTTCCACTGCATGTAGGTAGGATTTTCATTGCATCTTTTTGGAATTTCTTTTTCTCCTTCTTCTTTCTTTTTCGCATTTGCTTCATTATTTCTTTGGCTGTTGTTACGACCACAACATTTCAGTATGACGGATGAATTTAAATGGACCAAAGAAATAACAAACGGGCTCATTTTCAATTATGAAACACTGAGCGCAAATGAAAGAGAGATGAAATGAATGAAAGAGAGAAAAATGTTCGCATTACAGAAGGACAGAAAATAACCAAAACATGCGCACCACACTCATGCGCCGTGTAAAAGCGGACTGTTAATTCATTTCTCCAAGTTCAAGTAAAAGCTCCGGAATTAACTACACTGAGTTACAAAAGAAGTGGCGCAGTTACACTGTTTGATGTGTTGTTATCCTTTTGGTAATATGCCGCTATCTTTTAGCAGAACTTTATTTTGGCGGTATACCACCTTGACCAAAATTCCCGGAATTCAGAAAATTAAAAATACAAGTTTATTCATCTCGTAAATCTATATTGTCCCCTTCAAAGTAATCCCCATCGACTGCAACACACTTATGCCAGCGCTTGATCCACTCCTCGAAACATTTTTTATATTCGGTTTTCGGTATGTCCATCAGTGCTTCCTGCAATGTTTCCATTACTTCCTCTCGGCTGCTGAAACGCGTTCCCCGTAGTGGTTTATTAACTCGATTGAACAGAAAGAAGTCACAAGGAGCCAAATCAGGTGAATTCGGTGGCTGGTAGATGGTATTTGTTGCATTTTTCGTCAAAAAATTACGAATAATGATGGCACCGTGCGACGATGCGTTATCATGGTGCAAAATCCACGAGTTTTCTGCCCACAATTCTGGTCTCTTTCGGGGAATTGCTTCACGCAAACGTCTCATAACGCCTGAAAACGACGTGGTATTTTTGGTCTTGTCTGATGTCTGGATTGCGTGTCGTACTCATAAAACCACGTCTCGTCTCCAGTAATGATCCTTTTGATGAATTTGGGATCGGATTCAGCCTCGTAAATCATCTCTTTTGCGACGTGGCCGTGGTGTAGTGGTACTAGCAATCGCTTCTCACTCGGAGGGGTCTAGGTTCGAATCCTCCCCATGAACAAGTGTTTCAAGTTTTTCAGTTGTGTAATTAGAACTCAGACAGAAAAATTCTGCGTGTGAAGGCATAACACTGACACGTAGATTTGGCTGTTGTAGAGTTTCAAGCACAAATAATTACTGCGAATTATAACCTTCCACTCTGAGTGAAGAAAAAACTCTCCGTTTTTTACGCAAAATTTAATACAAGTGACGATGAAGAGGTGGGAGATTCAAGAGAACCTTTAATGCTGAGATGGATGCCGTTCTCATTGCACCCGTAACACATATACAGGCAAGTCTGTGAAGTTTGTTCAAGTCCAGCCCGTGTAGACTTTAGTTTAGTTTTGCGCCACAATATTGGAGATGCATAAGTGACTATAAATCTAGGAGTTGATGTCTACTGTACATCCACAGCGTCATTTTTGGGTTAAGGCCCCAGTTTTTATATAGTAGACTTTTCCTCCCTGTGGGGAAGGAAATTTGGAATTTTCTCCAGCGAATAAAAGCCTCGTGTTCAATTAGTTCAGGTTTATTTCACTTAAAAATTCCTACAATATTTATGTGTGAGTAAATTTTAATAAATTTGTAATTTCTTATTTTGTATTCACTCCTTTCTTCCTTAAGTCGCCAAAGCCTCCAAAGCCTCGTGTCCAAATGCAAATCAAATCCAAGCGCGCAATTAGATCTTGACACTTGGTGTTTGACGTTTCTTAGGATCTGTTCAGATTGATTATTAACTGCTGGCAAGAGGCGTTGCCAGATCTGTCGCCACACTCCCCAATAGTGAAATCCTGGCCTTTTCTATGGTCTTTTCTTTGTTTTTGTTTTTATAATTAGCGCGCGATCAAGGGATTATTATAACCTTAAAAACTTAGGGTGGAAGAAAAAAGAGGTACCGATGTTCATTGGTCTTAAATGTTTGCAAGTTATAACGACTAGTAAATAGAGAGTTTGGCACGGCATTCCATAAGCAATTTGTACGGCTTAGGAACGAATCACAATATTTTATCATTGACACACATACCGAGAATGGAAAGTTTTTCGGTTTCAACAATGCAACTGCCATTCACGGATAATGGCTGAGTGATCAGATTTCGCTTTAACTACAGCAGACACTACGACAATTTGTTTTGCTGTTGATATCGGGATTTAATGAGCTTAACAAACGATGGGGAATGGCTTCTTCTATAGACATAGAGCAGGAATGTGAGTCCGGGTACTGTCGTCAGCAAAGAAATATGGTAGATTAGAAGTAGCATGGAAAAGATCATTTATAAAAATTAAAAAGCGTTTATTTTGTGAAT
Organism: Volucella bombylans; assembly: GCA_949129095.1. Taxonomy (NCBI): domain Eukaryota; kingdom Metazoa; phylum Arthropoda; class Insecta; order Diptera; family Syrphidae; genus Volucella; species Volucella bombylans. The sequence continues at coordinate 181,499,264 of OX422143.1, read as the reverse complement.
ATCAAAATTTGAAACCATCCAAGACAAGTTGAATTTAACGTTACGAAAAGTAATTTCTAATCCATTGAAGAAGGAGCCTGATGTCAAACTCTGTAAAATGTCTTAGATACGAGTATGTGTGTTCCAAGCGAGTTTTTGATCCAGGGTAACCCCTAGGAATTTCACTTCACTTGAAATTTTTATGGTTTCACCAAAAAATGGTGGAACTTTAAGTTTGTCCAATTTACTTCTCTAGGTGAAGGAAACTATGGTGCTCTTCTTAGGGTTGGCGTTTAGGCCAATCTTCTTGTACCAGTTAGCAACAAGGTTAAGTCCCCTTTGGGGGTGTCGGGAGATAGTTTCTTCGATAAGGGTCGCAATGTCATCAGACTATCCTTGGGCATAGAAGCCGACGTTGGTGAGTTTAAGCATACTTATTTCATTACGATTCATTCTTGGCAAAACATAGTAGACGGAGAAATTCGACGCCGAATTTAAAAATTCCGGATCTTCTGCCAGGTCAATGTCATTACGCTGTTGACTTTACATCATGTAAAGCGTATGTGGCATGAAATCTATCTACAGCACGATCAATAGCGAGCTTAGTTGGCCGAATTGAAGACCGATCTTCAAAATATGTTTGAAAAATACGTAAGCGTTTTTCTGGTGTTAGTCTACTCCGGATAATTTGTCAAACAGCGCTGAACTTAAATGTTAAAGAACTGTCGACAGCACGGTTGTCAATCAGTAAAAAAACAAAAATACAGCCTTCGAGGAAGAAGGCCGGCAGAATTACTCCACAGCACTGTTTGTTGTTTGCAGTGAGCATTCAATCATTCAATCTCAAATTCAGCATTTTCGAATCCTTTAAATATATAATTAAGAAAATCCCTTGGAGCTCTACCGAAAAAAACTCTTCTCAAATCGCCTCCTTCCTCTGCCAGTTAATCATGTATGCATACACATATCTGCGCATAAATCATCACCTCTGAACGCACACCATTTCAAAGGGTTTATTTTGCTCAGTTAAATACTCGTACAAAATTAATTTGCTCTTTCAAACGACATACGAGTACCCTATGATGCACTGACTGAAGAAGACTGAAGAAAACGCTCAACTACTCGTATTCACTAGTAGTGTGGCTGCTGCCAAATTGCTCTATGTCTCCTGATGGAATCATATTTCATAGTTGAAATCCGCAATGAATTAGAAATCTGTTAAGTCACGTGTTTCGGTAGACAGATTAAAAGAGATCAACGCACAAAAAAGGAGAACCAACAGTAGTGGTCTGCTCATCCCTTTCCCAGGTCGGTCTTTGGTCTTTAGTCTTTGGTAGTCGACGTAGTTCGTAGTTCCATTCTGTTATTCTGCTCCTTCTCCCGTTTCTATTCAATTCGAACTTCCTAATGATTGGGTGTAACTTTATAAGGTGCACGCGCCCATAGATTACCTTTTAAATGAGGTCCTTCTGATGTGGGAAAAAAAATCCAGTAAATTGAATTGTTCGATACAGATGGAATGAGGGGGTCGCTGCCAAGGATTGGAAGCTCTGTTTTGAGGAGATAACGTCGGGAGTTCGGATGGTTCGCTAATTTTTGTATCTTGGTGAAATATCCTCAGTCGAGTAGCACACACACACACATATATACGAGTGTATCTCGTTCCACTCTGGTGTGGTTACCGCAGCCAGAACGAACATTAATCTTCAGATTGAATCGGATAGGCAGCAGCATACAACCGTTCCTCGTACGATGGCTGGCTAAATGATTGTTTAGAAGTTGAAATCGGGATTCCTTAAATTCCCCTTGTCAGCCACCAGCCAACAGCCACCAGCCAACAGTGATGATTGGGCAGATTTGGAGATACCATCGAATACGAATTCCAGTAACTGCGAGTGTGCCACATGCCGAGCATTGTTGATGTGTCAGTGTGTCTGTATGCCTGTATGTCGATCTAATGGAGATATTTTGTTTGATATTTAGCATTTACTTAAGATAATCCTTTTTCAATTGTTTCCTGGCCTTCATTTGTACGTTTAACTATAGGGAAAAGGACAATCGACGAAGAGTGGTTGTAAAGCGTTTTACGGGGTAGCAGAACAATAAACAGCAACCGGTTAATAGTTCAATTTTGAGAGGATAATTAGGATAATCGAATATAGGCGAACATGGGCTTTAAAAGTTAGTGGATCCGATGAGCACACTCTTCACTGGGTTAATGAATAATAAGGTTAAGGAGGGGTTTTGCTCAATTGGATATCCCAGGATAAATGTTGTAAATGGGGCGATTACTTGTCATCGTGTATGGAGTTTCGAGTTTTTGGTGTCCTATGTGTTGTACGCAGAGTGACTTTCCAAGATTATGGGACCAAGGGTATATAAGTTTTCGACAAATATCGTAATACGAGTACCTATGGGATGATGCTCTTAACCTCATGTGGATATTCAAATGTAATACGACAACATATCCTGGTGTGATCTGTCCTAATTTATCCGGACAGATGTTTTTTTTTGTTTTTTTTTTTTGGTTGCGCCAATGGATGTGGTAATCTTCATAGATGCGGTAGCCCGTGCCACCAACATGCACGATGGAGTGCGCCTACGTACTAATCCACACCCTTACGACCTTCAACCACTCTCCCCGCGGGACTGCCGTTAGGTATTACTTCGCGGGGCTGGTTAGCAATTATGCTCATTTCTACGAGGCCGCCTCTTGAGCTCTTCTTAGGGCTTCTGATCTTCGCAGCGCGTACTGTACGCGCACTATAAATGAGCAGATCTCCATACACTTGTCCTCTGACTGCGTCATGTGACTAATGAGATTTTCTGGACTTGGCAGATTTACCCTTTCTTCTGCAAAGCGTCTGCAGTAGAACACTGCATGCAACGCATCGTCTTCCTCATTTTGGCATTCTGGGCACTGCGGCGAACTATCGTGTCCAAATCTGTGGAGGTATTTCCGGTAACCGCCGTGCCCAGACAGGAACTGTGTGATATGGTAGTTACAGTTCCCCCATGATCTCTTTGTCCATGTTTCTATGATGGGAATAAGCTTGTACGTCCACCTGCCTTTTGTGGAACGGTCCCACCTGGTTTGCCACAGTATTGCGGATGCTGCCTTTTCTTCTTCCTTGACCCTCTTTGCCTCTTGCCGGTTCGATGATCGCCTAAGATACACCCTCTTCATCTCATCCGCGAGGATGTCTATTAGGATCATTCCAGCTAAAACAGAATAAACTGATCACTCTGATTGCACAGAGCCTGTGAGCTGATACTAACTCTCTCCTACACTCATTTGTCACCAGCGCACCCGCCCATATAGGAGCAGCGTATATAAGTACCTAGCTGACCACTCTGGTCAGCAAGATCCTTCGGGCGTATCCAGGTCCGCCGATGTTCGGTAGCATTCGGGCGAGTGCCGCCTGCATCAGTGATGCTTTCTTAGTAGCGTACTCGACGTGGGTTTTAAAGCGCAGCCGATTGTCGATCATGACTCCAAGGTACCTTAAGGATTCTTTGGATCTAATTGTCTGGTTTCCGACGCGGAAGTTCGCGTATTCCGCCGACTTGTGACTGGTTATTAGTACATCTTCAGTCTTGTGTGCAGCTACTTCCAGACCCGTAGACTCCAGCCATTCCTTTATCTTTGAAACTGCCTCGTCTGTGGCAGACTCCACCTCGTGGATGTGCTTGGCTACTGTAACCACTGCTATGTCGTCAGCGAAGCCAATAACCTTGACTCCCTCAGGCAGGGTTAGTCGCAGAACTCCGTCGTACATAATATTCCATAGGAGAGGTCCAAGGACCGACCCTTGTGGGACTCCCGCGGAAACACTGTAGTGCTTAGCACCATCGTCCGTATGGTACTTTAACCTCCTGTTACTGAAGTAGTCCGTGACTATCCTCAAGAGGTAGTATGGTGTATCCATCCTGGCCAACGATCTCCTAATAAACGACCAGTTCGCCGAGTTGAACGCGTTTTTGACGTCGAGTGTTACTACTGCGCAGTATCTTTTTGTCCCCCATTTCCATCATTTCCCTTGTATTGCTTCAGTTGCTGTATCTACTACCGCCTTTATTGCATCGATGGTAGAACGAGATTCTCCGCCGCCGCCAGCAGTCTGTTGTATATAATACGCTCTAGGATCTTACCTAGAGTATCAAGCAGACATATTGGGCGATACGATGATGGTTCTCCGGGTGGCTTATTGCCCTTTCGAAGCAGCACTAGGTGTTGTAGCTTCCATGGCGTAGGGAATATCCCCTCCTCTAGACACCTTTGCATCGTCGCTAACAAGATGTCCGGTCTCGTCTTGATAGCCATCTTTAATGCCTTATTCGGTATGCCATCTGGTCCAGGTGCTTTGGTGTCTCCAATTTTTTTGCAAGCAGCAAAAAGTTCTTCCGACGTGATGGCAAGGATATCTTCCATATTGGTCTCCCTTGTGATGGTGACCATAGTAGTTGGTCTATGCGAGAATAGGTGCTCTACTATAGTCCTTAGCATTGCAGGGCAGGTTAGTTGTGGGGACCTGTTGCCTTTGAGCTTCTTCTTCCGGACAGATGTAGACAAATATGTATGTAGATAGGTGTTCGATTGTGTGGTATGTTGGCACTTCAGGGTATTGCAAACCAAAGTCAGGGCATTGTTCTTACAATCTTTCTTAGCACTTTCACTGACTCGAGGATAGAGACTCTCACTCTCAAACTTACTTTCCATGAATTCAGATCATCGCCGGTTCACGACCAACACATATCACTGGAATTGGAAGTGAGTTGAATTATACAACAAGCCGTAGTTTGTCACACTCAAGTGGGTATGACTACACTTATGATGCTTTTAGTTGCTTGAAAAAAATGTCTTTCGGTCACGACTGGTGGTATTGAACCCCAAACCGGAAGATTGGTAAGCCAATACATTAACACTTGAGCCACCGGCCACCCACATCGTATACATGTGAAGAGTATCATTACTATTGCACCCTTGGCGAACAGTACAAACTGCATTTATATTGTATCAAAGTCGATCTAGAGCTTCAGACCCAATTGTCTGACTTTGTTTTTGCTCTAGTGCGCAGAGAGGAATGCTAGGTTAAACTACACGGCATTCTCCATCTTAGATACAACATGGATACAAACATGGAGGAACTTGCAAAACTGGGCTTCAAGGTTTATTGGGCAGAGTTGATTGCGCAGTGAACAAGAAGGAGTACGCTTTCTGTATTTTCATCGACATTTTCGACAATGCAGGCTTTGTGGACTACGAATCACTAGTTTTGTGGATTAAAGTCATGTTAGTAACAGGAATCTCTATTTCGGATGCTGATAGAGATCGATACATAATAGCAGGTTTTAATAGTAATGGTTAGCAGGCAGGCTTCCTGTTTAAACTGCTATTGTGAATGTGTTGACTGTCATTGATGCTGTGCCCCCACCCAATTATCAAGGCTGCGCTCTTCAATGACGTAGATTAATAATAATAAACGCGGGTAGAGCAATACTGGTCTTTTAACGTAAAGGCGACCGAAGGGTGCTTCAGTTTGATATGTCTGACAAGGGGAGTCAGAACGCTCAGACTTCGATCCGGATGTTAGAGGTATACCCCCTAGTGGGAGCGTCACGGTGGCTGTTGTTTAAACCTAAAGTCGCAGGAAGGGTTTTTGAATTGGTTTTGACCCGATGTAGAGTTGCAATAAGTAGGTGGTTACCAAGACCCTAAGATAGGCAAGGGGATTTATGTCGACCTCCACTAATACCAAGGGTGGAGCTTGTACCATCAACATAGTTTCCGACTTTGGTGTTACTGAAAGATGGTGAGCGCTGGCCAGGCGTATCTTGGCTCCCATGTAAGTCTACACGATAGGCGTTCACGGAATAATACAAGAGACATCTGTCCTTGCTGCTGTCAATAGTTCCAACGTCTACAGTCAAGTAAATGAGGATGACTTAGCTGTCGGAACAACTCTAGTCATTATCGCTGAATGGTGCACTAGCAATGTACTTACATGGAGGTTGCATCACAACCTAAATTTTCAATGAATCTTCGTATCTGGGTATCATCCTGTATACATAGATAAATTCTTCGAACTTAACAGGTCAGATCAAAACTTCCAAGGCGCCCTGGGTTTTTTGGTAGTTTTGTCACGGTAGGCATGATCTTGTCACTAAGGGAAGTAATTTGGATCTAGCCGCCTATTATAGGATCAATTACATTCTATGCGACAATTGTCTGGTGGAACAAGGTTACAAGAAAATACACCATTGCTGCTTTTACTCGACTCAAAAGACTCGAAAGAACGGCTCGTCTGACCCATGCGGGAAAGCAGTTGACCTCTTGACATAGAAGTCGAGTCGAGTTGGCTCGTCTACACGATGTAGTCTTACAGGTGAAGATATACATTATCGTGATAACAATGGCTCACATGTGAAGAGCAGATTAGCAGATCTTAAGGCCCTGCACAGTCTTCTTATCATTTCCAACCCTAACACTCCTCTCGTAATGAATGCTCATCAGTTAACCCTCAAGCCCACTTTCGGACGTACTCTAAAACGTCGTTATTTTTTCCTAAGAACTTAGGAAAAACTTGCGTTTTACGCAGGTACCTGCCGTGAAGGCTCAAGCCTACGGAGCAGGAGATATCAAAACAATGCGTTGACAAGCGTCCTATGGTACCACCAGTACCAGATTCGAGGTCGAGTGTAAGGCACGAACTTCCCCTTTGGTGAAGGGTCGAGGCCTATCTGATACCTCCGCCATTCTGTGGTCATTGCACACGGTTGCAATGCAACACCACATCGAGCAAACCAGATGGTTCCGTAGCAATCCCATGGTTGAGCACAGGTCGTAGCACACTACAACATATGCTAAGCCATGAGATGTCCAAGCTCCATTTGGTCTACTCAACCTGCGATGTTGGGTACAACCCTACAGTCATCACGATACTCTACTCAGTCCGGAACCAAATTTCCGGGGACTCCTGACCTCTCGTAGTACGAGAATATAGTTTTCGGTCGAGCTTCGCAACCTTGTGGTCACTTCCAGTATGGCACCTTACAGCCCAGGACTTGCGATCTTTAAACAAAATTCAAAATTCTTAAGTTCCACCCGCTAACTGCCTACTGCGTCTTCTGTTAAACACTTCTTTTGCAAAACCACGGGTTCTTTCGTACCGTACGGTATCAGTGATAACTGCATTGACATCGTAGGCCTCACCATTAAAGATGATGCCCATAGCTTGCAAGTCCCTAATGTCTGAGTAATTGGGACACTCACATAGGACATAAAGCCAGTCCTCATAGGTGGCTCCACATGAGCAGCTCGCAAACGCGCTGAGCCCTCTCTTATGCAAAAATGCATTAAGAGAGCTATGCCCGGTTAACAAAAAGCCCAGGCTGAGGGTAAAGTTCCGTTCAGGAAATACTCTCATGGTTAGCACATCGTAAGTAAGTGACCCGCCATTTTCACTAGCATCCCATCTAGATTGCCATCTAGATAGAACACATGCATGTAGCAAGGTTTTACGCTACCTCAGGGATAGGCCATCCACTTCTGCCTGGAAAACCCAATCTCGGCAATTTAGAGGGAGGCCTTTTCTGATATTAAAAGCAATACCACGACGTATCGCTTCCAGATCTAGAAGTGGCACTCCCAACAACAGCATTGCCTCTGTGGAGACAGTGTGGCACACAGGTAAACACCCAAGCAAGGCGACTCTTTGACAAGTCAAGATCCGCTTTCGACCATCCAGAGTCATAACCCTGTCGTACCATAACGATGCTCCATATGTTGCACAAGCAACAAAAAGGCCATCATATGTGATACGGACAGAACGCTAAGCCCCCAGTCAGATCGCAATATGTGCCTTACCTGGCCCACAGCACTCAGCATGCGTTGTCTCATTCGAACCAGGTGAGGCATGAAGTTCATACGCTCGCCCAACGTTATGCCCAGATATGTGGCCTTAGTCAAACATCTAATGCTAACGCCGTTAAAGCGTATCACAGGAGGCCGATTTCTTGTATTCAATCTGCCCTTAAGCTGCATTGAAACCGTCAGCAACATCATGAGCTCTATCTCCTAATTCCTCCGTTTGGACCCTGGATTATCCTTGGAGGATAAGGAGCAGGTCATCTGCATAAGCGCAGCACCCACAGAGCTCATTTATTCGCCACAAGAGTGGATCCATTATCTGGTTCCAAATATAAGAACCGCGGATGGACCCCTGGGGGCAACCTCTCTCAACACTCATTGAGACGTTGTCGTGTGTATTGAACACACTCGCTTTTCTGTCGGAAAAATAGCTTCCCCAAAGCCCAATCTCCCGACAGTCCAATTCCTGCAACCTGGTTACTATTTTCTGCCAGTTCAAGTCATCAAAGGCACCTTTGCAATCAATAAAGATGCCTATAACCACCTTGGTGCTGCTAATCAGGGCTCTGTCTTTTAGAAAAGACCATGCATCCTCAACACACTTGCCTTTCGTAAAGCCGAACTGGAAGAGGGATAATGGTTCCTTCATGCTCTCCGAAATCCTTTCCACCATAAGCCTTTCCACTACTTTTCCTAGCACCGGAAGCAGGCTGATGCACCGATAATATTTAGGATGAGACCAATTCTTATCAGTGGACTTCAAAAGCACAACCACCCTTGCCTCCTTCCAATCCTTGGGGAAGTAGCTGCAAGCAATGCATTTGCTGTAAAGGGAGATCAGGTATTCTGGGACGGCTTTCCAGATGGCTTTCACCATCTCCCTAAGCCGTACAAGCCATACAAGTCATTGTAGCTTGAAAACATTTAAGACCAACGTACATCGGCATCTCTCTTTCTTTCTTTGGTTCGACCGTGTTATGTGCAAGCATTTCAACAAAAAACAAAACAAAAATGTGATTCTAGAATGCTTCTTAGATCGTAATCAGAAGAACGAACTCATTCAGTGACAAAATTGTTACAATGCCGATTAGCAAGATTTTTTAGGACCTGAGAATCTAGTTAATTTCCGTTAACAGTTGAGTTTCTAATGAGCAGAATGGTAGATGGCATACAAAATTCCTGGAGGTATACTAGCTCAATGCAAAAGACATCAGGCTTCTTGCTGGTGTCTTTGCGTTGACACTAACCTCAACACTTAAGTGTGCTGGCAGCAATAAAGCCTACGACGAATCGCGGTGCACTTTCTCTTACAATATCCTACGCTAGCATTAGACTGCAGGTACTGGGCGGTGGTAGTGTGAGTGCTAGGCACTTTACTACGGAAAAGACTAATCATCTTCCTACAAAAGACTAAGAAAAACCAATTAATGAAAAGCATATGGAGTACATTGGACTTAGAAAAAGGATGTAACATCTGTCCTTCTTAGTTTCATTGACGTTTCGACAAAAACAAACATTCACACAAGGTCGTATCTACTCAAGGCTTTCTGTAAAATACTTACCGGAACAGTAGCTACACTAGTGCTCCAAGTTGGCAGAAAGCCAAGAGGTTAGGTTAGGTTAGGTAAGAGTGGCTGTTGGAGATACCAACCCACTTAGGCCTATTGGCCCATTGTGATGACACGTGGATCTATGATCTTCTTACTACTGGAACCAGTTTGAGCTTATAATAAAGCGTAGGAGACTGTTAACGTCTATTTTTTCTAGATCGTTTAGGTCCTAGATGAAGCTTCCTTCTCTGAGAGAGAGCTGGGCATGTGCAGAGTAGGTGGGGGATTGTCTCCTCCTCTTCCTCGTCCATGCAACTTCTACAGAAATCATTAGTAATAGCGCCAAGCCTTCTTGCTTGCTTGCCTATGAGGCTGTGTCCGGTAATGACACCTATTATGGCGCTGAGATGATTCCTATCTAAAAGGATCAGACACTTAGATCGACTCAGATCGAGCCTTGGCCAGATCTGTTTGGTCGCTAGACATGTTTGTCCAGCAGTCTACCTAAGGTCTGTTCTTTTATTGGCATCCAGCTTTAGTGTTAGTTTGCACGTAGCGATTGGTATACCTATACTACCTTTGTCTGGTAGGATAGGTAGAGTGGTTCCAATTTTGGCGAGTTCATCGGCTCTGCAGTTCCCTGGAATGTCTCTGTGGCCCGGCACCCAATGAAGGTGAATGTTGAACTGCTCTGCCATCTCCATGAGAGATGATCGGCATTCAAGGACGGTTTTAGAATATAATGAGACCGAGTCCAGGGACTTGATGGCGGCCTGACTATCCGAAAATATGCGGATATCCTTTGCAGATATCACATTTTTCTTCAGCCAGGACAGAGCTTCTTTAATCGCCAAAATTTCCGCCTGGAACACGCTACAGTGATTTGGAAGGCGGAAAGAGAGGCTTAGATTTAGCTTATCTGAGAAAACACCGCCACCAACTCCGCTATCGGCTTTAGATCCATCTGTGTAGAGATGGATTGACTTGTCCTCCATGGAAGTCTTTGTCAAACCAAAGTTCAGATATGGTGTAATCGATGTTCTCTGTGAGGATTCCTAATGTATTAAGAATGTTGGGGTGACCAAATGAATTATTTCTCCATTGTGTAGTCGCTTTAAGGCGAATAGCTGCGGTCGCAGCTACTTGAAAGTTGAAAATATCGAGGCGTGTCAAATGAAACAGAATGTCTAATGCCGCAGAGAGAGTAGAATGTAAGGCTACTACATTTTCCAAGGCCGTCCATCAGACAACCACCCCGTAAGTAAGTATCGGTCTTATGACCGAGATGTATAGCCAATGGGTTATGCGAGGTTGAAGGCCGCCTTGCGGCGTACCTCTACTGACATATCTTTTAGCAGAAGTCTCACCCAGTTTGGAGTTGATTATGCTGCTTTTCAGCATTAGACTGATCAACTCCCCAAGTGAGCCGTCTACCTGCAGAGTTGACAGCGCAGTCGTGATTGCGGATGTGTTGACGTTGTTAAAGGCGCCCTCTATGTCTAGGAAAGCAACCATTGTGTACTCCTTATATTGTAGGGATCGTTCGATGTGGCTAGTCAGAGAGTGCAAAGCCGTTTCCACCGACTTTCCTTTACAGTAGGCATGTTGAGCCGTAGACAGAAGTCTTGGGTCAACTTTAGCTCGAATATGGATATCAATCAGTCGTTCTAAAGTTTTCAGAAGGAAAGATGATAGACTTATAGGTCTGAGGTCCTTTGGGACTACATGAGAACATTTTCCAGCTTTGGGAATGAATACTACATTGACTTCTCTCCATAACAGTGGAATGTGGATAAGTTCTACACAGCTCCTCATAATATTTTCCAACACTGGTAGAATAATATCTGAGGACCTCTGTAGCTCGGCAGGTATAATACCGTCCAGACCAGCAGACTTGAATGGTTTGAAGCCATGCAGCGCCCAAAGCAGTTTGTCTCTCGTAATCAGACCATGAATTTTGGTCACGGTTGCAGTAGGCCTGTTTGGGCTTCTACTGGCCGCGAGTTGGGAGCTACCTGGAAAGTGGGTGTCCAGTTAAGTGATTCATCACTTGAGGTTGTCCAAGAGCCATCGGTTTTTTTCAAACAGGTAGGCATCATAGCATTTGTAGAGAAGGTTTTTCTTAGCCGCGATGCCTCAGAGGTTTCTGTGATTTTGTCACAGAATGACCTCCAGGATTGTCGCTTTGCCTTCCTCAGTTCTTTTTTGCATAATTTGAGGGATTCTTTATATGAGTCCCAGTCGGTCACTTTTCTTGTGCTTTTTGCTGCGTTGAAAAGTTTTCTACAGGCGTTTCTGAGCAGTCCCAGTGCCGATGTCCATCAATGTGGCTTTTTCTTGCCTCTTGGTTGAATAAGAGGGCAGGAAGCGGCCATAGCCGCATTGAGAGCCAGAGCAAATTCCCTGACTTTCATGTCAAGCTCCTTGGTGTCACGCGGGGGACTTGATACTTCAGAGGATAGCGTTTCTGACTCGTATTACTCTGTATTTTGGCCAATCAGTTTTCCGGTAATTCCGGAAAGCCGGTTGGCTGGGGGGAGCATCACTCAGACTGAATTGGATGTATCTATGGTCTGAAAAGGAGTGTTCAGACGATACCATCCAGTTTGTTAGCCTTTGGGTGATGCTTTCGGAGACAAGAGTAATATCTAACTGGCCAAGGTAAGCCGATGCCAGCCATTTCCGACAGTGTGTCAGAAGAGGAGACCGACGGCTTGGTAGTCACCTCGGACAGATTGGAGCCGTCGCTATCCAATTCTGCAAAGGATATCGACGCTCCAAGATCCAAGGTTGTGATGTCAGGTGTTAAAGGAGGAGGAGGTTGCTTATCAGCATCCAGGTCATCCTTTTTGTACACCCTTAAATGAATGGACTCGAATCCGAACCGAATCATGCCTTTCGTCTGCGCCAGAGGATTAAGGGATTGCTTATTGATCACAATTAACGCGCATCTATAAGAACCCCTTAGTTCCTCCAGTTTCGGAAGAGTCGGGTTGCTGAGCCGGATGATTTCCAGAATACTTTCTGGAGAGGAGGGTTCGGCTGGAATCCAAGTACGAGTTCGAGGTCTACTAGGAATGTCTTCCTTAGATACGACCTCGAGTTTTGCACCTGGCCAAACCTCTCCTAAACCATAGATGGCCTTGGTGAAGAGATCGAGAGATCTCTGGTTGGAGCAAGCGATGAGCTTGACATGGCCTTGGTACCAGCCAGCGTCGCTTGTGATGGGAGGTGGTCCGGGGTTGTCCCGCATTATGGCCAAGAAGTTGCTCGAGAGCTTCAGCTTGACCAATTGCCACCGTTCCGGTGTAATGGAACCGTCGGTATCGCTTCTGTCGATCACCGCGATCACCAATGCGTCCTTTAGGACTTCGTTATAAGACCTCAGAGATCTGCTGTTGGATGGTCCAGGGGTTGTAGAACTGTGTGTTTTGGGCCTCTTGGAAACCGGTACGGTTTCCTCAAACGATCTCTGGCGCTTAGAGGAGTCTTTTGACGTTTTGGGAGCAGTGGAAGCAGTGGGAAATACGTCTTTTAGGATGTTTTTAGCCCACTCAACCTTTATTTCCGCACTTCTCTCAACCTCCGGAATGGATCCGAAGGTTTTGATGATGCGTGAAGCATTTCGGCGTCTTATGTAGAGCGCCTTAGATGGAGCTTGCCGATGCGGCTGAGCTCCAGATTGCTCCTTGGAGGGAGGAGTTTTGGTAGCAGCAACAAGTCCGTGGCCTGCCACAAACTTGCTGCTGCTGGGGGTGGGGGAAGTGATAGGACCATGGCTTGCCACAGTCCTAACACTCCCTGAAGGAGTTTTGGTAGCAGCGACAAGTCCGTGGCCTGCCACAAACTTGCTGCTGCTAGGGGCGGAGGAAGTGATAGGACCATGGCTTGACACAGTCTTAACACTCCCTGAAGGAGTTTTGGTAGCAGCGACAAGTCCGTGGCCTGCCACAAACTTGCTGCTGCTAGGAGTGGAAGAAGTGATAGGACCAGGGGTTGCCACAGTCTTAAAACTTCCTGAATTCTTATTTTTAGGCTCGTTCCGTTTGCATTTAGAGGATGGCGCACCATGGTCTGCCACAGTTTTGCCTCCTCTCGGCAATGCTAGAGCCTTGCCGGTAGTCGGTGTAGTCACCGTTCCACCGCCCGGTATTGAAGGAGTACCGGCCTCGGTTTTTGTTTTCTGGTTATTTTCCATTAGTGGTCCCACGAGTAGCGGAGAAAGGGGTGTCCATCTGTACAGAGATCCGCTGTATACAGATAAGGCTAGCTAATCCGGAGGTCGCCAGGTATCCGGATACTCCGTTCGCGACTGAGCTATTTTTGGAGATACTGGGCCCTCAGCCAGGTTGATCTTCAGCACGGGTCGTATAACACCTTGATCCAGCCCAGGGGAATGATGGAGTGCTTTGGGAGTTGGGGAGGGGGGAGGGGAGCATCCTTTGGTTTCAGGACTCGTCTGGAGAATTTCTTCTCGAGATTCATTGACCCTACTCAGCCTCTACAACTCGACAAGTTCGATGCTCGCGGTAGAAGGGCCAAAACATAACATTTAAGGTAATTTTACAGGACGTCAAAAACGTTCATTTTGTAGCTCACAATCCGTAAATCGACTTAAGCACTTAGTGTTTGAGACACTGCAAGGACGGATTCGCTGCCCCGTAAAAACTGATCCAGCAGTGTTGTCTTGTGATGGAAAAGGTGCAGATGAATGAGCAATAATCAATTAGTGAACGCTCTTCCTATCATGTGCCGAACTTGAGTGAAGGAGTGCACTGTAATATGGCATCTTTGATCTCATTCCGGAGCGTATTAAGCGTCGCCCTTAACATTTGCTACGTCTGCAGATTTTTGAGAACATCTTAAGCGCAGCTTTCGCTACACTCAACTTCTAACAAGGAGTCCGATACCGCGATTGACGCTAGGGGAAATATTTCTTTTATATATAGTGTATGCGAAGCTACCAATTCTCTGCAATAACTCTCAGTCCAATAGCAATTTTCGCAGAGGGGGTACATTCAAATCTACAATTTCGTCCTGGAAATACTCATCAGCCAATATCGATTACCCACGGACTACGAGTATTTTAGTTTGGCCAATAATTCAAGTAAATTGCAGATACTTTGGTTCGTCATTTATCTAGTTTATCGAATAATTTACACGCGAGTACTAAATGCCGCTAAGAGCTGTTTGAATTAAAGATTTTATCAATTAATTTTGAAGCAATAGTTATGATAAGGAATTTCATTCCACGCACCCAACCCTAACCTAGTCACCGATGATTAATTAAAGCAATTTATTCTCCTCGATGAATCGAAAAATTATAAGAAGTCTGCATTCCGGGAATTGAAAATTCCCACACTTTTCCCCCAAAAAGAAGAAGAAATATTTCCATTGAGACCCAACCAGTATAGACATGGACATAAGGAAGTTCCCGATGAAACAGACACGGCCATTCAATAAAAAGAAAAAAAAGAAAAAAAAAAAAAAAATACCTGCTAGGCTCTCCTATTGTATATTGTATCTCTGCCGTAGATAGCTGAACCTGCATAGCTGGTGTTTACACCAGCTACGATGACAAAACATTCGAAAGGTAACAATGTGACAAAGAGATATTTTCGTCCTTTTGTCCGAAAATAATTTTCAACTTTCCGCCCGGGTGAAATCGCTCACTTCCTTCAAGTGAGGAAGCCATTTGCAGAAGGCTGCTAACCAGTTCATCAATAATAGTGTTATAATGAACAGCAGATAGATACTCGTAATTGGTTTTTGCTTCCTGGTATACCCGTAGATTGTCACTTTTTTTTCGGTAGAGATTCGTTTCACCAGCTCTTTCCGCAAAACGGTTTCATGTTTGCCGAAATTGTAGCAGAACTAATTAGATGGAAACAAACTCATGTGTACTCGTTGTACGTGTTTGTTTGGGGTAAGCAAATGTTCATGTTTGCAGATTGAAAGTGCTCCATTGGTTACAACAATTCCACATTTTTCGTCCTTGGCCACCTGGTGCCCAAGTGCTAATAGGACCCATCTTCCATTTCCATTAGAGCATGAGCACGCGTATATGTAGGCTGATATGAAACTCTATTACTTTGCTCTCGTGGGACCGTTGGTAGAGCAAAAGTTGAAAACATGCTCACCTATGGTCCTGTGCCAATCTGTCTTACCTCCTTCATGCTGAAGAGCATGGGGAGAATGGTCGAGCTTTAGATGTGTAGATCTGCTTTGCAAATGCATCCTCTATCTAAGATGCAACATGCCTACCAACGCGACATATTCATCGACATTGAGTGCTCTTTCGACATTGGCATGTATAACTCGGCCATACAACACGACGTAGACGAATCACTAGTTTTGTGGATAAAATAGTTAATAGTTCACACGTCTACTATCAGGCATATGCAAATGATGTAGCTGTACTGTCTGTTGGATAGCGATTTTCTGCTCTAAAGTGCAGGAAGTTCTAGAAATGATAATTCAGTCAATCATTTGAGGAGGAATCACTATCCATTTCTCCAACGGAGGTAAGTATTTGGGTGTCATCCTGGATAACTAAGTTCACGGTCAATGTCTGGGGTGTACGTACGTTTGTTGACGTCCGAAATGTTGTTCTGTTGAAATTCCTGTGAAACTCATTGGCCGGCAAGATGCCACGACCGCAGAAGCCAGCTGCTCAATTCGCCGGAACCGCTGTCGTCAATGTTGCATTCAAGGAGATCTCCCTGGAAAACTACAAGTCAAAGTACAATACGTTGTACTGTTCTTTTACCCGGGCCCCCGCCCAATTATCAAGGCTTCGCCCTTTAATGATAATGTCTAATAATGAACGGGGGCAGAGCAAAGTACTGGTCTTATCGTAAACATCTTCAGATGACGCTACCGAAGGTTGCTACGATTTGATCAGTCACAAACTGCCGGTCATAGGTCTTGTTGGCGGCTGGACCACCGGTAGTCCCTACCAGGACTTAAATCACGGTACCATGGGAGTCAGCAGCCCCCCGGATCTCGGTCCGGGCCTGACTTGTTAGAGGTAGGCCCCCTTGTGGGAGCGTCATGGTGGCTGTGGTTTAAACCCAAAATCGCGGGAAAGAGTCTTCCTATGGTTTTCCTTTGGTTGACTCAATGTGGAGTTGCAATAAGTGCTGGGTGCTGCGACCCTAAGAGCAGTAAGAGGTTTTAGGTCGGCCTCGACTCATACCAAGGGTGGAACTTGTGCCGGCAACACAGTTCCGAATTGGTATCAAATAATGAATATCATTGTGAGCGATGGCAAGGCGTATCCTTGTATGGGCATCCCGTAAGTTTAAGCCCACACGGCAGGTACTTACGTTAAAAACATGAGACATCTGTTCTTTTACCCACTGGATTTCACCTTTGTCTGCCCAACTGAGATTATTGCCTTCTCTGACCGTGTAAAGGTCGCACCATTGTCGCTGAAGTGATTGCCTGCTCGACAGATTCTCACTTGGATCTTGAACATTCCCTTACTCGCTGATAAATCGATGAAAATCGCCCGCGATTATGGTGTTTTGGACGAGGAATTTGGTGGGCCATTCCGTAGACTCTTCATCGTCGATGGCAAGCGTCAAATTCTGCTTCAAATCACTGTGAACGACTTGCCAGTCGGTCGTAATACCGATGAAACTCTACGTTTGGTACGGACTTTTCACTTCACCGATGAGCATGGTGAAATCTGAAAGACATGCAGCAAGACAATGCGGATCCATCGAAATCAAAGGAATATTTCAAGGCCGACAACTAAGGAGACGCCTTACAAAAATAATCACCATTCACAGATTATAGTTTCCATAAGCATCAAAATGTTCACGTGAAGGAAGGTGTCTAACGTAAGCATAGCTGGGCTATCACGAGTTCTACTATGGTTTGTTTTTTGTATGAGTAATCTTATAAACAACTCTATAATAGGGCGAGGCTTTTCAGAAGCGACAGTACATGGAATGAGTACTACGAATGTAAGAGACAATTCAAGTCCTAGTTAGAAAGTCAAAAAGGTCTTCATGGCAGAAGTACTGCGAATATACCGCGGTAACAGACGAGATTTCGAGATTCCTAGCTACCTCAGGAAAAGTGACGCAACCTGGGCTGAAAGCAGCAACCAACCGGGAAAACCAATTCCCGGGATCCACAGTAAGAGGCGATCAGTATCAGAGAACACTGATCTCTCACTCTTCGAAGAGGAAATAGGTGTTCTTATTAATTACGGTGGGCAATTCAGTCCTTTAAGCCGTACAAATCTCCCGTTCCGGATGGTATTCTACCGATTATGCTACACAAAGCACCGGAGGCAGTAAACGAAGAATTTATGGAAATTCTTAGACACAGTCTAAAAATAGGGTACATACCAATAGTTTGGAGGGAAATTTTGTACCTAAAGCTGGCAAACAGGGGCATATAACAGCAAACGATTTCAGACCAAAAAGTCTGTCATCATTTATGCTTAAAACCATGGAGCGAATATTGGGGATTCACATTGGGTGGCCGTGGTGTAGTGGTAGTAGCAAACGCTTCTCACTCGGAGGGTCCAGGTTCGAATCCTGCCCATGGCAAAATCAGTTTTTCATTGTATAATTGGAACTCAGATAAAAAAATTCTGCGTGTGAAGGCATAACACTGACACGTAGATTTGGCTGTTATAAGAGTTTCAAGCAATGAAAAAAATACTGGGAATTATATCTCGAATCACTCTGAGTGATGAAAAAACTCTCCGTCCTATTCGGACTCCCACCCCTGGAGAGCAAACATAGAAACCAAACACACCTGAGTTTCAAACCACTACAAAAACAATTTTCCTTTCTCCTCCTTCTATCTTTCCGCCCGCGCCCTGGCAACAGTAAAAGGGTATCATCCCCTTAGGCGCGCGTAAATTATAAAAAAAAAAAAAAAAAAAAGATGCAGTAATGGCTTTTCGACTGAGTCACAGCATGCATACATGAAAGGTAAATCTGTAGAAACCGCCCTGGTGCGGAAAATGAGAAGAGTCTACACTTCGAAGAGTTTGCGATGGTGGCCTTCCTCGATATTGAAGCAGCCTTCAATAACTTGGAGTGCACCGCTATTAAAAATGCTCTAGTATACGCTTACTGGGTGTGCAAAATGCTTGCAATCATGAAAATAAACTGTTCGCTTGGGCAAAGCTCTCTCAGAATGTAACCAGGGGAACACCTCACGGTGGAGTCATATCCCCACTACTGTGGCTGATTCTTATCAATGGCATCCTCAAAAAGTTTAGTACAATGGGTACTTAAATATTTTAAGCGACATTATGGAGGTTGCCCTGAAGACGATCAGCACTCGAACAAAAAGTTGTGATCTCATGGCTAACCCTTCCAAAACGGAACTGGTTCTTTTTGCCAGAGAAGACAAGATACTGCAGTTCAAACTCCCAAAACTCAACGGAGTGGAACTGTGCCTTTCGGACAGCGCGAAGTATCTGGGTGTGATTCTGGACAAAAAACTGAATTGCAATCTTAACGTAGTGGAAAGAACCAAAAAGGCATATAATGCTCTTTTTATCTGCGAAAGAACAGTAGGAGAAATTTGGGGCCTAAAACCTGATATGGTGTACTGGGTTTATACGGTGGAGGTAAGACCCATACTTACATACGGCGCACTAGCATGGTGGGAAGCAACAAACAAGAAAACGATTTACGAAAAATTAGTGGCGATTCAAAGAACGGCTTCCATAGCCA
This sequence comes from Volucella bombylans, assembly GCA_949129095.1. NCBI lineage: Eukaryota > Metazoa > Arthropoda > Insecta > Diptera > Syrphidae > Volucella > Volucella bombylans. The sequence goes on along the minus strand of OX422143.1, from coordinate 181,480,155 downwards.
TTACAGGTGCGCTCCGTACCACCCCTACGGCAGCATTGGACACCTTTCTGAACTTAACACCGCTAGATTTACAGATCAAGGAACTTATTGGCAACAGTGGACAGAGTGGACATTGCAAATATACGCGGGCTAAAAAGTAATCACTTTTCTGCGTACGTCCACGTCTGTAAATACAGACCAGCTGTTTTAGCACTTAGTGAAACACAGGTAGATCCCCGCCCACACCTCTCAGATCACTCTGATCTGAAGCTACCTGGCTACGAACTAGTGTCTCGCCATTTACGTGCGTAGTGATGTAGCTTACCAAACTCCACCACAATGTGATCCTTGTTCCAATCTGGAATTCAATTTCTGCTTTATTTACAGAAGCCCCAAACTGGACAGCAATTCGACCTTTAACGAGTTCGATGCACTGTCTGACTCCATTCAAAGAATTGTATCCCTGTATCCTCGTACTGACATCGTCATTACGGGCGATTTCAATATACACAACCCTGGGTGGCTTCGACATTTCGGACAGACAAGACCCGAAGGACGGTGTGTTGAGATCATTACTGCGGAAAAAAACTTAACTCAATTTGTAAATGAGCCCACGCGAATACCAGACGTTGATAGCCATACCGCCCACACCCTGGACTTGTTTTTAACTTCTCACCCTGATAAGTACACCGTTGATGTGCTCTCCCCTCTAGGCTTGTCGGACCATTGTGTCATATCAGCTAATTTCTCGTACACCGACCACACACTTAGAGTTCCTAAAAGAACCGTATGGCAATACGAGAAAGCCAATTGGAACGTCTTACCAGCTTCTTTAGGAATTTTAACTGATCGTTATTCTTCCTCGATAACGACGTGGATGCCGCTGCTGATATGATTACAGACACCATTCTCTTTGGGATGAGATCCTTTATTCCTCATCGGATGAAGAGTATCAAACCAAAAGAAAAGGCATGGTGCGACTCGAGCTGTAAAGAGGCCGTCAGGGTTAGAGAAATGTTTTTCCGGTCCTACAAGACCAACCCGACAGAGGAAAACCGAAAAAGGTTCAAACGAGCCAGAAATGACTGCAAGCCTTTCTTAAGCGTGTGAAATTCCTATACGACCAAAAACTGAGGCAAAAAATACTACAATGTCCCAAAGGCAGTAAAAATTTTTGGTCTTTCGTCAAAAACATTAGAAATTCCGCCTCATCCTCCGTCCCAACGCTCATTTACAATGACATTCCAGCTGTCAGCTCTTTGGATAAGGCCAATCTTCTTGCTGCACACTTTGCGGCCAGCTCAACACCCCCAGATTGTGCTTTGTCTCCGCCTACACTTGAGTGCGTCGAATCTTCAATGGGACGAATCTACTTTCGCACTCGTGCAGTAGCAAGAGTACTTAAAGATCTCAACATACATAAATCCGCTGTTTCAGATGGTGTATCTTCCCTTTTCCTGAAGAAGTGCTGCTCCACGCCGGCAAAACCACTGCTTTTTCATCAATCCTACTATTTAGGACTCTATCCGAGAAGATGGAAAACAGAATTTGTTCTCTCTCCTCCTACAGTCCAATTTCACTTACGTCCCATCTTTCCAAGGTCATGGAAACGCTGATAAACCGTCAGCTCATGAAATACTTCGAAACCCGAAAACTGCTCAATCACCGGCAGTATGGTTTTCGTAGCAACAGGTCCACTGGTGATTTGATGGCATGTCTCACCGAAAAGTGGAACCAAATCATTTGACAGAGTTTGGCGTCAGGCTCTTTCGTCGAAAATGTGTGCATTTGGGATCGACGACTCTCTTCTTCAATGGATTAGAAACTACCTTTCGGAACGTTAAATTCAAGTTGCCTTGGATGCTTTCAAGTCAGATATTCACAAAATAAATGCTGGTGTGCCGCAGGGCTCTGTTCTGTCTCCGACACTCTTTTTAATTTTCATAAACTCTCTCTTGTCTGCTGCTCCTAATTCAATATATTCCTTTGCTGACGACAGCACTCTCTGCTTTTCATATTCGTTCCCAGACTCACGGCCCTGCTCTTCGGCTGTAAATTCCGATATCAACAGCATAATCAATTGGGGAACTATCAACAGAGTGCCAACCATTATCCATGAATGGTACTTGCATCGTCGAAGGCGAAAAACTTTCCATTCTCGGTATGTGTGTCAACGACAACTTACGTCGGAATGACCACGTATTCGATGTCGCCAAGAATGGTGCGAAATGTCTAGGTTTCCTCAAGCGATGTAAGAAATATTTTACCCCCTCTGATCTGGCCTCAGTATATAAGGCATTCATCCTTATATTGTCAGGTGTTCCTAAAACATCTCCGCACCTGCTATATAGGATTCAAAACCGAGCGATAAAACTCATAGGTGGTACTAATATCACTCAAACAATGGACACCCTGGAACACCGACGAAATGTCTCGTGTCTCACTTTTTGTTATCGCTATTATCGCAATCAGTACTCGACTGAAATCGCCAGTAGCATTCCGCCTCTTTAAACTTTTAACCGTAACACCCGTCTCGCTATGAATGCTCATCAGTATACCCTCAAGCCCACTTTCGAACGTACTCTAAAATATCATTCCTAAGCCCTACAACTCTTTATTCCCTAGTCATTATAACCTTCAAACATTTAAAACCAGCCTTCACCGGTACCTCTCTTTTCATCCTCCCTGATTTTCCTTCACCCGCGCTGTGTGCGAACATTTGAAGGGTACATAAATCCCTTGAGCGCGAGCAAATTATAAAAAAAAAAGAAAATGCGAAAGACTCACTGGTTTGGGTTACGTCAAGAGCAGTAGCTTCGGACACGGTCACGGTACAGTCCAACCGGAGCTACTGCCAGGTAATCCTGTGCTAACGGATGAAATTCCTTCCCTAGTCGACTTCGACATTCCGTATGTCGGATAATATATCCGCAGAGGACTGGGAAAAGAATGCAATAATCAGGTCAAATGAAATTGCAATTTCTACAGATGGCTCAAAAACAGAGGAAGGAACAGGTTCTGGTATTTTCTCAGAAGACCCAGAACTAAGAGTGTCGATGTCTGGCTGTCCCCAGAGGCTGCGGCTAAGCTAATGCAGATGAGATCGGTATCCGAAAGAGATATCGCTATCTACATCGATAGTCAGGCCGCAAGGCAATGGAATTAACCAACGTCAACTCGGATACAGTCAGGGGCTGTCGCACAGTCGCACAGATATGAACAAGCAGACGAGCTTGCAACAAAAGGCGGACTACTCGACAATAGTGAGATTGCTAATATCAAATCACTCCTTTGCATAGTGAGGGGCACTATCGAGGAAAAAATCACAAATGCTACCAACCTAAGGTGGTCAAGTCTTGGAGGACACAGGGTATCCAAGGCTCTGTGGCCATGAAATGAAACAGAGATAAACTTCGGACAGTAATAGGAATCCTGACAGGACACTGTCTCCTGCGGCAGCACGCAAAGAGACTCAAATCGTCTGATACGGATATCTGCAGATTCTGTGGTGATCTACAAGCTGTTGAGGACATAACACACATACTGTGTGAATTCGAGGCAATATCGCGGAGTCGAAGAAACTTTTTAGGGAAATACTCTTTCGAAAACGTAAAGGAAATAGACGGCATGAACTTCAACGGCCTTCTTGGCTTTTGCAAGAAAATTGGGTGTTTCACTAGGGCGATTGTTTACGTTTTCGCAATTTGAAGACAAATTCAACTGATTCCACAGGGATCGCGATGGGCCCGTTTTGGTGCCTAGCGTCTGTGTGATGACATATCCACCACGCCCCTGTTTAACCTAACCTAACCTAACATATCGTGTAAAGTAGTTTACAGAATGCAGCTTTTCACCGAGGAGGGTCCTCTGGACTTTTTGAGACTATGATAAGGCCGATTATATCCCATCGTCAATGCTGTTTTTATCTGACTCCAAAGAACGGTCTGTCTCAACTTCTGATCCCCCTCCTTGATATTCATGTCATATGTGGGTGCTAGTATCTATCAGGTAAAGGAGCGCGCAAGGAGTACAATGAACTAGTTCCTTGTCTGAGTGCTTTCTGTAGACAAAAGAAAAACAATGCTCCTTTAAAAAGTAATTACTACGAGTCGTGTACTTAACACGCCTGCCTTAATCCCAATTTAAATTCAAATCATTTCTCCTAATTTTCCACAATCGAAGCCTTGCATACCTCGGCCATAGTACCATATACTCGTATGCATCCATGGAAATGCTAACCTTGTTTTCCTTTACCATTAAAACGGACATCTATCCTCGCAACAAAAAGAATATTACATGACCATATTAATGAGTTCTAAAGAGGTTGCCAGATCCGCTGGGAATGCTTTTGTACGCATCTTAGTCAAGCCTATCATCATCGACCGTATGCCATGCGAAATTCAATACCTCCCAAAACCAAGCCATAGAACCACTAATAGTTTTGTAATTACCTTGCACGCTCGACCAACTTTGCAACCACCAGCATCATCAAAGTCATCATCACCACCCCATGGCGAACAAAATGAAACCACCAACTGTCTGTCTACTGTGAGCCAGCAGCTCACCATAGACGCATCAAGTTCACTCATTTATCAGGTGCCTCAACTGAAGCTTCTTCCTGTCAAATCGACCACCCCCAATAGCAGCCAGTACCACCCAATGTCTCAATGAATTGGTTACAAAATTATTAAGCAGCTCTTTATGCAAGTCGCTGGTGCTGTACGGCAAACTTGGCGTTCGCTTCGGCTTTCATCGGAACATAATAAAAAAAGGAAAGTTTTTCCACCGTCACCGCAAAGAAAAAACAAGAAAATAAGCGAAGCATAAGTGCCGTGCCGTTCTGCGCTGTGCAGTGCTTTGTACTCATATTGCCTCAACCCTCCGCGTCATGTCGCTACTGTTCTTGTTCCAAAAGAGAAGAAAATCCCATGAGAGATTATTTTGCGCCTCATTGGGCGAGGGTGGAAAATTCGATTCGCCTTCATTGATTTAGCCAACTCATATCAAAACGCGCCGCACACTACAACGAATACAGTATACAAGCACTTATCCGCTGGGAAATCCAACCCGAATCGAAAGTTGTGGCTTTGAGGCTGAAAAGCCAACATCATTTGCCCCGCCACCACACCAACAACCCTCCGCCTAGACTATCACCACCACCAGCACGCTAGGGGACTGCAAAATTAAATCTCAATGAAATGTAATTTATTTGTGTTGACATGTGTTACAAATTTTCTTCATCTTTTTCTTTCCATGGAGGCAGTGGGTTTTATTTGACTGATATCTGGCGTGTTTACACCCGCTTTTAACTCCGGATGATGATTACGATGACGACGACGACGACGATGAGGATTCAGGATTCAGGATTCAGGATTCAGTGATGAGGATGACCCTGCTAATGGGTATCAGATTTAACGTGATTATGCGTTACATTGAATTTTCACTTAGTTCATTTGACTAAGATTGTGTGGCAGTTCCCGAACCCTGAGGTTATCTGGTATTTTACTCCAATTGAATTGAACTTGTTTGTAGTGTTTGGGGGATGACTATGTGACAAGTGTGTAGTCAAGGGGTTAGGCATAAGCTGGTCAGTTTATTGCACTCTGAATTGGTACTACAACTATTGGGATAGATTTATACTTGTAATGGGCCATTGACATCGAATTACTATTGACAGATGCACCACGTTACAGCTAGTTACGTGTACATAGCAAAGTTGACTATTTAAAACGGCTTACAATAGACGACAACTATACGGAGCACACGTGTTTAGTGGCAAGAGCGGAGCCAATGAATAGATCTTAGCCTCTTGACTATGATGAGAAAAATTGACCAAGAGGCACATAGAGCTTAGCGTAACCAAGGTAGTCTTCCCCGAGACCTTAGTTTCGGAGGCCGAATAACGCGCCTTACAAATTCACATATCGAAGTTGTGGGTGGGGTGTTGTGTGATTAAGAAGGGCACTGACTGACATCATCCTGGCGATGCTCAATGCCGTAACTAAGATTAACACATCTGTTGCGCCATTACTTGGCAGCACTGTATATTGTAATACACTCGTGTCGTCTCTGCACAATGGTTGCTGTTATCTCTTTCTTTTAAAGAATTTTTCTCCCAGTAACTTTAAACGTCAAATATTCACGTTCTTTTCTGATTGACCATTGGGCGGACACGGCACGAATATAAGTAAATGGTTTAATAAAGATTTTAGCTTTCGCTTCAAAATATTACATACATACGATCACGTCCGCCGAAGAGTCAATACTCTAAAATATTCTCGCCATTCGGAAAGAATTGTGGGCATTCTGTGTGCACACTTTGACTGGTAAGACATCGTCGCAAGTACTACCACAAATCCAAAAAAATCGAAGCAATCGAAAATCCCTTTCGACTAAAAGCAACGATGGAACATTCTCTGGTTACACCTGCCGACGACCTAGCGCGCCGATACAATCTTAGCGCTGGAACAGACCTACGTGCGAATGCGAACCGACACAACGTGACCAGCACAGCTGAAAGCGTTCATTGCGCACAAGCAAGTGCTGAGAATACGCCGTCCGGAGTGCTCAGTCCAATAGCACATACCACCGCTGCTCCAGCTACATCGATTTCAGCCGCAATCGTCAACACGCCCCCGGCAAGTAGCTGCGTAACCTCCTCAGGCACGGGTACACAAGTCACCAATAACCAGTCATCGTTGGATAACATGCCTCATTCTACTTATGTCAACAACACTGCACCAGCAATTTTCAGTGGGGCACTTTCGTCGACACAAGCATTATTTTCCGATCCACGGGCCGCCAACAGGAGTGCGTTCTACCCCCCGTCGCCCGAAAACACTTACCGGCTTGTCGGTTAGCACAACACCATCACCCGGCTCAAGCAACTGGTTCTACAGTTTGCCAGCATCTGTCATATCTGTGCCATCGCCAATTACAGCTCCAATAACATCAAACAACTTTAGCAACTGTGGACCTGTACCTCAAAATCATCTCACCTTTTCACACCTGCCGAACATGACGTCAGAATGTACCTTGTCGTCATCACAGATCGCTGCAAGACAGGTCATCGTGAAGGACATACCAACATTTTCTGGAATACCGGAGGAATGGCCGATCTTCATCACCAATTTCGTCCAGTCGACTGAAAGATGTGGCTTTTCTGACCAGGAAAACCTTCTACGCCTCCAAAAGAGCCTCAAGGGACAAGCTTTGCAAGCCGTTCGGGGGAAATTAATGATGCCCAGTACTGTTCCGGCTGCTATCGATACCCTGAAAATGCTGTTTGGCCGAGCAGACGTTATCAATCAAACAATGCAGCGCAAATTGCGGCAGGAACCTCCAATAAGATCAGATAAGTTGGAAAATCTTGTAAAATTTGCTCTTTCCGTTCAGAATTACTGTTGTACAATTGAAGCCGTAGGTCTTGGGGACTATTTAAATGATCCAGTGCTGTTGAACGACCTAGTGGGGAAGTTGCCCACTGACCTAAAGCTCGACTGGTGCCGACATCAGATGTTTTTTCCGAAAGCCAACATCAAGACGTTCGACGGTTGGTTATTTAATCTCGCCACATGTATCAGCCACGTAACAACCATCAGTCAGTCACCACCCAACAGTGAGTAGAAGAACCCCTGTAGACAACCAAAGCACCGAATACTTGTGCACGATGTCTCTGACGGGAGATGTAACTCAACCTCTCAGCAAGTTTCCTGTGCAAAGTGCAGCGGCAGCCACCGCCTCAACCAATGCAATGCATTCATCTCGCTAAGCTTCACCGAGCGATGGAATTTTATACGCCAAAGGGGAATTTGTCTACGTTGTCTTAAGAAACACGCAGTGAGGCGCTGCAACTTGCGAAAACAGTGTGGTGTAGATGGCTGCATCTACATGCCCCACCATCCTCTCCTTCATTCCGTGCGGCAAGAGCCAACCGGCATACGAACTGAAGAAAATCGAGTTGTTTCCTTTCACACCGTGGATAGTAAGAGGGCAGTTTTCCTATACGTTCCCGTTAGGCTTCATGGGAAAAACAAATACCTGGACACATTTGCTCTAATTGATGAAGGATCGGCGTGCACACTTCTGGAGAGCAGCATCGCGACTGAGCTCGGACTGGAAGGACCCGCAGAAGAATTGTGCTTGAAGTGGACTGGGGACATCAGTCAAAAGGCAGTGGGATCCAAAATAGTGAATTTGGCCATCTCGTCTCGTGACGTATGCGCTCGGAAGTTCAATTTGCAAAATGTTCGTACTGCATCGAGTTTGGATTTACCGATCCAGTCTTTGGATAGCGCAGAGATACAACAAAGCAAACATCTACGAAAATTGCCAATTCTTCCATATCAAGATGCACAAGCGCGTGTTCTCATCGGCTTGGACAATGTTAAGATTGGCCTGCCATTAAAAACTCAAGAAGCTTCTGGCGATGAGCTAATTGCTGCGAAGTGTAGATTGGGTATATATATACATATATACATTATATATATATAATATACATATATTATATACATATATAAGTATATGGACGCAACGGATCGAATAATCAAGCTACAAAAAGAGTACTGCACATTTGTACCGGCACTGTGGAAGAGAAAATGGATGAGATGCTTAAGTTCTGGTTCTCTTTGGACGCAGTGGGGGTTGTGGCCAAAAATTCCACTCTTCAATCCAAGGAAAACGAACGAGCCTTACGTATCATGGAGTCGACAACCAAGTATATTCCTTCGGAGAAAAGATGGGAGACTGGACTCTTGTGGAAACATGACATCATTGACTTACCCGACTCTCTTCCGATGGCAAGACGGAGACTTCAGTGCCTGGAGTCCAGAATGAATCGCAATCCAGCTTTGAAGAAGTTTCTGGTGGATACTATCAAGGGCTACGAGGAACGAGGTTACGTCAGAAAGGTGGAGAAGGATGAGATCTATTCCGGCGGAAGGTCTTGGTACTTACCGATGTTCACAATGACTAATCCTAACAAAAAGAAGATGCTGCTCGTGTGGGACGCTGCCGCTAAAGTCGACGACGTCGCATTAAACACTTACCTGGTGAAGGGACCAGACTTTTTAACATCTCTCGTTGGTGTGTTAATTCGCTTTCGGGAAAGGCCAATAGCCCTTTGTGGCGACATAAGGGAAATGTTCCACCAAGTTCTAGTTCGAAAGGAAGATCAGTCGGCGCAGAAGTTCTTGTGGCGTGAGGTTGATTGCTCGAAGCATCCCATTGTATATGCGATGAGTGTCATGACCTTTGGTGCATCTTACTCTCCATCTTTGGCCAACTTTATTAGAGACAAGAATGCGGATAGATGGAGATAAGAATACCCGGAAGCTGTCAATGCCATCGTTAACAACACTTATGTAGACGACTGGCTGCAGAGCGTAGAGACCGAAGATGAAATGATCCAGCTGGCGCAGAGGGTGCGATTGATTCACAGCGATGGTGGCTTCGCGATCCGCAACTGGTCATCTAATTCCAAACGCGTCCTAGCAGCTCTAACGAATTCCGACGTGCAGTTCGATAGGTCCATCGAAGAGTTTAACTCTATCAGTGAAAAGGTCTTGGGTCTCTGGTGGCGACCGGCTATAGATGGATTCTCATTCTTCAACAATCTCGGCGATTCAGCTTTCGACGAAAACGCTGTTCAAACGAAACGGAAAATTTTGCGGACCGTGATGACAATTTTCGACCCACTTGGTCTTCTGGGATTCTTCGTCGTCCGCGCAAAAATATACTTTAGGACATTTGGCGCTCTGGAGTCAGCTGGGACGAGCCTATTCGAGACGCTGAGCGAGAGACATGGTCGCAATGGGTGAGTAAAATCCCGCTCATTCGCACAATTAGTATTCCACGATGTTTTCCTTTGATGAGTGGCGGTGGCAACATCGAACTCCACACATTCGTCGACGCAAGCACATGGGCTTATGCGGCAGTGTGTTACGTAAGAGCTGAAAGAGATGGAGTAGTCTGTTGTTCGCTGATAGCATCTAAGACGCGTGTTACCCCACTTAAGCCAGTATCGATTCCGAGACTAGAGTTGATGGCTGCGGTCCTCGGTCTGCGATTGTGGAGGCTGAATCTTCAATCAAAATAAATCGGCGTTTCCTCTGGACCGATTCCAGAAACGTGCTATGCTGGATCAAATCCGACGCAAGGAAGTTTCATCAGTTCGTCGCTCTACGTATTGGCGAGATACTGGAAGACTCCAAAGTCACCGAGTGGAGGTGGGTGCCGACAGCACTAAATGTAGCAGATGACGGGACAAGATGGAAGATAGACTCAGACATTGGGGTACATTCACGCTGGTTTCGCGGTCCCGACTTCCTCTACGCTTCAGAAGAGAAGTGGCCCTCAGCACGAATGGGAGGCGAGACAGTTCCAGAGACTGAAACAGTTTGTCATATTAAAGTACACACCACGGTAGCAAGTTTGGCCGTCATTGCTCCAGACCCGAAAAGATTCAGCAAATGGGAAAAGTTACGAAAATCTCAGCTGTATGTACTACAATTCCTTCGGAAGACAGCTAAACATTTTTCACCATCTAAGCAGCTTTCAACACTTCTCAATATGGATGCTATGGCTGGCGCCGAGTGTGCTATTATCCGCACTTGCCAGGAAGAGGCGTTTTTAGAAGATCTGGAGTCTTTGTTATCGCCGCCGAACAAGGTAGGTCGAAAAAGTTCGACTTTTAAACTGTCTCCTTATCTAGACGACTTCGGTCTACTGCGAGCCCGGGGACGAGTGGATGCTGTTCAGGGAGTGCCAATAAGCGTCAAGCGCCCTGTTATACTTTCCCGAAGTCATCGAGTTACGTGGCTAATAATTGACTCCTATCACCGGAGGTTTCATCACCACCACAACGAGATTATCATCAACGAGGTGCGTCAGCGATTCTATGTGAGCGGTCTCCGAGTTTTAGTTCGAGCTGTCGCACGAAGCTGTCAAGCGTGCAAGAACCGACGTGCAATTCCTGTCCCTCCGAGCATGGGTGACTTACCACCGGAGCGCTTAGCTCCATTCACGCTACCCTTCACGTATACGGGCGTGGATTACTTTGGACCCCTTAGCATAGTTGTTGGTCGACGAACGGAGAAGCGATGGGGTGTGATTTTCACTTGTCTCACCACGAGGGCAGTTCACCTCGAAATCTCCTCTTCGCTGTCGACGGGATCCTTCATGCTAGTACTGAAGCAGTTCATTAGCCGACGAGGTGTACCGAGACGAATTGTGTCGGATAACGCGACAAATTTTCGGGGTGCAAGTCGTCTGCTATCGGAGAGGGTTTCATCAAGCGAATTAGCGGAGGCATACCCAGAAATTGAATGGCGTTTCATACCACCGGCGGCGCCCCACATGGGTGGTGCATGGGAGCGAATGATTCCCTCGGTCAAATCGATTCTGATGGACATCCTGCCGGACAATGGGCTTAGAGAAGAGGTGTTGAGAGCCGCTCTGGCTGATGTGGAGAACATCCTGAACTCCAGACCCTTAACATACGTCCCTCTAGACTCACCAATGAGCGAAGCGATCACTCCAAATCACTTCCTGGTCGGAAGCTCAAGTGGCATAAGGGAGCGGAGCAGTGAGGACAACAGCGGACCTACGCTGAGTAAAAATTTTGCTCTATCAAACCAGTTGGCGAATCAGTTTTGGAAGCGCTGGTTGCGGGAATACCTCCCGTACTTAACCCGGCGCCATAAATGGTTTCAACTAGCCCCAGATCCGATAGTTCTAGGAGACGTAGTTATAATCGTTGACGAGAGCAGTAAAAGGAACGACTGGAAAAAGGGCGTAGTCACGGACTTACAATACGCAAAAGACGGTGAGGCTCGCAGTGCAGTGGTGCGGACGGCGAACGGGCTGATGACTCGTCCAATCGTGAAGTTGGCGAAACTCGACTTGAAGAAGGGCAGTAAAAATCACGCTTATACGCGGGACATTTACGAAGGGGGGAATGTTGCGCCATTACTTGGCAGCACTGTATATTGTAATACACTCGTGTCTTCTCTGCACAATGGTTGCTGTTATCTCTTTCTTTTAAAGAATTTTTCTCCCAGTAACTTTAAACGTCAAATATTCACGTTCTTTTCTGATTGACCATTGGGCGGACACGGCACGAATGTAAGTAAATGGTTTAATAAAGATTTTAGCTTTCGCTTCAAAATATTACATACATACGATTACGTCCGCCGAAGAGTCAATAACATCAATTATGCTTATTTTACCACATCGTAGTAGCCACTGCTACAAGTTAACCAGACGACCAGTGCCACTTACTTATTTATTTACGTGGAGCTACAGTTCGGAGTGAACCTGGACCTGTACTAACAGGCCTCTCCAGTTAGTCCGGTCTGTCACGAGTTGCACACTCCAAGTCCCTTCTAATTGTTCGCGTGTCTTCGCGTCTTCTTCTACTACGTTGTGCCTCCAGGTTGGATTCGAGCCGGAGCATTGGTGTCCATGCGCTCTACATGCCCTAGCCATCTCATTCGTCGGCAGTACAGCTCGTATAGTTCGTCGTTGAATTTTCTTCTTCAAAGCCCGTCAACTTTTTTTTCTCTCGAAACGACTGTGGATATCTTCATCCATAAAGTAGGACTGGGGTTATCAAGGTCTTATACAGAGCCTCCTTAGTTTCTCAGAAAACAGAAATAGACGATTGGCAAGAGTGATTCTTCGCTGTATTTCAGCTGAGGTGTTGTTGGCGGAATTCACAGCAGATCCAAGGTAGCCAAAGCCCCTTACAAAATAGAAATTATAGCTGTCGACTACGATATTCTGTCCAATTCGTCGATGTTGTGTGTCCTTTCTTGTTGACAACACATACTTGGCTTTGCTAAGTCATTTATCGCTGAACCCATTTTAGTAGCTTCCGTTGCAATACCAGCTAACGCACCGGTGACAGCCCGCCGTATGTCGATATCATTTTTTCAAGTACGATGTTAAAGAAGTCACATGACAGCGCGTCACTGTACCTAAAACCTTTTTGACATCAAAGGTCTCTGTTAAGTCGTAAACCGACTTTGACGGAGTGTTTTCCACCGTCATTCCATCATTCCATCCAGTCTGATATTCACAAAATAAATGCTGGTGTGCCCCAGGGCTCTGTTCTGTCTCCGACACTCTTTTTAATTTTCATCAACGATCTCCTGTCTCCTAAGCTCATTAAACTCCGATATCAACAGCATAACCAATTCGGGAACTATCAACAGAGTGGAATTTAATGCTTCCAAAACACAATGTTGTCTGCTGTCGTTAAAGCGAAATTTAAACACCCAACCATTGTTCATGAATGGCACTTGCATCGTCGAAACCGGTAAACTTTCCATTCTCGGTAGGTGTCTCAGTGACAGTTCTCGTTGGAATGACCACATATTCGATGTTGTCAAAAATACTGCGAAATGTCTAGGTTTCCTCAAGCGATGTAAGAAATACTTCAACCCCTCTGATCTGTAATCTCAGCACTGTATGTCCGGTTAAAAAAAGAGGGGACACCCTCAACTGCGCTAACTATAGAGGTATAATTCTCCTCAACCTACCTGGCATATTGCGAAAACCTTTGCCAACAACCTGATTGGTCCCTATCAGTGCGATTTTAGACCAAGAAAGCCCACAATCGTCCAAATCTTCACACTCCGGTAGATCCAGGAAAAAACCCAAACAGTCCAAATTAATGCCCACCATCTTTTCATCAATTTTAGGACCGCATATAGCAGCATTTAGAGAGACGAGCTATGTATATAGAGCTGGTTTTGGAGTCCCTGCCAAACTCGTCCATCTTTTTTGATTTTTTTATAATTTGCGCGCGCTCAAGGCTTTACGAGTATGTACCCTTAAAATGTTTCCACACAGGGCGGGCGAAGGAAAATCAGGGAGGATGGCAAGAGAGGTACCGGTGAAAGCTGTTTTTAAATGTTTGAGGGTTATAATGACTAGGGATAAAGAGCTAGGCAGGGCATTCCTGTTACGGAGAGTGAGACACAAGACATTACGTCGGTGTTTGAGTCTGTCTATTGTTTGAGTGATATTAGTATCATCTAAGAGATTTAACGCACGGTTTTGAATCCTATCTAGCAGGTGCAGAGATTTTTTAGGAGCACCTGACCAGATGTGGAAGTTGTACTTCAATTTCGGGCGGATGAAAGCCTTATATATTGAGGCCTGATCAGAGGGGGTGAAGTATTTCTTACATCGCTTGTGGAAACCTAGACATTTCGCAGCATTTTTGACGACATCGAATATGTGGTCATCTATCACTGACACATTTATAGAGAATGGTAATTTTTTCGGTTTCGACGATGCAAGTGCCATTCATCGATAATGGCTGGGTGTTTAAATTTCGCTTTAACGACAGCAGACAGCATTGTGTTTTGGAAGCACTAAATTCCACTCTGTTCATAGTTCCCCAATTGATTATGCTGTTGACTAACAGAAACCGGGCAAACGAATAAATCGACAGTAGTCTACTGACAATGCAAGACGTTGTCAAATGAGCTATGAAGCAGACTATCCTTCGGAAAGAATACTCAGACGAAAGCCAGATCGAAAAGTACAGAACTCCAGCAATCAATGCATTGTACGTACACAAAAGTAGACTGCTCTCTAGGCTTAAGCAGCTGCACAGACAGTTCACTGATAGAAACGACTCGGAAATAAGAACACTAAAGTCACTGATCAAAAACCTAAAGCAATTAATTAAAGAAAATTACAGTAAGTCTGTAAGTCTGTACTGGGGCAATAAGATTCGGGCTATAAAATCCAGTAGTCCGAATATGTTCCCGCAGATAAATAAATTATTCAGGCGGAAAGATCACAATGACATTCAGTGACAACAATGACAATAACAGAAAACAGACAGATACTACTGACCGCTGGCCTAAGTCCAGAAAGTGCCGACTCAGGCGACGGTTTTTTCGTGGTCGAAGACCCATGGGAGAAAGTAGACTTGCTGGGAGCCTTTTTCGAGGTCGTGTATACGGTGAACAATCCGGTTCGCCGTAATCACGACACAAGGCCTACGTAAATCACTATTATCTGCGCAACAAACCTCAAAATTGGCGATCCGAGAATCACGGTTGCACCGAATTCAGTGAAGAAAACGCCGCAAACGTTATCATCGCCAATAAACGAGCTTCCTCGCATTTGTTCCTGCGAAAAGATGAACTCCTGTGCATCTTTGAGTCTCTGAAAAGCAAAAAGTCGTCGGGAGTAGACGGTATTCCAAACGTCGTATTAAGACACCTGCCCTTGGCAGCACTGGATATATTATCCGACGCATTGGAAAACAGCAGTGGTACATCCAATCCCGAAAAGGGATAAAGTTAGAACTCACCCTGCTCATCTTCGGTCAATTAGTTTGCTTCCGAATATTAGCAAGGTATTCGAGAAAGTGGTTAATAGAGCTCTTTTAAGGTGGGTTGAGGAAAATAATATAATTCCGGAAAATCAGTTTGGTTTTAGGGCGAGGCATGACACTATTCATGCTGCTGGTCTCCGACATGCAATGGAATAAATACAAGAACCAGTGTACGGGTGCCTGCCTCGTTGACTTTGAGAAGGCCTTCAACACCGTATGGTTAGAGGGGCCTTTCTATAAGTTGACGAGAATGGGTATGCCGAAACCTCTGCTATATATGATTTACGACATGCTTATGGGAAAGCAGATCTAACAACGTTATTTCGAGCAAATTCTTTGACATTAAAAACGGCTTACAACAGGGGGTTGTGATTTCTCCGATACTGTTTAACATTTACACAAGTGATCTAGTAGGTTCCCTCAATCATTCCATAGCGTACGCAGACGATTTAGTGGCGTACAGATATGGCCCAAAATCGAAGTCATCAATACTCTTCTGCAACGTGATTTCGATCATCTTGATGATTGGAAATTGAAAATCAATTTTCAAAAGTCGGAAACTCTCTTGCTTAGAAATCCATTGAGATGGGCTTCTAGGGATACCAGATATAACTGGCGAAATTTGGCCATCATTGGACAGCACGGACTGCCATTAGGCGTGAGAAACGTATTTGTAATTTGACAAACATATAGATGCTTGTCTTGCTGGGGCCAAGAAGGCCTTAGCTCTGACAAGAAGACTGTTTCACAGTAGTCATATGCTCATATGTTGTTCCGTGTGGTTCAATGTAGCGCCGTATCAAATGGAAAGGATTCGGGTGTTTGAAAGGCAGTGTCTTAGAACTTGTCTCGGCTTGTACAGAACACCGGAATCAGAGTACAAAAAATATTATCCAAACAAAGTCCCTTACGATAGGGCTAATCTGAATAGGATTGCCAATTTCCTGATTAAGGTGATTCGAAGACACGTTGCAAGGGCAATGACCAACGATAATGGTCTGATCTTTGGGGCTTATTACCCCAATAAAATGTACCACGAGAGCTCACTTCTATCGGGCTTTATCCCGCCAGAGGCTTTTCTCCATATTGATTCTAAAGGGTTAGTTTAAAGGCTCATCTACGACGGGTATGTTGCCAACGCTCCGGAGCTATTCCGTTTTAGTCCCGCGATTGCGGACAGTGATCGGATCGTTGCCGAGAAACAGTACACCGAATTCTGGTGGCTTCCTAGGTCGGTACGTTACTAAGGTAACATAGTCCTCTTAGTTGTAAGTTAGATTAGGGATAGTTAGGGGGATTTCGTGAAAAGCCGCGTTCGTTAGCATGAGACCGCACCTCTGAGAAGTGACCAGTGGTTTATAGCATTGGTTAAATCTTGGTGATGCGTGTGCCCGATGTTAATGAATGACTGGAGCCCGAAATCGCAATTGGGATGGTGACCACCCTGTGCGAGAGGCTACGAGTGCTTACCACCCCGATTACTGATAAGATAGGTTAAGTAGCTTAGGTATGTTAAGTAGAATAGGGCCATAGTTTTAAGTTTTACACAAGATCAATTGTAAGATAGCTTTTGGGGCCGAAAGGCAAAATTGAATGAAATTGTTAAGTTTAGAGCGTTCGGCAAGAGCCAGTAAGCTAGATTAAGCAACTGTTGTTGTCAAATTAGATTTAATCATTTTTGTCTAGAATGTAAGTTAATAATGAAAGATACGATAAAAATGAATTTAAAAGTAAAAGTAAGGTTATGCTGTTGATATCGGAATTTAATGAGCTTAACATACGCTGTCGTTCCCGTTCTACAGAGCAGGGACGTGAGTCCGGAAACGAATATGAAAAACTGAGAGTGCTGTTGTCACCAAAGGAATAATATTGGATTAGAAGTGGCAGACAAGAGATCGTTGATGAAAATTAAAAAGAGTTTCGGAGACAAAACGGAGCCCTGGGGCACACCAGCATTTATTTTGTGAATATCTCTCAAAACCATGCAAGGCAACTTGAATTGAACGTTCCGGAAGGTAGTTTCTAATCCATTGAAGAAGCGACTCGTCGATCCCAAATGCACGCACTTTCGACTAAAGAGCCTGATGCCAAACTCTGTCAAATGCCTTGGAAATTTCAAGTGCAACTGTCTTGCTTTCGCCAGATCGTTGTACGCTTTAGTTCCACTTGTCGGTCAGACATGTCATCAGATCGCCAGTAGACCTGTTGCTACGAAAACCATAATGCCGGTCATTCAGAAGTTTTCGTGTTTCGAGATATTTCATGAGGTGACGATTTATCAGTGTTTCCATGACCTTGGAAAGAACGGACGTAAGTGCAATGGGTCTGTAGGAGGAGAGAGAAGATGATTCGCCTTTTTTAGGGACGGGCTGGACAAATGTTGTTTTTCGTCTGCTCGAGAAGAGCAGAGGTAGGATTGATGAAAAAGCTTACGCAGTGGTTTTGGCAGCGTGGAAGAACACCCGTTCAGAAGAAGGGGAGGTATACCATTTGGACCAACGGATTTGTGTATGTCCAGATCTTTAAGTACTCTTACTACTACACGAGTGCAAAAGTGGATTCGTCCCATTGAAGATTCGACGCACTCAAGTGTAGGCGGAGACAAAGCACAATGTGAGAGTGTTGAACTGGCCACAAAGTGTGCAGCAAGCAGATTGGCCTTGTCCAAAGAGCCGACAGCTGGAATGTCATTGTAAATGAGCGTTGGGATGTTGGATGAGGCAGAGTTTCTAATATTTTTGACGAACGACCAACATTTTTTTACTACCTTTAGGACATTGTAGTATTTTTTGCCTCAGTTTTTGGTCGTATTGGCATCAGAGCAGTTGAGTTGAAAACCCACGCTAACAAGTTCTATCTTACGTGCAATTGAAAAATGTATGGAGGAAGTAATAACAAGACGTCTGGTAAGCTTTCTAGAACGTAACACCATTATACATAACAAACAATACGGCTTTCAAAAAAACAAAAGTACTGGGAAGCTTCTTGGTGAATTCGCTAATACAATTCATGAGAGCCTAAACAAAAATCACCATGGACTGGTGTTATTCATGGACTTTAGTAAAGCCTTTGATACCCTTAATCATCAAAAACTTATAGCTGCACTGGAGAAAATTGGTATCCGAGGCAAATTGGGTAACCGGCTAATGGACTACCTAAGCGTAAGAACTTTCCATGTGAAAATTGAAAATGAGTACAGCAGTAAAAAGGAAGTCAAGTACGGAGTTCCCCAGGGGTCTAAATGGGGCCCCATACTCTTTGTTCTCTACTCAAATGAACTACTTCGTGTATTTAAGAACGCTATCCCATTTGCTTATGCTGACGACACAGCCATTGTTGTACGACACAGATGTTTGAAGACGGCGACTCATATAATGCAAAGGGAGTTTTCAAAAGCCGTGCAGTGGTGCCACGATAACGGATTAATAATAAATTCATCAAAAATCAAAATGATGCATATTCGTGGATCACATCATGCCGTTACCTCCGATAATATCGTCCTTGAGAACGGTAAGTGTCCCAGCTCATCTGCGAGACAGACAATTGATATCGTTGAAAATTACAAATACCTGGGTGTAATTATTGACAGCCATTTCAACTGGTGTAACCATATCGACAGCTTACGGTCGGACTTAAGAAGAGCTCTCTATGGATTATCTCAACTGCGCTATTACACAACACCGGGTATACTAAAACAAGTCTACTACGCACTATTTGAATCAAAGTTGAGGTATGGCATACTTGCGTGGGGTAATGCTTCAAACACTCATCACTAAAAACTACAACGGCTACAAAATGTAGCTTTAAAGCAAATTAGATCGGAGAATCCGAGCTCCTTGTCCAGTCAAAATGTAGTTCCAATGGGAGAAGTTGGAGATATGATCGAGGCGCCTCAAACCATAGATGTAACGCGCGGTGTTGTTAAAGGCAACATTAAGCTTTCTTCTGCTTAAAGCATCGCATTTGCAGAAAATTTCACGGCCGTATGTGAGTGTTGGAATGACTAGTGTCTTTGCGAGTAGCAGACGTGTGTTCAGGGCGTATGGTATTGAGAGGCCCATAATAGGCGCAGTATACCATAAACTTTGCCTACCGTCGCATTAATATGCGTATCCTAAGATAGCATTCGTAGATTTTTTGCCGTTTCAACATATTCTACGGTCGAGCCGTTTAGATGAATTTTAGAAAAAATGTGATAGATCAACGGGCTTCCTACTAATGTTCCTACTTGCGCAGTCTTCAATCAACCCAAGAGGGCAGCTGTTAAACAATTGGACATCATCGGCATACATGTGTATAGAGGATGAGCTGACAATGGAACGGAGCTCGTTGGCATACAAAGAAAAGAGAAGAGGTCCTAGAATGGAACCCTGTGGAACCCCTCTAGTTGTTGGAAGAAATTCAGATAGCATATGACCAATCGAAACAGCTTGTTTTCTGAGCCGAAGGTAGGAAGACACTAATCGAGTGCTAGTTTGTTACACAAGTTGTCGTGATCCACGGTGTCGAATGCTTTTGAGAAATCTAGAAGAACTAAAAAAGTTACTTGGTCATCATCTATCGCCTTCCTTATATCCTCTACAACATTGATAACTGCGGTTGTACAACTGTGGTATTGGCGGAAACCGGATTGCTTTTGCATGATACGTTCAAACACTTTCGAAAAGGTAGAATGGAAATAGTTCTATAATCATGGCTATTAGCGCTCTTTTGAATCGGTAGGACTTTCGCCAGCTTCCATTGGGTAGGAAAAACACTAGTTGTTAAGATGGTATTGAAAATGTGTGTAAGAAAGGGTAATATAACTGGTAGAATGGCCTTAGCAAAAACTGGGTGTATTCCATCTATACCGACCGCAGTCGATTTTACGCTTGCAACCACGTCTGCGCTATCAACCCCGGAGAACTCGAACATCCGTTCATTTGGGTTCTGGGTTCTCATTCTTTGAGAGACTTGATTCAGAACCGGAAAACGAAGCGTTACAAAGGTGTGATTGAGTGCGTTTACATCGATATTGGTGTCAGGACCTGTCTTACGCTTTCCAACGTTGCTCGTTTAAACGTTGTCTATGGTCGCCCGGCTTTAGTTGTTGCGTTAGCACAATCTTATACGGATGTAGGCCCAAATCCAAGCGCAAAATAAGCTGTGGCGATGCCCAATTTAGCTGTTCGGCGCAGAATCGACATTTTTGGGTCCTTCGGATCTTTGGTATATCCATATTCGAGCTAAAGTTGATCCAAGACTTCTGTCTACGGCTCAACATGCCTACTGTAAAGGAAAGTCGGTGGAAACGGCTTTGCACTCTCTGACTAGCCACATCGAACGATCCCTACAATATAAGGAGTACACAATGGTTGCTTTCCTAGACATAGAGGGCGCCTTTAACAACGTCAACACATCCGCAATCACGACTGCGCTGTCAACTCTGCAGGTAGACGGCTCACTTGGGGAGCTGATTAATCTAATGCTAACAAGCAGGAGACTTCTGCTAAAAGATATGTCAGTAGGGGTACGCCGCAAGGCGGTGTCCTCTCTCCCCTTCTCTGGAACTTAGTAGTTAACGAACTACTGATATACCTGGAAGCGGGTGGTAGCAGAGTGATTGCCTATGCGGATGACGTTGCCATAGCCGTCTCAGGAAAACATCTAAATACCATTAAAGAATTCCTCCAAGTAAATCTTAACAGATTAACCTGCTGGGCAGATCGCTGTGGATTGGGAATAAACCCCCATAAAACTGATCTTGTCCTCTTTTCTAGGAAATATAAAATTCCAATCATAGACCCTCCTTCAATAAACGGTACCAGTTTAGCTTTCTCCGATACAGCAAAATATCTGGGTCTCATTTTTGACAGGAAACTAAACTGGAAACCTAACATTCAAGAAAGAGTCAATAAAGCTATAATAGCCTTATTCTCTTGCAAAAAAGCCATTGGGAACAAATGGGGCCTTCAACCTCGCATAACCCACTGGCTATACATCTCGGTCATAAGACCGATACTTACTTACGGGGTGGTTGTCTGGTGGACGGCCTTGGAAAATGCATTCAACCGCATTAAATTAAGCAGAGTCCAAAGAACAGCATGTCTATGCACAAGCGGAGCCTTACGGTCTACTCCCTCTGCGGCATTAGACATTCTGTTTCATTTGACACCCCTCGGTATTTTCAGCGGTATTAAGGCGACTACACAGTGGACAAATAATTCATTTGGCCACGCCAACATTCTTAATACATTAGGAATCCTCACAGAGAACACCGATTACACCATACCTGAACTTTGGTTTGACAAAAACTTCCATGTAAGCTTCCCCTCTAGATCATTCTGGGAGGAGGATGCTTTCATTAAGGACAAGTCAATCCATCTCTACACAGATGGATCTAAAACTGACAGCGGAGTTGGTGGCGGTGTTTTCTCAGATAAGCTAAATCTAAGCTTCTCTTTCCGTCTTCCAAATCACTGTAGCGTGTTCCCGGCGGAAATTTTGCCGATTAAAGAAGCTCTGTCCTGGCTGAAGAAAAACGTGATATCCGCATATTTTCGGATAATCAGGCCGCCATCAAGTCCCTGGACTCGGTCTCATTATATTCTAAAACCGCCCTCGAATGCCGATCATCTCTCATGGAGATGGCAGAGCAGTTGAACATTCACCTCTGTTGGGTGCCGGGCCACAGAGACATTCCAGGGAACTGCAGAGCCGATGAACTCGCCAAAATTGGAACCACTCTACCTATCCTACCGGACAAAGGTAGTATAGGTATACCAATCGCTACGTGCAAACTAACACTAAAGCTAGATGCCTTAGGTGGACTGCTGGACAAACATGTCTAGCGACCAAACAGATCTGGCCAAGGCTGGATCTGAGTCGATCTAAGTGTCTGATCCTTTTAGATAGGAAACATCTCAGCGCCATAATAGGTGTCATTACCGGACACTGCCTCATAGGCAAGGCTTGGCGCCTTTACTAACGATTTCTGTAGAAGCTGCATGGACGAGGAAGAGGAGGAGACAATCCCCCACCTACTCTGCACATGCCCAGCTCTCTCTCAGAGAAGCTTCATCTAGGAGCTTTCTTCTACAACGACCTAAACGATCTAGAAAAAATAGACGTTAACAGTCTCCTACGCTTTATTATAAGCTCAAACTGGTTCCAGTAGTAAGAAGATCATAGATCCACGTGGCATCACAATGGGCCAATAGGCCTAAGTGGGTTGGTATTTCCAACAGCCACTCTTACCTAACCTAACCTCGATACTTTGGTATCTTTTTCGATACTGGCCGCTACCGTGGCTATGTTTTCTTCATTTCGCTCCAATCTCTGTCTGGTTGATGGCTTAAGAACCAAAAGAGTGTGCTCCAGTTCAAACTTTTCCACAGTGCGACGTGCCTGCACACTGAGGCTTGACGACGCTGGAATTTCGATAAAATTTTTTAATAACTTCCGCACGTTTGACAGCTGGATGTCATTGGTAGCTTTGACAGCTGCAAAAACATAATAAATGGAAAAACTGTCATTGCGATCTGGTCACCCTTTAAGTTAGAAGTAGTAACTGAATCTACGTGTCTCGAAGTAGGAATGAACACCAAGAATGAATTGCAATGATTCGATTAAGACTATCCCAAGGAAACCAAGTAATGGATGATGAAAGGCAAAAACACGTCAACTACATTGGCTCGTCCACATCGATATACACATATACCGAAGGATGTACGAATTTCAATCTCTGAGAGATCTGTAAACTGCGTGCTGAAGATCGAAGAGGATAAGGAGGCTGTCGTATCTCAGACAATGTATTAGTTCATGGCTACTTAAAAGAAACAAACACAATACATTCATAGCCATACACAGTATATTGTCTGTATTTACACTTTCCATGTGGATCTTTCGTAGAGTCTTAAGCCTGCCCGACTTACGGTTCCTAAGAAACTCATATTAAAAGTCAATCTGCTTGAAGTCATGCAGTTTAGCTTCTGTTCCACCATTTTGATAAAATATCACTCTACTTAGCCTGAATGAAATTTCCAACTTGAATTTCCGCCCACCAACACAGCATAAATGCTCGCCGCGCCGTATTTTCAAAAGCCAAAGCTAAAGTCACTCACCCACCCACAAATTTAAATTAAAACTCGTTGATGTACGATGTACGAATAGGTATTGGTGTAGGTGTAGGCATGGATCTATGTATCCCCTTTGGCATTTGTAATTTAATTTCCGCATTTGTTTTACTGTTGTCATAATTTGTTCGCTTTTCGACGAATTTCTTCTTGCTGTCATCCATTGTTCGTGTAATACAATTTCATTAGCTGCACACACAATTATTATAATGAAATTGTCATGCCAACCAATTCGTTTGCAAACATTCATCCATGACTTTGCCGTTTACCACAAGCACACAAAAGAAACACTCTACTCAAAGTATGTTGTAGATACCTACATACGAGTATACGGATATCTCCACAAGGGCATAAGACAAGTACTAGAGCTGAATAAAATCAGTTAAATCCTTGACTACAACTATGTATGAGTACTCGTATATCTTCTTGATTTTTACCGGAATAAAATCAAATCAAAATAGACGCACAGTATACAAGTAAAACCAACAAAATCAATGTAAATATGTACTTTACATACTCGTACTTGTCCCAAACAAATGTATTTTTTTTTTTTCAAATAATTTCACTACACTCTACCACATCGTTTGGATGATTGCTTGTACCGAAAAGCTAAGCAGAAAAAAAGAAAAAAACAGTGAAACGTTAAATAACTTCGGTGATTTCGATTTCGATTTCAAATAAAATTAAATTTAATGAGCAGTTGGATGGATCTGCAGAAGAGACAAGAACGAAAATACACTTTCTACAACAAGTAGATACATACGAGTATGTACGAGTATATGTATGTACGAGTATATGTATGTACGAGTATCTGTCAAGAAATTTAATTCTGCCTCCAAGAAGACGTTGTGAAGAAAAGAAGACCACCCACCTCCGGAATGCTTAAGGAATTCCCTCTGGGGAAAGGAAACTAATATTTCATGAGAGAGTACGTTCTATTCGGTTACAACAGAACATGATGAAGAAGAAAAATACGAAAAAATTGGCTACACAATCCAAATGCCAACCATAGATACACAAGTAGTTACTTTTGATAAAATGAAGAACTTTAATGGGGACGGCTATAATTTTATATGTACGAGTATGTATGTACAATCTACATATGCACACACACGTCCATGCATACTTACCGTCCCAAGAACAACATTTCGAAGATTTTTTTTTTCCCAACTTCAACAACATCCTCGTCGTTTGCAAATAACAACAAAGCATCCCCAAAAAAAACTGAAAGCATATAGGTACTAACTGTGTACATACTCGTACAACTGTGTATTTCTCCAACTTCAAAACATACATAAATGCTGCGTAAATGCTGATGAACGAGAAACAGGAACTCCCACAGAATACAGTCCTGGAACAAAAAAAAGGGAAGCTCCGCCCAGATACCCACCAGGTTCGGATACATTCTAACTGAGTATAGTGCTTGGAGCAAATCAAGCAAAGAACTTGCGCACAACGATTTCTCAACATCTCGAATGTGATTATCTATAGGGTCATGTACCAAAGAGGAAACAGTGATAAATGCTGCTACCCTCCATTTCTACGTCCGCATAGGTGGGCAAAGTAAATATGTTGACTAAAATTTTAGCGTATCATTTTGTGAAAGTGATGCTCATCATCATCACACATTTTGTTGAAAGAGGGAGCACCAAAAACAACAACAACAGCAGCTTTATATGAACCAACGTCCCACTAATATCTAGTTACTTACCTTTGCTTATTCAAACAAACCCCAAACCAACTCGTGGCTCTGTCAAAAGAAAGATACGAAATACTTTGAATAATTTGGACTACTTGTGTTATGTCTTTCGAGTAATACGAGTAGATGTACGAGTAGGAGTAGCGGATACATCATCTAATTGGATGCCGCCAGATATGAGCACTCGTTCGTATCTACTTCAATTTCAATTCATATTGGATACGAGTACCTACACTTAGTGTTGTAGTTTTTTGGCAAAAGAAAAATCCGAAAAATAACAAACAGTAGCATTTTGATTGTATAACACAATACGAGTACAACAATATTACTGATTGTGACTTAACGCGCTTACGAAATGTGCGCTTGTTAGGTGTTACGTCGTTACGTCGATAAAAAGGTTCATTTGCGATGCATACCTATTACCTTACCTACTCGATACACTTGAGTACGAGTATGAGGCGGGCAACTACTGCTTTCTTTGCTGGATTGTACTGAGTGCTGACACTGTTATTCGGTACCGATGCTGATGCAATTAATTAGAATTACGAGTTCACATCTCATATCGGACATAATCTTGGACAAAGGACCGACCACAAACTTACATACAGATACACATACGAGGTACACGTAGCTCTTTACTTGTTCACCCGCATCCTTATCCGTAGTCTCTTCGAGTTGCAATTACATTTTGCAAAACTAGTTTCCATTGATTTGGTGTCTGAGAGGCATTTTTTGGGTGTCCGCCCTACAACAACGAAATCTCATTCAGTTCTGCTCCTCCTGCTCCAACACGGCCGATAGCTGTGTATCTCTAGGTAGGTAGAGGTGGAGGCATCCTTTTTATATCCTTTTCCTTCGCTCGTATCGGTACATAGTAGCCGTATTCGCATAGAAATTTTCCTTTTTCCATTTTCCATTTTCCATTTTCCGCAGACCGCTCTAACATACGATATACGAGTACTATATTTTATTTGTTGTTGTAAAATATTTTTCCTTTTTATTTTCTGTGCCTTTTTTTGTTGTTGTTGTTTTCTTTTGTTGAACTTGCAAAGTTGATATTTGCACACGGGTCGTACTTGAACGCATATAGAGAGGAGTAGAGTCAGTTAGTTGGACCTTTTAGCATTTGGAGCAATTCACTTAAATCTTCGTGATGTGGATCGCTTCGAAAACTACTACCACATCCTCCAATCGCTGACGAAACCGGCAAAAATTTATCCGTCGCGCGATTTTCAAAAAAAAAAAAACAAATATTTCCCGCGCGCTTATACAACAATATTAGCGTTTAATAGATTTTAGAAAATTGCATATATTTCGTTGTCGTCCTTAAAAACTGCTAATTAATGTGAGTGAATGAATTTTTTTTTTGAAATTATTGTAGTTTGGTGCGTGCTGGATGTGTAAATATTTTCAATTCTCTATTTACTTTCACCGGCTTCTGTGTGTGTTTTAATTGATTTTTAATTGAGCTTTAAAAATAATCACATATGCATGGAACAAAAAAAACCAGAAGCACATCGGAGAGGAACAAAAAAAAAAAAGGATTAAGTTCAGCAATCAGCATCGGTTGTTGTTTCTTTTGTGTTTGTTTTTATTTTGGATTGGGCCGTGACCCCGTGCGTTTATAAATTATCGATAAAGTCGACTTAAGAGTTACTTCGATTGAAATCATAAATTTTATGCGACGGTAGCTGTAACGATTATAGCGAGGCGACACGATGCAATTTGAATGGTGACTTTTGTCCAGTTTCAACAACAAACAACACACATTCAAGGAGCTTCACCAGAAGAAAGCATCATTTACCACATGTGACTTTTGTTTTGCATTAAATTCGTTTGGTTCTTTTGGCAGGGCTTATTTATAAAAAAAAAATGAGCATCGTGCAACCCCTAAGCGGAGGGTTATTATTCGCGCGTTCTTCTATTGTAGTTCAGGCGATTTCCGATTTTTTTTTTTAACAGTTCTTTGGGTAGAATTATTAAACTGAAATTAATACGGCTTCCTAATAACAAGGACTTGTCGTACTCGTCAAGTCAAGTAGTGTGTACTGAGGACTTATTATTTACCCACCTTCACCGCGAAGGGCTCTTGATGACATGCTGTGACTACTCGGCATGTGGTAGTTATATTAGATCGGAGAAGTGTTTGTCGGTTTTTTTTTTCTCTAATATAGCCGTATTGCAAGCATCCCAATTGACAAATGTTAACTGTTGATTGAGGTATCGGTTTGATGTGGATTTTCCAAGTGGTCGGATTCGTATAAGACAAATTCGTTGGTTTCATCGAAAAGTTTTATTAAATAACAAGAAACACCAGATCTCTTTGTACTCAAAGTGTAAAGAGAAGAAAGAAAAAACAAAAGAAAAGATTGCATAAGAACTTCAACGGAAATGATATTCGTGCGTGAACACCAATTTCCTCATTTCACACACGCATTCGTTTCATACGCAGTACATTTTTCGGTTTTACGCGAAGTGAATCTACCTATGCGGTTTATTGTTTACTCGACACAACGAATTAGGAGGAGGCATATCTTGGGAATAATTTCATTATCTTACATCGGTTCATGTTCACCACTTAAGTGCATAAATCTTTTAAATGTTCATAGACAGTGCGAGTGTCCATAGTCTCGTAACTACCTGATCAATTAATACATGCTCATACGGGTAGTCAGGGCTTCGAGGTCGATCTGGGCCTCAATCCATAAACCTAGCCATTTGAAGTCTATATTACTTCGCAAAAACTGCCGTATGATATCTTCGCTCTTACTGAGACCAACCTTTCCTCTAATTTTAAGAATAACGAGTTATTTACCCATGATTATGATGTCCACCGAAACGATGGCCTTATGAATAACGACGAATCAACTGGCCGCGGAGTACTTTTGGCTGTACCTACTCGCCTTAATTCTAAATTATTTAAGCAACTATCTACAGTTTGCTTTGAATTTGTCTGCGTAAGAATTCCTATTTCTAAGCGCAATCTCTTTTTTTGCTGTTTCTACATTCGCCCATCGCAACCAACCTGCAGCTACCAACTAGCTATTGACGAATTCGATGCCCTGTTTGCCAAAGCCGACGCAAATGACACTGTTGTCGTTATGGGTGACTTTAACTTATCACGACTCAAATGGATATGCACTGATGATTCATACTACACCGCCAGCAATGCAAGTTCGGAGAAAGAAATTCTTTTTATTGACTGTCTCGTGGACTCCGGACTTTTTCAGTCAAGTGGCATAACCAACTATCTTGGTAGACAACTCGATCTTATCTTCTCCACTGACGTAGATAACAGCATAGTCTCAGCCAGCAAGCACCTCCTTACCACTCTAGATTCTCGTCCAACGTTTCAAGACCTTTTTGCTTTGAACACGTGTACAACTTTAATTTTCGAAGAGCCAACTTTTCTAAATTAAACAATCTTCTTTCTAAAGCTAATTTCAATTTTCTCTTCAACTCTAGTATTCCCGTTGATGATGCACTTACCTCTTTTTATAATATCATCTTCGATTGTTTTTCCCAGTCTGTTCCTTTTGTACCGCAAAAAAATCCAGGAACTCCGGTCAATACGAAATAAGAGAAATAAACTTTGGCACACCTATCTTAGTACACGTTCTGAAGCGGATTATAATAAATACCACCTTGCTTATACCCAATTTTCAGATCTATGTGAATCACTATATTCCAATTATTTAAGCCGCATGCATAATAGTCTTATTTCTGATCCCAAACGCTTTTTCCAGTTTATCAACTCTAAAAAAAAGTCGGAAGTTCAACAATTCATCGTCTGATGATCCGCAAAGAATAGCAAACTTCTTTGCCGAATTCTTTAGCCAATCGTTTGCTTGCCACATCCAAAACCCCGATCTATCTTATTTCTCATACTTGAACAGCTGTCCACAAACATCCTTTACTTCGGTGGATATCTCAATGGCATTAGTAGATGAAAAGATAGGTAATCTAAAAAGTGAATATTCCGCTGGACCTGATGGTGTACCCCCCATAGTTCTAAAAAAGTGCGCCGCCTACTTGGTAAAACCTCTCACTGCCTTGTTCAGACTTTCCTTATCTCAATGCGCCTTTCTCCATTCCTGGAAAAATTCATATATAATCCCTCTGCATAAAAAAGTCTATAAAGGTGAAATCTTAAATTACAGACCTATTGCGAAGCTCTTTGAGAGCATTATTTATGATGCTATGTCTTTTTATTGTAAACCAGTGATTTCAAGAAACCAACATGGATTTGTTAAGGGCAGGTCCACTACCACTAATCTCATTGAATTTGTATCAAGTACTCTATGTGCATTAGAAGATGGCAAAGAAGTAGATGTAATAACCAACGACTTCAGCAAAGCTTTCGATAAAGTCTCGCATAAAGTAATTCTTTTAAAACTTTGCGCCCTTGGATTTCGATCAGATTTCGTTACGTGGATTTCCTCATACTTAAATGATAGACACTACAGTGTCCTGTTTAGGTCTACATTATCTAAACCTTTCACAGCCACCTCGGGTATTCCCCAAGGAAGTCATCTTGGTCCCTTGTTATTTATATTAACAATTAATGATGTTGATACCATCGTTAACAATTCTTTTATCTCCATCTATGCTGACGACATCAAAATCTTCCGTCACATATTGTCTCCCTCTGACTGTTCTCTGTTGCAAGATGATCTCAATCGATTTTCCACTTGGTGTCTTCATAATTTTCTTGAGTTAAATGTTAACAAATGTCAAACTTTAACTTTCACTACAAAACGTCATACAACTCTTTCTCGTGCATATTTCATCAATAACGAGCTTGTTCCTAATGTGACCGAAATGCGCGATTTAGGCATTATCTACGATAGCGAACTGAACTTTCGCTCTCACATAGATAGCATTATTAGTAAAGCCAATTCGACTCTTGGCTTCATTAAGCGCTGGTCTAAGGAATTTGACGACCCATATGTGGCTAAAGAACTCTACACCACATTTGTTCGGCCCCTCCTCGAGTATGCAAGTCCAGTCTGGTCACCATATTATTCTGCGCAAATTGCACGTATTGAATCGGTACAGCGTAGGTTCCTTCGGTTCGCATTACGGGGACTTCCTTGGTCTGACCCATTCAATTTACCCCCCTATCATAATCGACTGAAACTTATTAACTTACAACCCCTCATTACGCGACGAGAAGTTTGTGATATAGTTTTTGTCCATCAGCTCTTAAATGGTAACATTGACTCTGAGGCTCTCCACGAACGCATCTCCTTAAATGTTAATCCACGTATTCTAAGAACTGTACCTCTCTTCCGAGTTAATTCCCACCGAACTAATTACGGATACCATGAACCATTATCTCGAATCCTTCGCGAAGCGAACAAATTCCAGTCAATCTTTGACTATCACCTGAACAAACACTCCCTTAAGATTGCCCTTTATTCCCTTCGCTCTCTACCCCCACTCCACAGCTCTAACAATTAAATTTTTATTAGTTTTATAAGTATAGTATTTAAGTTCAATGCTTGTATTAAGCACAATAAAGCTGTCCGGGGTTGACCCGGGCCTAAATTAACTTGCCACTAGTTATGCACTCCAACTTGATTGAAGTCCTCTTCCTTCTAGGCGACTTCTTTTCTTATTCCATGTAGTGTCTTTGATTTCATCTGTGCGTTCATGATGTGCGTTTTTGTCATAAGGTCGATGTACCGAGCTTAGCTATAACAGATTTCAGCTTAACTCCTTCCCTCTTACTGGTTCAAAATTTGAACCACATACTCGTATTTCTTGCCATTGCATCTAAGTGAGACAAATTTTAAAAATATTTTCCGCAACTGCTTCAAAGGTTTAAAATTTGTACTACTGCATGAAAGAAGAACATTGTGTGACGTGCAAGTGAGAAGGGAGAATTTTTCGTTTCAACTTTGTTCTTACGGTAAAGTGAGTAACGGTACCTTTGTGAAGTTCACATTGGAATTTCATTTCTTAAATTTCGTTCTGGTATAAAATCGTGTTTTTGCACGCCCCAATTTAACACCTTCAGATAAACTCCAGAGTGATAAATATATGGTTTTCCAATAAGGACTTGACAAGTTTTTTTTAAATAAAACGCAAACCGTTTGAGATACTCGTATTTCAAAAACTTTATTATCGGCTTGAAGTACAATCAAAACATTTATGAATGGAACTCGATCTAGCGATCGCCAAAACGGGGGATTACATGGAAATTGGTGATTCAAAATCTTAGTCGTTGCCCGAGCTGTGTTTGCGGTTGCTCCGTCCTGTTGGAATCAATAATGCTCAAGATGCAACTCAGCAACTTGCGGCAAAGAAAAACTCGTTTAACATTCAAGTGGGTATGAAACAATTATAAAGCCTCGCCCGACATCTGATGGGAGACTAAATTCTTAGTGGAAGTTGGCTTGTTCTTGATTCTAGTCAACTACTCATCTTACTTGATTTTCGCTAACTGAAAAAATGAATGCCTTTCGGGCGAGATTGTGATTCAAACACCGAACCCTCCGATTTGAAAGCCAGTCCACTACCACTTCAGCCACGGCCACATCTGTCTGTAGTGCTCACCAGTTACGGTTACGGTGGTGCCATTGAAGTCCTCAAAAAAAATAAGGGCCAATCACTTTTTCGCTGCAAATTCCGCACCAAACCGTCTCTTTGAGGGCTCTTCGTGCATTTTATGAGGATTCTCCTTGCCCCAGAAACACAAATATTGTTTTTTCACATAACCACTTTGGTGGAAATGAGCTTCGTCGCCCATTATGGTTTTTGGATACGAAACCAGGTTTAACAGAGCATGGGAGTAAGTTGACCTCACTTGACGGTCAGCAGGCAACAATTAGTGAACGGTTTGCACTTTATAAGGGAACATCTTCTTTAAAATTCGACGCAACGAACGTCTGCTGATGCAAAATTGTGTGCATCGTTGTCTCGTCGATGTTTGTGAAGGACGTCTTCGGCCATAGTAGTGATATTCTCGGTGGAACGACCAATATGGGCCGGCCACTTCTTATGACAACTCTAGTGGACCCAGTTTGCACGAGACGCTCAGCGAGACTCTTAATTGTTCGCGCGAATGGTGCAGGATAATAAAGAAATAGACGACGTTAAAACAACAGACCGGAAATTGGTCAAATAAGCATCAAATAAGCTCCATTGCTTGTTGTCAACTATAGGGTTTTCCAATAAGGGCTTGAAAACTTTTTTTTTTATTTTAAATAAGGGGTCCGCCATCTAACGTTTTTTTTTCCAACTAGTGCTTATTTCGTGAATGGTAACACTTAGCTCATGTCTGATTTGACAGATAATTAGTTTTATCCTTCCGCTGAACGAATATGGTTGAAGCCAACTGACCATCCAATGCGTTTTCGCTTCGCTAAGTGGGCCTGCGATCGACTTAGAGTAGATGCCGATTTTGCCAAAAAAATCATCTTTTCAGATGAAGCTCATTTTGATCTTGGCGGGTATGTAAACAAGCAAAATTGTCGCATCGATACACCCAAAACGAGTCACTGTTTGGTGCGGACTTTGGTCCAGAGGCATAATTGGGCCATTTTTCTTCGAAAATGAGCGAGGAGTAGCCGTTACAGTCAATGGCGATCGTTATCGGGCCATGTTGAACGAATTTTTGTTCACAAAAATTGAAGAGGAGGATATTGGCAACATTTGGTTTCAACAGGACGGCGCTACGTGTCACACAGCCGAAGCTACACTCGATGTTTTGCGCCCTGTTTTTGAAGATCGCATTATCAGCCGCAGAGCTGATGTCGTTTGGCCACCTCGGAGCTGCGATTTGACACCGTTGGACTATTATTTGTGGGGTGCCGTAAAAGATAAGTGTTACGCCGACAAGCCAGAGACAATTGACGCTTTAAAAGACAATATTCGTGAAGCTATTGGTGAAATACAGCTGCACACAATCGAAAATGTTTATGAATGGAAATTGACTTCGTTCATATGGCCACCGCGGGCACGTTTGCAGCGGTCGATTCATTGGACCCAATTTTCAATGACTCGGCCACACATTTCTCTTCCAACCTCGTCGGCGTGTTGGCATAAACCAATGACTTAACGTAGCCCCACAGAAAATAGTCAAGCGGCGTTATATTGCACGAGTGAGGCGGCCAATCGACTGGCCCATTTCTTGAGAAAACACGCTCACCATACTTACTCTTCAATAAATCGATTGGAGCGTGTGCTGTGTGGCTTGTAGCACCATCCTATTGAAACCAAATGTCGTCCAAATAATCGGTGATCATGGCGCGATAACGCTGACCATTCACAGTAACGTGACGATCGTTATTGTCGACGAGAAAATATGCCCCAATAACGCCGCCGGCATGCAAACCGTGGATGAAGTGGTGATTCATGAAACACATGTGGATTTTCACCCGACCAATAACGCATATTTTGCTTATTGACGAACCCATTGAGCCAAAAATGAGCTTCGTCACTGAAGATGATTTTGCGATGAAATTCATCATCTTGGCGCATCTTCTCCAGAACCCAATCGGAGAACGTACGTCGCTTCAAATGGTCCATCGGCTTCAATTCTTGAGTCAGCTTGATCTTGTATGGGTGTAAACCAAGATCCTTACTCAAAATACGCCATAATGTGGTCTGAGCGATGCCCAATTCTTGAAAACGCCGTGGAATTGGCTGATTTGGATCGTTTGCTACGGACGCCCGAACGGCAGCGATATTTTCGACACTTCGACCAACCCGTTGTCTCACTGATCCGGCAATATCACACAACGAATATGTAGACTCAAATTTTTGCACTAAACTGGTTATTGCCTGTCTACTAGGGCGAGAATTACGACCGAAAATTGGAGTTAACGCTCTTAAAGTTGCAGTCACCGACTCCGAATTTCGGTAGAAAATTTTTATAATTTGCAGACGTTGCCCGTTCGTGTACTTTACCTTGATGAAAATGTTCAGTTTACTGAATAAATTGACAGTGACATTTTGATGATTAGCGAAAGAGTGCGTTCACAAGTCCCTATTGGAAAACTCTGTACATGAGCCCAAGCGAATACCAGACGTTGATAGTCACACCGCCAACACCCTGGACGTGTTTTTAACTTCTCACCCTGATAAGAACACCGTTGATGTGCTCTCCCCTCTAGGCTCTTCGGACCATTGTGTCATATCAGCAAATTTCTCGTACACCGACCACACAGTTAGAGAAAAAATTCCTAAAAGAACCGTATGGCAATACGAGAAAGCCAACTGGAGCGGTCTTAACAGCTTCTTTAGGAATTTTAACTGATCGTTATGCTTCCTCAATAACGACGTGGATGCCGCTGCTCATACGATCACAAACACTATTCTCTTTGAGATGAGATCCTTTATCCCTCATCGGATGAAGAGTATCAAACCAAAAGAAAAGACATGGTACGACTCGAGCTGTAAAGAGCCTGTCATGGTTAGAGAAATGTTTTTTTCGGTCCTTCAAGACCAACCCAACAGAGGAAAGCCGGAAAAAGTTTAAACGAGCCAGGAATGACTGCAACGTCTTTCCTAAGCATCTGAAACTTCGATATGACCAAAAGTTGAGGCAAAAAATACTACAATGCCCCAAAGGTAGTACAAGCTTTTGGTCGCTTGTCAAAAACATCAGAAATTCTGCCTCATCCTCCATCCCAACGTTCATTCACAATGATATTCCAGCTGTCAGTTCTTTAGAGAAGACTAATCTGCTTGCTGCACACTTTGCGGCCAGCTCAACACTTCCATGTGTTTAATCTCCAATGGGACGAATCCACTTTCGCACTCGTGTGGTAGCAAGAGTACTCACAGATCTCAACATACATAAATCCGCTGGTCCAGATGGTGTATCTTCCCTTCTCCTGAGGAAGTGCTGCTCGACGCTGGCAAAACCACTGCTTTTTCATCAATCCTACTATTTAGGACTCTATCCGAGAAGATGGAAAACAGAATTTGTTCTCTCTCCTCCTACAGTCCAATTGCACTTACGTCCCATCTTTCCAAGGTCATGGAAACGCTGATAAACCGTCAGCTCATGAAATACCTCGAAACCCGAAAACTGCTCAATCACCGGCAGTATGGTTTTCGTAGCAACAGGTCCACTGGGGATTTGATGGCATGTCTCACCCAGAAGTGGAACCAAATCATTTGACAGAGTTTGGTGTCAGGCTCTTTCGTCGAAAATGCGTGCATTTGGGATCGACGACTCTCTTCTTCAATGGATTAGAAACTACCTTTCGGAACGGTTTCAAGTCTGATATTCACAAAATAAATGCTGGTGTGCCCCAGGGCTCCGTTCTGTCACCAACACTCTTTTTAATTTTCATCAACGCTCTCTTGTCTTCTGCTCCTAATTCAATATATTCCTTTCCTGACGACAGTACTATCTGCTTTTCATATTCGTTTCCGGACTCACGGCCCTGCTCTGTAGAACGGGAACGACAGCATATGTTAAGCTCATTAAATTCTGATATTAACAGCAAAATCAATTGGGGAACCACCAACAGAGTGGAATTTAATGCTTCCAATACACAATGCTGTCTGCTGTTATTAAAGTTAAACACCCAGCCATTATCTATGAATGGCACTTGCATCGTCGAAACCGAAAAACTTTCCATTCTCGGTATGTGTGTCAACTTACGTTGGAATGACCACATATTTGGTCGCCAAAAATGCTGCGAAATGTCTAGGTTTCCTTAAGCGATGTAAGAAATATTTTACCCCCTCTGATCTGGCCTCAATATATAAGGCATTCATCCGCCCAAAATTGGAGTACAACTCCGACATCTGGTCAGGTGCTCCTAAAACATCTCTGCACCTGCTAGATAGGATTCAAAACCGTGCGATAAAACTAATTGAAGATACTAATATCAATCAATCAATGGACACCCTCGAACACCGACGAAATGTCTCGTGTTTCACTTTGTTTTATCGCTATTTCTACCACCAGTGCTCCACTGAAATCGCCAGTAGCATTCCGGCCATTCAAACTTTCAACCGTAACACCCGTCTCGCTATGAATGCTCATCAGTATACCCTCAAGCCCACTAAAATATCGTGATTCGTTCCTAAGCCGTACAACTCGCTTATGGAATGCCCTGCCGATCTCTGTATTTCCTGGTGGTTATAACTTGCAAACATTTAAAAACAATGTACATCGGTACCTCTCTTTTCTTCCTCCCTAAATTTCCTTTGCCCGCGCTGTGTACAATCACCTTAAGGGTACTCAAACCCCTTGAGCGCACGCTCATTATAAAAAAACAAAAAAATAAAAAATTATCCAGGAAAAAGCCCCCAGGAAAGCATTCAAAAATGGCTGCTGATTTCACCATTCTTCGGGTGGTACTCCTGTTTTTTCTAAAGGCGCGTTTACATTGCCGATTTTAAAGCTTGTTTCCGCTGCCCGTAACAGACTCTTAATGTAGAAGGATTTTTTTCTTAGAATATGCCCAGAAATCATTTTCCAAATTATCATTGACGATTTAGGGGACACCCTGCTTTTCTTTCCGAAGCAAACGTATCAGCCGTAGCGAAGTAAATGGCCCCCAAAAACCAAAGCCAATTATTGATTTCATGAAGCAAAAAAAAAATCTTCTGCTTTATGAGTCTTGGGACGATGTTTACATGGAAAGTGATGCTTCTGTTTCCTATGATGTGTTTATTATTTGCCTAACTAGACTTATATCAAACTACAGGACCTCTGACAAAATTTAATAAAAGGCTAAAACCCTGGATCTCTGGCCAACTTATTGGAAAAATAAGCTAAGAATAAAGTGCTCTAAAAATCCCCTTAACCTTAAGCTGAAAAATATGTTTAAAAAGATGTGATTTGAACTTAAATAAGAGAGATCTGTTTGCCGCGATAACTATTACCGAAATAAATTCATTTCTGCTAAGGGTAACCTGAAATCAGAATGGCAAGTTGTGAATGATATTTTAAACAAGTCTCCTTCTACCAGAGAGTCTCTTTCAATTTGCGTGAACAACTGCGAACATTCTGACAAGCTGGACGTTGCTAATGCATACAATGAGTACTTGACGTCAATAACAAACATCCTACCAACACAAACAGTCCAAAGCAGATGCACTCTATGTACCAATTTACGAAATTACAGTGACCAGTCACAAAGAATTAGTTTAGCCTTCGAGCCTATCACTTCTTTGGAGCTCTTAAAAGCAATTGGAACTCATGTTAACTCGCATGTTAACCGCAGTATATTCTCTCGAACATTTCCCAAGGCGCTGAAGTGCGCTGACGTAATTCCGCTGTTTGAAAAATGTATTGGCTTATTTATATTATATGCTACCGCGCCATAAGCTCTTAAGCTGGCGTCTGAGAATATGTGGATACACCCTGTACTTAAGTCTTTTTCTGAAGCTATCCATGGAATATCCTTTAACTGTAGCAAGCCCTTTATACTCTCATTCCATTCGGCAAAAAGGTCTGGGGCAAAATATCCTCCCACTCAAGTTTATGCTTCCAAATAGTCTGGAGCAGGATCTTTAGCCTCACGATCGTTGGTTCTAGCATACCCAGAGGGTCAAACACTCGAGCTATCGTTTGCAGCACACTCCTCTTTGTACCTCTAGCTCTAACAGAGGCGACGAATTCTTCAACGGC
Source organism: Volucella bombylans (assembly GCA_949129095.1). Lineage (NCBI taxonomy): Eukaryota > Metazoa > Arthropoda > Insecta > Diptera > Syrphidae > Volucella > Volucella bombylans. Next base: position 181,442,401 of record OX422143.1, on the reverse strand, counting down.
TTTCAATGAAACAGCCAGTTCATCGGAATAAACATACCAGACGATTCCAAGAACCTTTTGAATCGGTGGACCCACCTCTGTGCCCACGATATTCCATATGTTAGAGTTGTTGGAATTCCATTTCCGTAGCTTCATTGAGGCATCTTCCATCAAAACGACTGCTTCCTTGCATAGCGTCTCACCCTCTTCTTCAGTGTTCACGCTCATTACAAAATCATCCACAAACTTGCCAGCTAACATATTTTTCGATGTAAATGGAAACTGTGTGTGTTCTTTATTAAGATGTAAAAGTAGAACTGCAGAAAGCAGGAAAGGACTGCAATTAACCCCAAAGGTAACTCTAATCATTCTGTAGTCTTCAAAGACGTCAGACTGTGGGGAAACGAACCATATGAAACGGTGACTATCGCGGTCTTTTTCATTTAATAATATCTGGAGAAATGCCTTTCCTATATCCGCAACGATACCATAGCGCCCAAGACGAAAATTTAAAAGTACTGTAAGGAGTTCTGACAGTAAGTTAGGGCCAGCATCGAGGTTATCATTTAATGAACTACAGTTCACTCCAGAGAAAGAAGCATCAAATACAATCCGGAGCTTTGTTGTTAAGCTATCTTCTTTGTAAACCGCAACGCTTGTCGATATGATTTCGTCCCGGAATGACTTTCTCGGCGATTCCATCGCTAATCATTTGACGAATGGCCGCGTCATACTCTGCGAGCTTTCCAGGAACTCTTAACAACCGCTTTGCCAAACAGTGCAACCTTTTAACTGCACCCTCTCTATTGCTAGTTAGTGTACAAGCTGCTTCTTTCCAGGGTAATGACGCTATATAGCGAGAACCAAGCTTGTGATACATTGGTCGATAAGACGCTGGGTAGTAAAGCCGTCTTCAGCCTCCTCGCTCCGTATGCCTATCGATTCAAGGTCCCAGAATTGTTTTACATCATTGTCGCTTACCGACAGGCAGTTCAGACTGATAGTTGAAAAAGAATACCATGCATTAGTATTTGATGTCACAGAATTACCTGCCGATAACTGGGGTCCTTGCAATGTCCATCCAAAAACGGTTTCCAATGCTCTTAATCGCTCTATCAATCGTAGCATGTTTTCCAGTTATAGTGCTCCAGTAATAATCTGAACCGATTAATATGCTAAGCCCATCTGCTGCCTCGACGTCTTCGCTGTGCACTACATCTGCTAGTTGCAGTCCAGGAAGGGACGTACTTATATAATCCGGAGCGCCCAGTACGTCAACACAAATCTCTGGAATTACAATTACGAGTACTTCCAAACACACACTGCTGGAATCACACTGGCTATTAAGCACTACTTTCACTTTTCTCATGGTATGAACTGGTGAGGTTTTCTTGCTACCGAAGGGCATCACTGAGAGCTTAACGCTACCAATCGTCGGTAGCTCTAACTTTTCTGCTACCTTTGCTCGAATAAATGAATGTTGGCTCCCTCCATCAATAACAACACGCACAAGCAAGTTCTGAATCCTCCCTGGGGGTATAGCCCCAAGGCAGCAACGTGCTGTCTTTAAAAAGACATTTGAAAATGAATGAGATTCTTTACCACAAGCGTACTTGTACTTGTTGCTCCCGATAACATAGATAGAGTTGGTGTTTGTTTAAAGGACGCTTTCCTTTGCATCTTTTGCATGAAATCCATTTAATGCTGCGACACTTTTTAGACGAGTGGCCACGCTTTATACATCGAAAATAACGTCCAGTTTTCCGCAAAATTTCTCTTTTTTCGTTTATAGTTTGTGTACTGTCGCACTCTTTTGTCTCATGGTCTTTGGAACCACAGAAAACGCAAACTTCTCCCTCTTTTAAATGCAACAGACTCGCGGCTGTGGAACATGAATTGATTTTGACGTTTTCAGAAAAGGAAACAACTCTACTCTCTTCTAAGGATTCGACTTCTCGTTTCAGGAAATCAATTATGCAGTGTACTTGTTTGTCACCCATTTGTGATACTGTGGCACTACTCGTGGATAGATTGTGTTGAGGATCCGCGCCTCTTCCATCTCGCTCTCCGCGATAGTAGATTATCCTCAGTTTCGTTGGCAAGCATTTGAGTACGATAGACTTCAACATCACATAATAGTGGCTGGTGGGAACTTCCAAAGCTGAAAGAGAGCGACTGTGTGTCATTACGGAGTTATAGAGATTTCGCAATCCACGAACGTCTGTCCGGGATTGTATTGGACGAAGAGAAACTAGTTGTTGCTTATGCTTGTTTATAAGACGTTCTGCGTCGCCGTATTGTTCCTGAAGAAGTGAGACAGATGCATCATAACAACCCTCTGAAGCAGTGAAACCAGATATGATTTTTCTTGCATTGCCCACCAACACAGATTCCAGATAGCTGAATTTTTCCGATTGTAGTAGATTGGAATTTTCATGTACAGCATTCTTAAACTGCTCCCAGAATGGAAGCCAGTCTTGAAAATTCCCATCAAATTTTTTCAGGGGCAGCCGAGGGAGTTTAGCGGATGCGTTATTAATATCTACGTGTTGGTGGAAGAATCGCCTGACTTTGAACAAACGGCACTACGCTTTTTATTCAACTGAAATAGACGCGAATTTAACCGCGAAAGTATTTCAGTCGCTGTGTCCTGATAGTCGATGACTTTTTCCACATCCCTCTCGATTTCGTCCTTCACCAGCTCCTTACTTCTTACCTCCTGGTTAATAGTTGATAGACTATCGTGGGCTGCCTGAATTCGCTGAGTGAGTGATTTGAGTTCTTCTTCGATTTTGTCTAGTACGTCTTCGGTTCTGCCACTAATTACCGATTCCTCAGTGCGCAGAAATTCAGAAGCTAGCCTTACGAGCTCGTCAACTGACCTCGAAAGGCTGCCCGAACCGATAATTCCATTACTTTGCTTTTTAACGCTTAAAATTTTATTAATGTTCTTAATTAAAATGAATTTCTTTAATGTAAAAAATGTTCAAAAAAAACGACGGGTTTCAATTCTTTTTTAGACCGATCACGACGACAATGTAGAAAGAACGACGCAACTTATGTTATTAAGATGTGTGCGCTTCTGCTCTCTGCTCTCTTCCGTTTCAAAAATTTTCAACAAGCACTTCACGTCAATAACAAACAGCCTACCAACACAAACAGTCCAAAGCAGATGCACTTTATGTACCAATTTACGAAATTACAGTGAGCAGTCACAAAGAATTAGTTAAGCCTTCGAGCCTATCACTCCTTTGGAGCTCTTAAAAGCAATTGGAACTCATGTTAACCGCAGTATATTCTCTCGAACATTTCCCAGGGCGCTGAAGTGCGCTGACGTAATTCCGCTGTTTGAAAAATGTGTTGGCCTATTTCACTTCTGCCGACCTTTAGCAAAGTTTGTGAAAAGGTTATTCAAGAGAGGATGTTGTCTTATTTGAATAAGGTTAAGTTTTTCAGTCCAATACAATTTGGTTTCAAGCACGGTAAATCTACGATCTTCTAAATTTTTACTCAATAGTTCACTGTTGGATTATTTGTTGATATCACAAAAGCCTTTGCTATGGTCGACCATACTGTATTGTTGGATAAAATGGAAAGAGCTGGTTTTCGTGGACTTATGCCAAATTAGTTTAGATCATTAGATCATACCAATCAAACAGATCTCAAAGAGTGTAGATTGAAGGTGTGAGGAGCGAGATTCACTCATTTAATTTGGGAGTTCCTCAAGGTTCTGTGTTAGGACTCATTTTATTTCTCATGTATATAAATGCACTAGTTTCACTTAATTTCAGGAGTAGTGTCCGAGGTGGACCTGGGCCTCAGTCTACAAGGGTCTCCAGCCAGCTCGATCTCTAGGTAGCTGCCTCCAGTTTGCACGCTAAGTTGGCTGAGGTCTCCTTCCATTTGCGTGCACCACCTGAGTCTTAACCTTCCTCTACTGCGCTCTCCCTCGGGAGCGGATTCGAAGACTTTTCGGACCGGAACATTGGTGTCCATATCAATACTCGCGAAAGCGCCTCTGACATCACGCTGCTTTCTCCCGATTATGTCAAAATCGTTGGCGTATACATGACATCTCACCGCCTTGTCTAAATCCTTTCTGGACATCAAAGGTCTCGGTGAGATCTTTACCGATCTTAATGGAGCAGCGTGCATTCTCCATTGTCATCCTACGCAGACGGACGAGTTTGGCAGGGATGCCGAAACTTAACATTGCTCTGTATAGCTCGCCTCTATAGATTCTATCATATACGGCCTCAAAGTCGATGAATAGGTGGTGTGTGTAGCTCATGGGTCTCCTCCAAGATCTGTCGTAGTGTGAATATTTGGTCGATTTTTCTGGTCGACTTTCCTGGCCTGAAGCCACACTGATATGGACCTATCAGGTTGTTGACGAACGGCTTCAGGCGTTCACACAACACAGCAGATAAGATCTTGTATGCGATGTTAAGGAGACTGATGCAGTTCAGCGGGTCTCCTTTCTTGAGAATCGGACAAACAATGCTGAGGTTCCATTCATCGGGCATACTTTAGTCCGACCATATTTTACAGATGAGTTGGTGTATGCTCCTTACCAAGTCATCACTTGCCGCTTTGAGGAGCTCGGCAGTTAGGCCGTCCGCTCCAGCAGCTTTGTTGGACTTAAGCTTAGATATAGCTATCTTCACTTCGTCCAGGTCGGGTGGATGGAATTGTTGGTCATCATCGTCTAGGTTGAAAGGTTGATTCTGCCTGACAGCGGTATTTGGTTCATCATCGCCGTTATACAGTCTGCAGAAATGGTCTTTCCAAATCCTCAGCATCGACAGCGATTCTACCACGATGTTCCCTTGTTCATCTCTACAGGCTTCGGTTCGGGGTTCGTTTCCGTGGCATGTTATTTTTAGCTTTTGGTAAAACTTCCGAACCTCCTTCCTGGAATAGCATCTCTCAATTTCCTCGACCGCGATCTTTCTTCTTCCTCCTGAGAAGCCGATGTTCGTCTCTCCTCTTCCGTTCATAGAGCTCATGAGCAGCTCTGGTCCTTCTATCCAGCGCCGCTTTATATGCACCTTGCTTAGCTGTGTGTGCTTGCTTGGATGAGTGAAACCCAGCACATCAGAAGCGGCCCCTCTGATGGCATTTTAGCAGACATTCGATCGGAAAAGGACTTGGCGATCTCTGAGGTTGAATTTCTTCACAGCATTAGTTTGCCTTGGCGTTTTTTGGGATATCCGCAATCGTACCTTGGCTACAACAAAGTAATGGTCCGAGTCGATGTTGGCTCCTCAGAACGTACTGAAGGAGTGTCTTACGTCGATCGCAATGTGATCAATCTGTTTGACTGTCTATTGATCAGGAGTTCTTCAAGTCCCCTTGTGCAACAATGTTTCACCCCGCCGCAAAATCGATTAGCCTGAATCCGTTATCGGAGGTGGTGTCGTGCAGGCTATATTTTCCGATCGTTCCACCAAAGACACCCTCTCTTAATAGTTTTCCATTAAAATCACCGAGGACAATTTTAATGTCATAGCTAGGGCATTGCTCGTAGGTTTTGCTAAGGAGCTCATAGAAGGCATCCTTGGTGTCGTCATCTTTCTCCTCTGTGGGGGCATGTGCGCATATAAGGCTAATGTTGGCGATGCTCGCTCACATGCCGGAAGCTCAGGACTTCTTGTCTTAGTCTGCCTCCGACAACAAATCCGCATCCAAATAAGTGCTGCTTTTGCCGTCGATAGCAATCATCGTAGTAGATGTCGCAGTTTTTCATCCTCTTTTTGTCCGGCCCATCCCATCGCATTTCTGGGATGGCGGTTATTCTGCTTTGCAGCAGTCCAGGGTCTCTATTAAGGGACCTAACATTCCACGTGCATATCCGAAGCTCACTGTCCTTTAATCGTTTGCGTGGATTGTCAACAGTAGATCCGTCCACATCCGAGGCTTGTTGATGATTCGTAACTTAATTTTTTTTTTAAATGGCCGGGCAGTTACCCCGGCGGCACATCTCTTTTTCAAGACCCTGACCCTGGAAATCCTTACCAGTCTGAGCTCCAAATATGTCGGCGTAGCCCGGATAAGGTCTTGTTTTAATTTGCCGACACTAATCCTGATTTATGGCGCAGGAAACTTGCCATTTGTACCCTTTACTTCGCAATCTCCCGTGAGGTTCTCAGATGGCGCCACGGAGAGGCGTGAAGTAGGACTTATTAGCAGAGCTGTGAGATGTTCGGCTGCAGAGACTCGAGGCTCATTCTCGTTATTTAAAGAACCAGCACCTGTCAGAAGCTGCTACTTCTACGAGGACTAATACTAATCGTTGCTACCGCTAATATCGACGTTAAAATCATCGCAGAGAACAAAGGAGATATCCGAGCTTACGAAGACACAGGGGCTTGTACATGAGCCATATCTATTTTATGTGGAGCTCTAACAGGATGCTATAGATGGATCCAATCACGGAAATAAAGTTTATTTCCTCTGTGAACAGAGAAACTTCAGCTATATAAGCGCTACTCACGATATAAGTGTGGTTCGTACCATTTTCACCTAACTTTTAAATTGGCTTGTAATCCAAGTGCAAACAAATTACTTGGCTCTTTTGGAACTCGAAAACGTCTGGATTGATAGACCCACTATTATTTAAAAATGCTTTTCGATCGGTTTTCCATAAATTTTTTCAAATCAGGGGTACGCATGTGACCCATCAATTCCAAGAATCAGCTTGGAACCTATATTTGGCGAAGACTTACGAGACCCAAATTCCATAAAAGTCAAGGTAAGGTCGCATGAAATATATTGCCTATCCGATTGGATCAATTTTGAGGATATATGAAAAAAAAAGCCACAATGCGAAGTTGCAGGAGAATCAATGGCCGAAATACATGGAAAGCGAACAGGGATACCTGCTAATGGAGAACAGTGAAATATGCTATAGGTGGATGGAGTACTTTAGCTCGTTACTTATTAAAAAATTCCCGCGAAGAAACATGCCCTTTGCTGTCGCTCACGAAGAGGAAACAGCAGATCTAACAGAATCCAAAGTTAGGGAAGCAGTAATAAGAATGAGCCAAATCACCCAGATCAACCCTCCGAGGCAAGGATGACGGACGCAATTTTGTTTCATAAAATGATGAGAAGTGATCGGATTCCTAACCAATGGAGGATGAGCTTTCTTATTCCAATGTGTAATGACAGTGACAACACAAGAAATGACAACAACTACTGATCGATGAATCTGTATCGTCATCGACCGTATTTTGGCGTAAAAATCATCAAATATCCATTATGGACTTTAGAATTTCGTGGTCCCATCGTGCAGCTCTAAATTATTTAATTAGCTCATTTATCCTCCCCGATTTTTTCTAAATATTTCCAATATCATCTTTTGGCAGAAAGTATGGAACTAGACTAACAACTGGTTAGGGGTCACTTTATTTTTGTTTTTAAGGGTTTCGATCCGAAAGACGAAACGGATTTTATCCCCCCTTGTGGATGGAAGTGCCGATCCTTCGGGTATGTCGCGGTAATAGTGGCTTAACTGTCTGTTTGTCCTCGTCATGTTCTCCTCAGAAAACAAGGCAACTGGAAGCTCGGGACAACTGGTTTTCTCGCTCATTATGGCAATGCTCTTTTGGAACGTTGTCATAATTGCGCTATTTTATCGTCGAACTTCGACATTAAATTGTCCCCGCATCTCTCTGTCTTCCCTAGGTAACCGTTTTTTTGGTTTGTATGTCCTTCGGCTGTCCTCCATTTGTTTCTGTGCACGCATGTTGTAGTCTACGACTTCGTCCACTATTCTACGCCACCGTCCTGGTCGTCTCTCGCCATGTCCCTACTCTTCGTATTGTCGAGTATGTGTCATACCAGAACCTGTGTCGTGCAGGCTATATTTTCCGATCGTTCCACCAAAGATACCCTCTCTTCCTAGCTTTGCATTAAAATCACCGAGGACAATTTTAATGTCATAGCCAGGGCATTGATCGTAGGTTTTGTTAAGGAGCTCATAGAAGGCATCCTTGGTGTCGTCATCTTTCTCCGCTGTGGGGGCATGCGCGCATATGAGGCTAATGTTGGCGAATTTACCCTTGATGCGGATGGCTATGAGGCGCTCGCTCACATGCCGGAAGCTCAGGACTTCTTGTCTTAGTCTGCCTCCGACAACAAATCCGCATCCAAATAAGTGCTGCTTTTGCCGTCGATAGCAATCGTCGTAGTAGATGTCGCAGTTTTTCATCCTCTTTTTGTCCGGCACATCCCATCGCATTTCTGGGATGGCGGTTATTCTGCTTTGCAGCAGTCCAGGGTCTCTATTAAGGGACCTAACATTCCACGTGCATATCCGAAGCTCGCTGTCCTTTAATCGTTTGCGTGGATTGTCAACAGTAGATCCGTCCATATCCGAGGCTTGTTGATGCTTCGTAACTTAATTTTTTTTTTTAAATGAACTAAAAACTATTAATAAATTAAAGGATAACGATCGATGCATTTTGTAGGAATATATGTATTTATTTTAAAATCCTAATTAAATGCATTAAACTTAAACTTAAATCTTTATTTCTATTTTAGGTGAAAATTAAACTCAGAATACACCAGCACCTATGTTATTAATCGATATGTGGAGCTCATCTCTATCATCTGGGTAAGTTCTCGCCATAGATGGCCATTATATTCGTACTACATACATACTTATCGACGAGTCACAAATTCTGTAACCTAAAGAGCTATTTGCGTTTACTAATGGAAAAATTGTTTAAGTCTCACAAATTCCCTTTATCAGGTAAGATTTCAAGATGCGATACGTCTAAAGCTTAGACAACGTTGCCACCAATCAAATTGAAAATTTGAACCCGCCAATGAATTCGATCAAAAATTACTCAGATAGATATTTAATATGAGAAGCAATCTGTTGGTGGCAACGTTAAAGTAGACTCATATCGGGGACTCTATAATACCGAATATGAGTATGAGTATGAGAAAACCCCCACCCAGCAAGACTGACATCTTATATTGGTTAAGGATTAAATTTAATACCTACCTCAATACCGTCATGTTGTCGCATATGCACCCTATAGTTTATATATGGGATCAAGAAGAAAAAAAAAAACTAAAAAACAAGAACTCCAAGTGCAATTTGATAGACCGATTTTCTCTGTCAAAGAAGACGATCGACGAAATAAAGAAAAAGACTTCTCGATAAGGATAAGATGCAGACCTTTTGTCTCTAAAAAAAAAGAGTGAACTACATTTCACTCTTTACCAAAAAGAAAAAAAAAACACAGTAAAAAGCGAACGTCATGAAAGAGGCGTGAGGATTAAAAAAAAATGTTTAATATAATTTTTTTTTTTTTTTCTATTTCACTCCGATTAAATTGTGTTTCCTTTTATTTCCAATAATCCTTTGAGTAGAGTGACACATTTTTATAAATCTTTTATTTCAAAGCGTTTTCGTAATGCCTTGCTCTTTCATTGATTTCGATTCTAAATTGAATCGATGCGTTCAAAGGAATTGCTGGAGAGATCCTTACGAAAAGAAGTAGTGATGATTGGAGGGCAATGGATCAGCAGGTTTTCTCTTATTTAGATATTTTAATTTGAGCCTTTTTGTGTCAGATAGGGACAGCATACTGATACAAATGCACTTAAAAGTTTATGATGAAACCTGAGCGGATTTTAGAGTATAAATCCGGTCAATTCCTTTCCGATCCTGAATTCTTCTATTAACGTGGTATATAGAGCTGCTTTACAAGGATCATTAGTTCGTTAATTATCATATTCGTTCCCGGATTCATGTCCCTGCTTTTCGGCTGTAGAACGGAAATGGCAGCGTATGATAAGCTCATTAAATTCCGATATTACCAACCAATGTGGGGAACTATGACCAGTGTGGAATTTAATGCTTCCAGCAATTTTTCAATTTTCATTTCGCACCCTTGATTATACTCGTAACTAGGGAACTCAGGGTAGACGTATCCAATATACGCTGGCTGAAAAGTAATCACTTTTCTACGTACGTCCACGTCTGTAAGTACAGACCAGCTGTTTTGGCACTTAGTGAACACAGGTAGATCCCCGCCCACACCTCTCAGATTATTGTGATCTGAAGCTACCTGGCTACGAACTAGTGCCACTATTCTTTTCTCATCGCGGTCTCGCCATTTGCGTGCGTAGTGATATAGCTTACCAAACTCCACCGCAATGTAGTCCCTGTTTCAATCCGGAATTCAACTTCATGTGGTTAGAATTCCATCTCCGTAAGCAAATTGTACACTACTGCTTTATTTATAGAAGCCCCAAACTGGACAGCAATTCAACCTTTAACGAGTTTGATGTGCTGTCTGACTCCATTCAAAGAATTGTATCCCTGTATCCTCATACTGAAATCGTTATTACGGGCGACTGCAATATACACAATTCTGGGTGGCTTCGACATTCTGGACAGACAACACCCGAGGGACGGTGTGTTGAGATCTTCGCTGCGGAAAACAACCTAACACAGCTTGTAAATGAGCCCAAGCGAATACCAGACGTTGATAGTCACACCGCCAACACCCTGGACGTGTTTTTAACTTCTCACCCTGATAAGAACACCGTTAATGTGCTCTCCCCTCTACTTCGGCCATTGTGTCATATCAGGTAATTTCTCAATACGAGAAAGCCAATTGGAGCGGTCTTACTACCTTCCTTAGGAATTTTAACTGGTCGTTATGTTTCCTCGATAACGACGTGGATGCCGCTGCTCTTTGAGATGAGATCTTTTATCCCTCATTGGATAAAGAGTATCAAACCAAAAGAAAAGGCATTGTGCGACTCGAGCTGTCAGACCAACCCGACCGAGGAAAACCGAAAAAAGTTTAAAGGAACCAGGAATGACTGCAATGTTTTTCTTGTGAGAAATTACAAAAATTACTACAATGTCCCAAAGGTACTTTTGGTCGTTTGTCAAAAACATCAGAAACTCTGCCGCATCCTCCATTCCACCGCTCATTTACAATGACATCCAGCTTTCAGCTCTTTAGAGAAGGCCAATCTGCTCGCTGCACACTTTGCGTCCAACTCAACACTCCCAGATTGTTCATTGTCTCCGCCTAAACTTGAGTGCATGGAATTTTCAACGGGATGAAACCACTGGTCCAGATGGTATATCTCCCCTTCTTCTGAAGAGGTGTTCTTCAGATGGAAAACAGCATTTGTCCAGCCCGTCCCTAAAAAAAAGCGAATCATCTTCTCTCTCCTCCTACAGACCCATTGCACTTACGTCCCTTCGTTCCAAGGTCATGGAAATTATCTCGAAACTGCCGGTCACAGTATGGTTTTCGTAGCAGCAGGTCCACTGGTGATCTGATGGCATGTCTGACCGAAAAGTGGAACCAAAGCGTACATCGATCTGGCGAAAGCAAGACAGTTGCACTTGAAATTTCCAAGGCATTTGACAGAGTTTGGCATCAGGCTCTTTAGTTGAAAGTGCGTGCATTTGAGATCGAAGAGTCGCTTCTTCAATGGATTAGAAACTACCTTTCGGAACGTTCAATTCAAGTTGCCTTGAATGGTTTCAAGTCTGATAATTACAAAATAAATGCTGGTGTGCCGCAGGGCTCTGTTCTGTCTCAGACACTCTTTTTAATTTTCATTAATGATCTCTTGTCTGCTACTTCTAATACAATATATTCCTTTCCTGTCGACAGTACTTTCTGCTTTTCATGTTCGTTTCCGGACTCACGGCCCTGCTCTTCGGCTGTAGTACGAGAACGGCAGCGTATGCTAAGCTCATTAAATTCCGATATCAACAGCATAACCAATTGGGGAACTATCAATAGAGTGGAATTTAATGCTTCCAAAACACAATGCTGTCTGCTGTCTTTAAAGCGAAATTTAAACACCCAGCCATTATCTATGAATGGCACTTGCATCGTCGAAACCGAAAAACTTTCCATTCTCGGTATGTGTGTCAACGACAACTTACGCTGGAATGACCACATATTCGATGTCGTCAATCTGACCTGGATTCAATATGTGCATAAAACGTTTATCCGCCCAAAACTGGAGTACAACGCCCACATCTGGTCAGGTGTTCACAACTCGGTTGTGGAATACCCTGCCGAGCTCTCTATTTCCTAGTCATTATAATATTCATACATTTAAAACCAACGTACATCGGTACCTACTCGTAGGCCGATATTCTTCGAAGGAGTGACATGTCCGAGATTTTTTGGGGATGGGCTTTAGTTGCGCTCTTTTCCAATCATGTGGAAAATTGCCAGTATTTATGATGTTGTTATACAACGTGCATATTCTAGTTTTTAAGTTTCCGTCGCAATGTTTTACCATATTGTACGTTATTTTGTCATTTCCCGGTGAAGTTCCTTTTGCGGTATGGATGGTAAAGTCTAGTTCAGTTGGTGTTATTTGTTCGGCAAGATGTCCAGATTGGATTGGCAGAGAAGGTAAATCATTGATTGAAAAGTTTTGTTTACAAGTAATCAAGTTTTCCGGGTAGTTGCAATCAGAACATAACTCTGCGAAGGTGTTGGCTATTATTTCTGGATCATTGATCAGTGTTTGGTTTGATAGCATATGGGGGAAGTTTTGTGGCGGCTTTGAAAATCGAAGTGATTTTATTCTATTCCATAATGTTTTGAGATCTAACGTTGGGTCCATTGTGTTCACAAAATTTTCCCACGATGTCCTCTTTGACTGTATTGATTCTCTTCGAAATTTTGCAAAAGCTTTTCTATAAGCAATGCAATTTTGTGTGGTGGGGTTTTTACGTAGTTTTCCCCTAGTTTTGTTTTTTTCATCACGAAGTTTAGCAATATCTTGTGTAAACCATACTGGATTTCTTTTGTTAAAATTCGGAATTTTCGTGGTTGGTATGCATTTTGCTGCGGTGGCTCTTATGATTTTTTTTACTTTGGCAGCTTCCTGGTTGGTATTGGAAGAGACCGGTGTTTCAAGTGATATTTTACACGAAGTTGATTTCAATAAATCCCAGTTTGCTAACTCCTCCTTAAATCTGACACCCATTTTTTTTTACAGTTTGTTCCTGGTGTTCGAATTATTATAGGCATATGATCGTTACCCGTATCTACTACCTCCCACTGTAGGGAAGGTGCGATGTCTTCGGATGCGAAGGTAACGTCAACGGCTGTGTACGTATTTTTGGTGCTGAGCAGCGTAGATGTCCCATCGTTAAGGATTACTAGACTATGCTCGTTTGCAAATTCTTCAAAAATGGTGCCTAGGGAATTTGTTGCATTGGAACCCCAAAGAGTGTTAGCAGCATTAATGTCTCCTAAAATAATGTGGTGGCTATTATAAGTGAAAGGAATTTCATTGAGAATATCAGGCGTTACTAAGACTTCATGTTCTCTATAAATATTTGTTATAAGCAGGGGTTTTTTCGTTTGTATTGTTATTGTTTGATAGAGCAGGTTAGAAGTTGACAAATTATGTGAAGTGACGGGTATATTGTTCTTAACAAGAATACCTATACCTGACTTGGAATACTGATAAGCTTTGTTGTGGGGAAAACTCTGGTAGTTTTTCATGTTAAAAAATTTGAGACTTTTGGCGATTATATGTGTTTCTTGTAGTGCTATTATGTCTGGGCTGTGCTTAGCGATTAACAGTTCTAGGGCATATTTGTTATTGATATATCCTTGTAGGTTCCATTGGAGGATTGAGAGATCAATTTCCAACGGAGCCATTACTAATGTATATTATTTTCTTTGGAGGAGTGTTTTGGTGTGTTATTGATTTTTTTTTCGAGTGATTTCGAATGAGTGAGAAATAGATTGTTTGAGAGGTTTTGTTGTTGACTATTATCGTGCATGGTTGTAGAGAGATCGCAGTTGGTCCCAGTCTCTACATCCATTGAGGCAAGTTCTGTTGACGTTGATGGTTCGAGATTGCGGGTTTCTTTGGTCATTGTTGATTGATTACTGTTGTTAATGTTTTCTTGTTGTTGGTTTTGTTTGAGCTTAGGTTGCGAGGTTTGTTTGATTGTGATGGGGTTTGTTGGGTTCGTAGAGAGTTTGATCGGATGCTGAGCGAACTTATTAGAAGTTTTTTTTTTTTTTTTTTTTATAATTTACGCGCGCCTAAGGGGTTAGATACCCTTTTACTGTTGCCAGGGCGCGGGCGGAAAGATAGAAGGAGGAGAAAGGAAAATTGTTTTTGTAGTGGTTTGAAACTCAGGTGTGTTTGGTTTCTATGTTTGCTCTCCAGGGGTGGGAGTCCGAATAGGACGGAGAGTTTTTCTTCACTCAGAGTGATTCGAGATATAATTCCCAGTATTTTTTTGTGTTGTGTTATATTGTTCGGTTTGTGGTTGTAATTCGGTCCGGAACTTTGTTGAGGAAGTATTTTCAGTATTAGATTTTGAAACTATTATTTTTTGTGCGTTTGCTATCCGGTTTTTTATAATTTCAGCCATTGTCGGTTTACCTGTGTTTCGCTGTTTTGGAGCTGGAAGTTGGTGCAATGTAGGGCTGTCTTTATAAATTTGCCTGGCTTCTCTGACAGTACAGCGCCGATCAGCTTTAATTTTGTTCACCGATTTGTGTCGAAGAAACGCTGGGCATCCGGGGTCGTATGACGTGTGAGTTTCTACGTTGCAATTCGCACAGAAAATTCGTGGGCAGGTATCATGCGGAGGTGGGAGGCAGCATTCCTTACACAATGCCGAGTTGTTGCAGCGATTTTTTGTGTGGCCAAGTTTTTGGCAAAAAATACAGCGCATTGGATTTGGGATAAATTCCTCAACTCTGCAATTGAGCCAGCCAATTTTGATTTCATTCGGTCGTCGAATCAGATCAAACGTAATTATTGCTGCTCCTGTGGGTATGAGGTTACCATTTTCTTTTTTCATCATTTTTCTGACTTCGGTAACCTTGAATTTCTTGAGCTCAGATAAAAGTTCTTCTTCTGATATGTCAATAATATATCTAGAATATATTCTGCCCTGAACTGAGTTGAGATTTGCATGATAGGTTATTTTTACAGGAATCAAGTCGATGAACTTAGCTTTCAGGAATTTTTCAGCTATTTGCAAGTTAAGAACTTTTACCAGTAAGTCGCCTGATTTCATAGCTTTGACCTCTAGCAATTCTTTTGATATGAATTCCAGACCGCGATTTATCTGGAAGGGGTTGTACGAAGAAAGTGGTCGTAAGGTCTCTCCTATTTTTTCGGTACCAGAAATTACAATAAAGCGAGGAAGGTTGTTATCGTTGTTAATTGTAGGTAAAGGCACATATTCTGTTTCATGGCATTTTCTTTTTTTATTTTTTTTACTCCGGTCTAACACAAACTCAGATTGGAGAAGGTTAAACCGGTTACTGTCTAGAGGGGGTGTCCCCCCGCCCATTTTAAATTAATCGTATCCAGTTGTAGATGTCTATACTCAGTTGTCAAAGGTTGATGGGAATTTAAATCTTTGAATCACTTACCCCGAGGAGTGAGTGAAGGAGAAGATTATAGACGAAAAAAAAAAGAAAGAAAAATCACTACAAAAAAATTCTTTGCACAATACACGTCTGAACGAAGCAATTGCTTGACAAGAACTGAACTAGTCGTTATGTTTCCTCGATAACGACGTGGATGCCGCTGATGATATGATCACAAACACTATTCTCTTTGAGATGAGATCTTTTATCCCTCATCGGATAAAGAGTATCAAACCAAAAGAAAAGGCATTGTGCGACTTGAGCTGTCAGACCAACCCGACCGAGGAAAACCGAAAAAATTTAAAGGAGCCAGGAATGACTGCAATGTCTTTCTTGTGAGAAATTTCAGTACGAACAAAAGTTGAGGCAAAAAATACTACAATGTCCCAAATGTACTTTTGGTCGTTTGTCAAAAACATCAGAAACTCTGTCTCATCCTCCATTCCACCGCTCATTTACAATGACATTCCAGCTGTCGGCTCTTTGGACAAGGCCAATCTGCTTGCTGCACACTTTGTGGCCAGTTCAACACTCCCAGATTGTGCTTTGTCTCCGCCTACACTGGACTGCGTCGAATCTTCAATGGGACGAATCCACTTTTGCACTCGTGTAGTAGCAAGAGTACTTAAAGATCTCAACATACACAAATCCGTTGGTCCAAATGGTATATCTCCCCTTTCTTCTGAAGTGGTGTTCTACCACACTGGCAAAACCACTGCGTAAGCTTTTTCATCAATCCTACCCTTTAGGACTCTTCCCGAGCAGATGGAAAACAGCATTTGTCCAGCCCGTCACTAAAAAAGGCGAATCATCTTCTCTCTTCTCCTACAGACACATTGCACTTACGTCCGTTCTTTCCAAGGTCATGGAAACGAAAACTTCTGAATGACCGGCATTATGGTTTCCGTAGCAACGGTCCGCTGACGATCTGATGGCATGTCTGACCGAAAAGTGGAACCAAAGCGTACATCGATCTGGCGAAAGCAAGACAGTTGCACTTGATATTACCAAGGCATTTGACAGAGTTTGGCATCAGGCTCTTTAGTCGAAAGTGCGTGCATTTGGGATCGACGAGTCGCTTCTTCAATGGATTAGAAACTACCTTCCGGAACGTTCAATTCAAGTTGCCTTGCATGGTTTCAAGTCTGATATTCACAAAATAAATGCTGGTGTGCCCCAGGGCTCTGTTTTGTCTCCAACACTCTTTTTAATTTTCATCAACGCTCTCTTGTCTGCTGCTCCTAACCCATATTCCTTTGCTGACGACAGTACTCTCTGCTTTTCATATTCGTTTCCGGACTCACGTCCCTGCTCTGTTGAACGGGAACGACAGCGTATGTTAAGCTCATTAAATTCCGATATCAACAGCATAACCTTATTTTTACTTTTAAATTCATTTTTATCGTATCTTTCATTACTAACTTACATTCTAGACAAAAATGATTAAATCTAATTTGACAACAACAGTTGCTTAATCTAGCTTACTGGCTCTTGCCGAACGCTCTAAACTTAGCAATTTCATTCAATTTTGCCTTTCGGCCCCAAAAGCTATCTTACAATTGATCTTGTGTAAAACTTAAAACTATGGCCCTATTCTACTTAACCTACCTAAGCTACTTAACCTATCTTATCAGTAATCGGGGTGGTAAGCACTCGTAGCCTCTCACACAGGGTGGTCACCATCCCAATAGCGATTTCGGGCTCCAGTCATTCATTAACATCGGGCACACGCATCACCAAGATTTAACCAATGCTATAAACCACTGGTCACTTCTCAGAGGTGCGGTCTCATGCTAACGATCGCGGCTTTTCACGAAATCCCCCTAACTATCCCTAATCTAACTTACAACTAAGAAGACTATGTTACCTTAGTAACGTACCGACCTAGGAAGCCACCAGAATTCGGTGTACTGTTTCTCGGCATCGATCCGATCGCTGTCTGCAATCGTGGGACTAAAACGGAGGAGCTCCTGAGCGTTGGCAACATACCCGTCGTAGATGAGCCTTTAAACTAACCCTTTAGCATCAATATGGAGAAAAGCCTCTGGCGGGATAGAGCCCGGTAGCAGTGAGCTCTCGTGGTACATTTCATCGGGGTAATAAGCCCCAAAGATCAGACCATTATCGTTGGTCGTTGCCCTTGCAACGTGTCTTCGAATCACCTTAATCAGGAAATTGGCAATCCTATTCAGATTAGCCCCATCGTAAAGGACTTTGTTGGGATAATATTTTTTGTACTCTGATTCCGGTGTTCTGTACAAGCCGAGACAAGTTCTAAGACACTGCCTTTCAAACACCCGAATCCTTTCCATTTGATACGGCGCTATATTGAACCACACGGAACAACATATGAGCATATGACTGCTGTGAAACAGTCTTCTTGTCAGGGCTAAGGCCTTCTTGGTCCCAGCAAGACAAGCATCTATATGTTTGTCAAAATACAAATACTTGTCGAGCCAGATACTAAGGTATCTCACTACGCTCTCACCGCCAATGGCAGTCCGTGCTGTCCAATGATGGCCAAATTTCGCCAGTTATATCTGGTATCCCTAGAAGCCCATCCCTATGGAGTTCTAAACAAGATTGTTTCCGACTTTTGAAAATTGATTTTCAATTTCCAATCATCGCAATACGCCTTAATATGATCGAAATCACGTTGCAGAAGAGTATTGATGACTTCGATTTTGGGCCTGATCTGTACGCCACTAAATCGTCTGCGTACGCTATGGAATGGTTGAGGGAACCTACTAGATCCCTTGTGTAAATGTTAAACAGTATCGGAGAAATCACAACCCCCTGTTGTAAGCCGTTTGTAATGTCAAAGATTTTGCTCGAAATAACGTTGTTAGATTTAACAACGAACTGCCTTCCCATGAGCATGTCGTAAATCATAATTAGCAGAGGTTTCGGCATACCCATTCTCGTCAACTTATAGAAAAGCCCCTCTAACCATACGGTGTCGAAGGCCTTCTCAAAGTCCACGAGGCAGGCACCCGTACACTGGTTCTTGTATTTATTCCATTGCATGTCGGAGACCAGCAGCATGAATAGTGTCGTGCCTCGCCCTAAAACCAAACTGATTTTCCGGAATTATATTATTTTCCTCAACCCGCCTTAACAGCGCTCTATTAACCACTTTCTCGAATACCTTGCTAATATTCGGAAGCAAACTAATTGACCGAAGATGAGCAGGGTGAGTTCTAACTTTATCCCTTTTCGGGATTGGATGTACCACTGCTGTTTTCCAATGCGTCGGATAATATATCCAGTGCTGCCAAGGGCAGGTGTCTTAATACGACGTTTGGAATACCGTCTACTCCCGATGACTTTTTGCTTTTCAGAGACTCAAAGATGCGCAGGAGTTCATCTTTTCGCAGGAACAAATGCGAGGAAGCTCGTTTATTGGCGATGATAACGTTTGCGGCGTTTTGTTCACTGAATTCGGTGAAACCGTGATTCTCGGATCGCCAATTTTGAGGTTCGTTGCGCAGACAATAGTGATTTACGTAGGCCTTGTGTCGTGATTACGGCGAACCGGATTGTTCACAGTATACACGGCCTCGAAAAAGGCTCCCAGCAAGTCTACTTTCTCCCGTGGGTCTTCGACCACGAAAAAACCGTCGCCTGAGTCGTCACTTTCTGGACTTATGCCAGCGGTCAGTAGTACCTGTCTGTTTTCTGTTATCGTCATTGTTGTCACTGAATGTCATTGTGATCTTTCCGCCTGAATAATTTATTTATCTGCGAGAACATATTCGGACTACTGGATTTTATAGCCCGAATCTTATTGCCCCAGTACAGACTTACAGACTTACTGTAATTTTCTTCAATTAATTGCTCTAGGTTTTTGATCAGTGACTTCAGTGTTCTTATTTCCGAGTCGTTTCTGTCAGTGAACTGTCTGTGCAGCTGCTTAAGCCTAGAGAGCAGTCAACTTTTGTGTGCGTACAATGCATTGATTGCTGGAGTTCTGTACTTTTCGATCTGGCTTTCGTCTGAGTATTCTATCTGAACAATATTCGATGTCGTCAATCTGACTAGGATTCAAAACGCCCACAACTTGAGTACAGCGCCCACATCTGGTCAGGTGTTCACAACTCGCTTGTGGAATACCCTGCCGAGCTCTCTATTTCCTACTCATTATAATATTCATACATTTAAAACCAACGTACATCGGTACCTATCTTTCTTCTCTCCCTAATTTTCCTTCGCTCGCGCTGTGTACAAACATTTTAAGGGTATTTTAACCCCTTGAGCGCGCGCTACTAAAAAAAAAACTTAAGTCACTGTTTAGTGTGGTTTATCCTCAGAAAAATTATTGGTCTTCTCTGAAGATGATTCCGCTAATCCTGTAACCGGAAATATGTTCTAAGATAGGTTAGGTTAGGTTAGGTTAGGTTAGGTAAGAGTGGCTGTTGGAAATACCAACCCACTTAGGCCTATTGGCCCATTGTGATGCCACGCGGATCTATGATCTTCTTACTACTGGAACCAGTTTGAGCTTATAACAAAGCGTAGGAGACTGTTAACGTCTATTTTTTCTAGATCGTTTAGGTCGTTGTAGAAGAAAGCTCCTAGATGAAGCTTCCTTCTCTGAGAGAGAGCTGGGCATGTGCAGAGTAGGTGGGGGATTGTCTCCTCCTCTTCCTCGTCCATGCAGCTTCTACAGAAATCGTTAGTAAAAGCGCCAAGCCTTCTTGCGTGCTTGCCTATGAGGCAGTGTCCGATAATAACACCTATTATGGCGCTGAAATGTTTCCTATCTAAAAGGATCAGACACTTAGATCGACTCAGATCCAGCCTTGGCCAGATCTGTTTGGTCGCTAGACATGTTTGTCCAGCAGTCCACCTAAAGTCCGTTCTTTTATTGGCATCTAGCTTTAGTGTTAGTTTGCACGTAGCGATTGGTATACCTATACTACCTTTGTCCAGGTAGAGTGGTTCCAATCCAGGGCAGTTTTAGAACACAATGAGACCGAGTCCAGGGACTTGATGGCGGCCTGACTATCCGAAAATATGCGGATATCCTTTGCAGATATCACGTTTTTCTTCAGCCAGGACAGAGCTTCTTTAATCGCCAAAATTTCCGCCTGGAACACGCTACAGTGATTTGGAAGACGGAAAGAGAAGCTTAAATTTAGCTTATCTGAGAAAACACCGCCACCAACTCCGCTGTCGGTTTTAGATCCATCTGCGTAGAGATGGATTGACTTGTCCTCCATGAAAGCATCCTCCTCCCAGAATGATCTAGAGGGGAAGCTGACATGGAAGTTTTTGTCAAACCAAAGTTCAGGTATGGTGTAATCGGTGTTCTCTGTGAGGATTCCTAATGTATTAAGAATGTTGGCGTGGCCAAATAAATTATTTGTCCACTGTTTAGTCGCTTTAAGGCGAATAGTCGCAGCTACTTGCTTGCTAAAAATGTCGAGGGGTGTCAAGTGAAGCAGAATATCTAATGCCGCAGAGGGGGTAGACCGCAAGGCTCCACTTGTGCATAGACATGCTGTTCTTTGGACTCTGCTTAATTTAATGCGGTTGACTGCATTTTCCAAGGCCGTCCACCAGACAACCACCCCGTAAGTAAGTATCGGTCTTATGACCGAGATGTATAGCCAGTGGGTTATGCGAGGTTGAAGGCCGCCTTGCGGCGTACCTCTACTGACATATCTTTTAGCAGAAGTCTCATCCAGTTTGGAGTTGATTATCCTGCTTTTTAGCATTAGATTAATCAGCTCCCCAAGTGAGCCGTCTACCTGCAGAGTTGACAGCGCAGTCGTGATTGCGGATGTGTTGACGTTGTTAAAGGCGCCCTCTATGTCTAGGAAAGCAACCATTGTGTACTCCTTATATTGTAGGGATCGTTCGATGTGGCTAGTCAGAGAGTGCAAAGCCGTTTCCACCGACTTTCCTTTACAGTAGGCATGTTGAGCCGTAGACAGAAGTCTTGGATCAACTTTAGCTCGAATATGGATATCAATCAGTCGTTCTAGAGTTTTCAGAAGGAAAGATGATAGACTTGTAGGTCTGAGGTCCTTTGGGACAACATGAGAACATTTTCCGGCTTTGGGAATGCAAACTACATTGACTTCTCTCCATAACAATGGAATGTGGATAAGTTCTACACAGCTCCTCATAATATTTTCCAACACTGGCAGAATAATATCTGAGGATCTCTGTAGCTCGGCAGGTATAATACCGTCCGGACCAGCAGACTTGTATGGTTTGAAGCTATGCAGCGCCCAGAGCAGTTTGTCTCTCGTAATCAGACCATGAATTTTGGTCACGGTTGCTGTAGGCCTGTTTGGGCTGCTACTGGCCGCGAGTTGGGACCTACCTGGAAAGTGGGTGTCCAGAAGCAGGTTGAGTGATTCATCACTTGAGGTTGTCCAAGAGCCATCGGTTTTTTTCAAACAGCTGGACATCATAGGATTTGTGGAGAGGATTTTTCTTAGCCGCGATGCCTCAGAGGTTTCTGTAATTTTGTCGCAGAATGACCTCCAGGATTGTCGCTTTGCCTTCCTCAGTTCTTTTTCGTATAATTTGAGGGATTCTTTATATGAGTCCCAGTCGGTATGTTCTAAGATAGCTATGATTGAAAATTATTTGAGGTCATTACTTATTATCCTGAACTGTGATTCTAACCGAACGGAGCTCCTGCGTAGCGAAATTACTATGTTTAAACGCTCTATGGAAGAGCCCATCTTGCTGGTTCTTGATTCAAGGATATAATCTCCTGTAATTAACTGGAAAAATATTCCACTTACAATAGTTTGTTATTCTAAAATGCATTATTAAAAAATCATTTTGCATCAGCCCATGAATCTTGCGCCATCCGAAAAGAACATACTAAAGTTCTCACATTTATTCGACACCAGTTAGGTTCATTCCAAAACGTCAATTCGTTGGTAAAAAGTATTCAATGAATTGTAGTAATGAGATGTATGATTCTATAAGAAGGACAACCATTAATCATCATGTTTTCCTTTAAAGATGACATCAAATCGGCCATCAGCCATGTGACAGTTGAATTTACAATTTTCATTTCAGCTTGATTAGAATATCCGTTCCAGCATTGTCCTTAGGGTGATTTCATCTTCCCTAAAACATTTTCGCTTTTTACAAATTTCAGATTCACCTGTTCTATGTAGTTAATCGAGCATATGGCAATGCAACCTGCTTAAATTTGGGGTTGCTATCTTCCATAGAGATCAGGAATAAACTGTTTCCTCTTCAAATGATTATTTTCTGAAAAAATATTCTCATTCTCTTCTAATGAGGCCAAAGAGATTAAGAGACTGCATTTACCTGCTGAAAATTTAAGTGAAACGTACTTGTGGCATAGGGTGCAGAGTTGCATAGCAACCTTTGATTTTTTTTTTTTTTTTAATAAGGCATATGGCAAGTTATTTATTTTTTTAACAGTGAAAATCGTTAGAGTATTAAAATTGACGCTAACAAGACGACTATGACGAATTGAAACTTTTCTTCTAAAATAGAAAATATTCAATTTGCTTTCTGTGGTTGTTTGGGAATTGGAAATGGCGATGTACAGAGTGGGCCATCTTTTAGGTATTTTTATTTAATTTGGTCCTTTACAATTTATTTGGACTAGGTTTTGATACAACATCAATCAAGTGGCCGCTTTTATTGACAAAAGCAAAATGTGCCCTTTTCGCTGTGTTTTCCATCACTTTTTCGAGCATCTCGGTCGGTATAGCGATGATTTAGACACGAATATTTTCCTAAATCTAAATAAATAGTCTGAGGTTTGCTTGCTTTTCATATAACCCCACAACTTGCCGGCACAAGTTCCACCCTTGGTATGAGTGGAGGCCGACCTAAAACCTCTTACTGCTCTTATGGTCTGAGCACCCAGTATTTATTGCAACTCTACATTGGGTCAACCAAAGGAAGACCCTTCCCGCGACTTTGGGTTTAAACCACAGCCACCATGACGCTCCCACAAGGGGGATTATCTCTTCAAGTCAGGCCCGGAACGAGATCCGGGGGGCTCCTGACTCCTATGGTACCGTGATTTAAGTCCTGGTAGGGACTACCGGTGGTCCAGCCGCCAACAAGACTTGTGACTGATTAAATCGTAGCAACCTTCGGTAGCGTCATCTGAAGATGTTTACGATAAGACCAGTACTTTGCTGCTCTGCGTTTATTATTTGACAACGTCATTGATGGGAGAAGCTTTGATAATTGGGCGGGGGCCAGCCGGTCCAAACAGTAACTTTTCGATCATGCAACGGTGTTTTATGGATCTGGTGTGGATTCTCTGTTACCAAATGCTGTAATCTTGATTTTTAACGGCGCCAGAGAATGTGAAATGGACCTCTGCGGTCATCAAAATTTGCTTCCAAAAATCAGGTTCAGTGTCAACCATTCGAAAGGCTGTTGGCCGTATTCCAAGCGACGATTTTTTTGAGTCAATTACACTTTATATGGAAACAAATGCAAATCATCTTTCAAAATGCACCGCAAATTAGTTGTACTGACATCAAAATGCTGAACGCAGTGACGATACGACACATGTAGGTTCTCGGCAACACTCTCTCTTACCGCTTCAAGCAGTTCATTGGAGCGTCTTGGGCGTTAATGAACGGCATGTTGACGATCTTCCACTGTCTCGTGCTCAACAAAATTCAACACCAACCGACGAATAGTGTTGTCAGACGGTGCATGTTGGACACGATATTTTCGACGATATGCACGTTGAGTTAACACAACTGAACGACTATTGATTCCTGGTTCAAATTGTATTGAATTGACGTTTCAAAAACATGTCTGATCAAGTCCATCGGTTGATAAATGTCAAAGTTATTCAAAGTTTACGTACCGACATAAAAGATGGCGCTCCCTGTACGTATATATACTCGTAATCGATAATCCTGACTTTCATACGTGTGACGTGAATATGGGAGTGCATATCTGACTTTTCTCGTAGAAGTTAATCCGCCTCATGCTAAGCTCAGGTTATAATGTGCATAATTATGATTGTCCCAAATTTAGGTGTCCTTTACCACAAATTGGAAATAAACTGCCGCTATATTCTAAAGGGTGTTTTTTTTAGAGGTTTTGACAGTTGGTGGTTTGTGGTTAGTACGTTTTGCTATTTTACGATGAATAGATTAATGCCAGAACAACGCGTGCAAATTGTGGAAACTTATTTTGAAAACCATGGTTCAGTTCGTCAAACTTATCGTGCTCTAGGTCCATTTTACGCCACGACATAACCGTCCATCTGAGCAAGTTTTACGGAACACGATGAATCGTTTTCGCACCACGTACACTCTAGTGGATACCCAAAGACGACAAACAGTGCGAACAGAGTCGATTCGCTATCGTGCACAGCAATTGGAGCTATAACCACGCACTTTGTGGAAGATTTTACGGAAAAATCTTCGGTTAATGGCTTATAAGATCCAGCTTGTGCTGATTCGTAGATTCGGTGAATGGGCCGCAAACATGATTCAGCTTGATCCTCAATTTCAACGAAAAATGTTGTTCTCCGATGAGGCTCATTTCTGGTTAAATGGATATGTACTCGTAAACCAGCAAAATTGCCGAATTTAGAGAGGAGAAAACCCAGAAGCCTTTGTCGAGACGCCTTTACAACCATTAAAACTCACTGTTTGGTGTGCTTTATGGGCCAGAATGTTACCACCAATGGAGAGCGCTATAGAAACATGATTTCTGACTTCTTCGTTCATCTCTTTCTAACTCCTTACAAAGCTTACATTTATAAAATGTTTATCACCTATTTCTATCTGGAAAGTCATAAATTCCATGGCTTTGTGGGGGCATAAATGACGCTATTCAAAGTTTAGGGAGCTCATGGAAAACTTCACGACGTTTTGAAGGATCCTATTGTATGTATTGGGTTGTTCTTATATTTAGTCCATCAGATATTGTCCATCATGTCTCTGTTGTAAAAGTGAGCAGACTTATGGGTAAAAAAGTTTTCCAGACGTCTGGTATTCGCGTGGTCTTATTTACAAGCTGAGTTAAGTGGTTTTCCGCAGCGAAGATATCAACACACCGTCCTTCGTGTGATGTCCGTCCAGAATGCCGAAGCCACCCATAATTTTGTATATTGAAGTCGCCCGTAATAACGATTTCAGTATGAGGATACAGCGATACAATTCTTTGAATGAAGTCAGACAGCGCATCGAGCTCGTTAAAGATCGAATTGCTGTCCAGTTTGGGGCTTCTGTAAATAAAGCAGTAGTGGATAATTTGTTTACGGAGATGGAATTTAAACCACAAAAAATTTAATTCCAGATTGGTGGTGGAGTTTTCTTGTGCTGCCATTTCTTGTTTTTTTTTTTTATAATGAGAGCGTGCTCAAGGTTTGTGTACCCTTAAAATGTTTGTACACAGCGCGGGCGAACGAAATTTAGGGAGGCTGCGTAGAGCCTTGTTGGACATGAAGAAGTTGGAAAGTTCGAAGTTTTTGGAGTGACCAATCGGTCGCATTTCGGCTGGTTTTGCTTGTATTTGGGTTCGATGGATCTTTTCTTCAGTATATTTCAAATTGCCTTTTTCCCTAGGGCTCAGTTTTGTCTTCGACACATTTCAATTTTCACTAATAAGCGACGACAGTACTCTCTTGTTCTTATATGATGATCACGACGAATCAGTTCAATTTAGAAAGTAGTGTCAGTTGTGTTGATGAATTAGGCAACTCGGTTATGTCCTCAATCGGTATAATTAAGTCCAAGCTCACCAACATCGATAAACAATCTGCAAGTCTGTTCGAGATGAATACTGCGATCAATGATCTTAAAGCAGTTTGTTCCGCCCAAAACATCTCTAACCTTAAATTGTGCGAATCGATAAACAACCTGCGTGAGGATTTTCAGACTCATTTTCGATCCACCTCAAAGAAACAACCATCTCTAATGCAGCCTGACCCAATGCTCGTAGTAATCTTTGACAGAATCAACGGTGTTGGTGACGAACTATCTCATGCAAAATCAACCATTTTCGATATCGAGAATCATATTGAAACGGTAAGCAATAAAATTGACGATTTACCAATCCATACACAACACCACCAGAATGTTCACTAAAATACACAAATTTTGGCTGAATTACTGCAAACCGAAGTCGACCCACTTTCACCACTACCTTCTCGTCCATCACGGTTAATTAAATTTAACGATGGCACTGTGCGACGGTGCGTTATCATTGTGCAAAATCCACGAGTTCTCTGCCCACAATTCTGGTCTCTTTCTCCGAATCGCTTCACGCAAACGTCTCATAACGCCAAAATAATACTCTTTGTTTACTGTCTGGCCTTCTGGCAAGAATTCATGATGCACTACACCGTTGTAATCCATGAAAACCGTGAGCATTGCCTTCCTTTTTGACTGAAAACGACGTGGTTTTTTTGGTCTCGGCTCGGCCATTCAC
The DNA here is from genome assembly GCA_949129095.1 of Volucella bombylans. Taxonomy (NCBI): domain Eukaryota; kingdom Metazoa; phylum Arthropoda; class Insecta; order Diptera; family Syrphidae; genus Volucella; species Volucella bombylans. Next base: position 181,415,576 of record OX422143.1, on the reverse strand, counting down.
TTGTCTGATGTCTGGATTGGGTGTCGTACTCATAAACCCACGTCTCGTCTCCAATAATGATCCTTTTGATGAATGTGGGATCGGATTCAGCCTCGCAAATCATCTCTTTTGCGACGTCAACACGGTCTCTTTTTTGCATGAAATTGAGGTCTTTTGGCACCAACTTTGCTGCTACACGACGGAAACCCAAATCATTAACCAAAATGTCTTGGACGGATCCATAGGCAATGTTCAAGTCCTCCGCTATTGACCAATGGTTATTGACCACCATTTCTTTTACTCCATCAATGTTTTCGTCGGTTTTCGAAGTCGACGGTCTGCCACTGCGTTCATCATCTTCGATTGACTCACGACCACTTTTGAACCGCTCGTGCCACTGGTAAACAACCGTTTTCTTTAGAGAATCGTTGTCGAAACACTTTTCCAACATTTCCAACGTTCACGCACCATTAAATCCAGTTTTTACGCAAAATTTAATACAATTTCGTTGTTCTGTTTTTTGCCGAGTTAGTTTTGAGCCCAACGATGTCTGCTTCCCTCTCCACATTTGCTGTCATTTGGTGGAGGTTCATTATTCTGTGAGATAGTAGGCATATGGTACATCGTCAGCATAGTCAAGGTGTTTGAGTTCAGATATAAGAGTCCATCGAATTCCTTCATTTCCCATCGATAAAGCCGCATTTAAAGAATGCAGCCTTGCCAAACTCCACTTTGGACTTCGAATTCCTCAAACAGCTTTCTTCTGTGCAAAACGTGAAATGTGGACCCATCGTACTTAGCCTTAATAATTGCTATTAATTTATCTGGGATACCTCTCCTGTGCAAGGCACGCCAAATAAATTCCCGATTGATACTATCAAACGTATTTTCGAAATCGATGAACAGCAGGTGGAGTAGCTATCGATATTCAACGCACTGCTCGATGATGATCCGCAGAGCGTTGATGTGGCCGACACAGGAGGATCGAAAGCGGAAACCTGCCTGGTGTTCTTCAATTCGCTCCAGAATAAATCTAGCTAATAGCTAGTAGCTATTATCTTAGGCCCAGCAGGCAGCACGCAGATGCCTCTCCAGTTTTCGCACTGCATTAAGGCAACCTAATGGGAGCTTGACGATCATTAACTTCTTTCATTCTCGGCCTCCCAGGTTCTCCCAACCAGTGGGAGCAGTAGCTCAGCCGATGCAGTTGGCGCAGCTCGAAAAAGCTCTGTGAGCATGCCATCATGTCCTACCGCCTTATTGGTTTTCAGTGCTTTGATCGCGGTAATGATCTCCTCCTTACTGGGGGTAGTGATGCGAATTCGGGCATTTCTTTCCAAGGACTCCTCAGTCTGACTTGGGTGCATATTGCTGGCGAATACGCGTTTAAAACCGAAGCAAAGTATTCCTTCAATCTCTTGAGCTGATTCTTATCTGATATGAGCAACGAATAGTCTAGGCCTTTCACTGGGTATTGGGTAGAGTTTCGGCCACCTATTAGCTCTTTGGTGATTCTGTAAACGGTTCTGCTGTCAGACCTAACTGCTGCTTCTTCTGCTTCTGTAGCCAGACTTCAAAGACTTTGATTTCGATGTTGACGGCTGCCCGCGTGAAGGAAGACCAAAATTCTTCGAAGACGCTGAATTGGAGGCATTGCTCGCTCGATGAGGATCCGTGCCAAACGCAAGAAGGCTTGCTTCAGCATTAGGAGTTACCAGCCAAGCCATTTCCAAGCGATTACATGCGAAAAACGGCCACAATACGAACAGATGCACGAACAAGTGGTTCTACAGCATGACATCGCTCGACCTCACGTTGCCAAACCCGTTAAAACCTACCTACAAACGCTGAAATGGGAAGTTCTACCCCACCCGCCATATTTTCCAGTTTTTGTTACTTGTTCCATTCTATGGTACGTGGTCTGGCTGATGAGCATTTCCGCTCATATGAAGACATCAAAAACTGGCTAGATTCGCGAATAGACTCAAAAGATGAACACTTTTACCGTAACGGTATTCGAGCTCTGCCAGAAATATGGGAAAAAGTTGTAGCTAGCGATGGGCAATACCTTGAATGATTCATTTGCAACCATTTTTTCACAATAAAGTTGCATTTTCATAAAAAAAAAGCGAGAACTTAGTTGCTGATTGCATTACAGTTACGTATATGCACTCAGAATGTTTTCGATTTTACAAGTTTCGTTTTGCTCTGGGATTTTGTTTGTTTTGTCTGGCGCACATGCGCATTTGATAGCCACATATGAATCTTAGTTTCGAGTAGGAATGAGCGGCGTATATTCATTTAGTTAGATGAAAGTGAAAATAACATATCCTTAGTAGCGAAAATATCGCATATTGTAGTGAAAAGTAGCGGTCGCGTTTTTTGTTGTCCCAGTAGTTCGGTAAGCTTGGTAAAAATGTCTTTAACTCGCAAACGCCTTTCGCTGGAAGATAAAGTAGAATCATTGACGAGTGCAATAAGGGAGTCCCGCTTAAGGACATTTCAAAGAAGTTTGCAATTCTAAAATCGAGCACTTGTACCATTAAGAAAAATGGAAGCAAGGTTCTCGCCGAAGATCGTTAAAGAAAGCTGGATACTCAAAAATGGAAGAAGCATTGTGCAAATAGCTTATTACCCAACGTGAGAGTCACATTTCAGCGAGCAATTGTTGCCTGACGAAATATAAAAAGCGCTTTGGGATTCGTATTCTTAAACAGTCTGACGAAAAGCTTTCTTGTCTGAAATCATAAAAGAAAACAAGCTTCAGTTTAGATGTGGTATTCAATTTTGATGAGGTTGGGCTATATTGGAAAATGCTACCACACAGTACATATGTTCATGCCAGGGACGAAAATTTCCAAAGAACGCCTTATATTCCTTGCATGCTCGAATACTACTGATTTGAAAAATATACAGCCTTTTATAATCGGAAAGTCAAGAGAGCCGCGGTCTATTAAAAACAAAATTCTACCAATTGACTATGCGTTTTCTAAATCTGCTGGTCTTTTCAAAACTTGATTTTTGAAGAATTTTATACCACAGGTTCGAAATAAAAAAAACCCTTACAAATTGTTCTTCAATGCTATGTACGTAGGTACGTAGAAACTACCAATACAGGCTTTGTTGTTTCTAGATATAGCGCCCAGTCATCCTCCTGAAGAGGAGTTGGTAAATTTGGCTGTTGTATTGTACATGCCACCAAATGTTACAACATTGATCCAACCAATGGATCAGAAAGCGATTCGCTTAACTAAGCTATTTTATAGTAGTAGCTTGCTGAGCAAACGTTTTAGTTCGGGAAAAGTCATAACAAATGCTCTGAAGGAGCTTAATCTTTAAGAATATATTATTAATATTAGCTCCAACGCCGGCTATGGGGTTTGATGAGGAAGATGATACGAGTATTCCCCTGTCAGTTTTACGCATTAGGTATTGTTTTTTCCAAGGGGTCTTGGAACCATTTCAAGAGAGCGATGTTATTGACAGTAATGAAGATGCTAGCTTCTCAGAAATGGACTCGAACTTTGTTCAGAAAGTAAAGCATACCGATGCGGTTGACCACTTTAACACAGGAAAAAGCTGTAAATTAAAAATAAAGTTACTAACCAAATCCGTTCCTAAGCTACCAAAATAATGTAAGTAGAATGAGTGGACTGAGTATACGTTTTGAAAAGGCGACAATACCACTATTTGTCATACGCTACTAAGATTCCCACTTACCTGGAACCATGAAAGAGCACGAAGAGTATTTACAGCAGCTGGGAAGAGTTGAAACATATTGCCACCATGACATGGAAGCCTGATTCAACGATCTGCCTCTAAACAGCAACTTCAATTTTACGAGAGTATGTAACATATAGCAGCCTTAAAATTAATTACTAAGACTTATTTATATTGTAGTCACAGATAATATTTATTTAATTTGATTTCGGAGCACCAATTGAAGTTGGTTTTTTTTTTTGCCATCTACTCGTATCCCTGAGAGGATTCCAATTTGCTATCATCATCTTTTCACGGTAAATATACCCATCATCACCTAGAACTGCTCATCAAAACGAAATCCTTAATTATCAATTTGCAAAGTGTATTGTTGTGAAAACACTTTTCAAAATTACATTCCCTCGTTCCCGAACAATGTGTGTTTATTGCTCTAGAGAATGTTTGACAGCTTCAAATCACAAAAAAATTCTTCGCAAATCAGGCAAACACTCTTCTCTATTCATACAATACAACTAGATACGAGTATGAATGTACATTGAGCATATGTATGTCTGTAACTATGCCTGTTGTATCTATGGATTTGTATAAACATCAGTGTCGGGACCAGAAGAAAAAGGAGACTTCCAAATCCGAAAACAATGGTAATTTGCCAATTCCATCCATATTCGTATTTGTAGTCGGAATTTGTGTCTGACCATATTTTCCAAGTACAAAAGATACAATCGAAATAGGTTCGTCTTTCAACGATGCCGTTGTTGACGTCAATTCGATGTTCCGAAGTTCCCTTCTCAAACTGTCGAAATTGATTCCAAAACGAATTGTGTGTGTGTGTGCCTGTGCATGCCTTAAACAAAATCCAAGGATACGAGTACGTATACGATCTGGCTACTTTCGAAACTAGGATTTTCTACTCTCATTGTTGATAGGTGAATTGTTAGTGAATGCTGCTCGGAGCCTAGGTGTGCAGGAGTGTGTAAAATTTTCTACTATTTTGAACACACGTACGTTTTGTCGGCATTAGAGGGAGACTGAGATCCTTTATTTGTTCGACACATGAATAAGATTTTTGGAAAATACATGTCTCTGGCAGCCTCGGTGATGAAAGGGGCTGAGCGAATTAATCTGGTTTCGGTTTCGTACGGCTCAGATAAGAATCCATTTCCATTTTCAATGCTGTTCGCTTGTGCTATGTTGATGTGTGAGTGTGTTTTTCTACGAGTATGTAATGCATTTTTCAGAAATTAGATTTTGATTATATTACAGATAGGTGGGTCCACGCATTAATGCAAAGATAACAACAAATAGCGGTGATTAGCTGTTTGATAGAATCAGGATTACATTAGTAAACTCACACTTTCGCACTCCGGATCCAGAAGAGACCCATTAAACTTATGTAATCACATCTACAAAGATGCACAGTTTGGTGTCGTCTTCAGCTAGTGACATAGTTTGACCTTTTTTCGAAAAATAGAGCGGGATAAACAAATGGCATAAACATCGTGTACGAAGTCGGCGCTCCACTAAGCTCCACAAACTTGCAATAGCAAGTTCGAAGTATCTAAGGGGCAACTCTACCTTGGAATAAACATCATTTCCACTCACGGTATTCTGTTCCGGATCCAACGAAGTCTTACTTCAGGTCAGTCGACTACTACTACTTCGGTTTACTTATGTCCTGTTTTACGTATGTCTTGTTTCCACTTGTGGGTCCTAGAGCATCAACTGCACCTCCGAATTTCCGTAACTCCCGTCAACTGCTCTGCGTCATGTATTTCTCGGCCAACCTGTTCTTCTACTGTCTTGTGATAACAGATTCCATTGCATCGTCTAATTTGCTATGGAACTATCGCGGTTTCGACGTGTATGACCAATTCACTGCCACCTCCGCCATTGTGCCTACTGGTTTCTGACTCGTTTTCTGGTAAAGATGTTCGACAGAAATACGGTTATACCAGAAAACCCTTAAGATGTTCCGTAGATAACTATCAACGCACGTTTGTAGTTTTTTATTGTGATAGTAGCAGTCAAATTCCAAGCGCTGCAACCATACAACACCACAGATTCAAAATTTGAACATAACAGTCGTAGCTTGGTATTTAAGCTGATTGCATAAGATAAGATATATTTTATTTCTTACATAGTGTAACAATGGTTTAACAATATTTGTACAATTTGCTCAGCTTGCATAGAGATACGGTCTATATAGAACCTTACTGCCGAAAAAATTATTGTTTAATGAGTGAGGATATGTAGTACAGTAATTAAATGCACAGTCGGAGGAATTAATACAACAGCATTAATACAACAGCATTGTGTGTATTAAGTTTTCTTCACTGGAGCAGAAAAACGATGTAATGAAGAAAATGCGATTGCATCGAAAGAAAATCTCAAATACGTTGTACAGCGACAGTAGAGACGGCAAAAAATCGGACGCTAGCAATAAGATTTTCATGAATGATTCTCTCACAAGATATAATCGATCTCTTTTAAATAAAGCAATGGAACTCAAACGTTTGAACAAATGCAAATTTGTTTGGGTAAGGAATTCGACCGTTCTGGTTCGTGTAAAAGAAGGTGATCATGTCATAAAAATATATTCATTTGAGGATTTGCAAAAAGTTGAGGAAATAAGAAAGTAATTTTCAGTTTTGTTAATTATGTTAAATTCAAATATTTGCTTAGATAATTCTTTTTGTAATCCTTCTCCTAGCTTTAATAATATTGATGTTAACTTTTCTTTTCATTCCAATCATCTCAATTGCTATTGTATAGATCATTCAATTAATGAACAATTTTCTGGTTTCTCAGTAATCCACCAGAACATTTGCAGTATTCGTAAGAATTTTGACACATTTTTCACTCATCTCTCCTCTTTAGATCATTTAACAGACTTAATTTTCGTTTCGGAAATTTGGATTTTTGAAAATGAAGTTTCTGATTTTTATATTCCAAATTTTTCGTTTAGTGCAACATGTAATGATTCATATGCGGCTGGGGGTGTCGGAGTGTTCTTTAAAAACGGTATATCTGGCATACAAATTAAAAAATATAATTTAATAAGTTCTGACATAATCACTTTAAGCTGCGTCATTTCTAATTCTTACTATTGCTTTATTTGTGTTTACAGACTTCATGGGTGCTCAGTTAAATATTTTCTGGAAGAGTTTCACGAATTTCTGGAGCTTCAAACTTGTAAAAATATTATTCTAATTGGTGATTTCAACATTAATATATTGTCTCACTCAATTGATGCTGATAATTTCTTAACGACGCTATCTGCGTTCGGTTTCGATTCTTTGCTGACTCAACCTACCCGCTTTAATTCGTGCTTAGACCACATATTTCTTAGGGTTCATCGCAATAATAAAACCGTGTTTAAAACTACATCATTTGATATCCAAATAACAGACCATTGTTTAACATGTATTCAATTCATAAATACTAATGTGCCTCGAGCTGAATCAACTGTGCCCAAAATTGTTGACAAAATAAATTACAATATTCTAAGAACTAGTTTGAATTTTGAATTTTGGGATGATGTTTTTTCCACGTCTGATCCGTCATCTGCCTTTGACATTTTCTTAAATAAGTTAAAGTATCATATTTCGAATAGCAAACAAATTATAAGATACAGAAATAGCAAAAATAGCTGTATTAAGCCTTGGATGACGTCCACACTTCTAAAAAAGTTAGGAAGAAACATAAACTTGGTATTCTAGTTAAAAAACATCCGTATAATTCCAGACTCAAACAAAATTATAAAAAACTAAATAATGAACTTAAGATTGATATCAGTTTTCACAGAGATACTTATTATCGTAGAAAGATAACATCAAGTCTTGGCAATACCAAAAAAGAATGGCGTGTTATTGATGAAATACTTAATAGGAAAACTCCGGAAACGGAAATAGTTTTGAACGTGAACAACTTAACTACATCTAATCCTCTAGATATTGCAAATTCTTTTAATGAATTCTTTTGTAATATCAATTCTTCCCAGAACTTAAGCAATATTAATTTTCATCCCAGGAGTTATTCTATTGATCTGGAAAATCAATCTGAGAGTTTTTTTTGCGATCCATTCAGTCCCTTTGAGATATATAAATTAATTTGCTCTCTTAAAACATCTAAGGTTTCGTCTTATGACACGATCACAAGTTGTTTGTTAAAGAATATTTCATTTCATATTTCTGAAGTCCTATGTCATATCTTTAATAGAAGTATATATATGGGGAACTTCCCTCATGCATTAAAAATGGCAATAGTATTACCTCTTCATAAAAAGAACGATAAGACATTGTTGAATAATTATCGACCTATATCTCTGCTATCTGTATTTTCAAAAATTTTTGAAAGAGGTATTAAATCAAGAATGATATCATTTTTAGAGAGAAGGCACTTTTTTAGTGATTGCCAATTTGGATTCAGAAGTGGAATGTCTACTGAAGCTGCTTTATTAAAATTAACTGGAGAGTTATACCAAAGTTTTAATTCTTCTGAGATTCCGGCGTCTCTGTTTATAGATATCACTAAAGCTTTTGACATGGTGGATCATTCAATATTATTAGAAAAACTTTTTCATTCTGGTTTTAGAGGTAATATACATAGCTGGTTTTCTTCATATTTGGATAATCGGCAGCAAATGGTGAGATTAAACAATACTTATAGCTCTCTAAAAAATATTACGACCGGTGTTCCACAAGGATCAGTTCTAGGTCCCATTTTGTTTCTGATTTATGTGAATTCCTTGTTTTCTCTATAATTTAAAGGTAAAATAACTGCATTTGCTGATGATACCGCTATTTCATACTCATGCAAAAGTTTATTAAATGTAATTCTGGAGGTAAATCATGATCTTGATTTACTGAGAAAATGGTTTGCAGTTCATAAGCTCATTATCAGTGATAAAACAAAATTCATGATATTTAACACTAATAATATATATTTTGACGATTTGCCATTATGCTATCACTCTCAGGCTTGTACCCGCTTTCTGTTATCGAATATTGATGACAATTATCCTTCATTTGACTATAAAGGCTCCTGTTGTAGTAACTGTTTCAAGATAGAATGTGTTGAAAGCTTTAAATACCTGGGCATAATCTTGGATAATAAGCTCAATTGGGACAAACATACACATAATCTAAGACAATATCTTAACAGAGTAGTAAAACAACTGTATCATCTTGGTCTTTATTGCCCCCATTCAACTCTAAAACTGGTGTACAATGATTTACTAAAATCAAAATTAGAATATGGTATCACCTGTTGGGGCGGTGCTTACTTTACAAAAACCGAGCCTTTGTTGACTAAGCCAAAACATGCAATCAGAATTTTATATAAGGTAAACCGCAGAACTCCAAGTCTTAATCTGTTCAGCAACCTTAAAACTCTTCCGTTAAGGCATCTGTATTGTTATAAAGTACTAAAAATATTTTTTTCAAAATTCGGGTTTTTACACAGTTCGAAACACTGATAATTATAATTTACGAGTTAACTCCAGGAATTTTGTTTTAGTACCACCAGTTCATAAAGTCAACTTTGGACGCTTTTATCTTGTTTCAGCACCCCGTCTGTTCAATCTACTTCCAGATTCCCTAAGATGTGAGAGAGCGAAAAATGTATTTATGAATGGTATTATGAAATGGCTCTTGTCTTTTGACTATTCTTATATTAATAAATTGTTCATTAATGAATTTTGTTCTTTTAATGCTTAATAATAGATTAATATTGCTTGCACACTGAATTCTCCCCTCAACAACAATCATTTTATTTGTTATGAATTTTTACCTTCTGTTTATAAACAGTACATTCACCACTTACCACTTAGGCAACAGAATGTACTTAACTATTTCTTTTTTTTTCAATTACTGAATTATTGTAATTTATAAAACTCAATATTTTGTATTGTAAATGAAATTGGAAAATTGAAATAAAGTTTATTAAAAAAAAAAAAAAAAAAAAAACTATGGAAAAAAAACCTCCATTTATGTTAAAAAAAAGAAAAATAAATAAATAAATAAATAAATAAATAAATAAATAGATAAATAAATAATTAAAAAATTAGGAAATATATAAACAATTAATAAATAAATAAATAACAAACAAATAAATCAGTGAACAATAAATAATGTTACAAAAAAGATAAATAATAATAAATAATAAATAGAAATTAAATAGTAAATAGATAAATAAATAAATAATAATAATAGGCAAATAATAAAGCTTTAAGGTGAAAACATAAATAAAAGGTTATAACAGCTGTAAGTCTCTGATAAGTTGATTATCAACGTCAATTAATCTGGACATGAACTTTTCATTGAGAATTTCAATCCTTCTACCAATCTGGATAGAACCTGCTCTTTCGTGCAGAATAAGAGTTGACAAGTCTCGCGGTAGGTTGAGCATCATTTTTAACACCTTATTTTGTGCAACTTGAAGCCGCTTAATATGAGTTTTCGCGCAATTACCCCATACAGGAGACCCGTAATCAGTGCTTGAAAAACGACCTTAAAAATTATTATTTTGTTCTTTTTATTAAGGAGTGATTTACGATTGATAAGAGGGTAAAGAATTTTTATCAAAACATATATCTTGGCTAAAGTTTCTCGTATATGATACCCGAAGGTCAATTTCTGGTCTAAATACACCCCTATGTACTTTACAGTAGTGACCCACGGTATATTGAAGTTGTCTAAGTTGAGGCTTCCAGTAGGCAAGAAGCAACTAAGCCTTCTTGATGAAGAACATAGCTGTGCACTTATCGACATTTATTTTTATTTTCCAGCATTTATAGTAATCGAAAAATGTTTGGATTCCAATTTGAAGATAATGATAGAGGCCCATATTCGTGGGAAGAGTATAAAGCCAGATCGTCTGCATAGAGTGCAATATCACAGTTGGGAACTCTGGGTAAATCAGCAAGAAAAACATTGAAGAGAACTGGGGCCAAAACTGAGCCTTGTGGAACTCCGGCTGGAACAGGATTTGTTGAGGAGAAGGTTCCAAAAAGATATACTTTAAAGACTCGATTGGACAAAAAGCTTTGTAGTATTTTTATAAGATACTTAGGAAAATTTCGTTTTATCAGTTTGTATACAAAGCCATTGTGCCAGACTGAATCAAAGGCTTTTTCAATGTCTAGGAGGACAAGGCCAGTCGACTTTTTAAGATTAAGCTGTTGCTTAACAGTCTTACAAATTCTTAGTATTTGATGCGTAGTACTGTGATTCTTTCTGAATCCAAATTGCTCAGGAAGTAGAATGTTAGTAGTGCTCAAAAAGGCATCAATTTTAATTTTGATTACTTTTTCAAAAATTTTGCTAAAGCCATTTAGAAGACTAATTGCTCTGTAATTGACTGGATTGGATGGATTTTTCCCATGTTTTAAGAGTGGAACTACCTTGGCTTTCTTCCATAAATCAGGGAAGTATAGCATTTTTAGGCAGGCATTGATGATGAATGTTAAATATATCAAGGCACTAGTTGGCAACTGCTTTATCACTTTATTATTTATGCTGTCAAGACCAGGGGACTTACGATCTTTTAGGTCCGAAATTATGAATTTTATGTCCTCAACAGTTGTGAATTCATTAGAGGGTAGGGAAATAGTGGAGTTGTTCAAAACAGTTATCTCGTTTTCAACCTCCGGTTCAAGAGGAGATAACAAACTATTTGTCGTCGTATGGTTTTTAAGGAATGTATTTGCTAGGATTTCCACTTTGTCTTCATTAGTTGATATTAGTGACCCGTTAACTTCGAAGTTAGGACAGTAAAAGTTTTTCTTGCGCAGTATCTTAGTAACATTCCAGAAAGGTCTAGAGTTGGAATCGAGTGAACTTAATTTATTGTTCCATAAAGAATTTCTGTACTCATTTATTCGAATTTTAATTAAACGACTGAATACATTCATTTCATAGAAATCGTTAGGAGATCTGTACCTCTGCCAGAGCCTTCTGTAACGATTTTTAATCTTTATTAAATTGAGTATTTCTCGAGGTAGCATAAATGCTCTTTTGCGAGACTTTTTTAATGGAACAGAAGCACGAATGCTTTCGGATATTTGGCTTTGAAATGTTTCTATATGATCGTCAATATCTTGACTACTATTCACAGCAGAAAGGTTTTTCGAACAACTTCGTATATTGCGAGTGAGATTGTATCTAAACACGTCCCAGTTCGCGTTTCTATAATCTAAATATTGCTCATTGTTTATATTAGGACTAAGTAAAATATCACAGCTGACAGGAAAATGATCAGAACTAAGCGCATTGTGCACAACAGGAGTTGTAAGCGAATTAGGAGTGGTTTTAAGAAATAAATCTAGTGTCGATGGAGAGTACCTACTGCAAGCAGGGAGGTAGGTAAGACTAGATGGGTGCATTATTGGAAAGTTATGTCTTAAGCATAAGTCATATAATGTGTTTCCCCAAACATTTGCCCTTAAACAACCCCAGCTACGATGTCTACAATTAAGATCGCCTCCTATGACAACATTCCCAAAACTTAACAATCTTCTAAGGTCACTTTTCAAGCACCGAATTTTATATGCATTACGAATTCCTCCAGGAAAATAGACGGAAAAAATTTTTAGGCAAGTATTATTACTTAATTTAATTTCAATTCCAACGTTTTCTAGTACGAAAGTGTGCACCATTGGCAGCACAGAATGATCAATACTTATTTTGACGAGGATGGCAACACCACCACCCCTACTGTTACGATCACAACGATAACACAAATAGTTACCACATGGAAAAGGAATATTACGTTGTAAACCTGTTTCACTTATTAGACAAACATCAATATCCAAATTGCAAGCTGATTGCATTGATTCGCTATATCATGGACATCATTCCAAACGCAGACTATGCTTTACCGATTCGGTTGACAATATCCTGTTCGGTAGAAACAATGCTGCCGAGATATTGAAAACTCTCTACTCCCTCTATCGGTTGTCCAGCAATGCTAACTTGAGTTAATGAGGTGAAGATTCTGGTTTTGGCAGTGTTAATCTTTAAACACACGACATTTGCCTCCTACTCCTTCTCCTCCTGTCATTTGGTGCAAATCCATAATCCTGTGAGAGAGTAAACAAACGTCGGCAGCGTAGTCCAAATGTTTGAGTTGAGATGTAGGATTCCAACGAATTTCTCCGTTTTCCATTAAACAAGGCCGCGGGAAGCACATCGTTAATAATCAGAAAAAAAAGTATCGGCAATAAAGCGCAACCTTGTGGAACCCCATTTTGAATCTCGAATTCCTCTGACGACTTTCCTCTATACGGGATATGACATTTACGGCCAACATAGGTTGCCTTGATGATAGCCATTAGTTTGTCGGTTATATCGGGTATACCTCAGTTAAACAATCAATGAACAGCAGTTGAAGTGATGACCGGTATTCAACGCACTGCTCAATAATGATCCAGAGGGTGTTGATGTGGTCGACACAGGAGGATCCAGAGCGGAAACCTGCTTGTTCGGCATCGAGTGTATCTTCCAGATGTTCCTTTGTTTGCTAAAGATGTACTTTGGCTCTCCTGTTTCCACGCTCCATACGACTACTTTTTTTAGGGAGCTTAACAATCATTCCCTTCCTTCCATTCCTTCCACTGGTCGGGGAAACTTTCTGCCACACAAGTTCTCTCAACAAGTGGATATAGAAGCTCTGCTGGTGTATCTATCGTATAATATTCCAAGGTCGCGGACGGATTGAACTTGGGGTACAGGTTTGTCATGCAGAAAATAAAATCGAGGCAAAACCATAGATTGACATTTGGAAACATTGAGCTCAAAACGATGTTTTAGACACCAAGTGGAAAACTTATCGAGGTCTTGGGGTGAAGAAATAGTTTTGGAAAACTTAGTGTCGTCAGCGTAAATGGATAGGGTGCTTAATAATCCTCTCAAGATCGTTTAGAGTTAAAATTAAAAAGAGGGGACATAAATGGCTGCCTTGTGGGACACCGGAAGTGGCTAGAAACTGAGTTGAGAAGGAGAGAAGAAAGGAACAATGGCTGTTGTTCTTCAGCACGTTGATCGCAATAGCGATCTCACCTTTACTGGGAGTGGAGGTACGAATTCGGGATATTGTTGCTTCGGACAGATCAGTTTGATTTGGGTGCACATCGTTGGCGAATACACGGTTAAGAACCATAGCGAAATGCTACTTCCATCGCTTGAGCTGATCCTGTTAACTCTTTCTGTAAACGATTCCGCTATCATACCTGCTCATTACTTCCTCTGCTTCTGTGACCAGGGCGTTGATATAGTTACGTTTGTCCCGTCATACGCTACGCTGCACTACTCTTACAATCTTTTTCTTAGATATGCGGACTCTAGCTCGATCCTCCCTACTGCTGGGGTATCTATTATACAATACGAGTTTTGAGTAGATTAGGATCTTCAATCCGCCACGTGCTATATCTTGCCTGCCACCTACGGACAATACTTTCCGCTCCAGATATGAAAACATTTTTCACAGCGATCCAATGTTCTTGGATGGTTTCCGACAGTGAGCTGCTGATTACTTCCACTCCTAGCGAAAAGTGCTTCCGTGTTGGCGTACAGAGGTGGTCTTTAGCCGGTCGGTGTTATACCTAGGCATGCTGATGGTACTGCACAGTCTTTAAACAGATTCAATACGTAACTGAACTTTAGTTTAGAAACACAAATGAAGTCGGATCTCTTGCACAGAAATGCGAAATGAGAAGCCTAGAACAGGGAAAATATGAAGGGACGTGGCTATCAACTCTGTGATTTGTATCAAAATACAGACTTCAGTTCATTTCGAAACAGAACTCCCACATTCGTAACGGTAACATGAATCCTGTTCATTATGTAGATAAGTTTGGAGAGGCAGAGGTTTCATTATTGTCCTGCAAATATCGCTCAGCAATTTCAAGAAGGTCGACTACGACAACAACTTGATTTGAGGGCAAAAATGCTTTTTTTTTAAATCCTTTTCACAGTCCAACTTAGCTTAGCAATCGATGTTTTTGGGTCTTACCTACAAATGCTAATTATTATTGGATTCATTTTCAGACCAGCTTCCGATGACTCTTGCAACGGATAGGCTCAGCCAGTAGCTCCCATACGGACTACATAATAATACCCCATCACGACTTTGCAACACGATTCACCTGCATTTTCCCAAACAGAGAGGGATGGGACAGAAACCAAATAGTACAGGACTGGAGATTTCACGGTTGGATCGAAGATAGAGATATGCTCACGAAGAGTGTCTTCCAAGCCAGGATATTAGCTGTATCAGATGCAGCCAAACTTGCGTCAATAAAGGCAATATCCCCCGTGGATATTACTATATTTATTGACAGCCAGGTTGCCATCAAGGCCATCGTGGTAGTCGAAATCAAATCGAGGCTTGTGAAGTGTTCTTATGAAGATCCTAGGGCCTTTTATTGTCAACATAAAATTACCCTCGGCTGGGTATCTGGCCACAAGCTTAGGTATGGCAGGAAATGAGCATACAGACGAGCTTGAAAAGGATGCTTCTTAGAAAGGGAACTGGCAGATCAAAGTATCAAACCTTCACTCTGCGCTCTGAGAATACAAATGGAACGAACGACACAAATAAAAGCCAATGAAAGGTGAAAAAACCTTCGATCCTGCGAGACCTCAAGGCAATTATGGCTGGAACTCAGCAAATCCAGATTAAATAAAATTTTCTTTAAATACCGAGCTGAACAATCTATGCTTGTTGGATTAGCTACTCGTGCATGCCATAATCTTTTAGGGGCGCACGCAATAAAGCTGCGCCTTATCGACGAAAACCTCTGCAAAGGCTGTCGGGACATAGGTTCGCGGCTGGAGATTCTCCACTTATTGTGGAACTGTAACTTTAGGAGGTTATTACTTCCAGGAGTTCTCAGCTGCTTCACTTACATCTCTTTTCAGGTTCGCGAATGCTACAAGATCGCTTAGACACGCTCAGGGACCAAACGACAACCAACTCGAGATGGAAAGGGGAAACCAGAACTAGGAACAGCAATCAATTCCCCAATCGGGCATCACAATGGGTCTACACAGACCTAAATGTATAGAATGGACTCCGCTCCAGATACCTCATCAACCCGCCCTCCTAACCTAACCTATCCTTAGCCGGTTGCCAATTATCCTGCCCTAGTGAAACCACGGGGCCGAATCTTTGTATCGGTATAGGCAGCAGCAACTGCGGTTGTCCAATACCGCCACTGGCAACGCAAACAACCACTTCAAAACCGTTCTGCTGCTTACTGCTTCCGGACATGATTGAACATATTAATATCGGTAAATAAATTCCAAAATATATCTCAGCACAGGAACTTTCTAAAAGATAAACTCCCAAAGCGGTACGCTCCCATAGAGCCGATCTCTCGAAACGCCGACAAGAGTTTTTGCTTTAATCTTCAATTTGCCCTTGAAATTGCCCCACACAGCTTGGGCACACTTACTTTTACTTATGTCCTATATCCCCTTGTGGGTCCTAGGGCCTCTACAATGCCTACGCGCCATCGTGTGCGGTTTCTGGCAATGTGTCTCAGCTCTCCCCAACTCTTTCCCAATTGCCGTGCTTCCTTCTCGACTGTTCTACACCATGTACTTCTAGGACCGCCGCGTATCCTGCCATCCTGAATAAGCCGATTCCATTGCATCGCGTGGTTAGCTATGAACTTTTCACCTTTTCGGAAAGTGTGACCAATCCACTGCCACTTTCGTCGTTGTATGATTGTGCCAATAGATTCATGGCCGGTTCTCTCATAAAGCTGTTCGTTCAAGATACGGTTTGGCCAGAAAATAGTTAAGATATTACGCAGGCACCTATTAACGAACGTTTGCAGCTTTCTTGTGATAGTAGTGATCACTCACCAAGTACCACATCCATATAGCAACACGGACTCAACGTTGGAACGAAACAGTCGTAGCTTGGTGTTAAATTTTAGATAGAATCCCAAGCGCAGACTTCATTTTACCTATTCGGCTGGCTATATCCAGTTCGATTCCGCCATCGTTTGAGACAATACTCCCAAGGTATTGGAAACTCTCTACTCTCTGACCCGTGAGTTCGATTCCAGGCTGATCATTTTTGTTTTAGCCGAGTTAATTTTCAGCCCAACGACGTCTGCTTCCCTCTCCACATTTGCTGTCATTTGGTGAAGGTCCATTATTCTGTGAGATTGTAGGCATACATTGTCATCGTAGTCAAGCAGTTTGAGTTCAGATGTAAGAGTCCATCAAATTCCTCCATTTCCCATCGATAAAGCCGCATTTAAAGAATGCAGCCTTGCCGAACTCCACTTTGGACTTCGAATTCCTCAGACAGCTTTCCTCTGTGCAAAATGTGGCATGTGGACCCATCGTACTTAGCCTTAATAATTGCTATTAATTTATCTGGGATACCTCTCCTGCGCAAGGCACTCCAAATGAATTCCCGATTGACAATATCAAACGCCTTTTCGAAATCGATGAACAGCAAGTGGAGTGGCGATCGGTATTCAACGCACTGCTCGATGATGATCCGCAGAGTGTTGATGTGATCGACACAGGAGGATCGATCTTTAATTCGCTCCAGAATAATTCAAGCTATTATCTTAGGAACAGCAGGCAGCACGCAGATGCCTCTCCAGTTTTCGCATTAGGTTGCCTTTATTAGGGAGCTTGACGATCATTCCCTTCTTAGACTCATTCAACAAGTGGGAGCTGTAGCTCAGCCGATGCAGTTGGCGCAGCTCGAAAAAGTTCTGCGAGCATGCCATCAAGTCCTACCGCCTTATTGGTTTTCAGTGCTTTGATCGCGGTAATGATCTCCTCCTTACTGGGGGTAGTGATGCGAATTCGGGCATTTCTTTCCACGGACTCCTCAGTCTGACTTGGGTGCATATTGCTGGCGAATACTCGGTTCAAAACCGAAGCAAAATGTTCCTTCCTTCTCTTGAGCTGATCCTCATCCGATATGAGCAACGAATAATCTAAGCCTTTCACTGGGTGTTGAGTAGAGTTTCGGCCACCTATTAGCTCTTTGGTGATTCTGTAAACGGTTCTGCTGTCGCACCTAGCTGCTGCTTCTTCTGCTTCTGTAGCCAGCACATTAATGTAATTGCTCTGTCACGCCGCACGCTACGCTTTACTTCTCTCATCTTCATGCGATATAGGGACTCTCGCTCGATCCTTTCTGATGCTGGAGTTGCTGCAATTCGAGTTCTAAGCTGTTTACGTTCGTCGATCCTTTTCCAGGTATCCTCGGAAAGTCACGCCCTATGTCTTCCCTATGTCTTCCCTGCAATCGACAGCATACCAATGATCTTGTATGGTGGAGGGCAGTGGGCTGCTGATTGTTTCCACTCCACGTGAGATATGGTCCCTTAGTTCTTGGCGCACTGTGGGATCTCTTAGTCGGTCGATGTTGAACCTGGGCATTCTCGTGTCATTAGATCTTCGAACAGCAGCGGTGCGTAATTGGACAGTCGCTATCATAAGATGGTGATCTCGTACCAACCCCATGTCCGCTCCTCTTCTGTTTCGGACGTCTAGAAGACAGATTCTAAAACAGCGACTGATGGCAAAATGGTCAATTTGGTTGGAGGTTGCTTGTGCTCAAACATGGTGATACCTACGACAAGGCGATTTGCGTTGCAAATGTCAACGAAATTTTCACCTTTATCAATGCAGTTGCCTAGTCCGTGACGTCCCATCACATGTTTGAGCCCTTCGTTGTCGCTGCCTACCTTGGCTTTCAGGTGACCATGTCGCCGCTGGGTTTTGCATTAACTACAGCTCCCAACTGGATGTAGAAGGTCTCCTTTTCTTCCTCAGACGAACACTGTATAATTGTGACGCGACGTACTCTAGTCCGGAATCTGGCCGTTAAAATGCTATCACCGTGAAGTTGCCAGGAGATTAGGCCTCTGCGTGCTGTGGGTGTTAACAGAAGTCCAACTCCATATCCACGGGGCTTCCGGTTGGTCTTCCGGAGTAGAGTAGTACAGTGTTACGCGTTGGGGATTGGTATTCACCCGCATCTAACCATCTTATCTCGCTTACACCCAATATGTCCAGACTATATCGCAGGAATTTGGCGTTCTGAGGTCCTTCAGTCTGTGAGTCAAGAAGCGTCTTCACATTCCAGAAACCCATCTTTGTCCGGGTACGATAGCCAAAAGTCGTCAACGAGTTATCAGTCCTTATCCGAGGCATTGTTTCGGTTTCCGTAGCGGGTGAATTTCGGTAACGCTGGCCCAGCTTACCTAGTCTAGACATAAGACTCTAGACGTGTATAAGGATTTGTACATGCAGTTGCCCGGGGACCACCACGAGGAGGTAAAGCAAGCACTACATTACGAACTTGATTGTTGCGCTACTGGCCCAATCCATGTTTTGGGCAGTCAGTAGTTTCCCGATCAATCGCCATGCAGGTCTCCATGGCATTTTTGAGTCTAGGACTGACCAACAATAGAAAATTCTGGCAGCAAAACTCGGTGCATTTTCTGTTCTCTAACTTTAGGCTCTGAAGTCCTGACCCGGAAGGGATGCTCTAAAGTCAAAACGTAGTAAAAAAAAAAGACGGAGCTAAGTGACACACTTCAATTAAGTAAAATGGCTGACGGTCCTACCTACACCAATCAATTTAAATCCAAAGTCAAAAGTTGAAATAAAACTTCGAATCACAAACCGTCTGTGCATTTGTGCAGTATATATGTTTGTACGAATATCAAGCTATGAATTGTAGTTTTGTTGTTGTTCATATTTATCATTTAAATTTATGCAGAGTCCTTTATGCGTACATATATGTAAATTTGTACATTATATACTTTTAGCAGATGTCACCCTGATGCAGATTTGAGATTTTCACCATTTGCAACGACAACATCAACGAACCAAGCCACAGGCACAAATCCAACCCCGTGCGGTGGATCTGGGCTTGGACCAGGACCAGGTGTTGGTGGACTCACAGGAATGCCATATCTTAAACCAGCACCCTACCTCATGACAGTGGATTCATTGCACAGCATGGGTTATCCCACATCAAGTATGTGCAGTAAGTACAAAATAACGCACCCCTTTCATGTCCCTTCATTCTCATAGAATCAAACACACACACACAAAAGACTCACTCTTATAGAGCAAATGACACATATTTCGCACAAGGGCATTAAAAATTACCTTCACCGCTGTCTGCAGTCGACTATGGACGGACGACTATGACTACTCGTATCACCACTGTTTACATTTTCACAAGATCTCTCCTTTTTTTTTTTAATTTTGGAAAATCTCTCAAACAAACCGTGAGATACCCACTTTTATGGGGTGAAAACTGTTAACGTATAAATTGCTTAATTGAAAAATAAACAAACCCGGCCACCCCACCACAATGCGAACGTAAACAAAGTGCAAACATTATTCGTATCACTGCGAACGACGAAGATGTCGGAAGCCCGGTTAGGACGTTTTCGAAAGCCTTCAGGATATTTGCCCACGATTAGCCTTCAAGAGTTTGACTTGGTCGGTGTAGTGGCTTAACGCAATAGCGCTTCCTTATTTGCCTACGCATTATCCGCTCCGTTTGGCCAAGTTATAAGCAGGTACGAGTATGAGTACGACTACATGTTGTCTGAGCTGAGCTGTGCTCCCTGTATTGTGTCTTGCATGTTCACTTGTCTGCCTTGGCAACCGACCGCCTGCAGATCTCAAATAAGAATAGAAATAACAATGATAATTATTGCTGTTGTTATTCGGAAATGAAATGGATTCCGTCTAACACCATAAAGATTTTAACGACCCAGTCAGTGGCGTGGATTTGCAGAAATGCCACCCTCTCTGCCACTGACTGTGGCTGCCGTTTTTGTGCACGTGCCGTTTTTATTAGGCAACAAACCAACGCCAAATTTATATATGGTAGTCGTAGCAACAGACAGTCACATAATGTACTTAGTTATGGATACTTGAAAAATTCCAAAGGTCCTTAAGCCAGTGCTTAGCCAATGACCCTTGATGTTGGTTGGATACGAGTACATCCACTGTGTGTCGTTATGCTGGTGTTTAAATAGTGCATTCGGTGTCTGCTTGACTCAAAAGGTTATGCAGATTAACCAGCCTCAATAGATTACCTGTTTTTATTGACTTTTCTCACAAAGAAATACATACTCGTATACTCGTACATTTGTACTCTTACATGCGAGTAGAATGAATGTGTGAGCATCTGTAATGATTGGATTGTAAAATGTATCTTTTGACAATTTTCAGATAATGCGCGGAAGCCACGGAGGGAGAGAACCACTTTTACTAGGCCACAATTAGACGTGCTGGAATTACTGTTCAGTAAGACGCGCTACCCGGACATATTCATGCGGGAAGAGGTGGCGCTAAAAATCGCACTTCCTGAATCGAGAGTCCAGGTAAGGATCGGAAAATATTATACTTATCTTACACCAGCTATTTGTGTAGGTCCCTTTAAGTACGAGTAATGGCATGTTACCACAGTTTCAATTAGAATCAATTTAGCAAAGTTCATACACGTACATGTCCTGATTTTTGTTTGCATTCAGAGGGTATCTTAAGCTGTTGGGTTTTTGATGCATCTTGTTTTGAAACTATTTTGTTTTTGGTCATAAGAAATGGATTCAAGAAATGCATTCGATCAGTGGAACTGAGGTACTAACGAATCTACAATATATAGAAAATTTGTCAGAGAATTTCTATTAATTGCAACTTAAGGATCTTAGTAACAACGAATGTCATTGATTACACTATGTAACAAACATAAAAAATTTCTCAGTCCTTGGGATGTAATTGTTATTTTCTAGTCTGTTATGTCTTAAAAGTATGGAAACCACCTACTCGTAATATTCCTCGGAAACTTTGCTTTTGTCACCAGGACAATGAGATTCATTAAAATATGCTAAAATTATGAGAAAAACGTGTTTGAGTCTTTTACTACAGAGAAAATCATACAGAATAGCACATATAAATCAAAACTAGATTTATGTTTTTGGTTTTCTGAAGTTTTAAGAAAACCAAAAACATAAATTCGACATTTGCGTTTATACTGCGAGTCACTTTCTCTTATCAATCCCCAAATGTAATCTCCCATCATGTTCTTATTGTATTGTCCTTGGTATCGCCGCTCAAAGTCCATTATATCCTGATGGAAGCGCTCGCCTTGCTCCTCTGAATATGCTCCCATGTTCTCCTTGAATTTGTCAAGATGTGCATCCAAAATATGGAGTTTGAGAGACATCCTGCAACCCATTTTGCCGTAGTTCTCCACCAGACTTTCGACCAGCTCCACGTAGTTTGCGACTTTGTGACTGCCTAGGAACCCCTGTACCACTGACACAAAACTCATCCAAGCAGTTTTCTCAACACGAGTGAGCTTCTTGGGGAATTCCTCACACTCGAAGATTTTCTTTATTTGTGGTCCAACGAAGATACCGGCTGTAACTTTCGCCTCAGAGAGCTTAGGGAACAAGTCTTGTAGGTACTTGAACGCTGAAGAATTTTTGTCGAGAGCTTTGACGAATTGCTTTATAAGACCCAGTTTGATGTGTAGTGGTGGCATCAGTACCTTCTGAGGGTCCACCAAGGGCTCCCACTTGACGTTGTTCCTCCCCACTGTGAATTCAGTTCGTTGTGGCCATTCACGCTTACTGTAGTGTGCACTGTCGTTCCTGCTGTCTTGGTTTAACCGCCTTGCAGGCCCATTAAGAATGTCACTATTTTGAAATCTCCGATCACTTCCCAGCCATATTGCTCATACTTCAATGCGTTCAGCAATTTCTTGACATTGTTGTAGTTCTCTTTGAGAGATACTGAATGCGCCAGAGGAAGAGACGGATACTTGTTGCCATTGTGGAGCAACACGGCTTTGAGACTCTTGCATGAGCTGTCAATGAAGAGGCGCCACTCTTTTGGGTCTAAATCAATTCCGATTTCCTCGAACAGACCGGTCACGTCGTGGCAGAAGCAGAGCCCATCTCCGCTGATGAAGAAGTTGGAAAATAGTTCGTGACGCTTCCTCTGACATGAGACTTTAACACTAGGATCCAGCAAATTCCACTGCATCAGTCTGGACGTCAAAAGTTCAGCATTGGACTTGGTGAGACCAAGATCTCTGATCAAATCATTCATGTCCTTTTGGTTGGGATAGTATGGGTTTCTGTTATCAGCTAGTAAATTAAATCCTTCACCTTCATTGTCTTCCTTACTCTTGGAATCAGGGCTCTCACAGGAAGACACCTGCTCTTTCTCTGGAGGAATAGGAACGGGGAGGCCAGAGCTGTGTGGAACTGGAGCCATGGATGAAGGAATGTCAGGATACATGATTGGACTTGCTTTTTTGC
Organism: Volucella bombylans; assembly: GCA_949129095.1. NCBI lineage: Eukaryota > Metazoa > Arthropoda > Insecta > Diptera > Syrphidae > Volucella > Volucella bombylans. The sequence goes on along the minus strand of OX422143.1, from coordinate 181,392,541 downwards.
CAGTCCGACGTTTGGAAGGGTCCACCATGCAGAAAAAGCAGTTGCTTGAATGGTCAGTGGGTTCTCTCCAAACTCTTGGCACAGCAAACTTCATAGCTCTCTTTTCCCCTCTGTACCATCCTGCAAAAAAAAAAATTAGAAAAGAAAAGTACCGTCTAATAGAAAAGTTAATAGAAACATTTATTTTACCCATAACAAAGCAATATAGTTTTAAAATGTCTTACCTTCCAAAGTCCTTTTGCAGTTTTCACAGGCGAAATGAGGTGCCCAGGATTTGTCTTGATCATCCACAGGCATGCCGAAATAAGCATTGAAGGCTTCGCACATTTTAAAACATGTTTCCAAGGAGTACTTTTTCGCTCTTGTTTTGATAAAATATCCGCAGACATAACAAAATGCATCTGCAGGATACTTGCAGCCTCGTGAAGCCATGTTTGAACGAAATTATCTGTAATAAAATAAGAAACAACTCTCAATAAACCACAACAAATCTCTAATGTAGTGTGTACTGCATCTAGGGTTTAACCAATGTTTGTAAAATAGTTTTCAAATGCATTCTTTAATTGGTATGCTTTATTGAACATGTACATACAATATATAAGTATAGGCGATAACGTATTTTTCAAAAAAGCGCTGCCATGGTCACAAAAGCAAAGTTATCTTGGGACAATAGCTGTTTTCTATACTTTTGGGACCTAACTGACTAGGAAATAACAATTACAACCCATGGACAAAAATCTTGTTACATAGTGTTATTGTTGAAAAGTCAAGGGCAGCTTTAGAGTCCTTACAATGTACAAGAGATCACATTAACAGTACATGTGGAGAAGGAGATCCCTAGTAAAGCTCCGTGTAGTCCCCTTGTAATTTTTTTTTTTTGCGAGGATGGCTTCAAAACACTGTAAACCAAGTGGCAGAACAAAGCGTACAAGGTGTGTGGAAGAACTTTGATGGAAAATATAAAAGTAGTGTTAGGCTCCTTAAAATTGGTTATGGAAACTTGGACCAAATATATATATATTTTTTTTACTTTATTTCATTTGAAAACTTATAACTAACAATTCAGAAAAATATATTTATTAGAAATAAAAGAAAAGAAAAACACAGTAATAACTATAAGATTTCATATAAAATAGTTAGGAACATCCGATTGTCCGATGGGCAAGAGTTGGATGCGCCATTCAATGAACTAAATACAAAAGTAATTATCTATTGATGGGGATCAATTATAAAATTTACGAGTAAAACAATTCTCAGAGCACATACTATAGGTGTGCTTGTCTCCGTTCTCAGATGGCAATAAAAAGCTTATTTCCCGATCTTCCTCCCTTACGTCTTTAAGAAGAAACTTTGAGTTGGAGGTCCATTTCCTGAGATTAAACCCGCTTGGTTCTAACGCTGCCCTAATCTCCTGCATTTTTTTGTTCGCCTCCTCCAGAGTATCAGCTCCCGAGATTAGATCGTCGACATACATCTCGTCTCGTATCATTCTCGCTGCCAATGGATATTGATTCTCCGTGTCGTCTGCCAATTTTTTGAGAGTCCGGATCGCTAAATACGGAGCAGAGGCGGTTCCAAATGTTACCGTTTTTAGGCGATACATATTCAGTAGTTCCTTGGATGTTTTACGCCAAAAGATGAGTTGGTACCTTGAGTCCTGTTCCGACACCCAAATCTGACGGTACATCTTCTCAAGATCTGCTGTGAAAGTAAATCGGTAGGTTCGCCACCGTAAAATTATGTTCGTAACATTGACCTGCAATTTGGGGCCTGTCATAAGCTGATCGTTTAGCGATAATCCGTCAGCTGTACGGAACGACGCATCAAAGACCACTCTGAGTTTGGTAGTTGAGCTGCTCTCCTTCAATACAGCATGATGTGGCAGGAAATAGTGTCCAGGGTTACTAAGTTCGTTTTCTTCAATGACTGACATGTGGCCGAGTGTCTTGTATTCTTCCATACAAGTTACGTACTGGTCACGTAGAAGAGTATTGGCTGCCAGACGTTTTTCCAGGCTTAAAAATCGTTGAAGGGCTCCTTCCTGTGATCTCCCAAGTACTGGACGCGTGTTACCTTTGAACGGTAATGACACTTGGTAACGTCCATCGTCCATTTTTCGGACGTTGCGAACAAAGTGTTCCTCACACTCGGCATCTTCAGCGGTTGCCGAAGATATCACGGGTATCTCCTCCAGTTCCCAAAACCTCCTAAGTTGGTCGGCGCCTTCACCTGTCTGAAAAAAAGCTCTAATGGGCTGTGAATCTATGGGTACTCTTCCGAATAGGATCCAACCCAACTTGGTCTTTTGGAGCACGGGCAAATTCTCTTCCTCGGATCTTATTATCTCAGGCAACAATATCTCGGCATACACACCGCCACCTATGAGTAAATCTATTTTAGCTGGACAAAAAAAATTAGGATCTGCTAGTACCAGGCCATCCAGATACTTTCTATCAACAGATGGAGTTCGGGCCGGGAGAAGGCCAGACAGTGACTTGAAAACACAGGCTTGCGTTGTTGTTGCGAAGGCTGCATGCTGAGATGACAAGGTGACTTCGACAACCTTCGTACATGTGCCGCTGCTGACCGACCCTAACCCGGAAACTTCAATGTGCGTAGATCTGGACTTTAAGCGAAGCAATTGAACAGCTGACTCGGTAATAAATGTAGCTTCAGAACCTGAATCCAGTAGAGCTCGAAGTGAAATAAATTCCCCGGAAGCAGTCCTGACGTTCACCATCGCTGTAGCTAACAGTACCTGTGTATTGACCTGTGATGTGGAATGAAAGGTGTTTACCGTTGACCGTTGACTTGGAACGAAGGACTGACCTGGAACAAAAGACGGAGCCTGAGGGTTTGCGTTAAAGTGAAGAAGAGAATGGTGCGGCTGCTGGCAGTAATAACACCTACGAGTGCTTGGGCATTCCCCTGAACTGTGGCTATAACTAAGGCAATTTTTGCAAATACCTAATCCTTCTACTCTTTGAAACCGTTCTGAGATACTCATCTTAAGGAACTTGCTACATTTCCTGATCGCATGCTGCCCTTTGCTGCACACCTTGCAGGCAAACTTATCTACTTTGGTTTGCTGATGGAACGAGTTTCGATGAGATGATGGTTTTGGCGTTTCTGCAAATCCTCGTGCTGGTTGCTGCACGACTGCTTCAAGTGTTCGGAACCTGTTCTCTAAGAACTGCTTGAACTCCTGTAAAGTCGGAAGTTCTTTGCTGTCTGCCTTCATTCCGAGTCTTTCCTCCCACAACTGTTGAGTTTTGATTGGCAGCTTCTGCAGGAGCACGTAGATTAATATTACATCCCAACTGACGACCTTGAGATTTTCCAGACTGTGTATCACCTCTGTGGACGTGTCCAGTAACTGCTTAATCGCCTCCGCTCGTTCATGAGAAACCACTGGCTGGTTGAAAAAACATTTCAATTGGGACGTCACTAAATAACGCGTATGATCGTACCTATCGATGAGTATTCTCCACGCCTTGTCGTAGTTTCCTATATCTAACCCAAGATGAACAAGAAGCTTGTCTGCTTCACCTGCAATGCTCGATTTGAGGTAGTGCATTTTTTGCACCTCCGACAACGATTCATTTGAATGAATAAGCGAAATGAAAAGATCACGAAATGCTCGCCACGACTCGTAGCTCCCGGAGAAAACTGGCAAATTTATTTTAGGTAGCCGTAATTCAGACTGCTTTCCTGTGTTGCCCTCTGCTACCGATGAGTTTAGCTGTTTTATGTTTCCCGTAGCTGATGGTTGGGCTTTGTCCATTGCATCCAGAAGATCACTGCGATAGCTGAAGTACAGCTCGCGGATTTGGTCATGCACTAGTTCTGCCTGCTCCTCCATCTTCGAATCTCCATCCCCTAACTCTGAAACAAAGGCTTCAAACTGCTTCGCCGCCGTTTGCGTTACCTTTTCAACTTCCTGTAAACGCCCTGCCAAATAATTTGCCGTTCTCCTAACAGAACCTGTTTTCGAAAAGTTCGAGACGTCCCTTTCCAACTGCTTAAATGTCCTAATAAGCGCGTCGGGCTTCATTTTTCTTATTTATAAGTATTATAATTTATAAGTAAGTAGATAAGTAAAATTCACTTACTGCGTAAGTATGTTTGTGTCCCTCGTTGCACACTCCCGTCAGCTTGATTCTAGGCTTGAGTTGGTCCGTTGAAACGTCCCACGTTGCACACTCAAATAAAACAGTCCTGGCGAAAGGGCTCCTTTATCACCACAGAATAATCTTCCACACAAGTCAAGAAATTAGCCGGTTGAATTCTTGAATTTTAAATGGCTTTGAAGGACCAAATGTTGGCGTCTGGTGCCAGTAAATAAGCAGGGTTTTTCTTCTGTTGCCAGTAAATAAACCGGGGTTTGTTCTTAATACCGCGATATCAAAAGCACTCCCGTTGGCGTCTTGTGCCACTAGTTTAAAACTGCAAAAACGGACTTATTAATACGGATTTTAATAAAAAGACCGGTATGAACTGTGGTTCAAACGTTATATAATAATATATTTTTCATGACGTTTATATATACATGAAATCGTATTGACATTTCTTTCTCTTCCTTTTGTGGCTTCTTTCGTGGGGGGCATTGTTGTAGACCAATGATGCCAACAATAGGTTTAAGTCAAAATAAATAAATAAATACATAAAAGTTGAATTGGTAACTCAAACACTACGAAGTTAAGTTAAAAGCATATATGTACAAGAGCTCAAACAAAAATATTTAAAAAGATATTAATTTCGTTATGGTCTAAAGAAAAGAGCAAGAGCTTAACATTTTTTAAGAAAATAGATTTGACTCTCTCGCATCTTAGATTTTCTGGCAGTCTGTTGAATAAGCGAGGTGCAGTAACATTAAAGGAGTTAATAAATTTATACTGTAGATGCGTAAATTGTGAGATCCATACAATCTTGCAGATGAGTATCCTGATTTCTCAAAAAATATTTTTAGAACCTTATAAAAATATAAATGTTTTAGTGGAAGAATGTCTAGGTTTTTGAACAAAAGAAAGCTAGGGGTGATACGACTGGCTTTGCAGGTAACTCGAATGGCGTGTTTTTGTTTGATAAGCAAAGGTGCAGTTTTATTCTGATAAGTGCCACCCCAACAAGAAAGACCATACTATAGTATGGATTTAAATAAACCATTATAAACCAACTTTAAAATCGGTTGACTACAGCAGAGACTGAGATGGTAGATTTGCCTCACAACATTATTAAGGTAATTCTTCAGGTCACCAAAGTGCTGCTTATGCGCGGACCTTGAATCTCCACCACTGCTCTTGGACCACGTGCCGGGGTCAGGCCAGTGCCAAGTGTTCCGGCAGGCACTCGCAACAGCGAAGAAGCATTCCTCAAAATGACCAAATTAATGCAAGCGAATATACACAGGAGCCAAACAGCGGACAACCTCCTGGTCAAACTTATAGGTGAATTGCAAGTAGATGCTACCATCATCAGCGAACAATACAAGAACAAAAACCAACCAAACTGGATATCAGACTCGCTTGGAACCGCTGCTTTATGGATCCGAGACCTAAGAAAACTTCCTGTCAAAAGCCAAGGAATAGAAACAGGCTTTGTCTGGGTAAAATGCAAGGGACTCACAATAATAAGCACCTACCTCAGCCCGAACGACAGGATCGATGAGTTCCGACAGAAGCTGGAGGACTTGGAAGACTTTATGTCTAACGCGGAAGGAGAGATACTGGTTGCTGGCGACTTCAACGCCAGAGCTCAAGAGTGGGGGATGCCAACTACGGATTCCAGAGGCAGGCAAATACTCGAGATGGCTGCGAGGCGGGGACTTAACGTAGTGAATGTAGGAGACACCCCAACTTTCAGGAGACCAGGTCATAGAGGCACCATCTCAGACGTAACCTTTGCGACGGAATCAACATCAGCAAGGATTAAAAACTGGCGAGTCATTGAAGGCTACACAGGCAGCGACCACCAGTACATAATCTTTGATCTGGAAGAGCACCAACGACACTCAAACGGAAACTACAGCCGGACTCCAAGGTGGAACATCAGCAGGCTCAACGTAGAGACCTGCAACTCCGTTATCGAAGAGGGGGCAAACGCCACGCTTCACACTCCGGGGCCTGCAGAAACGAAAGCTGAAGCCACGATGACACTAATCCGGCTCGCTTGCGATTCTTCCATGCCTCGAACGAGTGGTGCTAACAGAAAACGAGACCCAGTGTGCTGGTGGACAGAGGAGATAGCTGCGCTTCGCCGGAGATGCTTACAATTCCGACGCATAGTCACCAGGGGACGGAAAAGACGGGCTGAATCTACGGAGGCTGCCGTAGCAGAATTCAGAACCAAAAGATCCGAGCTCAAGAAAGCCATCAATTCGAGCAAGAAACAGAAGTGGGAGGACCTCCGCCGTGATGTAAACAATGACCCCTGGGGACTGGGCTATAAGATTATAATGCGGAAACTTGGAGCACAGATGACACCCCCCGTCCTCAATGAAGAAAAAATGTACCGCATCGTAAACACACTCTTCCCAACTCACCCAGTCAGACCACTAGACACCACACTGGTCCAACGACAAGAAATCGTATCTTTCAGTGAAGAAGAGTTGAGCATAGCGGTGCAGTCGCTGCAAAACAAAAAAGCCCCCGGCCCTGACGGAATCCCCGCAGAAGCGCTAAAAGCTACCGCCAAAACATGTCCCCACCTAATGCTGAACATGTTCAACAGCTGTCTCGAGGAAGGCGTATTCCCCAAGAACTGGAAGCAACAACGCTTGGTGCTGATCAGTAAAGGCAAAGGAGACCCGGATTCGCCATCGGCATACAGGCCTCTGTGCATGCTGGACATCGCGGGAAAACTCTTCGAAAAACTACTAAAACCACGGCTGATAGCGGCAGTACAAACATCAGGTGACTTGTCCGAGAGACAGTATGGCTTCAGGAGAGGCAGATCTACGATCGGAGCCATTAAAGAAGTAGTGTACGCCACCCAAATTGCTCAACAGGGAAATCATTACTCCAAGAAGATTGTCCTGCTAGCAACCCTGGATGTACGAAACGCCTTCAACTCGGCCAGGTGGAGCGATATCGTCAACGCACTCGAACGGAGATTCCACGTACCAGCGTACCTCCTACGAATAGTGAAGGACTATCTCAGGGATCGAGAGTTGATCTACGAAACCACGGAAGGCCCGCGGAGAAAAGAATTAACATCAGGTGCAGCGCAATCTTAGGACCAGACCTCTGGAGCATCTCCTACTTGGGATTGAGGCTCGACACAAAGCTAACTTACTGGCAACAAATTAAAACAGCAGTGGAAAGAGCCTCAAAAACAACTGCTTCACTCAGCAGATTGATGGCAAACATAGGTGGACCGACGGCCGGTAAGCGAAAGCTGCTGATGTCAACAACCCACTCCGTTCTTCTGTATGGAAGCGAAATCTGGGCAGACTCACTAAAACAAGAGAAGTACCGAAAACAGATGGCGGCCGTACAAAGACGCGGAGCCCTACGTGTAGCCAGCTCGTACCGAACAGTGTCGGAACCAGCTGTCCTCGTGATCGCAGGAGTGACTCCCATCGATCTCCTAGCGGCAGAAAGGAAGTACGCCTACGACAAAAAGGCTGAAATTGGACTGGAAGCGGCAACCGAGGAGGCAAAAGAGCACACCAAGCTGAAGTGGCAAGAGCGGTGGAGCTCGGAACGCAGAGGACGGTGGACAGCAAAGCTGATCAGGAACGTAGCCGATTGGAACGAACGGAAACACGGTGAGATAAACCATTACATTACCCAGTTTCTCACCGGACACGGTTATTTCAACGCTTTCCTCCACAAGATCGGCAAAAAGAATAGTCCAGCCTGTATGGAGACTCTACAACAGACGATGTCCATCACACTTTTTTCGCCTGCAGCAGATGGAAAGCCGAACGCCGAGAACTGGCAAGGAGCATTGGGGACTTCAGCCCAGAGAATATGGTACAGAAGATGCTAAACAGCGATCAAAACTGGCATAAAATCTGCACGTTTATAGAACATATTCTCAGAAGAAAGAAAAGAGAAGAAGAAAACGATCGGGAAACAGTTGAACCCGCAAGATAATCCCGTAAGGGAAACATGAAGCCACACTGGTACGTGCCGATTAGTGTGTTGCAGAACGGTTTGAGACTTTCACACAGTACGTTGGATAGGACCTTATATGCGACATTAATCAGGGATATGCCTCGATAGTTCTTGCAAGACCTAAGATCGCCTTTTTTGTAGAAGGGGCATATGGAGCTGATAGGCCAGTCGTCGGGCATGCTTTCTTCCACCCATACTTGGATGATGATTTGGTGCATGCGCCCTACTAAAACATCGCCACCGTATTTGAAGAGCTCGGCTGGTAAAGCATCAGAGCCTGCAGCCTTGTTGTTCTTAAGCTTAAACGCCAACCATCAGTGGTGCCAGTATCGCGACTTCATCAAGGAGATAGCCGAAACCACCTTAGGGTATTAGCTACCCCAGAATAATTACAGGAAAAAGGTGACAGAAGATGCACACAAGAAATTGCTGCAGAGCAAAACAAGGAGGAGGGAAGAGAAGAAGGTCCTGCGTAGAAAAAAGATGACCTACGCAGCATCCCAGCTCAGGGAGATCGAAGAGTCTCGTGATCGAAACAACATCCGGAGGTTTTATAAGAAAGCCAAGCAACTGGCTGCTGGCTTCAAAACCGGAACATAAGCTCTTCGAAACACCGAAGGAAACCTAGTCACCGAAGCACAGGGAATAGTAGATGTGTTTAAGCAGCATTTCCAGCAGCTGCTAAATGGGCATCATATAGAGAGGGTGATAGGGCAAGAAGAGAACCCACGTCCAGTCAATGAAGAACCAGTTCCACCACCTAGTATAGAAGAAGTTGGCTTATCTATAAAAAGCTTAAGAAAAACCAAAAGTACATGACGCCAAAAGAAAATCACTAATGTCTCAAAATGGTTTGTTTATGTTTTAGATATGTCAAAATCGACCAATGCTTACATCTATTGAAAAACAGCGAGGTGCGCACCTAATATATTTTTTTGGTTGGCTGTGAATTATTATACAAGTACAGTACTGTGCAAAACCTAAGCAACCATCTGGAGTCAGCATTTCATAGTAAATCTTTTCAACTTTCTACCCCACCAAATAAAAAGAAATGGATATGTAACGATGTGTATAGAGTGTATTTTGAAATTCACAACTTTTTATAAAATTAATAATACTTCAGATTTAAAAAAAAATCCAACAAAGTAGCCAAATTGAGCTGTGCAAAACCTAAGCAACTTTGTAACCCACTGTAAAAAAAACAATAGCTAACAGTACTCTTTACGTTTTGCCGCAGGAGACAGTGTCGTGTCAGGTTTCCTATTACTGTCCTAAGCTTATCCCTGTTTAATTTTATTAAATTCGTAGGACTTTTGCCGTCAAAGAGCCTTAGATACCCTGTGTCCTCCAAGATTTGAACACCTTAGGTTGTCTTTGTAATTTTTTCCTCGATAGTGCCCCTCACTGGTGGTATTGGCAACCTCACTATTGTCGAGTAGTCCTCCGTTTTTTTTTTGCAAGATCGTCCGCTTGTTCATTTCCTTTAATACTGCAGTGTTACGGCACCCAGACTTACCGGTTCTGACTGCATAATGGCTTAAGAACTATGCGAGAGTTGACGTTGGTTGATTCCATTGCCTTGAGTGCGGCCTGGCTATCGATGTAGATAGCGATATCTCTTTCGGATACCGATCTCATCTGCATTAGTTCAGCCGCCCTGAGGACAGCCAGAGCCAGATTGGAAGACACTGCTTGCGCCCGGTAGTCTTACCGACACTCTTAGTTCTGGGTCTTCTGAGAAGATACCAGAGCCTGTTCCTTCCTCTGTTTTTGAGCCATCTGTGAAAATTGCACTTTGATTTGACCTGATTATTGCATTCTTTTTCCAGTCCTCCCTCTCCGGATAAATTATGTATATCGCACCGTTAGAATTGGATTGCCTGGCAGTAGCTCCGTTAGTACCGTGCCATGTCCAAAACTACTGCTCTTGAAGTAACAGATTAGTGAGTCGTATCGCAAGCCAGAAAGTTTTTTGATTTGTAAATCAAGCGGTGTTAGGTGCAAAAAGATGTCCAATGCAGCCGTAGGGGTGGTACGCAGCTTTTTTTTTTAAAGAACTTAACACTCAAGAGGGTATGACTACTCTTAAAATGCCGGAGCACGTGTTAAGTTTTTCGGAAAATTTGAGATAGAGAGAGAGAGAAAGATATTTGGGCTCAGTGGTTATTTCGCTCCATGGGTGGCATCCAACATTTAATGGGGAGACTAAATTATTAGTCTCACGAGATTTCAGTTGCCTGAAAAAAATGTCTTTCGGTCATTTTTTGGTATTGAACCCCGAACCGCCCGAATGGGAAGTCAATACATTACCACTTGAGTCACGGCCACCCACACCTGTAATGGCTATGGAAGCCGTTCTTTGAACCGCCGCTAATTATAGCAGGTTTTAGGCCCCAAATTTTTCCTACTGTTCTTTTGCAGATAAAAAGAGCATTATATGCCTTTTTGATTCTTTCCTCTACGTTAAGATTCCAATTCAGTTTTTTGTCCAGAATCACACCCAGATACTTCGCGCTGTCCGAAAGGGACAGTTCCAGTCCGTTGCGTTTTGATCGTTGCTGATCGTCTTCAGGGCAATCTCCATAATGTCGCTTAAAATATTTAAGTATTTTCCTACCCATTGTACTAAGCTTTTTGAGGATGCCATTGATAACCAGCACCCATAGGAGTGGAGATATGACTTCACCCTGAGGTGTTCCCCTGGTTATGGGCATTCTGACAGTTCTTTGCCCAAAGGAACAGTTTATTTTCCTGATTGCAAGTATGCTGCAAACCCAGTTTGTAATGCCGTGTTCAATGTTAGCGTCTACTAGAGCATTTTTAATGGCGGTGCACTTCAAAGGCCGCCATCGCAAACTATCCGAAGTGTAGACTCTTGTCTATTTTCCCCCACCACCTCGAGCAGGGCGGGTTCTACAGATTTTCCTTTCATAGATGCATGCTGTGACTCAGTCAGAAAGCCATTACTGCATCGATTCCCAATACGAATCCCCAATAATCGCTCCAGGGTTTTAAGCATAAATGATGACAGACTTGTTGGTCTGAAACCTTTTGCTGTTATATGCCCCTGTTTGCCAGCTTTAGGTATAAAAACCACCTTAGCTTCCCTCCAAGCTATTGGTATGCGCCCTACTTTTAGACTGTGTCTAAGAATTTCCGTAATTTTTTCGATTACTACCTCCGGTGCTTTCTGTAGCATAATCGGTAGAATACCATCCGGAACGGGAGATTTGTACGGCTTTAAGGACTGAATTGCCCACCGTAATTAATAAGAACACCTATGTGTGCCAGGGTCGCCTAATACTGTGGATCCCGGAAAGTGTGTTGCTGACAGAACTCTTGGCTACTTTCACCCCAAGTTCCGTCAATTTTCCTGAGGTAGCTAGAAATGCTCACTTCCTTTGAAAACATTTTGTGTAACTTCGAAACCTCGTCTGTTACCGCGATGGATTCGCAGTACTTCTGCCATGAAGCCCTTTTTGACTTTCTAACTAGGACTTGAATTGTTTCTTACAGTCGTAGTACCTACTCATTCCATGTACTGTCCCTTCTGAAAAGCTTCGCCCTTTTTTCAAAAATAATCGATGAGTTCAGTTATTTTTCGATATAAGGAATTGGAAACAGAACCTCACAAAAATGTTTTTGTTTTGTTGACCTGTGTCTACGATTAAAAACTGCAACACCTCCAGCTGAATACGGGTTGTTATAGTTTGGAAAATTTGGTGAAAACTGAAATCTCTTCATCAAAAGTCCATCAGAGACAAAGATGAGATCAGGCAAATGACCCGAAGAAGCCAGATGAAAACCTGAATATCGCACATTAATTGGGTGTTCAATACAAAAAAAAAAAACATTTAAAATTATTATTGGGATTTGGAGACGTTAAGCCGTTACTAGCAGTATTATAATGAGGATTAAAACATGGATTATTATTTACATACTTTACTACGATATTAATAATTATTATTCCCAAATCTACTAATTTTAATAACTTGGCCGCCTTCCTTTGTTCTAATAAGCACAGATGAATTCCTAACCCAAACAAATTTACATTTACTGTTACAATAACATTTATGTGCGTAGTGATGTAGCTTACCAAACTCCACCACAATGTGATCCATGTTCCAATCCGGAATTCAACTTCATGTGGTTAAAATTCCATCTCCGTAAGCAAATTATCCACTACTGCCTTATTTACAGAAGCCCCAAACTGGACAGCAATTCAACCTTTAACGAGTTTGATGCGCTGCCTAACTCCATACAAAGAATTGTATCCCTGTATCCTCGTACTGACATCGTTATTACGGGCGACTTCAATATACACAATTCTGGGTGGCTTCGACATTCTGGACAGACAACACCCGAAGGACGGTGTGTTGAGATCTTCGCTGCGGAAAACAACCCAACGCAGCTTGTAAATGAGCCCACGCGAATACCAGACGTTGATAGTCATACCGCCCACACCCTGGACTTGTTTTTAACTTCTCACCCTGATAAGTACACCATTGCTGTGCTCTCCCCTCTAGGCTCGTCGGGCCATTCTGTCATATCAGCTAATTTCGCTTACATCGATCACACAGTTAGAGAAAAAAAATCCTGAAAGAACCGTATGGCAATACGAGAAAGCCAACTGGAGCGGTCTTAACAGCTTCTTTAGGAATTTTAACTGGTCGTTATGCTTCCTCGATAACGACGTGGATGCCGCTGCTGATATGATTGCAGACACCATTCTCTTTGGAATGAGATCCTTTATTCCTCATCGGATGAAGAGTATCAAACCAAAAGAAAAGGCATGGTACGACTCGAGCTGTAAACAGGCCGTCAGGGTTAGAGAAATGTTTTTTCGGTCCTACAAGACCAACCCGACAGAGGAAAACCGGAAAAAGTTTAAACGAGCCAGAAATGACTGCAACGCCTTTCTTAAGCGTGTGAAATTCCAATACGACCTAAAACTGAGGCAAAAAATACTGCAATGTCCCAAAGGCAGTAAAAATTGTTGGTCGTTCGTCAAAAAGATTAGAAATTCCGCCTCATCCTCCATCCCAACGTTCATTTAAAATGACATTCCAGCTGTCAGCTCTTTGGATAAGGCCAATCTGCTTGCTGCACACTTTGCGGCCAGCTCAACACTCCCAGATTGTGCTTTGTCTCCGCCTACACTTGAGTGCGTCGAATCTTCAATGGGACGAATCTACTTTCGCACTCGTGTAGTAGCAAGAGTACTTAAAGATCTCAACATACATAAATCCGCTGGTCCAGATGGTATATCTCCCCTTCTTCTGAAGAAGTGTTCTTCCTCGCTGGCAAAACCACTGCGTAAGCTTTTCCATCAATCCTACTCTTTAGGACTCTTTCCGAGCAGATGGAAAACAGCATTTGTCCAGCCCGTCCCTAAAAAAGGCGAATCATCTTCTCTCTCCTCCTACAGACCCATTGCACTTACGTCCCTTCTTTCCAAGGTCATGGAAACACTGATAAATCGTCAGCTCATGAAATATCTCGAAACACGAAAACTACGACCGGCAGTACGGTTTTCGTAGCAACAGGTCCACTGGTGATTTGATGGCATGTTTCACCGAAAAGTGGAACCAAAGCGTACATCAATCTGGCGAAAGCAAGATAGTTGCACTTGATATTTCTAAGGCATTTGACAGAGTTTGGCATCAGGCTCTTTTGTCGAAAATGCGTGCATTTGGGATCGACGACTCTCTTATTCAATGGATTAGAAGCTACCTTTCGAAACGTTCAATTCAAGTTGTCTTGGACGGTTTCAAGTCTGATATTCACAAAATAAATGCTGGTGTGCCCCAGGGCTCTGTTCTGTCACCGACACTCTTTTTAATTTTCATTAACGATCTCTTGTCTACTACTTCTAATCCAATATATTCCTTTGCTGATGACAGTACTCTCTGCTTTTCATATTCGTTCCCGGACTCACGGCCCTGCTCTTCGGCTGTAGTACGAGAACGGCAGCGTATGCTAAGCTCATTAAATTCCGATATCAACAGCATAACCAATTGGGGAACTATCAATAGAGTGGAATTTAATGCTTCCAAAACACAATGCTGTCTGCTGTCTTTAAAGCGAAATTTAAACACCCAACCATTGTCCATGAATGGCACTTGCATCGTCGAAACCGAAAAACTTTCCATTCTCGGTATGTGTGTCAATGACAACTTACGTTGGAATGACCACATATTTGATGTCGCCAAAAATGCTGCGAAATGTCTAGGTTTCCTCAAGCGATGTAAGAAATATTTTACCTCCTCTGATCTGGCCTCAATATATAAGGCATTCATCCGCCCAAAATTGGAGTACAACTCCCACGTCTGGTGGTCAGGTGCTCCTAAAACATCTCTGCACCTGCTAAATAGGATTCAAAACCGTGCGATAAAACTTATTGACGATACTAATATCAGTCAATCAATGGACACCCTCGAATACCGACGAAATGTCTCGTGTCTCACTTTGTTTTATCGCTATTTCCACCACCAGTGCTCCACTGAAATCGCCAGTAGCATTCCGCCCATTCAAACTTTCAACCGTAACACCCGTCTCGCAATAAAGGCTCATCAGTATACCCTCATACTCATACGTACTCTAAAATATCGTGATTCGTTACTAAGCCGTAAAACTCGCTTATGGAATGCCCTGCCGATCTCTGTATTTCCTGGTCGTTATAACTTGCAAACATTTAAAAACAATGTACATCGGTACCTCTCTTTTCTTCCTCCCTAAATTTCCTTTGCCCGCGCTGTGTACAATCAATCACCTTAAGGGTACTCAAACCCCTTGAGCGCGCGCTCAATTAAACACAATTAAAAAGGCCAAAACTAGGACGCCCCATCCGACTTAGACATTTCTTCTGAAGGTGCAAAGAGGAATGGTATTTTCCATCAAAATCGTTAGCGTTTGGGATTGATGGCCTAGTCTACAAAAGTCAGAGCCCTAAATTGTTGCTGCCTTTGTAGACTAAAATGCATTCATCATACTTCGAACGCGGAAGTTCAAACCTTTTAAGTGTGTTAGGAGAAACCTGGTTCATCTACTGCCACATTTTAAATGACATTCATTAAATAGATATGAAGTATCCGAATATTTGTGTACTTACATCCATGGGAACATTCATCTTAGTTTGTCTTTCCAAAGCATACTTTCCTTTTTCGTGATTATCTACATAGATAGGGATTAATGCTAATACTCGTATGTCTGCCTCTGCATTCCTAGTAAATCCTTGACGTGTGCTCCTACCAAGAGTTGTAAGTTGAAATTGCAGAAATTTCAAAACCAGTTGTGCTATAAATTTTCAATGAATTGCGTTCGACACATGGATAAGTATGTGGAAGTGTATTTCTCGGTCGCAAGGCAATCTGTAATTTGCATGTGTCACATAAAAATCAAATGAGCGTCAGCTAGAATCCTCAGTAGCTTCACTCTGCCTTCGATAAAGAAACGTGTGTATAAATATCACCTCCTTATGTCAATTCATACTCAATTAGGATACGAAACTCGATTCAAGTGCCACAGAAAGATTGATTTGAAAATTGGGGGAAAAAAGATTCATTTGATCGGTTGCCTCCTTTCGAGAACCACATAATCAACATCTGTCCACGCCCTAAAGTCACAAAAAAAAACACCCATCAAATCCAAATCATGATTTTCCGCATCAGGGGTGGGATATTGTATCCGCCCGATGCTCAACGCGTAGGATCAAACTCACAGTCAGAGTCAAAGTCGGACTCAGAGTCAGAGTCAGAGTATTTGGTTTCCGTTTTACCGCACAAAACCATTTTGATGGGAGGAAGTGTGTAAGAGCTCTGCGCACCATGATTCAGAAATCGTGGACAATTTTTCTTTCTTCTTTTCATTGTAATGGATCACGCATGTGTTACTGTTCCCGTTCGCAGTCGGAGTAGGAGTAGGAAAATCGACAAAAGTCACGTATCTCGTACGTGAGTTGAATTCATAAAATCTGTGTCCGTAAAAAATGCAATCACACACAATGGCCCGGTTACTCAGTGAAGCCATTGTGTTTGGCGTTGACCCCTCACACAAAAAGTCAACTCAAAAAAGGATATCAATTAAGTTTTTGTCCCTTTATTGCCTAATTTCAAATTAATTTATGATATGATGCCATAAATCACAGAATCCCAAAAAATATCTTCATATACTCGTATGTACGAGTATGTAGGTAGCTAGGAGTATATATACAAAATAAAATTGACAGTTGAACTGACACATGCTTCTTTTGATTGAACAGGTCTGGTTTAAAAATCGCCGAGCAAAATGTCGCCAACTACAGAAACAACAGCCATCAGCCGCCAATCTGTCTGCAGCGACACCGTCAACGACAGCCCGAAGCGGAGGGTCTAGCAAGCCGATCCCCAAAGATTGCAATCGCTTGACATCATCATCATCTTCGTCGTCATCTTCATTGTCCGGTGGCAATGGAAATATTTCGGGCAACTTTACGAGGCCAGGACTGTTGTCGTCTATTGTGAAGGCGGCAGAGTTGAATGTAGGGAAGGTTCGGCCTGTTGCAACCAACAAATTGAAAGACATCGACTCAAACATTAGTTACACCGATAAGCTTGGCATATTGCCGAACACTGCACATATCAGGTAAGACTGTAATGGATTACCTTCCCAGAAAGGCAATAAATTGAAAATTTTTTTTATTTTGTTTTGCAGTTCCTTGATAGGATCCTCCTCACCGACGATATCAGGGGAAGCACTGACGCACTCTTCTCCGGATTATACCAAATCGTCCCAAAGTGGTATTTTCCTTGGGACAGGTGGTTTTCAGTCGGGAGTGAGTATTTGCTAACATCACAGTAGAGATTAGAACCGTATTGGGAAATTAATTGATAGACGTTGCTATAAAATTCTTTTTTGGTTGAGATATTGGATGCGGAGAGGGCAGTTACGATATTAAAAAACTTACAAGAAAACTGTGAGAGTTTAGGCGAATTCGTATCACTTCAAATGGATTGCGGTGCGGATGTTTAACGAATTTTGAAGATGGCGGGTACTAGTTGATTTATTTTCAAATACTACAGATTTCTGCTTAGGGACAGTATGACCCAATTTTGCAGAGCCTCTTCCGCCGACCGACTCTATTTGTAAATGAAGTTTAAACTTCTCTGTTTCTACCATTTTTAACGAAGACGATGTTAAGGGCGCGCCAGGCGCTACGTTTTGCACAAACTTTTATCTGCGCAGTCTTAAGACGGAGCGTCTATATGGTGCAGAGATATCTGTACATTTCGCTCAGTTTTGTGTAATATCGTCATGGAGGAGGTACTATTCTGGTCTATTTAGGCAATTTTTGCGCTGACTTGTCCGCACAGGTCATGGATATCTATGCTCTCTAGCTCAGTTGTCGCTGCAACTGTACCGTGTTCGCCCCGCATTCAAAACTGCGCACTTTTCCTATCTACACGCAACGTTTTATCTGCAACGTGTTGAACTGCGAAGACAAAAGGTTGTGCAAAACGTTGCGTCTGGACCGGCCTTTAAACTTCTGGGAGATTACTATTGTAAAATGTTTGTGTGGGTACAAATAATAGAACTTATTCTTTTCAATACAAATCCCTTTATTCAGTACAGTTACAATTCACTATTTAATTGTTTCTCTCAGTACAATCCAATTTCTCAACCACTTAATCACTTCTCCTAATTAACACTTCAAATTACACTTTAGAACTCATTTGCATACCTTGGGGATGCTGGTATTTATACTCGAATGACATACTTCGAGAACAATCCTCGCCATCCAGCGTCCCATACAATTTCCAATTTGCTAGAAAATTCGATTCCACTTTCCAGTCGAGACTTTGTTATTCCAGTATCGACATTTTCTGCTAGATGTCGCTGCTCACATTTAAGTGGTTATCACATTGCTCCCTCCCTACAGTTGTTCGTCCCGAACAACTTCGTCATTCAGCATCCCGTTGAAATGACACATTCTATCCAAATGGACCACTTTCAATTTTCCTCGATCCCCACGCTGGATCCGGTAGACAACGTCATTAATGCGGGTTATCACCTTGTATGGACCTTCCCAGTCCTGTTGCAATTTTGGTGACTTGCCTTTCTTACGCTGAGGATTATACAGCCAAACCAGATCTCCTTCGTTGAAACCGGAAGATTTCGCATTGATATCGTACCTAGTCTTCATGCGGCTGCTTGCTAGCTTCATCTTTTCTCTGGTGTCTTCATGCAATTTACGAATCCTGCTGCGTAAGTCATTCACGTACTCGTTCACCTCTTTGGGCTCCGTCGGTGGGGATCCGAATTTTGCTTCACTTGGCAACCGAATTGTTTGACCAAATAAGATCTCGGATGGTGTGTGCCCTGTTGAGCTATGGACCGCGTTTCGGTAGGCCATTAAGAAGAGGGGTATGTGTCGATCCCAATCCCGCTGGCAGTTGCTGACAACCTTAGATAGATGCTCATTCAAGGTCCGATTGAATCGCTCGACCATTCCATCAGATTGAGGGTGTAGTGGCGTTGTCCTTGTCTTTCTTATTCCCAAATATTGGCATATTTCCTGGAAGACTTTTGATTCAAAGTTTCGCCCTTGATCAGAGTGCAGCTCCATTGGGACCCCAAATCTGCTCACCCAGTTGTTGAATGTCTGTTCGGCTACGGTCTTAGCCTCTTGATTTGGGATGGCAAACACTTCCGGCCACTTACTGAAGTAATCCATGACTACGAGGGTATATTGGTTACAATTAAAGGTTTCGGGAAACGGCCCAGCGATGTCGATGGCTATTCGTTCGAAAGGTGCTCCGACATTGTCTTGTTGCATTTGTCCATGTGGCTTTACTTTTGGACCCTTGGTAGCCGCACATCTTATGCACTTTTTGCACCAATTCTCGACATCTTGTTTAGCGCTTAGCCAATAGAAACGTTCCCTTACCTTTTCCAACGTCTTATTTATTCCCAAATGGCCTCCTGAGATTCCGTCATGTATTTCATGGAGCACTTGGTTGACTCTGGACCGTGGCACAATTAGCTGCATACGAGATGTTGTCCCATCTGCACTTTCCCATTTTCTCTTCAGCAATCCATCTTGCACAAAAAGCGAGTCCCACTGTGCCCAGTATGCCTTCAGAGTTTGGCTCCGATCTGATATCTGCTGCCAGCTTGGTCTTTCCTCGTGTTCTTTCCAGGCCAATATTGGTTCGATGTCATTGTCTGCCTGTTGGGAGGAACGGATTTCGTCTATACTCCAACCCTCTATTGGCTCAGTCCTGATCATTTGGATAGTTGCCTGTTCTTTTGCTTCTTTACGATTGCAGTGTTCGCATTTTACTCCGCACGGTCGACGAGAGAGAGCATCAGCATTTGAATGGAGTGTTCCCTTGCGGTGTTGCATCTCAAAGTCGTAGCCCTGCAACTGCTCGATCCATCTTGCAACTTGGCCTTCAGGGTTCTTAAATTGGAGTAGCCATTTCAGAGCTGCGTGGTCTGTCCGGAGAATGAACTTTTGTCCGTAGAGGTTTATGGAAATGCTTCGTAGCCAGAATTAAAGCCAGAAGCTCGCGCCGGGTTACACAGTAGTTCCGTTCAGGTCTGGAGAGTACTTTGCTGTAATATGCGACCACTTTCTCTTGACCGTCATGAACTTGGGAGATCACAGCTCCGACCCCAACCGGGCGTGGGGTAACCCAAGATGGGGGCTTTGCACAGCTGTCGCTTCAGTTCTTGAAATGCTTTTTCCCATTCTCCAGACCACCTGAACTGTCGGCCTTTTTCTGTAAGTTGATGCAGGCTCTTTGCAATGCCAGCAAAATCCTTTACGAACCTTCTGTAATACGTGGCGAGTCCCAAGAAGCTTCTCAGTTGGTGTTTATCTTTTGGAGAAGGCCAACTTTTCACGGCTTCGATTTTGTCAGGATCCGTTCTTACTCCTTCCGCTGATATAATGTGACCCAGATATTTTACTTCCGGACGAAACAAGGCGCACTTTTCCGGGTTGAGCTTTAAATGAGCACTTCGTAGCCTCTCAAACACTTCTTTTAGATTTTCGCGGTGCTCCTCGTACGTCTTACCTATGACGATAACGTCGTCCAAATATACTAGGCAGGTTTTCCAGGTGAGTCCTTGCAATGTTCGTTCCATTAGTCGCTCGAAGGTGGCCGGAGCGTTGCACAGTCCACACGGCATCACTGCAAACTGCCAAAGACCGCTTCCTGTAGTGAAGGCAGTTTTCTCACGGTCCGTACGATTTATCTCTACCTGCCAATAACCGCTCTTCAAATCAAGTGTAGAAAACCATTACGCTCCAGAAAGCATATCCAAAGTGTCATCGATTCTCGGAAGTGGGTAGCTGTCCTTTTTAGTGACATCATTGAGACGTCGGTAGTCTACACAAAATCTCGTGCTACCATCTTTCTTCTTCACCAGGACCACTGGAGATGCCCACGGACTTCGCGATTCTTCAATCACTCCCTCAGCTTTCATCTTCGACATCATTTCGGCAACTTCTGTTTGCTTTGCCAATGGAAGACGCCTTGCAGGTTGACGGATTGGTCGAGCGTCTCCGGTGTCAATGTGGTGATTATTGAGTCGAAAGAGGGGCACAGATCTAAGATCACTTGGATTAGTGTGTTACAAGTTATAATCTGATCAATGAACAGTATGCCGGCATCTTTTCGGCGTATAGAATGGGAAAGTAAGTTTATAATTTTCCATCGTCCTACGAGCATCTGCTTACCCAACCATTGGTAGCAACAAAAAGAAATTGATACCAATCGAACCTTGGTTTGATGGGGAGTGCCGGCGTGCTAGACAGAGGTCGTTTGCGTGGTTGAAGTCCCTCCGTGTATACGATAATGAGTTCTGCAAAAATCAATACTTGGAAGCAAATGAGACACACAAATACATATGTAGATGCAAACGAAACAATTACTTTGCTATCGATGCTACCGATTTTTGGAGACTGTTAAAGCACTTGAACGGAAATAAGTTTACGATACATCGAGACCTCACACCAGCTGTTCTTTATCAACATTTTAAGGAACTGTTAAACCCATCTCTCATTGCCTAAGCAGAACCGTGAAACGAAAATCTGGTTTTGGATTCGCGTATAACTCGTGAAGAGATTATTAACACCTTCAAAAGCTTAAAAGATGGCAAGGCCGCAGGCTCCAATGGGATACCAGTTGAGATCTATAAATACGGAACCATTGAACTTGTAAATAAGCTCACTATAGCGTTCAACCATATCTTAGAACATGGAACCATCCCGCAAGAGTTTAAGGAGTCCTTAATTTTTCCTATCCACGAAAAAGTAAAAACTCAAAATCCGGAGAATTATCGTGGGATAAGCTTTCTCAATATTTCATTCAAAATATTTACCTCAATTCTGCAACAACTCAATAAGTGGATTAACCAAAGAGGCTTATTAAAAGAATTCCAAGCCGGTTTCAGGCCTGGTTACTTCACGGTCCATCACATTTTTGTGCTAAAGAGCATTGGAGAAACCTTCCTTCAAAACGGGAAAAAACTTTACAGCTTCTTTATCGATTTTAAGGCGGCATTCGATGCGGTGGATAGACGTGCGCTTATTTACAAGCTCTATGAACTTGGGATGTCTCCATAGTTTGGAAAAGTTTTACAAAATCTGTACAAGGAAATTATAGCCGCAGTTTGGAATGGAGAAGAAATATCAGAATAGTTTCAAACAGAGTCTGGCATTCGATAGGGGTGTGCACTGAGCCCTCTGCTATTCGCACTTTTCATAGAGGATCTAACGGATTGCATTAGTGGAGGTGTAGAGTTTGCGGGGACCACTATAAAGACCCTCCTTTACGCTGACGACATAGTGATGCTTCTCACCTACCAGAATCGCTCCAATTGATGATCAACCAACTGTATAGGTACTGTACTACTTGGAATCTTAAAGTTAACCTCAACAAATCAAAGATAGTGATTTTCAGAAACGGTGGTGGAAGAAATAGCATAAGCGAAAGATGGTTCCATAATTCAATACCTATTGAAGTCGTGAACGAATTTAGATACCTAGAAATGTGACAGAGAAACTTGTTAAGGCCAAGAGTACTATTGGAACTACTTGGAAAAAGTGTTTTGCCAACAGAAGTATGGCTCATAGCTGTAAGCTCAGTGTTTTTGATGCAGCTGCGAAATCAATTATGTTCTATGCGTCACAGGTATGGGGATATAAACAATATGAGAGTGTAGAAAAGCTGCTGAGGTTTTTTATTAAAAGGATATTCCATCTGCCTTCGAACACACAAACTACACAGTAATGTTAGAAACATCCCAACCCTCAAAACCCAGGTAGGCTACATTATCAAAGTTTTGACCATGCATAATGAAAGACCACATAAGAAGGCAGCCCTTTACGTAATCAAACGAAGACACAGCTGGTATGCGGAATGGAACGAGCTCGCGCAATCGTGTGATATGCAGCTGGACTTGCATATTGAAAATCTCAATAAATGAAGAGCTAAACTGTATAAGTTAATTGCTATGGTTGATGAGAAGCTTCAAGAGAAGTATATCGAAGAAGCCAAAAGCTCTGTCCATAGAGTGGTTTGCAGACGGCTTTGTCATAACCTGGGCCAAAGAAAGTTCTTCAGAGATGAGAACAGTGTGGAGCATATCTCGATAATGGTGAGACTTCGAGCCAACCTTCTACAATTGAATTATATGCCACATAGAGAGGATCTTCCTAGCCTATGCAGTCTGTGTAACCGGAGGTTATTGGTTGGAAAATGAGGTGCCATTGCCCGAGTTAGTAGCGAAACCGCTATAAAAAAAAATTCCCTAACTACCTCAAATGTAAAGCTTATAGATGTCTATTATGACGTCCTGGCCGATTTGTCGATGTTGGCGTCCTGTCTTGTTGTGCCATAGCAAAACTCATTTTGCCACTTCTGTTTCAATACCTGCAAGCGCAGCAGTGACAATTCGCTGCGTTCTGCAAATGCAGATCAAAACTAGAATGAAAAAGTATGTCAGAAATGGAATCTTCTTCTCTCTCCTCCTACAGATCCACTGAAGGTACGCCCGTTCGTCATGGAAACGCTGATAAACCGTCAGCTCATGAAATATCTCCAAACACGAAAACTTCTTAATGACCGGGAGTATAGCAACTGGTCGTAGCAATAGTGATCCACTAGTGATTTGATGGCATGTCTCGCCGAAAAGTGGAACCAATGCGTACATCAATCTGGTGGAAGCAAGATAGTTGCTCTTCATATTTCTAAGGCATTTGACAGAGTTTGGCATCAGGCTTTTTTGCTGGAAATGCGTGCTTTTAAAATCGATGACTCTCCGCTTCAATGTATTAGAAATTACCTTACGGAATGATCAATTCAACTTGTCTTGGATGGTTTCATGTCTGATATTCACAAAATAATTGCTGGTGTGCCCCAGGGCTCTGTTCTGTTTCCGACACTCTTTTTAATTTTCATTAATGATCTCTTGTCTGCCACTTTTATTACTTTGCTGATGACAGTACTCTCTGCTTTTCATATTCGTTTCCGGACTCATGTTCATGCTCTTTGGATGTTGACAGATATCGACAGATATTGACAATTGGGAAACTATCAACAGAGTGTAATTTAATGCTTCCAAAACACAATGCTGTCTGCTGTCGTTAAAGCGAAATTTAAACACCCAGCCATTATCCATGAATGCCACTTGCATCGTCGAAACCGAAAAACTTTCCATTCTCGGTATGTGTGTCCACGACAACTTACGTTGGAATGACCACATATTTGATGTCGCCAAAAATGCTGCAAAATGCCTAGGTTTCCTCAAGCGAGGTAAGAAATATTTCATCCTCTCTGATCTGGCATCAATATATAAGGCATTCATCAGC
This sequence comes from Volucella bombylans, assembly GCA_949129095.1. Taxonomy (NCBI): domain Eukaryota; kingdom Metazoa; phylum Arthropoda; class Insecta; order Diptera; family Syrphidae; genus Volucella; species Volucella bombylans. Next base: position 181,368,562 of record OX422143.1, on the reverse strand, counting down.
TCAAAATTGGAGTACAATACCCACATCTGCCAATTCAAACCTTCCACCTGCAACAGTATACCCACAAGCCCACTTGCGGACGTAATCTAAAATATCGTAATTCGTTCCTAAGCCGTACAACTCGATTATACTCGATTACTCGAATGCCATACCGAGCTCTCCATTTCCTGGTCGTTGTAACTTGCAAACATTTAAGAACAATGTACCTCGGTACCTCTCTTCTTTTCCTCCTTAAATGTGTCCATTCCTTTGAGTGCGTGCTATTTACAAAAAAAAAACAGTTTGTCAGACACTCGAGGATTATACATAACTCTTTATAGCTCCGATAAAGAGAAAGTGTGTATCGACCTGCGCTTCTTTGGTTTTAGTATCTGTCATAGTGTGAATATTTGGTCAAATATGGATGTTCAAACAATACAGGACACAAGATCTTGTACGTGATGTTAAGAGGACTAATGTATCCATAGTTGGCGGAGTTTAAAGGGTCTTCCGAGTGTGGATCAGACAAACGATCCCAACGTTCCATACGTCAACATACTTTTCTACGACCAAATTGTGAAAATGAGTTAGGGTATGCTCTCTACAAAGCCACCTCCCGCTGCCTTAAATAGCTCGATAGGTAGGTCGTCCGGGCCGGCAAGTTTATATTGCTTAGTCGAGATATTACTACCTTTACCTCGTTTTTGGCGAAAGACTTAACTTTTGTTACCAAAGTTAAATGATTCGTTCTGGCGGACAGCGAACTTTGGGTCGTCCTTTCCATATCCTCAGCACTGACTGTGACTCTACTACTAAATATCTTTGTTCATTTGTTATGGTAATCTGTTCGGGTATTGTTGGCTTAACACATTCCTTTTCATTGTACTTTTGCTGAAACTTTCAAACTTCCTTGGCTCTATTTTCATGACCTTTCTTTTTTCTTGGGAATTTCCATTGTTCTTCTCTCTCCTCCTTTACTCATATAGTGCAAAAGCCGTTCTTGACCTTCCAAGCAGGGCCGCATCATAAGCGAGTTGTTTAGCTACATACGAGTATGCTTGTCAGCACTCTTCATTAAAACATGGCTTCGTACAGTTTCGTCCAGGACATGAGTTGCACTATTTCTGACGGCTTCTTGGCATCGATGTCACTGACACTTATTGCAGGTGGTAATAGCGTTGACAGGATATTGAGTATGCGATCGGCAAAGAGTTTTGCGGTTTATTGTGATTGCAGTCGTTGAAGATTAAAGCCCCTCAAAGTAATTTTTCATTATTTTAGTGCCTACATTATTTTTAGTGCACTACAAGTCTGCATTGGTTGGTCGGATTGTTCAGAAATATAATATCAAGGGTTTTCCAATTGGGACTTGACAACTTTGAATTTAATTTGTGAACGTACTCTTTCACTAATCATCAAACTGTCACTGTCAATTTATTCAGTAAACTCAACATTTTCATCATGGTAAAGTACACGAACGAGCAACGTCTGCAAATTATAAAAATTTTCTACCGAAATTCGGAGTCGGTGTTCTCGCCCTAGTAGACAGGCAATAACAAGTTTAGTGCAAAAATTTGAGTCTACATATTCGATGTGTGAAGTTGCCATGTCAGTGAGATAACGGGTTGGTCGAAGTGTCGAAAATATCGCTGTCGTTCAGGCGTCCGTAGCAAACGATCCAAATCAGTCAATTCCACGGCGTTCTCAAGAATTAGACATCGCTCAGACCACATTATGGCGTATTTTGCGTAAGGATCTTGGTTTACACCCATACAAGATCAAGCTGATCCAAGAATTGAAGCCGATGGACCATTTGAAGCGACGTACGTTCTCAGATTGGGTTCTGGAGAAGATGCGCCAAGATGATGAATTTCATCGCAAAATCATCTTCAGTGACGAAGCTCATTTTTGGCTCAATGGGTTCGTCAATAAGCGAAATATGCGTTATTCGTCGGGTGAAAATCCACATGTGCTTCATGAATCACCACTTCATCCACAAAAAATAACTGTTTGGTCCGTACTTTTTCGCCGACAATAACGATCATCACGTTACTGTGAATGGTCAGCGTTATCGCGCCATGATCACCGATTATTTGGACGACATTTGGTTTCAATAGGATGATGCCACAAGCCACACAGCACACGCTACAATCGATTTATTGAAGAGTAAGTATGGTGAGGGTGTTATCTCAAGAAATGGGCCTGTCGATTGGCCGCCTCGTTCGTGCGATTTAACGCCGCTTGACTATTTTCTGTGGGGCTACGTTAAGTAATTGGTTTATGGTTTTCTTCTTACCCACCGTCAAGTTCGGACGTGTTTTAATTTCGCTCCGCGATAATTTGTGAATAATTGTTTTTCTGTTTGACTTTTTCTTTTTTGGTTTCGTGTTTGACCCCATTCGAACCACATTACCTGTTCCCATTCACTTACACCATAACTTCTCAGTGTCATCAAAACACAGTGACTTCATTCTCAGTGTCATCAAAACACAGTGTCTTTAAAAAAAAATAAAAAATAATAATAATACTTAATAATCTACTTGCTAATAATTTAACCATGTCTTCCTGTGGATTTGCTGACTGCGCTGTACCTACTAACACAGTGGAAATGGTTACATGTAATGGGATATGTGGAAAGAAATTCCATCCCATATGCATTGGTTTGAGCAGAAACGCTAAAACTCATCTCGAAGATTATAAGCGCATATTCAGCTTTTTTTGTGTAGAGTGCCGGACCATCTGCCTGGCACATATAATGCTGGCTATAAAATGTAATAACCAGCAACTAATTGGGCTTGCAGACTCGATTGCAGAGCTGAAATGCGAAATTCAATTCAGCAGTAAAAATATAACCAAACTCATTTCAGAGAGCCATGACAATCTAAACTGTTCGATCGATAACAGCATAACCACCATAAAATCAGCTGTTCAATCCCTGCACTCTAAAATCATTAAATTAGCAGATTCCGATAAGTCTCTCTGCTCAAACACATTACCAGCGATTCAGTCATCTTCAACTCAGTTGGGAAAAATTATGTCAACATTGGCTAACCAATCAACTCTTCTACATCTCAAGCATGCTGAACATACCGAAAACATCGGATCCATCCAACATGACCTCAATTTTCTTAGCGAGGAAGCTGCATCCACTAGTTCAACCACGATGCAGATATTGGAGGAATTAAAGCACATCTCTAGTAAGCCGGATGCGCCTCCATCTGCAGTAAGCCCGAGTAACAAATCCTTGCACGACGAGCTATATACATCACCTTCAACCACTTCAGCCCCAACTCATTCAATAGCCGCTACCACCGAAGCCCCCGTTCAACCCTCTACGATAAATGCAACTTCGATCACCAATCCCGACCCAAGACCATTGCCAATAATTAGGGCTTTTGGGACATCCTGGACTCTCCCTGAATGGACCAACAGAATTCAAAAATTAAATAAAATGAATCTTGAAGCCACCGAAAAACCGGAACTGTCTACTTTCTTCCTGCAAGCTGCCCCACGTCATGCAAGCCCGTCCTGGATCAAAGCCCTTTTTAGGAGTAAATTCGGTATACAAGACGTCAAATGTAAACAAGTTGGCAAAGTCAAGAGCAAAAACGGCCAATGTTTTGAAATACGTATACCCACTATTTTATTTATTTTTATTTTATTTATTTATTTAAACTTGCTAACACAGTAAGAATTCACTTATAAATCTGTGAAAGATAAACATTATTGCGCTTAAGCTTTAATTTAAAATTTACATTTTAACTCTAGTGAAACTATTTATTAAAAGTAGTTAAGTTAAGTTTAATATTAATGAAACTTTGTCAATTTAATATTTTATCCTTTAATTCAAAAAGTAAAATTTTAATTGAAATTACCTGTGAAGGGGAAAGGGGAGGGGAAAGGGATGGGTGAACCTAGTTGCTCTGATTTTCAAGGAAATGTTGAAGTTCGTGTTTAAATCGTCGCGCGTCGTCTAGCTCTCGTATAGTACGTGGGAGTGTGTTCCAAAGACGTATAGTAGCAATATAAAACTGTCTCTCGGATGTTAAACATGAAAATCGCGGAAGTAATAAACAGGCGGATCTGCTAGACACCGGAAACTTAATTTTTTCGTATAGATATGTCGGCTGCCTACTTTTAATAATGCTGAAGAGAAATAAAAGAGCACGAAATTTTATATAATTTTGAAATGACATCTTTACCAAGTTTTTGGCTAGGTGTGAAACGTGGTCATATCTTTTGAGGCAATATACATATCGAATTGTGGTGTTAAATGCTACTTGTAGTTTTCTTTTGCACTCAGCGTCACATTCATTAATATAGACTGAAAATAAGAGAGGCCCTAAGATCGATCCTTGGGGAACACCTTTAGTTAAGGGAAGAGAATCAGATAGGACACCATCTATTGACACAGCCTGTTTTCTTTCACTAAGATATGACGAGATTAATTTAATTGAAGAAGGAAAAATGGAAAAGTAGTGCCTTAATTTATTGATCAGAATAGAGTGATCTACCATATCAAAAGCCTTAGAAAAATCCAGTAGTAATAAGAACGTAACATTGTCATTATCCAGTCTATCTCTTATGTCTTCAACTACATTGACCAAAGCTGTAGTGCAACTATGCTTTGCACGGAAACCTGACTGAACCGGAAGCAGCAAATTATTATTCATAAGAAACTTATTAAGTTGTTTATGCATAATCCGTTCACATATTTTTGAAAGAAAAGGCAGGATTGATATTGGCCTGAATTCTTCACCTATAGAGTTTTTAGGAATAGGAATTATTTTTGCTAATTTCCATTGGTAAGGAAAAATGCCAGTCATTAAAACTGTATTAATGACGTGCGTAATAAATGGTAGCAATGATGGTAAAATTGCTTTAACAAAAATCGGATGAATCTCATCAATTCCTATAGCATTTGATTTAACAGACAGGAAACTTTCTACTATGTCCGTATCATCCACCCTTTTGAAAGCAAAAGATGTTGCAGTTGGTAGAACAGTACCATCAAACACACAATTATCAACAGAGGCACTTGAATTTGGATTTAATAAGAACTTGCGATTTAGGTCATTACGATCGATATTAGTAGGACAACTTAACTTTTGTTTACCGACTCCTAGATCACGAATATTGTTCCATATTTTACGACCGTCGGATGTAGAACTGAAGCGGTTGGAATAAAATTGCATCTTAGCAGTTCTTATTTCACGAATAACACTATTACGCAAGTTTTTATAGATTTGATGAAGCTCTTCCACCCGAAAACGTTTCCACCGTCGATACGCCTGATCACGTTGTCTGTCTCTTACAATCCCTCTTCTGATTGGAATGTATGTATCAAAAAGAAGGTTGATGTTTTTATTGATGAAATCGATTTGTTCATCTGGTGAGGGCATACAATAAATTAGGTTCCATGGAATAGAATAAACATGCTGTTCAAGAGAAGGCCTATCAAAGTTTTTAAAATCCCTATACATATAATTTGATGTGTCTACGCAATCACCGATATAAAAATCATATGTAAGAAACAATAAGTCGTGTTTAGAAAATGCTGGTACAGCAACTTGATCGTAAAGTAATACCTTGTCGGTATTATTTACAAGAAACACATCTAATAGGGTGCTGGAGAAGCTGGTGAAATGAGTAGGAACATCATTATTTACCGGTTGTAGATCAAATGATTGCATGTTTTCGATTAAAAGACTTTCACACAACAAGTTACTATTAAAATCACCGCAAATAATTATATTTGTTGAGCATGTCGACACCTCTTCAACTACTTCATAAATGGGTGTCAAGTCAATATTTCGATTTGGCCTATACACAACACCTAAGCAAATACTTCTTTCGCCGCGTATAATTTGTGCAAAAAAAATACTGAACAAGTGATCCATTTGGCGAGCGACATTTCTGTTTACAAAACACACCATTTTTAACATAAATCGCCACTCCGCCACCAATACGATCAGATCTATCAGCTCGAAAAAGTTTGTATCCGCTCAAAGCATACACATCATCTTTCACACCATCAACAAACCAAGTTTCCGTCACGCAGATGGCATCAACGTTTGAATCTACAAAAATATCTCTAAACTCGTCTAATTTAGGATTTAAGCTTTGTGCATTTAAATGACAAACCTTAAAACCTTCTCTATGATTACAAAATACTCTTATCATAGGTCGCAATACTCCATCACTACCACCATCAATGGAACCCACTCCACTCTCATTCAAATCCATTATGAGAACCTAACGACGCATTCTGAAAACAAGAAACCTCTTCCCTAGAGCAACAACATTTCATTAAAAGGGGTATATGAAATAACATCAGGCAGATTTCAAGAGAAAAAAAAAATAAATAAAAAGACAAAAAAAAGAAGGAAAAAGTGAAAAAAAGTGACAAAAAGTAGCAAAAATAAAAATGTAAAAAAAAGAAAACTAGCAAAACAAAAATAAAAAATTTACTGATGCTTGTTGATAGATGACGATTTCGATCAGCTGTTGTTCTGTTCGTCTTCTTCTTAAGTCTTCCTCGTTTGACATCTCGTGGCAATAGCATCCATTACTCTCTCATTCTCTACCAGTATCGCTTCAGCTTCTGCATTCTCTTTCACATATACGGAACCATAATGTGTGTAAACAGAAAACAGCTGTTTACTGCGCTTGAGACGCACAGCTTGTTGATAAAGATAGCGGTTCTTCCTAGTTAGGCTACCGAACATGTAGATGTTGCTGTTGTTTTCTGTTTTGATATCCACATCTTGAAGACATAACTGCCTATGATTTTTGCAGTAAAGAGCAACTGCATGCAGGACAGTGTTTCTTTCCGCTGGAGAGCTGAATTTGACTACAATGGGAGAGTCTTTTTTCATTGTATTTGAATACGTTCGTCGCTTTTGCTGAGAGCGAAAAATGCATTTCAAAGGTGGAGGCATACAGTCAATGTTGTGACATATGTGATGGAAAATTGTCTTCAAGTTTTCATTTGGTAGCTGTGGGACACCAAGAATAATGGCATCGGCTGCAATTTCCCTAAATACGATTGGATGTTCAAATCATGGGACGGCATACCAATAACGGAAAAGATGGTCATCACCCAACGGAAGGATATGGTAGATAATAAGTTTACTATTAAAAGAAAACATAGCCCGAACAATTCTGCCCCATCCCATCAACATCCCGGCTCAAACTGGGCATTTAAGACCAGTATCTTTCCAAGATTCTCCTCACTCCTTCCCCCCTTTGCACCATCTAAAAAGAACACCAGAGTCGCTACACCAAATTCTCTCCCTCCCCTCACCAAATCTTTAAAGTCGCTTCAAAACAGAGTTTCATTTAACCTTGCTCCTGCGCCTTCTACCCAAGTTCCAACTAACAATGCCCCATCCGACAAATATCCTAATTTTATTAGCTCCCATATACTAAACCCAACCACCCATTCCTCATCTTCATCTATCAATCCACCTGATCCAACCCCCCTCACTAGTCAAGATTCTAGTCCCGGGGTGCTTGACCATCCTGTCCCTTCATCATCCGCTCGTGCCTCCGATTCTCACCCAAAATACCTTGACCCACTCCTTCCACCAACTGTCAAACTCACTAAAAAATTTTCTGATATGAATGATGACAGTCGTTATGTAGTATCTCGTTTGAGAGACCGCCACATTTATGAAAATGTTCGGCTGTACCTTGCCTACTTACACGACAAACCCAACTCCGTTTGCATTGATGGCATAACCAAAACCAACATAATGGTTTCGATTCAACGAGAAGGTCTTCCTATTAAGCCAGCGGAATTAATGCAAATTTTCGTTCGCTACCATGAGAGTTTCGACATCTCTTCCGACGAAGTTCATAATGATCTTTCTACGTTGTCTTCGCATGTCAGCTCCAAACGTCTTTCCAATTTGCAAAGAACTCGTTCAAATTTTAAAAACTATTACAGTTCCTAACAAACTGAAATCTGTATCCTCCAGTCCACAATGCCTGTCCATTTACTACCAAAATGTAAGAGGTTTGCGCTCTAAAATCTCCTCGGTAAATCTCAATTCTCAAAAGTTTCCCTATAACCTAATTGCTCTTACTGAAACAAATCGAATTCCTGACACTAAAAACCCTGAGCTGTTTCCTCCAAATTTCAACGTTTTTCGAAAAAATGGATTTAAAAGAGCTGATAGTCCTTATGGCCGCGGTGTTTTACTAGCAATCCGGAACTGCTTTCACGCAACTCCTGTCGATATTCCCCACACTGAAAACTTTGAGTTAGTATGCGCCAACATTACGCTCCCCAAACGATGTCTTTACGTACTTTGTTGCTACATTCACCCATCTCAACCCATTGAGTCTTATCAACCTGTAGTTCACGCAGTTGATTTTTTGACTGAGGACACACAACCTGAAGATTGCACTGTTGTAGTAGGAAATTTCAACCTCCCTCACCTTATATGGGAGCCTTCCGATGATTCGTCTCATTTTGTCTCTCGTAATTCGACATCTGAAATAGAAATATTGATGGTGGACTGCCTAACCAATGTGTCGATTCGGAAAATTCATTCTCATTTGACTTCCGTAGAACCGACTTTAACAAACTTAAAAACCTCATCAGCAACATTAACTTTGACTTTATTGGTGAGACAACTAACATTGATCTTTCCCTATCAACGTTCTATTCGTTAATTTTCTCCTGCTTTGCCCAACCGGTTCCGTATACCTTCCGAAAGGACTGCATATCTGCTCCTCCCAGGTACAACAATGAGTTGCGCTCTCTCCGTAATAACAGAAACAAGTTGTGGCACAAATTCTTAAGAACTCGATCTGATTCCGACCACAGTAATTATCGATCGGTATATAATCGTTTTTCTGAACTTTGTGAGTCTCTTCTGAGCAATTTAGCTTAGTCTCGGACCCTAAACGCTTCTACAAGTTTATTAATACCAAAAGAAAGTCAGACGGCTACCCATCTACTCTTAAATTTCTTAGTGAATTCTTTGCCTCTCATTTTAACAAATCCTTTTCTAAGAAAACAGCTGAACCCGATCCTAGCTACTTTAGCTATATGAGAAACTATCCTGAGACGTCAGCCCTTTCACTAAATATAACAACTACTTTGGTATATGAAAACATTACCAAACTTAAAGATGATTTCTCGTCCGGCCCTGATGGCCGGAGTGTGTTACCCATCTCGGTCCTCCCCTTGCTGCCCTATTTAAGTTGTCTGTCTCTACAGGTACTTTCCCTTTCCTATGGCAGGATCTTACATCATCCCTCTTCATAAAAAAGGAAGTAGGCCCTCTTGCATACCCAAACTTTTTGAAAGCATAGTCTATCAACAACTGCTTCCATACTGTAGGCCAACTATCCGCACAAATCAGCACGGCTTCATGAAAGGTAAATCAACGACCACTAACCTAACAGAGTTCTTCTCTAGGACGCTTCATGCTTTAGAAGACGGTGACGAAGTCGATTCAATTTCCACAGATTTCAGCAAGGCATTCGATAAAATTTCTCACCAACTTATCATCTTTAAACTAAAAAAACTTGGCTTTGCCCCTCATTTTGTGGCATGGACCAAATAATATTTAGAAGATCGAGAATACAGGGTCATCTTCAGATCTTCAATATCCGACCCCATTAAAGCAACATCTGGTGTCCCTCAGGGTAGTCACCTTGGTCCAATCATCTTTATCCTCACAATTAACACGTTCGCGGACACATGATTTTCGGTGGCGAAAGCTAGAATGGCACACGCATATCTCCGACATTTTTAGAGACATGTTATTCGGGATTGGACCAGAATGCGATTCTATTGCCGCCGCACCCCAGCTATAGCGTTAAATTTTGTCAATGGGACAGCGCGTGATAACCCAAAATGTCAGCTATAGCCGTCTTGATCCATCTTAGAAAAAACTTATGGAATAGTACCATGTCATTTGATCCCAGACATGTAGCGATTATAAACATCAATTTCCTTGGGCTTTTCCTTAGAATGTCCTTATCGGCTGGAAGTTGTGATAATTACAGGATGGTTTGCAGTTGTAACACAAAGTACGTCACGTCTGCCGCCGCGTCTTTTCGATACATATACTTTTTTTTTTTTTTTTTAAGAACTTAACACTCATACCCACGATTACACTTAAAGTGCCTGGGTGGCACATCCAATATTTAATGGGGAGACTATAAATTCTTAGTGGAAGCTGGCTTGTTGTTGATTTCTAGTCAACTACTCATCATACTTGACTTTCGTTAACTGAAAAATGAATATGTCTTTCGGTCGAGGCTTTGATTCGAACACCGAACCTTCCCATTTGGAAGCCAGTCCACTACCACTTGAGACGCGGCTACCTTGACGTAGCCACACATGTTATCCTCGTATAAGTTTCTTAGTCGTTACTTTACTAGGGTTTCCTTTCCGATTAGTGCGTAACGTTCCGGTAGTATGTGTCCTTTGAGTCAACAGAGTTTTTAAGAGGCCAACACTACGAGTATTGTAGAAATTATCCATAACAAGATGATAAGGCGAGCTTTTGAAGATTTGTTATTGATTGATTTCCCTTGGTAGATTTCGACATTTAAAACGTACCCGTCACTCGTTGTAAGCTCGTAAAGCTTCATCACATATCTCGCTCTCTTTCCTTTAAAATACTGTCTGAAACTAAGTGGTCCTCTGAACAAAAGAAGAGATTCATCCAGCGCAATATGTTGCTTAGGACATTAGGCTTTTAGAAAACTTTCAAGGAAAAGCTATAACGGCTCATTAGAAAAGAGATCACGAATCTTTGGTGGTTTGACTTGTCCTTGCAGCAAGCAAAGCTCAAGGAACTTAAACATCTCTTCGAAGTGTGTTGGCTTGAAAACAGCAAAACGTGCATGTCTGGTTTTACGACCATAGCTTGAGCAAAGTTTTTCTGCAAAAGCATTTGTCGAACTCCCAATTTCGGCAACAATGTTCAATCCAAATATTTGATGGAAAACCTCAAGGGGAGTACATTTTTCGTCCAAGTTTATCTGCACTCCACTAATCCCTGCATCAAAATTGAACTGAGGTTTTTCCTTGGTATTTTCAAACCTTTCGCCATCTAAATCGTCTTCGGAGTTTTATTCAGAAAAGCTTTTGCCATCTGATCGTTGAGGATAATCTTGAATGATTTCATCACCAGGTTCTGCCTCGGTGTTACTTGCAGGCTTGTCTCTGGTGACTCTTCTAAATGATCATCCTGTTCCGGTTGATAATCAGGATCGTAGCCGAATGTCCCATCATCGCTAAACGGATCATGTTCAGATTCCTCATTGGAATCATCCGAAATTTCACTAAATAGCTTCAAAATGTTCTGCTTTTCTTTACTGTAACGGTCCATATTCAAGCTATGTACATACAGATATGTGTAAAAGATAATTTGTGTATTTATTAATTCCATGAGGTGTGCATCATTTACCTTGTTTTGCACTTTTTCCATAAGAGCGCTCAAATGCGACCGTTGTCTGGGGACACTCTAAGCTAAATGCACTGAAAACTGACGATATATGCCGGCTTGATCCTGCAAAATGCAACAAGTTTGTGCAAGTTTTGTAAAAAGATAAAAATGATTCCGCAAGTCACAACGACTTGGACTCCTGTACAACAAATAATGCTGGAGTATGGACACATAATATATTTCTAGTCCGGGTATCTATAAAATTCTTTGACGTCATATGCCGTCATGACCTGTTACTTTCCTTAACCATTAACGTCGTATACCGTCTTGTCCACGAACATGTTAACAATATAAATCTCATTTTAACGAATTCTAATCTTTCTATTTTCGCTGAACACATGAGAATTTCCAAAGTCATCTCATTGCCGTCTGACTCCCATTGCCTCCCATCCCAAGATGACTTGAATAAGTTTTCGGTATGCCAAGCGATAACCTATTCCCCCAAACGTGTACCAAGAAACTACTTCATCTGCGATGAGCCTATTCCTTCCACTACCCAAGTACGGGAATAATTTGTGATAGAGAATTGAATTTCGACTCACATATTGACAGCATTATAAATAAAGCTAACTCTGCACTTGGATTAACCAAATGCTGGTCAAAAGAATTTTTCAACTCTTACATTACAAAGCCCCTGTACGTTACTTTTGTAAGGCCTCTTCTCGAATATTGCAGCCAAGTTTGGTCACCTTATAAACTAACCCACATTCAAAGAATAGAAGCAGTCCAACGCAGGTTTATCCGTTTGCACTTCGTGGTCTACCTTGGGCCGATCCATATGGATTACCCCCCTATGAAAATAGGCTAAAACTAATTAGCATGCATACCCTAAAAAAAACGTCGTGAAGTCGCTCATGTACTTTTTATCCACCAGTTACTGACTGGAAATATCGACTGCTCGACAATAACGCAAAATATTGCATTCACTCCCAATCCCCGTAATCTAAGATCTGTCCCACTCTTCCTGATCCGAACTCACCGCACCAACTACGGTCACTTTGAACCCATATCTAGAATGTTGCATATAACGAACAACTACGCCAAAGTCTTTGACCTAAATAGCAGCAAACAAGAAATAACAAAAGCGCTGATCAATATGCCACTCCTTTAACATCTCCCCCGTCCACCATTTCTCCTCGCCCCATTAGGTTAAGAATATCTTTGTTAGTTTTTAAGTCTAGTTTTAAGTTTGGCTTGTTAATAAGCTTAATAAAGTTGTCCGGGGTAGATCCGGGCCAATAATGTTTACGCGAAATAGCGGCCGGTTCGACCGAAATGTGTGGCCGAGTCGTTGAAAATTGGGTCCAACGAATCGACCGCTGCAAAAGTGTCCGCGGTGGCCATATGAACGAAGTCGAGTTCCATTCATAAATGTTTTGATTGTACTTCAAGCCGGTAATAAAGTTTTTTGAAATATCTCTAATGGTTTGCGTTTTATTTAAAAAAAAAGTTGTCAAGTCCTTATTGGAAAACCCTATATTGCGTTGTGGCAGTATGTGATGATTTATTAATTTTTCAATGTCCCATTTAATTACAATCTTTAAAGTTCCTTTTTATATATTTTCATAGGTTGCAACACCTTACTGTAGCAACAATTCAATTTGGTCACCTGCAGCCATAGAAGCTAATTTGTCATCACCCTCCTTAGATTCGAGGGCATCGGCTTGGAGTCCAGTTTCAGTAGCTACCGCTGTATCATCTCCTGCAAATTCATATCAGAACTATGCAGGGTATTACTCAACTGTGGACTACATCGGATCGGCTGTTCAACAGAAACTAGTAAAACCATATTTACCCAAATCTAATCAATTAATATTTTACCCAATTAAATTGAAGGACAATGCAATTGAATCTGGCTGGATGCGACCTAGAGAAGAAAGCTGGTTCTGTAGCAATCCATCGTCCAATTGGGACAGCATACAACGAACTAATAAATAGATGTGTAAAATAAATGTAATACTCCAAAATGTAAATATGTATGAGTGTTGAGAGAGAACAAAAATAAAGGTACACAGAAAGTTTTTCAACTTTTACTTTTCGCTTTTTATTTGTTGTACAAACTAAATGATATCCTTACAAAAAACATTTCATTAATTATAATTATGTACTCGTATTATATATAGTAATTTTGTTTAGTTATTATTTTGTTTATTTTGTTTCTGGTTTCATTTTGAACAGAAATTGATTAATCATAATATCACTATAGAATATGAAATATTTACAATACTTAGAATATACAATTTATTTGTTGTTTCTGGTTTTGTTTTTTGTTTTTTTTTTGTCAGAAATTATCGCATGAAACATTCTATTTGAATCTGAATTTGTTGCTGGCTAGAGTAGAACTACTATTATCTATTGTGTTAAATGTATTCTCTAGCGTAAACTGAAAGAAAGTCTTAAACAAAAAACTTAGTATTGATTAACTATTTATCTTCATCATAATATGATGACTGGGCATAATATGAAGTTGTCTTTAACAATCCCATTGCCAATATTAGGTTTCACAAACAAACAAGATCTGAGGGAATGATACACGATCTTTGAACCCCCCCTATTAAATTAAATATACCGGTGAACATGACTCATAATCGTTAAACGACAATCTCGATAATTTTATGATCTCCAGCCAGACCGGATAATCCAGTGATAAAATCGACAAACCCGACCTGAAGTCAAAACCCACTTGAGTTCAGAGACAACGTCACTACTACCAAACGACATGCGGACCTCCAAATTATGCCCCCCAAAGGATTCAAGTTGTATAAACAAAAGGTTGAACAGAACAGATGAAAAATAGCTCTGAAATCAGAGATCTATCCGTCACAGTATTGTAGGCGGGAATGTTCAGGCTTACAAAACTGCTGTTTAAAAATATATTGTTAATTGCCAACTCAGCCTTAAATCCTGTCAAGATTTCCTTCGAATTCCTCTCAGTCAACCACTTACTCGGTTGTTTTATGAGGAGCACTATGAACTGATCGATGTTCATAGTGAACATTTGTCTAGAAAGAGTTCAAATATTTTAGAGATGTCGATATATGTACCCGACCATCAATTATGACTAAGAATTGGCATGAAAATAAATTGAAATGATACCATTCGAATGGGGTTTTCGTGTTTAGAACGTGTCAAATGTACTTTGTGTTAACGAACGAAATCAAACAACATTCATTGTTTTATTGGTTTTTTGTTTTTTTTTTACAATTTTACAAGTTCTACGATTTTACGAGTTGGTTTTTCTATGCTGCTTAACAAACGATATACGAGTATAGGGATCTTGAAGATCCACTTCAAGGAGATACATATATTAATGTGAGAAACATTTTAAAGGCTGTAGCTGTCGCTGTTTTGTATGTATGCATGCAATGCACAGTGCAAGGGACAGATAATTTGTTGTTGTTGTTGTTGTTTTACTATTTAATGCCCAAAAAGTCAGAAATTAAAAGGGAAAATTACTCTAATCCATCAATATGCTGCTCTCCATGTCGTTTGTTTTGCCTTTTTTCTGTACCATAATTGTAACTGCTTACTTTCAAGAAGAAACTAATTAATTTGTACAAAAACTTGTTTTACATTCTTTCTGTATGCACTATTTATGAGAATAATATTTTTTTATATTTATTTATATTTATAGTTTACTTTTTATCACCGAAAATTTGAATCCCACTTACACAATGTTTTATCAAAAATTCATTTACAAAACTTAATTGTTAGTTTTAGTGTTATTCTCTCACACAATTATATATATATATATTTTCTTTTTCTTGTTTATTTATCTAAAATTAATAATTCTCTGTTTTTGTTTTGTTTTTTGTTTTGTTTTTTTAATCGTAGTCTCTGGCCACTAATTTTAGTTTTATTTTGTTTTATACATTTTTCGGTTTTACTTTTTTTCTTTCTTCGATGGGGTCTTTGTTAGAAATAAAAAAAAAAATGTAACAAATGAAGAAATAGAAATAGAAAATTGAAATAAGTTCGCGTTGACGTTTTCCCTTGCAAAAGTATGATATACTCGTACATATAAAATGAATTTTTGTTTTCCTTCTTCACTTCAATCGATATAGAATAGAATTGAAATGAAATTGAAACTGTGATTTCCTTTAATAGAACATGTCTTTACACAGATATTCTGAGTTATACATTAGATAGAACAGAGTATACAGGGCAAACACAAAAAAAATTATAAAATAGAATAAACCAATCGATTAATTGAACATTGTGGAGCACGGAGTACCCCTAAATCAAAATCAAAATCAAGATCAAGATCGAAATCAATGATTGTAATAATATAACACATAAGATTATGTACATATATATATATATAGAAAAATATTGTAATTTGGTTTTATGACAAGAATAATAATTTGGTAGGAGTTTACACCTCGTGTCGTATATATATTTTTTTCTTCAATGTTTTAAATCAGTTTTTGTGTTTTTTTTTCCACTTTTTTTTTTGTTTTTGCTTCTTTTGTTTATATAATTTCGTAAAATATTATCTAATTAACTTATATACTAGGCTACTAGTCGCCGGGATGTTCAGGACATGAACGATTTACTTCAAACCATCTGTCTATACATCTGCAAAAGAGAAAAGACAAAATCTAGTCAAATTGATTGAACACTTTAAGCAATGTACTCACCCTTTGTGATAAACACAAAGACATGGCAGCCTTGCAATAACATCGCCGGGATTTAAGTCCTCTAAGCAGATCACACATTCTCCTTTCGCATCGGTTAAAACGTCCTCTGCAAATAATAACAAATATAAATATTTATAAAGAAAACGTACATACGTAAGCAACAAAAAGAAGCAACCGTCTAAATAGAAAAAGTAATAGTTTGAATGTTAAGAGTACGAGGGTTGTCTGAAAAGTTTTCGTAAAGTTAGCGGCACTCGTGAATAAAAGCTAGTGAATGATAGTTGTGCATTAGGGTGTCCCAAAAAAATCAAGTTTAAATTTTTGTAACGCATACCCTCTTATTTTATTCGAATACTGTCAAAACAATAGTAAATAAAGTTTCATGTACTTTGAACCAGAGGAACCCGTGCCGACTTGCATCTAAACATGTCAGTACTTGCAAGGCATGGCACGCGAGTAATAACATATCGATAACTTGTTATTGCATGTTTATTTTATTAGTAAACACATTGTTCTCGTTCTGTTAACATGTCGGTGGAGTTACGCAGTTGTAGAAAGGAGATATTTTTAATAGGGAACGTTAAACATCAAATTACTGGTTCAAAACTTCCCTCTAATGGGCAAGTACTGGCAGTTTTGTTCTATAATATTCGTGAAGTGAATTTAAGTGTCAATGAGAGCGCAAATCTTACTATTCGTGAGTGCATTATTTATTGGGAAAAGGCCCGTATCCCGACAAGATCTCTACCTAATTGTGTTAAAAAATTAATTACATTGTATCAAGTTTGGAGAAATTTGCAAAAAAATGCAAACAAAACAAAAAACGTGTTTGAGCAGCGTCGACATGAGTTTGTTACAAACTTAAACAATTTGTTTGACATTGCACATGCGGATGCACTTCAATTAATAAAGATAGATGAAGATAGGATTTTTTTTGCAGCGCCAAAGAGAACCAGGCCGACCTGGTCATTTAGCCGGAGTTGACCAAAAACAAACACACAAAGAAGAAAGAGCGCACCTTAGAAACGTCGAGGAGCAAAAACGACGTGCTAAATATTTTTCATCCTTAGCTCCTTCAACATCATCTTATGACCCGCTACAAGAAAGTTTGTCGTCTGATTCAGAATTGATGGATTTACAGGAAATTTTGCCAAACCTAACCAAAACAGAATCCAGTATAAATAAAACTGTTATGAGGAAGAATTTTATCACTCCAAAATTAGTGGCAGCATTAGATCGGTGTCAATTGAGTGTGAGAGATGCTGTGTTTATTATTGAAGCAACTATTGAAGCTCTTGGACATAACACAGACGAATTTCCTATAAGCAAGTCCACTATTCAAAGGGTTCGTACGGAAAAGCGAAAAGAGCGAGCGGAAGCCATAAAGGTTAATTTTCAAAACCAGGTTCCGGATATTGTAACACTCCACTGGGATGGTAAACTTTTGCCGGCTTTAGATTCACGCAAATCTAAGGAAGAACGTCTGCCGATAGTTATAACGTTTGACGATAAAGAACAACTTATCGCTGTACCAAAGTTGGATAACTCTACAGGAAAGGAACAGGCCCAGGTACTTTGGAATGCTATAATTGATTGGAATCTTGAGGATAAAGTGCAGATTTTGTGTTGTGATACGACTGCTTCAAATACTGGTCGAATCAATGGTACTTGTGTACTTCTCGAACAGAAACTAGGCAGGGAAATGATTATTTTTGCTTGCCGCCATCACGTCTACGAATTAGTACTAAAAAGCGTGTTTGAAGCAAAAATCTGCCAAGTTACCACAAGCCCAGACATTCCAATGTTCAAGAAATTTCGAGAGAACTGGAAGAATGTCGATCCCGAGAAAATACAGAGCTGTACAGAAAAGCTATCATGTTTGAATGTTTCTGAGATCAACAGACTTATCGATTTTTACCAAATTGAATTAACTAAAGAAATTACTAGGGATGATTACAGAGAGTTAATCGAACTTTCAATAATATTTCTTGGCGGCGATGCAGAAAAAAAATTTAAGATCCGGCCTCCAGGTGCCATGCACCAAGCTCGATGGATGGCGAGAGCGATTTACTCATTAAAAATATCGTTACTTGGTGATCAATTAAGAATTTCTAACAAAGATAAAGAAGCTCTGTTAGACGTCTGCCTGTTCATCGTGACAATATACGTTAGGCCTTGGTTGCAATGCATTTTAGCAGTAAAAGCACCTTACCAGGATTTGTGTTTTCTGAAAGCTATAAAATCTTATGAAACAATAGATGAAAGCATCTCGAAAGCAGCATTACAGAAGTTTTGCTTGCATTTGTGGTATTTGACAGACGAAGTGTCTATCTTGTCTCTATTTGATGATGATGTAAGCCAAGAAACGAAAGTCAAAATGGTTGCTAACTTAGCCAAAGAATATCCATCTGCCTATGGTAAATGCTACATTCCATCGAAAGAAGAACTTTGTGGCAGACTTTATGGTAAGTTTGAAAATTAAGTTTGTTTTTTTAACTTTTTTATTTACATAACTAAAAAATTATATCAATAATCCTCCTTTTTTTGTTTTCAGAAAAAAACATCGATGACTTTGTTTCAGTCAAAAGCAAGTCCTTATTTAGTCGATTGAAAATTGATGGTGCTTTTCTCCACGAGTGCCCCTCTTTGTGGCTTAAAAATGCTTCGTACCAACATGCTAAAAGCAAGCTATTAAAACTGAAAGCAGTTAATGACTCTGCTGAAAGAGCAGTCAAGTTGATGCAAGATTTTCACGGCCTGCTAACTGTTCAAGAGGAGCAAAAGCAATTTTTATTTCGTTGCGTACAAGAACATCGACAAAAGTATCCTGACTGTAAAAAACAAACATTAAAAAGAAAATTAATAAATAATTAACCTACTTTCAACAATTAATATAATAATAAAGTCCAATACCGGATGCCTTATTTCAAAAATAAATGAGTTTTGCTTTTCCCTCCATTGCTCCATACTAATTTTTATGTTTAGATTTTGGCGTTAAGTCGGCACGGGTTATCGTCATCCGATCGCAATAATATTTGATATTTCACTTATCTGGGTCAAATAGAAAAAAAAAAAAGGTATGCGTATCTCTATCTAAAAAAAAAAATTTAACCCTTATAGCCTGGGACACCCTATTGTGCATCTTTCGACAGTTACTTACCGAAGTTTCACTCATTTTGGACGCGCAGTTTTTAGTTGACAGTCGTTTGAGTGAGTCGATGTGGGTGTTTTTTGTGAAAATGGAAAAAATTGAGTATCGAGCTGCTAAATTCTTGTTTTTGAAAGGCAATACGCCTACGCAAATCAAAAATGAGTTCGATTCTGTGTATGGGGACTCTGCACCATCATTTACCACAGTGAAATTTTGGGCAGGTGAATTTAAACGTGGCCGTAAGAGCTTGGGAGATGATGAACGTTCGGGAAGTCCAAAAACTGAAACCACTGACGATAACATTGCTAAAGTTCACCAAATGGTGTTAGGCGACCGCCGAATTAAAGTGAGAGAGATAGTAGAGGTTATGAAAATGTCCAAAGAACATGTTTGTTACATATTAAATCAAGATTTAGGCATGAGAAATCTGACCGCGCGTTGGGTGCCGTGTTTGCTTACGTTAGACCAAAAACGTGTTCGAATGAACATTTCCAACGCTCTCTTGGCGCAGTTTAGGCGCAATAAATCCGAGTTTAGGCGCAATAAATCCGAGTTTTGGCGCCGATTAATTACTGTAGATGAAACTTGGATACACCATTATACGCCCGAAACAAAAATTCAATCAAAACAGTGGACTGCAAAGGGAGAGCCGGCTCCAAAAAAAGCAAAAACTGTTTTTTTTCGGCTGGGAAAATGATGGCGACTGATTTTTGGGATAGTTAAGGAGTTATCTTAATCGATTATCTTCAAAAAGGAAAAACCATTACAGGAGCATACTACGCATCATTACTTGCCAAGCTGAAGGCAGAAATTGCGGTAAAACGGCCACATTTGCAGAAAAAGAAAATCCTGTTTCACCAAGACAAAGCGCCGTCTCACACCTCAGCGGTTGCCATGGCTAAAATCCATGAATTACGGTTTGAACTGCTTGACCATCCGCCTTATTCATCAGATCTAGCCCCAAGCTACTTCCTTTTGTTCCCTCATCTAAAAACTGCGCTCGGAGGATAGAGATTTTCGTCATGTGAGGAGGCAATCGCCTTCGTGAATAATTATTTTCCAGAGAAAAACGCCAAGTTCTATTTGGACGGGTTAGAGAGATGGGAGCATCGCTGAGAGAAGTGTGTAGAGTGTGTAGATAAATAAAAAAAATTGAGAAAAAATGTCTTGTATCATTGTTCGGTCGGAAACTTTTCAGACAACCCTCGTATGTATATTTTAGTTAGAGTACTATATACCGGTGACTGCATAAGTGTGGTCGA
Source organism: Volucella bombylans (assembly GCA_949129095.1). Classification (NCBI taxonomy): domain Eukaryota; kingdom Metazoa; phylum Arthropoda; class Insecta; order Diptera; family Syrphidae; genus Volucella; species Volucella bombylans. The sequence goes on along the minus strand of OX422143.1, from coordinate 181,348,053 downwards.
AGATCACTCAAAAGAAGCAGAGAAAAACATGGAAGCATAATCAGAAGACGATTCCAGCGACGAAGAAAAAGAGGAGGCGGATGTACTTTCAGAAGATATATCTCCCTCCGAGGTGTTTCCTGAGATTCAGGCGAAGAACCACAAGAAATCGGCCACTCCACCATCAACAGTAACAACAATGAAGCCAGCACCATCACTAGCATCAGCACCAACATCTTCAAGAGCAACAATAGCTTATGCGGCAACAAAACCTTCAGTACCAACCTCCAGAACCAACGACACAACCATCAACATGGAAGGCAGCAATGCTGAAGGAAAATTCGCTCCAATTACATATATGTGTTGGTACATATGTTTCCGGCTCAATATAGCAGATCTTGCACGCTATGCAAAGCCTCTGGGACTTGCATACAAAATCAAGAATATCAACAGCACGAAATCAGTGGTGACGATAACCACAACAAAATTAAAGACTACATACGATTATGTAACCGAAAAAGAGAGTTGAACACATTTGAGATATTTCAAAAACTTTATTATCGGCTTGAAGTACAATCAAAACATTTATGAATGGAACTCGACTTCGTTCATATGGCCACCGCAGGCACGTTTGCAGCGGTCGATTCGTTGGACCCAATTTTCAACGACTCGGTCACACATTTCGGCCGAAACGGCCGCTATTTCGCGTTCAATGTTGGCTCTAAACCTCCAACGTCGTCGGCGTGTTGGCATAAACCAATGACTTAACGTAGCCCCACAGAAAATAGTCAAACGGCGTTAAATCGCACGAACGAGGCGGCCAATCGACTGGCCCATGTCACGCTCACCATACTTACTCTTCAATAAATCGATTGTAGCATGTGCTGTGTGCCTTGTGGCATCATCCTGTTGAAACCACATGTCGTTCAAGTCCATATCTTCCAATTCGGGCCAACAATAATCGGTCATCATGGGGCGATAACGCTGACCATTCACAGTAACGTGACGATCGTTACCGTCGACGAAAAAATATGGCCCAATATCGCCGCCGGCATGCAAACCGCACCAAACAGTTACTTATTGTGGATGAAGTGGTGATTCATGAAGGACATGTGGATTTTCACCCGACCAATAACGCATATTTTGCTTATTGACGAACCCATTGAGCCAAAAATGAACTTCGTCACTGAAGATGATTTTGCGATGAAATTCATCATCTTGGCGCATATTCTCCAGAACCCAATCGGAGAACGTACGTCGCTTCAAATGGTCCATCGGCTTCAATTCTTGAGTCAGCTTAATCTTGTATGGGTGTAAACCAAGATCCTAACGCAAAATACGCCATAATGTGGTCTGAGCAATGCCCAATTCTTGAGAACGCCATGGAATTGACTGATTTGGATCGTTTGCTACGGGACGCCTGAACGACAGCGATATTTTCGACACTTCGACCAACCCGTTGTCTCACTGACACGACAACATCACACAACGAATACGTAGACTCAAATTTTTGCACTAAACTTGTTATTGCCTGTCTACTAGGGCGAGAATTACGACCGAAAATTGGAGTTAACGCTCTTAAAGTTGCAGTCACCGTTCGTGTACTTTACCATGATGAAAATTTTGAGTTTACTGAATAAATTAACAGTGACAGTTTGATTATTAGTGAAAGAGTGCATTCACAAATTGAATTCAAAGTTGTCAAGTCCCTATTGGAAAACCCTTTACATTAACTGCAAAAAACTTGGACATACAGCAAATGACAGAAGGGTGTTTGTTTAGAGGACTGGCAACACTGTTTCTACAGATTGTCAATTTGACAGTTGAAAGTTGATTTGTGGTTAGTACGCTTCGCCATTTTATGATGAATTGCTTAACGCCAGAACAATGCGTGCAAATTGTGCAAACTTATTTTGAAAACCAAGGTTCGGTTCGCCAAACTTATCGTGCTCTACGTCCATTTTACGGTCGACATAATCGTCCATCTGAGAGCAAGTTATTCGGAACATGATAAATCGTTTTCGCACCACGTACACTCTAGTGGATATCCAAAGACGACAAAAAACAGTGCGAACAGAAGAAGTTATTGCCGTTGTTGAGCGCAGTGTTGAGGAGAATCCGAATGAGTCGATTTGCCATCGTGAAGAGCAATTGGAGCTATGCTCATCCACTTTGTGGAAGATTTTACGGAAAGATTTTGGCTTAAAAGCTTATAAGATCCAGCTTGTGCAAAAGTAGAAACCGCGTGACCATTATACGCGTGGTAGGTTCGGAGAATGGGCCGAAACATCATTCAGCTTGATCCTCATTTTCAACGCAAAATTTTGTTCTCCGATGAAGCCCATTTTTGGTTAAATGGATATGTACTCGTAAACCAGCAAAATTGCCGAATCCGGAGTGGAGAAAACCCAGAAGCCTTTGTCGAGATGCCCTTACAACCATTAAAACTCACTGTTTGGTGTGCTTTATAGGCTGGTGGAATCATCGGCCCATATTTCTTTAAGGACGATGCCTGCCAGAATGTTACCATCAATGTAGAGCGCTATAATTTAGTTGGGGCTAATGCCCCCATTTATAGGACTTAAAAACTAACAAGAGTTAAGGGTTAGGAAGTAAGGGAATGGTGGAGTAGATCAAATTTAAGACAAGAAGTTGACCTTACGGAGCCATAAGAGGTGCGGTGGGTTGGGATATAGAAGAGACGAGAACAGCGTAAATTATGAGGGTTAGTGTTGAAGGAAATAGAATTGTAAAGGGAAGAGAATGTCAGCTACGTCTCTGCGTTTTTCGAGGGTATTCAGGTTAAGAAATTTGAGGCGGTCGCGATAGGGAGCTAAGATAAATGGGTCACTTCAGGGTAGTCCACGAAGAGCAAATCGAAGAAAATGACGTTGAACGTTCTCGATTCGGGATATATGAATTCGCTGAAAGGGGGGCCATACTTGGCTGGCATATTCGAGTAGGAGCCGGACAAGGGTAATGTAAAGTGACCAGTGTGACAGTAAAGTGACACTTGTTTTGGTTTTTGATATGCGAGAAAGAGACATATGTTATTTTCGTATATCTTTTTATCCCTTAGCCTAGAGAGAGCGTAACGGCATTCTGTGGTGTCTATATTCTTTTGGGTCAATTACGGTCAATACGGACTGGGGCCCGTGAAACCGAGGGAGAAGGCGAGCTAGAAGCGGGATTTAAGATATGTGAGCTGATAAAATTTGGGTATTTGGCTCCTGTTGTAAGGTCGAAATTGGGAAAACAGTTGTTAGTATTCGTGGGATGGTGTGTGGGTGGTTGAGCAGTGACGGTATCAGGGGCAGGGGTTAAATTTAATGAAACGCGTTGGGGCTTGGATGGAAGAGAGGCACTTGGTTACTTGGTGTTTTTGTGGAGGTACGTGAAGAGGGTTGCTTATAAACGGTAGCAGAAAAATTGGGAAATATTTTGGTTTTAAAGCTCCAGTTGGGGTCAGGTTTGGGATATGGATGAGGAATGGATCTGGGCGATTTATAATTATCCTTTGATGAGACGTTACTTCGTTTTTTTTTCTACGTTTTTGTTTAGTTGGTTGATCCGTCCATTTGGAGACCCGCATCTTTCCTGGTTTGAGGTTGGTGTTGGATGAGTTAAGAAATAACCATTCGTATTTAGCCGGTAAATTAATTTTGAAGTTCCGTTTGCTTTTGTGGTGAGATGTTGGGAATATTGTGCATTGCCATACCCCGTTTTGAAAAATTCGGAAATCCAAGCAACATCTGCATAATTTGGAGCACCTTTGATGAATAGGGTGCTGAACATCTGATTCGTTGTGCAGAGTCGGTCTAGTCTACCTTTCCACTCTGAAGGTATCCACCTCGTGTTAAATTGTGTAACAAGTTTCCATGGGGCGGCGACAGGAGGGGTTGGCGTTGGAGCAATTATATCACCATGCGAGGTGGTAGTGAAGGTTGAGTTGTCGGCACTGAATCTGGCAATGATTCGGCTTCAGTTTGTAACAATTCAGCTAAAATTGAAGTATTTTAACTGTTGTGCGGTGGGGGATGGGTTGGAATACCATCAATTTTGTGGCATACTGTTCCAATGAGATTTTCTAAATCATTCAACACTGTTCTATTCGTGGTGAGTTCATCATTAAGCTCACTGATTTTATCGAATATAATGTCAAGCATGGACCCGTAATGATTTGAGAGTTGGTAATTGTTTGTTGCAGGTCTTCCTGCATATCCTGAATAGCGATGTCTTCCCGGAGAGAGTTGATGGAAGTACATGTTTTCTTGTTTGAATCCATCATTGCGGATCCGATTGATATAAATTCACTTAAGACGGTATCAAGGTGGCGCTTGTATGTTTCTTCATTTCTAGATCTTCCACTTTCTAGCTCAATTAAACGCGCAACTTGTTTTTCAATGCTATAATCACATCTTACACTTTATTCAAAGATTGATAGTTTGTCCGTTATCAGTCTGAAGAGTGAGTTATGGATTCATTGCAAGGAGCACACGTGAGAGAGAAATACTGATACACTCATCACAAAAGAACAGTAGATTTTCGGAGAACTCTTTAAGGTAGACCGTGTTTCTTTTATTTAGGCCGACACAAATAGCATGGAATATTTTGCCGCAGATCCCCTTACAGGCAACAAAGTCAGTATTATGATGAAGACCAGGAAAACAAAAAGCAAATTGCCGAGAAAAAAATTAATAATGCACTAAACGCACTGTCGCGAAATGAACAGGCTAGTAGGTCAATAATAAAAAAAGGCGGGTCAGCAATAACAATTATTGCGTATGAAATTATTTCATTGGATTGATTTAACTGGAATAAGCAAAATAGGAAATTCGCAAATTATGGAGTAAAGTAAGAGAGCGACTGAATACAGCGGCGGTTTGAACTGAACTATAGAAACATGATTTCTGACTTCTTCGTTGCTCAGTTGAATGGAATTGACGTGACAGAGGTTTGGGTTTCAACAAGATGGCGCCACTTGCCGCACGGCGTGCGACACCATCAATTTATTGCGGGAAACATTTGCTGAACGCATAATTTCTCGTAATGGACCTGGTAACGGGCCTCCACGATCCTGTGATGTCACACCTTTAGATTACTTTCTTTGGGGGTATGTGCAGTCACTAGTCTATGCCGATAAACCAGAGACGCTGGGAAATTTTGAAGTCAATATTCGCCGTCTTATTTCTGATATACGGCCCCAGTTACTCGATAAAGTTGTTGAAAATTGGACTTCACGATTGCGCTTCATTCAAGCTAGCCGTGGAGCGCATTTGCCCGATATCATTTTTAAACACTAATGGCGTAAAATTATCTATTAAACAGACATTAACATTAGCTTCAAGTGTTTCATATTGAATTTGTATACCTCTAAAAAAGAATCAACAGTCTAAATAGTAAAAGTAATAGTTTGAATGCTAAGAGTATGTATACTCGTATTTTAGTTAGAGTAGTACGAGTATATAGTATACCGGTGTATGCATAAGTTTTTTTTGCAGGTTTATTGGATTACGTGATATCTTTTGAATAGATCTAAGGTTGACATTATCTGCATCACTGAGACGCTTTGGTCCGACCCGGTAATGATAGAGTTACTAATACAGTAGGCGGGGGAGTTGCGGTGTACTACAGCAACTCGTTTACTCATAAAATACTTCGGAAATCCGAGAAAGGTGCGATTGAATACCTGCTGTTAGGAGTTACAGATGGGATCACGAAGTGCCTTATTGGTGTAGCTTACAATCCGAACCGGAGTAACTCTTCAGAACCCTTTTTTCTGCTCTGCACGAGTTCACCGCACTTTATCAGCACATTATAGTTTGTGTGGTGATTTCAACGCTGATCTTTTAAAAGTTGATAGCAAAGCTTATCAGCTTTTGAATTCAGCTGTCCTGTCAATAGTTAATTCATACCGTTTTTTTTTTTTTTTTTTAAGAACTTACCACTCAAGAGGGTATGACTACTCTTAAAATGCCGGAGCTCGTGTTAAGTTTTTCGGAAATTTTGAGATAGAGAGAGAGAGAAAGATATTTGGGCTCAGTGGTTATTTCGCTCCATGGGTGGCATCCAACATTTAACGGGGAGGTTAAATTATTAGTGTAAATTGACTTGGTGTTGTATTTAGGCAACCATTCACCTCACGAGATTTCAGTTGCCTGAAAAAATGTCTTGGTATTGAACCCCGAACCGTCCGAGCTGCGGCCACCCACGGAGTGGACGGAATTGTTGGTCTACATCGTCCAGGTTAAAATGTTCATTCTGTTTGACAGCGTTATTTGGTCCGTCATCGCCGTTATACAGTCTACAGAAATGCTCTTCCAAATCGTTCTTTTCTACAGGCTTCGGTTCGGTCTTTACCTATGTATCCGTGGCATGTTATTGTTTTACCTTTTAGTAAAACTTCCGAATCTTATTCCTGGAGTAGCATCTCTTAATTTCCTCAACCAAGCGCTTCTCATGCTCCTTCTTTTTCCTTATGAGAAGCCGGTGTTTGTCTCTCCTCATCTGCTCATAGAGCTCGTAAGCAGCTCTAATCCTTTTATACAGCGCCTCTTACCTATAGTAGATGCATGTGCCTGCCGGCACTCATCATTTCGCTGTGGTAGTCGAGTGAAACCGAGAATATAAGAGGGCTTTTTGGCAATGTTGCCATGCCACTGGACGTCTTCAATACTTTATGCTGGCAGCATAGAACATCTTAAGAGATTAAAGGCTACTCTATCTGAAAAGGATTTGACGGTTGACGGTTGATTGATCAGGAGTTCTCAAAGTCCCCTTATGAATATACTTTCTTCTCTGTGGGGGCGGGCGCCCATATAATGCTAATATTGGCAAATTTAGCCTTAATACGAATTGTTACAAGGCGCTCGCTAACATGCCGGAAACTCAAGATGTCTTGCTTAAGGCTGCCTCTAACAATAAATTCGCATCCAAATAATAATCCAGGGCCTCCGCTAGTTGTTGGGCTGTACGTGGCCTATTAAGGGACCTAAAATCCCACGTGCAGATTCGTGTTTTCCTTGTTTCGATTGCAGGGGTTGTCAGTAGATGTGTCCGTATCCGAGACTTGTTGTTAGGTTAGGTTAAAGTGGCTGTTGGAAAGACCACCCCACTTAGACCTATTGGTCCATTATGATGTGGATCTATAATCCTCCTACTCTTGGAACCAATTTGAGCTTATGATGAAGCGTAGGAGACTGATAACGTCTATATTCTTTAGATCGCATAAGTCGTTGCAGAAGGAACCTCCTAGGTGAAGTTTTCTTCTTTGGGAGAGAGCTGGGCATGTACGTAGTAGGTGGAGAATTGTCTCTTCTTCCTCCTGGTCCATGCAGCTTTTACAGAAATCGTTTGTAAAGGCGCATGCTTGCAATGATGACATCTATGATGGTGCTGAGAATTTTCCTATTTAGAAGAATCAGACTCAGAGCGATTCAGATCTAGCTTTGGCCAGATTTGTTTGGTCACAGGACATGTTACCCAACTGTCCACCTAAGGTTTGTTCTTCTAATAGCATCCAGCTTTAGTATTACTTTGCACTAAGCGAAGTAGAGTGGTTTCAGTTTTGGCGAATTCATCGGCCCGACAGTTCCCTGAAATGTCTATGTTGCCCGGCACCCAGCAAAATTTGAAGGTTGATCTGCTCTGCCATCCCCATAACAGATGATCGACATTCAAGGGCGGTTTTAGAATTTAATGAGACTAAGTCCAGGCACTTGATAGCGGCCTGACTATCCGAAAAGATGCGGATATCACTTTTTTTTCAGCCGGGACAGAGCTTCTTTAATCGCCAAAATTTCCACCTGGAACAGGCTACAGTGGTTTGGAAGACGGAAAGAGAAGCTTGATTTAGCTTATCTGTCAAATGAAACAGAATGTCTAATGACGCAGAGAGAGTAGAACATAGGGCTCCGCTTATGCATAGACATGCTGCTCTTTGGACTCTGCTTAGTTTACTGCAGTTGACTGCATTGTCTAAGGCCGTCCACTAGACGACAACCCCGTAAGTGAGTATCGGTCTTATGACCGAGATGTATAGCCAGTGATATCAGTAGCTCATTAACTACTAAGTTCCAGAGAAGGGGAGAGAGGACACCGCCTTGCGACGTACCTCTGCTGCCGCATCTTTTAACAGAAGTCTCAGCCAATTTGGAGTTGATTATCCACGTCTTTAGCAGATCAATTAGCATATCAACTCCCCAAGTGAGTCGTCTACCTGCAGAGTTGAAAGCGCAGTCGTGATTGCGGATGTGTTGTCGTTTTTAAAGGCAACCAATATGTACTCTCTATGTGGGTAGTCAGTGAATGTAGAGCCGTTTCTACCGACTTTCCTTTATAGTAGACATGTTGAGCCGTTGACAGAAGTTTTGGATAAATTTTAGTGGCGACGTACAAATCTATAACTAGCAGCAATTCAAACGAAAATGCTTTTGGCATTAGCTGTACTCGGACTCGGATTCCCTCCAGTCGAGTCAGGAAGATTCCCACGTTCGGTCGAGTTCGTAGCGTAGCGTTCGCCAAATCTGCTTTGCACCGTTGAAATGCTGCTTCTGCTTCCGGAGGCCACACGATTGGCGCAGGACCATTTTTTCTATTTCCCTTTATGAGACTCTGTAGTATGGCTTGGTTACTGATGACGTTGGGAAGGAACCGTCGATAAAAGTTTATAATTGCCAAAAATCTCTTGAGATCCCTCGCTTTTGTTGGCAGATCGAAGTCCTGGATCACCTTGACCTTCTCGTCAAGCGGCTGGATGTCCTCGCTGTTGATCTTGTGGCCGAAGAATCGCACTTAATTTTTTCCGAAGACACACTTCGAGGCATTTATTGGTAGTCCGTAGTCGCTCAACCTTTTGAAAACTTGGCGAAGGTTATGTTGATGCTCTTTCTCGTTGATTGAAGCGACGCAGATGTCATCCAGGTAGGAAAATGCAAAGCCCTCAAGGCCCTTAGCACTTCATGGATATGACTCTGGAAGGTTTGCGCAGCGTTTCGGAAGCCGAATGTCATATAATCGAACTCGAATAGGCCAAGTGGGGTGATAATGTTCGTTTTCGGAACATCGGCTGGCTCAAGTGTTGTTTTGGTGGAAGGCTCGCTGCAAGTCGATTGTTGAAAAAATTGTTCGTCCAAGCAGAATGTGGGAACAATCTTGAATCAACGGAATTGAGTAGCGATCCGGCTTCGTCATTGCATTGAGTGCACGGTAGTCGCCGCACGGTCGCCAGTCTCCGTTCGCTTTGCGGACCATATGCAAAGGACTTGCCCAGTTGCTTTTGGAGGGTCGACAAATTCCCTTCTCCATGAGGTATCATAATTCTGCTTGGGCTGCCTTCAGCTACTCCCCGTCCAACCTGCGTGGGCGAGCGCATACTGGAGGACCTCTCTTCTCGATATGATGCGTTGTCGTGGTCGTGGCGTAGTTCATGACGGGCCTTGTATTGAATCCCGTAAGGTCTTTGAATTCAGCTAGAATGGAATCAAACCGATTTTTAGAGTCGAATGTAGTTATGCTTACCGAGTTGACAAGTAATGTCTCCGTCTTTGTTTTGATGTGCGTTTGGCCGTCGATTAGTTGGTTGCGCTTCAGGTCGATCAAGAGTTCATAATTCTTGATGAAATATGCACCGATGATGGGCCTTTGCACATCCGCCACTATAAAACTCCAGGAAAAGCCACGTCGTAGTATTAGATCAACTGTCAATTGTCTCGTGCCGAATGTTCGAATTTCACTGCCATTAGCTGCGAACAATGACGGTGAATTGGAAGCTGGAAAACGATGGCTATACCTTGATGGAATTGCAGAAACGTCGGCTCCACTATCGATGGGGAGTCGCTGGTTGGACGATTTGTCATGAACAACTAATCTGCAAAAGTGTTGGCAGTGTGTTGTTCATGGGTACTCCCACTAACCAACACTTGACTGATAACTTTTTGTAAGAGCAGGGCTCACCACACTTCGTTGCGTTTGCTCCATACCGTTTGTGGTACCAGCAAACTGGATCCTTTTCCTCCGAGTGACCATGGCTACGACTACGATGATGATGGTTCTGTTGACGTTTCGATGACTTAAACAGCTCACTGATGTGACAGCTGAGTTTTTCTATGACAGTGTAGATGGCGTGAGTGATGATGGTTCGTGAACTTGCTGCGATGAGTTGACTAGCATGATATTCTTGAAGTCACTAACTTCCATAGCCTTATCCGCCAACCTTGCCAAGTTTGTCAGCTCTTCGTTCGACTATTGGAGAATCGCTCGTACCTGCGCTGGGAGTCTTTGTAGCCACAATGACTTAAGAAACTCGTTGTTGATTTGTGCGCCTCCTAAACTACGGAGCTCATTTAGTAGCTGGGATGGCCGTTTGTCTCCTAAATCAACTTCTGAAGCTTCTTGATTTTCTTTTGCTCTGAGTCACCAAAGTGGTCAATCAGAACTTGTTTCAAATTGCAGTATTTTTTGTTCTCTGGCGGCGCTAACACTGCGTCGGTAATTTCAGCAAGCACTTGGGAGACTATTGCACTGACCACTGAATAGAATTTCGATGCATCACTTCGGGTTTAGGAAAGCTCGAACTTGGGCGAACCAAATTTCTGGTTTTTCGTGCCAGAATGCAGGAATCTTGTGCACAATACTGGAAACCATCTCTGTCGAATTAGTTTCTATGTCGTGACTAATTTGTTGCCCATTATATGGAGATCCCGAACCGTTAGTCTCCGAAGTTTTGCGGTATTCGTCGTCTTTTTGCATTTTTTGACGAGCACGCGACTGTACCGTTTGTGCAGTTTTTGCTTTTCACGAACAAAAATATGGGGTATCGGATTATAGAAAATCACTTTATACATTCACGCACCGATATAATTAAATGAATCACGTCGGGGTCACCAATTGTAGTAAATGCGGTAAAGTGATTTAAATAAAATAAGTCTTCCGTTCTGTCCCAATTATAAAATATTTATTGCTAGCAAAAAAACTCGACCGAACGTTGGAATCTTCCTGACTCGACTGGAGAGAATCCGAGTACAACTAACTGGAATTCCGCTGGTGGCAGTTGTCAGGTAGAATGCGTTGCCAAAAGCATTTTGGTTTTAATTGCTGCTAGTAATAGATTTGTACGTCGCCACAAGGATATCAATCAGTCGTTCTAGAGTTTTCAGAAGGAAAGATGACAGACTTATAGGTCTGAGGTCCTTTGGGATAACATGAGAGCATGTTCCCGGCTTCGGGAATGAAAACTGGAGTACCGAGTCGACCGCCGTCGAGTGCACAACTCCACCAGTGCACTCGTAATATTGTTATGTGCTGTGCAAAAAAAAAAAAAAAAGTGCAGTGCAGTGATTGAAAAGCAAAATATCACACAGTGCGGGTATCCCACCTCACCCGCTCCTAGTCGAAGTACTGTTGCTTGCACTCAGTCACTACCGTTACTGTATTTACTTTACCATACGGTACGGGCAGTGGCTGAGTGTATGTAACAACTGATGGATAGCGGGGTTGTGAGTGAAAATTTTGTTGGTGCACTGTTTCATATTGTTGTAAGGGCATAACACCTACAACAATTTGATTCGGTAAACCAACGTCAGAATTTCCATTTCGCAGCCTTGCTTAGTATCGTCGGTGTTTGTGTTTTCTGTGTTTGTCTGTGATTATGACTAGGGAATTCAGGGTAGACGTAGCCAATATACGCGGGCTAAAAAGTAATCACTTTTCTGCGTACGTCCACGTCTGTAAGTACAGACCAGCTGTTTTGGCTTTATTTACAGAAGCCCCAAATTGGACAGCAATTCGACTTTTAACGAGTTTGATGCGCTCTCTGACTCCATACAAAGAATTGTGTCCCTGTATCCTCATACTGAAATTGTTATTACGGGCGACTTCAATATACACAATTCTGGGTGGCTTCGACATTCTGGACAGACAACACCCGAAGGACGGTGTGTTGAGATCTTCGCTGCGGAAAACAACCTAACGCAGCTTGTAAATGAGCCCACGCGAATACCACACGTCGATAGTCATACCGCCAACACCCTGGACTTGTTTTTAACTTCTCACCCTGATAAGTATACCATTGATGTGCTCTTCCCTCTAGGCTCGTCGGACTATTGTGTCATGTAGTAGCAAGAGTACTTAAAGATCTCAACATACATAAATCCGCTGGTCCAGATGGTATATCTCCCCTTCTTCTGAAGAGGTTTTCTTCCTCGCTGGAAAAGCCACTGCGTAAGCTTTTTCATCAATCCTACACTTTAGGACTCTTCCCGAGCAGATAGAAAACAGCATTTCTCCAGCCCGTCCCTAAAAAAGGCGAATCATCTTCTCTCTCCTCCTACAGACCCATTGCACTTATGTCCCTTCTTTCCAAGGTCATGGAAACACTGATAAATCGTCAGCTCATGAAATATCTCGAAATACGAAAACTTCTCAATGACCGGCAGTACGGTTTTCGTAGCAACAGGTCCACTGGTGATTTGATGGCATGTCTCACCGAAAAGTGGAACCAAAGCGTACATCAATCTGGCGAAAGCAAGATAGTTGCACTTGATATTTCTAAGGCATTTGACAGAGTTTGGCATCAGGCTCTTTTGTCGAAAATGCGTGCATTTGGGATCGACGACTCTCTTCTTCAATGGATTAGAAATTACCTTTCGGAACGTTCAATTCAAGTTGTCTTGGACGGTTTCAAGTCTGATATTCACAAAATAAATGCTGGTGTGCCCCAGGGCTCTGTTCTGTCACCGACACTCTTTTTAATTTTCATTAACGATCTCTTGTCTGCTACTTCTAATCCAATATATTCCTTTCCTGACGACAGTACTCTCTGCTTTTCATATTCGTTTCCGGACTCACGTCCCTGCTCTGTAGAACGGGAACGACAGCGTATGTTAAGCTCATTAATTTCTGATATTAACAGCAAAATCAATTGGGGAACCACCAACAGAGTGGAATTTAATGCTTCCAAAACACAATGCTGTCTGCTGTTATTAAAGTTAAACACCCAGCCATTATCTATGAATGGCACTTGCATCGTCGAAACCGAAAAACTTTCCATTCTCGGTATATGTGTCAATGACAACTTACGTTGGAATATTGATGTCGCCAAAAATGCTGCGAAATGTCTAGGTTTCCTCAAGCAATGTAAGAAATATTTTACACCCTCTGATCTGGCCTCAATATATAAGGCATTCATCCGCCCAAAATTGGAGTACAACTCCCACATCTGGTCAGGTGCTCCTAAAACATCACTGCACCTGCTAGATAGGATTCAAAACCGTGCGATAAAACTTATTGACGATACTAATATCAGTCAATCAATGGACACCCTCGAACACCGACGAAATGTCTCGTGTCTCACTTTGTTTTATCGCTATTTCCACCACCAGTGCTCCACTGAAATCGCCAGTAGCATTCCGCCCATTCAAACTTTCAACCGTAACACCCGTCTCGCTATGAATGCTCATCAGTATACCCTCAAGCCCATTTTCGGACGTACTCTAAAATATCGTGATTCGTTCCTAAGCCGTACAACTCGCTTATGGAATGCCCTGCCGATCTCTGTATTTCCTGGTCGTTATAACTTGCAAACATTTAAAAACAATGTACATCGGTACCTCTCTTTTCTTCCTCCCTAAATTTCCTTTGCCCGCGCTGTGTACAATCACCTTAAGGGTACTCAAACCCCTTGAGCGCGCGCTCATTATAAAAAAAAAAAAAAAACTACGTTGACTTCTCTCCATGACAGTGGAATGTGGATCAGTTCAACACAGCTAGGCAGAATAATATCTAACGACCTCTGTAGCTCGGCAGGCATTATACCGTCCGGACCAGCAGACTCGTATGGTTTGAATCTATGCAGCGTCCGGATCAGCCCATGAATTTCAGTCCCGGTTGCAGTAGGGCTGTTTTGGCTGCTACTGGCCGCGAATTGAGAGCTACATGGAAAGTGGGTGTCCAGTAGCAAGTTGAGTTATTCATCGCTTGACATTGTCCAGGAGCCATCGGTTTTTTTCAAACAGCTAGACATCATAGGATTTGTAGAGAGGATTTTTCTTTTCTTTTGCCTCAGAGGCTTCTGGGATTCAACCATTTTTTTTTTCTTGTCAAATTTCGAAGTCAAACTCACAAGCGCTGTCAAAATAATGTCTACAATGAAGTCTACTGCGATGACAAGACTAAATATCAGACACCAAAGTCATGACGCATGTCTTGTCAGCAAATTTCCAGTCTCCACTGGACTCTGGACATCAGCTATGTGTCGTGGAGTAAAACTCTTCAATAGGACTCTCAAAAATCTAGAAGACCACAACCTACTGATAAAATGGCACAAAATGTTGATACCTATTTGCTAGAGGATAAACAAATAGAAAACGAAAACCCATTCGAAGGCAAATTTGTACTAATCGTCGAAATCAAAGAACCACACAAATAACACAGACTTCATGATGATCATCGCCTTTGCATTCACCACAAGTATAGAACATGACGCGCCAGCCACTTGAACAGAAAATGTCGGCGTCTAAAAGTGTCTTAAAGCGGTCGATGCTTTTTTGCAACACTGTTCAACTTTGGCACACAAAATAAAATTTATTTTTAAATAAAAATCTGATTACGTAGGGGATGTTTTCGAATGCGAACTCGTTTATTTGATATATGAATTATCGCAATGCTTATTTAGGTACGCCAACCTATTTAATTGTTATCTCGGCTAACTCATAAACCAAGATAGCCAAGTTCATTTGAGTACGAATTGAGTCTGTTATATACGAGTATAATAAATGCGCATTAACTTTTTCTTGCTTCCCAACTTCCCTCACACCGTCTCAAGTGTCTTATGACTTCAAAAACAAGTTTTGCCTTATAGACTCAATTACCATCAAAAACTGTAAGTAACAATCTATGTAGATTGTGAGAGCTTTAAATCGAATAAGTTTAAACAATTTCAATCAGGGTCGCTGTTGAAACATGTTACTTAGTCTCTCTCTTCATCAATGCACCACATTTACGGTGAACAGAACCGGACCGAACTTTAATGGAAAATAACCATAACAAATGAGAAAGAAAAAACAAAAACACTATAATGACGTTTAAGAAAAAAACAAGTAACAAGGAATATTTATTAGAAATGTATTAACGTTTATTGACTTACCATTGTATGATAGACGTGGTTTGGTTAGGCACATTACTAAATGACATTCTATATCGTCGGGCAAAACGAATTTACTACATACGGGGCATTTAATACCTGAAAATGAACAAAATTAAAAAAATTAACAAAATGTATAAATTATTGTTTATTAGCAGTGTTGTTTTGATATATGTCAAATTCTATTTGATCTAGTCTGTTAACTTTACTCGCAGTTGAGCGGTTGTTCATTGTAATTCAGAAGTGGTTTATGCAAACTTTTGACGAAATTGTCGTATAACTCTCTACATGACTCTAAAGCGGGTTCTTGTAATTATTTGGAAAGATTAGGGTTTTCCATAATTTGTATACAAATCTTAGATTTTAAATATGAACAACAAAATGGAATAGTGTTTGTCCAGACGAATATTAAAAATAAAATCTTCGCGACTGTTTGCATTGGTTTTTTATCCCTTGATAAATTTTGGGATGCATGGCTAAATTTTGATCAAAGCAAGCGCTTACCTCGCCACCGAACATTCATATTTGATATTAAAAAACAACACAGTTGTATCCAGTCGCAGTCAGTTTTGCATTCCACCTACTCGTAGAAGCCATAAATCCATAAATCTACTTGCTAATCATCTACCAGGAAGAACGACACCAGGCAGTAATCAGCACGACAGTAAAAACTACCGGCTAGCTGAGCACACCCCTTCACCAGGAAGGAGAAGGCTTCCGCAATTTACGACAAGTTTGTAGCTTCCTGCCGTAAACAAGTGGAAGTTTTTGGAGTGAGCCTTGCTGCTTAAATTCACCAAAAAATAAAGGAAATCGACGAGATCTATGAAGGATCACCTGCAGTCGAAGATGACTCAACAGAAGAAGAGACAAAAATGGAATCATAATCAGAAGAAGATGTCAGCGACGAAGAAGAAGAGGAGGCGGATGCACTTTTAGAAGACTTATCTCCCTCCGAGGAGTTTCCTGAGATTCAGGCGAAGAACCACAAGAAATCGGTCACTCCACCACCAACACCATCGACAGTAACAACAATGAAGCTGGCAGCACCACTAGCATCAGCCCCAAAATCTTCAAGAGCGACAATACCTTCTGCGGCAACAAAACCTTCAGTAGCAACAACACATCCAGCACCAACGACACAACCATCAACATGGAAGGCAGCATTGCTGAAGGAAAATTCGCTCCAATTACATATATGTTATGGTACATATGTTTCCGGCTCAATATAGCAGATGTTGCACGCTATGCAAAGCCTCTAGGACTTGCATACAAAATCAAGAATATCAACAGCACGAAATCAGTGATGACGATAACCACAACAAAATTAAAGACTACATACGATTATGTAACCGAAAAACAGAGTTGAACAAAACATCAATGCTGGTCCTGAATGACAGACGTCACTCCTTTGAGGTAGACGAAATCAAGGACAAGCTAACTAAGGAGGGGAACACATTCATAAAAGTGACTCCCTATAAGACGAACAGGCCAAACAAAATTTTTCATAACTTCGTAATTGAAGTCGCTACAGACAGTGATCTACGAGGGGCGTTCAATATATTCTCGGTATCGATATGAAGGAAAATGCGAATTCAATTTAAATTGTTTTTATTTTTCAATATAATCTCCCCTAACATCAATGCATTTGTTACATCTTGAGATAAGCTTTTTTAAACCCTCAAAAAATAAATTTCCTCTTTCTCTGCAAAATACCCATTTATTGCCGACTTGAGTTCTTCATCATCCGAAAATCTTTTTCCACGAAGACATTTTTTCAAATCCGGAAACAGGAAATAATCACTAGGGGCAAGGTCTGGACTATAGGGTGGGTGTTGGATTTCTTCGAAACCACAATCTCGCGCAGCAGCCTTGGAAACTCGCGCCGTGTGAACAGGAGCGTTGTCATGAAGAAGCAACACACCCGCTGCGAGTTTACCACGTCTTTTCTCTTTAATTTCCTCCCGCAAATTATGCAAAGTGGAAGCGTAGGATGTGGCGTTGATAGTTTCACCTTGTTTTTTGTACTCAATGAGCAAGATTCCCTTTGAGTCCCAAAAAACTGTGGCCATGAGCTTCCCGGCAGACGGAGTGACTTTGAACTTCTTCGGGGGGTCTGTTCCTTTTTTATGCCACTGCATGGACTCTTGTTTGCTTTCAGGGTCATAGTGGTGGACCCATGTTTCGTCCCCAGTAACAATTCGATCCATAACACCGTCCGCGTTCTCACTACACATCTCCAAAAGCTCTCTACAGCATGCGATTCTCACTTTTTTCTGAGGCGCTGTGAGCATTCGTGGCACCCACCTTGCACTGACCTTTGAAAGGTTAAGATGGTCATGAAGAATGGTGTGAATGGTACCAATTGAAAGCTTGGTGATCTCTGCCATCATTTTCACCTTTATTCGGGCATCCTCAAGAACAAGTTTTTCGACTTCTTTGATGCTTTCTCCCGTACAAGCAGTAGCCGGGGCGCCGGAGCGGGGGTCGTCTTCAATGCTCTCTCTGCCTCTCTTGAACTCACTTGACCACTTTTGCACAGTTGATAATGAAGGTGCGGAACCCTGGTAAACTGCCACCATCTCTTCATGAATAGTTTTTTGACTTTTTCCTTGCTTAGTGAGAAATTTAATTACAGCGCGATGCTCAATTTTCACCATCATCGTCTCAGTTGCCATTATGATTCTGTTTAACTAGAGATAAAACGCGAATTAATAATCACATTTATATGAAATTTTACATGAATGCACTAAAATAATAGTATTACTTGATAAATAAGTCAATTTATATATACAACCACAGCTTCACCCCGATACCGAGAATATATTGAACGCCCCTCGTACATCAGTCCTTTGACATAGACGAGGACGAGCTAACTAAGGAGGGGATCACATTCATACAGACAGTGATCCACCTGCCATCTACTTAAAAAACCTTTTTTTGAACCAGAAGGTATTTTGGGAAAAATTCAAGGCAAACAGAGTAACTCAATGCCGTAATTGCGAAAACTGCGTGATGCGTTACAGATGTGTCAAAAGCTAGGATAACTACTCGTACATTCCACGAAACATCAAGGACGAATCCGTTTACTATAGGGTTTTCCAATAAGGACTTGACAACTTTTTTTTTAAAATAAAACGCAAACCATTTGAGATATTTCAAAAACTTTATTATCGGCTTGAAGTACAATCAAAACATTTATGAATGGAACTCGACTTCGTTCATATGGCCACCGCGGGCTCGTTTGCAGCGGTCGATTCGTTGGACCCAATTTTCAACGACTCGGCCACATATTTCGGGCGAAACGACCGCTATTTCGCGTTCAATGTTGGCTCTGAGCTCTTCCAACATCGTCGGCGTGCTGGCATAAACCAATGACTTAACGTAGCCCCACAGAAAATAGTCAAGCGGCGTTAAATCGCACGAACGAAGCGGCCAATCGACTGGCCCATGTCTTGAGATAACACGCTCACCATACTTACTCTTCAATAAATCGATTTTAGCGTGTACTGTGTGGCTTGTGTAATCATCTTGTTGAAACCACATGTTGTCCAAGTCCATATCTTCCAATTCGGGCCAAAAGTAATCGGCGATCATGGCGCGATAACGCTGACCATTCACAGTAACATGACGATCGTTATCGTCGACGAAAAAATATGGCCCAATAACGCCGCCGGCATGCAAACCGCACCAAACAGTTATTTTTTGTGGATGAAGTGGTGATTCATGAAGCACATGTGGGTTTTCACCCGACCAATAACGCATATTTATCTTATTGACGAACCCAGTGACCCAAAAATGAGCTTCGTCACTGAAAATGATTTTGCGATGAAATTCATCATCTTGGCGCATCTTCTCCAGAACCCAATCGGAGAACGTACGTCACTTCAAATGGTCCATCGGATTCAATTCTTGAGTCAGCTTGATCTTGTATGGGTGTAAACTAAGATCCTTACGCAAAATACGCCATAATGTGGTCTGAGCGATGCTCAATTCTTGAGAACGCCGTGGAATTGACTGATTTGGATCGTTTGCTACGAACGGCAGCGATATTTTCGACACTTCGACCAACCCGTTGTAGACTCAAATTTTTGCACTAAACTTGTTATTGCCTGTCTACTAGGGCGAGAATTACGACCGAAAATTGGAGTTAACGCTCTTAAAGTTGCAGTCACCGACTCCGAATTTCGGTAAACAATTTTTATAATTTGCAGACGTTGCTCGTTCGTGTACTTTACCATGATGAAAATTTTGAGTTTACTGAATAAATTAACAGTGACAGTTTGATGATTAGTGAAAGAGTGCATTCACAAATAGAATTCAAAGTTGTCAAGTCCCTATTGGAAAACCCTTTACATTAACTGCAAAAAACTTGGACATGCAGCAAATGACAAAAGGGTGTTTGTTTAGAGGACTGGCAAACACTGTTTCTATAGATTGTCAATTTGACAGTTGAAAGTTGATTTGTGGTTAGTACGCTTCGCCATTTTATGATGAATTGCTTAAAGCCAGAACAATACGTGCAAATTGTGCAAACTTATTTTGAAAACCATGGTTCGGTTCGCCAAACTTATCGTGCTCTACGTCCATTTTACGGTCGACATAATCGTCCATCTGAGAGCAAGTTATTCGGAACACGATGAATCGTTTTCGCACCACGTACACTCTAGTGGATATCCAAAGACGACAAACAGTGGAAACAGAAGTAATTATTGCCGTTGTTGAGCGCAGTGTTGAGGAGAATCCGAATGGGTCGATTCGCCATCGTACAGAGCAAATGGGGCTATGACCATCCACTTTGTGGAAGATTTTACAGAAAGATCTTGGCGGAATGATCCAGCTTATGCAAGAGTTGAAACCGCGTGGCCATTATACCATACGTGTCGTAGGTTCGGTGAATGGGCCGAAAACATGATTCAGCTTTTTTTTTTGGTTAAATGGATATGTAGACAAGCCTTGTCGAGACGCCCTTATAACCATTAAAACTCACTGTTTGGTGTGCTTTATGGACTGGTGGAATCATCGGCCCATATTTCTTTAGAGACGATGCCGGCCAGAATGTTACCATCAATGGAGAGCGCTATAGGAACATGATTTCTGACTTCTTCGTTCCTCGGCATTGACGTGACAGAGCTTTGGTTTCAACCACGTACCACACGGCGTGCGACACATCAATTTATTGCGGGAAACATTTGCTGAGCGCATAATTTCTCGTGATGGACCTGGTAACTGGCCTCCACGATCATGTGATCTCACAACTTTAGATTACTTTCTTTGGGGGTGTGTGAAGTCACTAGTCTATGCCGATAAACCAGAGACATTGGGCAATTTTCAAGTCAATATTCGCCGTGTTATTGCTGATATACAGCCCCAGTTACTCGATAAAGTTGTTGAAAATTGGACTTCACGATTGCGCTTCATTCGAGCTAGACGTGGTGCGCATATACCCGATATCAATTTTAAACACCAATGGCATAAAATATCCTTTAGCTTTGGTGTGTTTTCGATTCAGTAATTTCATTTTTCATTTCATTTCATTTCATTTATTTACTTGGTATGTACAATAAGATTTACATCTTTTTTAGTACTTAGATACGAGTATTATTGATTAGCTAACATAACTTTAATAACTTAAGATACCTGGACTCATGGTTGGGTTGTTAAGGATGAGAGGTAAAGGAGGGCAGCACTTTTAAATTTTGCACGGTTAGATATCATTTTGATACGCGGTGGGAGAAGGTTCCAAAGTTTAACAGCGTGGATGAAAAATAAGCGTGACGAATTTAAATATTGGCGACGATGGGGAACGATACTTAAATTTCTTGCAGAACGGTTAAAGACAAGTTTATTATATAAATACGGTGGGGATTTATTTTGAATAATTTTATGTAGAAATATGCAGTTTCTCACATTGATGTACTGTTGTAGCGTGCAACCTAGTATCTTTTTGGTATGTTCTGAGATATGTTCGTATCTTCGAAGACCATATACATAGCGAACCGCATCGTTGAATGCCACCTTTAATTTGTTTAGTGATAGTGAATCGAGAGCGCTATAGACAACTTCAGAATATATAATGAGAGGTGCTATTAAAATCAGTAATAACTTACGTTTGGTTTCAACAGGGGTGAAATACGTTGTAGGCCCCAATTTGCGTAGACAGCCGTATATCCGACCAATAACTGCATTAATATGATTATAACCTGAGAGGTTACGGTCAATGATAAAGCCAAGGCTAGTGCAGTGTTCAACAGCTGTTATTTTACTGCTACCTAGGTGCGAGTCTGGCAGGATACTCAGTTGAAAACGTCTTTTAGAGATCGGCATTACTTGGGATTTTTTTGGGTTAAGAAGCAATCCATTCGCTGCGGACCAGATAGAAATTTGGGTAAGATCATCATTGATGTGGTCAGCAAGTTCATCAAGCTTGTTATATGGTTTTGCTAAATGAAGTTGCACGTCATCTGCATAAAGGTGGACAGAACTATAGGTACAGACTGATGGAAGATCGTTAATAAACATACAGAAAAAATAGGACCCAGAATTGAACCTTGTGGAACTCCTTGAAGTAAGGCCTTAAGTAGGGAGGATTTGCCGCCAGAGATGACTTTCTGGAATCTCTCGGAGAGAGATAGCTGCCAATAAGATGGGTAGCCCTACGGCTAAAACCAAACAAATTTTTGAGCTTCCAGCTTAGAATGTTATGATCTACCCTATCGAAAGCCTTCGAGAAGTCAAGTAGGCAAAGAAGACTTATATTACCCTTGTCATAATCTTGCCTTATTTCATCTAGCAGATTTATCGTAGCGGTAGAGCAGCTGTGATGTGCCCTGAATCCTGATTGTTTCTCGTAAAGCAAGTTGTGGTTAGATACATGACTAAGTACTTGTTTTTGCAGGACTTTTTCGAAGATTTTAGATAAACTGGGTAATATGCTAATCGGTCTAAAGTCAGAAGGGGCATCACTGTTTGTTTTCTTTGCCACTGGAAGGACTCTAGCTATTTTCCATGACCTGGGAAAAGTTGATGTAATTATGCAGAAATTGATGTCATGAGTAAGATGGGTAACTATCTGGGACAGGATAAGTTTGACAAACCGGATGGGTATTCCGTCCTCCCCAATAGCTTCAGACTTAATAGCCATTGTGCATTTAAAAATTTCGCTTTCGCTCACAACTTCAAAGTCATCCAGTCTATGCGCAGATCTGATGCTGATGCTCGATTTAAAATCTTTATATGTAAAAGTTTCAGTAGTAGCACATTTAGACAATTTGACATTGTAAGTTAGAAAAAGTAGGTCGTGATCAGAGATATCGAAGGGTATCTGGTCAAGAAGAAGGACAAGGTTGGGATCGGAGACAATAATAAGATCAAGAAGACTGGGTGTACGATAGGGGACAAAACGTGTTGGGTAGGTGTAGTTAACAATACTCAGACCGACGGAAGACGCTAAGTCTTTCATTTGAAATGCAAGAGAGTCTTTTTTTAGTAAGTCAGCATTAAAGTCGCCGCACACAACAATATGCTCATATAGTGCACAAAAGTCCGAAAGTGCTGAAAAATATGGCAATGCAGAGCATCTTCGGTTTTTATTGTATGCGCAGGAGACAAGACATTTAGTAGTATTACAGTCACTTATTTCTACATGCTCAAACAAATTAATTTTGTGAGTCAAGAGAGAGGACTGGTTTCATTGTTTCATTATGAAAAATTCAACCATACACCTTCTGCTGCAGGTTCATAATGATGTTACCCAAGCTATCTGGGTATCGAGAAGGCATTTGACAGCGTTTGGATCAAAGGTTTGATCTTCAAACTTCTTCAATTTGGTTTCCCAGAATAATTGGTAAGAATGATAATTACTTTCTTAAATAGCAGATTCTTTTTCGTACAGCTTTCAAAAGCAATGTCCGGTATCAAGAGGATCAATGCTGGAGTACCATAGGGATCAAGGTTGGGACCAATCCTCTTCAACCTGTATACCGCGCAGACCAGCACAATAATGGAGATCCTGTTATTCGCCGACGACTCCATCACTTATGCTAGCTCTCTTTCCCCGGAGACAGCGACAAGAAGAGTTGAGGACCATACAAGACTTCTTTGGGACTATTGCCTGAAATGGGGCTACAAATCAACAACAAGACGGCGCTCGTGTGTTTTAAGACTCCAGTGACAGTATTTAATGGGAAAAAGGCAAGCAACACTTGTAGGGAGATGGTACAATAAATTCTCTGAAGCCTACGACGAAATACCTGGGAGTAAAGTTCAATGAGAAATTTAAATTTAACAGACATGCCAGGGCCGTCCTCAAACGGAAAAATTGTGCGCTGCACTTGGTGCATCCAAGAGGCCCGTCATCAAATATGCCTGTCCCAACTGGTAGACCAGTTCACCTAACGCCATGCAAGAGATGGGAGTATTCGAGAGGAAGATCTTGCGTACCTGCACTTGACTTCATCGCAATCCTGTCAACAATTCTGAAATATTACAAAACGGAGAAGCTTTACGATGAAACAAATTGCCTGCCCATCGATCAATTCATCATGGAGCTACTGCAACAACCTCTGGAATCAAACCACAGATACCTCAGTGTGAAATCAATCAACGCCTCGGAATTTGATAAAATTATAAATAGTGAAGTCAGTCCATTCTATGGAAAGAGCGTGAGTGGACATAACAGAGGCTAGCCGTCTGCGAGACAAATATTTTTATTTTCTTTTCCTCTTCCACTAGGTAAGCAACACAAATATTAAAAACTAATAATAACAAATCCAATTATAGCAGATTAAGCAAACAAAAATGTCATTAGATATACATCGGGCCGCTGTTGTTAAGCCCACATTTTAATTTTAGTTACAAGTCTAATTATTATTAGACATATTGTAAATATTTTAAACAATAATATTTTAATCTAATCTAATCTAATCCATTTTTAAGCATTTTTCATAGTTGATTCGTGGCGCAGAGTGCACTTTCGTTGATTAGGTACTGCAGAGGAGAGTCCGGGTTCAAAATTCCGGCAACACAATAAAGCAGATTGTGCAATCAATGAAATAGAATGAAGATGCCAAAACCAGTAAATGGGAAAGACTCGACTCTAGTCCACCTCGGACCGTCGCGCCAACAGACTACAAAATTGTCACCATACATTTGACGATGTTCGGGTTGTGTCTCACTTTTCTATACAGGGTATTGCAAAACAAGAATGAGCTCGGATCGGGAAACGCTTCCCAAGTATGATTGGAATCCTAATACAGGCTTATCAACTCAAAATCAATGGAGTAATTCTTCAAGTCAAAAGTCGACCTCTGCATCAAATGTCTCTGAATTCATAGCCCCTTCGACAAGATGCCAAATAGAGATATTTGCCAAAGGCATCAGTCTAAATGATAAAAGACGAATACACGGTGGTTAGCTCAAATAGTCTTACTGATGTCTTCCTGGTCAACAGTCTTGGTAAAGCGCTTTTCTATAATCACATTTCTGTCCCATGATTCTCAAAGCACGACCTTATACCTAGTCCTGCATAAGTTTCATTTATTAGACCACAATATTGATTATAAAAAAAACATTGGATTCACTCGAAATGACTGCCTTTTGCTTTAACACAAGCTTCCAAATGGTGTGTGGTCATTGGGCTATAGCGGCACGTACGGTTTCCATGGATATCGTGGACGCTGCTCTGTTTAATGCTGTTCTAAGGCTTGCCAAATTTCTGTGGGGAGTCTCGCATGTTCTCCAATTCTGACCACAAACCAGTGAATCTGGACTCCCCGACGGCCAATCTTCTGCTGCTATAAAGCCAGGAATACTGACTCTGAGTCACTCCTGCGTGGTTTTGGCATTGTGCGCTGGAGCACAGTCCTGTTGGAAGATCCATCTCTATCCATTGGAAAGGGTATTGGTCAAACCCTACACAACACCCTCTAGCACATCTTCTTGGTAAACCTTTGCACCAGCTTGTACGCCTTTTTCACACAAATGGAGGGATGCCCCACCAAACCAGTACAGAAGCGGGATGATGTCCACCTCGAACCCTTGGAACTACTTTTTTCGCTTCCTTAGATGAAGTGGCATAAACTGTGTCATTTTGTTTGTTGAAAACTTCTTCCACGATAAAAATTTTCTCATCCGTGAACAGAATGTTTTTATGGCCATCGTCCGCGTGCCACTGCAAAAGTTAGAAGATGACCCGTGGACCGACGATAGACTTTCATATGTAGATCATCCCGAATCAGCCTAGACATGGATCTGGTTGTTATATCCAATTCCTTGGACATGATCTTCTGTTTCCTAAGGGGATTTCTCCGAATTCGTTCACGCACTACAATTACTGCCGCATTCGTACAGACGACGCGCCGGCGACCACTTCTTGGCTTGTCCTCTACTCCAGACAGCCCGATAAACGAATATTCTCGATATTTCGAGTGGTTTTAGCAACTCGAAAATTTGGCCTGCACTCTTACCGCCACTCGATTCTCTTTAACGCCATACTCCAGGTTAAGAGTTTGCAAACTGAAACCAAACTGACTAGTATTCTTCACTGATCAGTGCATATGTTCTGAAAAAAAAGTTAACAGCTCTACTTCCGCAAGAAGTTTTGAATGACAAGCGCTGGAAATTGTGTAACAGAACTTATGACAGGAATAGGTATATCTAACCTTTGAGTTTAGCATGGAGTATTTGGAATCTGTCTTGCATTTCAGGGATGTTGAAAATATTAATCCCCTCGCCTTACTGCAGGATGCTACAGGTTAATGCTACTGATCGGGCATGCGTTTGACATTTTAGCCTGCATGAGTAAACACAGGGGTTTTCCGGGAGAGTCTTCGAATCCAATCCAGAGGGACAACACAGTAGAGGAAGACCTTAGATGGCGCGCATAAGTAGAAGGAGATCTAAACCGACTTGAAGTCTGCAACTGGAGGCAGTTTGCTAAAGACCGGACTAATTGGAGCGGCTTGCTAGTTGAGGCCCACGTCCACCCGAACTGTTGCGCCACCTAAATAAGTAGGTAAGCGAGGGGATTGATTAAGTTGTAAGCAAATATTGCAAATAAATAAATTATGAAATAAATTAAGTGTTGTACGATTTGAGTAATCGCTGAGCAGTGCCAACCTGACAATATACATCAATTGCCTTTATTTTAGCTTAACTCAATACCTCCGGGTATTGGTCTCGTCCAAACTAAACACGTTTCGGAGGTATTTATTTATTTATTTATTTTTATTTATTTTAGTGGGGGCGAATGCCCCCATTTATTCGGCTTAATACAAGCTATAACTTAAAAAATAAACTTAAACTAAAACTTAAAACTAAGGTTGGTTGGAGTGGTGAAGGAGAACAGATTTGAGGTAGGAAGTGCTGCGGTGAAAGTCAAAGACGGTAGGGTTTGAGTTGATTTGACGTAGCATACGGGAAAATGGTTCGTTCGCGCCATAGGAGGTGTGGTGGGTTGGTAGATAGAAGAGTCGAGGGGTACGTAGGTTACGAGGGTTAGTGTTGAGGAAAATGGAGTTGTGAAGGGATGCGCATTCAACGTGACCTGAAAGGAGTCGATGAATGAAGAGAAAGTCTGCTGCATCTCTGCGATCTTCGAGGGTGTTTAAGTTGATAAGGTTGAGACGATTTTGATAGGGGGGGCAGATTAAAAGGATCGTCCCAGGGCATACCTCGAAGAGCAAATCGAAGAAAACGACGCTGAATGCTTTCAATTCTCGAGATATGAACACGATGATATGGGGACCATACTTGACTGGCGTACTCTAGGAGGGGGCGAACAAAGGTAATATAGAGGGACCTGGTCACGTATGGGTTGGTGAATTCTTTGGACCACCGTTTTACAAAACCTAATGCAGAGTTGGCTATGAGGATTATCTCATCCATATGTAAACGGAAGTTGAGCTCGCTGTCACACAAAATGCCGAGGTCGCGAAGAGACTGTACGGAGGAGATAGGTTGGTTATGGAGAAGATAGAGTCGGGGAGGAGATTGGTTCCGCTTATGTGAGAAGGTGATGGATTGGCATTTGGCGATTTAAGTTCCAAAGAATTTTTGAGGCACCAGATCGAGAAACTATCAAGATCTTGTTGAAGGAGGAAAGAGTCATGGGGAGAGGAAATGGTTTTGAAAAATTTGGTATCGTCGGCGTAAAGGGAGACAGACGAGTGTTTGATGATCATATCGAGATCGTTTTTGGTTAATATAAAAAGAAGGGGACCGAGATGGCTGCCTTGTGGAACTCCAGAGGTGCCCAAAAATGGAGCGGACTGGGCTGACCTAAAACGAACACTGTAAAAACGGTTTTCGAGGTAAGAGGATATCCATTTTAACAATATGGGTTCAAAGCCGAGGGCAGACAATTTAAAGATAATTAACCGATGAGAGATTTTATCGAAGGCTTTGCTAAAATCGGTTGCAACTACATCGACCATTGCCATTCTCTAGGGCAGAGTGGGCAAAGGATACGAATTCAACGAGATTTGTGGTGGTTGACCTACCCTTTAAGAAGCCATGTTGTCTAGGGGAAATAAGTGATTTGCATTGGAAGCTTAGAGCTTCATACAAAATACTTTCGAAGAGTTTGGGTATATGGGAGAGCTTAGCGATGGGACGATAGTTGGTTATTTCATTCTTTGATCCTTTCTTGTGGATCGGGGTTATGAAGGAGGTTTTCCAAACCTGAGGAAATTCTCCTTGTGAAAGGGATAGACGGAAGAGATTAGAAAGGGCAAGGGAAAAAGAGGAAGAACATTTTTTAAGAAATATGGCAGGGAGGCCATCTGGGCCGGGTGTGAATTCGTCATTGAGTTGGTGTAATTTATATTCGATATAAGACGGGTCCAAAATATGAAAGAGTAGTTCAGTAGGTAACTAAAATAGGATGGATCTGGTACAAAGGAGTCGTTGGTGAAGGATTGTTTAAAAAAGGTGGCAAATAGGTTGGCAATGGTGAGTGGATCGGTTGATGACCTGTTGTTGAAAGAGAGGGAAGGAGGGTAACCATCGGACTTTCTTTTGTAGTTAACAAATTGGAAAAAGGACTTAGGGTGGTTTATAAGGTTGACTTGCGCATTGTTAAGGTAGCGCTGGTATAGGGAATCGTAAAGTTCGGTGAAATGAAGATAAGCACCAAGATAGTTGGAATAGTCGGTAAAGGATCTGGTACGCAGGAAAACAGCCCATAACTTATTTCTCTGATTTCGTAAGGAACGAAGCTTGCGATTATACCAGGGAGGACTAGTAGATGATGTTTTAAGGCGGGAAAACGGAACGTAAAGGGAAAAAGAATTAAATATTTCTTTATAAAAAATGGATAAGGCATCATTTATACTTAGGTTATGAAAGTTAAAGAGGGATCTGCTGAGATATTCGCTAATTTTGTGAAAGTTTGCTTTATGAAAGTCGTGGGATGAGAGAGTTGTGGGGGGAGTGGACTGGAATGAAGAGTTATGAAAAAATGAAAGTAGAAGGGGGGATGGTAGTTATCGATTGTTGAGAGAGATAGGGGACAAAGTGAGACTGAGGAGTTAATTGGATCTGTTGTGAAAATAAGGTCTAATTGCCTGCCCATATTTATTGTACATGTAGCAAAACAACTCACCTAAGAAGCGGAGCTGTATGGGAGTGTAAAATCGGTCGTGAGCTCCGCGGTTAAAACGAGAAGAAAGAATATAAACTTCAGAAAATGCATGAGCAGAGGGCGATCGCGGTAATGGCGAGGTGCTACTCCAGAAACGACGTCCAAGAGTCTGACCAAAAGATAATATGGAATACAGGCTGTTAAACGGCAGATAAAGCTCGGGCTTCCAGTCGAGATATTTGTGGCAGCAGGAGAGAGAGCATATACCAGCTCATATCCTCATATATCATTAGTCGGTGGGAAATATGCATGATGAACAAATTTACAAAAAACTAAACCTTCCAAACTGCGCTAATTATGGAAATATAATATCAGCCTCATTAACATCACGTACAAGATCTTGTCTTCTGTATTGTGTGAACGTTTAACAAATTTCTCAATGATTTAATTGACCTCTATTAGTGCAGTTTAATCCCCAGTAAGTCTGAAACGGAAGCGGGTAAAATGCTTTTCACAGTTAATGCCATAAACTCAAGTATCGTACATATAATGCTGACAAACTAAGATTTAGGAAACTCGTCAAAGTACTAAAGGGTGGGAGCGGTTGAAGAAAGTTAGGACGTGAGGCATAGGTGGAAATAAGTATGTTCTTGAGGGAGAGTTTGCTGAGATGGTAGTCGAAGAGAGGCAGAACATCGTTAACTTCGCGAAGCATGCTAGACATTGGCTCCAGGTGTCCGTAATTCGTTCTGTGAAGATTGAGCCGGAAAAGTGGCACAGACCTAAGATTGCGGGGATTGGTGTTAAAAGAAATAATTTGAAGTAAGGAAGGACAATCGATATTACCTACTAAAATTTGATGAATAAAGAGAATGTCGGCAAATTTTCGGCGTATAGAAAGGGGTTGTAAATTTATAAGTTTCAGCCGGTCAGTGTAAGGTGGTAAGTTTTGGCTATCATCCCAGGGAAGACCACGTAAAGCAAAGCGTAAAAACCTGCGTTGAACAGCTTCAATCCGGAGGATGTGAGTTCTGTAGTAGGGTGACCAAACTTGGCTGGCATAGTCAAGAAGAGGCCTAACAAAGGTTATGTAAAGAGATTTGGTAACATAAGGATTGGAAAACTCCTTAGACCAGCGCTTGATAAAACCAAGGGCAGAGTTGGCTTTTTTTATTATACTATCAATGTGAGAACGGAAATTGAGTTCCTTGTCGCAGATAACACTTAAATCACGCAACTCATTCACTAAGGGAACAGGCAGATTAAAGATTAGATAGCAACGAGGTGAAGTAGGGAGGCGTTTACGGGTATAAGTTATAGCCTGACACTTACTGATGTTAAGCTCAAGAAAATTCTTCTGACACCAAGTACAAAACCTGTCTAGATCTTGCTGCAGAAGTAGGCTATCTGAGGAAGATGATATATATCTAAATATTTTCATATCATCTGCGTAAACAGATATGTATGAATTTTTAATGATACAAGCAACATCAGAATAAATAATAAGGGACCAAGGTGGCTGCCTTGGGGGATACCAGAGGAGGCTTTAATTGGGTCAGAAACCATGGACCTAAATAGAACATAGTAAAGTCGTTCATTTAAATAGGATTGAACCCAAGTTATAAAGTTTATCTGGAAACCAAGAGAATTTAATTTTAGAAGGATTATATCATGAGAAATTCTATCAAAGGCTTTGCTGAAATCGGTGGCAATCACATCAACTTCATTTCCAGATCAAGAAGATCATCAGGGCCAGCAGAATAATCGTCTTTGAGTTTTATTATTTTATCTCTAACTTGCTCTAAAGTTATAGACACCGATTCCAAAGTTGTTTGTGGGCAGCTGTTTAAGTAGGAAAAGTAAGAATGATCTGGCTCTTGGGAATGGATGGCGAACGCTTGGCCAAAAAAGATTGCGAAGAGATTTGCAATAATCGCCCGAGGACCTATCAAGAAAATTTAGGGATGATGGATAGTTATCCGATTTGCTTTTAGTTTTGATGAACTGAAAGAATCTTTTGGGGTCGGAAATGAGTGTGTGGTCCATTCGGTTTAAATAGTTGTCATAGAGAGTTTGGCAAAGTACAGAGAAATTAATTTGGGCAGACTGGTAGTAGAAGAAATCGGTGTCGGAACGCGATTTTAAGTAAGAATACCAGAGCTTATTTCTTCTGTTACGAAGAGATCGCAGCTCTTTATTATACCACGGTGGTGACGATGAGGGATTCCTTTTGGGTAAAAGAGGCACAGATTGGGAGAGACATTTTAAAATTTCGGTATAAAAGGATGCAAGAGCATCGTTAACCGTAAGGTTAGGGTTATTGTAGAGAAAGTTAAAATTGACCATACTGAGGAGGTTGTTCAGTTTGGCGTAGTTAGCCCTATGAAAATTAAAACTGTAAGAATATTCATAGGGATAATATGAGAAAGCAGATGTTTACTTTCTAAAACGACGCAGTTATCTGTATCAGTGGCGAAGACTAAGTCGAGTTGTCTGCCGATGTTATTGGTGACACCACTTAATTGATATAGACCAGAGTCAGTTAGGCAGTCGATGAAAAGATTCTCTTTATCAGAGGTAGGATTTGTTGCAGTATAGTAGCACTGATCAGTCTGAGTCCATAGAAGTTTAGGTAGATTAAAATCACCTAAAAAAATAGCAACGTCATTGGGATCAGCAGCATCAAAAATGCAGTCGATTGCATCAACAGCTAGCTGGTAACCTTGAATTGGTTGAGAGGGGCGAATATAGCAGCAACAAATATATAGGTTGCGTTTGCAAATAGGAATTCTAGCGCAAACGAATTCGAAGAATGCAGTGGACGATTTTTTAAAGGGTCTAGACTCGAGACGACAGTGTATAGCTAGAAGTACACCACGGCCATATAAATTCTCCTCTTTATCTAGACCATCGTCACGGTGTAAATCGAAGTCTTGGGAAAATAATTCATTATTCTTAATATCAGGGGTGAGATTGGTATCTGTGAGGCAAAGATGTCGTAGGGCAGAATCTGCGAATTAAGATATATAGCAGAAATCTTAGTTCGTAATCCTCTTACGTTTTGATAATACAGGGACAGATATTTGGGAGGCTTCGGCGAGGAATTGAGTGGTGGGTTAGGAGCGATGGTAGTTTTTGAAACTAGACCGTGTTCGCTGGAGGTGTAGTATACGTTTTGAGCTAACATGAGACGCAAAAGAAGAGAGATCATTAGCCACGTCATCAGGAGTCATAACTAACTGCTCCTGAAAACGTATAAAAAGTTGCCGCAGATCATTATGATTAGTGGGGAGGACTTCTTGCAGAATGGAAGAGATTGCATTGGTTTTCGTTATACCGTCGATACAGACAGAGTCAGGCTTGTCATGTAGGTAGGCGAGATATAAGCGAACATTATCATATAATGTTCTGCGGTCTCTTAAACGAGAGAGAACATATCGGCCATCCTCCCCAGAATCGATAAGGTGCTTGGTTAACTTTGCCTTTGGAGGAAGAATGGGGTCTAAAAAAGAAGGTGGTGTGGTATTAGGGTGGGAGTCTAGCTTAGAACATGGGGAGGGATTTAAAATATGGGAGCGAATAAAGTTGGGGTATGCCGTTTTTGTATGAGTGGAATGAGGAGATGTTGGGTTTTGTAAATGACTGGGAGGAGGATCTAGATTGAAAGATACGCGCTTAGGAATTGAGTTGGACGCGGTGGAAGAACGTTTTGTGTATACGCGATTGGCAGTATGAATTAAAGGAGGAGTGAAGACAGGAAATGTCCCAACTTTAAAACTCCAATTTGCCTCAGGAGTTTGTTTGTTAGGAGTTGGGAGTTTTTTGGTAGAGTTAGGCTTCGGTATAGGGTTAGACTTAGAATTATCATTGTTCTGTTTTCTAGATTTAGTGGATTTTGAGTTACTGGACTTATTCGGTTTTATTCTTTCCATAGTTAATCCACCCAGATTGATGACGTCGGAAGCAGGGTTGATAAACATCCATTCATATTTTGACGGGATGCTTACCTTGAAGGTGTTGGTGGAGATCTTACGGCAGTTGCTGACATCTATTTTAAATTTAGATTTGAAGAGACTAGTTAGCCTGTTTCTCAGCTTTGTTGAAATTGTTCAACTTTTTTATTCTCGTGTTCCACTCCGAAAGTGTCCATAAGATTCCGAATCTTGAGTTGGTGTAGTAGCATCGTTTACCGAAGAGGGTTGATGGTTGACAAGTAACGTGTTAAAAAAGTATAGCATCATAGGTAAATTGTTTATATTGGTAATCGTGACCACAGTCTCTCGATAGTAAGAGTATCAACTCCATTAACTACGAGCAAATTGAAAAATAGTTTTCGATGCTCAATG
Organism: Volucella bombylans; assembly: GCA_949129095.1. Taxonomy (NCBI): domain Eukaryota; kingdom Metazoa; phylum Arthropoda; class Insecta; order Diptera; family Syrphidae; genus Volucella; species Volucella bombylans. The sequence continues at coordinate 181,315,007 of OX422143.1, read as the reverse complement.
CTTAAATCAATAACATGAAAAACATTAGACAAATTTGATGGTTTTTGTTATATCCGTACTCCTCTGTACGGTAATAGGTTAGATGTCTTATAAGTGCTAGAATTAAACCACATCATAAAAGAGACGTTAAACAATGACGACATACCATCTTGATCAAAAGTTCCCCGGGATAACCACCGTGTGGCGCTCCCATTGTTCCGGTTTGAGTTCTGCTTTCTTTTTTTTTTTTGTCTAGTTGGTACATCTGTTGTTGACATTCCCTCTAAATCTTAGCTTTATAGCTTGACATTTGCAAAAGTTACGTAGCCAAGAGTACATCTATCTCTGTGTGTGTTGGCGATTTTTTTACAATTTTAGAAATGGATGCAACAACGAACTTGTATTAAATTTTGCGTAAAAAATGGATTTAATGATGCGCGAAACGTTGGAAATGTTGGAAAAGTGTTTCGGCAACGATTCTCTAAAGAAAATGGTCATTTACCAGTGGCACGAGCGGTTCAAAAGTGGTCGTGAGTCAATCGAAGATGATGAGCGCAGTGGCAGACCATCGACATCGAAAACTGACGAAAACATTGATGGAGTAAAAGAAATGTTGGTCAATAACCGTTGGCCAATAGCGGAGGACCTCAACATTGCCTATGGATCCGTCCAAGACATTTTGGTTAATGATTTGGGTTTCTGTCGTGTAGCAGCCAAGTTGGTGCCAAAAGACCTCAATTTCATGCAAAAAAGACACCGTGAAGCAATTCGCTGAAAGAGACCAGGATTGTGGGCAGAAGACTCGTGGATTTTGCACCATGATAACGCACCGTCGCACAGTGCCGTCATTATTCGTAATTTTTTGACGAAAAATGCAACAAATACCATCCAACAGCCACTGAATTCACCTGATTTGGCTCCCTGTGACTTCTTTCTGTTCAATTGAGTTTGAAAAAACCACTACGGGGAACGCGTTCCAGCAGCCGAGAGGAAGTACCGAGGAAGTACCGAGTCGACCACCGTCGAGTGCACAGCTCCACCAGTGCACTCGCAGTGCAAAAAAAAAAGCGCACGTGCAAAAAAAAAATATATATACAAAAACAAAAAAAAGTGCAGTGCAGTGACAGTGAATATCACACAGTGCGGGTATCCCACCTCACCCGCTCCTAGTCGAAGTACTGTTGCTTGCACTCAGTCACTGCCGTTACTGTATTTACCATACGGTACGGGCAGTGGCTGAGTGTATGTAACAACTGATGGATAGCGGGGTTGTGAATGAAAATTTTGTTGGTGCACTGTTTCATATTGTTGTAAGGGCATAACACCTACAACAATTTGATCCGGTAAATCAATATTAGAATTTTCACTTCGCAGCCTTGCTTAGTATCGTCGGTGTTTGTGTTTTCTGTGTTTGTCTGTGATTATGACTAGGGAATTCAGGGTAGACGTAGCCAATATACGCGGGCTAAAAAGTAATCACTTTTCTGCGTACGTCCACGTCTGTAAGTACAGACCAGCTGTTTTGGCACTTAGTGAAACACAGGTAGATCCCCGCCCACACCTCTCAGATCATTCTGATCTGAAGCTACCTGGCTACGAACTAGTGCCATTATTCTTCTCTCACCGCGGTCTCGCCATTTATGTGCGTAGTGATGTAGCTTACCAAACTCCACCACATAGTGATCCATGTTCCAATCCGGAATTCAACTTCATGTGGTTAAAATTCCATCTCCGTTAGCAAATTATACACTACTGCTTTATTTATAGAAGCCCCAAACTGGACAGCAATTCAACCTTTAACGAGTTTGATGCGCTGTCTGACTCCATTCAAAGAATTGTGTCCCTGTATCCTCATACTGAAATCGATATTACGGGCGACTTCAATATACACAATTCTGGGTGGCTTCGACATTTCGGACAGACAAGACCCGAAGGACGGTGTGTTGAGATCTTCGCTGCGGAAAACAACCTAACGCAGCCCACGCGAATACCAGACGTTGATAGTCATACCGCCAACACCCTGGACTTGTTTTTAACTTCTCACCCTGATAAGTACACCATTGATGTGCTATCCCCTCTAGGCTCGTCGGACCATTGTGTCATATCAGCTAATTTCGCTTACATCGATCACACAGTTAGAGAAAAAATTGCTAAAAGAACCGTATGGCAATACGAGAAAGCCAACTGGAGCGGTCTTAACATCTTCTTTAGGAATTTTAACTGGTCGTTATGCTTCCTCGATAACGACGATGCCGCTGCTGATATGATTACAGACACCATTCTCTTTGGAATGAGATCCTTTATTCCTCATCGGATGATGGTACGACTCGAGCTGTAAAGAGGCCGTCAGGGTTAGAGAAATGTTTTTTCGGTCCTACAAGACCAACCCGACAGAGGAAAACCGAAAAAAGTTCAAACGAGCCAGAAATGACTGCAACGCCTTTCTTAAGAGTGTGAAATTCCAATACGACCAAAAACTGAGGCAAAAAGTACTGCAATGACCCAAAGGCAGTACAAATTTTTGGTCGTTCGTCAAAAACATTAGAAATTCCGCCTCATCCTCCATCCCAACGCTCATTTACAATGACATTCCAGCTGTCAGCTCTTTGGATAAGGCCAGTCTGCTTGCTGCACACTTTGCGGCCAGCTCAACACTCCCAGATTGTGCTTTGCCTCCGCCTACACTTGAGTGCGTCGAATCTTCAATGGGACGAATCTACTTTCGCACTCGTGTAGTAGCAAGAGTACTTAAAGATCTCAACATACATAAATCCGCTGGTCCAGATGGTATATCTCCTCTTCTTCTGAAGGGGTGTTCTTCCTCGCTGGCAAAACCACTGCGTAAGCTTTTTCATCAATCCTACTCTTTAGGACTCTTTCCGAGCAGATGGAAAACAGCATTTGTCCAGCCCGTCCCTAAAAAAGGCGAATCATCTTCTCTCTCCTCCTACAGACCCATTGCACTTACGTCCCTTCTTTCCAAGGTCATGGAAACACTGATAAATCGTCAGCTCATGAAATATCTCGAAATACGAAAACTTCTCAATGACCGGCAGTACGGTTTTTGTAGCAACAGGTCCACTGATGATTTGATGGCATGTCTCACCGAAAAGTGGAACCAAAGCGTACATCAATCTGGCGAAAGCAAGATAGTTGCACTTGATATTTCTAAGGCATTTGACAGAGTTTGGCATCAGGCTCTTTTGTCGAAAATGCGTGCATTTGGGATCGACGACTCTCTTCTTCAATGGATTAGAAATTACCTTTCGAAACGTTCAATTCAAGTTGTCTTGGACGGTTTCAAGTCTGATATTCACAAAATAAATGCTGGTGTGCCGCAGGGCTCTGTTCTGTCTCCGACACTCTTTTTAATTTTCATCAACGCTCTCTTGTCTGCTGCTCCTAATTCAATATATTCCTTTGCTGACGACAGCATTCTCTGCTTTTCATATTCGTTTTCGGACTCACGTCCCTGCTCTTCGGCTGTAGAACGGGAATGGCAGCGTATGTTAAGCTCATTAAATTCTGATATCAACAGCATAACCAATTGGGGAACTATCAACAGAGTGGAATTTAATGCTTCCAAAACACAATGCTCTATGCCGTCGTTAAAGCCAAATTTAGACACCCTGCCATTATACATGAATGGCACTTGCATCGTCGAAACCGAGAAACTTTCCATTCTCGGTATGTGTGTCAACGACAACTTACGTCGGAATGACCACGTATTCGATGTTGTCAAAAATACTGCGAAATGTCTAGGTTTCCTCAAGCAATGTAAGAAATATTTTACCCTCTCTGATCTGGCCTCAATATATAAGGCATTCATCCGCCCAAAATTGGAGTACAACTTCCACATCTGGTCAGGTGCTTCTAAAACATCTCTGCACCTGCTAGATAGGATTCAAAACCGTGCGATAAAACTAATTGACGATACTAATATCAATCAATCAATGGACACCCTCGAACACCGACGAAATGTCTCGTGTCTCACTTTGTTTTATCGCTATTTCCACCACCAGTGCTCCACTGAAATCGCCAGTAGCATTCCGCCCATTCAAACTTTCAACCGTAACACCCGTCTCGCTATGAATGCTCATCAGTATACCCTCAAGCCCATTTTCGGACGTACTCTAAAATATCGTGATTCGTTCCTAAGCCGTACAACTCGCTTATGGAATGCCCTGCCGATCTCTGTATTTCCTGGTCGTTATAACTTGCAAACATTTAAAAACAATGTACATCGGTACCTCTCTTTTCTTCCTCCCTAAATTTCCTTTGCCCGGGCTGTGTACAATCACCTTAAGGGTACTCAAACCCCTTGAGCGCGCGCTCATTATAAAAATAAAAAAAAGTACTCCTAATGGAAAAATCACAGGAAGCACTGATGGACATATCGAAAACCGAATATAAAAAATGTTTCGAGGATTGGATCAAGCGCTGGCATAAGTGTGTTGCAGTCGATGGGGATTACTTTGAAAGGGACAATATACTGGGTGAGTTTTTTAGCTTGAGACATCCAAATTACTCGAAAAATACGCGATATCGCGAAAAATGTTTCAGACAAAAGTCACAAGGTTCTGAAGGGGACATAAGATGATGGCCACGAGTTTGACCTTGAGACCCATGTTCAAGGTCAAAGGAAGGTCACTTGTAATTTTTCAAATGATAATTCCTGATTTTCATTGCTCAGTAGTATTGCTCGTAGGCATTTTTGAAAAAAGTAGATTTAGATGAATAAACTTGTATTTTTAATTTTCTGAACATTTTGATCAAGGTGGTATTTTTGTTATCTAGGACCAATTAACTGTAATTTTGGTTAGCTTTTGACAGTACTCTTCTGCGGTAACAGTCTGCTTACGAGTCAACAGCTCAAAATTGATTATCGCTTCAGCATCCCACCATAAAGACAGATGTCTCTTGTGTTTAACGTAGGTACCTGCCGTGAGGGCTTAAGCCTACGGTGCGTCTTCGCACAAGATATCAAAACAATGCGTTGATAAGCGCCCATCGGGTAGTAAAAGTACTACCACCAGTACCAGATTCGAAGTCGTGTGTAAGGCACGAACTTCCCCTTTGGTGAAGGGTCGAGGCCTATCTAATACCTCAGCCATTCTGTGGGTCATGGCACCCGGTTGCAATGCAACTCCACATCGAGTAAACCAGTTGGTTCCATGGCAATCCCATGGCCCAGCACAGGTCGTAGTACACTACAACATATGTTAAGCCATGAGATGTCCAAGATCCATTCGGTCCATTCTCCCAGCGATTTTGGGTATAAACCTACAGCCACCACGATACTCCCACAAGGGGGCCAACTCCTAGGTCAGGCCGGAACCATAGTTCCGGGGGCTCCTGACCTCCCGTGATACCAGAATATAGCTTCCGGTAAAGCTTCGCAACCTTGAGGTTACTTCCAGTTGGGCACCTCACTGCCCAGGACTGGCGGCCTTGCAACAAAAAGCTCCTACAATCTTCCCGCTAGCTGCCTACTGCGCCTTCTATTAAATACTTCTTTTGCAAAACTACGGGTTCTTTCAAACCGTACGGTATCAGTGATAATTCCACTGACATCGTAGGTCTCACCATTAAAGGTGATGCCCATAGCCTGCAAGTTCCTTATGTCAGCGTAATTGGGACACTCACATAGGACATGAAGCCAGTCCTCATAGGTAGCTCCACATGAGCAGCTCGCAACCTCGCTAAGCCCCCTCTTATACAAGAATGCATTAAGAGAGCCATGCCCGGTCAACAGAAAGCCCAGGCTGAGGTTAAAATTCCGTTCAGGAAAAACTCGCATGGTTAGCACATCCCTTAGGAAGCCGTAAGTAACCCTTCCATTTACGCTAGTATCCCATCTAGATTGCCATCTAGATAGAACACATGCGTGTAGCAAGGTTTTACGCTGCTTCAGGGATAGGCCAGCCACTTCTTCCGGGGAAACCCAATCGCGCTCGTTTAGAGGGAGACCTTTTCTGATCTTGAAAGCAATAGCACGTCGCATCACTTCCAGATCCAGAGGTGGCTCTCCAAGCAACACCTGCATTGCCTCTGTGGAGACAGTGTGGCACACCGGTAAACAGCCAAGTAAGGCGACTCTTTGACAAGTCAAGATCCGCCTTTGACCATCAACAGTCATAACTCTGTCGTACCATACCGATGCTCCATATGTTGCACAGGCAACAAATAGGCCATCGTATATGATACGAACAGAACGGCTGTTGAGTCCCCAGTCAGATCGTAAGATGCGCCTTACCTGGCCTACAGCACTCAGCATACGTAGTCTAGTACGAACCAGGTGAGGCATGAAGTTCATACACTCACCCATCGTTATGCCCAGATATGTGACCTCAGTCACACATCTAATGCCAACGCCGTTCAAATGTATCTTAGGAGCCCGACGTCTTACGTTCAACTTGCCCTTGAACTTCATTAAGACGGTCTTGTCCTGCGACACACTTACCCCTACGCTTTCTCCCCATTCAGTGACTACTGCTAGAGCTCTTTCTCCTACTGCCTCGATTTCGGCCCTAGACTGGCCTTCGAGGATAAGGAGCAGGTCATCTGCATAGGCGCAGCACCCACAGAGCTCGTTTAGTCGCCGCAAGAGTGGATCCATCATCAGGTTCCAAATAAAAGGACCACAGATGGACCCCTGGGGGCAACCTCTCTCAACATTTATTGATACGCTGTCGTGTGCACTTACCACACTCGCTTTTCTGTCGGAAAAGTAGCTTCCCCAAAGCCCAATTTCCCGACAGCCCAATTCCTGCAACCTGGTTACTATTTTCTGCCAGTTTAGGTTATCAAAAGCACCTTTGAAGTCAATAAAGATGCCTATAACCACACTGGCCCTGCTTCTGAGGACTCTGTCTTTAACGAAAGACCATGCATCCTCGAATCCTCGACACACTTGCCTCTTCTAAAGCCGAATTGGAAGGGGGACATTGGTTCCGCCATGCTCTCTGAAACCCTTTCCACCATAACCCTTTCCAGTACTTTTCCCAGTACCGGAAGCAGGCTGATGCCCAGATAAGATTTAGGGTCAGACCTATTCTTATCGCCCACCATAAAGACAGTAACACCTTGAGCGGGGTAAATCGTTATGTAATATTATTGTAAAGAGCCAAATTTTCATCTCCGATAACGATCCGGTACAAAAAGCGACCCTAGATTGTGGCCCGACAGAAGCGCAGTGCAAGCTGTGATTCTTTGCTGAAGATAATTTTGCGATGGTGTGGTCGATGGATGGTTATAAAGCTTACGTTGAGTTTCCTTGCGATTTCCGTGGGATTTCTTTTGCTCTTCTGGCCTACTGAGGTTCATCCTTTAGGTCAAAATTGCCAATTCTAAACTTTGCACACCAACGCCGACACTTGGACTCACTGAAAACAACCACTACATACACATTTTGGATTTATCTACTCATTCGATTCCGGAAGAAAAGGAATAAAATATGTCGAATATGTTCCTCCGATACATTCATTTCAAAATTCAGTTAAAAATGCTTACAATGATGTTAACAGGAAATTTCCTCACTGAATGAGCAATAACGGTTTCAGCATTAAACAGACATTTCACGTAATGGTGACAAAAACTGGGCACCTACTCGTATTGCACGTATGGTATATCGTATAGCGATTTAACACCATTAGATTACTTTCTTTGGGATTTTTTGAAAAGTAAGTGGATAAGCCAACGATTGTGCAGCTCAAAAAAAAAAAACTGGGAATTGATGAACTTAATGCGGTAATGTGTTAGCGAGTCCTTGAAAAGTTTGATGTTCATACGAGAGCCCATGGACATACTCTTGGTGGATATTTTTTCACACATAATTGTTAAGACATTGATAGGGCGAAGCTATTGAAGCAAAACAATGATGACCGACTGTTTGACGTCTTCTAATGCAGTGGCTCATAGTACTTTTAATAATTTCACCACGGCATTAAATAATCTTACTGCTTGGTTTAGAACGCGTTCTGTTTGAATGAGTCTTTAGAAAAAAAAAAATCAAGTAAGGCGGCGGCCTCGCTTGCTTGTTGTTTCTTAAGCAACTTCTCATACAAGTGATGTTTGCCCAGAATCCTATGCAGCCGAATCGGTGAACAAATTATAATACATATGTATACGAGGCCAAAGGTTCGGGCACGCCGCGTCGAACTGCGAAATGCAGCCTCGATGCGTGAAGTGCGGAAAGAACCACAAGTCTGAGGAATGCGCTCTTGGTAAGGACGAAGCGTCTGAAAAAAGCCAACTCTCTTGTGCTTTATGTAGGAACACGGGACATACCGCAAATTATCGGGGTTGTCCCAAATTCCAGTATATCAAAAGAATAAACCTGGCGCGGCAGCTGAAAGTGGAAGTTAAACGTCCACCCGTGCATTTGCAAACTCCAGCCGTTACTCCCCATATTACCTACGCCCAAATGGCGGCAGGTAGGGGAAATACGGTACAGCAAGCGAAGGTTGCTTCTCAGGCCCCAGCGCCCAGAGCACCTGAACCAGTACCTGACATGATAGCTATCTTGCTCTCTATCCAGGGGCAGATGGCTCAGCTACAACGTCATTTAACTGAACAGACCGCGCTGGTGGATCAAGTATACGCACTGCTGCCCGGCCTAACGCACCTTTTGCCGTAATGGGTACGTGCGTGGCGGAGCAAACCCTGAAGGTTCTTGCTGTGAATGTGAATTCACTGATTAGGCTCGAACGACGAGCCGCACTATTTAAGTTGATTGAAGACCAAACCCCTGATGTGCTTTTGGTTAGCGAAACTAAGCTTACCAAGGGACACAAAATGAGGCACAGAAGATACAAAATAGTACGGAGAAACCGACCCAACTCCATTCAGGGAGGTGGCGTTGCAATTTTCGTACGAAAAAGTATACGTTTTAAAAGAGTATACAGTGGTGTAGTACGTAGGTTCCAGGTGCTGGAAGCATGCATCGTGTATATCCCTCTCCGTAGTGGAAAGCGGTTGTACGTGGTGTCTGTCTATGCACCTAAGGCTACTCAATCCACCTTATTTATCACAGAGCTCGAGACACTTTTTCGATTTCTGAGGCTGGAATTGGAAGACAACTATTATATTATCGGCGGAGATTTCAACGCCAAACATAATGATTGGGGAAATAATACACCAAATACTAGAGGGAACTTACTATTCAATTGGTGGAGACAACACAGTGTGATGTATCGACTCGGGCTTAAGGCGACGGATAGTCCGTCGTTTCCCAGACACGGGTCCTATTTGGATCTTCTGCTGTTCGACGCACGAATACAACTGACATCCACTAACCAACAAACTACAAACAGTCTACGCGCTTTCGTGTATGACAGTGACCATTGCGGTCTCAGCACCGAAATAACTGTTCCGAACGAAATTGCGGAATTGGATGAGTTCGTCCAAAGGCATTCCTACAATTATAGTAGGGTGCGTTGGACACACTTCACCAGAACACTGAATAGAGCACTCTCCTCGAATTCGCTCTACCCACCGTCCAACAGGAATCTGTCAAACGAGGAGATTGACAGGTATCTAAGACTAATGGACGAGACAATCAAACGAACAATGGACAAAACGATACCTCGGTACCAACACACTGACGAAGGAGACCTATTCCGCACGCAACTATCGACGCACTGCACCGACATAAAAGTAGACTACTGTCAAGACTAAAAACTTTGTACAGACAGTTTACTGACAGACATAACCCGGAGATTATAACGCTATAGTCGGCGATCAAAAACCTCCAAACCTAAAAGAAAATTACAAAGCATCTGTAAGTTTATATTGGAACTACAAAATTCGAGCTGTAAACACCAGCAACCCGAATATGTTCCCGCAAATAAATAAAATATTTCGGAGAAAAGATCAAAACGAGCTTTCGTGTCTTAAAATCGCCCGAACGACGGACAACGAGAACATACTTTTAGCAGCAGGCATAGATCCAAATGAGGCTGTTGATGATGACAACTTCTTTGTGATCAAGGATCCGGAGGAGCAGGTAGAGGCTATAGGAGCGACTTTCCAGGAAGTGTACAAGGCGAATGTTATCATTGGCCCGAACCACGATATGGAGAATCGAGTCCTTGTGCACAATTTCTACCTTCGAAATGAAATTGTGAATTGGCGATTCGAGAGCTCGGGTTTCACCCAGTTCAGTGACGAGAATATGGCAAATAATGTCATCACCAACGACAGGGTACTACCCCCGTTCATTTCGAAGGAAGAGATCCAAACGATCTTCGAATCACTTAGAAGTAAGAAATCAGTGGGAACCGATGAAATACCGAACATTGTGCTTCGACATCTCCCTCTAGAAGCGGTGAACATTTATACCACCCTGTTTAATAATGCAATGAATAATGCTCATCATCCAGCGCATTGGAAAACTGCGGTGGTACATCCCATCCCCAAAAGGGATAAAGACACTTCCAATCCGGCGAATCTCCGCTCGATCAGTCTTCTTCCTAACATCAGTAAGGTTTTCGAAGGGGTGATCAATAGAGTCCTGACTAAGTGGGTTGAGGACAAAAATATAGTTCCGGATAATCAATTCGGTTCCAAGGCGGGGCATGATATCATTCATGCTGCGTCGAAACTGGTTTCTGATATCCAATGGAACAAAGGCAAGAACCAGTGCACTGGTGCCTGCCTGATTGACTTGGAGAAGGCCTTCGATACCGTATGGTTAGAAGGACTCTTTTTCAAGCTGGATAGGCTGGGCATTAGTAAACCACTGCTGTCTATTATTTTTGATGTGCTCTTCAGTAAACAGTTCATCGTGAAGAATGGCGATGTGACTTCTGCGGGAACATTTAACATTAAAAACGGTCTGCAACAAGGTGCGGTAAATTCGCCGATCCTATTCAACATTTATACGAGTGATCTCATAGGTTCACTTCACCATGCCATAGCGTACGCAGACGACATAATCGCGTACAGATCGGGTCCAAAGATTGAGATCATTAATACACTTTTGCAGCGTGACTTTGACAAAATTAAGCGATATTGCGATGACTGGAAGTTGAAAATCAACTTTCAGAAGTCGGAAACCATTCTGTTTAGGACGCCTTTGTCTGGGGCCTCTAGGGATACCAGAAAGAATTGGCGAAAGTTCTCGATCGTGGGACAGCACGGGCAGCCACTTGCTTGTCGAAATGTAGTCAGATACCTTGGGATCTGGCTGGATCAATTTCTGTATTTTAACAAACATATAGATGTTGCTCTGGCCAGGGCCAGAGGTGCTTTTGCCCTTACAAAGAGACTGTTTTATAACAGCCAACTCGATGCGAGAGTGAAGGTTATATGCTACATGGCCCTTATCAGGCCCATGCTTGTATTTGGATGTCCCGTGTGGTTCAACATGAGAGCTAGTTTATTGGAAAAGATTCGGGTGTTTGAGAGGGCTTGTCTTAGGACTTGTCTTCGCATATACAGAACACCAGAGTCTGAGTACATAAAATTCTATCCCAATGAGGTCTTATACAATAGGGCGAACCTAATAAGAGTGGACAATTTCGTCATTAAGTTGACTCGAAGGCACATTGCAAGAGCAATGACCTCATCGAACAACCTGATCTCCGGGGTTTTCTACCCCAATTATATGTATCACGAGAGAGTTCGCTTTGACGGCTTTATTCCTCCAGAAGCGTTCCTCTATCTAGATAATAAAGGTCTGATCCAGGACAGATTGGCGGTGCCGCTAATCTTCCACGGCTCGAACAGCTGCGGACAGGCGACTCAACTACGACAGAGACGTCGCACATGGCAGTGCGGAGCGTCTCCGGTTCAGTAGGGCGGTAGAGTGTCGCGACATGAGGGATGTTGCTCGGCAGCACCAACACTTTTAGTGGCTTGTTGAAGGGGAGGATGCTTCGTCGTCGAACTCCTCCAGTGATATGTAGCTTCAAGTGAAGCAAAGTGGGCCTGCCTAATTTTTTTTTTTCGCCATGGCCGGCTTACATAGTTTTAGGTAGGTTTAAGTTAGGCTTTAAGAAAAAAAAAAAATAAAAACACAAAAAAAAAATAAAATAAAAATAAATATATATATGTATATTGTATACATATACTTATATATAAAGTATATAAGTATTATGGATATATATATGTATGTATGTATGTGTATGTATTAGACGTAAGTAGGTTAAGTAGATTAAGATTTATTTTTAGGTAGTTTGTAAGCTTTTAGTTTTAAGTTTTATAAAGAATTAAAAAATGTCGATTTACTAAGTTTTTACCTAAAATTTATTTTCTTAGTTTTAGGATTAATTAATGTTTAAATTACAAATAAAATTAGACTGTAAGATACGTAGAAAGACATAGATTAAGTATTATGTTTAATTTAGAGTGCCCGCATGGGGCCAGTAAGTTACAATAAGATTATTTTTAAGTTATTTAAGCTAATTTTTAAGCGTTTTTTTGTTTAGCATTTAAGAGTAATTTAAGTATATAAATAAAAATGCATAAAAACTGAACTGAAAACTGAAATATGTATACGAGGCATTACTATATTGTACCGGTGATTTAATTTTAGATTGGCCCACAGCTGGGTATACAGATAATGAATTAATGGAACACATTATAAAACACGAAAATACATGTGCGGATAAATAGATTAAGACGAACGAAGTGCGAAAGATTCGGTAGTAAAAAATGAATTAAATTTGACATAAAAAAGCGCACATCAATTAAAACGTAGAATAGAATCATTTTTATAAATAATTTTTATTTTGAAAATATTGCAGAAGGTCGAAGATTTTGTAAGAATGGTCTGCATTCTCTGCAACCCGGTGTAGTGGATAAATAAGAGATAAAATGAGGTTCCGAACGGACAAAGAAGAGCGTATTCAGAGATCAATATGTGAATTTCATTTAGGCACAAGTAATCTAAACCTATGACGTGCATCACAAAACAACCGCACTTGGCGCAGAACTATTGAAAGCAAAGTTCTTGCATCATATAATAAAGTTTAAGTAGATCGTAGAGATGATCATCTCCACTAGAGGAACAGAAGAATGTGAGTAGCATAAAAGGACATAAGCTTATGAATCATGATAATCAAATAGTCGTCTGGACACCACTAAACTAGCTCATACTATTGGGTTGTACCACATGAAAGGTCCGACTTTCGCTCAGACGGAAATTCTCGAGTGAACATCACTTGACGTTAAATTTTCTTTTTTAATAAAATAAAGTGTTACGTGTGCTTAACGTGTGAGAATTTTAGGGTTGAAGGACCTTTTTTTTTTTTTTTCTAGGAATTATTTACCATGCTGTCTGTCAGCAGTTCAAATTCGAACCCTCTTCCTTTATACCTCGTCTCCACGAGACATCGCTGGTGTTAAGAAAATTTTCATGAAATCAGTTTGCAGACAAGAAATAAATGTCTGGTTTTTAGTCAAGACATCAACCCTGACATTTTTTGACAGCGCTTGCCAGTTTGACTTCGGAATGGGGGAAAAAAAAAATCATAATAATAATAACAAAGTGTGGCCAACTTCATACCCCACAATGCCATCTGCCGGTAACAAAGATCAAGAAATATACATCTGCGACGCCATTTTTCTACTAAAATGTAGTTGCCTTGTGTGAACAAAAAACAAAAACACCGAATGCAAGCAGTTCACACCTACTCAACCAACTTACGAGTACACTCGTAGAAATGTCATGCAATAATTTGCCCATCTGAGTTAAAAGAAAGAATGTCAGACGAAATGTCTGAAATTTAGTCTGACATATTTGTGACTCGTGGAGACGCGGGGTTACGAATTTAAAATGGGACACAATGAGTCATTGTCAAGGAAAAAACATTAATGACGCACAGTTGATACCGGAGCTTCATTCGAAACGGACGTATTAATTCCTCCTCTCAGTGAAGTGCTAATAGTGTGAAAATTGCCAAGAGATTGCGTCCTGTTGATGTCGAAGACATCATGTCTTCTAACATCAAAGCAAGGAAAGTGTCTAATAGAGATAGAGACTCTAATACTAATTACTGGAGACCACTCCAATCCCTACCAGATAGCGATATTGATGATGACAATGACATCGCGATGAATAAAAGACCAACGAAACAGGCCAAAGTGCCATCAATTAATGTGTTGCACCAAACTAATATTAACATTCATAAGCTGTTAAATGAAAATAAAATTTCCTCTTATTGCACTAAGAAAATGTCAATAGGAATTAAAGTATATTGTGATGATGTCGAAACGCATCAAAAAGTGTGTGCTCTTTTTAAAACCATGCAGTGGCTGTTCTTCACTCATGACCTTCCCTCGACAAATTCATTCAAGGTTATGTTATACGGTCTTGATGAACTTCCAATCGCTTCACTTAAAAGTGAACTAACCCAAGTAGGACTTAAATGTGAAAACATAAAAATTGTTAAAAAGTCATATGAACGATATACGCATGTGTTCTACATAGTTTTTCTCGAGATTGGTTCCATTAGACTAATGGAACTAAATAAGAACTTTAGGTCGATTTTTAAAACCCAAGTTAAATGGGACTTTGCTAGAGCACAAACAAAAAATGCTTCAATTGTCAAATGTTTGGGCATGGCGAAAGAAACTGCAATGTAAAAACTTTCCGTGCTATCTGTTCGCAAAATCGCAAAACAGAAAAGTGTACGGGTAAAAGTGCAATCTCATGCGCGAACTGCAACGGGCTTCATAAATCGGATGATGTTTCTTGTAAAAGTCGTCAAACATTTTTGCAAATAAGAGAAAATCTCATAAACAAAAAAAATCCCTCGAGACCTAAAGAAAACTCACCACTTAATATGAGTTACCAATCTTTTCCACCACTTAGCGCGCAAACGACGCGTAAAGCTTTCTCATTATCACCACACGTACCTGGTCAGCAACCGACAAATAACCCCTGGCACGCAAGAAATCCTGAAAAGGTGGATTCCTACAAGCTCTTTACATTGGAAGAAATCAGCTCTCTAACAACTGAGATGACAACTTTACTCAGCCAATGCAGCAGCAGATCGGAGCAATTTAATGTTATCACTCAACTTGCATACAAGTGCTATCGAATGGATAGAGTAAATAGAAGAGGTGGTGGTGTTGCCATTGTAGTAAGAAGAAATATACGTCACTCCGCTTTGTTCTCCGTAAATACTATGGTAGTAGAAAACGTAGGCATTGAGATTCCATTTTGCAATGGAAACTCCATTGAAATATATTCTGTCTATTTTCCTGGAGGAGCTGGTAATCCGTCAAAGCGAGCTGCCTTAAAGAGTGATTTGATGAGACTGACAAATCGTAATAGTAGGTTTATAATTGGGGGAGATCTTAATTGTCGTCACCGCGATTGGAATTGTAGCAGTGCAAATTCGTACGGTAACATACTCTCTGATCTAAATATGAATAATAACTTCATGATTTTATATCCGCCACAGACAACATACATCCCTTCGAATAGTAGGTTTTCTTAACCAATTCGGTTGAAATTATGAATCAACCAACTGTAATTAATGATCTCAACTCGGATCATCTGCCTGTTCTTTGTAGCTTACTTAGTACACCTGTGATAGAAAATAGCTTTGTATATGATCTCAAGGCCGCAAATTGGAATAGGTATAAATCAACTCTAAAAAGGAAGTTAGAAACCGTACATGTGGAAGAAATAAATGTTGTGAGCCCTCCTGTGTCCTTGATCAGTTAATTGAAGCCTTGAATATTTCGATTCTTGAAAGTGTTAATGTGTCAGTGCCCAAAAAGTCCGTTTTGTCCATGAAATATTGCCCTTTACCACAATATATCCTTAACTTAATTAAGTTGCGAAACAAACACAGAAGAAAGTGGCAACAATTCAGACTTTCGTACTATCTCAATTGGGTCAAATTCCTAAATTCAAAAATTAGAGACGAATTGGTGAAATTTAAAAATGAAAATTGGAATCAAAAACTTAGCTGCTTAAGTAAAAATAATAAGCCATTTTGGAATATAGTCAAGGTAATTAAAAAAAAAACATACTTATATTCCCACTCTTAGAAATGGAAATATTACAGCAATCTCAAACACGGAAAAAGCTAACATGTTAGCAACATCCTTTGAATCCAACTTTATGTTAACTTTACACAAAAATAGCTCCATTGAAAGTTTGGTGGAAGCTACTGTCAATGAAGTGCATAACCAAGCTGTTCCTCAGAACCGGGAGTTTGTATCAATGGAAGATGTAAAGGATACTATTTGTAACTTAAACAACCGCAAGTCAGCCGGGCCGGATAAGATAATGAATTTGTACTTAAAAAACCTTCCCAAAGCCGGTTTTAAAATCATTCAATTTATATTTAATAAATGCATACAAATTGGATATTTTCCAGCATCATGAAAGCATGCAAAAATGATTCCAATATTAAAGCCAGGTAAAGTAGCAAGCGATCCTGTTAGCTACCGGCCTATAAGCCTCTTAAATGGCCTTAGTAAGTGCCTTGAAAAAGCTATTAAGCACAAACTTCTCCTACATGTTGAAGAGCACAGCATCCTTCCAGCTGAACAATTCGCAGCACGACGCACCAGGTCTTAAGGATCAAACAGCATGTGAAACAAAATTTAAATGTAGGTCAAAGTACTGGCATGGTATTCTTAGATGTCGAAAAGGCTTTTGATACAGTCTGGCTTAAAGGACTGATTTACAAATTGATATGCCTCGAGTTTCCCTTGTATCTTGTTAAAATTGTTGCATCCTTTTTAGAAAATAGATCCTTTCAAGTCAATTTAAACATGAGCCTTTCTAACACCTATAATATTCCCGCAGGGGTTCCCCAAGGATCTGTGTTAGGACCCATTCTATATAGCATATATACATCCGACTTCCCGCACTTAACAAACTGTGATTCTGCAATATATGCTGATGACACGTGTGGTTTTTCTTCCGATGCCTTTGGTTTTGCAATTGAAACCAATTTGCAATCAGCGTTAAACACCCTTAGTAGTTATTACGATAAGTGGAAAATAAGAATTAATGCTCTAAAATCGCAGGCGATCTTCTTTACAAGGAAGAGAAAAACCTGCTTTTTACCAAGTCGCACTTTAACTATAGATGGGCTCCCTATTGAATGGAATCAGTCGGTAAAATATCTCGGTGTAGTAATTGATAAAAGGGTCACATTTGGTCCTCATATTTGCTATGTTATTGAAAAGATGAATAACACAATTAAAACTCTCTACCCCTTTATAAACCGAAAATCAAAGTTAAGTATAGAAAATAAAATCATCCTGTACAAAGTCATTTTCCAAGCCATAATGTTTTATACAGCTCCAGCTTGGAGTAGTTGTGCAAAAACCCATATTTGTTATTGTACCACTTATGGTAGCTTTATTATATAAGTATACTATATTTATTATACACCAAACATATATTTTATATGAAGGTTTTTAAGTAGCTTTTCCTTCCACTATTTGTTTCTACATTTAGCTTGCACTCATTATCCATACATTTCATAAGAAAGGCGAATAAATGCCGGATCTATGTACATTACCGTTTAAATAATATGAATGTAAACATTTATGCTACAATAATAAAAAAAAAAAAAATTAATGACACATTTGAAGATGTCGACATCTTTCTCTCATAGGAAAGTTAAAGAAACTCGATAAGTGGGTAAATGTGCGCATCACTTACATTACGAAACCAAACTGAGCCCTTTTTGCACCGGATAGTCACCTGTGATGAAAAGTGGATATTGTATGATAATCGTAAAAGATCTGGGCAGTGGTTGGATGCAGATGAAAAATCAAAACACACCTTCAAGCCCGATCTTCACCCAAAAAAGTTTATGGTGACAATTTGGTCACCATTGAAAGGACCAATCCACCTTTCATTTGTTCAACCAGGAGCAACGATAAATGCTACCAAATATTGTGAGGAAATCGAGATATTGCATGCCAAATTGGCTGAAAAGCAACCTGCGTTGGCACGGTCCGATCCTTTTGCATGACAATGCTAGACTCCATACCTCACAAGTAACGGTGCAAAAACTGTTGCAGTTTGGATTTGAAATTCTTCCACCGTACTCTCATGATATTTCCCCAACGGATTACCATCTTTTCCGCAATCTGGATTCATTTTGGCGGTCTTCCGGAACTGAGCAAAGCTCATGAAAGCCTTTGAAGATTTCATTGCCTCAAAAAATCAGCACTTCAGCACTCGCGACTTCAGAATGCGAATTCATGGCGAGTGCAAACGTATTTGGGCAAAGTACGAAACACTGGACCAGAGATCAACCAAGGCAATTGAGTGGTGCTGGATATGGTGCACTTGCGACAATTTTTTTACATCGCAAGAGTTGGCTGTACAGTTGTGGAAAGAGGACAAGACCATTCTCGGTATTGTTCGCAAACAATAAGAAATTCATTCCACCAAAGTTGTTGGATGTAAAGAAGAAGCCAATCATAACGATGTGCTCTAATGTGCCAAAAAAAAAGAAGAATCGAAATTGATAAAAAGTAAGAATAGCGTTGGACCTAGATGGCTGCCATCTGGAACACCAGAACTGACTAAAATAGACTCCAATAACAACATATAGCTTTCTGCCATGCATATAGGATTTATCCCATTGCACCAATGAACCATAAAAGCCATATGCAGTTAATTCATTTAAAAGAATACTCAAGTTAACTCTGCTAAAAGCTTCAACAAAATCTGTATAAATCACATCGACTTGCTTATGGGCTTCCAAGGATAATTAATGCAGAAATTTGTAAATTTTACTAAGTTCGAGACAGTTGATCGATTTACGAGCAAACGGAATACAAAACGGTGGCCAGTCGCATTATTTTCATCTGTACATGTTGGACATATGTATCTGCACTGAACGCGTACATTATCTACCGTTTTCCAAAGATCAACACACAAAACTACAAAAAACCTGTTCAAGAATATCGAATCTTTCTAAAGAAAATAGAATAGGAGCTATTCAGCGGACTAATGGCGGTTCGGCCACATCTACCTTCGGATACAACAGCAGGTGGCAAGTTTGTTCGTTCGGTGTAGCAAATGTCAAATGCTGCTGATGACAATCGATTACACGCTTTGCTTGAAGCAAAATAACGTAAATGTTGCTGCTGCAACATTCGTTCGTATTTGCTCACACCGCCAACAAACATTCGAGTAGTAGAGCATGTGTGAGCGCTGTTTAGATGCTGCAGGCTGATATCAACGGTCAATTCTTTTAATTTTGTCACATTTTTTGATTTTCTGCCAATTTTTTATTTTTTTTTTTTTGAAAAATCAAATAAACGATTATTATTATTCATTTTAAATTATTATTAATTTTTTATTATGCTTTAGAATATCTTTGGCCTGCGTAGGTACGACAGATTGCCCAACTTCACGATACGCTTGCTCGATATGACATTTGATAAATTTGATAATTTCCACCAGTTTCGTGTTCTAATTCTGCTCCCAGATATTCTCTTAAGCTAGCAATCTCATTATCTTTATGAGAAAGTACAAACGGCATCCACCCACAGATCTCGAATGCGTATTCATTTCATCCGCACCATGCCTCCTCTCTTACATCGGAACGCCAATCTTTTATGCATGTCATTCGTGCGTGGAATTCCCTGACGTGTTCTATTAGAGAAATAGAAAATAGAACTAGGCTAGCAACTAAAATAAGCATGTTTGTGTCGCAATAAAATATACATTCATTATACTGACACATTTATGTTTGTTGTAATATTTTTTAATCATGTATAACTTATCACTAGAGAATCTCATTCCAAATAAATAAATATGACCACTACTGGTTTCTGGGTTGATCATCGTTTCGTTTCCCAATAAGTTAAGCTAAGTTCAAGTAAATTACAAAATTAGAACCACCAATGACGATCTTGTATTAAATATCGCTTCCCCAAATGAATCAATTCGTGGTGCAAACAGTTCCTGCAATTCGCATGCCTCCTAACCAACATCTAGCCTAGTCAGTAGAAACCAGACCTGTAAAGTACTTAAGTATTTCAGGACTTCAGTACCTTGGTACTGGTACTTGAAAAAAGGCAAGTACCAGTATTTTTCAAGTACTTGTGTACAAGTACCAAGTATCACGTACTTAAGTACCAACGTACTTGAGCAGTACTTTCAACTACTTGAGCAGTACTTCCAAGTACTTGAGTACTGGTACTTGTACTTGCACGTTTACAGCTCTGGTTGAAACATATACCCCTGTAAAATACAAATTGAAGTGAATATATTGTTGTTGGATTAAAATACAACGACGATATTTATTAAACTTCACTTTATTTAATATTATTATAAATTACACTTTTGTTAAGTTAAAAGTATTTACATAATCGTATAATTAGGTATCTTGACACCAGGCACACACCACGTCTTGACGCTTCGAATTCTGAGTACAAAAAGGAAGGAACAATATATACAGATACCCGTCTTAGCCTAATTTACATAGGTGTTTCATTTCCACCATATCATTTCCTTTTTCCCAATCGGGTCGACGTAGTCTACATCTGCAATTGCCTACTATATTGTAGTAGATTTATTTTATGACGGATTGCCGCTACATCACCCCCTTCCTAGCGAAGCGAGTAAATGTCAAGTCGTTTGTCAACAACTTTCAATTTTCAAATGGTTTTATTCTGTCGATCGACACTGATACTAATTTACTTCGTTTATCAATAATGAAATGCTTTCGCAATTTTCGAACTACGTTATACGGACCCTCATATGGAGAATCCAGACTTCGTTTGACCTTGTCGTTTCTTACCAGGACCCGGCTACAGCTGTGGAGACTACTGGGCAAGTGAACAGACTTGGTGCTTTTCCTAGTTTGCAGTGAAAAGATGGGAATTTTGTTGAAAAAACTTTTTAATTGTTCTACGAAACTATGTTCATCGGAGATTTCCGTGGATGGAGATAAATCTGGTGGTATTCTAATATTTTCTCCGTATAGGAGTTCAGACGGTGTGAGATTAATATCTTCTTTCACAGATGTTCGGATACTAAACAGTACTAAAGGCAATCGTTCCGTCCAATTTACTCGATCTCCGGACGCGCGTAAGGATGTTTTTAGTTGTCGGTGGAATCTTTCTACCATTTCATTGGCCTGTGGGTGGTAAGCTGTGGTGCGTATGCACGTTATTCGGAGAAATTTGGTCAGATCATAGAAAAGTTTTGACTCAAATTGAGATTCTTGATCTGTGGTTATTACACCTGTTACACCAAATCGTGACACATGTTCGTGAACGTATGTTCTAGCGATAGTTTCAGCGGAAATATCCCGGATTGGATATGCTTCCGGCCATCGTGAAAATTTATCGATTATTGTGAGTAAATATTTATACTCATTTGATGGAGGGAGCGGACCAACTATGTCCATGTGGATATGTTTGAAACGTCCTGACGGTATATGGATTCGATCACATGGCGATTTTGTGTGTGTTTGGATCTTTTCTTTTTGGCATGAAATGCAGCTTTTTGTCCAAGTGTTGATATCTTGGTTCATTTTGGGCCAAAAGTACAATTTATACATACTTTCTTCCTGGTAGTGCGAATGCCTGGATGATCGAGTGAATGGATTGATTTAAAAATTGAGTTTCTTTTTGGTAGGGGTACGTACGGTCGGATGTTTTGTGTAGAAGTTTCACACCACAATGGTAAGTCACAGGCAGGTATTTTTAGAGGCTCAAGTTTGACTTTCGAACAAGCTGGTATGTTGTGTTTGAGAAGTTTGAGTTCCTCATCACATTGTTGATATTTGGCTAACTCCTCAATTCCTGGCAAGGTAAGGTCTAGTGCGTCTGCGCTTGGCCGAGAAAGCGTATCGGCTACGACGTTCAATGAACCTTTGACGTATCTTATGTCATTCGTGAACTGCGAGATGAAATCGAGTTGTCGTTCTTGTCTGGGGTTACGCTTGGTTTTGGTAGTTAAGGCTGTTGTTAATGGTTTATGATCGGTAGAAATGCAAAAATCTTGTCCTTCGACAAAATTTTGAAAATGGTCTATGGCTAAATAGATTGCAAGTAACTCTCGATCGAAAGCCGAATACCTTGACTGGGTGGGTGACAATTTCTTGCTGAAAAAAGCTATTGGTTCCCAGATGTGCCCTTTTAATTGTTCGATGACAGCCCCAATGTCTGTACTAGAAGCGTCGGTTGTAATGCTTAGCTTGGCGCCTTCCTCTGGGTGGTTTAGGAGTGTTGCCCTCGCAAATTCGTTCTTTGCTTTTGAGAATGCGTCTTGACATACTGGGGGCCACATGAAGTCCTTAGGTTTCGATTTGTTTCTTATGAGATTTGCCAAGTGATCATAAATTGGCGCAAGAATTTTTGCTAAGTGGGGAATGCATCTGTGGTAATAGTTTACCATGCCAATGAATCGTTGTGCATTTTTTTATCGACCTAGGTTCAGGCATGTTCTCGATGGACTTTACCCGGTCCTGAGATGGTTTTATGCCTTCTTTCGTAATATCGAATCCTAGGAATTGTAACGTCGACGTACCGAACATGCATTTTGAAGCTTTTATTCTAAGACCATATTCAGACAATCGTCGGAACAGTAATTTGAGATGTCGTTCATGTTCCTGTTCTGATTTGCTCGCAACCAAAATATCGTCTACATAAACGAAGGCAAACTCGAGCCCCCTTGTGACCTGATGCATGAAGCGTTGAAACGTTTGACTAGCGTTCCGAAGACCAAACGGCATGCGAACAAATTCGAAAAGGCCAAAGGGTGTGGTTACGCCGGTTTTAAAAATATCTTCTGGTGCCATAGGAATATGGTGATATGCTCGTACTAAATCAATCTTAGAAAAAAAGGTGCATCCGTGAAGGAGAACGGAGAAATCGTGAATATGTGGTAGTGGGTACCTATCTGGGGTCGTGATAGCGTTGAGGTTTCTATAGTCTCCGCATGGTCTCCAATCATTGGCCTCTCGTTTTGAAGCCATGTGAAGAGGAGCTGCACATGATGATGCGGATGGTCTACAGATCCCAATTTGTACCATGTATTCGAACTCTTGTTTTGCGATTTTGAGCTTGGCTGCATTTAATCGCCTGGGACGAGAGTGTGGAAGAGGTCCTTTTGTTACGATGTGGTGTTGTACTGTGTGGTTAACAGGCAAATTAAAATCGGGTGGTTCCATTAACCCCGGGAACTCCTTTAAAATAGCGTTGTATTTGTGTTCGACCGCAAAAAAAAGTGGTGTTGGGACGTTTTGTAGGCAGAGTGTGCCTTTGACCACTGTGTTAGTGAGTGGGTCGATAAGCCTTGCGTTTTTGACGTCGATTACCAAACCTGTGTGTCTTAGAAAGTCTGCACCGATTATTGGTTTAGTAACCGCTGCTGTTAAAAAGGTGTGGTTAAAAAGGTAAATTCGTCGAAAACCCAGACTGGTTCGAATGAACTTGGTGCCAAAAACGCTGATTGCGGAGCCATTGGCTGCGGACACTGATTGGTCGGGCTTGGCATTAGGAGCTTTAAAAAGTGACGAGGGTATCGCAGATATATCCGACCCGGAGTCAATTAAAAACCTAATGTCTGAGATAGGGTCTTTTATAAAAAGGCGGCTATGTAATTCTACGACCTTGCTGTTGTTTGCCACCATCATAACAGCAGGATTTAGTTTGGGTGTTGTTTTTGGAACCCACAGGGCTTCGAACACTTACGTGCTTCGTCGCCATATTTGTTATGGAACCAACAAATTTTAGCAAAGCTGTCACGAATATTGTTTCTTGAATGAGATCTGTTGCGTCTTTGGTATTTTGAGGAACGAGGTTTACATTGGCTGCGAGATCGTTGTCTATTTAGGTTCAAGTTTGAAAGCATTGCTTTGATTTCATGTATCTCAGCTTGCAAAGTTTGATTAATGTCTGTTAGCTCGGTTATAGTTTTGTCTGAGCGGGAAGAGATAGAAAATGAAGAGCAATTTTGCTGTTGATATACCTCAAAGATGTCGTCTGCAATTTCAAGGAGCTCTTCCGTTTTGGACTTAGAGCTTGACTTCAATGAGACTTGAACGAGTATAGGGAGACGACGTTTCCACAGTTCTAAAATCAGGCTCTCGGTAACAATCATTGATTGTCCCGCTAATGTTTGCAATCTTCGATAAAATTCGGACGGTTTTCTGTCACCCATTTCCTCGCCAGACAACAGGGCCTCAATCCTCTTTCCTTCACTCATTGTGTGACGTTCTATTAATGCTTTTTTTAGGTTAGTGTATGGAGTAGCTGATTCTTGCGTGAGTATGTCATACACAGTTGCAGCCACGTCCTGCGGCAACGACTGGACTACGTAGTGAAACTTAGAATGTTCGACAGTAATATTTCGAATAACGAACTGTGACTCGACTTGGATAAACCATTCGGGCAGTTTGATAGCAACTGCGTGAACCGCGTTCTCAGGCTGCGCAGTAAGAAGGACTGGACGAGAATCAGAGACCGAAACGTTTGACGTGAGTTGGGCGCGATTTTCGTTTTGATTCAACATTATTGTTGTATTTTTGGGTCAGTGTATTTTTTATTTTTGGTGCCGCGTGCTCCAAAAGTTTGAAAATGTGGTTTTTATTTTGATTTATGTTGAAATTTTTGCTTTGTTGCAATGGATTTTCTTTGCGTGGTGTGTGCTGTGTTTTTTAACGCGTGATGGGTAGTTTTTTATCGAATTAACTACGGATGATGAATTGTGATGACGTGGTTTTTTGGTTTGACACAATTGCGTGTTCGTTCGTGGTTGGGGTCACCAATATTGTTGTTGGATTAAAATACAACGACGATATTTATTAAACTTCACTTTATTTAATATTATTATAAATTACACTTTTGTTAAGTTAAATGTATTTACATAATCGTATAATTAGGTATCTTGACACCAGGCACACACCACGTCTTGACGCCTCGAATTCTCAGTACAAAAAGGAAGGAACAATATATATATATATGCTATCGGAAAGGTCTTAATTACGCAGAGGTTAGTTTTAAAAGAATAGAAGAATCGTATGTCCTCGATGTAAGAACAAATAACTGCACCCTGTTTATAATTCCCATTTATTTGAACGTTAGTCATTGGCAATGCGATTATGAAAATTATGAAACGAATTTGATGCTCATTCGTGACTTTAACTGTCGGCTAGGACTTTCTCAAAATAATTTTGCAATTCCAAAGAGGAAATTTGTGATCATAAGGGTAGAAAGATACTTAATTTTGCGGATGCATACGAATGCAGTATTCTAAATGGAAGTTGTGAAGGCGATTATTGCGAAGAGTCTACATTTATCCGTGGAAAAGCATGCTCAGTAATTGGCTAGTGCTGCATCTTTGGAAATTGGAAATTCCTCCTTAGCGACTTTCGGATAGAAATAGAGACTTTCTCGGACCATATGCCACTGGAAGTTAATTGTTTAATATCTTGTCACATGAATGAAGGGAAAATAAGGGAAATAGTACTTTTACCAAAACCAGTATGGTACACACAAAAAATGAATGAATGGAACAGGAATGAAAGAATTTTTGACAGGAACAGTGAGATCTGAAACGAATAATTTGAACATTTGTTTTGTGTTGCGTTGTTGTTTTCAAAATGAAAATTTACGTCAAATACGATATGATTTGGAAACGAAACATTCATGCCCAGGTAGAAAGTCATATTTGAAAATGATTTTCGGTGGATTTTTGGTGGAATCAACCTTTCTCTTTCCAACTTACTAAAAATCTACATATTTCGCCCGACATGCCTTTCAATCCCACGCTTGTGTGGCCAGGCACTATGCGAATGACGTTGCTATAGCTGTGTTTGGTAAGCATCTTAAAACCATTAAAGAACTCCTTCAACTAAATCTCAACTGCCTAACCCGTCGGGCAGATCGCTGTGGATTGGGAGTAAAACCCAATAAAACTGATCTTGTCTTTTCTACGAAATACAAAATTCCAATAATAGGAAACTAAACTGGAAACCAAACATTCAAGAAAGAGTCAATACAGCTACAGTAGCTTTATCCTCTTGCAAAAAAGCTATTGAGAACAAATGGGGCCTTCAACCTTGCATAATTCACTGGCTATACATCTCGGTCATAAGACCGATACTCACTTACGGGATTGTCGTCTGGTGGACGGCCTTATATAATGCAGTCAACTGCAGCAAACTACGAGGGTAGTTCCGACCGCAACGTAAAGATAGCGCCACTCGTCAATAAAAGCTAGGGAATGCTAGTTGTGAATCTTTTGACAGTTACTTACCGAAGTTTCAGTCAGTTTGGACGCGCAGTTTTTAGTTAACCGTCGTTTGAGTGAATCGATGTGAGTGTTTTTTTTTGTGAAAATGGAAAAAATTGAAAGGCAATACGCCTACGCAAAACAAAAGTAAGTTGGACTCTGTGTATGGGGACTCTGCACCATCATTTACCACAGTGAAATTTGGGGCAGCTGAATTTAAACGTGGCCGTAAGAGCTTGGGAGATGATGAACGTTCGGGACGTTCGAAAACTGAAACCACTGACGATAACATTGCTATAGTTCACCAAATGGTGTTAGACGACCGCCGAATTAAAGTGAGAGAGATAGTAGTGGTTATGACAACAATGAACGTGTTTGTTACATATTAAATCAAGTTTTAGGCATGAGAAAGGTGTCCGCGCGTTGGGTGCCGTGTTTGCTTACGTTAGACCAAAAACGTGTTCGAATGAACATTTGCAACGCTCTCTTGGCGCAGTTTAGGCGCAATAAATCCGAGTTTTGGCGCCGATTAATTACTGTAGATGACGCTTGGATACAGATGTCTCATGTTTTTAACGTAAGTACCTGCCGTGTGGGCTTAAACTTACGGGATGCCCATACATCCATGGGAGCAAGGATACGCCTTGCCATCGCTCACAATGATATTCATTTTTTTGATACCAATTCGGAACTGTGTTGCCGGCACAAGTTCCACCCTTGGTATGAGTCGAGGCCGACCTAAAACCTCTTACTACTCTTAGGGTCGCAGCACCCAGCACTTATTGCAACTCCACATTGAGTCAACCAAGGAAAACCAAAGGAAAACCATAGGAAGACTCTTTCCCGCGATTGTGGGTTTAAACCACAGCCACCATGACGCTCCCACAAGGGAGCCTACCTCTAACAAGTCAGGCCCGGACCGAGATCCGGGGGGCTCCTGACTCCCATGGTACCGTGATTTAAGTCCTGGTAGGGACTACCGGTGGTCCAGCCGCCAACAAGACCTATGACCGGCAGCCTGTGACTGATCAAATCGTAGCAACCTTCGGTAGCGTCATCTGAAGATGTTTACGATAAGACCAGTACTTTGCTCTGCCCCCGTTCATTATTAGACAACGTCATTAAAGGGCGAAGCCTTGATAATTGGGCGGGGGCCCACGCTTGGATACACCAATATACGCCCGAAACAAAAATTCAGTCAAAACTGTGGACTGCAAAGGGCGAGCGGGCTCTAAAAAAAAAAAAAATGTTTTTTTTTCGGCTGGAAAAGTGATGGCGACTGTTTTTTGGGATGGTAAAGGAGTTATCTTAATCGATTATCTTCAAAAAGGAAAAACCATTACAGGAGCATACTACGCATCATTACTTGCCAAGCTGAAGGCAGAAATTGCGGTAAAACGGCCACATTTGCAGAAAAAGAAAATCCTGTTTCACCAAGACAATGCGACGTCTCACACCTCAGCGGTTGCCATGGCGAAAATCCATGAATTACGGTTTGAACTGCTTGACCATCCGCCTTATTCACCAGATCTAGCCCCAAGCAACTTATTTTTGTTCCCTCATCTAAAAACTGCGCTCGGAGGGCAGAGATTTTCGTCAAATGAAGAGGCAATCACTTTCGTGAACAATTATTTTGCAGAGAAAAACGCCAAGTACTATTTGGACGGGTTAGAGAGATGGGAGCATCGCTGGAAGAAGTGTGTAGAGTTACAAGGAGACTATATAGAAAAATAAAATAAAAATTTAGAAAAAATGTCTTGTATCATTGGTTGGAAAATTTTCAGACAACCCTCGTAAATAGAGTCTAAAAAACAGCATGCCTATGCATAAGCGGAGCCCTACGTTCTACTCCCTCTGCGGTATTAGACATTCTGTTTCATTTGACACCTCTCGATATTTTTAGCAGGCAAGCGACTACGCAGTGGGCAAATAATTCATTTGGCCACCCCAGTATTTTTAATACATTAGGAATCCTCACAGAGAACATCGATTACACCATCCTGAACTGTGGTTTGACAAAAACTTCCATGTAAGCTCGCCCTCTAGATCCTTCTAGGAGGAAGATGCTTTCATGGAAGATAAGTCAATCCATTTCTACACAGATGCGGTGTTTTCTCAGATAAGCTAAGTCTAAGGCTTTCTTTCCGTCGTCCAAATCACTGTAGCGTGTTCCAGGTGGAAATTTTGGCGATTAAAGAAGCTCTGTCCCGGTTGAAAAAAAAACGCATCTTTTCGGATAGTCAGGCCGTTATCAAGTCCCTGGACTCACAGTCTCATTCAACTCTAAAACCGCCCGCAGTCTCTTATGGAGATGGCAGAGCAGTTCAACCTTCACCTTTGTTGGGTGCCGGGCCACAGAGACATTCCAGGGACCTGTAGAGCCGATGAACTGACCAAAATTGGAACCACTCTACCTATTCTACCGAAAAAGAGTAGCATAGGTATACCAATCGCTACGTGCAAACTAACATTAAAGCTAGATGCCAATAAAAGAACAGACCTTAGGTGGACTGTTGGACAGATCTAGCCAAAGCTGGATCTGAATCGCTCAAGTGTATGATCCTTCTAAATAGGAAACATGTCAGCAGAATTTTGGAAAGCTGTAAAATATATAAATGGACAAACAAATAGCATCGCCACGTCGCTCAAAGCAACACAGGTAAGGGACAACTTCAGCAATCTGCTTAATACCCTTCAGATCTCACCACAACTCCAATATGCAGCTCCATTAATTATTGATGAATTCCTAGACATTTTCGTTAGAAAAAATCAAAGAAGTTATTAATAGAGCAAAAACGAGAAAGGCCCCCCAGAGATGACAGAATTCCATACGTGTCGTACACAAACTGCAATAACTATGAATTCATTCAATTGAATCTTTGAATCAATTTTCCAGAAAGTTTTTAAACGGCAATTATCTATCCACTGCACATAAAGGGTGACTATGACGATCCTACAAACTACAGAGGATTATCTTTTCTGAACACCTCTGCCAAGTTGTTTGCCGCCCTTATATACCATATAACAGACCTACACCCAGTTTCACAGTGAAAGTTTAAACTCCACTTTTGGGTTAAACTTCAGTTCAACAATTTATTCGGTTCCACAGTTTCGTTTAACCATTGAACTTAGTTCATATTGCAGTTTAAGTTAAACGACAGAATTCTGCCGTTTAAACCTCAGTTCAATTTCAATTTGACAGCTGCCAATTTGACAGTACACAGTTGTTGTTGTTGCTTCTCTTTTTATGCACAATTATTGATTTATTTTCCTGTTTTAATTAAATTTTGTTTTGACACTGCTCACAATGGTAATTTGAAACAAAACTTCCCTTGATTGTCAACAACACAAAATATTTGCTACGTTTTGTTTACATTACTTGAAATGACGGAGAAATATCGTACAATGCTGCCAATTTTTTTTTCATACAATTTAGTTAAACTACGTTCAACTGAACTTATACTGTGAAACTCGACGAGATGATCTTAAAATTTAAACTCAAGTTCAGGTTGAGCTGAACTCAAGTTTAAACTTCCACTGTGAAACTGGGCATTAGCTGTTGGGTTGAAAAGAGAAAAGTTTTGCAGGAGTTTCCGGCAGGTTTTAGGAAGAATTACTCGAGTATTTGTATTACTTAATATTGCGGAGATATATAAATTGAAACATAAAAAAACTAAATGCCTTTTTCGTTGACTTTCGAGCAGCCTTCAACACCATATCGCGCGAGGATCTGATTTACAAATTGTATTATATTGGTTTCTCAACGAAAATAATCAATATGGTGTACGAGTATGTATGAGATGGGGTGTCCAAATCTGGAGAATTTCACAACAACGATGAGTGTGAAACAAGGATGTATCTTGAGTGCGTTACTGTTTATCCTGTTCATAAAAGACATACATATCAGATGCTGTAAAGGATGGAATCGAGTTCGCAGCATGAAAATTCCGTGTTTGAAATTCTATGAAAAGACACCTGAGCAAACAGGTCGAATTCCTGTCGTTAGTCATTTCCGTCAAATCGGATGCCGGGCATTTGTTTTAAATAAAAATCCAAGCAGATCTAAATTAGACCCGAAGAGTGAGGAATATGTTTTGGTTGGCTATTCTGCAGAATCGAAAGCATATCGTTTATGGAAACGAGATTCCAAAACTGTTATTAAAAGTCGAGATGTTCGATTTATTGAAACTTTAGATGATACCAAAGCAGATAGAGGACAAAACGAAGATGATTATTATCACTTTGTATATATAAAAGAGAAAGATAAAAGAGACTGCTCGACAAAAATTGAACGAAAGAAAGAGGAAGATGACGACAATGAAGAAAAGAATGATGAGGAATATGAAGATGCGGAAGAAGAAGTCGAAGTACCTGCAGATGGAAATGTAAACAAAAATAATACCAATATTAAGCACAGACTTAGACCACGTCAACAGGTTAAAAATGTCGTAGAAAGTGCATTTAATGCAAACCAACTGTTGCGTGCAAATCACGCCCCAAAAATCCTCCACTCCCTTTTCCATCTGTTGTCTGTTGACCGGTTCATTTCTCCTCCCCCTTCTTGTGCTGTCCCTTCTTTTCTTCCCTCCGTCATGCTCTGGATGCCACGGCACAGGTGGGATTCACTGGATCCTCTGAATTCAGTTCCCTCCCCCGGCCTACCGCTCCAGAGATGACCATATAGGTACCCCTGATAGAGCCAGGCGGACGGCCTGGAGACTCTAGCGGACGGACGGTCCGCCCCGAGATGTCAACACCATCAACAATGGCCGCGAGCCCACCATATTTAATATTGTTTGCCCAACACCATAAATTTGTATAACCCCCTACCCGCACAAAAGTTAAAAAAAAAAAAAAGATTGTAAAGGAAAGCCCACAATTCCCCGCGGTCGTTCTTCTGCTCCCCATGTCTGCAAGAAGGTTTACTGGCCCCCCATTGTACCACTATTAAGTTAAGTTTTCCTCCCTATCCGGCGGTCTCAATGGAAGCTCTCAACCATAGCTTCGGTTTCGGGTCAGAGGGCTGGCTTCGAACCAAAGCAATCACTTGGACGACAAAACAAACAGAACGAACAAACACGACCCACAAACATAGAACATCGACGTGTGTGATTGGCTGGGGATTCGTGAGAAGCTGTTGGAGCTCTGGATGTGATTCCCTTTGCTCTAACAGCTGAATTGACGGAACCCCATGTGTGTGTGTATGTGTGTGGACGAATGGCGGCGATAGCCAAAAAGCGCGGTAAGCTCATTCGATAGCTTATCGTCTTGTTGGCCAGAGCCTCGGAAAAAAAAGAAGAAAAAAAAGTAAAAAAAAACAGAAACGAAGACCAAACGAGAAAAAAAAACCCAACGACAAAGAGAAAAAGAAAACCATTGAAAACACCCAGAACAAGAACAAGAACACGAACGAGAACAAGAACAGAAACAAAATTTCTACAAACCAAGGACGAGAAACACACCAAGGGACGAACTAAAGGAAATTACAACACACAACGGACACGACCGGACAGAAGTCGGTGATTGTGGCGGAGACGGTTTACCCTCCTCCACCAGCAGAGACCCAGCCAGAGAGCGACCCCGCCTAGGCAGGAAACCCATAAAAGAGATAAGTAACTTTTTTTTAATACCACATACATATTTGTGCAGTAAACCCGCGTCCGTAAGCCTTCTTACCGTTTTCCGTTGAAACCGTTCGTAAGACGGTTAGATTTATTTAACTGCGCGACCCGCTAGTGTTACCGATACGACAACGCGGAACTGTGGGCCTTCCGTTAGCCGACCCATTAAATTAAAATTAATTCAAATTTTTTTTAAACTTTGTTTGGCAAAATTCGGCATACCCTGTAATCTCCCTCAAACGAAACAAGGAAAAAAAATCAAATATACGTATAAATTCCCCATCAGGGAAAAGACAATTCTTGTGTTTTTTTTTTCCTCATCTGTTTTCCCAATTTCGCATTAAAAATTGGGTGGCGCCTACCTGTTGTGTTGTTTGCAACTTTTGCGTTGAGCGATCGTACAGTCAAAGTATGATAACTGCGTCCATTTCAAAATTAACGATGTTGAAGAAACTATTTTGGGAATTTATGTCGATGATATTATTATAGCTTCCAATAATCAAGCTAGAGTAGACTTAATAAAACGAAAGCTTCAAGAAAATTTTGAGATTCGAAACCTTGGGCAACCTTCTCATTGCATTGGTCTTGAAATTGAAAGGACGGAGGAAACTCTCTCCATTTACTTCTCCTACTAATTGCACCGTTCCTACGCCTTCTATACATGCAGACTCCTTATTAGCTACCTGTACCGAACCCTTATAATTTTTGTCCAGATTTATAAAATGTTCCCTCATGCAACACATGTGTGAAGTAGCTCCACTATCAAGATACCAATTTTCACTTTCTGCATTCTCATCTACGCGGTTTACTCTATGTGACATTTCATTTACAGGTATGGAACACTCGTGTAGTTCTGTAGTTATGAATCCTTCCTCATTTCCAAATGAACAATTTTCAACTAATCTACCTTTTTCTTTATACAGGTTAAAGTGGCAATCTCTTTTCATGTGGCCTTTACGACCACAACGATGACAATTGTATGGTTTCTTATAGTGAATTCTAACCTTCAAAGCGTCATCCTTACGCACAAAACTGTTCCTCCTCTTGTCACTCACTTCCAGGAGCCTTGCTCGTAACATATCCATCTTTGGGAAGACCGTTGACGCATCAAAAGCAGCTTGAATATCCTTGTAACTATCATGCAATCCGTCCAACATCAATACCACCAACAACTCCTCGTCCAGCTTCGCATCCATCTCTCGCAGTCGGTTTATAATAGAATTAAATTGAATTAAATATGTTTCCATGCTTTGACTTTCATGCATTTTAAAATTTAATAACTTACGAAACTCTTCAACCTTTTGACGAGTGCCTTCTTTTCGATCAAAAGTTTTTTCTAAAAATGACCAAAGGTCTGACGAGGTTTTTTGGGATTTGACAAGCGCAACTTGCGCAGGCTCCATGGCGATAATTAGCTCGCATTTAGCATCCATTTCCTTCATATTCCACTCCTCTAGTTTCCCAGGATCCGTTGCCATCTGCTCCAGTCCTTGTACCATTTTTAACAGCCTATTTTTATGCAGCACAGCTTCCATTTGAGTCCTCCATGTGGAGTAATTGTCCCCATTGAAAAGAGGGATTTTTCCAGTAAATGTTGTCATAATAATTAATTAATCAATTAATAATTGTTTTACTTAACGCGACTTTTTATACTTATTGGACTGGGCCCATAACCTGTTTGAAATTCTATGGGATTACCGAGGAAAAGACGGATAAGTTACAAGTTACGAGTATTTCAATGACTTAAGTGGAATTCATTAGGTTACAAAATTAGTTAGGTTAAGTTTAAGTTCAGCTTTTATTTGACAATTTATTGTAAGTTGGTAATATGCAATATAACAATCTACTACCATATGGTTTAAGTTGGTAATAAGCTATATCAATGGGAATGTTGCATGTACATATACTTCAACATTCCGGCTCTTAAGTACGCGGATGACATCGTTTTCCTTTCCGACACTGTGGATGGGTTGCAGCTTATGATGAAGAGACTTAGCGTTTAGTGTAAATACTGGAACCTGAGCGTGAACTTGAATAAATCGAAGGTAATGGTGTTCAGAGGCCATGAACTATGATATGAAGAAACATCTAGAAGCCAAATTATCTGAACGCAAACGAGAAATTTTTGGACACATTGAGACTACTTTTTGACTATATACTCGTAGTAAAAGTTACGACAATGAGTGATGATAGACTGCCAAAAGTTGTACTCAAGAGTGTACTCGTAATAAGAAGCAGAGCAAGTTTCATTCAAGAATGAGAACGACTTGCATCAGACTATGGAGAATGTATAAGGTTAAAACCCGATGAACATTTTGAACATCTAAGAGCACAACTCTATGTCTTATTGGAAAAAGTCGGTCGAAGTATGTATGATCGAATTGCAACGGATGCACAGACTTCCCTATACTGGGGAATATTGTAGTAAGCTGAAATACCATCTAAACTGCAACCCAGTAGAGAAGATCAACCCTATTTTTGAAATCAGACGGGAGCTACTGAATTTGAATTTCATTCCACACCGTCCAGATACGAGCAGATGAATTTCACTTCCCCGCAATATTCCCAATTTTAAAAAAAATTCGAGATGAAGCAATTCAAATCTTAAATGGAGTCTCTTACAACTACCGCACAAACGCACGTCGTTATCGAAAATGTATAGTTGAAAAAGATTTTTTTAATGTTTAGTGTAGGTACACTGGCGATCACTAGGATGAGGCCATACATTTTGCAATCGATTTTCACTCTTTATACCTGTTTGAAATTTTGTACCCGCAAACTTTTACTACCTCTGAACAGGTACATATTTTCTCAATAGGAAGTCATAAAATTAGAATTTTATGACCGTTAGAATTTCCCAATATCAAACAATGAACTACTTGAAAACCGTATAAAAAGATGCGCCACTAGGATGAGGCCATTGCGACGTCATGGCAAGATGAAGTGTGTTCACCCCATGGATTGGCATTGGTAAATTGGCTCAACGCAAACAGCCACCAATACTCCTTTTAAGTCTTGTCGCAACCCCAGAAAACTCCATCAACAATCGACTTCTTCCTGGCAACATCCAGTATCATTAACATCCTTTTGTTTTTTGTTTTGTTTTTTTTTCTTTCTTTATTTCTTGATAAATTATAAATTATAAATATGAATTTAAAATGATACTACTTCAATTACTTATTTAACTAAGAAATAGCTATGTACAATACAATCTGTTGCCTATGACAAGTGGCGAAAGTACTTATAAATTCAAAAAATTTAGATTAAACAATAATAATAATAAAAAACTATTGATGGGGATAATACAATGCGAAAATCTAGTTTAAAGAAAAAAAAAACGGTAAAACAATAATAATTTATATCAGTGGATTAAAAATTGTATCTATGTCATTATGGTCAAAAGTGAAGAGCCATTTTTTAATACTTTTTAAAAATACAGTTTTTCTCACATCTAAGGTCTTCTGGTAAGGAATTATAAAGTCGAGGAGCGGTAGTAAAATAGAAACGTGAAAAGTGTGTTTTGAAAATAATTGGAATAGTTACGAAGTTTCTTGTGTTGACGCGCAAATTATGACTTTCATGAAATCTAACATCGTAAAAACCGGAATTTTCGAAAAATATTCTTAAAACTTTATAACAGTAAAGATGTCTTAACGGAAGAATTGCTAAACATTTGAACAACTCAAAACTAGGTGTCCTACGATCGACTTTAGCCATTATTCTAATAACATGTTTTTGTTTAGATAATAAAGGCTCTATTTTATTAAAATAAGCGCCACCCCAGCAAGAGATACCATACTGCAACTTTGATTTAAATAAACCATTGTATACCATTTTTAAAACATTAAGATTGCAGTAGAGATTGAGATGGTACATTTGTCTGACAACCCTATAAAGATAATGCTTTAGATAAAGAGTGTGGTTATACCAATTAAGCTTATTATCCAATATGATGCCCAGATTTTTAAAGCTGTCGACACATTCAATTCTAAAGCAATCGTCGATACAATTTATATTTTCATCAAAAGGCATAATACCAGGGGTAGTTGGGTTATTTAGACGAAAACGTAGGCAATTTGGTGAGTGATAATAAAGTGGTAAGTCATCACAAGTTATACCCTTGATATTGAATTCCATAAACTTAGTCTTACTACTAATTACCAGCTTATGCTCCTTGAACCATCGTCGTAGTATATCTAGGTCGTTATTAACATCCGAAAATAAATTGAGATAATTGTTGCTAGAATTCGATAATGCAGTATCGTCAGCAAAATCTGTGATTCTGCCCTTAAATGGTTGGATAAATAAGGAATTAATATATATTAGAAATAAAGTCGGACCCAAGACTGAACCTTGCGGAACTCCGATATTTAAAAATTTTTCAGAACTCAATGCATTTTTGACTCTTACAATTTGCTTACGATTTGAGAGATAGGAAGAAAACCAGTCGTGAATAAAACCTCTGAAACCCGCATTTAACAGTTTATTTAAAAGCAAAGTATGATTCACCATATCAAATGCCTTAGTTATATCGATGAATAGGCAAGAAGAAATTTGGGAGGCATTCAGACTAGTATAAATCTCCCCAATCAGTTTTAATAATGCAGTTTCAGTAGATTTGCCGCTTCTGAAACCGAATTGATGCTCGCTAAAAAAGTGAGCCCTATCTAAGAAAGAAAGCATTCTAGACTTAATACCTCTTTCAAAAACCTTGGAAAAGACAGATAAAAGTGAGATAGGACGATAATTGTTGAAGACGGTGGTATCACCTTTCTTGTGAAGTGGTATCACTATCGCTATTTTTAAGGAGTCGGGAAAAATACCTTTATATACACAACTATTAAAAATGAAACATAGAACATCGGAGATTTGAAAAGATATATTTTTTAGTACCATGCTTGAGATGTTATCAAACGAAGTTGAGTTTGATCTTTTGATTGAAGCTATTATTTTTTGTACGAGTATTTCAAGTGGAGTAAACTCTTCGAAGAAAAAACTCTCAGGCTGAAAACTGGTTTCTACTATACTATGGTCACAATAAGAAGTTGAACTAGCATTAGATATACTAGGACAAGAACCCACTTTGGAAAAGAAATTGTTAAACACGTTTGCAACTTCTAAAGACTCAGAAATAGTAGAGTTGTTATTGTTTAGAATAATGTCTCTGCTAGATAAATTTTTGTTTAGGATCTCAGAAACTACCTGCCATTCTTTTTTAGGGTTACCAATACTATTAGCTAATTTGTTGCTGTAGTAATTATTTCTACAGATTGGTATTTCTGTTTTTACCTCTCGACAAATTTTGACGTAATATTTCTTTAGTCTAGTATTATTTGGGTGTTTTTTAAGGAGTAAACAGAGTTGTTTTTTCTTTTGGATTTTTTTCAAGAGTGAGGTAGACATCCATTGTTTTAGACGATTTAGTTTGTTGGCTATTTTATGTCTCCTCTGGAGACAGATCGATATATAGTGCTGTAATTTATTAAGAAACACATCAAATGCTAAAGATGGATTAACAGATGCGTAAACATCATCCCAAAATTCAAAGTTTAGATGAGTTCTTAAAGCGACAAAATCTATTTTGGCGGATTCTCTGACTTCGGATTTACTTAATCGGGTGATTTGAGAATTCAGTTGAATACAAGTAAAACTATGGTCAGTAATTCTTAAGTCATATACCATTGTTTTGTAGTCCACTCGACAGTTCCGGTGCAGTCTTATATAAATATGGTCTAAACAAGAATAATAACGCGTAGGTTCATTTAGCACGGACATAAAACCAAACGAATACAGGACAGACAGAAAGCAATCGACATCTGAAGTATCACAGAGGATATTAATATTAAAATCCCCCAACAATACTACATTTTTGGATTTTTAAAAATATGAACCCGTATCAATAAAAATAAAACAAGCCGTTCAAATTTTAAATAAGTATAAAAAATTGTATGTTTATTAATTTAAGTTTTACTGTGAAATCGACCGAGTCTGATGACTGTACAAATACTTCTCAAAAATGAATGTGAAGAAAGGAAAATTCAAATTACTAAAACAGCTTTCTTTAACACAAAGAGAAACTTGCAGTTATTCCGCAAGTAGCAACCAATAAATATAAACCAGTATAATTTACAGCATTACCAGATACAAATTAAGTTAAATATATACTTCAAATTTAATTCGTCATTCATTACATAATATTTTTAACATGGATCTCTGAAGTTCTAAAAATTCTGTGAATTCTTCCAAAAAGCATTTGATTGTACATTTATGTAGTCTGTAAATGCAGATGAAACAATAGTGAATACCAGAAACTTCGCAACTAACACTTATAATATCAGCGCTCACCAATTTACATTTTTTAACTACACACTCTCTTAAAAGAATTTCTAAAATATACCGCGACTCCACCAGCTGCATATGAATCGTTACAATGAGCATCAAATATAAAATTTGGAATGATATCAAATTCAGATCTCTCTTCCTCAAAAATCCAAATTTCAGAAAGGAAAATGAGATCAGGTAAATGATCCAAAGATGTGAGATGAGAGAGAAATGCATTAAAATTAGTTCTCATGCTACGTATATTTTGGTGTATAATAGAGAAACCAGAAGATATATCATTGACTTGATGGTCAACACAGAAACATTTCAGATTATCATTAATTGAAAAACTACT
Organism: Volucella bombylans; assembly: GCA_949129095.1. Taxonomy (NCBI): domain Eukaryota; kingdom Metazoa; phylum Arthropoda; class Insecta; order Diptera; family Syrphidae; genus Volucella; species Volucella bombylans. The sequence continues at coordinate 181,276,543 of OX422143.1, read as the reverse complement.
ATTACTACTAGAAGGAGAATTCAAAGTGAAATTATTATTAGGCATAGCTTAAATTAAATACTCAAACTTTCAAGTTTATGAAAATCATCAAAAGAATTAATTCTTATTACTCTATCTCCTTCCTTTTTCCTGATAAGTATACAAGAATTCCTAACCCAAACAAATTGACATATATTTTTATCTTTAAGTTCTCTTGCCTTTTTCAATAACGATCTTGAATAGCTCGTGAGACAGTCGTTGATATATATCTTGTAGCTGTTGATGCTGTTGCTGCTGCCGTCACCATTAACGTTGTTGTTGTGATGAGAACCAGACAAAGGGACTTTATTTCTTCTCTCCCGCATTTTCTTCATTACATCCATCTGGAATTCAAGAATTGTTGATGTCTGGCTCACCCAAGCGACTCAGATCACCTCGCCATGGAATTGAAAATCCGACTAAACCAAAAGATTATCTTAGAACATCCCCACCAGAAGATGCATATAAACTTCAGGAAAATCAACTGGATCAGATTTCGAAGGGAAGTAGAGGATGATCTTGTGCAGCCCCCAGTGGACAGAAATCTCAGTTGTACAGAAATTGATGAATACGTCAACCAATCCAACACGACTGTGAACAATGCGATCGATAGCCAAAGGACTCCATACACCAACAGAAATCGGTACGATAACTTCCCACCTTACATTCAATCAATCTACACACACAGACAACGTTTGCGCAAAACGCTGCAGAGGATTCAACAGAGGACATTAAACTCGGCCAACGAAGAATATCAAAACGTTCTTTCCCAACTCCGGTGCACAAACACGATGTTCTCTCAAGCGGTGAAATACCACAGGGATCTGAATTTGCAAAAACGTTTGGAGGACATTAAACCAGGCCCTGATGCTTTCTAGAAAATCAATTCCATCATTGGAAAATTAAGAGGGATTCCCGACCATATTAACAATTGTCAGAGAATTGTCACAACTCCCCAAGAGAAGGCCGAAGCTTTTGCCAATTACTATATTTCGAGGGAAACTTTAAAGACCGGCCGCCCCCAACGCATCTCCCTGGATTTACCCGAGAAGTGGATTCATGCGTCCAGGAAGTTCTCTCAAACTCGGATTGCATCAGATCCTTCAGTAGCGACAACCAAGCTAATGAACCACTACTGTATGATAGGTTTACTAGCTACGGGGAGGTCACCGACATTATCCAAACCAGCAATGCAAAGAAGTCAGCCGGAACCGACAGAATATCCAATTATATCTTGAAGAAAATTCCAAACTTACAGTCCTCTATCTCATTATCATTTTCAATAATTGTATAAGCAATAGCTATTTTCCTAGAAACTGGAAAATAGCCAAAATCATACCGATCCCCCCAAAAAAAAAAAAAAACCGCGACAGTGTCGTGGGATATAGGCCAATCGCCTTAGTTTGCTGTGTGAGCAAGATCATTGGAATCAGTCGTAACGAGGAAGGTAAACTATTTCTGCATAGAAAATAGAATTATCCTTTCATTCCGGGCCTTACACTCCACTATTCATCCACTCCTGAAGCTACACCATGATGCCACCAAAGGCCTTAATAAAAAGGAAAGCACTGTGGCTTGCTTATTGGATATGGAAAAAGCATTTGACAGCGTTTGGATTAAAGGATTGCTATTTAAACTAATAACATTTGGATTTCCACATCACTTGGTAAGATTTATTGAAAATTACAGTCGCCCGAATACCAATCGTATAACAACCTACACAAGTCTTGCTGTCCTTCCGGGACTGCCAAAGGCACACTTCCTACTGAATACCATTGTCACAGAGGAGGCTGTTCCAGCTTACATCAGTCAAGGACCTGCCGATTGCACAGCCCTTGTTGGCGAGGCAGTACGATTGCGTGTCACATTCAGGGGCTATCCAGTGCCTGCTGTTAAATGGTTCAAAGCGGGTCGGCCAATTACCGAAGGTTCCAATACCAAAGTGTCTACAACAAGCGTACAGTCGATACTTGAGCTGACATCGATCACCGCGGATGACAGTGGCAAATATACAATAGAGATAATGAATGATCACAGTAGTGATTTTGCGTTTCTGTGGCAGTAGAGGGCCCTCCAGAGCCACCAAGTGGTAAGCCAAGTATTTCCCAAGGACCCGATCGTGTTGCTGTGGCATGGTGTGGACCACCATACGATGGTGGCTGCATGTTGACAGGATTTATAATTGAAATGCAAGAAGAAAGCGAAGGTGAATGGAGAGAAATAGCCTCTGTGGTAGATTCCCTTGTTTACACAGTGAAGAACCTTACACCACACTCTGTTTACCGTTTCCGAGTGCGAGCTGAGAATATTCATGGAAGAAGTGAACCAGGACTTGCTAGCGATAGAGTCGAGATTTCCGATCCAGAAGTTTCCCGCGAAGACTTCCAAAAGAGATTTCAAGAGCCGATTTGAAATTCTCGAAGAACTTGGAGAAGGTCGTTTCGGAGTTGTATTCAGGGTCCAAGAGAAGGACACATCTCAAATCCTTGCAGCTAAGGTCATAAAATGTATTAAATCGCGTGATAGACAAAAGGTTCAGGAGGAGATATCCGTTATGCAGAGTCTACAGCATCCAAAGCTATTTCAGTTGGCAGCATCATTCGAAAGTCCTCGAGAGATCATCATGGTTATGGAGTATATAACAGGAGGAGAGCTCTTCGAGCGAGTGGCTGATGACTTTACATTGACAGAACGAGACTGTATTTTATTTTTGCGACAAGTCTGCGAAGGTGTCGACTATATGCACAGCCAGTCGATAGTGCATCTAGATCTTAAGCCGGAAAATATAATGTGTCATACCAGGACTAGTCATCAAATAAAAATCATTGATTTCGGATTGGCTCAGCGTTTGAATACAGACTCGGTGAGGGTACTGTTTGGCACACCAGAATTTATTCCTCCAGAGATCATCAATTACGAACCGATTGGGTTCCAATCAGACATGTGGAGCGTTGGAGTGATATGTTATGTCCTACTCTCTGGTCTATCACCATTCATGGGAGATTCCGATGTTGACACATTTGCAAACATCACATGAGCCGATTATGACTTTGAAGACGAAGCATTTGATGCCGTATCACAGGAAGCAAAAGACTTTATTTCAAATCTCCTGGTTCATCGTAAGGAAGAGAGACTGACGGCGAAGCAATGTCTAGAATCAACATGGCTAAGGCAACACCATGACGAAAATCTAAACAACAATCGAATCGAACCGAAGAAAGTGGCAGAAAATCGGAAATGCAATTCGGGCTTTAGGAAGAATGGCCACTTTGTCCGCATCTCGAAGGAACTCTGCTGTAGTCCACGACCTTCAGTTTCTGGAGCATCGATAATTAATCCAAATATTTCATCGCATATGACATCCCTCAACCAGGAAGAGAATGACTTTAATCCTGATGTACCAAAACTTGAACTTAAATTGAATGTGAGAAACTCCCTTAAAGTCCGAGATAAAACACAATGCTCCGAACGTAGTGATTCTGGTTTCAGTGAGTGTTCTAGCTGTAGCGGTGGTGTAAATAATTCATGCCACTGCCCAAATTCGATTATCGATAAACATCAGGCACCACCAAAGGATCAGGAGGAGGATCAGAGCCCACTTTCTGTGGCCGTACCACATGACATTCTAAAGACAAAACTTGAAGAAATTGCCAAGTCTCAATTGGTTGAACATGACGGATCAGAAAGTATGTCACTCGATGTTCCATCGTGGAAATCGAAATCTACTCCCAGAGAAAAACAGAGAGACAAGTCACTTTCTCCAGAGCCAAGATCACCACCCGGACCACCCGAATTCGGGCTAGAACATAAAACCTTGACCATGACAGGAGAATCTATACCAATCATGCGATCGGATTTCACCAACACCATTAAGATGCGCAAGAAGTCACTCGAAAATAACTTGACAAAGGAGAAAGCAAACCCTCCAAAAGTGATCCCCGAAACCGCTGGTAAGGTATCGATGCTTAAGACCAAATTTAGCCAAGCTCCTCCACCATCGCCGCAACTACCAAAGTCAGTGAGTAGCAATTGTGAGTGCAAACCTAACCCCAAATCTAGCATGGATGTGAGTAAATCCAAGAACGTTTTTGACAGATTGAGTTCCCCTTCAAAATACTCCACACCGAAAACCAGCGCCTCTATATCCCTGCCGAATTCTCCCCTACCAGTCCGCTCAGCGACGGCAGCGCGGCTAAGTGGGCGAGTTCGCGAAGCCACCGAACGATTATCACAGCCTAGGACGCCTCAAGCTACACGGAAATTCATCAATACCCCGACTATCAAAGCGAAGAATCTCAAGACCTTCAGAGGTCTATCATAGAACGTGAACCATCACACTTTCTCGACTCATGTACATTTCGTCAATAGATGGCGTTACATTACGAAGCCTATAACAAACAGCAAGACCCCCCAAAAAAAAAAAAACATTTCGAATATTAATTTATAGTTTGTGTAATATGTACTTTGGTCTATTCACTATTATTTGCTCCATCTCTCTATCGTTTTGTTATGTTTTGTTTGATTTTTTTTTTTTTTTTTTGTAATAATTATTCCTCACTTCTTTCCACACATGCCTTTCTTACTCTGTGTTCGATGTTTTGCTTCACGTTAAGTTTTGAGTCAAGCGTGATACCTATCGCTTTAGGATAGTGTGAGCGGTTACCCATTAAGACAGGGAAGGGTAAAATCAGGTATTTTGTCGGGTTGACACCAAAGCCAAAACTTGTGGCTAAGGTGCTTACCATGTCTAGAGCAGCCTTCATGATTACACTTATCACGGAGGGAAACTTGCTACGCGACCACTTTAACCCCCAGTCCTACAAGGATTTTGTTCTTAACCACTAGCCAGAGTAAAGGAGAAATAACGCCGCCCTGTTACCTAGTGCTGTTTAAAAAATTCTTGTTCTGAGCATAGAGGCTGTCCATTGAGTAATAAATTTCTCTATGCCCAACACGATCAGATTTGTGAATAGCTTCAGTGTGTACGTTATTAAAGGCCCACTCTATGTCTAGGAAGGAAGCTAGCATATATTCTTTGCAGCGTATGGATTTTTCGATTGTTCGCACTACCTCGTGGAGAGCTGTTTCCGTGGAGCTTTCCTTTAGGTAGGTGTGCTGTGATTTTAATAGTGACAATTCTTCTAGAATGCTCCGCATGTGGATACCTAAGACATGCTCTAGGGTTTAAGTACAAAGGAGGTTAAACTAATTGGCCTGAAATCCTTCGAGGAGTCGTGCCCGCGTTTACCTATCTTCGGTATAAATACCACTCGTAGTTCAGTATTAAACAGCCAAGTTGTTGTTAGGTTAGAGAGAAGGTGTTAATAGCCCCGGAAAGCTTTTCCTCGGAAATGATTGACTTGATATTGCTAAGCCTGGCTCAGTTCTTGAGGATTTCCATCGAATGACAATAGTTCATCCCGGCTTGATTCTTGGATATCTTTTTGGCTTTCTTATTATACCTGCCAGAGGTTGTGTTTGTGGCAGATTTTGAAAATCGCTATGAAATTAGAGAGATCTTCACTTCACCATGGGGGAGTGTTTTTTTATTACGTTTAACTGAACACCTCCTTCTCGAAAGTCTTTATATTTGCCGTCAGTTCTTCGATTGATATGACCACAATAATGGTCTCGGTCTCGAGACTCAACTCGTAGAGGATCCATCTGTGGTCTGAGAATGACTCCAGATTGGAAACTCTCCAATGTTCAACCCTAAATTTGTCATTGTTTGTTTTGAGTGTAATATCTAGGACCTCTCACCCAGGGCTCCTGGATAATGCCGATTTCAATATTTCCCCCCCTTAGGAAAACACGCAGATTATCGGAGCCCTGTAATCTGTATGACCCTCGGCATTATCCGTTTTTTTCAGCCATCATCAGGTCCTCCAATAACTTGGTCAGTTTCGACGATATTCACGACGATGTTTTCCAGCCTTTATTAAGCATAATCACGTAAAGGAATACAAGCTTGAACATTTTGTATCTTCAAAAACAGAACAGTACTTGTGTTTATGTTGTTCGATCTTGATTGACCTTTTATTTTCAATCGATATGGTATAACTTGAAAATCTTTACGTGACGCACATATTTTATTCCTGTCTAATTTAATACTACGTAACCGTTCACGACCTGACAAGGGTCTACGGTTCGATTGGAGGACGTAAATTCCAGTTCATTCACAACTATCTTCCTCGTAGCTACCTTAACATTACACGGATAAACCTTGTACAAAGAAGTACCCCAACACATAAATTTCTGTACGACAATAAGTTGTCAGTTTCGTGTCTGGTGGATTTAATTTGTCACTGAAAAAATATTGTTTGCTATCTGTGTTGCTGATATAATTGTCTAACACGGGAACCACTATCAATTTCGAAACGTAGAAAAGAATTATTATCATTTAATTTAATAAAAAAATTACTTCTATTAGTATTGACATAGGAGTATGTAACATATGTACACGATTCTGTACAAAAAATGTCCTCAATATAATTCGTGGTGTTTTTTTAGTGCTTTGAATCACAGTGAGCGTAAATGCAAGAAGAACACGTGGGGTTCTTATGACGACACTTGTTGTCCTTGTGGTCTTTGTCCCCACAGCGATAGCATGTAGTGAAGTAATTTAATCTCGCACTTTGATTTGTCATCGGTTTTCGTAAATTTGTTTATAGAATGTTTCACTTTAGACTTGTTTTCCTGTCGAATGTACGGGGGGCGTTCAACATATTCTTGGTATCGGGGTGAAGCTGTGTGTGGTTGTATATATAAATTGACTTATTTATCAAGTAATACTATTATTTTAGTGCATTCATGTAAAATTTCATATAAATGTGATTATTAATTCGCGTTTTATCTCTAGTTAAACAGAATCCTAATGGCAACTGAGACGATGATGGTGAAAATTGAGCATCGCGCTGTAATTAAATTTCTCACTAAGCAAGGAAAAAGTCAAAAAACTATTCATGAAGAGATGGTGGCTGTTTACCAGGGTTCCGCACCTTCATTATCAACTGTGCAAAAGTGGTCAAGTGAGTTCAAGAGAGGCAGAGAGTGCATTGAAGACGACCCCAGCTCCGGCGCCCCGGCTACTGCTTGTACGGGAGAAAGCATCAAAGACGTCGAAAAACTTGTTCTTGAGGATGCCCGAATAAAGGTGAAAATGATGGCAGAGATCACCAAGCTTTCAATTGGTACCATTCACACCATTCTTCATGACCATCTTAACCTTTCAAAGGTCAGTTCAAGGTGGGTGCCACGAATGCTCACAGCGCCTCAGAAAAAAGTGAGAATCGCATGATGTAGAGAGCTTTTGGAGATGTGTAGTGAGAACGGGGACGGTGTTATGGATCGAATTGTTACTGGGGACGAAACATGGGTCCACCACTATGACCCTGAAAGCAAACAAGAGTCCATGCAGTGGCATAAAAAAGGAACAGACCCCCCGAAGAAGTTCAAAGTCACTCCGTCTGCCGGGAAGCTCATGGCCACAGTTTTTTGGGACTCAAAGGGAATCTTGCTCATTGAGTACAAAAAAAAAAGGTGAAACCATCAACGCCACATCCTACGCTTCCACTTTGCATAATTTGCGGGAGGAAATTTAAAAGAAAAGACGGGGTAAACCCGCAGCGGGTGTGTTGCTTCTTCATGACAACGCTCCTGTTCACACGGTTTCGAAGAAATCCAACACGCACCCTATAGTCCAGACCTTGCCCCTAGTGATTATTTCCTGTTTCCGGAAAATCGTGGAAAAAGATTTTCGGATGATGAAGAACTCAAGTCGGCAATAAATGGGTATTTTGCAGAGAAAGAGGAAATTTATTTTTTTGAGGGTTTAAAAAAGCTTATCTCAAGATGTAACAAATGCATTGATGTTAGGGGAGATTATATTGAAAAATAAAAACAATTTAAATTGAATTAGCATTTTCCTTCATATCGATACCGAGAATATATTGAACGCCCCTCGTACAAGCAGTGTGTTACAGCGAGAGTCAGCGAACTCCTAGAAGAAACAAACGAACAGGATTGGAGGTGGATACCCACGAAACAAAATGTGGCAGACGATGCTACCAAGTGGAAGGAGAATCCAGATTTCCAGCCTACATCTAGATGGTGCTGTGGTCCGCAGTTTTTAAAAACGGCCGAAGCAGATTGGCAAACGCTCCCAACAGTGGACTTAAGTACCGAAGAAGAGGTCAGAGTTCGTTTACTGCATCATACAGAATTAAGAGACCAATTCTGTTGCCAAGAAACCATCCAGTGAAAAATCTGATTATTAACGAATATCACATACGGTATAGACATCAATACAATGAATGAAAATGAACTACGATAAAAATACTACATACCAACGCTAAGAGTACTATTAAAAAGAGTTAAAAGGAACTGTCAAGTATGCAAAAATTTAAGGGCTGAACCAGTTTTTCCCTTGATGGGTGAGCTACCGGCCTCCAGGCTAAGGTCATTTACAAAACCATTCTCCTACGTGGTAATGGACTACTTCGGGCCACTTTATGTCAAAGTCGGTCGTCACACTGAAAAGCGATGGGGAGTCTCATTGACGTGCGTGACTATAAGAGCGGTCCACATTGAAGTAGTCCACAGTCTCTCCGCAGATGCATGTATCCTGGCTTTAAAAAGGTTTATAGCAAGAAGAAGCATCCCGGTAGAGGTAGTTACAGACAACGGAACAAACTTTAGAAGCAAAAGTGAAGCATGAAGATATAGCGAAACAATTTGTCGACCAGCATATTAAATGGTCGTTTATTCCCCCAATGTCTCCACACATGGGCGGAGCATGGGAGAGGATGGTGAGGACAGTAAAACAAACTCTGATGGCTATAACACCGACGAGAAATCCATCCGACGAACTTTTGCTGACAATGATGGCGGAAGTGGAGAGCGTAGTAAATTCTAGGCCCCTAACGTACGTTCCCCTTGACAACGACAATGACGAAGCGTTAACCCCGAATCATTTTCTGGTTGGCTCATCTAATGGTGAAAAAACATTCGGCAACTTTAAAGATGAAAGCGTTTTGTTACGTAAAAACTGGATGACCTGTGAGCAATATGCCAATCGCTTTTGGAAGAAATGGGTGAGAGACTACTTGACCAGAAGGACTAAATGGTTTAGGCCAACAAAGAACTTGGAGGAAGGCGATCTCGTCCTCGTAGTAGACGAGGAACATCAACGTAATCTCTGGCCAAAAGCGAGGGTAATTAAACTTAACATCGGCCGAGATGGGCGAAGCAGAAGCGCTGTAATCCAAACGGCTGAGGGCGTTTATACCAGGCCGGTGGCAAGGCTAGCTCTATTGGACGTGCGAAGGGGGTCTGGAAATGATGATGGTAAACACGGTTGCATACCATGTTTACCAGGGGGGAGTGTAACCAGACCCTAAATTCAACCGCCAACAGCAACAACCTTCACGCAGGAAAAATCTCCAGAAAGAGGAAGGGGCGTCGCCATTTTTGGTAAAAAAAAGGACGACGTGGCTGCCGTGAGATAAGAGGACGCAAAAAAGCATTTTTTTAGTTGTATTTTCATTTTATTTATCATATTTAAATTTCATTATGTACTTAAATTCATTAACTGAGTTGTAATTCTAAATCGTATAAATAATAAATAAATTAACTTAAAATAGCGAAGTCTTGTCTCTCAAACGGCTCCAAAGAATCTATTTATTCTTGGTGATATAAATTTATATATTTTATCTGATTCTGCTATTGTTTTAAATTTATTTATCTGTCTTAGCGGCAAATGGTTTGGAATCGTGTTTTAGAGACAAACACAAACCTGTATTGATCATATTTTTGGTAGACTTGATCTAAGCTCTAAACTCACTATCACCAGCTCCATTTCCGATTTTAAGATCACCGCTCATTGTATGGTTGGTTTAGTTTTTCTATGCGCCAATATGAAACAAATTGATATGTCTGTACGGTTTGAGAAAGTTAAAGACTTGAACTACGAGCGTCTTAACCATCTTCTACTACACGAAAGTTGGACCGATGTGTACCTTGAAAGTAATCCCTCTAATGCTTTTAACATCTTTGTTAATATCTTAAAAACTCATGTTAGTGAATGTCTTACTGAAACCCAAAGGAAATTAAAAGTTAAAAAAATTAAGCCATGGATGTCTACAACTTTATTAAAGAAGATTACAAAGAAGAATAAATTATACATTAAATGCAAAAAGAAACCGAATAATATCAGTCTTAGACTTCTCTATAATAGAGTGTGCAAGGAAGTTGCAGAGGAAGTTATTGTGAACAGAGACAATTATTACACCAATAAACTACATCTAGCTAGAGGCAATTTAAGGAAAGAATGGACAATTATTAACGAACTTATAAATAAAAAACTATCCGCTTTAAATGTACTCAATTGTGTATCTTATGAGGGCCAAAATATAGTTAATCCTAGTGAAATATCTAAGGTTTTTAACAAATATTTTACAAGTGTGGCTTACAAGACTCTTTCTAGTGCTGGTTTCTCTGAATCGTCGAATCATTGCGTAGAAGATTGCTTCAACAATGAATGGAGTCAAGCCAATAGTTTTTTTTATGACCCGATTTCTTCTTTAGAATTATTTAGGATTATCAACTCTCTAAAAAATTCTAGATAGTTGGTCTAACAATTTTATTAAGAAGATCTCACTAAATATTGTTGATGTCTTAATGGATATTTTTAATAAAAGTATCTACAGTGGTATTTTTCCTGTTGCGTTGTCAGTGGTATTTACCTGTTTTAAAGAAATAACTATAGGCCAATCTCTCTTTTTCCAGTGTTTTCTAAAATGCTTGAGAAAGCAGTGAAAAATAGAATAATGACTTTCCTAGATTCATCTTCTTTTTTTTTAGTAATGATCAGTTTGGGTTTAGAGCTGGGAAGTCAACAGAGGATGACCTCTTAGAGTTCTGCTGCTTTAACTACGAAAGCCTGAACAATAAAAAATATACGGCTGCTATTTTTATTGACATTACTAAGGCGTTTGATACTGTCGACCATATGATATTAACACAAAAGTTAGAAAAAGCGGGCATAAGAGGTTTTATGCTTAAATGGTTTCTTTCCTTTTTAAACAACCACAAGCAAGTTGTAAAGATTAATGATTGTTTTAGCCTATTGTTAGATATTAAAATTGGTGTTCGACAAGGCTCAGTTCTTGGTCCAATCCTTTTCTTGATCTATATCAATTCAATTTTTAACCTCGATATCAAAGATAAACAAATAGGATTTGCTGATGATATAGCTTGTTCTTATTCTAATAGCTCTGCATTAGATTTAATTGCTAACATTAGCTATGACTTAGAGCAGCTGAGACATTGGTTTTGTTTACATAAATTGGTAATCAGTGATAAAACTAAAATAATGTTCTTCAAGTTGTCTTCTAACATTGTCGATTACCCACCATTGATTTTTCATAATGCAAGTTGTAAGCATTTATTATTTAGCCCTGTAAATGCAAAGCGACATCAACTTCTACCTTATTTAATCGGGATTTAACTTGTTCACCTCAGTGTTTTTATATAGAAAGAACTACAGTTTTTAAATATCTGGGTCTGGAAATTGATAGCAAACTAAATTGGAGTAATCATACTGCCAGTCTAAGATCTTACTTGTTAAAAACTACGAAGTTAATGTACCATTTGAGGCAATTTTGTTCTTAAAAAAAACTGATGAAAACAATATACTATGGACAAGTACAATCAAAGTTGCAGTACGGCTTAATATGTTGGGGAGGAACTGATAAAAATAAAGTCCATACGTTACTCATTGTGCAAAAATATATAGTTAGAATAATCTGGAGAAAGAATCGCCGAGAAAGTAGTTATTTGCTTTTTGTAAACTCTAAAATGCTATCTCTCAAGCATCTTTACTTTTACAAAGTGTTAAGGATTTTTTTCGTTAGGAGTGGTTACTCCATTGACAGAAATCCAACCCATCAGTCACTGCGTAGTAGCAATAACAATCTTGCTTTCATTCCATCTTTCAACGCACATCACTTTTTGAACTTTTACTCCTCTGTTGCTCCAAGATTATATAATATTATATTATATTATATATTATATTCGAAATAGGAAAGTTAAGAAATGGCTATTTCACTTCGACCTACCACCACCAATTTCGATGAAATTATGAAAATAATAGAAAAACTCGAACAAACGTATCTCGTTCAATCCGACCTAGACGATACAATACCAGCACATATGTTGTAGACGGAACGGGTGAGCTGCAAAAAATAGCTTTAAACTGCTTGGAGTCCATACTAGCGTCACCATTACCATTAACATCATTTTAATGCTAAAATATAAAGGAGGAAGAAGAAACTGTCGAAGACAGCAGAACGAGCTCTTTGAACAACCCTTGGTAAAACCTGATACAACTGACACCTACTTTGATTACCTAGCCTTCAAACTACCAATTGTTATTTTTTCATTAATATTCGTTAGTAAATTAGGTAATCATAGTTTATTTACCTAATTATGTCTGTATATACAGTGTTGTGCAAAACATTCCGGATTTTTTTCTCAAATATGTTCGTTAGCTGAAAAGTGATGGGAAATGGCACTTTGGTAATATTTTTTTGTATTTTTAAAAACAGTTTCTATCTTAAGTTAATAATCGTATAAAAAAAAAATTAAATGCACCTTTACATGCAAATGTTATATTAAAAAATAAGAAAGATCTTAATAACATGCCTGTGCAAAACTAACCGGATTTTTTTAGAGCACTAAATTTCGTCTTTCTGATAACGGTTTCTGCTGTCATTTGAGTTACATTTTTGCAGAAGAAGATCTAGAAAGAAGATTGCGCGCGATTTTCAAACGATTCGTATATACTAAAAATGGCAAAAACACGATATAGTAATTTTATAAAAAATCAAATTGTAGAGGACTTTAAAGCCGGGTTAAAGCAAACAGCAATAGCTGCGAAATATAAAATTCCGACCTCAACAATTAACGATTTAGTTAAAAAGTTTAGAAATGGAAAACCAATAGAAATCATACATGGTAGCGGACGCCCACGGAAAACAACACCGAAAACTGACAGGCGCATACAGCGTATGGTTTTAAAAGATCCTTTTGTGTCCTCTGCGTCTCTAGTGACCCAGCTTAATCTTCCTGTTGACGCAAGTACTGTTAGAAGGCGTTTAAAAGAAGTCGGTCTTCATGCTTTTCGGACAGCAAAAAAGCGACTCCTCTCTGCTAAGCACCGTCTTAAAAGGTAATGCAAATACTACATTTGGGAAAGATTATCAAATACTTAAATTAACCTTTCTGTTAGGGTTGAATTTGCACAAAATCATCTAAATTGGTCAGTTGACAAATGGAAAACAGTGCTTTTCAGCGATGAGAGCAAATTTAATTTGTTTTATTCCGACGGTGCATGCACAGTAAGACGCAAAAAGGGTTCACGTTTTAAGCCAGAAAACGTTCTGACTACAGTAAAGTATGGTGGGGGTTCCGTGATGATTTGGGGCTGTTTTTCTGGTGCAGGTTGTGGCCCTATACATAAGATCAACGGAATAATGGACCGTTTCCAGTACAGAGATTATCTGGAAACAGTAATGCTGCCACACGCGGAAGAAGAAATGCCGGTGCGTTGGGTCTTCCAGCAGGATAATGACCCCAAACATTCATCAAAGCTGCTTAAAGAGTGGTTTATGGCAAAAAACATTTGTGTGTTAGATTGGCCGTCTCAATCGCCTGACCTCAAATCGATTGAGAATTTGTGGGCCATTCTAAAAAGGAAGGTTGGTCAAAAAAAGCACACTTCAATAAGCGCTCTTTTTGTAGCTTTGAACAATGAGTGGGAGAGTATTCCATCCACTATAATCAATAATTTAATTGAGTCCATGCCCCGCAGATGCCAAGAAGTTTTGAAAAATAAGGGTTATTGGACGAAATACTAAATTTTTCTTTAAAAACCAAAAAATCCGGTTAGTTTTGCACAACTGAAATAGTGTCTCAATATTCTTTACAGGATAAACGATTTTGTTAGTAATTATTTATTTGTTTTCTGTATTATAATTGAAACAGTTATTAAATTAACAATATAAAAATGTTGAAAATTTTGATTTTTTTCTTTTTTATTTAACAAAAAACCACTATATATAGCAATGATGAAAAAATCCGGAATGTTTTGCACAACACTGTATGTATATTCATTTATTTACTTATTTACTTATTAGGCTCAAAAACATATCTTATGAAGCAATGTTCAAATACATTTGACTGAAATACATGTTCCCATTTATATGAAATTGTTCTTTACTTACTATAAAACGTTAAAATGATACCGAACTATTGTAACTTTTGCAAATAGAGTGCATCTATAATTTTTCAAATTGAGGCCGACTACTGGATACTCACGTGACCGACTTCTGGAACTGAAGGGGCCGACTACATAAGAATCATACTTTTGTCCTAATAATCATAAATAATTTGTTTAAGGTAGCAAATTTACGTAATACTTTTAGAATTACCCAATATAAACTTTTCAACTAATCATAAAAATCGATTCTTGTATCCAAGAATTAAATAACTGATTTTTAAGAGTTAATCAAACACGAAAAAAAAATTAAGTGGCCGACTACTGGTGCCATCACCCTATACAAGTTTCTATCGTTTTTACATTTTGGTAAAATTATCAAATGTTGTTGCTGGAGTAAATTTGTCTTCTATTTCGAAATGACACCTCAAAGTTGAGAGTACAGTCTATAAGTACCCACTTGTATTCCATGTTTAAAAAAAAAATATTTATCAGTACTGCAGTTCAATCAAACATATGTTATGTACAACAAATTGAACTAGCTTTATCTTTTCAACATCTCTTGTTAAAATCGAACAAAAAACATTTTAAACAAAGTCTGTGTGCGTGGGGCAAAACAGAATTGAATGGTATCCCGCCGTACCTTTTCCGGTACAGCGCGCCTTTCCACATTTGTAGCCATGTTATGGGCTTTTTAGTCAATGATTGACGAAATTTTGTATCTGTTTTTTTATGTATAAATATCCGTAAAACCTGTCATGAAATGTCGGTATTTAAATTGTCATCCTTTTCGTTATCAAGCTCAGCAAATAATTCCTACATAAATGTCATACAAAGTTCAAAGTTACAATAATAATTATATCATCTGCACGTGTATCAATTGTATTGCAAACCTCACAAATTGAACGTTTTTATTTTCTTTATATATTACAATATTTAAATTGGAGGACTTTTTTTACGGCTGACAAAAACAAGAAACATTCATGCGGCCAACTTTCTATTTTCCTCCTTTGTTTTTGGCTACCTTGAAAAAAAAAGCACACTCTCCTTCTTGTATCTAAAAATTAGCATTTTTTAAACGTTATCATGACCTTTACGTTGGATGGAAATATGCTTATGACTTTCTTTTTCAAGCAGATTCCAGTTTTGCTCGCAATAAGCTACCTCCATACTACCTACATCATACAGGCAGAAAACTAGTTTTTCAGTTGAGTCATCTGTATTATACCCATGATTTACATTTAAACATTTTTTTTTAAATTCTCATTCCAAAAACAAGAAAAAAAGTAACAATTCCGACCAACAAAGTTGACCAGCAGTTTATTTATGCAAAATATCAAATTTCCACCCCTATTACTACATATTTGATTTTTTTTTTAGGTGGAAGCAGGTGACTTACTGTCTATATGTTCCCCCAGTCAATAACTTACCATAGATTCTTGTTCTGCGATGCGATGAAGCGTTCAACTCACGGAGCTCTGTTTCAACATCCGGCATACAGGTACTAACAACGTAACCCATGGCACTGGTTCTTCTCGTCCAATCTACTATAAAATATATTCACCGTTCACTAAAGTAATCGCACATACTCGTAACTCGTACAATACATAAATCTACTGGTATTCTTGTACTCGTATTTGCATAATTTCCATTTTCAATATCGATTATAAATGTTTATCTAAACACATTCAGGTGTACCACATGGAGTGTGTTTTAAGATTTATCGATCCGAGTGGTATTTATCTACGAGTATGACCCCTAATCACAGTTCCGTAGTATAAGGCACGCACGATTTAATGAGCTTATAACCTACGCCAGCAGATTGCTGCTTGTGCAATACATTGTTTAGGTGTTTTGCTTGTATGTGGGATTTGCTATGAACTTGTTGCAATTCGTTTACTTTCTCACAAATTTAAATCAACTCGAGGAAATACAAACCCAGGAAAACTTGGAAACACGAGTAAACAAGCACCCTGGTTTCCATAATTACAATAGTGGAGCAACTTCAAAAGGAAAATTTTCTCTTCAATGTGTATCATGTGTATCATGTGGGTGGTGGTGGTGTTCTCTGTTGTCCGATGCCATTTCAAAGCATAATTTATTACGATAAAATGTTTTATGCGACACAGAAATTCTTATAGACGCAGACTCTACTACTTCCCAAATGGTTTACAAATTTGGAGGATGAACACATCATGCCACAGAATATACAATACACAAATGAGGTAAGCAAATATGTAGCAGATCAAAGGTTGGAGTGGAACTTCTTACAGCACCATGGTCAGTGTGACCAGATGGCTATCTTTGTCCTCTTCTTCACCGGAGAGCTTTAGGGATTTGCGTTTCTAAGGTTGTAGTAGTTGGTTGGATACCACATATCGAAAGAAATGAATGAAAGAATTTTAAACTGATTGATATCATTGACGTTCTGGAAGCACCACTCAGCAATGTTGAAACCCCTATAATACTACCATCTAAACCAACTTATTCATTAGAACCTAAAGAACAGAGTTATCGGAGGAATGAAGATGAATGAAGATGCTATACTTTATACACAACAAATTCCCTAAAAAAAAAAATTCAGAATACTGATTGTTCGAATGTTGTCACCTTTGTTTGAAACAAAATGAAATAAACTTCAATTGGGTGATCACTGTGAAAGTCAAACTATCATAATAAACGTCAGCAAGGGGTTGTATTGGGTTGACAACTAAGTAATTGCCGATTTCACACATAGATGTCTTATCTTTAGCCATATTTGTGGCGCACCAGCACTAGCGCCCCTAGGAGCGAGTAAGGAAAACGAAGAATGAACAAAAACCAAACACTTTCTTATTCCTTGTTCTGTCTGCCAGTGACATCATCAGTAGCGGTAGTTCGAAAAAGAAGATAAAAGAAAAGTTGTTGGAGTTAAAAATTTTATAAAATATATTTGTTAAAGCGCATTTTGTTGATTTTTTATTATTTTATCGTGAAGACATTTCCACAATAAAGTTGGTGACTCCAACGTGATAGCTTACGATAGTTATCCACTACAAAATTCGGTAAGTTATCTCAGACGCACATGGCTAAAAAGGATTCATCTTTTAAGGACACACTTAAAGAGGAAACAACGCCCCAGATGACTTCTCCGCTGATGGATTCGCCTCCAAATCTGCAGACCGATGCGAGTTTAATTGGATCTGTCCAAGTCCTCAAGCTACCACAACATTTCTGGCGTCACATGCCGGCTAGGTGGTTTATAATCGCCGAAACAGCATTTGGACTGCACCGAATCACTTCTGATGAGACTCGTTTCAGACACGTCCTTTTAAACCTCGATTGCGACATGCTCTCCGTCGTCGGTGATGTCGTTGCTTCACCTCCACCAACAGAAAAATACTCAGACTCAGCAGAAAGTCAACTTCGCCGCCTCCTACGTGGGCAGAGGCTCGGCGACGAAAAACCATCCCTTTTCCTTCAGAAGCTGCGCAACTTGGGGACAAGTAAGTGATCCTGTACTAAGAACTCTATTTTTGGAGCAGTTCCCAGGCAAAGTTCGAGGTATCCTAGCTGCAAACGCCACCACCGACCTTACTGCATTGGCTACACAGGCAGACCCCGTTATGGATGCCATGCCTACGTACATGAAGACAAAACGACGAAATCAATTGCCACAGCAATAATAGGATCAGCTCCTTGTGAGACATACCGAACTGAGATAAACGAGCTACGACTAGCAATCGAAACCCTGTCACACGAGGTCCGCAGAAACCAATTCCGTTCGCGCAACCGTCACGACAGCAACAAAGAAAGAAACCGATCGACATTCCGCAGGTGAATCAAGCTAAACTCAGAATATTGCTATTACCACAGTCAATTTTTTGAAAAAGCCCGAAATTGTCGTCCACCATGCGGTTGGAATCAGCGGCAGGGAAACTAGTTTCGTCGGCGCGAATCGAGGTAGCCGCCGACATATCTTCAACCTCAAGCTGCAGATCGAAATACAGGAATGCGGTTTCTAATTGACACAGGAGCCGACGACGTGATACCATTACAAACTCAGAAGAAAACGGCGCCTACTGAACGCAAACTTTATGCAGAAAACCAAACTAGAATCGATACATACGGCGAAACACGATTAATCCTCGATTTAGGTTTGCGACGACCATTCGTTTGGAACTTCATAGTAGCAAAAGTTACGCAACCCATCATCGAAAACGATTTCCTACGTGAATTTCATCTCCTACCAGATCTCAGGAATCGACGCACGACGAACATCAAGACTATTGGAAGGACAATCACAACGGACGCTCCAACAGTGACTACGCTTAGCGAGAACTCTGGCTATTACACGATAGTTCGAGAATTTATAAGTGTTACACGACCCGCAAGAGCCTCAACACCAAATCCGACGCCATATAATAACGAAAGGACCACCGTGCTACGATCGGGCTCGACGACTTTCTCCTGAACGCAAACGGCATCATAAAACCCTCGGATAGTCAATTTTCAGTGCAATACTTACGAGACGAAAGAAGGATGCAACCTGGCGTATCTGTGGGGACTACAGGCGATTAAACGCTATGGCAGTGCCTAACAAATACCCTGTTCCACACATACGAGACTACACACATCGTCTGTACGGCTGTCAAATATTTTTAAACCCTTGATCTCGAACGAGCATATTTCCAGATTCCGATGTCACCCGAAGATCGCTCAAAAACGGCAATAATAACTCCCTTCGGATTGTTTGAGTTTCATGTAATGCCATTTGGTTTGGCCAACGCCGCTCAAACTTTCCAACGCTTCATCGATACAGTTCTTCGAGGGTTGGATTTCGTATTGTGTTATATCGATGATATTTTGATAGATTCAAAAACACCTGAAGAACACAAAGGCAAGTTTTCAAACGTTTGCACCAACAATGCCAGTTTGGGAAATCAGAAGTCGAATACTTAGGCTCTCTGGTAACGGCCGATGGAACCATACTATTACCTCAAAGGATTCAAGCCTTATTGGACTGGAAATGGCCGAAGACCATCGAACTTCGCAAGTTTCTTGGAGCCATAAACTTTTACCGACCTTTCATTTCTAACGCGGCAGAAGCACAGGCGCCATTACCATATCAGGTTCAAGAAAGAATGACAAGCGAAATTTAACCTGGAGCGAGGAAACGCAACGTGCTTTTGAACAGTGCAAAAACCAGTTGCACATGCAATATTATTGGCGCAACCCATGGAACGTTCAAAATTGAGGCTTCTCACAGATGCCTCAGATACAGCTATAGGAGCAACATTAGAACAAAAAGTCAACAATGTTCCACAGCCGCTCGGTTTTTTCTCCAAGAAACTCTCCGATACGCAAAGACGCTATTGGGCATATGACCGTGAACTCTTAGCAGCCTACTTGGGTATACGATTTGTCCGGCTTATGATTGAAGGCCGGGAAACAGAACACTTCACAGATCACAAACCGCTGACGAACGCTTTCCAGCAACCTTCAACTAAAGCATCACCAAGGCAACAACGACAACTAGATTTTATCAGTCAATTCGTCAAGAAAATTCATTACATACCCGGACCGGACAACGAAGTAGCAGACGCTCTTTTGTGAATAAATAATATTGACCTGCCACTCATTATCACCACCGAGAACATCGCTTATTCATCATCATTTATTCAAGATCCAGGAGTCCTGTGGTTTAAAAAATTACGCGTCGACGGCACCGAAACATCAATTTTTTGCAATATTTCCATCAAAAAAATCACTCAGGAAACGCATTTTCGACAACGTACACAATACTGCACATACCAGCGGCAGAGCGACACGAAAAGCGATTGCAAAAAAGTTTGTATGGCCGTGCATGAACAAAGATATCACCAGTTGGGCCAAGACATGACTTCCTTGCCAACGTTCTAAGATCCACGAAGGGCACCTGAGCACATCAGAGTACCAGACGAAAGATTTTACCACGTACACCTTGATATAGTAGGCCCAATGGTTGAATCGCAGGGATTTCAATACTGCCTAACGATGATAGATCATTTTACACGTTGGCCGGAGGCAGTGTCGATAAAAAAACATCGCAGCCGAAATAGTCATCGACGCCTTTTCTCGACATGGGTCGAACAGTTTGGAGCTCTAGACATTATAACGACTGACAGAGGTTCACAGTTCAACTCACAACTATTTGTGGGATCAAATGCTATCAAACATCAGACTGGACAAAAGCGTTACCCACTATCATGCTCGGACTTCGCAACAGACATTAGCACTTCGGCAGCTGAACTAACATATGGAACGACGTTGAGAATACCAGGAGAATATTTCATCGAACACCTCAGACAATATATCCGTAAAGTTCGATCGCAACCTACAGTTCATCACTACAAAGCTCGAGTTTTTACACACAAGTCACTCTTTTCAAGCTCTCATGTGTTCGTACGAGTCGACAGCGTTAAGAGACCATTGGACCAGCCGTATGAGGGACCGTACGCAGTTCTAGAAAGGAAGAATTCACATTTTAAAATTAACTTCAAAGGAACTCCGACCGAAATATCAATCGACAGACTCAAACCCGCTTTTATCGAAGTTATGCCGAGCGAAATTTCTTTCAATGACAATCCAACAAACCAGCAAGGAAGTCCACATACAGGCACAACAGGATCAACAGATTTTATACCATCATCGTTCCAACAGATCGTAAAATCTTCATTAAAAACATACGAAAACATTTACATTTGGAAATTCGTAACCCGTCAGCTGTCACTGACAAGTCACTGGATGGGGAGTAGATGTGGCGGACCAGCACTAGCGCCCCTAGGAGCGAGTAAGGAAAACGCAGAACGAACAAAAACCAAACACTTCGTTATTCCTTGTTCTGTCTGCCAGTGACATCATCAGTAGCGGTAGTTCCAAAAAGAAGATAAAACAAAAGTTGTTGGAGTTAAATTTTTTTTAAATAAATTTGTAAAAGCGCATTTTGTTGATTTTTTATTATTTTTTTATTATTGTAAAGAAATTCCCACAAATTTTTTATTGGCTTCTGTCAATGACTTGACATTTGTTAGCTGTCAGTCTTACTTTGCTTTAGAAGAAAATTGCGCGTATTTTTGTGAAAAGGTATTAGTTTGACATCAGTTTTAGTATGCAGTGCAAAAACGAGCACATTCGTCATATCTTACTTGAACGCAGCGCAAGCTGCTGAAAAGTCACGTGATATGAATGGTGAAGACAGTGCCTGAAATATGAACAACGATCAACGATCAACAAAAAAAAAAACTCGTTAAAAAGCTTGATATTTGGGCTCCACATGATTTGAAAGAAATTCATTTAACAAAATGCATCAACGCTTGCGATTTGCATCTTAGACGCAATGAATCCTACCCTCTTTTGAAACGGATCATCACTGGCCATGAAAAATGCGATTGTTTACAGTAGCGTCAACCGGAAAACGACATGGCCCAGGCTTGATAAGCCAACACAAATCCACTTCAAAAGCTGATATATCCACCAAAAGAAAATATTTTCGATTTAGATTAGATTAATTATTTCTTATACATTAAAATTTGTTTTACATCAAAAGATACACTGGAAGGTATACAAAGTTATAAGGAAGGTGACATTCTATATTTTTATACAAGTAAAAAATAGAAACGAATGCCACTTCTGTTTACTTAGGCAACAAATCCAAAAAGATTTAGCGTGGGGTGACCCATTAATTAATCGAAAAAAATGAAGACAATTCAGCTTACTTAAAAAATATATATATATAATTATAAAAAGAATAAAAGTAGTAAATAATTCTAACGCAGCGTTAATGGCTTATTTTTAGACGCTTTAAATATATTCCAGGTGATGTTAATGATTTGATGGATTGAGGAAGTAGTAGTAGATTAAATAATCTAAAGGATAGAATCAGAATAGAAATTCCGATAAGCAGTTGTACAGAAATTAGGAACAGATAACAAATTTGAGAGATAACCACGCAGATTATAACACGAAATTAAACGAGAATTGCGATTGCCAGATTTCATAAAAAAACAATACAAATGACGCACAGGAAGAATATTTAAAGCACACAACAAAGAAAAGCTAGAATGTCTTAAAGGTTTACGACGAATTTTTCTAACGACGTATTTTTGCAAAACCAACTGAGGATGAATTTTATTTCGGTACACACCTCCCCAACAAGCAATCCCATATTTACCTCATTTACGACAACTTACGACAACAAAAACAACAACAACAACAGCAGCAGCAGCAGACAAAGAAGAAGGAGAAGGTGCCTCCTATCAACACCTATAAATTGGAGGTAAATGCAACCAAGGACCTGTGTAAGTTGGTCATTGGTAATAATTTTAATATCAAGAGATTGGGGAACGATCGCCATGCCATCCACTGTAATACAGTGGAGGGCTACGCGAAAGTTAAAGAGCTCCTAAAGGAAACGACGACGGAGCACTACTCATTCACACCGAAGTGTGAAAAGCGGCAATCGATGCTACTGAAGGGGTTGGAACCGTCTTCTGATCCTGAGGAGATGCTGGCACTGCTCAAAGAGAAGGAGTGCGAAGGACTCAAGTTTGTGGGGGTAAAGCCATTTACCACAGCTAGAGCCAGACGGGAGAAACGGAGTCTGCCGTTCTTCTTGGTGCAGCTCAGTCCTGAAAGTCGTCTGGATAGTCTAAAGAGAATCAATGTCCTAGACTACCAGGTGATTCACTGGGAAAAATTAAAAAGGAGCGAAGGCGTTATACAATGCGTTCGCTGCCAGAGGTTCGGGCACGCCGCGTCGAACTGCCAAATGCAGCCTCGATGCGTGAAGTGCGCAAAGAACCACAGTTCCGAGGAGTGTGCTCTGGGTAGGGACGGAGCACCCGATAGGACGCAGCTCTCGTGCGTGTTATGTGGGAACGTGGGACACACCGCAAACTATCGGGGTTGTCCTAAGTTCACCGACATTAAAAAAGCAAAATTGGCTCGGCAGCAGAAAGTGGAGGTCAAACGTTCACCTGTGAGGTTTCAAACACCAGCCGTCACGCCCCAAATTTCCTACTCCCAAATGGCGTCAGGTAGGGGGGCTACGGTACAGCAAGCGACTGTTGCTTCTCCGGCGCAAATGCCGAGAACAACGGAAGCTGCACCAAACATGCTGGCCATCTTGCTCGCAATCCAAGGGCAGATGGCTCAGCTGCAAAAACAGGTACAAGAACAGGCCAAGCGGGTGGACCAGATCTACTCGCTGCTGCCGGGCCTAACGCAACACATGTCGTAATGGGTACGCACATGGTGGAGCAAACTTTGAAGGTCCTTGCCGTGAATGTGAATTCACTGATTAGGATCGAACGAAGAGCCGCGATGTTTAAATTGCTACAAGACCAAACTCCTGACGTGCTTTTCGCTAGCGAAACCAAGCTAACCGATAAGCACAAACTGGAGTACAATAATTATATTGTTAGAAGAAGAAATCGGCCCAGATCCAAACGTGGAGGCGGTGTCGCGATCTTCATTAAAGAAGGTATAAAATTTCACAGAGTGTACAAGGGAGTGTTGCGCAGGTTCCGGGTGTTGGAGGCAGTCGTCATTTACATACCGCTCCACAGTGGAAAGCGGCTGTACTTGGCCTCTGTTTATGCACCTGAGGCTTCACAATCCACCCTATTCATTACAGAGCTCGACACGCTTTTTCAACTTCTGAGGCTGGAATCGGGGGAGAATTATTTTATAATCGGCGGGGATTTCAACGCTAGACACAGAGATTGGGGAAATAATTTGCCAAATACTAGAGGGAACCTACTACTCGATTGGTGGGGTCAGCACGATGTCATGTACAGACTCGGTCTTAAAGCGACGGATAACCCGTCGTTTCCCAGAGGCGGGTCTTATTTGGATCTACTGCTGTACGACGAACGTATACGACTGACAGGTACGAATTTACAAACATTAAACTGTCTGCGCACATTACAGTTCCCAACGAAATTGCGGAATTGGAAGAGTTTGTCCAAAGATATTCTTACAACTACAGTAAAACTCGATGGACACGCTTCTCCGCAACCTTGAAACGAGCGCTCTCCTTGAACAAGCTCCACCCACCGTCCAATAGGAATATGTCAAACGAGGAGATCGACAATTACCTAAAATAAATGGACGAGACAATTAAACAAACTATGGACACTACAATACCACGGTATCGACGTACGACTAACGAAGACCTGTTCCGCAATCCTACTATTGACGCACTGCACCGACAGAAAAGTAGACTTCTGACAAGACTCAAAAACTTGTACAGACAGTTAACTGACCGACAAGACCCGGAGATTAGGACACTGAAGTCGTCGATTAAAAATATCCAAACGCTAATAAAAGAAAATTACAGAATTTCTGTAAGTTTGTATTGGAACAACAAGGTTCGGGCTGTAAACACCAGCAACCCGAATATGTTTCCGCAAATAAATAAACTATTTCGGAGAAAAAAACAAAACGACCTTCAGTGTCTTGAAATAGCCCGGACAACAGACAACGAACGGTTACTGACAATAGCAGGTATTGATCCAAATGAGGCCGCTGACGATGACGACTTCTTTGTGATCGAGGATCCACAGGAGAAGGATGAGACCATAGGGGCGACTTTCCAGGAAGTATACAAGGCCACTGATACCATTGGCCCTAATTACGACCTGGACAATCGCGTCTTGGTGCACGACTTCTGCATTCGAAATGAAATAGGGAACTGGCGATCCGAGGGCTCTGGTTTCACCCGGTTTAGCGACGAAAATATGGCAAATAACGTCATTGGCAGAGAGGGTGGCCTACCCCCGTTCATTTCGAAGGAAGGACTCCATGAGATCTTCGACACAATCAGAGTTAAGAAATCAGTGGGGACCGATGGTATTCCGAACATCGTGCTTCGACATCTTCCTCTAGAAGCGGTGGACATCTAAAGGGGAAGGATATACCCAACCCGGCGAATCTCCGGTCGATAAGTCTCCTTCCGAATATCAGTAAGGTTTTTGAAAAAGTAATCAATAGAGCTCTGTCTAGGTGGGTTGAGGACAAACATATAGTTCCGGATAATCAAGTCGGTTTTAAGGCGGGACATGATACGAGTATCTCACTGGTTTCTGATATCCAATGGAACAAAGGCAAGAAACAGTGCACTGGTGCCTGCCTTGTTGACTTGGAGAAGGCCTTCGACACCGTATGGTTAGAGGGTCTTTTCTATAAGCTGACTAGGCTGGGGATCAGTAAACCACTCTTGTACATTCTTTATAATATGCTAACCAACAGACAGTTCATCGTGAAAAATGGTGATGTGACTTCTGTTGGAATATTTCAAATTAAAAATGGTCTTCAGCAAGGCGCGGTCAATTCGCCGATCCTATTTAACATTTATACAAGCGACTTGATAGGTGCACTTCCCCATACAGGTCCAAATATCGAGGTCATTAACACTCTCTTGCAGCGTGACTTCGATAAGATAATACGATTTTGCGATGACTGGAAGTTGAAAATCAATTTTCAGAAGTCGGAAACCATTCTCTTTAGGACGCCGTTGTCTGGAGCCTCTAGGGATACCAGAAAAAATTGGCGAAAGTTCTCAATCATTGGGCAGCACGGACAGCCTGTCGAAATGTAGTCAGATACCTTGGGATCTGGCTAGATCAGTTTCTGTATTTTGACAAAAATGTAGATGCTGCTCTGGCCAGAGCTAAAGGTGCTTTTGCCCTTACAAAGAGACTGTTTTATAGCAGCCAACTCGATGCGAGGGTAAAGGTAATCTGCTACATGGCCCTTATCAGGCCCATGCTGGTATTTGGTTGTCCCGTGTGGTTCAATGTACGAGCAAGCTTAATGGAAAAGATTCGGGTGTTTGAGAGGGCTTGCCTTAGGACTTGTCTTCGCTTGTACAGAACACCAGAGTCGGAGTACAAGAAATTTTATCCTAATGAGGTCCTTTACAACAGGGCGAACCTAATACGAGTGGACAACTTCATAATTAAGCTGTCTCGAAGGCACATTGCAAGAGCAATGATCTCGACGAATAACCTGATATCTGGGGCTTACTCCCACTTACTTTTACCACGAGAGTGTACGCTCTGACGGCTTCGTTCCACCGGAAGCATTCCTCTACTTGGATCAGATAGGGTTGATCCAGGATAGATCAGCGGTGCCGTTAATCTTCCATGCTGGGGACAGGCGACTCAACTACAACAGAGACGTTGCACATGGCAGTGTGGATCGACTCAGGTTCAGTAGGGCGGTGGGGAATCGCGATAAGAGGGATTTCGTTCGGCAGCACCAGCATTTCTGGTGGTTGAATGACGGGGAAGATGTTTCGTCGTCGTTTCCGTCAATTACGGACCAGCCTCACTAATGAGGCAGAGCTGACCAATCTGTTTTCTCTGTGAATAGCGATGGCCAGCTTGCATAGGTTTAGGTAGCATTTAAGAAATATATACATATATCAGTGTATACAAAGGTTTATACTGATATATGTATATGATTGTGTATAATGTCTATGTGTGTTTATGTGTATTGTGCGTTTAGGTTAGGTAGGCTAAGGTTTATTTTAAGTTAGATATTAAGTTTTTATAAAAAATAAAAAATTGTGTCCATATGCTAAGTTTTTGTTAGCAATTTTTTTCTTAGCTTTAAGTATAGTAAATCAATATTAGTAAAGAAAATGTACATAAAGTCGAAAGACATAGTATAAGAATTTAGAGTAGCTTAGAGTGCCTGTGTGGGGCCAGTAAGTTAGTATAAGATTGTTAAGTAATTGTAAGCTAGCATTTAAGCATTTTTTGTTAGAATGTAAGAGTTAGTGATTAAGTAAATAAAATGCATTTAAAACTGAAAAAACTGAGCAATCCCATATTGTAATTTGGATTGGAAAATACCATAGAATATTGCCTTTAAAAGATTGGTTGAACAAACATAACGCAAATAGTAAAAATGACGCAGGGTGCAACGAACATACTCTTTTAGAGTAGAAGTATGAATTGCAAAACTCATTCTAGAGCCAATCGTAAGACCCAAATATTTAAATTCTTTTACGCTCTCTATTAGGAAACATTTATCACAGAATTATGACAAAATGAAGTTAGACTCACAATAGCATTTTTTTTTAATTTATATCTAAGACACGCATGAAAGTACAGATAAGAATTAAAATCGTAAGTGGAAGGCAAGCTGGAAAACATAATCTTAGTTTTGGAGCTAATTACTAAATGATGCTCAGAAAACCACTGCCATAAGAGGCTTAGATCCTAATGAAACCGATTTCATCAGCAAAAGCGGTTGGAGATTCTTTGAAGTTGAGCGCAAAGAGTGAATTGATGTAAACTAGGAACAGAATAGGGCCAAGTACAGAGCCTTGAGGAACACCCAAGTTGAAGAACCTCATTTCGCTCCTTGTATCATCAATCTTCACTCTTTGGGACCTATTTTCAAGATATTTTTTTCAGTCGATTATGATAGGGGGGTAAATTGAATGGGTCAGACCAAGGAAGTCCCCGTAATGCGAACCGAAGAAAACTACGCTGTACCGATTCAATACGTGCAATTTGCGCAGAATAATATGGTGACCAGACTGGAATTGCATACTCGAGGAGGGGCCGAACAAATGTGGTGTAGAGTGCTTTAGCCACATATGGGTCGTCAAATTCATTAGACCAGCGCTTAATGAAGCCAAGAGTCGAATTGGCTTTACTAATAATGCTATCTATGTGAGAGCGAAAGTTCAGTTCGCTATCATAGATAATGCCTAAATCGCGCATTTCGGTCACATTAGGAACAAGCTCGTTATTGATGAAATCTGCACGAGAAAGAGTTGTATGGCGTCATTTAACTCAAGAAAATTATGAAGACACCAAGTCATCTTGCAACAGAGAACAGTCAGAGGGAGACAATATGTGACGGAAGATTTTGATGGCGTCAGCATACTCGTAGATGGAGATAAAAGAATTGTTATCGATGGTATCAACATCATTAATTGTTAATATAAATAACAAGGGACCAAGATGACTTCCTTGGGGAATACCCGAGGTGGCTTTGAAAGGTTTAGATAATGTAGACCTAAACAGGACACTGTAGTGTCTATCATTTAAGTATGAGGAAATCCACGTAACGAAATCTGATCGAAATCCAAGGGCGCAAAGTTTTAAAAGAATTACTTTATGCGAGACTTATACGAGTCGGTGGTTATTACATCTACTTCTTTGCCATCTTCTAATGCACATAGAGTACTTGATACAAATTCAATGAGATTAGTGGTAGTGGACCTGCCCTTAACAAATCCATGTTGGTTTCTTGAAATCACTGGTTTACAATAAAAAGACATAGCATCATAAATAATGCTCTCAAAGAGCTTGGGTATTGTGGAGAGCTTCGCAATAGGTCTGTAATTTAAGATTTCATCTTTATAGCCTTTTTTATGCAGAGGGATTATATATGAATTTTTCCAGGAATGGGGAAAGGCGCATTGAGATAAGGAAGTCTGAATAAGCCAGTGAGAGGTTTTACCAAGTAGGAGGCGCACTTTTTTTAGAACTATGGGAGGTACACCATCAGGTCCAGCGGAACATTCACTTTTTAGATTACCTATCTTTTCATCTACTAATGCCATTGAGATATCCACCGAAGTAAAGGATGTTTGTGGACAGCTGTTCAAGTATGCGAAATAAGATAGATCGGGGTTTTGGATGTGGCAAGCAAACGATTGGCTAAAGAATTCGGCAAAGAAGTTTGCTATTCTTTGCGGATCATCAGACGATGAATTGTTGAACTTCCGACTTTTTTTTAGAGTTGATAAACTGGAAAAAGCGTTTGGGATCAGAAATAAGACTATTATGCATGCGGCTTAAATAATTGGAAAATAGTGATTCACATAGATCTGAAAATTGGGTATAAGCCAGGTGGTATTTATTATAATCCGCTTAAGAACGTGTACTAAGATAGGTGTGCCAAAGTTTATTTCTCTTATTTCGTATTGACCGGAGTTCCTGGATTTTTTTGCGGTACAAAAGGAACAGACTGGGAAAAACAATCGAAGATGATATTGTAAAAAAAGGTAAGTGCATCATCGACGGGAATACTAGAGTTGAAGAGAAAATTGAAATTGGCTTTAGAAAGAAGATTGTTTAATTTAGAAAAGTTGGCTCTTCGAAAATTAAAGTTGTACACGTGTTGAAAGCAAAAAGGTTTTGAAACGTTGGACGAAAACGTCATAGAAAGAGGCGGGTGGTGAGAATCTAGAGTGGTAAGGAGATGCTTGCTGGCTGAGACTATGCTGTTATCTACGTCAGTGGAGAAGATAAGATCGAGTTGTCTACCAAGATAGTTGGTTATGCCACTTAACTGAAAAAGTCCGGAGTCCACGAGACAGTCAATAAAAAGAATTTCTTTCTCCGAACTTGCATTGCTGGCGGTGTAGTATGAATCATCAGTGCATATCCATTTGAGTCGTGGTAAGTTAAAGTCACCCATAATGACAACAGTGTCATTTGCGTCAGCTTTGGCAAACAGGGCATCGAATTCGTCAATAGCTAGTTGGTAGCTGCAGGTTGGTTGCGATGGGCGAATGTAGCAACAGCAAATAAAGAGATTGCGCTTAGAAATAGGAATTCTTACGCAGACAAATTCAAAGCAAACTGTAGATAGTTGCTTAAATAATTTAGAATTAAGGCGAGTAGGTATAGCCAAAAGTACTCCGCGGCCAGTTGATTCGTCGTTATTCATAAGGCCATCGTTTCGGTGGACATCATAATCATGGGTAAATAACTCGCTATTCTTAAAATTAGAGGAAAGGTTGGTCTCAGTAAGAGCGAAGATATCATACAGCAGTTTTTGCGAAGTAATATAGACTTCAGATGTTTTTGTGCGAAGTCCTCTAACATTTTGATAGTAAATGCTAAGGAAATCAGGGAGAGCAAATAGAGGTAGAGGTTGGTTAGGAGCGAAAATAGTTCTTAAAACTAGAACGCGTTCTTTGAAGGTGCCAGAGTCGCTTTGAGCTGACATGGGTGGCATAAGAGGAGAGGTCGTTTGCAACGTCGGTAGGCGTGATATTAAAGACTTCGTGAAACCGTATGAAAATCTGACGTAGGTCTTTTGGGTTTGTAGGAAGTCTTTCTTGCTGAATGGAAACCATAATATTTGTTTTGGTTGCGCCACCACTGCAAATGGAATCAGGCTTATCGTGGAGATAAGCTACAAATTCGTAAATTCTACGATCTCTAAGCCGGGATTGAATGTAACGGCCATCATCACCCGAAGCGGCGAGTTGCTTGGTTATCTTGATCTTCGGTGGGAGCATAGGGTCTATAAAAGTTGTAGGGTTTGTATCTGATTTAGACGGAGGGGATGGATTGAGGGTGTGGGAGTAAACGAAAGTAGGGTAGGTAGACTTATTAGAAGCCGAGTTAGTAGAGTCAGTTTTGCTTTCTTTGGCACCGGGCTTGGATGGGAGAACAAAAGATACCCGTTTGTGCGATGAATTATTTAGCTTAGAATTATTGGAGGAAGGGAAAGGAGATGTGGAACGAATCGCTTGGGAAAAGGAGACTCCAATTTGGGTCAGAATTATGTATGCTGGTTTGGTTGTGAGGCTTGGGGGTTGGCTTAACACTAGGCTTAGATTTAGTCTTAAAATTAATCTCCTTTGCGTTCATCTTGTCCGTTGTAGGCTTTCGGTAGATTACTTTGAACTTTGATATGATCTGAACCAGGAGAGTATGAAACCTCGAAAACCAGCTTTTTCAAGTTTCCTTAATACGATGTTGTGGTTGACCATATCAAAGGCCTTGGTTATGTCAATGAATAGACCAGCCGTAGATTTTTTCCCCGTCTAGATTCGACATTATATGGGAACAAAACTGAAGAAGCGCAGCCAAATTGATTTGGATTAAAGAACATACGTTCAGAAGTTTTTCAAAAATTTTGCTAAAGACACAAAGAAGTGAGATG
This sequence comes from Volucella bombylans, assembly GCA_949129095.1. Classification (NCBI taxonomy): domain Eukaryota; kingdom Metazoa; phylum Arthropoda; class Insecta; order Diptera; family Syrphidae; genus Volucella; species Volucella bombylans. The sequence goes on along the minus strand of OX422143.1, from coordinate 181,245,303 downwards.
GGCCTGCAATTACCGATTTCAGTAGCAGAACCTTTTTTTAATAGAGGAATAACGTGAGCACACTTAAGCCAGACAGGAAAAACCCCTTCAAAAACACAACGATTAAAGACATTTTGCGTTTTATCTCTAGTTAAACAGAATCATAATGGCAACTGAGACGATGATGGTGAAAATTGAGCATCGCGCTGTAATTAAATTTCTCACTAAGCAAGGAAAAAGTCAAAAAACTATTCATGAAGAGATGGTGGCTGTTTACCAGGGTGCCGCACCTTCATTATCAACTGTGCAAAAGTAGTCAAGTGAGTTCAAGAGAGGCAGAGAGAGCATTGAAGACGACCCCCGCTCCGGCACCCCGGCTACTGCTTGTACGGGAGAAAGCATCAAAGAAGTCGAAAAACTTGTTCTTGAGGATGCCAGAATAAAGGTGAAAATGATGGCAGAGATCACCAAGCTTTCAATTGATACCATTCACACCATTCTTCATTCATTCGTTAGGGAGTCCAACACGGAGGACATTCCAATAGTCACAGCGGATGAACTCATGAACGCATGCAGGAAGATAGGCGACAATAAAGCGCCGGGACCTGATGGCATACCAAATAAGGCACTAAAAGCAGCTATCCATAAGCGCCCAGACATGTTTATGGAAACAATTCAAAAATGTCTTGAAGAAGGAGTTTTCCCGGATGCTTGGAAACTACAACACCTAGTCTTGCTTCCAAAGGGAAACAAGCCACCTGGGCAACCGTCCTCGTATCGTCCAATATGCCTTCTAGACACAATGGGAAAGATATTGGAACGGATAATATATGCTAGACTGCTCGCGGTAGCAGAAGAGAGAGGAGCACTATCAGACTTACAGTTTGGGTTTAGAAAATCGCGGTCTACTGTTCAAGCCATAAAAACTGTGGTCGACATTGCGGCCGAAGCGATACAAGGAGAAAGATGGCGGTATGGTACAAAGAAATATTGCTTAGTGGTGACTCTAGACATCAAAAATGCCTTTAACTCGGCAAACTGGGCGTTCATCAGAAAATCACTAGCCAGTATGAATACGCCATACTACTTACTGAGGATAATAGAAAACTACTTTACCAACAGAAAACTGAGGTATGAAACTGACGAAGGGTTGAAATACTACAGCGTTTCAGCTGGGGTTCCACAAGGATCAGTACTCGGTCCACTCCTATGGAACATTATGTATGACGGAGTGCTAAGGCTTATGTTGCCGAGAGGAGTTCAAGTAATCGGATTTGCGGACGACATTGCCGTCGTTACGGTGGCAAGAGAAATAAAGGAGATAGAGTCTGCCACAAATGTAGCGATTATTCGCATCAAAGACTGGCTAGTATCCGCCGGTCTAGAATTAGCGGACCATAAAACGGAAGCCGTCTTAATTACCAGTAGAAGAATTGTGGAATACGCCAATATACGGGTGGGACATCAAATAATCCGATCGAAAGAATCAATCAAATACCTGGGAGTAATACTTGATAACAGATTACAGTTCAAAGCACATATAGAGTACTCCAGTAACAAGGCTTTACTGCTGCAAGGAGCTCTCTCTAGAATACTACCAAACATTGGTGGACCTGGATATGCCAGGAGGATTCTCCTATCTAGAGTAGTCAGCTCAGTCCTCTTATACGCTGCTCCGGTCTGGGCGGGAGCACTCGCCATAAAAGCAAACAAGAGAAATCTGTTGTCCGCATACAGGCTCAGTGCATTAAGAGCGATCTGTGGATTTCGAACAATCTCAGATGAAGCAGCCTTCGTGATAGCAGGAATGATTCCGATCGACATTCTCGCGGACGAGATGTTGAGAATTTATAATAGAAGAACCCCAGGGCGACAAGATGCAGGTGAAATTGCAAGAATAAAAGGAGAAGAGCGAGCGGTCTCAGCAGCCCTCTGGCAAGCCAGGTGGGATAATAGTACAAAAGGCAGATGGACCTACAAGTTGATCCCGGACATCGAGACCTGGACAAAACGAGCACATGGGGATAACAACTACCACCTTACGCAGTTCCTATCTGGTCACGGCGGCTATCGTAAATACTTGCACCGATTCGGACACGATAGCTCCCCTTTGTGCCCAGAATGCTCAAACGAGGAGGAAGATACGGAGCACGCCATATTTCATTGCCGACGTTTTTCGCAGTGGAGAATTAATCTGCCCAGTCCAATACTACTCATAGACCAAATGTTGCAGTCGGAGGAAAATTGGATGGAAATCGGCACATTTGTGACAATTGTGCAAAATGAGCTAAGAAGAATTGAAAAAATTAGAAGAGCTGAAGAAGCAAATACAAGAAGAATAGCATGATCTGCTAACCAGCCCTGCGAAGTAATACCTAACGGCAGTCCCGCGGGGAGAGTGGTTGAAGGACGTAGTGGTGTGGATTAGTACGTAGGCGCACTCCTGGCATCGAACATTCGGGTGTTGCGAATCGTGCATGTTGGTGGCACGGACTACCGCATCTATGAAGATTACCACATCCATTGGCGCAACCAAGAAAAAAAAAAACACCATTCTTCATGACCATCTTAACCTTTCAAAGGTCAGTGCAAGGTGGGTGCCACGAATGCTCACAGCGCCTCAGAAAAAAGTGAGAATCGCATGCTGTAGAGAGCTTTTGGAGATGTGTAGTGAGAACGCGGACGGTGTTATGGATCGAATTGTTACTGGGGACGAAACATGGGTCCACCACTATGACCCTGAAAGCAAACAAGAGTCCATGCAGTGGCATAAAAAAGGAACAGACCCCCCGAAGAAGTTCAAAGTCACTCCGTCTGCCGGGAAGCTCATGGCCACAGTTTTTTGGGACTCAAAGGGAATTTTGCTCATTGAGTACAAAAAAAAAGGTGAAACCATCAACGCCACATCCTACGCTTCCACTTTGCATAATTTGCGGGAGGAAATTAAAAAGAAAAGACGGGGTAAACTCGCAGCGGGTGTGTTGCTTCTTCATGACAACGCTCCTGTTCACACGGCGCGAGTTTCCAAGGCTGCTGCACGAGATTGTGGTTTCGAAGAAATTCAACACCCACCCTATAGTCCAGACCTTGCCCCTAGTGATTATTTCCTGTTTCCGGATTTGAAAAAATGTCTTCGTGGAAAAAGATTTTCGGATGATGAAGAACTCAAGTCGGCAATAAATGGGTATTTTGCAGAGAAAGAGGAAATTTATTTTTTTGAGGGTTTAAAAAAGCTTATCTCAAGATGTAACAAATGCATTGATGTTAGGGGAGATTATATTGAAAAATAAAAACAATTTAAATTGAATTAGCATTTTCCTTCATATCGATACCGGGAATATATTGAACGCTCCTCGTAGTATATGATACAGTTTAACATTCAAAATGAAATTGACCCTTACACGCCGAACATGAAATGAAATCTCCATCAGATGGTAGAGGATCACTACACCTCGTACACTTAGCCATAATAGGTTAGGTTTACCGCAAAAATTTGTTAGGTTATGATGTGCGAACCAAGCACCAGAAATATGTATGCTAATATTTCAATATTTCAGATTATATAAACACTGTGCAACACTATCTTTGGTTAGGTAATTTTACGGTAAATTTAAACTTAAATGTAGGAATCTTAAAAAAAACACGTCTGAAGCTCACGACACAAAACTCAACTTCAATGACTGTTACAGAGCAGACATAACCGTCATAACTCACAAGTACCGGTGCAAAAACTGTTGCAGTTGAGATTTGAAATTGTTCCGCATCCACAGTACTCTCCTGATATTTCCTCAACGGATTACCATCTTTTCCGGAGCCGAGCAGAGGTCATAAAAGCCTTTGACCTTGTATCACATCGGAAGAATGTCATAGATGTCAACGGATCCTTTTTTGATTGAATAAAAATTTACGGAAAAATAATATTGGCCTTTAATTTTTTACTATAAAATCGGACATTTCATGTGGTACAACCCAATAGTTTCAGATCGTAACTGGCTTTTGGGATTCTCCCTCAATAAATAAACAAAAAAACCTGGAACAGACTGTAATATTATCTGTAAAGCCGAACTCTGACCAACACACTTTTGGATTCTAAATGCCAACCGCCATTCAGAATTGGTAAAAAAATCATAGGTCCCTCCTCATTATGCACAAAATGAGAAGGCGAACAACACAGTGGGTAGGAGAGATTAGGGCTTGGTCACTCCGAACTGTTGCACCAACAACTCATTCGTTTTATTGTAAATGTCATTCTTCGGCCAGAAAGATTAAAACGTTCGGGTATCGACTTTTGCGTGGGTTTGGTGTTCATCTACGAATGTAAACATGGACACAATGCAGCTAGCAAGCGAATTAATTACTAGGCGAAGCCACACGTGTCATGTACTATCGTACAAAAGTTTAACCAAATACAGATCTTTCCCCAACAGATTATAGAACATATACGGACGAAGCAGCTGTCAAAAACGCATTCGTCTTGGCAACTCCTGGTTTTTTTACAAGAACTGCATCAATGCATTAATATGTCGTTGCGAGAAATACTTCAATTACAAAACTACAAAGCGTTACCAGGGCAACTAACACTGGTTAGAGAAAACAGAAAAATTATTAACATTATCTCACGAATTTCAAGCGTATACCAGGGCTTAAAACACTGGTATAACATAATTAAACAAATCAAACAGAACATTAATTAAATAAAAAATAACAGCGATGGATTCCAAAATAGATGAAACCGAAGTCTTCATCATTATTGCAGAACAGAAGAAGTTAGCAGAGGAGCTAGAGAAAATAAAAATAAACGTTGGAAAAGACAGCGCATCCCGAAAAACTCAGAAGTACAAAGACGAACGAATCAAAAAAATTGACGAAATTTGGGAAAAATTTTCTTTTAATCATGAAAAAGTAAATAATGTAATTGCACACGACACTCCGTATATGGGAAGAAATACGTTTGAACGAGTCAAGGAAATGTATGAAATACTAAAACCCAACTTGGTGGCCATAATTCCTCCAGTCACTAAGCCAGCACAGTTATCTAGTACATCAAGTGCAACGGAAAACTCAGCAACCCAAAATCATATACTAAGAAAACTACAACTAAAAATTGAAGCAGTGATATCAAATATTGAAGAATTTGAAGAAACTATAGAGCAGTATTCCAAAGAAATTCATGACTACCTTCATGAAGAATTCATGACAAATGCTACGGAAGCTGATCTCAATTCAAAGTATGTCACTAAAAATGACTATAAAGGTGTGAAACAAGATATAAATCGATTTCTTCATCAAATGGCGACCAGGCTAGGTGAAATTAACAAACAAAACCGAGGAGAAGAAACAAGGCAAACCGAGTCTAGACTACCTCCAATAAAAATTCCTACGTTTAAAGGAAATTACTTGGAGTGGCAATCATTCTACGATCTGTTTGTTGCAATAATTCATAACAAAAGTAGTCTAAGTACTACAGAAAAAATGGAATATTTAAGGACTCACTTAGAAGGCGAACCTCTTCATTTAATTCAGCAATTTACCTTTTCGAGTGAGAACTACGAGAGTGCTTGGGAAACGCTCAAGTCTCGATATAATAACGAACGAAAAATTGTGTCAATTCACATCGACAAAATGCTCAGTTCCGGGCATCAAGGAAATTCGACATCAGCTAATAATATTAAAAATTCTCTGGATGCTATCAAGGAGGGCTTAGCTGCTCTAAACAATATGGGCTTCAATACCACGTCATGGGGCCCAATGATTGTACACCTGATAACAAAATCAATTGATCTAGAATCCAGAAATTTGTTCAAGCAAAGCCTCACAGAACCCAATAAAATGCCCGATTTAAAAACGCTTTTGGAGTTCACGGAAAGACGTTACCAAGCCTTAGAAGTTCTGAATCCAGCAAAAAAGCAACAAAAATGTGGGGATGAAGCAAAACACACAATACTTAATTTCCACGTCGGATCCAAGGCAGTAACACAATGCCGCATATGCAAGGGCGATCACATAATATACAAATGCCCAACATTCAACAACTTAACGCCAATTGAAAGATGTAAACAAATCAAACAGGCGGAACTTTGTTATAACTGCTTGCAACATGCTAAGCAAACTCAATGTCCAAGCAAACGTACATGCAAACAGTGCAACAAGAAGCATCATACAATGTTGCACATGGAAATGCAACAAAAACAGGTGAACCATAGTTACCTAGATCAAAATGTTGTTCTAGCAACAGCAATTGTCTATGCAAGCAGCAGTGATGGCCACAGTGTCAAGATACGAGCACTTATTGACCCAGGTGCTCAAGCAACGTTAATAACGGAATCAGTTGTGCAATTATTAAAGCTAAAGAAACAAGAAGTGAACATTGAAGTGAGTGGCTTAGGCGCTATGAAAACCGGCACGTCCAAACACAAAGTCGAGTTCACAATAACTTCATGGTTTCCATCAAAGCTCAACCTCCAGGTTGAAGCCCTTGTTCTGCCTAAACTAACAAGCCAACTTCCATCAAACCAAGTAAAACGCGTGAGCTTTGGAGGATAGAGCTGGCAGATCCAACCTACGATATTCCTGGAACTATAGACTTAATTATCGGAGCCGATATATTTGGAGATGTTATTCTCGATGGTATAAGAAGGGATGACGCAACTTCCCTAATAGCCCAAAACTCACGGTTAGGATGGCTTATATCAGGACGAGCAAAATCTGAGTAAAGAATCATTGGACTGGTAGCCCAAAAATCAGTTGATAAACAACTAGAACAATTTTGGGAGTTGGAGGAAGTTTCACAACCAAGAAAACAAACACAAATGGAGATAGACTGTGAAGCGTTCTATAAAGAAACACACTACCGGAAAAACAATGGGAGATATGTAGTAAAAATCCCTTTTAATAAAGAAACAACTAATACCAGCAAATTAGGAGAATCAAAAAACAGAGCATTTGCATGATTTTGTCAACTTGAAGCTCAGTTCGATAGAAATCCACAACTCAAGCAAGAATACACTGATGAGGTGAACGAATTCTTAAGGCTCGGTCACATGATCGAAGTGGAATCAAACAATCCGCAGGAGAAAAAACCATACTACATGCCTCATCATGCTGTCATAAAACCGGACAGCTTAACCACAAAATTACGAGTCGTCTTCGATGCATCAGCTAAAACATGTAAGCCTAAACGATTTAATGCTAGTAGGCCCAAGGCTCCAAGATGATATAGCTACTATATTAATGCGATGGAGGAAACAGAAATATGTCTTTAGTGCAGACATAGAGAAAATGTACCGCCAAATTGAGTTACATAAGGATCATCAAGATTATCAGCGGATATTATGGCGAAGTGCCAAAAACCATACCATCAAGGAGTATAAACTTACCACAGTTACTTATGGTACAGCGTCAGCACCATATTTGGCAATAAAAACGCTACAACAACTAGCTGAAGACGAAAAACTGCAGTTTCCAGTCGCCTCGGAAATAGCGAAAAATGATTTTTACGTTGATGACGTAATGTCCGGACAAGACACAATCACAAAATGCAATAATCATCAAGGAAGATCGATTACCACCAACAACCTGGGTAATGGGTAGAATTTCTGAAGTTCACCCTGGTAAGGATAATGAGGTTCGAGCGGCAACAGTGTTTAGCAGCAATAAACACATCAAACGGCCCATAGCAAAATTGTGTCGTTTACCCATAGAGTCAGGACAACCTGATTCAACAATCAAACATATTCGAGAAAGCAAAGGAAAACCACAAGTGTTAACAACTATTAAAACCTCATCGAATAAGAAACCTAGCTCACTGTTTTGGATTTTTATACTGTTAGGAATCATGAACTCAGTCAAAGCTACTCCAACTGATCAACAACATAAGGTCGAATTCACTCCATTTGAAAACCAGCCAGGAATATACTTTGAGGATGTAGGACGAGCGAGTCTTACTTCGAGCTCTTGGAAAACCATCGTATTTTTCAACATGACATCATATTGGTTGGAGTTCGAAACCTATAAGGAAGATGTTAATCAAATGGAAACAATGTGCTCATCCACAGACATAGCTGAAGTCAAGTCAATAATGTGCGAAGGGATACTAAGCCAATTTAAGCGCCAGATTCAGCAAATTGAACTAAACAACGATATTTTATTGCATGCGAATGATGACTCTATGCGAAGACAACGGCGCTCTACATTTGACTTTGTAGGAACGATTACGCACGAGTTATTTGGAATACTTGATCAACGGTTTTTTAGTTTTAGTTTTAAATGCATTTTATTTTCTTAACACTAACTCTTACATTCTAACAAAAAATGCTTAAATGCTAGCTTACAATTACTTAACAAACTTATACTAACTTACTGGCCCCACACAGGCACTCTAAGCTACTCTGAATACTTATAACTATGTCTTTCGACTTTATTTACATTTTGCTTAGAACTATTTATATTGAATACTTAAGGCTAAGAAAAAATATTTGTTAAGAAAAACTTAGCATATGGACATAATTTTTTATTTTTTATAAAAACTTAGTATCTAACTTAAAATAAACTTAGCCTACCTAACCTAAATGCACAATACACACATAAACACACTTAGGCATTATACACAATAATATACATATGTTAGTATATACCTTTATATACACTAACGCATGTATATATTACTTAAATGCTAACCTAAACCTATGTAAGCTGGCCATCGCTATTTACTGAGCAAATAGATTGGTCAGCTCTGCCTCATTAGTGAGGCTGTTCCGTAATTGACGGAAACGATGACGAAACATCTTCTCCATCATTCAACCACCAGAAATGCTGGTGCTGCCGAACGACATCCCTCTTATCGCGATTCCCCACCGCCCTACTGAACCTGAGGCGATCCACACTGCCGTGTGCGACGTCTCTGTTGTAGTTGAGTCGCCTGTCCCCAGCTGTCCGAGCAACATGGAAGATTAACGGCACCGCTGATCTATCCTGGATCAACCCTATCTGATCTAGGTAGAGGAATGCTTCCGGTGGAACGAAGCCGTCAGAGCGCACACTCTCGTGGTAAAGGTAATTGGGGTAGTAAGCCCCAGATATCAGGTTATTCGTCGAAGTCATTGCTCTTGCAATGTGCCTTCGAGTCAGCTTAATTACGAAATTGTCCACTCGTATTAGGTTCGCCCTATTGTAAAGAACCTCATTAGGATAAAATTTCTTGTACTCCGACTCTGGTGTTCTGTACAAGCGAAGACAAGCCCTAAGACAAGCCCTCTCAAACACCAGAATCTTTTCCATTAAGCTTGCTCTTACATTGAACCACACAGGACAACCAAATACCAGCATGGGCCTAATAAGGGCCATGTAGCAGATTACCTTTACCCTCGCATCGAGTTGGCTGCTATAAAACAGTCTTTTTGTAAGGGCAAAAGCACCTCTAGCTCTGGCCAGAGCAGCATCTACACTTTTGCCAAAATACAGAAACTGATCTAGCCAGATATCTGACTACATTTCGACAGGCAAGAGGTTGTCCGCGTTGTCCAATGATAGAGAACTTTCGCCAATTTGTTCTGGTATCCCTAGAGGCTCCAGACAATGGCGTCCTAAAGAGAATGGTTTCCGACTTCTGAAAGTTGATTTTCAACTTCCAGTCATCGCAAAATCGTCTTATCATATCGAAGTCACTTTGCAAGAGAGTATTAATGACCTCGATTTTTTTACCTGTTCTGTACGCTATCAAATCGTCTGCGTACGCAATAGTATGGGGAAGTGAACCTATCAAGTCGCTTGTGAAAATGTTGAATAGGATTGGCGAATTGACCGCGCCTTGCTGAAGACCATTTTTAATTTGAAATATTCCAACAGAAGTCACATCGCCATTCTTCACGATGAACTGTCTGTTGTGTAGCATATTATAAAGAATGTACAAGAGAGGTTTGCTGATCCCCAGCCTAGTCAGCTTATAGAAAAGACCCTCTAACCATACGGTGTCGAAGGCCTTCTCCAAGTCAACAAGGCAGGCACCAGTGCACTGTTTCTTGCCTTTGTTCCATTGGATATCGGACACCAGTTTAGACGCGGCATGTGAGATATCATGTCCCGCCTTAAAACCGAATTGATTATCCGGAACTATATGTTTGTCCTCAACCCACCTAGACAGAGCTCTATTGATTACTTTTTCAAAAACCTTACTGATATTCGGAAGGAGACTTATCGACCGGAGATTCGCCGGATTGGATATATCCTTCCCCTTTTTGGGGATAGGATGAACCACCGCCGTTTTCCAATGCGCTGGATAATGTGCATTATTCATTGCATTATTAAACAGGGTGGTGTAAATGTCCACCGCTTCTAGAGGAAGATGTCGAAGCACGATGTTCGGAATACCATCGGTCCCTACTGATTTCTTAGCCCTGATTGTGTCGAAGATCTCATGGAGTTCTTCCCTCGAAATGAAAGGGGGTAGGTCACCCTCTCTGGTCGTGACATTATTTGCCATATTTTCGTCGCTAAACCGGGTGAAACCAGAGCCCTCGGATCGCCAGTTCCCTATTTCATTTCGAATGCAGAAGTCGTGCCCCAAGACGCGACTGTCCAGGTCATAATTAGGGCCAATGATATCAATGGCCTTGTATACTTCCTGGAAAGTCGCCCCGATGGTCTCAACCTTCTCCTGTGGATCCTCGATCACAAAGAAGGCGTCATCATCAGCGGCCTCACTTGGATCAATACCTGCTATTGTCAGTAACCGTTCGTTGTCTGTTGTCCGGGCCATTTTAAGACACTGAAGGTCGTTTTGATTTTTTCTCCGAAATAGTTTATTTATTTGCGGAAACATGTTCGGGTTGCTGGTGTTTACAGCCCGAACCTTGTTGTTCCAATACAAACTTACAGAAGTTCTGTAATTCTCTTTTATTAGCGTTTGAATATTTTTAATCGACGACTTCAGTGTCCTAATCTCCGGGTCTTGTCTGTCAGTTAACTGTCTGTACAAGTTTTTAAGTCTTGTCAGAAGTCTACTTTTCTGTCGGTGCAGTGCGTCAATAGTAGGATTGCGGAACAGGTCTTCGTTAGTCGTACGTCGATACCGCGGTATTGTAGTGTCCATAGTTTGTTTAATTGCCTCGTCCATTTGTTTTAGGTAATTGTCGATCTCCTCGTTTGACAAATTCCTATTGGGCGGTGGTTGGAGCGTGTTCGAAGAGAGCGCTCTTGTCAAGGTTGCGGAGAAGCGTGTCCATCGAGTCTTACTGTAGTTGTAAGAATATCTTTGGACAAACTCCTCCAATTCCGCAATTTCGTTGGGAACTGTAATTTCGGTGCTAAAACCGCAATGGTCGCTGTCATACACGAATGTGCGCAGACAGTTTAGCGTTTGTATATTCGTACCTGTGAGTCGTATACGTTCATCGTACAGCAGTAGATCCAAATAAGACCCGCCTCTGGGAAATGACGGGTTATCCGTCGCTTTAAGACCGAGTCTGTACATGACATCGTGCTGACCCCACCAATCGAGTAGTAGGTTCCCTCTAGTATTTGGCAAATTATTTCCCCAATCTCTGTGTCTAGCGTTGAAATCCCCGCCGATTATAAAATAATTCTCCCCCGATTCCAGCCTCAGAATTCGAAAAAGCGTGTCAAGCTCTGTAATAAATAGGGCGGATTGTGAAGCCTCAGGTGCACAAACAGAGGCCAAGTACAGCCGCTAAATAAATGACGACTGCCTCCAACACCCGGAACCTGCGCAACACCCCCTTGTACACTCTGTGAAATTTTATACCTTCTTTAATGAAGATAGCGACACCGCCTCCACGTTTGGATCTGGGCCGGTTTCTTCTTCTAACGATATAATTATTGTACTCCAGTTTGTGCTTATCGGTTAGCTTGGTTTCGCTAGCGAAAAGCACATCAGGAGTTTGGTCTTGTAGCAATTTAAACATCGCGGCTCTTCGTTCGATCCCAATCAATGAATTCACATTCACCGCAAGGACCTTCAAAGTTTGCTCCACCATGTGCGTACCCATTACGACATGTGTTGCGTTAGGCCCGGCAGCAGCGCGTAAATCTGGTCCACCCGCTTGGCCTGTTCTTGAACCTTCTTTTGCAGCTGAGCCATCTGCCCTTGGATTGCAAGCAAGATGGCCAGCATGTTAGGTGCAGCTTCTGTTGTTCTCGGCGTTGGCGCCGGAGAAGCAACAGTCGCTTGCTGTACCGTAGCCCCCCTACCAGACGCCATTTGGGCGTAGGAAATTTGGGACGTGACGGCTGGTGTTTGAAACCTGACAGGTGAACCTTTGACCTCCACCTTCTGCTGCCGAGCCAGTTTTGCTTTCTTAATGTCAGCGAACTTAGGACAACCCCGATAGTTTGCGGTGTGTCCCACGTTTCCACATAACACGCACGAGAGCTGCGACCTATCGGATGCTCCGTCAACACCCAGAGGACATTCTTCGGAACTGTGGTTCTTAGCGCACTTCACGCATCGAGGCTGCATTTGGCAGTTCGACGCGGCGTGCCCGAACCTCTGGCAGCGAACGCATTGTATAACGCCTTCGCTCCTTTTTAGTTTTTCCCAGTGAATCACCTGGCAGTCTAGGACATTGATACTCCTTAGACTATCCAGACGGCTTTCGGGACTGAGCTGCACCAAGAAGAACGGCAGACTCCGTTTCTCCCGCCTGGCTCTAGCTGTGGTAAACGGCTTTACCCCCACAAACTTGAGTCCCTCGCACTCCTTCTCTTTGAGCAGTGCCAGGATCTCCTCAGGATCAGAAGACGGTTCTAACCCCTTCAGCAGCATAGATTGCCGCTTTTCACACTTCGGTGTGAATGAGTAATGCTCCGTCGTCGTTTCCTTTAGGAGCTCTTTTACTTTCGCGTAGCCCTCCACTGTAGTGCAGTGGATGGCATGGCGATCGTTCCCCAATCTCTTTATGTTAAAACTATTACCAATGACCAGCTTACAAAGGTCTTTGGTTGCATTTACCTCTAAGTTATAGGTGTTGATAGGAGGCACCTTCTCCTTCTTCTTCTTCTGCTGCTGCTGTTGTTGTTGTTGCTGCTGTTGCTTTTGTTGTTGCTGCTGATGTTGCTGTTTTTGGTATCGTTTTTGCTGCTGCGGTTGTTGCTTTAGCTGCTGCGTTTTTTGCTGCTTTTGCACTTGATGTGTTTGCTGCTGTTTCTGCGCACTTTTCTCCTGCAGTGGCTGTTGCTGTTGGGATCTTGCCTTAGCTTCCTGATCCCTTTGCCTTCGGGCGATTTGCCTAGCTTTAATAGCAAGCATCTCTTTTTGAAGTTGCTGGATGCTGCTATTAATGGCATTCAGTTGTTCTTCTTCGTCTTCCGACTCAGAAGTTGCCAACGACGCAAAGCTATTATCGCCTTTGTGATGTGCCACTCTATAAGAGACGGATTCATCTTCCGAATCGTGACGTCTTTGGTTTTGCGCTGCTATTGCTGCCGCAGACGTTGACGCCCCCCCCAATTCCCTACTTAGCAGCATTTCGTTAGACGTGCATAGAGAGGGGCGTTTTGCTGAATTTGATGTTCTCGTTATTTTTTTCCGTTTGACAGCTTTTTCACTCACTGCTGTTGGGCGGGCAGCTCCAATATTATTTGTTTTTGTGCCGTCCACTAATCCCACAGTGGGGATAACGGGACGGTCTTTGTCACTCATCAATTGTTTGTTTGTGACCACGTCACTAATTTATTCTTTATTTTCAATTAAATATTAGTTTAAGAGAAAAAAAAAGAAAACAAATTTCGTCCCCGGGCAGGGAATGAACCCGCACAATTTGAAATATGTAATATTTCGCGTCCGCGCACTATCACACTACGCCAACCGTGTCTTTGAAAGTTTGTATATTAATAATATATATGTATAATAATTTACGAAATTCACTAATGAAAAGCCGAAACAGGTCTGTACACTACCGTGGTCCGTGAACGACTGGTGACTTGATCAACGGTTCGCCAAACAGTATGAAGAAACAATTGAAGCTATTCAAGGAAACGAAAACCATGTGCTGCAACTCATGAAAAACCAAACAACCATAATTGACTCTACCATAAATATATTCAAAAGGGAACATTTGGACATAAGACAACAGATTCAATCGCTGAATGAAGTGGTAGCCAAAATTAAGGATAATGTAGACAAATACAACAATTTGAAGCTATTTTCGTCAACAGCTATCAACACTATTCTGATAATGTTTAACTATCAGTCAACATAGAATATTTTACTAGACATTATTTTGTCAACACAAACGGGAAAGGTACATCCACTAATTCTGACAGTTCAACAGTTTAAAAATGAATTGACAAGGATACACGAAAACATACCGCGTTCATTAATGATACCAGGAGAGAGGCAGCATGAATCCATCCTTCAACTTTACAAAAGCTTGAGTTCAAGAGGAAGGTTGACTGGCAGAAATATAATAATAGAAATAACACTCCCACTTCTTTTTAATGAGGAATTTAAGATATATAAAGTGTTACCAGTTCCTACTTTCCATAGTGGGAATTTCACTTGCATTGTGGCAACTTCAGACTACTTGCTTGTGAATCTAAAGGGAAACCATTTTTACCCTCTTGATAGATCTGAATTCTCCCTTTGCAAGGAGAGACACCTCGATAATTACTGGTGTAGACTTCAACACCCAATATATACATCAGGAGCTTCGGTCAGCTCTTGTGAAATGAGCCTAATTCACCACAACACTGAGCTTTTGGACTCATGCCTGACGAACAACATTCCGATTAAAACATATTGGATTGAAATGCATCATCCGAATTCTTGGATATATAGTGTTCCGGGTACAACTACGATCAACATTGACTGTGACTTCAATCCGTCACACACTACCTTAAAGGGTAGTGGGATATTGAAATTGACGGCAGATTGCATGATCCATGATCAAATGATGACAATCATTGGTAGACAAACAATGATCAAAAAAATGACATCTTCTTTTCTACCATCTTTCAATCTTTCTAAAAAGTTAACTACGTTTAACTATAGCAAGGTCCCATTATATTGAAAACCGATATGTCGTTAGAGATCTCAAAATTAGAACATTCGATCGAGCTACAACGAAGTCAAGAACATATTCTGAAGGAAATAAAAACCCATAGGGTACATCAATATTCTCTTCTGGGGCCAACGGTATTTCTGGTAGTAGCTGTTACAATTGGCGTCATTTTACTGAGAAGGAAGACAAATCAATCAATAATCATTCAACAGTCTAAAGATGAGAAGCGGATTGAAGGTGGAGGAACTTTTTCAGACACCGATTTTTGTGTTTCGTCAGTTTGAGAGAGGCCCCAGCATGTTGTGACAACAACAATTTAATGACTCAAGTTGCAACCGCACAATACGTAAAGTGTCGAATAGACAAAAAGTACGTTTACCTGTCGCGCTCGAGTGTCAATTGTATATTGATTCTTTTTTGTTAAATAAGCAAATTTTCTGTATAAATTGAAGCTATTCAATAAATAAAATCGCTTTTTGTTATTAAGAAGAGTCAACGAAGTAGTTTCACTTAAAAGATTTCCCCCCACCAGCGGTAAGGAATCTCTTGAATTGAAAATTACGGATAAAACAGTCCTCAATAAACAAAAAACTGAAACAGACTGTAATATCATCTGTAAAGCCGAACTCTGACCAACACACATTTGGATTCTAAATGCCAACCGCCATTCAGAATTGGTAAAAAAATCATAGGTCCCTCCTCATTATGCACAAAATGAGAGGGCGAACAACACAGTGGGTAGGAGAGATTAGGGCTTGGTCACTCCGAACTGTTGCACCAATAACTCATTCGTTTTATTGTAAATGTCATTCTTAGGCCAGAAAAATTAAAACGTTCGGGTATCGACTTTTGCGTGGGTTTGGTGTTCATCTACGAATGTAAACATGGACACAATGCAGCTAGCAAGCGAATTAATTACTAGGCGAAGCCACACGTGTTCTGTACATGAAAAAATGCTTGTTGTTGTAGTGTATTCGCCTCCTCACTGCTTTATAGAAGAAAATTTAGTGGAACTGCAAGAAATATTATTAAAATTGCAACTTAAATACAATAAAATTTTGGTGGGTGGTGATTTTAACGTCAACATTTTAATGTGTAATAATATTTCTAGTCAATTTAATTACTTCTGTGTTAAATTAGGGTTGTCTGTAGTTAATTCCCGTTATCCCACCTGTTTTAAATCTACGAACAACCCCTCGTTACTTGACATGTTTCTAACTAATTGTGCTTCGAGTGTATTATGTTTTTACCAAGTTAAACTGACCAGCGAATTCATCCATGATATGATTTTTTGTTCTTTTATATTTAATATAGATAGATCCAACTGTGATAACACTTTCAGCTTTAGATCATTCAAAGACACCAATCTAATAGAAGTCACACATGCACTTTACAGTTTAAATTGGCATGATATATACCTAACTCCCAATATTAACCACAAGGTTGAAATCTTTAATAATCTAGTCAATTCCCTGTTTAATAGTTTTGTCCCCGTTGTAAGTAAGCGTGTTAGGTCTTGTTCTTGCCCCTGGTACAGTAACGAAATTCAACGCAAAATTACTGAGCGTGAGCGCCTTTATAAGAAATTCAAACGTCATAACACACCGGAAAATAGATTAAACTACTGCATTTTACGTAACGAAGTTACTACCCTTATCCGGAACTCCAAAAGATCTTACTTTTTAAAAAAGCTTGATCCTAAATTAGGATCTAAGCAATTGTGGAAGAATCTTAAAGGTCTGGGTGTAGTAACTGATAGAAAAATGTTCAAGTGTTCGATATCTCCAAATGAAATGAGTGCGTTTTTTTCCCCGGATCCTTCTTGATCCGAGTGATTCTGAATTGTTTCCAAATTTCTGTTTTCAGTTTATTGATGAATTCGATGTATTCAAAGCTATTAACTCAGTAAAATCCAATGCCACAGGACCGGATGGTATTTCGCCTCGATTTCTCAAGTTAATACTACCCCATATCATTTGTCACATACATCATATATTTAATTACTGTATTTACAGCTCTCAGTTCCCGGATAATTGGAAAATTGCCAAAATTATTCCTATTGCCAAAAAGTCTAACCCTAACTGTCCTGCTGACTTCAAACCAATTAGCGTCTTGTGTTTTTTGTCAAAGGCTTTTGAAAAGGTATTATCTCTTCAAATGAAAAAATTCTTAGATAATAATAATAAACTTTCCAAATGGCAATCCGGTTTTCGAAGTAAACACAGTTGTGAATCTGCTGTTCTAAAAGTTACTACTGACATTCGATCCGCTTTAGATTGTAACAATATCTGTGTAGCAGTTCTTCTAGATTTCTCTAAAGCCTTCGACTGCATTGATCACTCTTTGTTACTTACAAAGATTAAAAATGGATTTGGTTTTTCCGACTCATCCACCAAGTTTCTAAGCTGTTATCTTAGAGATAGAGTACAGTCGGTCGTTATAGAACTTGGTTATTCAAATTCTAAAACCATCCACGCAGGCGTTCCGCAAGGCTCAGTACTTGGACCACTTCTGTTCTCTCTTTTTACCAATGAAATCTCAAGTATTGTTAAGAATAGAATTGCAAAATTCACATGTACGCTGATGATGTGATTATATATTTCTCGCGTCCTATTGGTCTCGTAGAAGACTGTGATGCTAGGGTGAATGAAGATCTTGATAATATATCCAATTGGTCAAAAAGTAACAGATTGAAGTTAAAACCAGTCAAGACGGTTTGTATTGTTTTTTCAAATAATAAGGTGTGTCCAAATAATTTTTCACCTGTTGTCCTTGATGCCAACCCCATTACTATATTACTATTGTCAATTCTGTTAAATACCTTGGCTTTCATATAAACTCTTCACTTACCCGCTGCGATGGCATAAGGGACACCCTTAAAAAAGTCTATTGTGGACTGCGAAGATTACGATACTCCGCGAACTACTTGCATCACCTGGTGAAAATACGATTAATCAAAACGCTTGTAATGCCATACTTTTTGTTTAATTGTTCCGTATTTCCCTATCTTGACAGTGTTTGTAAGCATCGGCTTAATGTTGCGTTTAATGACTGTGTCCGTTTTATTTATAATATCCCTAGGTCCAGTAGTGTATCCCGATTTGCATCGTCAATTTACAGTCTGAATCTAAATCTGTATTTTAACTTCCGCAATATATTAAAACTATTTAAAATTATACAAAGTAAGTCTCCTAGTTATCTTTTTGAAATGCTACATTTTGCACAATCTAATAGGGGTAAAAAACTTATTATTCCTTCATTCACACATTGCATTGGAGAGCGATCCTTTCTTGTATCTGCAATTCGTGTCTGGAACTATCTTCCACATGAATTGCAAGTTATCAACTCATATGCCGTCTTTCAGAAAAGACTTTTCCATTATCTGTCTGATAACCGCATCATAACTTAGATATGACTCAATCTATGTTTAATTTTTATTTATTATGATTATTTTGACTACCCTAATTGTTAATTTAACATAAAATTTTTTATCGTCTGGAAAACTGTGCTGAAGAAAGATATATTATCTTGTAGTACTGATGTAATTTTAATTTAAATACAATTACAAATATACAATATACAAATGTACTATCGTACAAAAGTTTAACCAAATACAGATCTTTCCCCAACAGATTATAGAACATATACGGACGAAGCAGCTGTCAAAAACGCATTCGTCTTGGCAACTCCTGGTTTTTTTTACAAGAAGGGCATCAATGCATTAATATGTCGTTGCGAGAAATACTTTAATTACAAAACTACATAAATTCTTTCAACAAGTGTTTAAAACCTGCTGTTGTGACAACAACAATTTAATGACTCAAGTTGCAACCGCACAATACGTAAAGTGTCGAATAGACTAAATGTACGTTTACCTGTCGCGCTCGAGTGTCAATTGTATATTGATTCTTTTTTGTTAAATAAGCAAATAGAATCGCTTTTTGTTATTAAGAGTCAACGAAGTAGTTTCACTTAAAAGATTTCCCCCCACCAGCGGTAAGGAATCTCTTGAATTGAAAATTACGGATAAAACAGTCCTCAATAAACAAAAAACTGAAACAGACTGTAATATCATCTGTAAAGCCGAACTCTGACCAACACACATTTGGATTCTAAATGCCAAGTTTTTTTTCCACCCCGCCATGCAGCATTGGTAAAATAATCATAGGTCCCTCCTCATTATGCACAAAATGAGAAGGCGAACAACACAGTGTGTAGGAGAGATTAGGGCTTGGTCACTCCGAACTATTGCACCAACAACTCATGCGTTTTATTTTAAATGTCATTCTTAGACCAGAAAGATTAAAACGTTCGGGTATCGACTTTTGCGTGGGTTTGGTGTTCATCTACGAATGTAAACATGGACACAATGCAGCTAGCAAGCGAATTAATTACTAGGCGAAGCCACACGTGTCATGTACTATCGTACAAAAGTTTAACCAAATACAGATCTTTCCCCAACAGATTATAGAACATATATATACCAATAACCAACGATGTCCATAAGTTTTGAGAAGCATCGAGAGAAGATAATCGCCGCTTGGAAAGATGTCTTGGACGATAAGAGCACCACAGATTGGTCACTCTATGGCTACGAGGGTCAATCGAATGACCTCAAGGTTGTCGGCAGTGGTGAGGGCGGACTGGAGGAACTAACCGAAGACTTAAACAGTGGCAAGATTATGTACGCTTTTGTGCGCATCGAAGATCCCAAGACCGGACTGAATAAATTTATTCTAATTAACTGGCAGGGTGAAGGCGCTCCAGTCAATCGTAAAGGATCATGCGCCAATCACATCCATGATGTGTCCAAAATTCTAAGCGGAGCTCATTTAACAATAAATGCACGCAACGAAGATGACATCGATGAGGAACGTATTATGAAAAAATTAAGCAGCTCCACTTACAGTTTCAAGGAACCCCGTGCAGTTGTTGAAGAACAAAAAGCACCAGTTGGCACGAATTACACACGCGTGATTCCAACTAAAGAATTGAATGCATCAGTTATGCAGGATTTCTGGAAAAAGGAAGAGGAGGAAGAACGTCGGTGACTCGAAGCCGAAAAGGAACAGAAAAGACTGGAAATGCACAAGTTGGATCAGGAACAAAGAGCGAGAGAAGAGAAAGAACATTTAGAAAGAGAGAAACAAGTTGTTGATAAAAGTAAATTACAATCGGCTCATGTGCCCATTAAAACGTCCCCACAACCTCTAAGTCCAGAAAAGACTCTGAAGAGTCCAACACAAGGTATGACTGAAGCTGAACGCATGCGCCAGGTACGTAATCAAGAAGCTAGAGAATTGATAGGCTCACGAGTAGGAGCTGCTAAAGCTATTTTCACAAGAAACACCAGCGAGGGTCAATTGCAATCAAAGTTAAGTTCAGCGCCACCAGCTAAGCCAACACGTGCATCAATTGCTCAGAGAATAAATGCCCTAAATAACCAGCAACCAACACCGCAGCAACACGAGCCAGCAAATGTACCAGTACCAACACCAACACCAGCACCAACACCAGCACCAGCAGCAGCACGAGCACCAGAACCAGCAGCAGCAGCACCAATTGCAGTCGCAGCACCTGTTGCTACTATGAAGGCAGCAGCCCCCATACCAGCCACGATAGTTGAAGAAGAAGCTCCAGTCAAACCAGAAATCACAGGAATAGCGAACGAGGAAATTCATCCAACCACAGCAGCCGAAGACTACATGGACAATGAAGATCAATATTCCACAATCAAGAGGTCACCACACAGTAAATCGAATTCTTTGCAATCCCCCGATGAAGTTACAGTAGTTCAACAGGTACCGACTGGATTAGAGTCTAATCAGAAGCAACCATCACCAGCGAATGGCTCGATAAATCAGATGAATGACATTGCCGACATATTGAATGGAGACGACTTAATTTGCCAGGACATAACGACTGATAATGGACTTAAAGCACGAGCTCTTTATGATTACCAGGCTTCTGATGAATCGGAAATCACCTTCGATCCAGGCGATGTCATAACTCACATTGATCAAATCGATGAGGGTTGGTGGCAAGGACTTGGCCCAGATGGCACTTACGGTCTATTCCCGGCCAATTATGTGGAACTGATTAATTAGAATGACACAGATTCACCATATTCTTCTTCTCTACAACACATTCTCTACCCCATGCAGACGCATTCACAATTCTAGCAGAAGTATCCACAACTTAAGTATTCATTTTCCTTCTAGGGTAATCTCCCTCTATTAGTATTCTCTTTTTAAACATACACACCGCCCACTATTTGGAATGTGATTCCAGAAAAAAAAACAACAACAGAAAAAAACAGAAAAATCAATTTTATACCTTCAGTAGATTTAGGTAATAGGAAAGAAATTTTGTAAAGTAATGTCCTTTTGATACCGTTAGTTAAATATTCACCACATATACGGACGAAGCAGCTGTCAAAAATGCATTCGTGTTGGCAACTCCTGGTTTTTTTACATAGTGCTTATTTCGTGAATGGTAACACTTAGCTCATGTCTGATTTGACAGATAATTAATTTTATCCTTCCGCTGAACGAATATGGTTATGTATACGCTTGAACAACGCTGGGAAATATTGCGACATTACTTTGAAAATCATGGTAATGTTGCAGAATGTGTGCGAAAATTGCGTACGGATTTTGGAAGAAGAGAAGCACCGTCAGCTCCGTATGTTCGTTATCTTGTGAAAAAAGTGAAAGAATCTGGCATCCTCATCGATAAACCAAAGCGTGAAAAGCCAAAAACAGTGCGTACACCCGAGAATATTGCTGCTGTGGCAGAAAGTGTGCGTAAAGCGCCATCAACATCAATTCACCCTCGTTCTCAACAATTGAACATTTCGGAGACATCATTGAGACGAATTTTGCATAAAGACCTTGGTATGATGCCATACAAAGTCCAATTGGTTCAGGAGTTGAAGCCAACTGACCATCCAATGCGTTTTCGCTTCGCTAAGTGGGCCTGCGGTCGACTTAGAGAAGATGTCGATTTTGCCGAAAAAATCATCTTTTCAGATGAAGCTCATTTTGATCTTGGCGGGTATGTAAGCAAGCAAAATTGTCGCATTTGGGGCACAGAAAACCCGCACGCATACATTGAAAAGCCGATACACCCAAAACCAGTCACTGTTTGGTGCGGATTTTGGTCCAGAGGCATAATTGGGCCATTTTTCTTCAAAAATGAGCAAGGAGTGGCCGTTACAGTCAATGGCGATCGTTATCGGGCCATGTTGAACGAATTTTTACTCACAAAAATTGAAGAGGAGGATATTAGCAACATTTGGTTTCAACAGGACGGCGCTACGTGCCACACAGCCGAAGCTACACTCGATGTTTTGCGCCTGTTTTTGAAGATCGCATTATCAGCCGCAGAGCTGATGTCGTTTGGCCACCTCGGAGCTGCGATTTGACACCGTTAGACTATTATTTGTGGGGTGCCGTAAAAGATAAGTGTTACGCCGACAAGCCAGAGACAATTGACGCTTTAAAGGACAATATTCGTGAAGCCATTGGTGAAATACAGCTGCACACAATCGATAATGTGCTTAAAAATTGGACCGATCGTGTAGGCTACTGCATGGCCAGCTGAGGCAGCCATTTGAATGAAATTATATTCCATTATTAACCGGAAGGATAAAACTAATTATCTGTCAAATCAGACATGAGCTAAGTGTTACCATTTACGAAACAAGCACTAGTTGAAAAAAAAAAACGTTAGATGGCGGACCCTTTACTTTAGTTCAAAACTACATAAATTCTTTCAACAAGTGTTTAAAACCTGCAATATGATATGCAACACCCTAATACGTTTCAAGAAATTTACATCGATATACCATAAATATCTAGAACTTAAGTACAATACGAGTATACCGTGAAATTTATTACTTTGTAAAAAAAGAAAAAGAAAAAACTTGCACAATTAATAAAAAGTCTCTTTCCAAGTGAACGATTCAATATTAAATGACAGACGGACATTTAGACGCTCGTGTGCTTTTGCATTGTACATATCAGACAATAGCTCTCATGGAGTGTCTACGGTTCGCGCGTATGACGAGGTGTGAAAAAAGGAAGCAACTGCTTTTTGGTCACTGACGTTCGTGTGGTGCCATGTACATACATATACTCACTGTATTGTTCCTCAACTCGCGCAACCAAATAGACGCACGTCACAAGGGGCTCGTGTGTGATGGGTCAAAATGTGTCTTACCACAGAAACTCGAAGCGAAAATAAATAAATACATACATACATACATACATGCCGACTTAATTCGGATAAATAAAACCCCATCAACCAAACAAAAACATGTGCATGCATATGTTAAAAATGCCTCACTGGATGACTGTTTCTCGCTAGAAAAAACAAAAATCACTTTTCAATACGAATGTAAACAA
Source organism: Volucella bombylans (assembly GCA_949129095.1). Lineage (NCBI taxonomy): Eukaryota > Metazoa > Arthropoda > Insecta > Diptera > Syrphidae > Volucella > Volucella bombylans. Next base: position 181,221,902 of record OX422143.1, on the reverse strand, counting down.
AGAATAAAAGTCCAATAAAATCGACAGATATGCGCGCCTTCATACACCAAACCGGGTTTCCAACGTACAGATACATTTTTATCACGACCACACTAAATCTTTTCTCATCTTTTTCTAAATACATTTTATATGGGGGACGCCTGGCGCAATTATGTCGCAGCCTACAGTCCCCGCTTTGCAAAAAATTATGTGCTGGATATGTAAAGCCATACCCCACTGGAACGGCTAACTGCCCAAGTGGCAGTACCGTTGCAATGCGCCTGGAAAAAGTGTTTTTTGGCGAGCACCCTTTTTAATCTGAAGCCGAATTCCCATCAGTACCTCATTTATTTTCTGCACAAACCATGTGTGAATTATAAAGGAATGAAATTATTCAACGGTAATTGTGATGCCAGTTTGTTCGACTATGCCTGAAGCACATTTCAAATTAACAAACAGTGGATTTTTATATGTTTCACTTTAAATAATAAATGTTGTGTACTGTGAAGTGATGGATTGATTAGTTTATGTAGTGTGTGTGATTTCAGATTTTGTAAAATACAGTGGTGGTCCAGTATAACGAATGCCGATATAACGAATGATCGATATAACGTACACTTTTTTCACATTCACACTCGATAACGAATGTTTTTGTTATACATATCTTTAGTAAAGAAATATGTATGGATAAAGCAACGTCCCTTGATAGTGAATGTATGTATGTGTATGGGCCTGTTGTAAAACTATTGTATTTATTAGGTGCGCAACTAAGTTCTTCTCTCAATAGAGGGCTCCAGCAGTAAGTGCTGGTCGATTTTGACATACAGTTTGTCAAGAAAGTGTTTTCACAAGTACAATGTATGACAATGTATCTTTTAGCGTTGTAATTACAGATACTTCCGGAATATTTTTTCAATTTTTTCTTTTGGAATTGCAATTAACACATACTTAAGCATAAAATACCATAACAAAGTACTTCTTATAGCACAAAAACAACCACAAAAAAAAAAAAAAAACAGCAAAAAACAACAAAAAACCACTGTCAAGAAAGTGTTTGCAATTTCATTTCAATTCCATTTTCGCAGCATATGCACGTATCATGAAAGTACCGTTAAAGCGGTTTTTTATTTTTTGTCCTGTGACAGTCATAGGATATCGAATCCAACAATTTTTGTGATTCCTTTTCTGTTTCGAGTGCTTGACTGATCGTTTTAGTTTTGTTTAAATATGCCTGGCCAAAGAATTTCGCTGGACGTAAAACAATTAATTTACTATAACCACTACAAGGGCAAAAGTGTGCGAGAAATTACGGAGATGTTTGGTATATCCGGAAGAACTATATACAACATCATTAATCGGGCAGAACGTGAGAATCGTTTGGATCCTCCAATAACAACTGGTAGGCCAAGGAAGCTAACGGACAGAAATCAGCGTTTTCTGCTAAAAAAGGTGAACGATAACCCTCGAATATCAATAAGGGCCTTGTCATGGGAGATCAGCCAAGAATGTGGTGTACAAGTATCGCATGAAACTATACGGCAAGTACTAAAAAAGCACAAATACACATCAAGAGTTGCACGGAAAAAGCCACTGCTTTCATTGCAAAATATAGAAAAGCGCTTTTTGTTCGCATCGACGTATAGCACCGAACCAAATGAATACTGGGATGATGTTATATTTTGCGACGAAACGAAAATAATGCTTTACTATAACGAAGGACCGAAAAGAGTATGGCGTCAGCCCTTGAAAGCTCTATGTAATAAAAACATAATTCCTACTGTGAAATTCGGCAAATTATCTGTGATGGTATGGGGGTGCATATCCATCAGAGGCGTCGGAGACATTGTCTTCATTGAAAACACCATGGACGCGAAACAGTATCTAGGCATTTTGCGAAATCATTTGCTCAGTAGCGCCATAAGCTTTGGTTTTAATTGCAACAATGAGAACAGAAAACCTAAATTCAAATTCTATCAAGATAATGACCCAAAGCAAAAAGAGCTAACGGTTAAGACGTGGCTGCTCTATAATTGTAGTAAAGTGCTAGATACACCGGCTCAGAGCCCCGACCTTAACCCAATCGAGAATATATGGGTACACCTGAAAAATAAAGTGGCAAAAAGGAGTCCGAAAAACAGAAACCAATTAATACAGTATACTCGTATTAAGGAAGAATGGGCTAATATACCAACTAATTATGACGTAAGAAATTTAATTGGATCAATGCCAAGAAGACTAAAGGCAGTAATTGATGCTAAAGGTGGTCACACCAAGTACTGAAGTGTAATTTTTGTATAGTTTACCAGTTCTTGAGGTTATTTTGTTCTATAAGATGAAAATGTGCAAACACTTTCTTGACAGTGTATTTATTGTTGTTTTTGATTGTTTTGTTTTTTTGTTGTTGTTTTTGTACAAAAAGAAATACTTTTTTTTTGTTATTTAATATTTAAGAATGTGTATATCATAATACCAAAAGCAAAACCTGAATAAAACTACTGGAAGTGCCTATATTTATAACAAAATAGGATACATTGTTGTTTTTATTACTTGTGAAAACACTTTCTTGACAAACTGTATATGTCATTGGATATATCTAAAACGTCACGAACCAAGCTTAGACATAAACATAAGCAAACATAAACAAACCGTTTTGACACATTAGTGATTTTGATTTCGCGCATATAGTTTTGGTTGTGTTTAAATGTCTACTTTTGTGCCAAATAATCGGGAATCGTTGATACCATCTTGATCAAAATATTCCCGGGATATCCACCGTGTGGCGCTCCCATTGTTCTGATTTGAGTTCTGTTTCTTTTTTTGTCAAGTTAGTACATCTGTCGTTGACATACTCTCTAAATCTTAGCGTCATAGCTTGACATTTGTAAAAGTTACGTTTAATTTTCAACTTTAGAAATGGATTTAAATTTGCAACAACGAACTTGTATTAAATTGTGCGGAAACAACGGATTTACTCGTAATGGTGCACGAACGTTGGAAATGTTGGAAAAGTGTTTCGGCAACGATTCTCTAAAGAAAATGTCGAAGATGATGAACGCAGTGGCAGACCATCGACATCGAAAACCGACGAAAACATTGATGAAGTAAAAGAAATGTTCGTCAATAGTGGAGGACTTGTATTGCCTATGGATCCTTTCAAGAGATTTTGGTTAATGATTTGGGTTTCCGTCGTCTAGCAGCAAAGTTGGTGCTAAAAGACCTCAATTTCATGCAAAAAAGAGACTGAATCCGATCCCACATTCATCAAAAGGATCATTACTGGAGACTAGACGTGGGTTTATGAGTACGACACGCAATCCAGACATCAGGAAAGCGAATGGCGGTCACCAAATGAGCTGAGACCAAAAAAACCACGTCGTTTTCAGTCAAAAAAGAAGGCAAGGCTCACGGTTTTTATGGATTACAACGGTGTAGTGCATCATGAATTTTTGCCAGAAGGCCAGACAGTAAACAAAGAATATTATTTGGGCGTTATGAGACGTTTGCGTGAAGCAATTCGCCGAAAGAGACCAGAATTGTGGGCAGATTTTTCGTAATTTTTTAACGAAAAATGCAACAAATACCATCCAACAGCCACCGAATTCACCTGATTTGGCTCCCTGTGACTTCTTTCTGTTCAATCGTTTCAGCAGCCGAGAGGAAGTAATGGAAAAATCGTAGGAAGCACTGATGGACATACCGAAAACCGAATATAAAAAATGTTTCGAGGATTGGATCAAGCGCTGGCATACATACTCGTAAGTGTGTTGCAATCGATGGGGATTACTTTGAAGGGGACAATATAAATTTAGATGAATAAACTTGTATTTTTAATTTTCCGAATAAATTTCGGGAACTTTTTGATCAAGGTGGTATTCTTCTTTCATTCAGAGAAAACGGCGGCTGAAGCGCATCGAGAGCTCCAAAAATTGTACGGAGATGCTGCTCTAAGTGAAACAATATGTCGTGATTGGTTCCGTCGATTCAAAGACAATGATTTCTATGTTGACATCTGCCCGCGTGAAGGAAGACCAAAATTGGAAGCATTACTCGATGAGGATCCGTGCCAAACGCAAGAAGACTTGCTTCAGCATTCGGAGTTACCAGCCAAGCCATTTCCAAGCGATTGCGAGAAACGGCCACAATACGAGCAGAGGCACGAACAAATGGCTCTACAGCATGACATCGCTCGACCTCATGTTGCCAAACCCGTTAAAACCTACCTAGAAACGCTCAAATGGGAAGTTTTACACCACCCGCCATATGTCCCAGTTTTTGCTCCGTCCGATTGTTACTTAGTCTGGCTGATGAGCAGTTCCGCTCATATGAAGACATAAAAAAATGGCTTGATTCGTGGATAGACTCAAAAGATGAACACTTTTACACTACTCGTAACAGTATTCGAGCTCTGCCAGAAATATGGAAAAAAGTTGTAGCTAGCGATGGGCAATACCTTGAATGATTCATTTGCAACCATTTTTTCACAATAAAGTTGCATTTTTATAAAAAAAAGCGAGAACTTAGTTGCTGATTGCATTACAGTTACGTATATGCACTCAGAATGTTTTCGATTTTGCAAGTTTCGTTTTGCTCTGGGATTTTGTTTGTTTTGTCTGGCGCACATGCGCATTTGATAGCCACATATGAATCTTAGTTTCGAGTAGGAATGAGCGGCGTACATATATTCATTTAGTTAGATGAAAGTGAAAATAACATATCCGTAGTAGCGAAAATAGCGCATATTGTACTGAAATGTATCGGTCGCATTCTTTGTTGTGCCACTAGTTCGGTAAGCTTGGTAAAAATCTCTTTAACTCGCAAACGCCTTTCGCTGGAAGATAAAGTAGAATCATTGACGAGTGCAATAAGGGAGTCCCGCTTAGTGACATTTCAAAGAAGTTTGCAATTCTAAAATCGAGCACTTGTACCATTAAGAAAAATGGAAGCAAGGTTCTCAATAATCTGAGAGATGCATATAGTGGAGCTGGATACTCAAAAATGGAAGAAGCATTGTACAAATGGTTTATTACCCAATATGAGAGCCACATTTCCATAAATGGAAACAAGCTATGGAAATCAAAAAAAAATATTACGTCGGAGAATTTTCAGCGAGCAATTGTTGGCTGACGAAATATAAAAAGCGATTTTCAACATTTTTATATTGTTAATTTAATAACTGTTTCAATTATAATACAGAAAACAAATAAATAATTACTAACAAAATCGTTTATCCTGTAAAGAAAATTGAGGCACTATTTCGGTTGTGCAAAACTAACCGGATTTTTTGGTTTTTAAAGAAAAATTTAGTATTTCGTCCAATAACCCTTATTTTTCAAAACTTCTTGGCATCTGCGGTGCATGGACTCGATTAAATTATTGATTATAGTGGATGGAATACTCTCCCACTCATTCTTCAAAGCTACAAAAAGAGCGCTTATTGAAGTGTGCTTTTTTTGACCAACCTTCCTTTTTAGAATGGCCCACAAATTCTCAATCGGTTTGAGGTCAGGCGATTGAGATGGCCAATCTAACACACAAATGTTTTTTGCCGTAAACCACTCTTTAAGCAGCTTTGAGGAATGTTTGGGGTCATTATCCTGCTGGAAGATCCAACGCACCGGCATTTCTTCTTCCGCGTATGGCAGCATTACTGTTTCCAGAATATCTCTGTACTGGAAACGGTCCATTATTCCGTTGATCTTATGTATAGGGCCACAACCTGCACCAGAAAAACAGCCCCAAATCATCACGGAACCCCCACCATGCTTTACTGTAGTCAGAACGTTTTCTGGCTTAAAACGTGAACCCTTTTTGCGTCTTACTGTGCATGCACCGTCGGAATAAAACAAATTCAATTTGCTCTCATCGCTGAAAAGCACTGTTTTCCATTTGTCAACTGACCAATTTAGATGATTTTGTGCAAATTCAACCCTAACAGAAAGGTTAATTTAAGTATTTGATAATCTTTCCCAAATGTAGTATTTGCATTACCTTTTAAGACGGTGCTTAGCAGAGAGGAGTCGCTTTTTTGCTGTCCGAAAAGCATGAAGACCGACTTCTTTTAAATGCCTTCTAACAGTACTTGCGTCAACAGGAAGATTAAGCTGGGTCACTAGAGACGCAGAGGACACAAAAGGATCTTTTAAAACCATACGCTGTATGCGCCTGTCAGTTTTCGGTGTTGTTTTCCGTGGGCGTCCGCTACCATGTATGATTTCTATTGGTTTTCCATTTCTAAACTTTTTAACTAAATCGTTAATTGTTGAGGTCGGAATTTTATATTTCGCAGCTATTGCTGTTTGCTTTAACCCGGCTTTAAAGTCCTCTACAATTTGATTTTTTTATAAAATTACTATATCGTGTTTTTGCCATTTTTAGTATATACGAATCGTTTGAAAATCGCGCGCAATCTTCTTTCTAGATCTTCTTCTGCAAAAATGTAACTCAAATGACAGCAGAAACCGTTATCAGAAAGACGAAATTTAGTGCTCTAAAAAAATCCGGTTAGTTTTGCACAGGCATGTTATTAAGATCTTTCTTATTTTTTAATATAACATTTGCATGTAAAGGTGCATTTAATTTTTTTTTTATACGATTATTAACTTAAGATAGAAACTGTTTTTAAAAATACAAAAAAATATTACCAAAGTGCCATTTCCCATCACTTTTTAACTAACGAACATATTTGAGAAAAAAATCCGGAATGTTTTGCACAACACTGTACGTTCATGCCAGGGACGAAAATTTCCAAAGTACACCTTATATTCCTTACATGCTCGAATACTACTGATTTGAAAAATATACAGACTTTTATAATCGGAAAGCCAAGAAAGCCGCGGTCTATTAAAAACAAAACTCTACCAATAGACTATGCGTTTTCTAAGTCTGCTGGTCTTTTCAAAACTTGATTCTTCAAGAATTTACTACCACAGGTTCGAAATTAAAAAAATGGTTCTTTAATGCTACGAGTATGTACCTACGTATTTTTTTATAGGTTGAAGAGTTTTTGGAAGAGCAGAAACTACCAATACAGGCTTTGTTGCTTCTAAATATTACGCCTAGTCGTCCTCCCGAAGAGAAGTTAATAAAAGAAACGGCCGATGGAAAAATTTGGGTGTTGTATTGGCTTAACTAAGCTATTTTATAGAAGTAGCTTGCTGAGCAAAATTTTGAGTTCGAAAAAAGGAATAACAAATGCTCTGAAGGAGATTAATCTATTCGAAGCTGCTTCAATTATTGCCTTGGCATGACAATCAGCGATTGTGCTTCACAAGTGCTGGAGTTCGATGAGGAAGATGATATCCACTGTCAGTTTTACGGATTAGGTATTGTTTTTTATAAGGGTTCTTGGAACCATTTCAAGAGAACGATGTTATTGACAGTAATGAAGATGCTAGCTTTTCAGAAATGGACTCGAACTTTGTTCAGAAAGTAAAGCATACCGATGCGGTTGAGCACTTTAACACAGGAAAAAGCTGTAAATTGCTGCGTTCAAAGTTCACGAAAACAAACGCTTATTGGCGATTTCTTTAAAAAAAAATGAATGATTGTATCCAAAGCCTTTTTTAATTTTCAATTTTTAATTTTGTTTGTTATCTTTACGAATAAATGAAATAAAACAATATTTGTGCATTTATTTAACATTCTGTACAAGTAAAATGTGCTCGCTATTACGAATTTTTCGATTTAACGAATACACCTGGACATTATTTCATTCGTTATACTGGACCACATAATTATGAGTACCTGCATTCTGATGCGAACGTAAGCCGGACATTCGCTGAGGTAGTGCTCTGCGGTGTCGCCATCACTTTCACAACTATCTTCAAGGGATGTTGTATCAGTCATGCCCAGAACATTTAAGTGTTTAGCAAAGTGTAGTGCCCCGTCACGACGCCAGTAAGCAACCTGCAATGCCGCTGACCTCTTAGGTACATCGGGAAGCATTCGTTTGGTCTGCCTGCCACATGGGGAGTCATGCCATCTGCAGTTGTGTTCATGTGAAACCGGAACCGTTTACTCAGGCAGACCCAATGTAGTTCCGGGTCCTGAAAAACTCTCCTCTGAGCCCTGCCTGGCAAGTTCATCGGCGATTTAATTTCCCGTGATCCCATCGTGCTCTGGGACCCAGACAAAACTCAGTAAATTTAGTCTTCCGACTGCATTCAGTGATGCCTTGCATTCTCGAACTAGTTTGGAAGTCGTAACAGGGTTCACTAAGGCTCTGAGCACACCTTGGCTGTCGATTCAGATGCAAATGCTTCGCCTCCTTCACCGGTTCTTCACAATATAGCTTGTTGCCATCAGGATTGCGTATATCTTCGCTTGGAAGACAGACGCAAGTTTTCCTAACGAGGATTGAAATGGAATGTTGTCGTCCTCCAGAAAGATACCAGCGCCGAAGAGTACATCGGTTTTGGAGCCATCCGTGAAAACTCGACTGCATTCCTTTCATGGCTCAGATTTCGGCCGAAACCAGTTTTGGGCACAGGGACTCCATATCTTTTCTGCAGTAGAGTTCTAGATTCATTGTGTCAGATGGCCATGATGTCCATAAGACCAGAGTCAAAAGACAGCCGACGCGCAATGTCATTAAAGCTACAGTGCGTGTTGTAGCCGAGACAGACCGCCCTTTGGAGTCTGGTAAAAACAGAAATGACGTATTTTCGTGAGAGATTATTCCACCAGACATAGCACATAATTTGCTTTATCATAGCCTCGTAGGTCCAGCGGCCTGCCCCTTTGCACTGCCAGAAGGCCGACAGCACATTAGACGCTTTCGACATAATATGTTTAATCCATAGAAGGTTGTTAACCAGGATGACATACAAATAGTTAGCTTCTTTGGAGAATTGGATGATGCATTTTAGCTTTAAGCTTCCTCCTTCTCGTAAAGAGAATAACCTCAGATTTGAGAGGATTGACGGAAAGCCCATTTCTAGAGCAGCAATCGTCGATCACGTCTAGAGTTGAGAGCTGCTTGCGCTCTAGAGCAGACACAATCCAACAGACAGTGCATCTACATCTTCCGCGTATACTTGTGCATAGACCTCAGAACTATTGACCGCGTTGAGCAGTGAGTCGACCAACATGCATCATAGCAGTGAAGACAGAACGCCGCTTTGCTGGCAACTCCTTTTTACCTCCGATATCACATGTTGACCACAGCCAACATCCGCAATCGATGTCCTATTCACCAGCATTCCTTTTATCCACAAAACTAGTGATTCGTATACGCCTTGTTGTTTGGCCGGGTTAAACAGGCCGTTAAAAGTTGCGTTGTCGACATCACCCTCAATGTCGATTTTTTTTTGTTTTTTTTTAAGAACTTAATACTCAAGTGGATATGAAGTGCCTGAGCACGTGTTAAGTTGTAGGAAAATGGGACAGAGAAAAAAAAAGAAAGATTTTTCAGATCAGTAATTATTTCGCTCCCATGGGTGGCATCCAATATTTAATGGGGAAACTAAATTATTAGTGTAATTAGACTTTCTGTTGTATTCTAGGCAACCACTCATCTTTCGGTCGCGGATGGTATTGAACCCGGAGCCGTCTGATTTGAAGACAATACACTACCACTTGAGCCGCGGCCACTCACAATGAAAAATGCCCACTGCGCTTTCCTTCTTGTGGAGTGTGCCTTCAATTCTGCCCACCTGATTTTGAAGCGCAGTCTCGCAAGATCTTCTGAATTGGTAGGTATTCGCAAGACAGTTTTACGTATATGGATCTCAACCATTCTCTCCATGCTCTTCAACATGAAGGAAGTTAGACTTATAGGTCTGCAGCTCTAGGCGAGCATATGGTCCTCTTTTCCGATTTTCGGTATAAAGACTACTCTCACTGTTGGCCAGGGTTTCGGTATGTATGCCAGTGCCGGGCTAGTATTGAAGATTCTCTGGTTTATACCTTATTGTAACATAATTGGGTACATGCTGCTTTTGGTTCTAGGCGACTTGAAGTCATTAATATATAATAATTACACAGCATGTTTAATGGCATCATCCGTCACCATAACCGATGAGATATCGTATACCAGCTACGACGTGTTTTATTATTCAGCTTCCTATCAGCTGGTTCTGATTAAGTTACCTAGGCCACAAGCATAAGACGGAGTTTCCGCTTTCGACTCCATATAGGTACCCCCAGATATTCTGAGTGGTTCTAGCCTGGTTGATTTGCCCCTTTTGACGACTTTGACCAGCCTACTGGTTTCACCGAATCGACAGTTTCGATCTTTTCTCAAAAGTCTTTATAAGAAACACTCTTTGAAATCCGAATAAGCTTTTTATATTCTTTTTGCTTCGAGTAGTAGTAGAACCCTATGTTTTTGCTTTGACGTTGCGCCTGTTTTGAGTCTTGCCGATGCAAAGCCTTCGCGACTACCACGAGCGCCTTTGTTGCCTCCTTTTTGCATTTGTAAAGGGTTTTGCACTATAAAATTGAACTATAAATTTTTTTTTAAATGCTTGTCATTCATGAGACGCCACTACATAAAAAATGACTATTGGGCGTGGTTTTCATACCGGCGGGGTCATTGTTAAGTTACAGTTAATGGAAATCGCTATCGGGATATGTTGAAACTGAATATTGGTGAGATGTGCCACACAGCGGATCAAACAATCGAGCTATATTTGTAGTCCTTAATGGAAAACCCGATAGTTGGATCTTCCTCGATTCGCTGTTTCTGCTGTAAGTTCACGCTCTAAGGATTTAGAGCGGAATCGAGTGTCGTGGGGTGCGTATCGTTTTCTCAACCTAAGAGTTTATATCAAGTAATTCATTATTAAATTACTAAAATGAAGTGTTCAGTTTGCCAAGACGAAATAGATCGCGGTGACGCAATTAAAGTCGATTGTAGCGACTGCAAACTCTTTTTTCACGGTATCCAACTAGCCGACATTGACTATATGTTCACAAACAATTTTAAATATCGTTGTGACAAGTGCAGTGCTTTGTGCCGTTTGTCTCTACAACAACAACCTCTAGTTAAACCATCGACATCAGCTGCAGCAGCAAAACATCAACAGTCTGGCGAAAAGCAGCAAAAGTCTACAACAACAACAAAACAGCAAGCAAAACCGTGCATCAACAAGAACCAGCGTACAACATCTCCGTTACACCAACAACAACATACTAACTCGCTGTTCCAGACGCCCAGCAGTTCAATAACCCTTCAGTTGTTATATGACGAATTTATTACGAGTAGTTTAAAGAACAAAATTGATAGTGAACTTCTAGACTTAGTCAGGCAGTTGAAAGAGGAGAACAACTCTCTGCGATCGAAGGTTGTGAGTCTGGAAAGTAAGCTGAATTGGAGAGAGCAGAAACAGCTGGAGAACTTCGTCGAGATTGTAGGTGTGCCAGGCGTGAATAATTCCAACGCAAAGGAGAGTGTACAAAAAAATTTTAATGATGCTTTGAATGTTCCCCTACCTTCAGAGGAGATCAGAAATTGCTACGTGAAACAAATTAAGACAAAAAAATGACGTCATATGTGTTCATTTCACTTCACCTGAAGCTAAGCAGAAAATAATGCAATCTAAAAGAGTTGCTAAGAAGAAACTTAATGCATCTATTTTTGCCGAAGGTACTACGAATAATATTTACATTAACCATCGTTTTACTAAATATACTAGGGCACTCTTCATGACAGCGAAAAAATGCAAAATAGAGAATAAATTTAGGTACTTGTGGTTTCAAAATTCTCAAATATTGTTGAGAAAGGTCGATATTGGTGAGGTTGTTGTTATTAAATCGTTTGATGATCTACCAGCAATCTAATATCAACAACATGGATGATGTTTTTGATATCACAAATAACAACCTCACTACTGAAACCTTTAGTTCCATTTGTTGTAGAGTTTTCCAAAGTATTTCAAATAATCACTCTTTTTTCGTTGTGCATCAGAATATTCGTAGTTTGCGTGCAAACTTTGATTTACTTGTTGCAAATCTTGAAGCCTTTGAATTTTTGCCTGAAATCATATTTGTTTCCGAAATTTGGATTTATTCCAATGAAATTGATGAATATAAAATTCCTAGTTATAACTTTTTTGCGAATCCTAATGATTCCTGCAGGTGGAGTGGGAGTTTTTGTAAGAGATTCATTTTATGGCGATATTAAATATATTAAACTTTTAAGTGTAGACATCATACAAGTTTCTTACACCATATTTAATTATAATATAAATTTTTTCTGTGTGTATAGACTTCATTCTCAACCTGTAAACTTATTTATTGATGAACTTTCTGATTTTCTGCGCACTCGACGAGCGGGTAATCTATTCATTCTAGATGATTTTAACTTAGATATTTTAGTTTCCAACCCTTTTTCAGATTTTTACCTTGCAATGATTGCAGAGCATGGACTCATTTCTTTTATAAATGGTATCTGTTGAGTTCTTGATAGAATGGATCTGTGTCGATTATCGATGTCAATGCAAAAAATGAATATGTTGAATAATTCAATACAATGTATGTTGCGTGTATTAATTCCTTTCTTTTTTATTACATATATAAGGTCTTTACAATGTCAAGGTGATCGTTGCAGTGAGTTACAAATTTTTATATAAAACAAAGTAAAGCGAAGAAGAAAAAGGAGAATGAAAGAATGTCAAACTATACAGACATTCAACAAAAAGTAGGTGTTGCCTACCAACATCCAACATTCCTGCCCGGCGATGATGTTCGGGAGAATATCATCCAATGTGCTGCCAGGCCTGTCCTGGTGTTGAAAATATCTGTAACAGAGGAAGGTATTATGTGCAATGATTTTACTGTGTCTGGTCTTTCGGTAAGGGTTGATAATTGTCCTGTATTGGCAGTGGACATAATTTTATGATAGGACGTCGTATTAACCCGTGCTGAGTTTTTAAAGTGACTACACGTACCAAGCTGTCAGGCCCCGGATGTAGTTCGACGATTCGGCCAAGTGGCCAACGGTTACATGGAAACCTCTCATCTTTAATCATTACGATTTCATTGATCTTCAAGTTGCAATTGGACTTCAGCCACTTGGGACGGTGTTGCAAACGTGCTAAATATTCATTACTCCATTGCCGCCAAAATTGCTGCACCAGGATCTGACCATGACGCCAACGATCGGTATGGTTGCTACGGCCAGTCTCAACCATTGGCAGAGCTAGAAGTGAATCTCCGACAAGGAAGTGTCCCGGAGTGAGGACCATCAAGTCATTAGGGTCATTCGTCAATGGGCATAATGGTCTTGAGTTTAAGCAGGACTCTATTTGAGCTAAGACCGTGCTTAACTCCTCAAATGTCAATCGTTGTTCCCCAATTGTCCGTTTTATATGGAACTTCACGGATTTTACACCCGCCTCCCACAACCCACCAAAGTGAGGAGAAGAAGGCGGTATAAAATGCCATCGTATCTGACGCTGAGCAAGTTGAGGGTAACACTTCTCAATAAATCGTTGGTAGGTGTTCCTGTCCTCCTTCAGTTTCCTATTTGCCCCAACAAAATTGGTGCCACAATCGCTATATATGTCGCTACACATACCCCTCCTGGCAATAAACCGATTGAGAGCACCGATAAAAGCATCCGCTGTCAAATCTCCAACCAACTCCATATGTATAGCCTTGGTGGCCAGGCAGATAAAAAGGGATATATATCCCTTTGTTGATGTACGACCTCTTCCTTTAGAAGGCAAAATGTTGAAAGGACCAGCATAGTCTACACCCGTAGCTGAAAATGGGCGAGCAGGACGAACACGCTCAGCAGGTAAGTTCCCCATTAGCTGCGTACAGGGTCTCGGTCTATTCCGGTAGCATGTAATACATCGGTGAATGACGGAACGAACGACAGTACGTCCATTCAAAATCCAAAACTGTCTCCGGATATGATTTAACGTAAGTGTCACACCACCATGTAGAGTACTAAAATGACTATATTCAGCAACCAAGTTGGTAAAATGATGTTTCGCAGGTAGGATAAACGGATGTTTTTGATCCTCAGACAACAGCGCATGTTTTAATCTACCTCCAAGCCGAATAACCATTCTCTCTTTGTCAAAGAACGGATTGAGCGGACGCAAGATACTATTTTCCGGGAGCGGTCGGCCTGAAGACAAATTACACCATTCAGAAGGGAAGGCTTCGCGCTGTACAAGTCGAACGATGGTTATAACTGCTAAGTTTAACTCACTGGTTGATAATTTTCCATTTAATTTCGATGCAAACTTTGCACGACAGTTTTTACCAAACCGCATGCAATATGCAAACATTCGTGTCATTTTAAAAAATGATGACCATCTCTTAAGCAAAGGGTTTTTATACGTCTCAGGTTTCAAAATTAAAAAGGTTTTCAATCGTCTTTCCTCTTCCTCGACAGATTTGTACGATGTGTTTAGTATGGATTGGGGCCAATCTTTAAATGATAACTGAAGGAACCTTGGACCATGCCACCACAAACTACAATCTGCTAGTCGGGATGGAGCTATCCCGCGACTAGAAATATCGGCCGGATTATTTTCAGAAGTCACGTGTCGCCACTGGTTGACAAAGGATTCAGCTATAATTTTTCGAATACGATTTGAAACAAAAGGTTTCCATCTGCCTGGATCTCCTCTGATCCAATTAAGAACGATAGAAGAATCGGTCCATAAGAAAGTGTTTGAAGAGCCAATACCCATACACAAATGTTGCTTTATAAATTTTAAAACCTTAGTGGCCAAAACAGCTCCACACAATTCCGCTCGAGGGATAGTTATTTTCGGTTTTGTGGGACTTACTTTACACTTTGCCATTAATAAATTACTTGAAAACATGTCATGATCCTTGCAAATTCTAAGATACGCAACAGCAGAGTAAGCATACACTGACGCATCGCAGAATATGTGTAATTCGTAGGCACTCCAATCGTCCTTGCTATCCAACCATCGTCTAACTCGAAGCTGCGTAATGTATGGAAGATCATCACCAAATCGTTTCCAAGCTCTTTGAATTTGTGTCGGTACTTGCGCATCCCAGCCGATTTTGCTTAACCATAATTGTTGCAATAATATCTTCGCCGATACTATAACTGGATTGAGGAGGCCTAGTGGGTCAAAGAGACGTGCGATAGTTGACAGCATTATCCCTTTAGTAGGTGAATCGGTTGTAATATTAAAATTGATTTTGAACTTAAATTCATCAGTGTTTGGGTCCCAATACATCCCTAACGCTTTGATATTATCCGATGTGTTGAGTTCCATCAAGCCGTGTGTATACCTATGATCCTCGGGGACATTGTCCAATAACCTAGGATGATTACTAGCCCACTTTCGCAATTCGAAACATCCGCTACGCAGCATGTCTATAACCTGCTTCTGTTTACTCAACGCAACCTCAATCGAATTCGCACCAGAGAGTATGTCATCAACATACATTTGCTGCTTTATGACTTCTTCAGCCATCGGATATCGGTGACCCTCATCGTCCGCTAATTGGTGCATTGTACGTATTGCCATATAGGGAGCTGAGGCAGTTCCAAACATAACAGTGGAACAATAATACTCCTGAATCGAATGGCTAGGATCTTCCCTTCATAGTATACGCTGATACTGTGCGTCGTCTTCATGCATATTGATCTGACGAAACATTTTTTCTATGTCCGCCATGAATACATATTTCAAAGTACGCCAATTGGTAAGAATAGCAGATAAATTTTGTTGAAGTGCTGGTCCCGTAACCAAAATATCATTGAGCGACCTTCCATTTGAAGTTTTTGTAGATGCATCGAACACAATTCGCACCTTTGTGCTCGTTGACGACTCCTTCACAACTGCATGATGGGGAAGGTAGCAACAAGTATATCGCTGTTCATTATTATTTTCCACGACGCAGTGTTGATCTTCACTAGTCTGAACCGGCTTCATTTGTCCCATTTTTAAATACTCATTGATAGACTCGATATAAATTCGTTTTAATTGGCTATCTTTTTGCAAACGCCTTTCTAAGTGCTCAAAGCGCTTTAAAGCTATTAACCTTGACCTTCCAATAGAACAAGATGAATTAATATCGATCTTAAGTGGCAGTCTCACCCGATATTTGCCGTTTTCTGAACGCTCATGAGTATTTTTGTAAAACTCTTCACACCATTGATCCTCATCTCTAACAGTATCACTAGACCATCTTCGGGCACATGTCTAGACCATGTATTTGGTCGATTTAATTTTATTCCTTCTAATAATGTTTTTGGTATTAACCTTGATCTTGGCATAACCGGCCATTGCATGACTGGCCTTCTTCTTGAAGGAATCTCAATCAAAAAAAAAGAATGTACCTACTTCTCGTCTAAAAGTGCCTAGAATCGATTTCCTTGATTTGAATAATAAACTGCGTTTTGAAGATTGGGCTGAAGTTTATAGTATAGACAATGCTTCTTTAGCATATGACGCATTTCTAAGAAAATTCCAAAAACATATTAGTTCTTCTAGCTTTACTGTTGTGCACAAAAAATCGAATACTAGACTTAAACCTTGGATCAATTACTCGCTACTCAAGAGGCACAAACTTCAAAAGAAATGTGCTAAAAATCCACAAAATTCAAATCTAAAAACTCGTCTCGTTCGTATATTCAAACAAGTTAATAGAGAAATTCGCAGTTGCCGTGATATCTACTTTCAGAACAGGATCAGGATGGTGAACGGAAATCGGAATAAAGAATGGCAAGTAATTAATAACATTACCGGTCGTAATACTCTTGATACATGTAAATCGATCACGTTAAAAAGCGGAAGTTCAACTATTTCGGATCCTACAGCCGTAGCTAATGTTTTTAGTTCTTATTTTGCCACAGTTGGTCAGTCATCTTCTCCGTATTACTTGTCCTCTTCTTGTTCCTTCTGCACAGAGTCCGATGTTCTGGAGAATTTCGTCAGAAATACTCGTGGCTTCTTTTTTGAGGCAATATCGGGCTGTGAACTTCTCAAAATAATAAACTCCTTAAGGAATGCGGGTTCCTGTGGCAGCGATGAAATATCCAATTTAGTGCTTAAAAGAACTGCGTTAAATATTGTAGATATTTTAGCTCATCTATTTAACTTAAGTATCATTTCTGGGATATTCCCTGATCAATTAAAATGTGCAATAGTGATACTGTTAAGGATTTAAAATGTGAATCCTGTATCAACAAATCCGTGCACTAACGCACCATTCCATTACGTCATAAAAGAAAGAAATCGCTAACTCGTTATCGACACTGATACACACGTCAGTGCAGTTGAATAGAAACCGTAGACGAAGACAGGTTAATTAAGAAATTGCTTATCATTTAAATAAATTTTTTTTTGTACTTAGAATCATACGCGTATCACAATTGTACTTGAATAAAAACAATAAAATTAAATAAAAGGTTTTAAACATAAACATTTTGGTCCTTCGCAGCCAGATTTCGTAAAGAATTCGGTGTATCGGTATTCCATTATAATAATCAATATAATTAAACTTTGATAACGGTTTACAATGAAAATATTAAAAGCAAAGCGGTCGGTTGTCAAAGGTTCTTTCACGCGCATTTCTAACTTCGCATATAAGCTGGATGATAAAATTGACTTGGAAGAATGCGAATCACGTTTGGAAAAACTATCACAGGCTTGGGTAGACTATCACATGCTTGTTAATCAGATGATAGAAAAGGTCAGTGAGGATGATGAAGCTATAGAAGAATTGGGAACTGATTTAGCGGATTTTGAAGACAAATATCACCAAGTTATATCACTCATCAAAAAACACGTGGTAAAAACCAAGGAAAAAGGTATAATTTCAAATTCCAAAAATGTAGCGGCATCTATTACAGACAGTTCTAAAACAACGGGATCGTCGTTTGGACACCTACCAAAAATAGATATAAAGCCATTTGCAGGTGATTTTACTGAATGGAAACCATTTCATGATATGTTTGTGAGCTCAGTAGATAGGGACGAAGGGTTGACGCCATGTCAGAAGTTTCATTTTCTCAAAACGTTTTTAGTTGATGAACCTGCTAACCTGCTAAAGCACATTGCTATAACCGATGACAACTACAAAGAGGCGTGGGAAAAACTAAATGCGCGTTATGACAAATCAGGCATCATAGCTAGTGCACTAGTTCGTAAGTTTTTAAGTATTCCGTCGATAAGTAATCCTACAGCCACAGCCTTGAGGAGATTTACCGACTGTGCAGATGAGGTGTTAAGAGGCCTTAGGGCTTTAGGGACAGACGCAGAAGGACGCGACGTTTGGTTAATTTCAATTCTGCTTTCCAGATTAGATTCAGAAACTTGTCAAAACTGGGCTAAAGCTGGTAAGAAAAATGAGGAGTTTCCCACTATTAAGGAATTTTTGAGCTTTTTGCAAAATTCATGCTCTATACTCGAGGCAAGCCATCAAAGCGAAAAGTCCCGTTCTTATCGCCATAATTCAATAAAGGTGCATCAAGTTTCAGTAGCTAATACATGTTCGAAATGTAAGGGAAATCACGAAATTAGTCGTTGCGATCAATTTTTGGCAATGAACAATTCTGCTCGACGAGATTTTATAAATAAAAATATGCTATGTTTTAATTGCTTACGTGCAGGTCATCGCGTATCTACATGCAGATCCAGGTATAGTTGTCGTAGTTGTCAAAGAAAACACCATTCTCTCTTGCATCCAGTAGCCAGTCAGCCATCCTTCGATTCATCGTCTACAGCAGATTTGTCTAACCAATCTTCAAAACCCTCTTCTTCTTCGTACAACACCTCTAACTCAACTTCAACGATATTGACACATTTCAGTCAGAAAGGCACACCGTTAGATTCTTCATCGTCTTCAGCTCTTCTGCCTACGGCTCTTGCCAGGGTTCGTGATTGTTTTGGAGAATATCAGCCCTGCCGAATGTTATTAGATTGTGGTTCACAAGTGTCCTTTGTTTCGGAAGCATGTGTACGTCGATTAGGAATAAAACGTAAACACGCTCGTATTCAGGTTAGTTCAGTATCAGCAACAGGGGTTGGCAATACTAGGGGATGCGTCAGCCTACATGTGCAGTCTTTAGTTAACGACAAGTGCATTGATCTTAATGCGTATATTCTTCCTACTGTAACTTCTCATTTGCCGAACCAGACACTCAACTTTGACGCTTCTTCATATATCACTTTAGAGCTAGCAGATCCTCAGTTTCACGTTTCGTCGGAAATCGATATACTTTTGGGAATGGATAAAGTTTTTCACATACTTGAGGGATCTAAATTACCAGGAAAATCAGGATATCCAGATGCAATTTCAACGATCTTTGGATGGGTGATAGGAGGGGACATTTCTTCAATTTCTTCGGTTAACCATTCCGACACTGGGGTTTCCGTTTATCACCTTAATCTGGAAATTGATAAAACTCTGGCCCGATTCTGGGAATTGGAAGAGGTTCCCAAAGCTGATTCTCTTTTGAACGAAGACCTTCAAGCAGAGGAACATTTTCGTGCAAACTACGTACGCGGTAGTGATGGTAAATTTTGCGTTGCCCTACCTTTCACGGTTCCCCCGCCTATTGAATTTGGAAATTCTATTGATGCAGCTTTCAAACGTCTTTCCCAAACAGAGAATCGTTTTCGTTCAAATCCTTCATTAAAAGAAAAATATTGTTCTTTTATGAATGACTATCTTAACCTTGGCCATATGGAAAAGATTCCTGCACCTGAGATCGAAAAACCCACATCTGAGTGCTATTATTTGCCACATCACCCTGTTTTTAAAGAGGATAGTACTACCACTAGCTTGCGGGTAGTTTTCGATGCTTCGTCTAAAGTGGAAAATTATCCAGCGTTAAATGATACATTATTGATAGGACCACCCATTCAAAGAGATCTTATTTCTGTTCTTCTTCGGTTTCGCTGCCATCGCTACGCTATATCAGGTGACATAGAGAAAATGTTTAGACAAATCTGGGTTCAAGGAAATCACTGCGACTACCAGCGGATACTTTGGAGGGATCCTGTGAATAATGAAATAACCCACTATAGATTGAAGACTGTCACCTATGGGACGTGCTGCGCGCCATTTCTATCGGTAAGGGCACTTGAAGAACTCGGTAAACTTAGCAAGGAACAGCATCCGATTGCATCCAGGGTTATTTTAAACGATTTTTATGTCGATGATGTAATGACTGGAGCGGATAGTATTCAGGAGTTGATGATGTTACATAAGGAAGTAGTTTCAACCTTACTCTCGGCTGGTTTCAATTTACGCAAATGGAGCAGTAATTGTGGTACTTTCTTACAATCCCTACCTGAGGAAATGCGGGAAATTTCGCCTTTAGATTTTCAATCATCCAAAACTGTGAAGGTTCTGGGGTTAAAATGGATACCTCTACATGATTGTTTCGTTTTTTCCGTTTCGTTTCCACCAGTTTCTAAAATAACTAAGCGCATCATATTGTCGGAAGGTTCTAGGATTTTTGATCCCCTAGGATTCCTAACTCCATCCACTGTAACAATCAAAATGCTTTTCCAAGAATTGTGGCCACTGAAATTAAGTTGGGACGACGAGGTACCTGAATATGTTGCAAATCGATGGCTTAAAATACGCTCAGAATTTCTTAAAATCGACGCTTTGGAGATTCCGCGCTGCATTCAAATGCTTTCAGGAAAAATTCAGTTTCATGGGTTCTGTGATGCATCTAAGAGTGCTTATGCTGCTGTTGTATACTGCAGATCGAAGACCAGCGAGGGTATTACTACAAGTTTTATAGTTGCAAAGAGCAGAGTTTTCTTTTAACAAAGCTGATGAAAAGTATAATTGGTATATTCAATATCGATTTGTCTCAAATATATCTGTGGACAGACTCGCTCATCGTATTACATTGGTTGTCTTCATCTCCTAAGCGTTGGGCTACTTTCATTTCAAATCGGACTACAGAAATTTTAAAAACATTTGGCCGCGTCCATTGGAATCATGTCCGCTCAGCTGACAATCCAGCAGACTGTGCTTCCCGAGGGATTTATTTAACATCTCTACTCAAAAGGGACAATTGGTGGGTAGGCCCAATTTGGCTTAGGCAGTCGCAATCATTCTGGCCAGAACAACATCTGACAGGTACGGAATTTAAAAGCATCGATCTGGAGGAAAGGAAAAGTGGATTTAACACACGTGCACAATCCTTTCACATCATTGTTCAAAATAGTACTTTATACACAGGGCTTTCACGAATATCTACATGGATTAAATTGGTTCGAGTAATAGCATATTGTTTTCGCATTTTCGCAAGTCCTCAACGTTCATCTGCCTTACATTCATCGTTCTTAACAACCGAGGAACTTTCAAAATCTCGTAACTTTATTTTACGGGAGATACAAAAGGAATTATTTATGTCTGACCTATCAACACTTCAACGTAATTTGGAAATTTCAGTAAAAAGCAAACTTTTTTCGTTAGCGCCATTCATTGACCAGCATGGGTTGCTTCGAGTAGGGGGACGCATAGGAAACTCGACAGCAGCATTTTCAATTAAACATCCAATTATTTTACATCATAAACACATCGTTTCCGAAATGATAGTGCGCTATTTTCACCTTTCTCATTTACATGTTGGCATTTCGAAGCTGATCTATTTAGTCCGCCAGGAGTTTTGGATATTAGGTATACGAGGTCTAGCTAAACGAATAGTACATCAATGCGTCAACTGTTTTAAACTTAGGAAAGCAACATCATCTCAATTAATGAGCAACCTTCCAGTCGAAAGGGTAACTTATGCAAGACCATTCAGCAGGGTGGGGTGTGACTACGCCGGTCCTTTTACCGTTAAGCTGTGCAAAGGAAGGAAGCCCAAGCATGTGAAGGCATATGTTTCGCTCTTTGTTTGCTTTATAACTAAAGCAATACATATAGAGCTTGTGGGTGATTTGACCACGGAAGCATTCATCGGAGCTCTGGATAGATTTATCGCGCGACGTGGGAAACCCATTGAAATATGGTCGGATAATGGTACCAATTTTCGTGGTGCACAACGCAGACTCGATCAAATGCGACATCTTCTTTATTCTCAGAGCTTCAACGATTGTGTAAGCGATCATTTGACATTTGAAGGAATATCTTGGCGATTTATTCCACCTGCCTCTCCACATTTTGGAGGTTTATGGGAGGCAGGTGTGAAGTCCATCAAAACCCATTTACGGAGAGTTATTGGCGACCATTGTCTGACGTATGAGGAATTTTATACTCTCCTCACTCGTATTGAAGCACTACTCAACTCACGTCCACTGTGTGTCAGTAACGATGCTGAAATCGACGCCTTGACACCGTCCCATTTTCTTATCGGGGAAGCCTATACCTCGAGGCCGGAACCATTCATTGAAGATAAGGACTTCACTTACGTGCAACGATGGGAGAAAGTTAAACATATGTGTCAGGGATTTTGGAAACGCTGGCACTCTGAATATTTAACTAGCCTACAGCACAGAGGAAAATGGAGATCTTCAAGTCCTAATATTAAACTAAACCAAATAGTTGTACTTAGAGAACCTAACCTATCGCAGTCTAAGTGGATTCTTGGCAAGGTCATCAAACTTCATCCTGGACGTGATAACAATATTCGAGTTGTCACTATCAAAACTTCAAGAGGCATTTACACCAGACCGATTGTGAAGCTTTCACCACTGCCGATTCCTGAAAGATGTTCATCTTCCAGTGGGGGGGAGAATGTTAAGGATTTAAAATGTGAATCCTGTATCAACAAATCCGTGCACTAACGCACCATTCCATTACGTCATAAAAGAAAGAAATCGCTAACTCGTTATCGACACTGATACACACGTCAGTGCAGTTGAATAGAAACCGTAGACGAAGACAGGTTAATTAAGAAATTGCTTATCATTTAAATAAATTTTTTTTTGTACTTAGAATCATACGCGTATCACAATTGTACTTGAATAAAAACAATAAAATTAAATAAAAGGTTTTAAACATAAACAGATACCTTTATTCAAAAAAGGCGATAGGAGTGACAAAGCGTATTATAGGCCCCTATCATTACTATCTTCTATCTCTAAAGTATTTGAGAAAACAATTAAGGTACGTATTTTGTCATACCTTAACAGAATTAAATTCTTTAGCCCAATGCAGTATGGATTTAGAGCATCCTCATTCTACTGAGGAGGCATTGTTAAATTACTGTTCCGTAATTCTCGAGGCGCTGGATCAGAAAAAGAGTTGTGCCGGGATTTTTGTTGATATTAAAAAAGCTTTCGACATGGTAAACCACAGCATCCTCCTTGACAAACTTTTTAAAGTGGGTTTTCGCAGTTTCATGTTTAAATGGTTTGAGTCCTATTTAAAGGATAGAACTCAAATAGTCAAAATTGGAAACTGTGTAAGCAATTCCATTGTAACTAATCTAGGTGTGCCTCAAGGATCTGTGCTTGGCCCAATACTGTTTTTAGTTTATGTTAATTCTTTATTTGCGCAACCGTTTGAGGGTAAAATCACAGCATTTGCAGATGACCTTGGAATTGCTTACACCACGGCCAGCCCATTGAATTTAATTGCAAACATCAACAATGATGTCCACTTATTGAGGTATTGGTTTGCTACACATAAATTAGTGATTAGCAATAAAACTAGGTTAATGTACTTTAGCATAGGTACGCAAGTACCCCCTGACCTGGATGTGATATTTCATGCACCTGATTGCGCTAGGTTTTCGTTAATTAATGATACGTTATCTGAGCAAAGGTTTACACACTACAATTCCGAAGTTGGCTGTAGTGGAGATTGTTTTAAAATTGAAAGTGTTGTGGACTATAAATACCTAGGAGTTATTATTGACCAAAATATGAGTTGGTCCAAACACATTACCAATTTAAGACAGTGCCTTCTATCATCTATTCGTTGTTTGTATCGTCTCAAGAATTTCTTTTCTATCAATACATTGAAAATGGTTTACTATGGTATATTTCACTCGAAATTGCAGTATGGCATTGGCTGCTGGGGAGGTGCCTATCGGACCAAACTTCAGCAGCTAGTTATCCTCCAAAAATGTGCTGTAAGAAACATGTGCAAAGTTAATCGATTAATACATTCTATGGATTTGTTTAAGACCATGAAAATACTGCCAGTGAGGCAATTATATTTTTTCAAAGTTTTGAAAATCTTTTTTATAAGAGGAGGATATCTTTAAAGTCCTACCTCTGATATGCATTACTTGCGTAGCTAAACTAGTCATGTTGTTAGTATCCCTACGTTTCGCACTACATATTTCAAAAATTTTTATACGATTGTCTCTTGTAAGCTTTTTAATATACTCCTTGAAGGAATTCGAATCATAAGGAATTTGTTCTCATTTTTAAAAAGTGTTAGGTCATGGCTTCTTATATTTGATCACAACGAAATCGAAATTTTGTTACGCTCTATTATTTAGATTTATAAAAAATTTGCTTGATATAAATTTTGTACACCCCACTATATTTGAAGTATTTATCTTTAATTTTGATGTGACATTTATTTCTATTTTTCCTTAAATATAAAATGTCACTGCTATTCTCTTTTGTTCTTGCTAGTAGATACATATATATACTGAAATTTCGATTGTTTTATATTATTATATTTTAAGAGAATAAGAAATAAACAAAATAAAAAATAAAATAAAATTTTCCGTTTAGCCCTAATCGCACATTCGAAGTTCCAAGTGATAATGCGCAACTGATACAGGGTGAAAAATAAAACCACTTCTGTTTTTGGTTGGTATCTGCACATACAAACAAAGCTGCAAGTTATTATTTATTGTAGCAAAACCGAATACAAACATAGTTTACTTCATAATAATGTCAGAAACTTGCGTTATCACTATGATTATCACGTGAAGATTTGCACATACCCCAATATGTGTTGCAAATTTGCTTAACCGGAACAAAAAAAAACATTTAAAAGAAGAGAAACTGGCGCTATTGTCAGTTCTGATTGAAAACACGTTTAATCATCAGCATTAGTCACTCCATCAACTGAAATGTTTGCGTCATTCTGGTGACAGAATCTCAAGAGATCAACGTTCTGACAAATTTTTACACGCTGTTGTGAAATGAAGGATTTATAAGCTTTCTTAACCCACAAAATGATTAACACAGCAACTTTCGATTAGCGGGATTAATCACAAATTTATCGATCAAGATGTCGATGAAAAATTGGTACGAGTACGTGACTATTTTCAATTCACGCAAAATACTAAGAAAAGATTGAGCAATTTATAATTTTTCAGAGGGTTTAGATACCCTTACAATTTTTACACACATTTAAGGAGGAAAGAAAGATCGGTACCAATGTCCGTTGGTTTTAAATGTCTGAATATTATAATGACTAGGAAATAGAGAGCAGCAGGGCATTCCACAAGCGAGTTGTGCGGATTAGGAATGAATCACGATATATCAGAGTACGTTCGAAAGTGGCTTGAGGGTATACTGATGAGCATTCATAGCGATAAACATTCATAACATTCATAAATGTCTCATAACGCCCAAATACTCATAATACTCTTTATTTACTGTCTGGCCTTTTGGCAAAAATTCATGATGCACTACACCGTTGTAATCCATGAAAACTGTGAGCATTGCCTTCTTTTTTGACTGAAAACGACGTTGTTTCTTGGTCTCGGCTCATTTGGTGAACGCCATTCACTTGCCTGATGTCTGTCTTGTCTTGTCTCCAGTAATGATCCTTTTGATGAATGTTGGATCGAATTCAGCCTCGCAAATCATCTCTATTGCGACGTCAACACGGTCTCTTTTCTGCATGAAATTGAGGTCTTTTGGCACGAACTTTGCTGCTACACGACGGAAACCCAAATCATTAACCAAAATGTCTTGGACAGATCCATAGGCAATATTCAAGTCCTCCAACCAACAGTTATTGACCAACATTTCTTTTGCTCCGTCATTTCGTCGGTTTTCGATGTCGATGGTCTGCCAGTGCCACTGCGTTCATCATCCTCGATTGACTCACGACCACTTTTGAACCGCTCGTGCCACTGGTAAACGACCGTTTACCGTTGCCGAAACACTTTTCCAACATTTCCAACGTTCGCCCCCCCCCCCCCCCCCACCCAACCGTTTGAGTGAGTCGATGTGGGTGTTTTTTGTGAAAATGGAACAAATTGAGTATCTGATATTAAATTCTTGTTTTTGAAAGGCAATACGCCTACGCAAATCAAAAATGAGTTCGATTCTGTGTATGGGGACTCTGCACCATCATTTACCATGGTGGCCTACCCCCATTCATTTCGAAGGAAGGACTCCATGAGATCTTCGACACAATCAGATCAAAAAAATCAGTGGGGACCGATGGTAACACCAGCAACCCGAATATGTTCCCGCAAATAAATAAACTATTTCGAAGAAAAAATCAAAACGACTTTCAGTGTCTTAAAATAGGCCGGACAACAGACAATGAACGGTTACTGACAATAGCAGGTATTGATCCAAATGAGGCCACTGATGATGACGACTTCTTTGTGATCGAGGATCCACAGGAGAAGGTTGAGACCATAGGGGCGACTTTCCAGGAAGTATACGAGGCCACTGATATCATTGGCCCTAATTATGACCTGGACAGTCGCGTCTTGGGGCACGACTTCTGCATTCGAAATGAAATAGGGAACTGGCGATCCGAGGGCTCTGGTTTCACCCGGCTCAGCGACGAAAATATGGCAAATAATGTCATGACCAGAGAGGGTGGGTGACCTACCCCCGTTCATTTCGAAGGAAGAACTCCGTGAGATCTTCGACACAATCAGGGCTAAGAAATCAGTGGGGACCGATGGTATTCCGAACATCGTGCTTCGACATCTTCCTCTAGAAGCGGTGGACATTTACACCACCCTGTTTAATAATGCAATGAATAATGCACATTATCCAGCGCATTGGAAAACGGCGGTGGTTCAACCTATCCCCAAAAAGGGGAAGGATATATCCAATCCGGCGAATCTCCGGTCGATAAGTCTCCTTCCGAATATCAGTAAGGTTTTTGAAAAGGTAATCAATAGAGCTCTGTCTAGGTGGGTTGAAGACAAACATATAGTTCCGGATAATCAATTCGGTTTTAAGGCGGGACATGATATCTCACATGCCGCGTCTAAACTGGTTTCTGATATCCAATGGAACAAAGGCAAGAAACAGTGCACTGGTGCCTGCCTTGTTGACTTGGAGAAGGCCTTCGACACCGTATGGTTAGAGGGTCTTTTCTATAAGCTGACTAGGCTGGGTATCAGTAAACCACTCTTGTACATCCTTTATAATATGCTAACCAACAGACAGTTCATCGTGAAGAATGGTGATGTGACTTCTGTTGGAATATTTCAAATTAAAAATGGTCTTCAGCAAGGCGCGGTAAATTCGCCGATCCTATTTAACATTTATACAAGCGACTTGATAGGTTCACTTCCCCATACTATTGCGTACGCAGACGATTTGGTAGCGTACAGAACAGGTCCAAAAATCGAGGTTATTAATACTCTCTTACAGCATGACTTCGATAAGATAAGACGATTTTGCGATGACTGGAAGTTGAAAATCAACTTTCAGAAGTCGGAAACCATTCTCTTTAGGACGCCGTTGTCTGGAGCCTCTAGGGATACCAGAAAAAATTGGCGAAAGTTCTCAATCATTGGGCAGCACGGACAGCCTGTCGAAATGTAGTCAGATACCTTGGGATCTGGCTAGATCAGTTTCTGTATTTTGGCAAAAATGTAGATGCTGCTCTGGCCAGAGCTAAAGGCGCTTTTGTCCTTACAAAGAGACTGTTTTATAGCAGCCAACTCGATGCGAGGGTAAAGGTAATCTGCTACATGGCCCTTATCAGGCTCATGCTGGTAATTGGTTGTCCCGTGTGGTTCAATGTACGAGCAAGCTTAATGGAAAAGATTCGGGTGTTTGAGAGGGCTTGCCTTCGCTTGTACAGAACACCAGAGTCGGAGTACAAGAAATTTTATCCTAATGAGGTCCTTTACAACAGGGCGAACCTAATACGAGTGGACAACTTCGTAATTAAGCTGACTCGAAGGCACATTGCAAGAGCAATGACCTAGACGAATAACCTGATATCTGGGGCTTACTACCCCAATTACCTTTACCACGAGAATGTGCGCTCTGACGGCTTCGTTCCACCGGAAGCATTCCTCTACCTAGATCAGATAGGGTTGATCCAGGATAGATCAGCGGTCCCGTTAATCTGACAGCTGGGGACAGGCGACTCAACTACAACAGAGACGTCGCACACAGCAGTGTGGATCGTCTCAGGTTCAGTAGGGCGGTGGGGAGATAAGAGGGATGTCGTTCGGCAGCACCAGCATTTCTGGTGGTTGAATGATGGAGAAGACGTTTTGTCGTCGTTTCCGTCAATTACGGGCCAGCCTCACTAATGAGGCAGAGCTGACCAATATATTTGTTTTGTTAATAGCGATGGCCGGCTTACATAGGTTTAGGTTAGCATTTAAGAAATATATACATATATTGGTGTATACAAAGGTATATACTAATATATGTATATTATTGTGTATAATGTCTATGTGTGTGTATGTGTGTTTTGTGTATGTAGGTTAAGTAGACTAAGGTTTATTTTAAGTTAGATATTAAGTTTTATAAAAAAACAAAAAAAAGTCCATATGCTAAGTTTTTTCTTAACGAATATTTTTTCTTAGCCTTAAGTATAGAAAACAAATATTAGTAAAACAAATGTAAATAAAGTCGAAAGACATAGCTATAAGAATTTAGAGTAGCTTAGAGTGCCTGTGTGGGGCCAGTAAGTTACGAGTAGTATAAGTTTGTTAAGTAATTTTAAGCTAGCATTTAAGCATTTTTTGTTAGTATGTAAGAGTTAGTGATTAAGGAAATAAAATGCTTTAAAACTGAAACTGAACCATCATTTACCACAGTGAAATTTGGGGCAGCTGAATTTAAACGTGGCCGTAAGAGCTTGGGAGATGATGAACGTTCGGGACGTCCAAAAACTGCAACCACTGACGAATAACATTGCTAAAGTTCACCAAATGGTATTAGACGACGGCCGAATTAAAGTGAGAGAGATAGTAGAGGTTATGAAAATGTCCAAAGAACATGTTTGTTACATATTAAATCAAGATTTAGGCATGAGGAATCTGTCCACGCGTTGGGTGCCGGGTTTGCTTACGTTAGACCAAAAACGTGTTCAAATGAACATTTCCAACGCTCTCTTGGCGCAGTTTAGGCGCAATAAATCCGAGTTTTGGCGCCGACTAATTACTGTAGATGAAACTTGGATACACCATTATACGCCCGAAACAAAAATTCAATCAAAACAGTGGACTGCAGAGGGCGAGCCGGCTCCCAAAAAAGCAAAAACTGTTTTTTTTTCGGCTGGGAAAGTGATGGCGACTGTTTTTTTGGGATTGTAAAGGAGTTATCTTAATCGATTATCTTCAAAAAGGAAAAACCATTACAGGAGCATATTACGCATCATTACTTGCCAAGCTGAAGGCAGAAATTGCGGAAAAACGGCCACATTTGCAGAAAAAGAAAATCCTGCTTCACCAAGACAACGCGCCGTCTCACACTTCAGCGGTTGCCATGGCGAAAATCCAATAATTACGGTTTGAACTGCTTGACCATCCGCCTTATTCACCAGATCTAGCCCCAAGCGACTTCTTTTTGTTCCCTCATCTAAAAACTGCGCTCGGAGGAGAGAGATTTTCGTCAAGTAATGAGGCAATCACCTTCGCGAACAATTATTTTGCAGAGAAAAACGCCAAGTACTATTTGGACGTGTTAGAGAGATGGGAGCATCGCTGGGAGAACGAGAAATATGCCTCGTATCATTGTTCGGTCGGAAACTTTTCAGACAACCCTCGTATTACCTATCGCGTGAAATAATTGATGTTAATTTAATTTATTCAAGATAAAATACTTAATCTGAAAATACCTAGCAAGTCCTTGTTTCGTCACGTTTTTCGAACAATACAACAGGTTATTAAAACCACAAGTGTGAGTAGGGCATGTGAGGAAAGAATTCCATTAATCTTATGACGACATGCACATGCTTGAATGGATAAAAGGGCTTACACCTTTCAACTTTTACCAAAATTACACTTATTCTGTTCTATTCTATGTATTTTTTTTTCTTTCTATTCTTCCTACTTGCCATAGGTACGTCTTATTTTGTTTCGTAATAGGACTTAAAGCTAATTAAGCGCAACGAGAAACAAAACACGGTTTTAAAAGGCATCTTTTCGCCTTGAGCTGCCCAATTGTGCAAACAATATTCTGATTTAGATTATTGTTTATTCATTCAACTTTCATATTTACATTGTATAAGCATAGTTATATGTAGTTCTGAACTTTAAACAAACCACCCAAGTAATATCAATACGAGTATAGCGCCGAGTTAATATTGAACGTAGTACGAGTACATATAGGATTGGTGGTTGGATTGCAAATCGGACAAATGCCTGGAGTCCACATATAAATTATATGTGTAAGTGCGGATGTATGTATCTAACTACTTTTACACAAAGTCGATTGATTATTATGGGTGAACGTAAATGGAAATCAAGGACACCACCATTTCGACGTACAAGCAAACACACGCCACTAATTACGGAATGATTTATTATGTACATCATACAGACATATGTTAATATGTATGTTAGTTTGTACTTCTATTGAAACATGTATAAAAGTCTGCAACACTTTAAATGCAACTTATTAAGTATGGAACTTTGTTTCCTCTGTCCCGCTTTAAAGAGCGTTTCAACTGATAGAAAATTTTCTTTTAGAAATATGTAATGCATATATCGTAGTACTTGGAACTTAAAACACTTTCGAATAATATATATGGTATGTACATGTGTATATGCAACGAAAAATGAAACAATTTCCATGAATTACTTGTAACAACCGACCGACAACGTACTGAACCGATTTACAAAACTTGTGCTCCTTGCTGTAAAGCTTCTTTTCCACTGACCACTCGCAACCCATTTACTGTTGGCGCAACCAACTACTCCCGGCATTTCATTATACAGAGTGGTATATCCTTCTTATAAGTATCCTTGCATACCCCCCTTTTACAACCCCCTTAATGCCTTGGACAGCAGAAATTATAATAATAACAGGCCATTCACAGACAAGCTAATGGTGCTGTTGTACCAGAACCACATACCACCTCATCTACCGCGCATACGGGTAGGTATACGTATTTTCATTTTCAGTCCCGATAAAGTGCATTCGCCATAATAATATTCGTTGTAATTACTTTCGTAGATACTTACTCGCGTATGTATCATACTCGTACATACCAATTGTATTGTGGTGTAGTAGCCACTCGTACAAAATAGAATGACGCACACCAAAAATCATCGATATGGTACACTTACGTGTATACGAGTATTTGCTCGTGCATTTGTATGAATAATTCGTATTAAAGAGGTTTTTCCGGGAAAATTTCAAATCCAAATGATAAATGCGGGGATCTTCAACTGCTTTTATCTAATTTTGTGCCTCCATGATTCACAACCAAGAGTCGAGAACCGAGAAAGGACAAAGTCGAAATTCTAGAGAATCAAATTTAAAAAAAAAAAAAACAAGCGCGCATCTCAAAAACAATTATCACCTTATCAGCTCGTTTTGTGTTCTTAATTTTATTTGAATCACATGAAATCTAATTTGTTAGCTACGCGACTGATAAACGAGTAAAACAAATGGCAACTGATAAAATGTTGTTATTCATTTGTTGAAATTAAATCCCATCATGAACGCGACGATGATGATGGTTGTGTTAACTTTCCGTTCCCTTGTTATAAATTCTATTCATGATTTTCCGTCCATCTGTATTGGAATATCCCAGATACTCTGTTATTAGATTGATGACACTTAGAATATTAAATGCTCGTACACATACTCGCATACATACGCAGTTAAATTGAAAAATTGAGAAAAAATGCCGTCGAACACCATGTGTCAAAGGCAAAATAATTAACGAAAACTGGTTATTAAAATTGTGGAAAAAATACAAGCTGTACGATTAATTTAATTAGGTACAATAAACGTGAGGTTTTACATGCTTCAGCTACGCTTTATATATATATGTACATTGTACAATATATAGATTAATGATGGCGCTAAATAGAAAACATACTCGTACAAATGATACACGTACGAGTATAGTTTCAAACAATTTGTACTTGGCACGCAGAGGCATTGATATCTGCAGTACAAGGGGCCCGACTCGGATGTTTTAGGAATACCAATAATGGCACACTGGGATTTTAAGAAATTTGGAGCTTTGATTATGTTTTTGCAGTCAATCCGTAACAATAGTTGTACAAGATGTGACAAAAATAATGTCATAATGTGAATGTGCCATAATTTTTGCAAATGGCGTCAAGTGTCATTGTGATTTGACATTTAGGTTGTAGGTTAGGTTAGGTTAGGTAAGAGTGGCTGTTGGAAATACCAACCCACTTAGGCCTATTGGCCCATTGTGATGCCACGTGGATCTATGATCTTCTTACTACTGGAACCAGTTTGAGCTTATAATAAAGCGTAGGAGACTGTTAACGTCTATTTTTTCTAGATCGTTTAGGTCGTTGTAGAAGAAAGCTCCTAGGTGAAGCTTCCTTCTCTGAGAGAGAGCTGGGCATGTGCAGAGTAGGTGGGGGATTGTCTCCTCCTCTTCCTCGTCCATGCAGCTTCTACAGAAATCGTTAGCCTTCTTGCGTGCTTGCCTATGAGGCAGTGTCCGGTAATGGCACCTATTATGGCGCTGAGATGTTTCCTATCTAAAAGGATCAGACACTTAGATCGACTCAGATCCAGCCTTGGCCAGATCTGTTTGGTCGCTAGACATGTTTGTCCAGCAGTCCACCTAAGGTCCGTTCTTTTATTGGCATCTAGCTTTAGTGTTAGTTTGCACGTAGCGATTGGTATACCTATACTACCTTTGTCTGGTAGGATAGGTAGAGTGGTTCCAATTTTGGCGAGTTCATCGGCTCTGCAGTTCCCTGGAATGTCTCTGTGGCCCGGCACCCAACAGAGGTGAATGTTGAACTGCTCTGCCTCCTCCATGAGAGATGATCGGCATTCAAGGGCAGTTTTAGAACACAATGAGACCGAGTCCAGGGACTTGATGGCGGCCTGACTATCCGAAAATATGCGGATATCCTTTGCAGATATCACGTTTTTCTTCAGCCAGGACAGACATTCTTTAATCGCCAAAATTTCCGCCTGGAACACGCTACAGTGATTTGGAAGGCGGAAAGAGAGGCTTAGATTTAGCATATCTGAGAAAACACCGCCACCAACTCCGCTGTCGGTTTTAGATCCATCTGTGTAGAGATGGATTGACTTGTTCTCCATGAAAGCATCCTCCTCCCAGAATGATCTAGAGGGGAAGCTTACATGGAAGTTTTTGTCAAACCAAAGTTCAGGTATGGTGTAATCGGTGTTCTCTGTGAGGATTCCTAATGTATTAAAAATACTGAGGTGGCCAAATGAATTATTTGCCCACTGCGTAGTCGCTTGCCTGCTAAAAATGTCGAGGGGTGTCAAGTGCAGCAGAATATCTAATGCCGCAGAGGGGGTAGACCGCAAGGCTCCGCTTGTGCATAGACAATGCTGTTCTTTGGACTCTGCTTAATTTAATGCGGTTGACTGCATTTTCCAAGGCCGTCCACCAGACAACCACCCCGTAAGTAAGTATCGGTCTTATGACCGAGATGTATAGCCAGTGGGTTATGCGAGGTTGAAGGCCCCATTTGTTCCCAATGGCTTTCTTGCAAGAGAATAAAGCTATTGTAGCTTTATTGACTCTTTCTTGAATGTTAGGTTTAAAGTTTAGTTTCCTGTCAAAAATGAGACCCAGATATTTTGCTGTATCGGAGAAAGCTAAACTGGTACCGTTTATTGAAGGAGGGTCTATGATTGGAATTTTATATTTTCTAGAAAAGAGGACAAGATCAGTTTTATGGGGGTTTATTCCCAATCCACAGCGATCTGCCCAGCAGGTTAATCTGTTAAGATTTACTTGGAGGAGTTCTTTAATGGTATTTAAATGTTTTCCTGAGACGGCTATGGCAACGTCATCCGCATAGGCAATCACTCTGCTACCACCCGCTTCCAGGTATATTAGTAGTTCATTAACCACTAAGTTCCAGAGAAGGGGGGAGAGGACACCGCCTTGCGGCGTACCCCTACTGACATATCTTTTAGCAGAAGTCTCACCCAGTTTGGAGTTGATTATCCTGCTTGTTAGCATTAGATTAATCAGCTCCCCAAGTGAGCCGTCTACCTACAGAGTTGACAGCGCAGTCCTGATTGCGGATGTGTTGACGTTGTTAAAGGCGCCCTCTATGTCTAGGAAAGCAATCATTGTGTACTCCTTATATTGTAGGGATTGTTCGATGTGGCTAGTCAGAGAGTGCAAAGCCGTTTCCATCGACTTTCCTTTACAGTAGGCATGTTGAGCCGTAGACAGAAGTCTTGGATCAACTTTAGCTCGAATATGGATATCAATCAGTCGTTCTAGAGTTTTCAGAAGGAAAGATGATAGACTTATAGGTCTGAGGTCCTTTGGGACCACATGACAACATTTTCCAGCTTTGGGAATGAATACTTCATTGACTTCTCTCCATAACAGTGGAATGTGGATAAGTTCTACACAGCTCCTCATAATATTTTCCAACACTGGTAGAATAATATCTGAGGATCTCTGTAGCTCTGCAGGTATAATACCGTCCGGACCAGCAGACTTGTATGGTTTGAAGCTATGCAGCGCCCAGAGCAGTTTTTCTCTCGTAATCAGACTATGAATTTTGGTCACGGTTGCAGTAGGCTTGTTTGGGCTGCTACTGGCCGCGAGTTGGGAGCTACCTGGAAAGTGGGTGTCCAGAAGCAGGTTGAGTGATTCATCACTTGAGGTTGTCCAAGAGCCATCGGTTTTTTTCAAACAGCTGGGCATCATAGGATTTGTGGAGAGGATTTTTCTTAGCCGCGAAGCCTCAGAGGTTTCTGTGATTTTGTCGCAGAATGACCTCCAGGATTGTCGCTTTGCCTTCCTCAGTTCTTTTTTGTATAATTTGAGGGATTCTTTAGCTTGTAGACAGATGGAGAATTATTATAAAGGGTTTTCCAATAGGGACTTGACAACTTTGAATTTAATTATCAAACTGTCACTGTCAATTTCTCCGATTGCGTTCTGGAGAAGATGCGCCAAGATGATGAATTTCATCGCAAAATCATCGTCAGTGACGAGCTCATTTTTGGCTCAATGGGTTCGTCAATAAGCAAAATATGCATTATTGGTCGGGTGAAAATCCACATGTGCTTCATGAATAACCACTCATGCATAAAAAATAACTGTTTGGTGCGGTTTGCATGCCGGCGGCGTTATTGGGCCATATTTTTTCGTCGACGATAACGATCGTCACGTTACTGTGAATGGTCAGCGTTATCGCGCCATGATCACAGATTATTGTTGGCCCGAATTGGAAGATATGGACTTGGACGACATGCAGTTTCAACAGGATGATGCCACAAGCCACACAGCACACGCTACAATCGATTTATTGAAGAGTAAGTATGGTGAGCGTGTTATCTCAAGAAATGGGCCAGTCGATTGGCCGCCTCGTTCGTGCGATTTAACGACGCTTGACTATTTTCTGTGGGGCTACGTTAAGTCATCGGTTTATGCCAACACGCCGACGACGTTGGAAGAGCTCAGAGCCAACATTGAACGCGAAATAGCGGCCATTTCGGCCGAAATGTGTGGCCGAGTCGTTGAAAATTTGGTCCAACGAATCGACCGCTGCAAACGTGCCCGCGGTGGCCATATGAACGAAGTCAAGTTCCATTCATAAACATTTTCGATTGTGTGCAGCTGTATTTCACCAATGGCTTCACGAATATTGTCCTTTAAAGCGTCAATTGTCTCTGGCTTGTCGGCGTAACACTTATCTTTTACGGCACCCCACAAATAATAGCTCCGAAGTGGCCAAACGACATCAGCTCTGCGGCTGATAATGCGATCTTCAAAAACAGGGCGCAAAACATCGAGTGTAGCTTCGGCTGTGTGACACGTAGCGCCGTCCTGTTGAAACCAAATGTTGCCAATATCCTCCTCTTCAATTTTTGTGAACAAAAATTCGTTCAACCTGGCCCGATAACGATCGCCATTGACTGTAACCGCCACTCCTTGCTCATTTTCGAAGAAAAATGGCCCAATTATGCCTCTGGAGCAAAATCCGCACCAAACAGTGACTCGTTTTGGGTGTATCGGCTTTTCAATGTATGCGTGCGGGTTTTCTGTGCCCCAAAAGCGACAATTTTGCTTGTTTACATACCCGCCAAGATCAAAATGAGCTTCATCTGAAAAGATGATTTTTTTGGCAAAATCGGCATCTACTCTAAGTCGATCGCAGGCCCACTTAGCGAAGCGAAAACGCATTGGATGGTCAGTTGGCTTCAACCATATTCGTTCAGCGGAAGGATAAAACTAATTATCTGTCAAATCAGACATGAGCTAAATAAGCACTAGTTGAAAAAAAAAAACGTTAGATGGCGGACCCTTTATTTAAAATAAAAAAAAAGTTTTCAAGCCCTTATTGGAAAACCCTATAGTTGACAACAAGCAATGGATCTTATTTGATGCTTATTTGACCAATTTCCGGTCTGTTGTTTTAACGCAGCGTGGATTTCGTAGTCTATTTCTTTATTATCCTGCACCATTCGCGCGAACAATTAAAAGTCTCGCTGAGCGTTTCGTGCAAACTGGGTCCACTAGAGATGTCATAAGAAGTGGCCGGCCCATATTGGTCGTTCCACCGAAAATATCACTGCTATGGCCGAAGACGTCCTTCACAAACATCGACGAGACAACGATGCACACAATTTTGCATCAGCAGACGTTCGTTGCGTCGAATTTTAAAGAAGATGTTCCCTTATAAAGTGCAAACCGTTCACTAATTGTTGCCTGCTGACCGTCAAGTGAGGTCAACTTACTCCCATGCTCTGTTAAACCTGGTTTCGTATCCAAAACCATAATGGGCGACGAAGCCCTTTTCCACCTAAGTGGTTATGTGAAAAAACAATATTTGTTTGTGTTTCTAGGGCAAGGAGAATCCTCATAAAATGCACGAAGAGCCCTCAAAGAGACGGTTTGTTGCGAAATTTGCAGCGAAAAAGTGATTGGCCCTTATTTTTTTGAGGACTTCAATGGCACCACCGTAACCGTAACTGGTGAGCACTACAGACAGATGTGGCCGTGGCTGAAGTGGTAGTGGACTGGCTTTCAAATCGGAGGGTTCGGTGTTTGAATCACAACCTCGCCCGAAAGGCATTCGTTTTTTCAGTTAGCGAAAATCAAGTAAGATGAGTAGTTGACTAGAATCAAGAACAAGCCAACTTCCACTAAGAATTTAGTCTCCCATCAGATGTCGGGCGAGGCCCACTTGAATGTTAAACGAGTTTTTCTTTGCCGCAAGTTGCTGAATTGCATCTTGAGCATTATTGATTCCAACAGGACGGAGCAACCGCAAACACAGCTCGGGCAACGATGAAGATTTTGAATCACCAATTTCCATGTGATCCCCCGTTTTGGCGATTTGAAATGGCCGGCCAGATCGCTAGATTTTTCAACTTAATGTCATAAGTTTTACACTTTCATATAAACTCTTCGTGAAAACCGATTCCAATTTTTTTCATTTCTAACAAAATGGCAACCAATTCACCATATGACATTACTTTTGCCCCACATAGTACTAAAAATAGATGATTTGCAAGAAATTCGAACTATGGTTATGAAATCCTTTAAAAGTTTGGGCTCCAGTTTGACTTATTACCTGGGCTTCAATAAATTAACTTCTCCAGTTGGTGTGATCGTTAGCAAAATGCATTCAGTTACACACTCCAAGATGGTTGAGGTCCCCTTCCAAACCAAAAATCGGTCGAAGAATCTTCATCTAACTTTGCTTACATTCATGCTTATAAAACTAAACTACCTCGTATGAGTGCTTCAACAAGAGGTGTAGGATTTAAAAGGCCTTCAATTTTGCACGCAGGGTTGGCATATGACAGATGTGACAGATGTCATCTATAAATTTGGGAAATTTCCCATGGAAAGCTATACAGTGAAAGAAAAAATTCAAGTTGTTGTTGAATTTTATTTCGAAAATGCACGTTCAATCGCGACAACGATGCGAAAAATTCATGGCAATTTTCCACGTAACCATGTGCCTTCCGAGACATGTGTGCGCTACATAATCAAGTACAAGATGTGAAGACACCGAAACGTGTTCAGTAAAGAAAAGTGTCGAAAACGATCCATACACCTACATTCGTCACCGTTCTCAGGAGATTGCTCTCCACACCGACACTGCACCGAATTTTGATGAAAGATTTGGCTCTCCATGCGTACAAGGTCCAATCAACCCAACAACTGAAGTCGGCCGACCACCAGCAGTGCCGTACGTTCTCGGAATGGGTCCTGGAAAACATGCATATTGATATAGATTTTTGCAAGGAAATCGTGTTTTCTAATGAGCCCCATTTCCACGTTGGCGGCTACGTTAATAAGCTAAATTTCCACATTGGGTGCACCGAAAATCCACAAGTGATTCAGGAGATGCCAACGCACCCAGCACGAATAACAGTTTGGTACGGTTGGAAATGTACCGAAAATGAGGCCGAAAAAGCCATTACGATCAACGGTGCGCGCTACCGAGACAAGATAAACAATTTTTTGTGGCCAGAACTCGAGGATATGGATACGGACGAACTCTATTTTCAACAGAATGATGCTACGTGCCACACAAGCCGTGAAACAATCGAGATATTCGCGTTTCGGGGACACCCATTGGCCGCCAAGACCGTGCGACTTCTTCCTTTGTGGCTACGTTCAAAGCAACGTCTACGCCAACCATTTTCAAACAATTCCAAATCTGAACACAGGGCCAAGGTGTTCATTTGGAAGATATTGTGTTCCATAAATAATCGTCATGTGTCTACTTTATAAATCATTAAAGGTTTCATAGGTACTCGTATCTCAACAATTGTTCGTTTAATTCAAAAAACAAATCCGACGCCTCTTGTTGAAACACCTTTTAGAATAATTAGGGTCTTAACGGGTATCATTTTCAGAGTTAATAGCGGAACAACTACCGCAGAGTTATAGGTCTCTATTGTGATGATCTGCCCGATTCGTCGAGGTTGTGCGTCCC
Organism: Volucella bombylans; assembly: GCA_949129095.1. Taxonomy (NCBI): domain Eukaryota; kingdom Metazoa; phylum Arthropoda; class Insecta; order Diptera; family Syrphidae; genus Volucella; species Volucella bombylans. Next base: position 181,182,745 of record OX422143.1, on the reverse strand, counting down.
TTTTTCACAGCAAAACAGCATACTTTGTTTTGCCCTCACTCACAGATAAGCTAGGATACCTCGCTGCCTTCTGCCAATGGTATCAATGTCATCAAAGTATGTAAGTAGCTGCACAGACTTTTGGAAAACTAAGCATGTGGTGTTGGCTTGAGAGTTTTGCACACCACCTTCATTCTGCACAATCTGCCAAGTTTGGCAGGAATGCTAAAACATGGCTGTGTATAGCTCATCTCAATAAATGCTGTCATCGATAAAGAAGTAGCGTTACCGATCTGGACTTATCGTGTTTTCTCTACAATTTTCCGCAGTGTGTATATTATGGACTAACACGGACTAAAACCGTGTGGCGTTCATTCAATTCGGCACAAAAAATCTTATACGCGTAGTTGGCTAATTTTTGAAGGTCTCCTTCCTTGTGGATCTCGCAAACGATGCTGAAGTTCTATTTATTAGGCATACTTTCCTGCGACCAAGTTTTGGTGGCTGTTAGTTGGTGTAAAGTCTGTACCAAGACATCTTTCACTGACCTAAATACCGCGGCTGGTAATCCGTACGGCCTCTCCATGCTTAAATTATTGCAGTTTCACATCGAAAAGCCTTCGTTTTTTGCTCCTCCTTTGCATACCTTATAGGGGAATTAGGTTAGGATCGATGCTACTAATCTTCGGTCAAGGGATACGCGATTGGCAAATGTTTTGGCGAATCGTTGGGATTGCAGGTCTCCAACGCCAAACTGACCTGTTGTTGTGTCATCTCAGGTATCCACAAATTTACATTGGAGTTCGACCACAGTGTCGAACATGGAAAGACAAACTGTAGTAGATGCTTCAAGAAGTCTGGAACAGCTAATCTGTAGGAGGTCTAACTCCATTTTATAACTCGTTTCGTTGAATATCGCGAAAGTTGATTGGTTAAGCTATTGGTCGTTTCGACGAATTGTCTGAAGTAAAACACATCGCATCAGCCGTATGAGTGCGGTAATAAAAGAAGTGAACGAATTCTAAGAAATTCATGTCTAGGGAACTAGATATACCACCTTAAAATACAAATACAAGTTTATTCATCTAAATCTATATTGTCCCCTTCAAAGTAATCCCCATCGACTGCAACACACTTCTGCCAGCGCTTGATCCAATCCTCGATACATTTTTTATATTCGGTTTTCGGTATGTCCATCAGTGCTTCCTGCGATTTTTCCATTACGATGCTGCTGAAACGCGTTCCCCGTAGTGGTTTTTTAAACTCGATTGAACAGAAAGAAGTCACAGGAAGCCAAATCATGTGAATTCAGTGGCTGTTGGATGGTATTTGTTGCATTTTTCGTCAAAAAATTACGAAAAATCTACGAGTTTTCTGCCCACAATTCTGGTCTCCTTCGGCTTCACGCAAACATCTCATAACGCCCAAATAATACTCTTTGTTTACTGTCTGGCCTTCTGGCAAAAATTCATGATGCACTACACCGTTGTAATCCATGAAAACCGTGAGCATTGCCTTCTTTTTTGACTGAAAACGACGTGGTTTTTTTGGTCTCAGCTCGTTTGGTGAACGCCATTCACTTGCCTGATGTCTGGATTGCGTATCGTACTCATAAGCCCACGTCTCGTCTCCAGTAATGATCCTTTTGATGAATTTGGGATCGGATTGAGCCTCGCAAATCATCTCTATTGCGACGTCAACACGGTCTCCTTTTTGCATAAAATTGAGGTCTTTTGGCACCAACTTTGCTGCTACACGACGGAAACCCAAATCATTAACCAAAATGTCTTGGACGGATCCATAGGCAATGTTCAAGTCCTCCGCTATCTCTCTGATGGTTAATTTGCGATTATTGACCAACATTTCTTTTACTCCATTAATGTTTTCGTCAGTTTTCGATGTCGATGGTCTTCGATTGTTTTTTTTTTTTTTTAATAATGAGCGCGCGCTCAAGGGGTTTGAGTACCCTTAAAGTGATTGTACACAGCGCGGGCAAAGGAAATTTAGGGAGGAAGAAAAGAGAGGTACCGATGTACATTGTTTTTAAATTTTTGCAAGTTATAACGACCAGGAAATACAGAGATCGGCAGGGCATTCCATAAGCGAGTTGTACGGCTTAGGAACGAATCACGATATTTTAGAGTACGTATGAGTATGAGGGTATACTGATGAGCCTTTATTGCGAGACGGGTGTTATGGTTGAAGGTTTGAGTGGGTGGAATGCTACTGGCGATTTCAGTGGAGCACTGGTGGTGGAAGTAGCGATAAAACAAAGTGAGACACGAGACATTTCGTCGGTGTTCGAGGGTGTCCATTGATTGACTGATATTAGTATCGTCAATAAGTTTTATCGCACGGTTTTGAATCCTATCTAGCAGGTGCAGAGATGCTTTAGGAGCACCTGACCAGATGTGGGAGTTGTACTCCAATTTTGGGCGGATGAATGCCTTATATATTGAGGCCAGATCAGAGGGGGTAAAATATTTCTTACATCACTTGAGGAAACCTAGACATTTCGCAGCATTTTTGGCGACATCAAATATGTGGTCATTCCAACGTAAGTTGTCGTGGACACACATACCGAGAATGGAAAATTTTTCGGTTTCGACGATGCAAGTGCCATTCATAGATAATGGCTGGGTATTTAAATTTCGCTTTAACGACAGCAGACAGCATTGTGTTTTGGAAGCATTAAATTCCACTCTGTTGATAGTTCCCCAATTGGTTATGCTGTTGATATCGGAATTTAATGAGCTTAGCATACGCTGCCGTTCTCGTACTACAGCCGAAGAGCAGGGCCGTGAGTCCGGGAACGAATATGAAAAGCAGAGAGTACTGTCATCAGCAAAGGAATATATTGGATTAGAAGTAGCAGACAAGATATCGTTAATGAAAATTAAAAAGAGTGTAGGAGACAGAACAGAGCCCTGTGGCACACCAGCATTTATTTTGTGAATATCAGACTTGAAACCATACAAGACAACTTGAATTGAACGTTCCGAAAGGTAGTTTCTAATCCATTGAAGAAGAGAGTCGTCGATCCCAAATACACGCATTTTCGACGAAAGAGCCTGATGCCAAACTCTGTCAAATGCCTTAGCAATATCAAGTGCAACTATCTTGCTTTCGCCAGATTGATGTACGCTTTGGTTCCACTTTTCGATGAGACATGCCATCAAATCACCAGTGGACCTGTTGCTACGAAAACCGTACTGCCGGTCATTGAGAAGTTTTCGTGTTTATCAGTATTTCCATGACCTTGGAAAAAAGGGACATAAGTGCAATGGGTCTGTAGGAGGAGAGAGAAGATGATTCGCCTTTTTTAGGGACGGGCTGGACAAATGCTGTTTTCCATCTGCTCGGGAAGAGTCCTAAAGTGTAGGATTGATGAAAAAGCTTACGCAGTGGTTTTGCCAGCGAGGAAGAACACCTCTTCAGAAGAAGGGGAGATATACCATCTGGACCAGCGGATTTATGTATGTTGAGATCTTTAAGTACTCTTGCTACTACACGAGTGCGAAAGTAGATTCGTCCCATTGAAGATTCGACGCACTCAAGTGTAGGCGGAGACAAAGCACAATCTGGGGGTGTTGAGCTGGCCGCAAAGTGTGCAGCAAGCAGATTGGCCTTATCCAAAGAGCTGACAGCTGGAATGTCATTGTAAATGAGCGTTGGGATGGAGGATGAGGCGGAATTTCTAATGTTTTTGACGAACGACCAACAATTTTTACTGCCTTTGGGACATTGCAGTATTTTTTGCCTCAGTTTTTGGTCGTATAGGAATTTCACACGCTTAAGAAAGGCATTGCAGTCATTTCTGGCTCGTTTGAACTTTTTTCGGTTTTCCTCTGTCGGGTTGGTCTTGTAGGACCGAAAAAACATTTCTCTAACCCTGACGGCCTCTTTACAGCTCGAGTCGTACCATGCCTTTTCTTTTGGTTTGATACTCTTCATCCGATGAGGAATAAAGGATCTCATTCCAAAGAGAATGGTGTCTGTAATCATATCAGCAGCGGCATAACGACCAGTTAAAATTCCTAAAGAAGCTGTTAAGACCGCTCCAGTTGGCTTTCTCGTATTGCCATACGGTTCTTTTAGGAATTTTTTCTCTAACTGTGTGGTCGGTGTACGAGAAATTAGCTGATATGACACAATGGTCCGACGAGCCTTGAGGGGAGAGCACATCAATGGTGTACTTATCAGGGTGAGTAGTTAAAAACAAGTCCAGGGTGTTGACGATATGACTATCAACGTCTGTTATTCGCGTGGGCTCATTTACAAGCTGCGTTAGGTTGTTTTCCGCAGCGAAGATCTCAACACACCGTCCTTCGGGTGTTGTCTGTCGAGAATGTCGAAGCCACCCAGAATTGTGTATATTGAAGTCGCCCGTAATAACGATTTCAGTATGAGGATACAGGGATACAATTCTTTGAATGGAGTCAGACAGCGCATCAAACTCGTTAAAGGTTGAATTGCTGCCCAGTTTGGGGCTTCTATAAATAAAGCAGTAGTGTATAATTTGCTTACGGAGATGGAATTTTAACCACATGAAGTTGAATTCCGGATTGGAACATGGATCACATTGTGGTGGAGTTTGGTAAGCTACATCACTACGCACATAAATGGCGAGACCGCGGTGAGAGAAGAATAATGGCACTAGTTCGTAGCCAGGTAGCTTCAGATCAGAATGATCTGAGAGGTGTGGGCGGGGATCTACCTGTGTTTCACTAAGTGCCAAAACAGCTGGTCTGTACTTACAGACGTGGAGGTACGCAGAAAATTGATTACTTTTTAGCCCGCGTATATTGGCTACGTCTACCCTGAATTCCCTAGTCATAATCACAGACAAACACAGAAAACAGAAACACCGACGATACTAAGCAAGGCTGCGAAGTGGAAATTCTGATCATCTTCGATTGACTCACGACCACTTTTGAAGCGCTCGTGACACTGGTAAACGACCGTTTTCTTTAGAGAAACACTTTTCCAACATTACCAACGTTCGCGCATCATTAAATCCGTTTTTTACGCAAAATCTTAATACAAGTTCGTTGTTGCATCCATTTCTAAAATTGTAAAAATAATCGCCAACACACACAGAGATAGATGTACTCTTGGCTACGTAACTTTTGCAAATGTCAAGCTATGACGCTAATATTTAGAGGGAATGTCAACAACACATGTACCAACATAACAAAAAAAAAACAGAACTCAAATCGGAACAATGGGAGCGCCACACGGTGGTTATCCCGAGGTGTTATCTTTTAACTCCTCAGTTTAATAGAATGTAATGGACAATGACCATGAACACATATAGTTTAGAAAATTTCTACAGTGAAAGAAGTTTTCCACAGACAAAACGATATAATTCACTCTACGTCATTTTCTAAAGTAAAAAAACAAAAATTGTTCCATGGATTCAACGTGGCCATCATCTCATTTGATTTGGTGTCATGCTTCTCCATTTTTGCAAAAAGCCATAAAAAGCGGTTCTAACATCTACCAATAAAAGAGAGGGTATTGTGAAGTGTTCGACCAGTACCCACGGAAATGGATCTCCCAACAGGACAGCACACACAACCAGAATCACGCAAGAGTGTCTCAAGGTCAATATCCCTACCTTTAAACCAGCACAAAATTGGAAAATTGGCCATGGAAAAGCAATGGTAGATTTGGATCTACTGGATTATTGATTGTGATCAGAATTGAAGAACATGGCCTGCATGACCGTTCACAGAAATTGGAAAAGCCTGTACACAGTATTAATGGCGTCAATCATAATTTCCGTGGAAACCTTGCGTGACGTTAAAGCCCCCGTTGACCACATCGTTTGAAAGAAAGCCTACTCGTATCTAAAAATAAAAGGCACATCCATTTCGAGTGAAACCAATTTTCTTGATAATCGATATTGTGGTCAAATAAATGAAGAAAATCAATTTTTTTATTCATGGACTTGTATAATTGCAACAAAGCTTATGGCAGGACTAGTGTAATTTGTAATTATGCTCCTAAAACCTTAAGGATACAAGAAGTTCAGCATTTGAGTTTTATAGAAAACTTCTCTGAGTTATTCCTCACTTGAAAGTGTTTCGTTTGTATTGATTCAAGAACTCAAATGTCTCAACGAGGTTTTGCAAAGTCCTAAGCTTTCCATCAGCAAGAACTTTTTTTTTGTTTTTCTTTAGGAAGAGGCAGCAGCAAATATATATCTATAGTCACATCACTATGAACGAGTACCTGCTTGTCATAGGCCGAAAAAACTAAAAATCAATATAATCATGGTAACAAGGAATATGAGTAGGTACCATGTAATCAAATCAGATATCTAAAGTTCGTTTGGGCCAAGTTTAAGCAAATTCATTGACCAGTGTGTATAATGAGGCACTATCGGGGTATCTGTCTACGAGTACACATACAAATTAATAAACAGTGTGGCAGAAACTTGTTTGGAAAATTAACGATAGCAGACGAAATGTTCCTAAAAACAGACATGCTGCATACAAATATCGTCCATTTGCATATTATGTAGGTGCATATGTACATTTAGACGAGTATGTATGTATGTTATTTGAAGCCCTACAAAAAAAAATGACTGATGACTTTTATTTTTTTGAAACCATACATTCGTAAATAGTACGTGCGCTTACCAATATATTTGCTGGTCTGCTGCTGATGTCCATTATGAGCATTTTGACTACTGAATGCCTGTCCCATTTTGATTCCGTTTTTGTTTTTCGATTTGAGATTTACACAGAAACAATTTACACCGAAAACAATTCAAAAAAACACTTTACACTACTCGATGAAAGGAAGAGTTCAGTCTTTCAATTTGCAAAATAACATGAACTGTGAATTTGAAATAAAAATAAAAAATAAAAAAATTGAATCACCTTTGTAGGTACGAGTGTTATTATCTATGAATTAATATAACCAACCAATCGACGGACCGACCAACCGACCAACCAACCGACAACGACAACGATGAAGACAATCAAAAATCTGAACACAATAACAGAAATATTAATAAATTTTTTTCACGTACATCTGTTATATATGTACATACTCGTAAATGTAGAATTGTTAATGTCTTATAATTGCGTTTCGAAAACAAACAAAAAAAAAATACAAAAATACAAAACTCGTTGTCGTTATCGTTTACGTTGAGCAGACAGCAACTGCCATCATCAAAACGACAGGCAAACAAAATATTTATTTATAAATTAACAAATGACAAAAAAAAAGGAGAAAAAAATTTTAAAATTAATAAAATCACCAACCGACACAACCCAGTCATTAAATGGCACAGCGCGGAGTGCTATAAGAGTTGTGGTGTGCCCTTCTTGAAGAAATGGAACCGGAAAATGATTAAAACGAGAAGCTGATGATGATGATGATGATGATGATGATGAAAGGGCACAACAAAGACGTAATGCAGCACTAGGAAGTCCAATATGAGCTACTCCAAGCTCTCTGTTCACTGTTCACTGTTCACTGTTCTCTGTTGTCTCTGTTTTATACGAGATGTAGGTACTCGTCGTTGTATCTGTTTTATCTTTTGTATTTGTATCTCTGCAACTTCACAGACATACAGCACTTTATTATTTGCAGTCGGTTTCTATTTTCGAATTAAAACTCATTCTAAACGCAAATTTACTTAATTTTGTGGTTTTTCCTTTTCAATAAAACGCACAACGGACACAACAGATCACAAATTTTTGCATTTCGTTTAACGTTTAAATGTGGAGGGGTATTTTTAAAATGAGTAATAATAGCCCGAGATGTGTGTACTTTACGTGTTTTCTTCTTTTCTTCCGTCGTCCTCTCTCAAAGTCCTTTATGCACTAGAACCTCTTTTTTTTCAGCAGATTTTTTCTATAGCTTATACGATTTTGATTTTTTTCTATCTGTTTTTCGCAAATTCAATAGGAACAACCGTCTCGTGAGATCTTCAAGAAGCTTCTACAAACAGCATTTGGTTTGCGCTTGAACTGGTAAATAAAATTACTCATTGGATTGCAGAGAAAAGCAAGAACAACACCACAACCTCACAAAGGCAGAGAGCTTTTAGAAATTGTTTTGCGGCACGATGAAGAAAATGGATTATGATGAATATGAAGCGAATGCAGAGAGACCAGACAATTCAGCAAATTTACCCCTGCTAAGGTTGTATAACTGGCTTTGCAATTTTCTTCTAATGGAACATCTAGTCTATTGGCTTTATCTCCTCTCGAATTGTACTCGAATTGTACAACAATTTTAATATTTGTCTGCAATGTGAAAAAAGCTCTTAATTACACTTAAATACGATAGAAAAAGTTTTCGTTTGTGAGCTTCTGTCGGTTTTTATTGCTCAAATGCTCATTTCGCTCTCACGGTCTGTGGATGAGTTGTGAGTTGATTTGGGCTGGCTCTCTTGAGTGAACTCATGAAAAATATCTAAAAGTTAAAAGTCAAGTATTGGTCAACAGAAAAGCTCTTTAGGGGCATGGCCAGGTGGAGGTGGCCAGGAAGTGAAGCTTATTGTGTGTAAACAGGCCGAGCACGACCAACAAGACTGAACAACACAAACACATACGTTGTACGTTGTTAAAGACATTGAACCTGTCCACTTTGTGTAGCCTGCCTATCAATACGTCGTAGCAGTTAAATCATGAACTTATCGAAGACAGCAAAACAAAATTAAAAACAATAATAATTACAAACCCGACACAGCTGTGCCTTTTGCGGATAAGATACGAGTACGACTTCAAAACTTCCAAGCACAATATTGTCTTTGTGATAGCATGCATGACAAGCCGGCCCATTTGATTAGAGCACTATCACCAGAACGCCTGATATCTGCTGTTGACTTTGCGATAGGAGTGTGTTTACCTTCTGATGACAGTGGACGACAAATGAGAAAATTCTAGTTTAGCAATTCATTTCGATTGTTACAGTACAGCAGGATTGCTCTCATTTTGATCTGTGTGGGGGAAGCTTGTTGATTAAAAGACACCAGCAAGTGACACCCTTAAATTAGCACACCACACAATCAGTGTTGATTTAATGATGCATTTACATTTTATATGAGACTAGCGATATGTTATCGCATGTGTAATATGTGAAATCGCTGCTTAATGCTTAAGGTCAACAGAAAAAAAAAGAGCAAATATCCTCGCACACCACGGGACAGTGTAATGTGGAAAACTTGCAACATGTCAGGAAACTGTAAAAGCATATAACTTCTATTGAAAATAAAACCCAGAGAAATGCATTTAGTACTTGAAAACAATTACGGGCATATGTCCAACGCGTCTGAGTCTTATGAAGGCCATCCTATCGGTCTAATTTTGCACCACTTTTTCCAACATTGTCGACCTTACTCGTATTTCGGGCATAACGCGCCGAATGTTGTCCTCTTAGAGTCTAAGTCGTCAACTGTGGCTGGCTTATCAGCATACACGAATGACTTGACATACCCCGACAACAAGTAGTCCCGGCCAATTGATAGGTGCATTTCCTGAGATGATTCGCTCACCAAGTGTTTGTCTCTCTGTTTGTCTCCAACTCCAGATTTGAAACAAAAAAAAGGTCGACCTCATGAGGTCTCGGAGGTCTCGTGAGAATTGTGCGCACTCCAAAAACCGCAATTTTGCTTGTTAACTGACCCATTAAGCCAGAAATGAACCGGAACTGAAGACCATTTGACGGTAAAAAATCGGTTCAACTTCCATTTGATGATTTTCAGCCCATTCACCGAATGTACAACGCAAACGATGGTCCTTTGGCTTCAATTGCTGCACCAGTTGGATCTTATACAAGTGTAGGACAAGATTTTTCATTAAAATCTTACTTACGGCCAGAGATCGAGTTGCTGGGTACGGCGCCGAATCGATATATATAAGAAGCGATGGCTTCTTCAATACTTACAACATAAGCTCGTGTTGGATAAATATTATCCATAAGAGTATACGTAGACATACTCGTAAATCGATGGCGTAGTATGGCGTATAAGCTGCTCAGATGGACGATTATAACCATCGTAAATTGGGCGTAGTGCTCTATAAGTTGGGCGCACAGAACGCGAATTTTGGAAAAAAATGTCCACAATTTCTAAACGTTCTTCGGGTGTAAGTCTTTGCATGGTGATTTGCCAAGTATGCTGAAAATAAATTTGCCCAGCCTGACAGCTGGTTTGACAGATAACCCTACCGGAAGCTCTAGAGCTCTAAAGAAAATGTAAGGACAAAGGAATTGAAAAACACCTTCTTAGGTTTTTACAAGCAACACAATTTATTATACAGTAAAGAATTCAAAAGAACTGTACCGAGTTATATATTTAGTGATTTCTTTAACAGAAAAGTATATAAGAGTTTTAAGAGTATTGTGTTGGGTGTTGCCAGTAATATACAATTCGGATTATGGTAACTGTTAAATAATTAACTTCAACACTACCCCTCAAAACAATATCTCTTAGAACTTTTATTTATTTGGAATACATTTTAAACTGACATTACTTTGCTTACAAACTTTAAATGCTTTGATTTATTTAGAATTTTAGTAAAAATATCTGCAATCATTTCTGATGTTGGGACATATTTGAGTTCTATTTCAGATTTATTATAAATTTCACGAATATAAACCACCTCCTTTGTTGCTGCCACCAATGCCATATACTCCGCTTCTGTGCTACTAAGCGCCACAGTACACTGCTTACGCGATTCCCACGTAACAGGACCTCCAGCCAAAATAAAAATGTAACCAGTGTAAGATTTTCGGTCTTCATGGCTGCCAGCCCAATCAGCATCCGCGAACCCGCATAGAAGTTTACTAGATTTTGTAAAAGATAATTTATAATTAGCAGTAGTATTTAAATATCTCAACAAGTGTTTAGCTGCCGTCATGTGTTCTTTATGTGGCTCAATATTGAACTGAGACAATCTGCTTACTGCATGCATAATATCTGGCCTAGTGGAAATAGCCAGATACATCAAGGATCCAACCAATGATTGATATTCCTTTGGATCTATCCTCGGACACACCGTTTTTGAACATTTTCCTAGTTTTTCGCCTGGATCCAAAGGAGTGTTGCACTTCCTTGTCGAATTCATGCCATATTGTGACAACAAATTTCGGATATATTGCCCATGGGATAGAGAAATTGATCCTGTCTCCTTATCTCGGCTGATTTCAATTCCTAAGAAGAACTCAATTGGCCCCTTGTCCACTAAATCAAACGCGTCGGCTAAGGCGCGCTTTATGAAAGTTATCGAATCTTCTTTGGTGCAGGAAATAATGATATCATCGACATATAGCTACTGCAACAATATTGAAGTCATCAGTTCTGTTCATAGTACTCGTATATACACAAGTATCTGACACACAACGAGAGAAACCGATATTCTTTAAGGTAGTATCCAGCTTACTGTTCCACTCTCTTCCTGCTTGTTTTAGGCCATATAGCGCCTTTCTTAATTTACAAACTTTATTTTGGTTTTCCGTGTTAACAAAATGCTCCGGTTGATGCATATAGATCTCTTCTTTTATATCTCCATTTAAATATGCAGACGAGACATCAACTTGGTGAACCTTAAGATCAAACTGTGCTGCCAACGCTAGAATTAATCGTATTGTTGAATATCTTACGACCGGTGAAAACGTTTCAGTGTAATCGGTCCCTAGCTTTTGACTGCAGCCCTTTGCCACTAGTCTCGATTTATATCGAACCGGCTTTCCTTGTTTGTCATGCTTTATGTTGAAAACCCATTTAGATTTAATTGCGTGCCGATTAGGGGGACGATCAACTAACTCCCACGTTTGATTTTTTATTAAAGAGTCATACTCACTTTGCATTGATTGTATCCACATATCTGCATCAGGACGATCTAGAGCCTCACTAACTGAAAGTGGGTTAGCTTCTATGAACTCTGCTTTGTTTTTCATAAAGAAATTCGCCTTTGGTTTTCTTTGTCTTAACTTCATAATATACTTCGAGGAATCTTCTTCATGCATCTGACCGTCGTTTTCAATACTGCCAACCTCATCTCTCAACTCACCCTCACTTATTTCCTGAGTGAAGAATTCATTTTCCTCTTCCTCTTGTGCTCCTTTTGCAATCCCATCCGCGTTATTTTCTTCGCATGCCACCTCACCAGTATAACAGTCCGCCTCCTTTAAAACTTTGTGGGGACCATATTTTTCCTCTTTAATGTAGGGTAGTTTACTATTATTTAAATCAATTAATGTATAAGAATCATTATAACTTCTCATACTAGAAGACAATTCAATGAACTTTACATCACGACTTTTTAAAATATTTCAACCAACGGGTTCATATAATCTATATGCCTTAGACTCCTTTGAATAACCTACCATGATACATTGTATTCCTCTTGCATCAAATTTGGACTTTCCTGGACGTTTATCTAGCATAATAGCTTTGGACCCAAATACCTTTAAATGTCCTATATTTGGCTTTCGCCCACACCAAATTTCATAAGGAGTTTGATTCTTCAAAAGCTTACTGGGTGATCGGTTTCGGATGTATACTGCCGTGTTAACTGCTTCAGCCCATAGTGACTCTGGAAGATTGGAACTTAATAGCATGCATCTAGCCATCTCTACTAATTTATAGAGTGGAAGCGTGCTGGGCCCATAACCTTTGTAAGGACAACAGAATTGAAAAACACCTTCTTAGGTTTTTACAAGCAACAAAATTTATTATACAGTAAAGAATTCAAAAGAACTGTACCGAGTTATATATTTAGTGATTTCTTTAACAGAAAAGTATATAAGAGTTTTAAGAGTATTGTGTTGGGTGTTGCCAGTAATATACAATTCGGATTATGGTAACTATTAAATAATTAACTTCAACAGAAAAAGCATTCGCTAGTTGTAAACTAGGAATTTCATTTCTGATGAGAGCATGCTCAAACGAGTACTGGAAGCACACTGGACGTCCAGTATAACGAATCACCATTTGAATTCCAATTGAACAATTTTACTACTCTATATAACGAATGCTGTTCAATTTCAAGGAAAAGAAACAATTCAAAACAGGTTTCAGTAGTTTTTTCTGCGTTTGAACTTGACTGCAAAGCAAAACGGTACATGAAATAAGCTGGGGATTTATTTAGCTTACACGACTTTTGAATTTTTTTGCAATTGTTGTTTCTTTATTGCGTAGATGCAGTTCGAATTTGCTTTATGATAAGTTTTTGTGGTTATTGTTGTAGTGAAGTCAATGGTAACACTCTGACTACATGAAGTTAAGGGTAACACTTGAATCCAAACTGCTTCCATGGGTCAGTTGGTTGTTCTCTCTTAACAAGTTGACATCGAAGTATAGTAAAGGGGACTTGACAACTTTGAATTTAATTTGTGAACGCACTCTTTCACTAATCATCAAACTGTCACTGTCAATTTATTCAGTAAACTCAAAATTTTCATCATGGTAAAGTACACGAACGAGTAACGTCTGCAAATTATAAATTTTTTTACCGAAATTCGGAGTCGGTGACTGCAACTTTAAGAGCGTTAACTCCTATTTTCGGTCGTAATTCTCGCCCTAGTAGACAGGCAATAACAAGTTTATTGCAAAAATTTGAGTCGACATATTCGTTGTGTGATGTTGCCGCGTCAGTGAGACAACGAGTTGGTCGAAGTGTCGAAAATATCGCTGCCGTTCAGGCGTCCGTAGCAAACGATCCAAATCAGTCCATTCCACGGCGTTCTCAAGAATTGGGCATCGCTCAGACCACATTATGGCGTATTTTGCGTAAGGATCTTGGTTTACAAGGATCAAGCTGACTCAAGAATTGAAGCCGATGGACCATTTGAAGCGACGTACGTTCTCCGATTGGGTTCTGGAGAAGATGCGCCAAAATGATGAATTTCATCGCAAAATCATCTTCAGCTCATTTTTGGCTCAATGGGTTCGTCAATAAGATAAATATGCGTTATTGGTCGGGTGAAAATCCACATGTGCTTCATGAATCACCACTTCATCCACAAAAAATAACTGTTTGGTGCGGTTTGCATGCCGGCGGCGTTATTGGGCCATATTTTTTCGTCGACGATAACGTTACTGTGAACGGTCAGCGTTATCGCGATATGATCACCGATTATTTTTGGCCCGAATTAGAAGATATGGGTGTTTCAACAGGATGATGCCACAAGCCACACAGCACACGCTACAATCGATTTATTGAAGAGTAAGTATGGTGAGCGTGTTACCTCAAGACATGGGCCAGTCGATTTGCCGCCTTGTTCGTGCGATTTAACGCCGCTCGACTATTGTCTGTGGGGCGATTGGTTTATGCCAACACGCCGACGACGTTGGAAGAGCTCAGAGCCAACATTGAACGCGAAATAGCTGCCGTTTCGGCCGAAATGTGTGGCCGAGTCGTTGAAAATTGGGTCCAACGAATCGACCGCTGCAAACATGCCCGCGGTGGCCATAAGAACGAAGTCGAGTTCCATTCATAAATGTTTTTATTGTACTTCAAGCCGATAATAAAGTTTTTGAAATATCTCAAATGGTTTGCGTTTTATTTAAAAAAAAAATTGCTCAACTTTGCAGTTTCCTTCTTAATGAAAACGGACAGGTCGACAGTACTTAGGCGATCCAGGACGAAAATTGTGCCATACAATTCTTTTGTCCGTGTCGGAATTTAGATGTGAAAAAAGGTGAATAGGCACATAAGAAGTGACGAACAGAAATTCGCTGTTTATACTCTGATTGTCCACTGCTTCCATTGAAGCCCCATTTTCCAATGTCAAATGTTAAATTACTCAAACCATCCGCTGGCATCTTGAGAACGCGTTGTTGTAATTCTACAATCCGTTTCGCGGTGTGATCTAAAAGGCCTTAGAGAGATACTTCCGCTGAAGAATCAGTGATCGTTATTGTTTCTAGCTTCGGGTAACAATCTTGCTTTGCTTTGAGTACCTTAGCATAACTCGGGAAAACACCAAGCTTTGTTTTTTTTACTTACCGCACTCCTTAGAACATGATATTGGGTTTTTTTATAATCTAGCATCAATTAATAATTAGAAGGCGTCATTTTCATAAAGTTGCGGAATGTCAGTTGGTTGAAATTGCTTCAAAGCAGAAGCGATATCTTGGTCTTCTGTAAACAGCTAGCAATAAGCTTTCTTTTTGTTCGGGGCGCGCATTCTAAGAAGGCCTTGAACTTCGATATTCATCAGTATATTTGCACAGCCTATGTCTCAAAAAAAACAACAAAAAAAAAAAACAGTTAATTTAATCGCAGTGAAAAAGAATCCGCACTACAAATCGCCAACGACTGTAACAAAACATTTAACTTTAGCGACTGATCATGCTATGATCTACTCTCAGATGAGCAATTTGACTGTTGTCAGCTTTAACCGTTATCAGAGATATCATTTGCAACACAAAATAACGGTACTTTTGAACTTTTGCATTTTAGCTTTTGACCTATGGGGGAAACCACTGTGCGGCGATGAGACCTAGATCCATTACTACACGCGAGATACAAAGCGACAATGGATTTTTTCTGCCCCAAAGAAGACAAAGACGGTCCCATCGGCTAGAAAGGCCATGTCTACGATTTTTTGGAATTCGAAGGTAGTAATCCTTATGGACTTTTTGAAGAAAGGAATTATTGGACCAATGTGATACGAAATTGGTACTGACACGGCCCGGCAACTATTTTTTTGTTTCTCAACATCAAAACGTGGATCGCAGAAAAAAAGTTCAGCTCGAACGACGAAGTCATCGGGGAAGTAAAAGCATATGTTGAAGAGTTTAACAAATCATATTTTCTACAATAGATGTTTTAAAAAAAAATAGCAGAAACGTAAATAAGGAACGACCATTGGAATTTCCCAAGACCAAACAATGAACTACACGAAAAGCGTATAAAAAGATGTACAACTAGGATGAGGCCATTGCGAATATTTCGTTGCAGGAGTTCACATCAGTGATTTTTTCCAAAGTTTTGTTAAGAATATTTAAAAAAAAGAGTTGAAAAGAACTGTTTTCATTTACTAGGTGGGGTGAAAAGTAACCTCCTTGACCGCCAGAATGCGCTGCTACTGCAAAAAAGGTTACAGTGACTTGAAGTCCGTTCATATTTATGCAGCCATGCCAAATTTCAGTGCGATACTGTCTTTAGTTTTGTTTTGACAGCTGATTGTTGTTGACGTGTTTGGAATCATGTTGAGTATGGACAAAAACGATTTTCCTTCTCTCATAAAACATTATTTTTTGAGAGGCAAAACGGCGAAGGAAACAAAAGAAAAGTTGGATAAATATTATGGGGCTAATGCTCCGACAGATTACACTATCAAATATTGGTTTCGAGAGTTTCGTGGTGGCCGCAAATCCACTACCGATCAAGTCCGCAGCGGCAGGCCCTCCGATGCGGTTACAGAGGACAATGTCAAAAAAATACATGAAATGGTGTTGGCTGACCGGAAAGGGAAGGTGCGCGAGCTAGCAGATACCACAAAGATTAGTACTGAGCGCACACGCCATATTTTGGGCAATATTCTGCATATGAAAAGTTATCCTGCCGCTGGGTGCCGCGCATGCTCACTCCTGACCAAAAACACGAACGCGAGAGCACTTCGAAAGAGTGTTTGGACTTGCTGATGCGGAATCGGGCAGACTTTTGGTGTTGATTGGTAACTGTTGATGAAACTTGGATCCACTATTACACACCAGAGAACAGAATGAGTGCCCGGTAATGGACTGAAGCCAGCACGAGTGCTCCGAAGTGGCAGAGGGAGGCTCGATGGGTCGGAAAGGTTATGGCGTCAGTTTTCTGGGATTGTCATGGCATACTCTTCGTGGACTACCTCGAAAAAGGAAAAACCATCAACAGCGAGTATTACTGTGCATTATTGGAGCGATTGAAAGCCGAAATCGCTGCAAAACGGCCTCACATGAAGCGAAAAGACAATGCGCAACCACGGCTAAAATCAATGACTTACGGCTCCAATTGCTGTCGTATCCACCGTATTCGCCCGATTTGGCTCCCTCGGACTATTATTTCTTCCCGAACCTCAAAAGATGGCTCGTCAATAAAAAATTCAGCTCACGCGAGGAAATCATCGACGCCACGGAGGAGTATTTTGCAGACCTTCCGGAAAATTACTTTTCGGACGGGATCAAGAAGTTGGAAAATCGCTGGAATAAGTGTATTAAGCTAAAAGGGGACTATATTAAATAAAATAAAAAAAACATTTTAAAAAAAATTTTTTTCATTCCCAAGGAGGTTATTTTTCACCCCGCCTAGTAGTTTAAAAAAAAAATGGTTTCCGGAAACACTTTGACAGCGACAGAAAGAGGAAAAATAGATGCTTTCACTGAGTTAGGACTCTCAGGCCGAAAAACTGCAAGGAGGCTTAATAGAAGTAAGACTGTTGTAAACAGTTATCTTGCGGATCCACAACACTATGGGAAAAATTAAAAAGGACGCACGGTAGAAGCAACAATATTGCGAGAAAAGCGGTTAATTCTGTGGCTTGTCTGAAATTCTACTCTACAAGCGACTAGAATAAGGGCCAACAGCGGAGTATCAGCCAGCATAGCAACGGTCCGAAGGATAATACGAAAAAGTGGTACTATACAGAAAAGAAAACTTAAAAGGAAACCTGCTTTGAGGCAAGTACACAAGGAGCATCGAATGAATTTTGCAGGAGAACACGTCGCTTGGAGGAGTGAATGGAAAGGCGTTGTCCTTCCGGATGAAAAAAAGTTTAACCTTGACGGCCCCGATGGTTACAACTTTTATTTGCATGACCTAAGGAAGGAGGAGCTTATTTTAGCAAGACATCACAGCCGTAGATTAGGTGTAATGGTGTGGGGAGCTATTACCTACTATGGCACAATCGAGTTGGAGTTTTTGTCCACAACAATGAACGGAAACAACTACAAATGTTTGCTGGAACGTTAATTTCCAAAAGTAAAAACATATTCAGACCCCTGCCTTGGATATTCCAACAAGACAATGCCCCCATCCAATCAGAAGACGTGGAACTTTTGCCATGGCCGCCCTATTCACCGGACTTAAACATAATCGAAAATGTTTGGGCAGGGTTATCTCGTAAAGTGTATGAAGGCGGCAGACAATTTAAGAGTACAAAATTTCGAACAGGTATAAAGAGTGAAAATCGATTGCAAAATGTATGGCCGCATCCTAGTGATCGCCAGTGTATATAAATAAGTTTTTCCACAACAAAATCAACAAGTCCCAAAATGTGAGTTATTCTTAAACAACAAGGTACTCATCTTCATTAAAATGGTGATATATCCGACGTTTCCAAAAATGCAACACAATATTTGAATAATCGTGTGACCATCATCTATACACGTAGAAAGCTTACATTCGGCTAATTTCAATTAAATTTTGAGTCCATATTTCATCAGGTGGCTGAATTTTCCCTCATCTTCGAATTTTAAATGTGATTCGCTAAAAATACTTTCGAGATAAATGTACTTTTTTGTATTTTCATATCTTTTAATTCGTTAAAAATATAGCCTGACAAAGTAAAGAAAGTTACTCTAGTCCTAGTCTTCTCACCTCTCGGCGTCAACAATATCTGGGTGAAATCGTGTTCGGATCACTATATTGCCTCATTAAATCACCCTCATAAGAGGCTGCACCTTAAACTAGATGGGCATGGCCCTTAATGAAAGAAACTAGTTTCAAGGCAAGAAATTTCGGTTGTCCTGTGGAAGCACTGTCTCCATCTTCCAATAATATGCTCCGACATAAGCCACTACAAAAAAAAAACATTTTGTTTCTGCAGCCAATATAGCGCTTCTTTACTAAACACATCCCGATCCTTATAAGAGATCCGATTGGAAAATTAAAAACTGAAAGCGTTATGAGATTTTCCAGCTGATATAAACAACATATAGAACTGTAATCATCAAAATTTTGTATTCGTTTGAAAGGCCTGTCGATGCCATTATGTATGGAATATAACATCGTACAAATGTCCGCCGCGGCTTCTCTGAATGGCGGGCATTCGAAATGTCCAATTTGCCATGGCTCTGGAACATAAATCAACCTGAATTTGACCGATGGCATGGGTTATGCTGGCTTTAAGGGCCGCTGTGGTTTGCGGCTCATTCGCATAGACCTGCGACTTCAGAAACCCCACAAGAAAAAGTGCAACGGGGTCAAATCGCACAATCTCGGTGGCCAATTCACATCAATTTTCAATGTGGCCGCTGTGTGGTACGTAGCGCCGTCCTGTTGAAACCACATCTCGTTGATGTCCATATCATCCAATTCAGGCCAAAAGAAGTTGGTAATCATCGACCTATAGCACTCGCCGTTGACGGTACGACAATTTTGATTCATCCAGAAATGGGCCTCATCGCTGAAGATGATTTTTCGATGAAAATTAGGGTCCAGAGCCCATTCAGCAAACACATGTCGTTGTTTATGGTCGTTTACGCTCAGCTGGGTCAGCTGAATTTTGGACGGATGCAGGCCCAAGTCATGATGCAAAATTCGCCAAGTTGAACGGCCGAGTTCTTGTGAGCGACGCGAAATCGACTGCCTCGGATTCTCCTGCACACACTCAGGGACAGCGGCGATTTTTTCGGCAAATCTTGCGTTTCGTCGACTTACGGGTGTTGGACTCAAATTTATCCACCACACTGCGAATAGTCCTCTCGGTAGGACGATTATGGCGACCGTATAAAGGGCGAGGTGGGCGGAACGTTACCCGAACAGAACACCAATTTTGATAAAACAATTTTATCATTTGCACGTATTGCTGAACGCTATGTCCATCTATGGTGATTTGGCAAAACAGACTGAATAAATGACAGCCAATTTGGCAATTTGACAACAATATGGCCACTATCAACTGTCAAAGTTCGGAAGTCCCTATTGGAAGACCCTGTAAAAGCCAAATTTTACCTGAATAACAACGAAAGTTTTCAGAAATCGCATTCGAAAGAAGCGCAGAGATGATCTCGGAAGGAATATCTTGACAGATCGACTTCATATTTTATGGTTGGGTGATTCTTTAGAAACAGTATACTATATGCCTGAAACAAATATGGACGCAATGTCGAAATAGCTCGGAACCATTGCATTAGGAGAAAGTGTAGATGACAATAGACTTTGGATGAAAAACTACTATCAGATGGAGGATACACTAGAAAACAAAACTGTGGGTACCATTCTGTATATTTATAATCAGATTGTTTGTAAAGGTATGTCAAGCAACCGCTTTTGTTTAATAATGCAGAACATTCTTGATGATCGTGGCAACTCAAATCTGCAAATAAACGACAAATAACGTTTTGCACTGAAAGTGTTATTTTCTCCCCAATTGAAGAGTGTCATAGTGCAGATGAATCTATACGTGAAAGACTAACTAGATATAAAATATGGACCTCAGTATTGCATATTGATAGTGTCGCAGAATGGTAGCCCGTCCTAGACAATTAGATCGAGTATATAAGACTAGGAAAGGAGAGAATATCAGCCTGTCTATGAATTTATATGCGTCAGCGCCCTGAGATCTGCCAAACTGCTGCACTAGGATACTTTTCACTTAGTACCTCTAAATATCTATAGGAAACAGGTCTACCAGTCGTCTGAAAGCTATTCCGTCCTTTGTTCCTTCCGCCAAGTTTAAAGCAATTTGAGTGTTACAATCGCAAGCATAAAGGAATACATCCAAATCCACACTGATGGCTTAAAAACGATAAAGTGTGGGAGGTGAAATATTTTCCAAACAGCTTGCACTGAACTGGAACCTCTTTTTTTCACCACTTTTTGTTGCAGGCGGAAATTTTAGCTAAAATGGAACGTACCACATTCAATAGCGATATCTGCATCTGGAGCTTTAAATTCATCAACTTGCTGAAACCAGATGCGATAGATATGCCAAATACAGGTGGTCAGAAGACACAATCTATTGTATGATAAAATCAAATACTTGAATTTGATAAAATCTGTCTTAAACCGGTTAATTGGTAGGCATGCCAATAAACTTGGCTTCCTTTTGAAAGATTTCTGCAGAAGGATATATAAAATATGAAACCACTCTCGTCCCTGACTCTGCTCCATCAATCAAAACAAAAACTCTGGGTGATTTCTTCTTCGATAATATACATATATTCGTATGTGCCTAGTCCTGCCATAAGTTCTGTTACACAATTTCCAGCGCTTATTGTTCAAAACTTCTTGAGGGAATAGAACCGTTAACTTTTTTTTCAGAACAATTACACTGAGCAGTGAAGAATACTATTCAGTTTGGTTTCAGTTTGCAAACTATGTAATGGGGCAGGAATCGAGTCGCGGTAATAGTGTTGCCATAAGTGTGGTAAGAGTGCTGGCCAAATTTTCGAGTTGCTAAAACCACTCGGAATATCGGGAATATTCGTGTATCGGGCTCGCTTCGACAAATTGTCTGGAGTAGAGGACTTATTAAACCAATTTTTTTTTTTTTAGAACTTAACACTAAAGTGGGTATGGTTACACTTATGATGCGAAAGCATATGTTAAGCTTTTCAGAGAATGGGACAGAAAGAGAAAGAACGATGTTTGGGCTGCTCTAACAATGCTCTTAATGGGGAAACTAAATTATTAGTGTAAATTGACTTGATGTTGTATTTAGGCAACCATTCGTCTCACAAGATTTTAGTTGCCAAAAAAAGACGTTCGGTCACGGCTGGTATTGAACCCCGAACCGTCCGATTGGAAAACCAATACACTACCAGTTGAGCCACCCACTGTTTTGGAAGACGCCGTTAAGCCGCTAAGCCGAACAATCTTCGCAAACAAGATTAAAACAAGATTCTGCTCCAGCCCACAAGGCGAAAGCCACTCAAAGGTGGCTAAAAAAAATGTAGCCGACTTCATATCACTGGATGGTTAGCCAGCTGGTAGTCAGCCCTTTTGCATTACAAGTTGTGACCGGTTTCAGAGGGAATGGCCTGCTCTACTCATCGCCGAAATATTGAGTCTTTGAAGCGAGCCCTTGTTCGCATAATGCAATTGATGGTTGGCCAATTCTTTTCAGGTTGTGCTTTAAGGCAAATGGCGGCCATTTTACATTAGGCCCTCGATAATTTGAAGTTAGGGATTTGACAAATAAAAAGTATAAATTTGTTTTTTAAATTATCAGCGCGTTTTCATTTGGCATAACTTTTTCTTTGTATCAGTTGGTCTGTTCCAGTACTTTTCCCGCGAGAAAAACTTCGTAAAAGAGAACGCATTTGAGAGAGTAATTCATTTACCAACCCTGCGAATTCTTACAAATTTCTACACGACATTTTTCTTTGGGCATGAATTGCAAAAAACTTTAAATCAACTAAACTGTAAAAGAACTGTCAAATTCGTAAAAGTTTAAATTTGTGTGAATTGCGATAATTTTATGCAAATTAACTCAAAAGATGACTTGGAAATTGACAAGGAGGAGAAGAAAGAGTTTCCTATTGAAGGGAATTGTTCGCCTAATTCAATAGAACTTATTAAACGCATATTGCATCAATAAAATCGTAATTGTAATAACCAATCTAAAAATCTTGATCCTGTTTTACAATTTCTTTTTTGTTTTGTTTTACTTGTTACTTTTGACGTTCCAAACACATTTTACAAAAACGTGTTCACGCGAGAGCGTTTGGGTTTAAGAGCGAATTTATTCCTACTCTTTTACGAATTGTTACAAAAATCTCGCGGGAACACACGTAGTATTTATAATGACTAGACTAGGTATGTAGTTCTGGTCTGAATTTATAAGTGTGAAGGCTTTGAAATTCAGGGATATTATGAGTACAAAGGGCCCTCTGTGAACTGTGTGAATCAGCTCGATGCATTATAGCAAACAAAAACGTCTTGTCTTTGTATTTTTTCCTAAATTTCAAATCTTTGCTAAAGTGTGGAGTAAAGTAAAATCGTTTAGGTTTTCAAAGACAGATTGGAACTGGCTTTTTGGATTTTTTAAAAAAGAAAATTGATTCCTTAACATGTGTAGAATATGCTGATAAAGTGATAAAGTTCGGAGCGCTAAGTTGAATAGAAGGCGGCCGGGCCTATTGTGACGTGTCGGTAAGTTTATACAAGTATAGAAGGAAATTTTTCTGGTCACTTGTTTTGTCTAACTTCGCATCGCAGATTGATGGTAAGTTAAGATTTTCATAGTTTTAACCGTACTTGAAACTTTAAACGCGTTTCTATCAAAACTGTGTTTTTCAAACTTTCCTCCATCATATCTCGAGAATGGTTTGGCCGATTCACTTGAAATTCATAGCACATGTAGACGCACAGAGTGATCTGAGTCATCCTAAAATTCTTTTTTCAGAAGTCTGCCAAAAACCCAATTTTCAATATTTTCAAATGATTCCAGGTCACTCGATACAGTTAGGCTTACAGATTACAGATTTTTTCAAGGGGGGTGTCTTCGGAGTGGTACAACTTAGGTTCTAATGAAGATTTTTACCTGAAATTTTACATACTCTTGAAGTAGTAATAAATAAAATGATAAAAAAATGCTTAAAAAACAGGCCGTCACACGGGGGAACCCCCTTAAGTGGACAACGTTCAAAATTGCATTTTTATTTACGATTAAACGGACGAGATTCTCCAGTGGAGAATACAAGAGACGCTATAATCGCTGCCATAGAAATACTAATTTTGTTTGTCGAAAATATTGTGTAACATTACAACAGAAAGACTGTTTCTTTAGAACATAATAAATTTCAGAATTCTTCGATTCGAATTTGCTATAAAATTATTTGTTTTTGTAACAAAGACTAGAAGAACATGGATTTGTAAAAAAATATGAAATCAAATTTAAAAAAAAATTGAAATGTCGACACTCATGGTACGTTTTCCCATTCCTGATATAAAACCCAAAAAAATGTTTTTACTACTGAAAAGCCATTTTGAGTTAGGATTTTTTGTTAAAATTTATAATTAAAAAAAGAGCTGAAATAAGTGAGTAGAGCATAGACAAGAAACAATAAATTTGTAATTGATTTCAACATATCAAAGGTATGAATTGTAATTTAAATATACACACCACATCACTTAACACTTAAGCAAGGCCAGGCTTTCTAAAATATATTTGACTGCACCTTGATTCGTTATTTCAATGAATTTTAAAAAGTGGAATACGAGTATCAAAGAAGTGACCATACACATACACCATATTTCTTTTGCTTTCATATGCTTAATCCCTTTCGACCCTCAATAGCTAAAACTTAAATTGAGTCTACAACAGCTTCACCACCTCTCATAGATCCTCCAACCAAGCGCCTAGCCAATCTGAGTGATGATGGACCAGCTAAGAGAATTGTATAACTAAGAGTTATATCTTGCCTGCATGATGAGCCGGACCTTATATTTTTTAATGGACAAAATTAAAACGAATGTCTTAGTCCCGATACAAATGATCTTTCTTTATATCCCGCCCACGTAACTTTGAAGCATCTTTTTTTTATAATTGGCGTGCGCACAAGGAATTTATGTACCCTTAAGAAGTTTGCACATAGCGCGGGCGAAAAGAAGTTAGGGAGGGAAAAAATAGAGAGATACCGATGTGCGTTTGTTTTAAATATTTGCAAGTTATAACCACTAAGAAATAAAGAGCTCGGCAGGGCATTTCATAAGCATTGGCTTAGGAAAGAATCACGATATTTCAGAGTTCGTCCAAAAGTGGGCTTGAGGATGAACTGATGAGCATTCATAGCGAGACGGTGTGTTACGGTTAAAAATTTGAAGGGGCGTAAATATTCTGGCAATTTCAGTGGAGTACTGGTGGTGAAATAGCGATACAACAAGGTAAGAGAGGAGACATTACGCCGGTGTTCGAGCGTGTCTAATGACTGTGTCGTATTGGCGACACCTATGAGTTTTATCGCACTATTTTGGATCCTATCTAGCAAGTGCAAAGAGGTCTTAGGGGCACCTAACCAAATGTGGGCATCGTACTGAAATTTTGGACGGATAAACGCCTTATTATTATTGTGGCCAAGTAATAGGAGGTGAAATATTTCTTACATAACTCGAGGAAACCTAGACATTTCGCAGCATTTTTGGCGACATCGAATATGTGATCATTCCAACGTAAGTTGTCACTGACACACATACCGAGAACGGAAAGTTTATCGGTTTCGACGATGCAAGTGCCATTCATGGATAATGGCTGAGTGTTTAAATTTCGCTTTAACGACAGCAGACAGCAATGTGTTTTGGAAGCATTAAATTCCACTCTGTTGATAGTTCCCCAATTGGTTATGCTGTTGATATCAGAATTTAATGTACTTAATGTACTTAATGCACGTTCCCGTTCTACAGCCGAAGAGCAGAGACGTGATTCCGGAAACAAATGTAAGAAGCAGACAGTACTGTCGTGAGCAAACGAGTATATTGCATTAGAAGTAGCAGACAAGAGATCATTGATGAAAATCAAAAAGAGTGTCGGAGACAAAACGGAGCCCTGGGGCACACCAGCATTTATTTTGTGAATATTAGACTTCCAAGACACATTGAATTGAAATTCGACAAAAGAGCCTGATGCCAAACTCTGTTAAATGCCTTAGCAATATCAAGTGCAACTATCTTGCTTTCGCCAGATTGATGTATGCTTTGGTTCCACTTTTCGGCGAGACATACCATCAAATCACCAGTGGACCTGTTGCTATGAAAACTGTACTGCCTGTCATTGAGAACTTTTCGTGTGTCGAGATATTGCATGAGCTGACGATTTATCAGCGACCGCGGAAAGAAGGGACGTATGTGCAATGGGTCTGTAGGAGGAGAGAGAAGAAGATTTGCCTTTATTAGGGACGGGCTGGACAAATGCTGTTTCCCATCTGCTCGGGAAGAGCCCTAAAGAGTAAAGCCTACAGAACTGACAGCTGGAATGTCATTGTAGATGAGCGTTGAGATGGAGGATGCGCCAGAATTTCTGATGTTTTTAACAAACGACCAAAAGCTTTTACTACCTTTGGGACATTGTATTGTAGTATTTTTTTGCCTCAACTTTTGGTTGTATTAGAATTTCACACGCTTAAGAAAGACCTCTGTTGGGTTGATCTTGAAGGACCAAAAAAACATTTCTCTAAATCTGACAACAGCGGTATCCACGTATCCACGTCGTTATCGAGAAAACATAACGACCAGTTAAAATTCCTAAAGAAGCTGTTAAGTCCGCTCTCTCGTACTGCCATACGGTTCTTTTAGGAATCTTTTCTCTAACAGTATGGTCGGTTAACGAGAAATTAGCTGATATAACACAGTAGTCCGACGAGCCTAGAGGGAAAAGCACTTCAACAGTGTACTTATCAGGGTGAGAAGTTAAAAACCGTGGGCCACCAGAATTGTATAAATTGGAATCGCCCGCAATAACGATTTCAGTATGAGGATACAGGCCTACAATTCTTTGTATGGAGTTAGACAGCGCTTCGAACTCGTTAAAGGTCGAATTGCTGTCCAGTTTGGGGCTTCTACAAATAAAGCAATAGTGGATAATTTGCTTATGGAGTTAGTTATAACTTAGAGAACCAGTCGCTTCTTACCCATCCAAGAATTATGCGTATGCGTCACAGAAAAATCTCTCAATTAAGATCTATTTCCAAAATATAAAGGGGCTCCTTACCCAGTCGCTTCTTACCCATCCAAGAATTATGAGTATGCGTCACAGAAACATCTCTCAAATGAGATTTATTTCCAAAATATAATGGGGCTCCTTACCAAAACCTCTTCACTTATCTTAGCTCACATAAATTTTCCCTATCGTAACACTCGTACATATTTGCACTTAGTGAAACCAACCTCTCATCCGATTATAATTATTTGCCCAATACTCTAGTGTAAATCAATAGACCGCGAAATTAATTTAGCAATTAGTCGTTTTAACTTTGCACTTTATTAAGGCTAGCTACCACCTGCTTTAGGTTCATTCGCGCTAGTAGTAGTGCCATATCAAGGCACAATTTTTACAACTGTTTTTGGCTCATTCTCAACCAACCTAAATGGCAACACCAATGGTTCACCAACGTGCATAATTGTATTGTTTGAGCGAGCAAGCTCCTTCTCTTTTAATAGATGTTTACTCCTATCCATAATGTTCTTAAAAAATAAAATTCTGTCCTAAGAACACTTCTGCTGCTTTAATTTTCGTGGAGGACAAGTATCTAATTTTGACAGCCACGGCGTTATTTACAGCCGATTATCTAAATATTATTTGAACTTTTGAAACTGTATATATCTGATGCTAAATGTTTTTTTTTTTTTTTTTACATTTCTCCCTTACAGCAAATACATCCTCCCATGAACCTCAAATAATCGTAGATCCATTTGCTCAATTCTTTAGCCAGCAAGTCGCTACTCCATGCCAAGGCTCTGAACAGCTCTACTTCTCTTATCTGAGCAGTTGTCCACAAACATAATTGATTTCGATGAACATTATTGTAGTGTTAGGAAGGGAAAAGATTCAAGAACCTAAAAACGAATATTGTGCTCTTTAAAAAATATTCGAGTATAACTAATGACTTGGCATAAACTCTCGCACTTCTTTTTCAGCTTTCCATTTCACAACGACTTTTTTTTTAATTCCTGGACAGACTTATATACAGTGTGGTTTGTGATACAGATATTTTGACATCTGACATGAACCAATGATGTAATGAAAAAATCGTATGGGAGGGGGTCTATCATCAGCACCCACTGAGTGACAGGGTGTTTGAAAAAGTTCTTCTAAGAAGTAGGTACCAACAATTATTTAGTTTCAACATCTAGTGTATTAAAGCTTTAGCAATCAAGCTAGGCTCGTTTGATAGCCAATACTATTACCATCCATGCTTTCCTTTACAAATTCACCATACAAAGTTTTTACTTGGAGATTACAGTTTTTCAGAGATGGCTATTTTTAATTTTTCCTAAAACATTGCTCTAAAATAAATCCACAATGACTTTAATGCAAAGCTAGAAAGAGAGGGCTTCTTTGGTAGTATTGTCGGTAAGTATAGTCTGCACGACACCACCTTCGATTACGGATTCAGGGTAATCGACTTTGGGGCGGGGCGAACAATTGTCGTAGCTAGCATCTTGATATTCATAGAGAGACTTAGAGAACTCCTGATCAATCAACCGTCAACCAGGTTGACTACATTGCGATTGACGCAAAGCACTCCTCTATATTATGGATGTCCGAACGTTCCGAGGGGCCACCATCTAGTCGGGCCATTACCTGCAGTAGCATAGGTACGGTTGCTGGTATTATGAATATTGCAAAGGCAAGCTAATACTGTGAGGAAATTTGACGTCGAACGGCTACAACTACAAGAGATCGTAAATCC
Source organism: Volucella bombylans (assembly GCA_949129095.1). NCBI lineage: Eukaryota > Metazoa > Arthropoda > Insecta > Diptera > Syrphidae > Volucella > Volucella bombylans. Next base: position 181,154,460 of record OX422143.1, on the reverse strand, counting down.
CTAGTTTAAGGACGAGTGCCAGCAAGCACACGCCGCTACGCAGCTAAACAAGATGCACACAAAGCGGCGCTGCATAGAAAAACTAGAGATACTCACTAGCACTAGGAGCAGAAGAGAAGAGACGAACACCGGCTGCTTAGGAGGAAAAAAAAAGTAGCATGAGAAAAATTAAGAGATGCTACTACAAGAATGAGATTCGGAAGTTTTACCAAAGACTGTAGATACGCACAAGGGAACATGTAGTATACTCGCAGTCGGAGCAAATACCGCTGTCAGGTAGAACGAACTTTTCAACCTGTACGATGTAGACCAACAATTCTGTCCACGCAACCTGGATAGTTGTGAAGACAGTAGTGAAGATAGCCAATCGAAACTTAAATCCCACAAATCAGCTCAAGCGGGCGGCCTGATTGCCGAGCTCCTCAAAGCGGCAGGCGATGACTTGTCCCGGAGCAATCACCAGCTCATCTGTAAAATATGGTCGGACAAAAGTATGCCCGATGAATGGAATCTCAACATTGTTTGTATGACTTTACAGGGTTTTCCAATAGGGACTTGACAACTTTGAATATAATTTATGAACGCACTTTTTCACTAATCATCAAACTGTCACTGTCAATTTATTCAGTAAACTCAACATTTTCATCATGGTAAGGTACACGAAAGAGCAACGTCTGCAAATTATAAAAATTTTCTATCGAAATTTGAGGTCGGTGACTGCAACTTTAAGAGCGTTAACTCCAATTTTCGGTCGTAATTCTCGCCCTAGTAGACAACAAGTTTAGTGCAAAAATTTGAGTCTACAACAGGTTGGTCGAAGTGTCGAAAATATCGCTGGCGTTCAGGCGTCCGTAGCAAACGATCCAAATCAGTCAATTCCACGGCGTTCTCAAGAATTGGGCATCGCTCAGACCACATTATGGCGTATTTTGCGTAAGGATCTTGGCTTACACCCATACAAGATCAAGCTGACTCAAGCTTTAAGTCACGTCACCCAAACGTTCTCCGATTGGGTTCTGGAGAAGATGCGCCAAGATGATGAATTTCATCTCAATGGGTTCGTCAATAAGCAAAATATGCGTTATTAGTCGAGTGAAAATCCACATGTGCTTCATGAACCACCACTTCATCCACAAAAAATAAATGTTTGGTGCGGTTTGCATGCCGGCGTTATTGGGCCATATTTTTTCGTCGACGATAACGATCGTCACGTTACTGTGAATGGTCAGCGTTATCGCGTCATGATCACCGATTATTTTTGGCCCGAATTGGAAGATATGGACTTGGACGACATGTGGTTTCAACAGGATGATGCCACAAGCCACACAGGACACGCTACAATCGATTTATTGAAGAGTAAGTATAGTGAGCGTGTTATCTCAAGAAATGGGCCAGTCGATTGGCCGCCTCGTTCGTGCGATTTAACGCCGCTTGACTATATTCTGTGGGGCTACGTTAAGTCATTGGTTTATGCCAACACACCGACGACGTTGGAAGAGTTCAGAGCCAACATTGAACGCGAAATAGCGGCCGTTTCGGCCGAAATGTGTGGCCGAGTCATTGAAAATTGGGTCGAACGAATCGACCGCTGCAAACATGCGCACGGTGCCGATAATAAAGTTTTTGAAATATCTCAAATGTTTTGCGTTTTATTTAAAAAAAAAGTTGTCAAGTCCTTATTGGAAAACCCTTTATATATTGAACATATGAACATATAACCAATGAGCTCCAAATCGATACACATCACCTATTCATCGATACACATCATCACCTGGGGACAATCTTTCAAAAGTCTGTACAACTGCTAGTACACGCCGATGATATTGACATAATTGTCAGAACTCAATGGGCTGTCGCCGGAACTTTCGCCGGTATTGAAACGGAAGCTGCAAAAAATGGGTTTAGCGGTAAATGATGGCAAAACCAAGTATATGCTGCCAACAAAAAGGGACACACAACATCGACGGATTGGACAAAATGTCAAAGTTGACAGCTACAATATAATTTAGAGGTACTAAGGGACTTTGTCTACACCTCTGCACAAATAAAACTAAAAAAAAAAACACTTGCCCATTGCTGCTTCTTTGGTCTAAGAAGTTAATTGAGTAGTAAGTCCCTATCCCGAACAACTAAGGAACTCTATATAAGACCTTGATCATGCCCGTTCTACTTTATGGCGCAGAAGCATGAACACTATTGAAGATATCCTCATTCGTTTCGAGAGAAAAATCCTTCGAAAAATATTTGCTCCCGTTTGCATTGACGGGCTTTAGAGGAGAAGATACAACGACGAACTATACGAGCTGTACAGCGACTTCGGCTTAGTCAGAAAATTGCGGATCAGTCACCTAAGATGGCTAGAGCGAATGGACACCAATGATCGGGCCCCTAGAGTCTTCAAATCTAACCCTGAGGAACAACGCAGTACCACAAGTAGAACGGGACGTCAATCGATTTGGAGTGCGCACCTGCAGGCAGTTAGTTGAGGGTCATGTTCACCCCGAACAGCGCCATCTAAGCAAGTGAGTAAGTACTCGAGCTGTAAGAAGCTGTCAGGTTCGGTTATACAAGGCTCACGAAGGAAAGGCGAAAAAGGTTGAAAAAAGCAAGGTAGTACTGCAATGCCTTTTTAAAACGTGTAAAGTTTCAATTCAACCAAAAGCTAAAGACAAAACTACTACAGTTCCCTAAAAGTAGTATAAATTGTTTGCCCTCCATTCTATTCTAAATCGCCAGCTGATAAAATATCTCGAGACACGAAAACTTATCAGTGACAGCCACTACAGTTTTCGTAGCAACAGGTCCATTAGTGATTTGATGGCAAGGAGAACCAAAGTCTACACCAATCTAGTGATATTTCAAACATATTTGTCAGAGTTTGACGTCAGGCCCTTTTGTCGAAAATGCGTCCATTTGTGATGGATGTATCTGTTCGATGTATTAGATAGTACCTTCCAGAACATTTAATTCAAGTTGTCGATGGTTTTAAATCTGATATCCACTAAACGAATACTGGTGCGCCCTAAAACTCCGTTCTATCTTCGACACTCTATTCAATTTTAATCAATAGCTTCTTATATTCCTTTGCCGACGAGAGTATATTCTGATTCTCATACTCGTTTCTGGAGTTTCGCCAACGCTTATCTAATGTAGAACGGGAACGCCAGCGTATGTTAAACTCATTGAATTCTAACTAATTGGAAAACCACCGGCCGAGTCGAATTAAACACCGTCAAAATACAATAATGTCTGCTGTCATTAAAGCGAAATGTAAATACCCAGCCATTACCCATTAATGACACCTGTACTGTCGAGACAAAAAAAAAACCGATCCATTCTCGATAATGTGTCTATAACAACCTCCGTTGAAACGAACACATATTCGATATCGTCAAAAATGCTGTTAACCCACTATACATCAAGCGATCATAGAAATCACCCGGTCTAATCTGGCTTGGAGGACAATACCCATGCTCCGAAAGCATATCTGCAATTGCATGATAGCATCTAAAATTGCGACATAAAACTCGTAGAAGTCAGCCCTCTAAGCCTTCAATAAAAAAAAAAGCCCGACTGGACACTTCTGTGATATATTTCAAACTTTCATCCATTATAGTGTAAAATAGCTCTTAAAAACCAAACGACGGGGCGTGTATGTATGTGTCAATAAGGGTTTCTAGTACCTTTATAGGAGGATAAAAACCTTTTCTTAAAATTGTTTAACCCTTGCAACTTAAATATGAAGTGCAATTGATTCTTTTACCAGGCATACAACGATTTTTCCCCTATTTTACTCGTAAATGCATATACATACGAATACATAGATATATAGATGTGTATTTTTAATAGCCATAGATATGTATGTACATACGTATCCACACACATATGTGTGTAGATAAATTCCACTTAAATAAATTGATAGTTCCTATGATAAGTACTTATTTTATCCACTCACCGTTTAACGACCATATATGTGATGGCAACGAAGTCGCTGTGTAGACACGACCCATGGCACTGTTTGAAGCCGAAACAGACGCAGCTATCCCATCGACTAACCCAGCCTCTTCCACCTGCTCTAAACTAATAGCACCACCAGTTGTACCGCCATTCAGTAATATGGAATGACCTCCGTAGATAATTCGATCACCAGGACCGGTCGAAGCTGAACTTGATACTACAACTGCTGTCGATGATCCAGCACCTCCACGATTGATTACCGGTATACTACGATCGTTGTGCCCTAAATGATGGTGATGATGATGATTATGATTGCTGCTACTGCTGTTGTTGTTATTATTGGCCGATTGATGCAAATCCGGAACAGATGATAGACTGCGAGCTCGTTGCCGATCATTTTGTGGTACTTGAATGCCGGGCAGAGCGCGCAACAAGTTGAAACCTGGACCACTCCCAGGTGGCGAGGTCACCTCCGTGCTGGAAACAGTCGAAAAAGTCCGCGTTCTTGGACTCTGATGACCGCTGTTGGCGGGGGTACTCGCTTTCGCCCCCATCTTTTGTTTAAAGTTGTTTTTTTTTTTTCCTCTCTCGATCTCTCTCTCTTTTCGCTTGTCTCCTTAACACTATAATTAAATTGTTTTTCTTGTTTTTTCCTTTCTGTTTTTTTTTTAATTTCTTTCGATCTGTTACAAATTGCGCGATGACAAAGTCTTAACTTCTTTCTGTACTGCAGGGTACGAGTATTCGGATACTTTTACCTTCGTCGTCGGAGTCGTAGTCGTCGTGTTATGCCTTTTAAGATAAGCGGGGCAAATTAAAAGTAAGAACAAAAAGAGTCAACAAACAATAAACAAACAAAATTGGTAAAAATCGATTTAGAGCGCCAGTAGAACTTGACTTTACTCTTGAATCGCTTAAATCGAATCGACAACACACCGACCGACAACTGATAAATGTATGAAAATGCGAACAAAAGTTTGTTATTATTTATTTTTGTTTTCCTTCTTCTTTTTTTTTGTTATTTTCTCGCGAAATGCTTGTCTGCAATGAGTGGAACGCACAACACAGATCACACCAAAACAAAGAAACCAGAGGGCCAGTGGAGTGTGGGTCTGCTCCACTCACAACCACCACACAATTTTGTATTAGCCAGCAGGGCAATATTTGTTTAAAAAAAAGAAAGGTGTAAAACAAACAAAAAATTAGCAGAAAAAAACTAGAAGAAATAAATTTGCAAAATCTTCAATCGATTGTCATGTTCACTCAATTAATCTTTATCACTTCATTCCGGTCGGCTACCTAGTGATGAGATGGATCTGCTCCTATTCCTTTGCAAAAAAAAAATCACAAACTTATCGCCATTTCAGTACTTATAACACCCTCCGTACTCCGTATTTCTGTTTTATTTTATCTTTTCTCTTTTTTTTGGTTTATTTATTTCTGTTTCTGTGTTCTGTTCTTTGTATTTTTATTCCTTTTCCCCTGTGTATGCACTATGTGATGATGACCACTTTTTTTTTCTAATTTTTTTTTTCCACAACCAACACCGAATAGAGGATTTATTTTGAAAATTTTCCCAACTAGGAGACTCGGGCTTCCAATTTAATTAAAAATTTTGATGACAGAAAAAACATGTAGAAAAACGGAAGCGCATATTTTCCCCCGAATATTTTGTATTTGGTTTTTTTTTTCCTCTCTTCAGTTTATTATGAAAAATTGTTGTTTTTTTCCTTTAGAAGGAGACTTGTAGTCTAGTCGCCTGCTGGAGTAGAGGTTCTTCATCTAAATTCATTGCTGGCCAATTAACCAATTTATTGTTCTTTGAGTCGACAACAATAACAGCAGTAACACACACGAAAAAAAAAAACAATTTACCTCCCCTGCGATAATCTCTAGAACTCTTTGAAACAAATTTTTGATGTCGCCAACATAACGAAAAGAAAATACAGAATTGCAGGACTAGACAGCTGTGTTTTGACACAAGCTTTCGAAATGACATTGGCATTGTCGGCCCGTTCTTTTTATAAATCTTTTCTGTCATTATGATGACATGGCCTGAGACATGGGAACACTAATCGTCGGTCCAATGGCAAAAGTCAGGTATCAATATGAAAACCTTCGCGGACGTTATGAATTTTTGTTGAAAAGCTGCCGAGTATTTCCAATATTTCAAAAACTATTGGACTTAGAGAGGTTTGAGCGCCACAGAAATGATTGCTTATCCATTACATTATATATTTACTGTTATTATTGTATATGAACAGGTACAAAGAAAATATTTAGACAGATCATGTATGTCCATGAGCACATTTAATGTGATAACAGGTCCAATGCACAATTAGTATATTACACTAAATAATAGTAAGATGCATAATGTGATAACACGTCAGAGTGAGAAAATTCACAACACATATTTTTAACCTGATATTTTATAAAAAAAACAAAAAACAAATATAGGTTACGGAACATGGAATCAGATTGTATTAAGAAACCATTATGCACCAACAAAATAATAGAACAACCTAGAGTCGATATTAGTTACAAAACCAAGGTATTTCGGAACGGAAGTCCCGATACCTCTGGTCCCAAACAAAAATAATATAGCAAAGTCGTGAGGTCCCTTCTGCTAGTGCGCTCAGGACATACATATGTAGAGATATATCGGGCCTCACTACTCAAATGCCTTCTTAGCATAAAGAAACCGCGATTGGCAAAAGTGGTTCTTCATTTTATTCCTGTTAAGGTGTTATTGGTAGAATTTATAGCAGAGCCAAGGTAGACAAAGTCTACTACTTCAAAATTATAGCTGCCAACTGCGCCGTTCTGCACAATTTATCGATGCTGTGAGTCCCTTTTTGTTGTATATACTTCGTCTTGCCATCATTTACTGCTAAATACATTTTGGCAGCTGCCGTTTCAATACAAGCGAACACGGTGAAAGCCCGCTGAGTTCTAATAATTATGCCGATATCATCTGCCGTTCGCTAGTAATTGCGCAGACTGTTGAAAGATTGTGCCTCCAGTTCTTTCAAGTACGATGGTAAAGAAGTCACATGACAGCGTGTCACCTTGTTTAAAACCATTTTTGACATTGAAGGTGTCGGTTAATTCGTTACCGATGTTGATGGAGCAGCGAGCGTTCTCAATCGTCATTCTACACAGACGGACGAGTTTGGCAGGGGTGCCAGAACTCGGCATGACCCTATACATACTCGTTTAGCTCGTCTCTATAAATGCTGTCACATGTCGCCTTAAAATCAATGAAAATATGGTGGGTATCAACTGCCGGATTGTGAAGATTTTGTCGATTCTGAATTATTCTGGATAAATCGGGTTGAGGGCGAAGGGTTTCAGACGTTCACACAACATGGCAGATAAGATCTTGTATCCAATGTTAAGCAGGTTGGGCAAGTGGTGCGGGGATTCCATTCATCAGTCATACATATCCTGTCTAGATCTGAGAGATGAGTTGGTGCATACCCTCCACAAAATTATTTCCAGCTGACTTGTTGGATTACACTTTGGTTTCACTTTTCGAATAAGGATATACCATCTGGACTAGCGGGTTTGTATATATTAAGATCTGTAAGTACTCTTGCTACTACACGAGTGCGTAAGATTAAAGATTCGACGTACTCAAGTGTAGACGGGGACAAAGCACAATCTGGAAGTGTTGAGCTGACCGCAAAATGTGCAGCAAGCAGATTGGCCTTGTCCAAAGAGCTGACAGCTGGAATGTCATTGTAAATGAACGTTGGAATGGAGGATGAGGCAGAATTTCCAATGTTTTTGACGATCTACCAAAAATTGTTACTACCCTTGGGACATTGTAGTATTTTTTGCCTCAACTTTTGATCGTATTGAAATTTCACACTCTTAAGAAAGACGTTGCTGTCATTCCTGGCTCGTGTAAACTTTTTTCGGTTTTCCTCTGTTGAGTTGGTCTTGAAGGACCGAAAAAATATTTTTCTAACCCTGACAGCTTCTTTACAGCTCGAGCCGTACCAAGTCTTTTCTTTTGTTTGGTACTCTTCATCCGATGAGGGATAAATGATCTAATTCCTAAGATAATAATCTCTGTGTTCATATCAGGAGCGGCATCCACCTAGTTATCCAGGCAACATAGCGACCAGTAAAAATTCCTAAAGAAGCTGTATTTTCTCGGATTGGCATACGGTTCTTTTAGGAATATTTTCTTCAAAGTCCCATTTACAATGCTCCGAGATCCGATGCGAAAGTCGAATTCGAATTCGAATGCGACAACTCTCGCATTGGACGATTGGAACATGAACCACATTGTGCTGGAGTTTAGTAAGCTACAGCACTACGCACGTAAATGGCGATACCGCTGTGAGAAAGAATAATGGCTCTAGTGCGTAGCCTTATAGCTTCAGATCAGAGGTGTGGACCCGGATCTACCTGTGTTTCACTAAGTGCCAAAACAGCTGGTCTGTACTTACAAACGTGGACGTACGCAGAAAAGTGATTACTTTTGATGAGACGAATTAACATGGATGAAAAACTGTACTAATATTTTTGAAATCTCTTAAACTCCTTACAAATACCCTGTAAGTGAATTACCAACACTTGTTCCAGCCTGGTACAATGTGAGGGGAGTTGACATTGTTGACTATAGGTCTGTTCACGTACTGTCGCAAACTACGAAAACCTACGAAAAGCAGTCCAAAATCCGTTCACGTATTCATATATTTGGAAGTTTTTCGCAGAAGCGAACGAAATGAGAACCTATTTCCCGTCTTTTTAACTTTTTAGTCCAAGAAATTTGTGCGGGCAAATTTGTAAAACCGTCAAACTGCCTTTTTTTTATTTCAAACTATCATTGGGTTTATTTACATTTCGTAATGGAAGATTTATGTTACTTTGTTTTGACAAAAATATGTGAGATTACTCGTAGAATAGAAGATTAATTAAAGTTTCAGATGGAATAATATTTTTAGAAAGTGCTTACAGACAAAATATATGGAAAAGCAGGAAAATCAAATGAAAGTGCTCCCAAACATCTTCCGGTATCTACAAAAGGTATATAGTTGGACAATGCAAAGAGAAATTATCCAAAGTATTCAACTCATTCAGATGTGTCTAGACTTAAATAATCTTCGACAAAATCTTTAACAAAAAAACTGATAAATTCATTAAATCTAGTTTTATATACATTTTTTTTATAAAAGCAAAAAAGGCTCAAAGTAAAGACAGTTGACATCCTCTTTAATGACAACCTCATTTTTGTATGTTCAATTAATTATTAATCTAAAATGTTTACACAAAGCTCGAACGTTGCAAAATTGGGGAGGAAAGCAAGGGAAGCACCGATGTACGTTGGTTTTAAATGTCTGATTGTTATAATGACTGAGAAATAAATTGCTGAGTTGTACGGCTTTGGAAAAAATCACGATATTTCAAAGTGCGCTTGTAGATAAACCGATGAGCATTCATAACGAGACAGGTGTTATGGTTGAAGGTTTGAAGACGCAGAATGTTGTTGGAAATTTCGATGGAGTACTGTACTGGTGAAAGTAGTGAATGGTGGTCATAAGGATTTGAGTAATATTCATGTTTCTGTCGCAATATTGTCCTAATAAACTACAGCACTGAAATAACACAGCTTGCAGTGGAACTTTGAACGTAAGATATATCAAACAATAATTTCTTTAGAACTAATAAAAGCATCGTGTTACTCTTCTCTTCTTTTCCTTTTACTAGCCCTTTCCTCGCTACACGAGCTTATGCATAACGAGTTTCCCATTTTTACAGCATCGCTACTGCACCGCTTATGGGGTTGGCTAATGTCGCAGATCGCAGAACGCGTCTGCATACTGCTCGGTCCTGTATCGCTTCGGCGGTTAGCCCCAGGCGTTGTTGTGCATTTGCCATCTGAGCAATCCAGGAATTCTTTTTCCTACCTAGTTTTCTTTTAGTAGGAGCGACCGTAGTTGATATTGCCTTCTTAACGGGATTTTCCGGAGATTTTCTTTGAACGTGGCAATACCAGCTAATTCTATCCGACTCAAGTTGTTCGATTACCGAATTCTTTATGTGTAGACTTCCTCTAATGTGCGTAGATCTAATGCAGTCGCGTTTCGTAACTCCAGTCGACATCCTTAACATTTTCATCTCTGCTGCCGTCATTTTATTTTTAAACGCTTCGTATATTGTCCAGCACTGCGAACCATATGTAAGAGCTGGCCGAACCACCGTGGTGTAAAGTTTTCCCTTCAATTTAAGTGGAAATTTTCGGTCACAGAAGATTCCTGAATTTTCTCGCCATTTCATCCACCCCACGCTTACTCTGTGCCTTACGTCGTCGTCACATTTCGCTTCTACGTTAACGATTGATCCTAAGTACTTGAATCTAGTGGTTTTCGGAAGAACTATTCCGTCCAACAATATATCTGGAATAGGTCGCAGTGGATCCGAAAATGGACAGGTCAAATGTTCCGTCTTTGAGCGACTTATTTTAAACCCGTTTTTCTCTAGCGCGTCTTTCCATTTACTTAGGGCGTTTTGTAAATCTACGACATTATCGCTTAGAATTACTGCGTCGTCGGCGAAGAGAATCGATGTTACATTTGCTTCGTGCATGCAATCTTTCAAAAGATAGTCTAGTACCACGTTAAAGAGGAAAGGGCTAAGAACGCTCCCTTGATGCACTCCGACATTTACCGGAAATTCTCTCGTAAGTCCGGCGGTACATTTAACAGCAGTTTTGACGTTTCCGTACATGTCTTGTATCATTCGTATATACGTTTCCGGTACCGTTTGAGACCTCAACGCGGTCCATACGAGATCTCTACACGATCGAATGCTTTTTCTAGATTAATAAATACCATTTTGACGAATTCCGATGTTTTTCCATTAATATTCGCAAGCTTTGGATTGCGTCCACCGTCGATCTTCCTTCCACGAATCCACACTGGCTATCGTCGAGCTTTATGATTTTGCGAAGACGTTCGTTTAAAACTCTTTCAACGATTTTCATCGTGTATGACATCAGCTTGATTGAGCGGTAGTTGTTGCATTCTCGCGTGTCGCCTTTGCCTTTGTATAACGGAACCACAAAGCTACTTCTCCATTGATTTGGCATAGTTTGTCCGCATTTTATTTTATTCAAGAGTTTCGACAGCCATTCACGGCCGATACATTCCATCTTCGACCAAAACTCTGATGGGATGTTGTCTGGTCCAGCCGCTTTCCCGCGTTTCATTTTTCCGATAGCTATACTTATTTCTTCTGTTGAAAAGTCAGCAACTTCTTCTTCGAATGGATCAGCTGCAGGGACGCGATCACGTGGAAACTGTTTGTTACGTAGGTCCTTACAATATTCAAGCCACCTATCACAGATGTCCTTTTCGTTTGTTAGTAATTGCCCGTAGGAGTCTTTAATGTATTTTGGCGACGTTATTTCCATCGCATTTTTTCGCCTTTGCGCAGCGAGTTTAAAAATATTTGGCACTTTACTCTTGTACGACGTTTGAACTTCTTGAATAGCTTGTCTTCTATCTGCCGATCGTGAGGATATTTGTTCCAAGTCCTGGTAAAGGTTTTCCGCTGCTGCCGCTCGGGTTTGGGCCAGGACTCTCTTTGTAACGTTTTTAAGTCGCTCATATTCAAGTGCAAGTCGAGACTTTTCGATATCGTTGCTCCGATCACATTTTGTCCACGCTTGAAATGCTTGCTTCTTGTCATTCACAACTGGTTTGGTTTCGTCATTCCACCACTATGTTTCTTTCTCGATGTGATGATGACCTGATATCGTTCCTAGAAGGGACTTTACGTGTGTCATGCATGCCTCGTGCATGCTGTTCCACATTTCTTGAGGGCTAAGTGAGTCTGCGATAACGTTTATATTAAGAAGTACTTCTTTAGCGCGTGCAATAAATCTTGTGCCTCGTTCTTTCGATAAGTTATACCACCGAATTTTAGGCTTTCTAACAGGCTCTCGTGTTTTTGGTGGTTCCGCTGTGAAGAATTCTGTAATGAGCAGCCGGTGTTGGGTAACTAGCGATTCTCCAAGGATTACCTTGCAGTGCTTGACGCTGTTTCTCATCGATCTTTTGCAAAGGTGGTAGTCTATTGGTGTTTCGTGGCCTCCGCTGCTATAGGTGATAAGATGACGTTGATGTTTTATAAACGTCCTATTTAAAACAATGAGACCATTGGATGTCTTCACCAGCAGAATTTCTGGTTCCAAAGACTTTACCGCCGTGGCAGTCCTCATAATCTACGTTTGATTCTCCAACGTTGCCGTTTAAATCTCCGCCTACGAAAAGCATCTCCAAGCTTTTTCAGGTCATCGATCCGACGTTCCAACTTGCAAACCGAAGTTTAGTAAAATTTAGAAACTTCATTTTGCCCGCCCCCGGAATCCGTCGGGTTCTGACACAAGCATTTCTGTTTGCCCTGGGATCACCCGAATGCGTGGCAAGCGTGGTGCCCAGCGGGGTAGTGCTACCATTTGCGATCATTTCCATGAAGTTTTTTTTTTGTACTTTCGTACGAGATTGATTTGACACGCGTATGCTCAATTGAAGTCAGTTGACTTTGCTTTTATCCCACCGGTAGTCGCCAGACGTGGGAACCCACTGATTGCATACGAACTTGTGGGAAAGTTTTAAAGGTGTTAAAGTGTCACAGGCTCATTTTTGGTGTTATAGTTGCCTGTATATGACTGATTCCTCATTTTAGTCGCCTTTTACGACAAGCAGGGAAGCACTGCAGCACTATTCTTTATCCGGTGCTGCACGGATAAAAGCATCGTGTTACTCATCGGAGAGAAAATTATAGCCGACGCATGCAGTGTTCATTTTGTATAAAAAAAAATGCATATATGTATTGGGACGTATTGAGCAAAACGAAGTCCTCTTTGTTGTCTTACGAAGCAAAATCCGAGTGGCCGACTTGGGATCATCTAAGGCCGCTTAAGTCAAATTGGGGATCTATTTCATGCTTTTCACCCATACAACCAGCAATTAGTGGGCTTGTAGGATGTTCGGAGGAGAACGTACGAAGAGATTACAAATTTTCGGAATGAATTGCTCTTTATCTTTTTCTTAAGGAAAATTTAGTTAGGTGGGTCTGGCAATGCACAGTTCCTAAGGCAATATTAAAAAACTTACGCACTCAAGCCATACCTAACATAGTGCTAGAAGAAGGGAAGGTTTATATTATATAAATAACGTGACATACTACCTACATCTTTTAAAATGGTGTATAGTACAAATAAGGGAAAGTTTCTGGGAAAGAGGTAAGTATTGACACTCGGAAGGAGATCTGTCCTGATCCTCGGAGTCTATTAATTAAATTTGAAATTAATTAAATTTCAGTCTAAAACTGAACTTACGTATTACTATTTGGTTTCATGGCATACAAAATTTTAAAGACCATGTAGAGAACATATTTTTTGCATTCTAGGCAGCGCGATGGCATCGCTGTTCTATTTCTGTTAAGGTCCGGACTTAGTAGATGAAGCCTGAAGATTTACTGACGGTTACTTGCTTTCGTAGAAATGCTTTTCAAGCACTCAGAGTTTAGCACCTAAAGATAAGAAAGAAATTTGGCGTCAGCTTTATGGACAGCGCATGGGTTTTGTTTGGTTTGAAAATTCCAATGACCCTTAAAGTAATTTTTTAAAATTAATTAAAATCAAACCAAAGCAGAGAATTAGCGCGTAGTCAAAAAATCGCCTTTACCGTTTTTTGGTAAAGAAATATATGTATGACCAATTTAGCTTTCTACGACCTATATCATTGAATGAATTGAATGAAGATAAATACACGATTTGGATGTGCGCATACTTACTCAAGTCGAATACATACATACGTATTTATAAAAATATGATGCTAAAATATTTGAATTTTCAATATGTAAACTTTGCTTTGGGCTGTCTAACAGATATTTGTAGTTCGCAACTGACATCAGCATAGTAAAGTTTGACATTTTTAATGGTACGCGTGTCATACGGGTGCTATTTGAGTTTTTTTTTATGGGGATTTAAAAAACCGTGTTTCGATGGTTTTCCGAATTTAATCGTGGTAGTCATTCGCTCCTGGACGAATTTCGTGAAGGTCGTCTAAAATCGGTTCTTGTGCCAGATAACATTGACGCAATGGGGGGGATGATGTTGCAAGATCGCCATGTGACTTATCGTTAGTTTCACTTGCATACATTTAATATTACATGAACATTTGGCCGTCAAAAAGATTTCTTAGCGTTAGATACCGCATAATTTGACTATAGCTAAAACAAAGATCCGCGTCGATTGGTTCAAAGGCATGTTGAAAAAATTCTATCGCCGTGCTTCAAAAGACGTTTATAAGATCATCACAATCCAAGAATCATCGACCTATGTATTTGAGTCCGAACTAAACAGCAGTCGACTTTATGGACCTTTCAAGAAGAGTCAAATAAAAAAAAAGTCATTCGCGCACGAAGAACTTCGAAGGAAATAGTCGCCTGTTCCTTCGGAAAAACCATTTGTTTTTGCTAGAAGTATTTGGTGAAATAAAGAAAATAAACCGCCGAACGTGGATCAATCTTCACCACGTCAATGCGAGCTCTCAATGGTCGGCTCAAACAAGTAACTTTTTGACCACTCAGAGTGTCGAATTAATGGATCATTCGCCGTACAGCCTTGATTTGGCGCCCAATAACTTCTTTTTATTCCCGCACTTCAAAAAAATTGCGAAGTTTTTCGACACATGAAGAAGTGGTTGCTGCGTTTAAAACTCATATTTTGGATTTACTTCGATGGGGGTGGAAAAAGTGCTTCGACGAACAAGAAGATCTCGTTGTACTTTCGCCAACTAAAATGAAAGTAAAACAAAAAAACAAATAAAAGCTCACTGGGGATCAGAAACGCACTTTAATGTTCGTAGTAATGCCTTAAAACCACTTAAAGACTTGTACTTCCCCTTGATTCTGCACTCAAATGGTTCTGATTCTACACAAGTGCTGCTAGAGTTTGAAATGTCTGCTGTTGTTATGTACTCCAGAAATTTATACATATTTATAAATATTTGCATTGAAATAATAGCAAAAAAGAAGCCATTTACATTTATTTCCTAAACAATAAATTATATTATTACTTATTAGAATATGCTGTCATTTACCGAACAATAATGCAATATCGCGAAAGCCAGCTATTACAGCACTTTTTAGTGTTCACGGCCGCAATCAAACCAACAGTTAAACAGAACTATTTACAAGTAGAGTTGGCAGCTGTCATGTGTCAACCAAAAATGTTATCAAAATCATTTTAAGTAGGTACATTCGATGTGCGAACTATTTATTTTTGAGTAGTTTTCTACGATTAAAAAACCAAAAACTATAGAACACAAAAGTTAAAATGTCATCAGCTACGGTAAGAAATGTATGTTTCGCATGCTTACTAATTTTCCAAAACACACTTGCAAAAATAACGCACTAAATGGCAATTGATCTCAACATTTGGGATAAGTTTGCACGCATGTAACTTTTAACAAATGACTTGCATGCACTAACAAATAGTTGAGTAGTTAGTTACCTTAGAAAATGTTATTTTAGTAAAGTTCATTGTTTCAAATAAAGTTGCAAATGAATGTTGAATAAATAATTTAGAGGATATTATAGGTTCCTCTGTTGGATGACGATACAATTCCGTTTGGCGAGGAGGAAGAACTTCAGCAAAATCCCGGAAAAAAATACACGTAAGTTATTTTCATTTGCTTACACAAATGCCAAATAGATTTTGATAATCAAATTTATTATTTCAGTCGTCCGTATATAACATTTTTTCATTTGTTCTTCCGTGGTTTGGCTATCCTGGTTTATGTATTTTGTGGATGGTTTAGTGATTCATTTATAACCAGTTTTGTTTTTGTTACACTTTTGCTATCGGCTGACTTTTGGACAGTGAAAAACATAACTGGACGGTTATTAGTGGGTCTCCGCTGGTGGAATTATGTGGACGACGAGGGAGTATCACATTGGGTTTTTGAAGCCAAAAAGGTGCGTACGTTAATTCAAGTAGATTTTGTTTAAAAGAATACCATGAAACTGTCTGAAACTTGTAGTACAACTTGCACAAGGGAAGTAGAGATTGTAAGTCTCGCCAGTTAGATCAAAAATCAAATGTGTTTAAACCACTCCTTTTGTGCCATCGTGTTTTAAATGGTTTCAATTCCCTTGAACCATGAGGCATAGATCTTTTTTGTGGCTAAAATTGTTTCGGAAGGCTTCTCCAAAGACCAATATACGAGTATGATATGTGTTAGCAGTTATAAGGATTTATACAGGGAGGAAAAGAAAATATATTTTAAGCAGAAGCTGGAAGATTCATCAAAGGCAGCTAGCAAGAATGCTGGATGCAACAAAAACTACCATTAGTAGAGACATGACTTTAAATATGCTTCTTACCCTCCTGGGTCCTATGTACCTAGGGTATCATCAGTTTCAAAATAGGGCCTTGGCTCTGATAAAGTTTCAGTTGAATTCTACTCGTATAAATGTGTCACAGATATGTTTATAGGCAAACTCGCCGCTTGTTTAAAAACATATTGGAGGAGGAGACTATTCCCCAAAAATTCAAAGAAGCGTTCGCACATCTATTAGATCAGAAGAAATATACATCTGATCCTGCAATACGGAGGCATCGTGATTGGAACATAAAAAGCTTTCATTGCGATTCTCCAGAGGCGGCAGGCGACATAGATTGACTCAGTTAACCAGCTGACAAAACACAAAGTAGGATTCAGAGCATGATACTCTACATTCGATTAGATTTCGTAAAGAGTATAACAGAATCATATATCTCGCTTGCAAGAAAATCCTTCGTTTTTCATTGACTCTAAGGAATGCTTTAATCTATAAGTTGTATAATATGGGGATGCCCAGGAAGTTCGGAAAGGTTTTACAAGAGCGGATATTCAGACGCCCGCATGTTACGGAGAGACCAGTGGTTTGAAGCGATATATATAAGGAGTCAGTGCCATCAGTTCAGGTTTATTAGCACTCTTTATTGAGGACTTAGCAGATTGCTGGCCAGATGGAATAGACTTCTGGATCACCTATAAAGAACTTTATGTTTGCTGACGACATAGTAACGCTAATAGTCCAGCATATCTCCAGATTATAATCAACCACTTGTTCTGTACTATACTGTGCAGCGTGGAGTCTTATTGCAAACAGAGCAGAAATTCTTAAACTTGACTATATTTCACAAAGGGAGAATTTATCTATATGGTTTTTCAATAAGGACTTGACAATTTTTTTTTTAAATAAAACGCAAACCATTTGAGATATTTCAAAAACTTTATTATCGGCTTGAAGTACAATCAAAACATTTATGAATGGAACTCGACTTCGTTCATATGGCCACCGCGGGTACGTTTGCAGCGGTCGATTCGTTGGACCCAATTTTCAACGACTCAGCCACACATTTCGGCCGAAACGGCCGCTATTTCGCGTTCAATGTTAGCTCTGAGCTCTTCCAACGTCGTCGTCGTGTTGGCATAAACCAATGACAAGCGGCGTTAAATCGCACGAACGAGGCGGCCAATCGACTGGCACATTTTTTAACATAACACGCTCACCATACTTACTCTTCAATAAATCGATTGTAGCGTGTGCTGTGTGGCTTGTGGCACCATCCTGTTGAAACTACATGTCGTCCAAGTCCATGTCTTCCAATTCGGGCCAACAATAATCGGTGATCATGGGGCGATAACGCTGACCATTCACAGTAACGTGACGATCGTTATCGTCGACGAAAAAATATGGCCCAATAACACCGCCGGCATGCAAACCGTGGATGAAGTGGTGATTCATGAAGCACATGTGGATTTTCACCCGACCAATAACGCACATTTTGCTTATTGACGAACCGATTGAGCCAAAAATGAGCTTCGTCACTGAAGATGATTTTGCGATGAAATTCATCATCTTGGCGCATCTTCTCCAGAACCCAATCGGAGAACGTACGTCGCTTCAAATGGTCCATCGGCTTCAATTCTTGAGTCAGCTTGATCCTTGTAAACCAAGATCCTTACGCAAAATACGCCATAATGTGGTCTGAGCGATGCCCAATTCTTGAGAACGCCGTGGAATTGACTGATTTGGATCGTTTGCTACGGACGCCTGAACGGCAGCGATATTTTCGACACTCCGACCAACCCGTTGTAGACTCAAATTTTTACACTAAACTTGTTATTGCCTGTCTACTAGGGCGAGAATTACGACCGAAAATTGGAGTTAACGCTCTTAAAGTTGCAGTCACGGACTCCGAATTTCGGTAGAAAATTTTTATAATTTGCAGACGTTGCTCGTTCGTGTACTTTGCCATGATGAAAATGTTGAGTTTACTGAATAAATTGACAGTGACAGTTTGATGATTAGTTAAAGAGTGCGTTCACAAATTAAATTCAAAGTTGTCAAGTCCCTATTGACACCCGGTAAAGTGCTTTCAGCACCCCTCGGTGGCATTTTTTGTATCTCCACGACTGGACAGATTTTGGCCGGGAGCAAAATCATATGTAAAGTTTAATTTCGGTGTGGAACAAAATAAATAAATTAGTTAAAGAATTTATTTTTGTCTGATCAGAATAAAGTTGAAATGTCGAGAAAAAATACGCGAGTTTCGAAATAAGTGCTTGTGAAGTGTGTAGATGGGTTAATTTGAATAGAATCGTGCTTTAAAAAATGTAAACAAAGCACTTGTGAAACACGAACAAATTGTTGTGTTGTTACTTTTCTATTAAATATTTAGTGAATACTGTGTCATATAGTGTCTTTTTGTTAAATATATGGTTAAACAAATCAATAAAATAGTGAAATGCTGCTGAAAATTCGCATAGTTGGAATACTACACATGTGTATGTATATGCATATACTCATAGCAGAATATTTTAAAAGGACTATTTCGTTCGGTGAAAGTGAAAGAATACTGAAAGCTGGTTGCAATTACTCTCTTGCACTTGATCCTGCTTCAATTATAACTTAAGAACCAAACCAATTTCCACCAACTTTTCAGTTTCACCAGCGGAAACATTCCCCTTGAAATAATATTGCTGTAACATTAATAGGATTCCATCTATGAAAACTTTAAGTTGCATTTCACTGTCTTTATTGACTTGTTTAACAATATATTAAATAAACACTTTATATTATTCACTACGAACTTAATATTGAATAAAGAAATAAAAAGAAAAATAATTTCTTCGTATTTAACAAATGCTTTGTTTACATTTTTTAAAGCACGATTCTATTTAAACTATCCCATCTAAACACTTCACAAGCACTTATTTCGAAACTCGTGTATCTTTTCTCAACATTTTAAGCCAACACGTATTTGAAAACAAAAATTTCTTTAACAAAATTAATAATATTATTCCGTACCGAATTTTCACTTTTCATACGAATTTGCTCGAGCCAACGATCTGTCAGACATTTATATAGTCGATATAGTACAAAAAATTTCCGCAAGAATTTTCGTTCCGGGTGTCAATTGGAAAACCCTTTATATCCTTTACAATTTATGTGTTTACATCTTGTTCTTTTTTCTTCCCACTCAGGCCAATGGTCTATTCCATCTTTTCTTATATCCGTTGTGGGTCTTAGTGCTGCAGACATTTTTTGTTGTTTACATTCAATTTGAGAGGCTGATGGGCGGCCTCTTTTTGGTGTATCGATACGACCTATATTGCAAAGAGTTGTTGCTACTTCTATTCTAATGGGACATAGCGATTTGTCCTCTGAATTGGGTGGCCCTGGAATATCAAGCTGTTTATTATTGCCAAGTCAACTAAGTGGTAGAACAGCCTCATATACCATCGCTTTCTTACAGTGATACGGATGCTACATCTGCCAATATGGCTATCCATCAGGTCTACACCACCCATGTGCTTATTGTAAGCTCTTATAATTTTAGGACATACGAGGGGCGTTTAATATATTCTCGGTATCGATATGAAGGAAAATGCGAATTCAATTTAAATTGTTTTTATTTTTCAATATAATCTCCCCTAACATCAATGCATTTGTTACATCTTGAGATAAGCTTTTTTAAACCCTCAAAAAAATAAATTTCCTCTTTCTCTGCAAAATACCCATTTATTGCCGACTTGAGTTCTTCATCATCCGAAAATCTTTTTCCACGAAGACATTTTTTCAAATCCGGAAACAAGAAATAATCACTAGGGGCAAGGTCTGGACTATAGGGTGGGTGTTGGATTTCTTCGAAACCACAATCTCACACAGCAGCCTTTCAAACTCGCGCCGTGTAAACAGGAGCGTTGTCATGAAGAAGCAACACACCCGCTGCGAGTTTACCCCGTCTTTTCTTTTTAATTTCCTCCCGCAAATTATGCAAAGTGGAAGCGTAGGGTGTGGCGTTGATGGTTTCACCTTTTTTTTGTACTCAATGAGCAAGATTCCCTTTGAGTCCCAAAAAACTGTGGCCATGAGCTTCCCGGCAGACGGAGTGACTTTGAACTTCTTCGGGGGGTCTGTTCCTTTTTTATGCCACTGCATGGACTCTTGTTTGCTTTCGGGGTCATAGTGGTGGACCCATGTTTCGTCCCCAGTAACAATTCGATCCATAACACCGCCCGCGTTCTCACTACACATCTCCAAAAGCTCTCTACAGCATGCGATTCTCACTTTTTTCTGAGGCGCTGTGAGCATTCGTGGCACCCACCTTGCACTGACCTTTGAAAGGTTAAGATGGTCATGAAGAATGGTGTGAATGGTATCAATTGAAAGCTTGGTGATCTCTGCCATCATTTTCACCTTTATTCGGGCATCCTCAAGAACAAGTTTTTCGACTTCTTTGATGCTTTCTCCCGTACAAGCAGTAGCCGGAGCGGGGGTCGTCTTCAATGCTCTCTCTGCCTCTCTTGAACTCACTTGACCACTTTTGCACAGTTGATAAGGAAGGTGCGGAACCCTGGTAAACAGCCACCATCTCTTCATGAATAGTTTTTTGACTTTTTCCTTGCTTAGTGAGAAATTTAATTACAGCGCGATGCTCAATTTTCACCATCATCGTCTCAGTTGCCATTATGATTCTGTTTAACTAGAGATAAAACGCGAATTAATAATCACATTTATATGAAATTTTACATGAATGCACTAAAATAATAGTATTACTTGATAAATAAGTCAATTTATATATACAACCACAGCTTCAACCCTATACCGAGAATATGTTGAACGCCCCTCGTACAACCGCTTTCCACTACGGAGAGGGATATACACGATGCATGCTTCCAGCACCTGGAACCTACGTACTACACGACTGTATACTCTTTTAAAGCGTATACCTTTTCGTAAGAAAATCGCAACGCCTCCTCCCTGAATGGAGTTGGGCCGGTTTCTCCGTACTATTTTGTATCTTCTGTGCCTCATTTTGTGTCTCTTGGTAAGCTTAGTTTCGCTAACCAAAAGCACATCAGGGGCTTGGTCTTTAAGCAACTTAAATAGTGCGGCTCTTCGTTCGAGCCTAATCAGTGAATTAACATTCACAGCAAGGACCTTCAGAGTTTGCTCCACCATGTACGTACCCATTACGGCTGTAGGTGCGTTAGGCCTGGCAGCAGCGCGTATATTTGATCTACCCGCGTAGCTTGTTCTGTTATCTGACGTTGAAGCTGAGCCATCTGCCCCTGAATTGGTTCAGCTACTCTAGGCGATGGGGCCTGAGAAGCTACCTTTGTTTTTTGTGCCGTATTACCCCTACCTGCCGCCATTTGGACGTAGATAATGTGGGGAGTAACGGCTGGTGTTTGTACCTGCACGAGTGGTCGTTTAGCTTCCACTTTCTGCTGCCGAGCCAGATTTACTTTTTTTATGTATTGAAATTTGGGACAACCCCGATAGTTTGCGGTGTGTCCCGTGTTCCTACATAACGCACAAGAGAGTTGGCTTTTTTCAGACTCTCCGTCCTTACCCAGAGCACATTCCTCGGATTTGTGGTTCTTTCCGTACTTCACGCATCGAGGCTGCATTTCGCAGTTCGACGCGGCGTGCCCGAACCTTTGGCAGCGAACACATTGTAAAATGTTTTCGCTCCTCTTTAATTTTTCCCAGTGTACAACCTGGTAGTCTAGGACTTTGATACTCCTTAGACCATCCAGATTGCTGTCGGGACTTAGGTGGACCAGGAAGAACGGTAGTTTCCGCTTCTCCCTTTTAGCTCTAGCAGTGACAAACGGCTTGACCCCCACGAATTTGAGCCCTTCGCACTCTTTCTCTTTCAGCAGTGCGAGGAGTTCCTCCGGAGCAGTAGACGGCTCTAACCCCCTCAGCAGCATAGTTTGCAGCTTTTCACCCTTCGGTGTGAAGGAGAAGAACTCCGTCGTCGTGTCCTTTAGTAATTGTTTTATCTTATTATAGCGCTGCACTGTGTTGCAGTGGATCGCATGTCTATTAATACTTAAACGCTTTATAAAAAAATTATTTCCTATAGCCGACTTACATAGCTCAATGGTGTCTTTTAATTCCATGTTAAAGGTGTTGATTGGTGGCACCCTTTGCTTGACTGTTTTCTGCTGATGTTGTTGTTGTTTTTGCTGCTGTTGTTGTTGTTGCTGCTGTTGCAGTTTTTGTTGTTTCTGCTGTAGTTGCTTTTGTTGTTGTTGGTTTTGTTGCAGTTGCTGTTTAGTTATTTTTTTTGTTGCTTGCTTTACTTGTTGTTGCTGTTGCGGATGTTTTTGAGTTTTAGTTTGGGATTGTTGCTGTTGAGAGCTCTGTGGCTCTTGCTGTTCCCTCGCCCTTCTCGCTATTTGCTTAGCTTTAATGTCTAGAACTCGTTGTTGCAGCTGTTGTATGCTGTTGTTTATGTTCTCTACCTCTTCTTCTTCGTCGTCTGATTCGGAGGCAGCTAGACAGGCAAAGTTATTATGGGCACCCATTAAATGGCCTTCACCACCGTCGGAGACGTAAGGGTATTTAGCGACCACAGGTGTATCTTTCTTCCAAGCTGCTGTATTTGATGTTTTCGCCTTTCTCCTGGCTTCAACCGGCAACTTTTCGGTTGAAGCTGTTAGGGAAAGGCGTTTAACAATAATAGTTGGGCTTAGCTTCCTCCTTCTTTTTGTTGTCTCTCCGCTCTCTGATGTACCACTCTCGACCGACATTATTGCGTCATCGGCTGATTTCATCACGCCATATACTGGATCCGCTATTGCGTGAGCGAACCGCTCGTCTTTATCCATCACTTGATGGTGATGGTGAACGAGCCTTGTTTCTTGTTGTTGTTTTCTCCGATAATCCGAAGGAGCTGGTCGAACTGCTCACGCGAAAAGTTTGCCATTTCTCTGACCGGTGCTGTATACTGTATACAGTGTGTGAACAAAAATATAGTCACTTAAAATAAAAATAAAAATATATAATTCATAGGCAATTAAAAAATCAAAGTACAACTTCATGACAAAATGAAAACGATAAACCAAATGCTTCAAATGTTTTTTATTCATGTGAATAAAAGGGTTTTTTTTATGTTTCCTCTAACGGTAAAATAACATCATATTTGCAACATCGGTATTACGGCCCTATGACCTACAGCTGAACCACTGTGCCATGGTGTCATTTTTATTTTCAATTTTAATGGTTTCATTGAAAAAGGGCGCGCAAGGCGATCTTTATAGGTATATGCTGGTAGATAGTAAACTAGAGGTGACAGGATAAAATGGGTATTTTATATATGTATATTACTTTTTATTAGAAATTGAATTAGTACTAGTTTTCATTTCATTGGCAACACAGTTCCTTTTAACATGATTATGTACGCTTCATATACTTTGTTATATTGCTTGTATACCATTGAATTATATATATTAAATCAGTCGCTTAACAAAACCCCCTTGAACTGGATGTGTTCCGTGTTTTAATTTTTTTTTTTTTTTTTAACACTTTTGTTATCTACCACAGATACAAACAAACCTGCACCAATTTTTTTTATTTTGTTTTGGTAAGCTTGTGTTATTGATTGAATAAATTTAAATAATTTTTTTAATTAAATTTGATTATATTACGAGTATATGTTTTATTTGTTCTTTTTTTTGTTGTCCATTTCAGAGTAGAGTAAACGCAAATGAAGCGAGAGTTTTTTGGTTGGGTCTTATACTATGTCCAGCCTTCTGGTCACTCTTCTTTATTGTGGCACTGTTTGGATTGAAATTTAAATGGCTCATCCTAGTACTAATTGCACTAGCACTAAACGGAGCAAACCTATATGGGTACATTAAATGTAACTTTGGTGCCAGTAAGGATCTCAACTCAGCTGCTACAGATTTCGTTAAAACGCAACTCTTTAAAAACGCCGTGGATATCATTACAAAACCGAGCAATCAACCTACTACAGCAAAGCCAACGGGTGTTGTCTAATCCATTCCAATTTAATCATGCATTAAGTATTGTTTTATGTTTTTTTGTTTTTTTTTTTTTTAAATTTTGTTAAAACAGCGAATAAATAATTATATTGACTATAAAGAAACTACAACGCCATTAAATATTAATCGTATCGTATATTTTTTATCTCTTAGTTTATAAAATATTTTATGTATGTATGTAGTTTTTGTTTGTATATGATATCATTATATAACTTTACTGCAATATTTATGTTACACTCAAATAGACTTATGTGTATACAAAGATTGTAATCCATTACCAAATTGGGTTCCAATAAACCTACATATGTGTACATATGTACTCGTACTACTTAGAATACAAAATGAAAATATCACCGCTTGAAAAAACGTTAACATCTGATACAAGCAGAGCTATAAAATAATGCACATTTGCTTGCACACAGTACCGGTATTGCTACGATAAAAGTTAATCTGTAGAAATACACAACAGCATACATCGTACATTATATGATTTCTTATAACATCTGTTTTGTCCCACTTTTTTTCTTTAAATATTTTCTATTACAATTTATAACTACAGTTCTTGTTTACACCTTAGTGAAAAATATTTGTGATGCCGAATTACTCGCACTTGGTAATTGCTTCAAGACAGCATTACAATAATTATGCGACTTCCTAAAAGTCCATAAAACACAAACCCCTATTTTTTTGAAAATTTAAAACGTACTTCTAACAAGTCTTAATTTATACATCAACAATTTATATGTACACCTATTTCTCCTGCGAAAACTATAGCCAAAACAGAAAACAATTTTGAATAACAACGTAACCAATTTATGTAGCTTTAACAGTAATGTATCCTCTCACAGATCTGACCATAAGCAACTCCACAAGGATAAATACATATCTTACGAATGCATTACCGAAAAAAAATACTTATGTGGATAACCCACTGTTGCGTTGGCGTAGCAATTCATCGATCTGCGCCTTGTACATATCTTTAACGTCTTGAAGATCCAATTCCAGCTCTTGTGCTTGTTCAACTTTTTCACCATACATTTGCAGAAGAGCGTCATATTGCCTTTGCAATTCGGCAAAGTTCTTTTCCAAGTCCTCGTGCAATTGAATTTTTTCTTTTATCTGAAAAAAACACATGAGATTCGGGTATTTGTGGTAGAATTGCGAATCGGGAAAATATGACAATTATACTTACATTTTCCAGCTCTAATGAGAGATTTGAAATTTCCGTGTTCAAAACATCACGCTCTACTTGTAGTCGTGATAGCTCCCATTGTAGTTGATTAACTTCTCCATCGCGCTGTTTAACAAGGGACTGCAAGTGCTCAATTGTACTTGCATTATGGCTTAGCGGCGGTAGACTTATGTGCATTCCATATACAGATGCAGCTTGACGTCCTGAACTAGATACACAATCAAAGTCATCCTATTGATAGAAATTCGATATTAGTTTCGTGTGTCAACTATGAATAACAAAAATTATCAAGTTGCGTTTAAAGTTTTATATGGGAAGGGAAACTCTCAAGATACGCTTGCTCCTACATCCTCT
Organism: Volucella bombylans; assembly: GCA_949129095.1. Classification (NCBI taxonomy): domain Eukaryota; kingdom Metazoa; phylum Arthropoda; class Insecta; order Diptera; family Syrphidae; genus Volucella; species Volucella bombylans. The sequence goes on along the minus strand of OX422143.1, from coordinate 181,128,576 downwards.
TGCTAATGACGTGCTTTTTCCATGTCAATGCGGGTACAAAGCCCTAGAAATCAGATATTTAACCCTCCGACGAGTGAATAGGTCCCTGGGGACATTTTTGAAGCGATTTTACGACCATTTCCTGCAAAGCATGATGCCTTCGACCCAACATGTATTCCACAAGCATATTGTTTTCTGTGTTTTAAAAAAAAATCAAAGAGATCGATGCATAATTTTATTCTCAGTACCAAACGAGCTTTCAATCGTCACACACGAGTGGACAGACGCGGTATTTATTTTTGCTAATACATCAGTTTCGGCCACTTTTTCTTTTTGTTTGTTAAAGTAATATACAGCGAAGTTAGTTACTCTCTTTAAGCAATAAGGCATATCAATTCATTAAACATTTTTATAAATCCCTTTATTTCCTTTTATTCAAGTATTTAATTCAGTTTACCTCCGCAAACAAAAAAAAAAAACTCGCATAAACAGTCATTAAAAGCACCCGCCGCTATGGCGGCAAAAAAACAAACCGGTTTAGTGACCTTAACCCAGATGACACAATGCAAGACGATAACTTAGCCAAAAGAAAAAAAACAAATAGAGGCACACATGTTTCAAATGAACAGTGGCCAATGCTAAACTCTCCAAACAAAATGGTATTTGATTTTACTCGTTTTCTTGTAATTACAAACTCTCCCACCGATAACGACAAAACACCGATTGCTAACCGCCACCCAATCGTGATATGCAAGGACATTGACGCAATTTCATCTCAATACAAAGATATCAAAGCCCTCCGAAATGGTGATCTTCTAATACAAACAAACAACAAAGACATTGCAGACAGATTTATAAAGTGTAAGTCGCTCGGTCATGTACCAGTTGACATCAAATACCACCAATCACTCAATTCCTGTCAAGGGCGTATATACTCGCCTAATATTGCCCACCTTGAGGAAGGCGACATCCTAGACTAGCTCAAAAAATTCAAAGTAACACAGGTAAAGAAATTGCTTAGAAACGATGGACAAGCTCTCAAGGCAACAGGAGCAGCCATTTTAACATTCGATGCTCCCGCACCCCCAAATGATATCAAATTAGGTAGGCAGATTTTGGAGGTGGATCCATATTATCCAAATCCAATGTCTTGCAGAATATGTCAAAAAATCGGACATACCAAAAACCATTGTAATGAGCCAACTTGCGCAGAAGTTTCCCACATACAGGTGAATGTAAGAAAAAGTACTGCGTAAATTGTAAGGCCGATGATCACCCATCGAACGATCGCAACTGCCCTACATTTGTACGAGAAAAAACAATCATGATAATAAAAACCAAAAATCGCTGCACGGTTAAGGAAGCCAGGGAGGAATACAAAAAGTCTGAACACATGTATATGCCTAAAATACAGCCTAGAGAAACCAAAAAATCATTCGTGGAAATAATAAGAGAAAGAATATCTTCAACGACCCCGCCAGCCACCTCCATCTCCGCAGATAAGAAACAGGTAATTGTCAATAGCACAAATCCCACCATAAAAGTCACAACAAAAAACACATCTACTCTCTTAACAACAAAAACCAATACACCCACAGTATATGATAAAACAACACCCAATATTAAAAGAACCCAATTAACTACCGCTATTACTCAACAACAATACCCCCATCACAAAACTCACTCAATCATTACTCAAACTAACACTAACAACACACAAGCAAACAGCTCGGAGAGCATGGACACAGATCAGCTGTGCTCCACCTTAAAACAATACATTTCTACTAATGCACCTGCCAGTGCTCCCATGCCTTCACCTGACAAATTATTGCCCGAATTATGTAAACCAACCGCTTACTCTAACAACAATATAACAAAGTCCATTAATATACTTCCACCATAATCCACGCTCATTCCAAATCAAACAAAATATAAACAGTCAAAACCACAATTATCTATATTTATTTTAATTAAATTATGGATATACAAAATAAAAAAAATAATATAATAATCCTCCAATGGAATATCCAAGGGTTTTTTTTAACAATCTCTCAAATCTGGATATTCTCATCCAAAAATACTCACCCACTATCATTGCATTACAAGAAACAAAAATACTTGTAGCTAAAGCACCCACCAAATACAAAAACTACGTGGCATATTTTAACAATAAGCCCCACACTCGCAGCAAAGATGGCACAGCTATCCTCATAAAATCAGGAATTCCGCACTCATACACTTTCTCACCTTCTGGGTTTCTTGTCCAAACGCTCCAAATAAAACTGGCGCAACCGATTACTCTGCAGAATATTTACAGACAGTCTCATGAGACTGTGCCCCAGCAGGATTACATCAATTTGGCTGCAAATCATCTCTCGCACAGTATAGTGATGGGTGATTTCAATGCCAACAACCCCCTCTGGGGCTCCCCCCTTATAAGCCGTACAGGATCGGTCGTTGCAGACTGGCTGCAACATTCTGATCTTGTACTGCTGAATGATGGATCCCCTACCCATTTCTCAACAAAAAACACATTCACTGCAATAGATCTAACGCTCGCCTCACCGGCTATAGCAGCTGGTGCTAGCTGGAAAGTACATGACTCTCTTCTAGGCAGCGATCACTTGCTCAACCGAGTAATAATAGTCAAGGTGAAGGGGCACTATTCTCTAGTCACTCCCATCGTCAATGGGGTTCCCCAAGGCTCTCCGATTTCGACAATTCTGTATAATGCGTATGTGGACTCACTTCTAACGGACATAAAACTGGACAACCAACATATAAAAGCACGTTTAACGTACGCTGATAACCTCTTTGTACTAGCGTCAGGGCAACCAGAAGAAGTACAGAAAGCGCTTAACGAAACCCTTTCAAAAGCTTTAACGTGGTGCCACAAATCAGGAGCCAAATTACCAGCCTGCAAAATGGAAGCTTTGCATATATGCCGCAAACACAGATGTCCAGCCACCTCGTTAAATATCGGGGATATCAGGTTCCCCCTCCTGGAAAAAATGAGGGTCCTCGGTCTAATATGTATTAAAACGTGGAAATGGCACGCTCATGCCAAAACTGTATCGGAAAAATTATCCAGAAACCTAAATCTCCTCAAAGTTATTTGCAACAAACACAAGGGGCCACATATAAATACAGCCATCAGCATAGCGCAAACGTTAATCAGGGGGAGCATACAACACGGTATCACTGTCTACTCGCACTGGACAAAACGAAATGACAGGGACGTTCAGATCAAAATAAACGCCATATTGCGCACAGCCGTCGGAGCATTACCATCAACGCCTATTGATTCCTTGTTAGCGGAAACAAATACCCTCTACTTCCTCGACATGAAAACCACAGCTCAAATAAAGCTGGTAGCAAAAAGCCTTACCAATTACAAACACCCTCTGCATGACATTTGCAGATCCGGTTTAATTATAACTCCAATCACTAAAATCAAAAGCGGTCTGCTCAACTCTATCCGCTATTTAAAATCATCTGGCATAACGATACCGGACCCAACAATCTATGAGACAGTAGATCCTCCATGGTTGTTCCCATCACAGCTAATAAATACCTCGCTCGACACTACACCAAAGGCCCACACGCCACCTCTAGTATACCGGAAAAAGTTCGCTAAAATCATGTCCAACGGCAACTTCGATTGTATTTGATACACCGATGCCTCTTATCATGAAGGAACAACTGGCTTCTGCGTCTACAGGCTAGATCGTCAAGCTGACGAAATCCTAGTCCAGAAAATAACAACACCCAACCAAAACTCCTTTATTGGAGAAGTAATGGCACTTGTTGAAGCTTTCAAAATCGCCAACACGACGACATGCAAGACGGCAATATGCAGCGATTCCCTCAGCACAATTCGTAGTATAAATAATAACAGAAGTAAATTGCCCATTATCCAATTTCTTCGGTCCATTATTTGCTCAAATTCCCCGAGAATACATATAATATGGACACCTGGACATGTTGGTATTCCAGGTAACGAAGAGGCCGACGCTGGCGCTCGACAAGCTGTCAAACTACCCATGATTTACTCCATACCACCTTTTGCAGTAGACATTTGGACCCAGGTAACAAACAAATTGCACGAAGAAGCTGAACGCCGATGGAGCCAATCAAACTCGTTTTTAAGGCAACACAAGCCTTCCCTAGAACCCGTTCTCTATAATAAATCGCTTAGCCGGCTACAATCTATTCAACTCTGCAGGACACGACTAGGACACACATTGTTTAACAAAACACACCTCTACAAAAAGCAAGCCCCACCACTATGAGACCACTGCAACGAAACCCGTTCAATAAGTCATGTACTACAGAGCTGCGTACTTACAAAGCAACACTTCGGAGACCCTACAACGCTACGTGAGCTACTGGATCCATCATTATCCCCCCAAACATCTAAATTTTTTTCCTTAGTTTCCAAACACAAATTGATAATATAAAAAAAAAAAAATTTAATATTCATGTAAATAACACTGTTTATATTTTGTATTCCTATAACGGGCATATGGGCATAATTCCCCGTCCTTGTTATCCGGACGACACAAATTCATTTGTGTTCGTTCCTGTGAATAAAATAAAATTTTATTCTTTTATTGGCATTTACTTTTTTTATGTACTTTATTGGGGTTAACCAAGTTTTGCATGATTGTTTTTTACCACTCGTAATTATGGGAAATTCCAGAATCTGTGTCAGCGGTTAATTTGTTAAGTATCTCCAGAATCTGTGTCTACGATTTATTTATCAAGTATCTTTTAGAGAGTCCAGTTGTGTTTTGTGCAGGAAAATAAAATATAGTGAAAATATTACTTCGCTTTGGTAAAACTGAATTACTATACATTTGACGAGGCAGATGAGCAAAATGTTTTCAATCCATTTGCAAATGATGATGACGATGAAGAAGCAGATCCGAAATACCAACAAATTTCTATTGAAGACTCAGATTGCGAAAACGAGATAAGCGTAGATTATGAAGACGATGGATCGAAAAATGAGGTTGATAGTAATGACTCCTACACAGCAAAAGATGGCACAATTTGGATGCAAACTCAGGCACCAAGCTCACGAATTCGTGCTCATAATGTAGTGAATTATAACCAAAGAAAACCGGGCCCATTGATAACGGCAAATGATCCGCTACAAATATTCAAGTCCATTATCACGGAGCCGATTGCATTGCTTATTTTACGAGAAACAAACCGAAAAGGACAACAAGTGATCAAGAAATGGAATGATGCTCACCCTCAGAAGCAAAAACAGTGGCAACCTTTCAAATTGATGGAGATGGATGCATTTTTGGCAATAATTTTGCATGCCAATCAAATAATGAGCCATTGCTTCCCATGCACCTATTTATAAAGCTGCTATGCCTTTGGACCGGTTTTTGTTTATGAAGAAATGTATCCGCTTTGACAACGTCAAGCAGCAAGATAACGGCAATTGATGATATCTGGACAATAATGCAAGCGAACCTAGAAGCGGTTTACATACGAGGGGCGTTCAACATATTCTCGGTATCGGGGTGAAGCTGTGGTTGTATATATAAATTGACTTATTTATCAAGTAATACTATTATTTTAGAGCATTCATGTAAAATTTCATATAAATGTGATTATTAATTCGCGTTTTATCTCTAGTTAAACAGAATCATAATGGCAACTGAGACGATGATGGTGAAAATTGAGCATCACGCTGTAGCAAGGAAAAAGTCAAAAAACTATTCATGAAGAGATGGTGGCTGTTTACCAGGGTTCCGCACCTTCATTATCAACTGTGCAAAAGTGGTCAAGTGAGTTCAAGAGAGGCAGAGAGAGCATTGAAGACGACCCCCGCTCCGGCGCCCCGGCTACTGCTTGTACGGGAGAAAGCATCAAAGAAGTCGAAAAACTTATTCTTGAGGATGCCCGAATAAAGGTGAAAATGATGGCAGAGATCACCAAGCTTTCAATTGGTACCATTCACACCATTCTTCATGACCATCTTAACCTTTCAAAGGTCAGTGCAAGGTGGGTGCCACGAATGCTCACAGCGCCTCAGAAAAAACTGAGAATCGCATGCATGAGCTTTTGGAGATGTGTAGTGAGAACGCGGACGGTGTTATGGATCGAATTGTTACTGGGGACGAAACATGGGTCCACCACTATGACCCTGAAAGCAAACAAGAGTCCATGCAGTGGCATGAAAAAGGAACAGACCCCCCGAAGAAGTTCAAAGTCACTCCGTCTGCCGGGAAGCTCATGGCCACAGTTTTTTGGGACTCAAAGGGAATCTTGCTCATTGAGTACAAAAAAAAAGGTGAAACCATCAACGCCGCATCCTACGCTTCCACTTTGCTGCGGGTAAATTCGCAGCGGGTGTGTTGCTTCTTCATGACAACGCTCCTGTTCACACGACGCGAGTTTCCAAGGCTGCTGCGCGAGATTGTGGTTTCGAAGAAATCCAAAATCCACCCTATAGTCCAGACCTTGCCCCTAGTGATTATTTCCTGTTTCCGGATTTGAAAAAATGTCTTCGTGGAAAAAGATTTTCGGATGATGAAGAACTGAAGTCGGCAATAAATGGGTATTTTGCAGAGAAAGAGGAAATTTATTTTTTTGAGGGTTTAAAAAAGCTTATCTCAAGATGTAACAAATGCATTGATGTTAGGGGAGATTATATTGAAAAATAAAAACAATTTAAATTGAATTAGCATTTTCTTTCATATCGATACCGAGAATATATTGAACGCCCCTCGTACCATACGATTCTTTGACAGTCGATGAACAACTGTTTCCGTACAGAGGTCGTACAAGGTTTACACAATATATACCTTCAAAATCGGCTAAATATGGCATAAAAGTATGGTGGTTGTGTGACTCCAAATCACACTTTCCATTGAAAGGAATGATTTACTCTGGTAAGCAGCAGGATCAGCAACGTGAGGTGAATCAAGGGCAGAAAGTTGTGCTGGAACTAACGAAGAAATATATGCATACGGGCTGCACAATTTATGCAGATAGTTTTTTTTTACTACGATGGATTTGGGCACAGTACGTGCGAATAAAAGATTTATTCCAAAGGAATTTTGTAAAAATAGGACCCGTCCGGTACTTAGCACGTTATTTGGATTCCACGAAGGTGATGTTGCACTCTGTTCATATGTGCTGGAAAAAAATAAGGCGGTTATTTTATTGTCAACTATGCACTATACGCGTGCTATAGACAATAGTAATGCAAAGCTGAAACCGTTGGCCATTTTGGATTACAATGACAATTAGTCGGGTGTAGATACCATGGACCAGATGCTGGGCACATATACGTGTAAGAGGCCCACCAGGTTATGGCCACTAGCTATGTTTTTCAACATGATAGACATAGCTGCATTGGCTGCATTTATAATTTACGTTCGTTCCTGCACGTACTAATTAAACAATTAGCCACGACCAACATGAAAATTCGTGCTCATAACCAGTACGTGTATAGATACCCTAAAACACGGAATGCAATGGAAGCTTTGGGTGTAATTATGACTCAAATGCCAGTACATGGAGATGTACCTGCCTTCGCACCAAAATCAAATAGACCATCCTGTTACCTCTGCCTTAGGCTAAACAAACGCCAACGAAAGACTAGGGCTCTATGTCATAACTGCAGAAAACCCGTATGCCTGGAACATTCGCAGTAAATATATAGATGTAATGAATGTAGTGGTAATAATACTTAACGCATGTAAAATTTAATATATTTTGAAAAATAAATAACAAAGTTTAGAAGTTAATGGTAAAATTGATTTTTATTAATATATTATGGCCTAACAATAAAATCTCCTTTTTAAAAGGTCGAAAAATTCCAATTTTTGCAGCTATTATAGTCGAAAACGGTTGTAAGTCCCCAGGGACCTATTCACCGCATAAAGCGAAACAAATTATTCGCTCATCTAACCCTCCGATGAGTGACGTCAAACTTTTTTGTTCAACTTATTTATACAAAATAATAGCAAAGAACATCTTCGGCCATTCTTGGAAAAAATAACTCAAAAGAAGGCTCAACATACGGAGTGAACACAGACCAGACAAAGGGAAGAGAATAGACAAAAAATACGTATCGCAAGCTGGAAACTTGGCACAACTAAGGTCAAAAGTTATTAAGGCAACGCAGAATCTATATAATATGTGTCCAAGATACCAACAGAGCCCGCTACTTGAACTTACAAACGAGAGTGTACAAAATGTATTATAAGATCGCAGTTGCCACAGCTGAAATCGCAGATAAGATCGTAAGCGTATCAAAAACAAGCGACCAACTAATGACCATAGAACTGATAATTGAACATCAAATTTGAAATATTGTCAGATATTAGAAGAATAAATTTGTTGGTTCGACTTTGATGAGCTTTTAAGTGGAATATCAAAGCACGAACTGGGAATATGAAGACTACCATGGGAGAAACTGTAAGGTAAGGTATACCATGCAATTTACATGGTCTAACAATTTTCAATATGTCTTTTTTAACCCTCTAATACAGGGGTTCCCAAAGTGTTTTGTACCACGCCTCCTTACTACCTAAAATGACAATTCCCACGCCCACCCGCGACGCAAAAACTAAAATGATATGTTTTGAAATCATATAAGAATGCTTTAATTTTTTTTTATTATGATACCTTCGATGTAAACGCATTTATTTCGAAGAAATTGAGCTATATTCATAATGTTGGCTTTTCTATGGAGCCAACTATATATTCAAATTTAAAAAACTACATTAAAAATTATAGTAGAAGTTTGAAAAGAACTTTTCGTTAAGATGTGCTGTATTGATAAAAGGATTAAACATTTTTTAGTCACCATCACAACAAGTGTAATGAAATTCAAACAAAAATTCTTTTATTATGAACACAAAATATCCTGGCGACGCAATAAGATAAATTAATGTTTATTAAAAAATATATTGTTGTCACAGAGTTGTTACAAACTTCGTTTTTATTGCGACAACTGAAAACGCTTTCTCGCACAAATACGTGTTTGAAAAAGGTAAAAACTATTTCATTGCTTATTGTGCTATGCTGTTATAAACTTTGAGATATTTTACCCAAAACAGTACCCTATCTATCTTCTGAAAATCATATTTGGCAGCAGAATCATTTTTGATTTCCAAAGCTTGCTCTTGTAAATTATCTGGCGGCAAGTCTATGTCAACGTGAAAAGGATCTGTTGCCAATAGATATATATTACCATCGCACGAGTTAGGGTACTAGCGCTTGAATTCGTCCGTGAGGTGCTGCAAATGGTTTGATATTTTATTCTTTGTCGCTTCTTAAAGCGACTTGACGGTGTATAAAACGGTGAATAGTAATCACGTCGGGATTTTTTTTCTCTGACCAACTGTACGAATCCTGAGCGAGATCCAAGCATTGCCGGAGTGCCATCTGTACATGCGGCTATCAACTTTTGCCATGACAGTTCATGCTTGCCAAAGAATTCACAGATTATATTGATTGCTTTTGAGTTGGCGTTAACTCTGTAGAAAACAGCAACTTGTCTTTAATTGCTTCGTTTTCCAATAGGGACTTGACAACTTTGAATTTAATTTGTGAACGCACTCTTTCACTAATCATCAAACTATCACTGTCAATTTATTCAGTAAACTCAACATTATACAACATACACGAACGAGCAACGTCTGCAAATTAGAAAAATTTTCTGCCGAAATTCGAAGTCGGTGACTGCAACTTTGAGAGCGTTAACTCCCATTTTCGGTCGTAATTCTCGCCCTAGTAGACAGGCAATAACAAGTTTAGTGCACAAATTTGAGTCTACATATTCGTTGTGTGATGTTGCCGTGTCAGTGAGACAACGGGTTGGTCGAAGTGTCGAAAATATCGCTGCCGTTCAGAATTCTCAAGAATTGGGCATCGCTCAGACCACATTATGGCGTATTTTGCGTAAGGATCTTGGTTTGCACCCATACACGATCAAGCTGACTCAAGAATTGAAGTCGATGGACCACTTGAAGTGACGTACGTTCTCCGATTGGGTTCTGGGGAAGATGCGCCAAGATGATGAATTTCATCGCAAAATCATCTTCAGTGACGAAGCTAATTTTAGGCTCAATGGGTTCGTCAATAAGCAAAATATGCGTTATTGGTCGGGTGAAAATCCACATGTGCTTCATGAATCACCACTTCATCCACAAAAATAACTGTTTGGTGCGGTTTGCATGCCGGCGGCGTTATTGGGCCATATTTTTTCGCCGACGATAAGGATCGTCACGTTACTGTGAATGGTCAGCGTTATCGCGCCATGACCACCGATTATTTTTGGCCCAAATTGGAAGATATGGACTTGGATGACATGTGGTTTCAACAGGATGATGCCACAAGCCACACAGGACACGCTACAATCGAGTTATTGAAGAGTAAGTATGGTGAGCGTGTTATCTCAAGAAATGGGCCAGTCGATTGGCCGCCTCGTTCGTGCGATTTAACGCCGCTTTGGTTTATGCCAACACGCCGACGCCGTTGGAAAAGCTCAGAGCCAACATTGAACGCGAAAAGCGGCCGAAATGTGTGGCCGAGTCGTTGAAAATTGGGTCCAACGAATCGACCGCTGCAAACGTGCCCACGGTGGCCATATGAATGAAGTCGAGTTCCATCATAAACGTTTGGCAGATAATAAAGTTTTTGAAATATCTCAATTGGTTTGCGTTTTATTTAAAAAAAAAGTTGTCAAGTCCTTATTGGAAAACCCTATATGTATCGAACGAAAACTAACAAATGATAACATTATTAGTACATCCGTACTATCGTCCACAAAAACAAGATTTTTTTTACGGCCTCCTCTACCTGCTTTTTTAAGTCATCAGCCATATGTATCATCAATGCGACGTTTCACTGTTTGTTCAACTTATTTATACAGAATAATAAGAAAGAAGATCTTCGGCCATTCTTGCAATAAATAACTCAAAAGCAATGGGCTCAACATACGGAGTGAACACAGAAGAGACCAGGCAAAGAGAAGAGAATAGACAAAAATACGTATCGCAAGCTGGAACATCGGCACAACTAAGGTCAAAAGTTATTACGGCAACGCATTATCTATATAATATGTGTCCAAGAAACCAACAGAGCCCGCTACTTGAACTTATAAACGGCTGTGTAAAAGATGAACGGAGTTGCCATCATCTTGACAGCTGAAGTCGTAAGCGTATCAGAAACAAGCGACCGAATAATGACCATAGAACTGATAATTGAACATCAAATTTGAAATATTGTCAGATATTAGAAGAATAAATTTGTTGGTGCGACTTTGATGAGCTTTTAAGGGGACATGACACCTTCTAATTTTCAAAAAATGAAATTTTTTTTTATAACTGTTTCTTGTTTAAAACATATTGAAAAATACGTTTTTAATAATATAAACCTCAAATTAGGATTCTAAAATATATAACGAGTGTTTTAGGCACATCGCGTAAAAGCCGTATTTTTGGTAATTTTCTTATACAAACATATGTTCTGTATATTCCTATATATATTTCCTTTATAAATTAATTTTGTTAGTAGAGGGGAACACTTTGGGAAGTTATTGTACTGTTATGATACAGTATTTATTTTGTATAAGTCACGCAGTTATACAGTTTATTCCAAACGTATATTTTGAATGAATCTCAGTGTGTGCACGTTATTCAAAGTAAAAAATTCGTTACAAAATGCCTAAGAAAATTGGTAAAACTAGTAATGAGCGTGCTACAAAGCCAAAAAAAAAAGAAAATTTAGTGGAAATCGCTTTACGGGTGATTACAGCTATGAATTTATTTACAATTGCTTCTGCAGCTAAGCTGCAAAAAGGTGATGAACTTGAAGTGTCCGTAGATCCAACTTTTCAATATTGTATATTGCAATTTAGTGTATTTATTTACAAACAATTTTAAAATGCAAAACCTGTAATAGTGATGTAAAATTTTCTAAAAGTGATGAAATGGCACTGGGTTTCAAGCTTTGTGTGACATGTAAGTGCAGTGATAATTTTACATATTCAAGTTCGAAAATCGATAGAGCGTATGAAATAAATAGACGGTTTGTTTCGATAATTAGATTACTTGGTTTTGGAATCAATGGCATTACTAATTTCTGCTGCCTTATGGATTTGGGATCGAGTTGGAGTAATAAAACATATTATTGTGTCGATAATATAAATGTAGCAGTTGATGCTGTGCTCAAGATAGTGCTCAATAAAGCGAGCAATGAGGAGAGGGAAAAAAATAATGCTGCCGGTAATATAGAAAACGAACTCAGTGTATCTGGTGATGGATCGTGGCCAAAAAGGGGGTTTTCTTCGCTTTTAGGTGTAGTAAGTTTGTTTCGCTAGGACACTCGCAAAATTAAAAAAGAAGAAACAAACTGACCAAAAAGGACAAACTAAGTAATTAGGTTTCTTCAACTTTCTTTATTATTTTTTACTAGTTTACACTCTCGTTTTCGTATTGGGATGCCCTCTACTGCTTCTTACTCGTCGAAGGAAACCTCCGCATCAGCTGGTTTCGCCGTTCGCCCACATCTTTCGATGGTTCATCAGACGGTTTGCCGTTGACCAATTGTTGCAGATCATTGACCCCAACCACCAAGTGAGTGTACGCACACAGATTGTCATCACAAAAATTGTAGCTCAGTGGGTGGAGCCAACTGATAATGTGGTTTTCGCCGCGGTAGCTCCCGTACATGGATCTTGTGTGTAGTTCAGCTGTGGGTGAATGTTGCATTTATGTTGTCGCGGGTTTTTGTGGTTGACATTGATTGTTGCCAATATACGAGGAATTGGCCTCCAACGATTTATTACAGCGTTGTTTAGGTAATAACACGCAAAATAGTAATGAAAGCTTTAATACTTGCGTGTGGAACATGGCCCCGAAACACACATTTTCCGGAAAAAAACATAAACGACTTGCTGCTGGCATCGTTACGTGTGTTTTCAATGAAGGAATCATGTCCATTTTGAAAATTATGCAAGTTTTGGGCATTACCATCGGCCAACATTCGCTCACGAGAAAGTTCGTGACGCTGCACGAATTAAGCAGGCGAATTGTCGGAGCACTGAGTCTTCAGAAGAAGCAAGAACTGCACGTAGGGATGAAAAATTACATACAGAATAAGAGTATGAGAAGGAGGAAGGAATTTTGTACGGTGCAGGCAATGTCGAAATTAATGCTTATTAAAAATATATTATTTTCACACACTTGTTACAAAAAAAAAGTCAATGTGACGGATGAGGTTGCATGTGTTGTACAAGATTTCCAATGCTGGGTTCAATCGAAGAAAGTGCGCAACGTAGATCACTAGTAATATCGAGTTTGCTTCTGTACTTCGTTTTTATTGCGACAACTCCTGAAAACGCTTTTTCGCACAAATACGTGTTTGAAAAAGGTAAAAACAATTTCAGTGCTTATTGTGCTACGCTGGGATAAACTTTGAGATATTTTACCCAAAACAGTGCCCTATCCATCTTCTCAAAATCATATTTGGCAGCAGAATCATTTTTGATTTCCAAAGCTTGCTCTTGTAAATTATCTGGCGGCAAGTCTATGTCAACGTGAAAAGGATCTGTTGCCAAGCGATATATATTACCATCGCACGAGTTAGGGAAGTAGCGCTTGAATTCGTCCGTGAGGTGCTGCAAATGGTTTGATATTTTATTCTTTGTGTCAGTTTCATCCAAAACCTTCTTAAAGCGGACTTGACGGTGTATAAAACAGTGAATAGTAATCACGTCGGGATTTTTTTCTCTGACCAACTGTACGAATCCTGAGCGAGATCCAAGCATTGCCGGAGTGCCATCTGTACATGCGGCTATCAACTTTTGCCATGACAGTTCATGCTTGCCAAAGAATTCACAGATTACTGTCATTATATTGATTGCTTTTGAGTTGTCGTTAACTCTGTAGAAAACAGCAACTTGTCTTTAATTGCTTCGTTTTCCAATAGGGACTTAACAACTTTGAATTTAATTTGTGAACGCACTCTTTCACTAATCATCAAACTATCACTGTCAATTTATTCAGTAAACTCAACATTATACAACATACACGAACGAGCAACGTCTGCAAATTAGAAAAATTTTCTGCCGAAATTCGAAGTCGGTGACTGCAACTTTAAGAGCATTAACTCCAATTTTCGGTCGTAATTCTCGCCCTAGTAGACAGACAATAACAAGTTTAGCAAAAATTTGAGTCGACATATTCGTTGTGTGATGTTGCCGCGTCAGTGAGACAACGGGTTAGTCGAAGTGTCGAAAATATCGCTGCCGTTCAGGCGTCCGTAGCAAACGATCCAAAAAAGTCCATTCCACGGCGTTCTCAAGAATTGGGCATCGCTCAGACCACATTATGGCGTATTTTACGTAAGGATCTTGGTTTACACCCATACAAGATCAAGCTGACTCAAGAATTGAAGCCGATGGACCATTTCAAGCGACGTACGTTCTCCGATTGGGTTCTGGAGAAGATGCGCCAAGATGATGAATTTCATCGCAAAATCATCTTCAGTGACGAAGCTCATTTTTGGCTCAATGGGTTCATCAATAAGCAAAATATGCGTTATTGGTCGGGTGAAAACCCACATGTGCTTCATGAATCACCACTTCATCCACAAAAAATAACTGTTTGGTGCGGTTTGCATGTCGACGGCGTTATTGCCCCATATTTTTTTGTCGACGATAACGATCGTCACGTTACTGTGAATGGTCAGCGTTATCGCCCCATGATCACCGATTATTGTTGGCCTGAATTGGAAGATATGGACTTGGACGACATGTAGTTTCAACAGGATGGTGCCACAAGCCACACAGCACACGCTACAATCGATTTATTGAAGAGTAAGTATGGTGAGCGTGTTATCTCAAGAAATGGGCCAGTCGATTGGCCGCCTCGTTCGTGCGATTTAACGACGCTTTTTTTTTATGCCAACACGCCGACGACGTTGGAAGAGCTCAGAGCCAACATTGAACGCGAGAAGCGGCCGTTTCGGCCGAAATGTGTGGCCGAATCGTTGAAAATTGAGTCCAACGAATCGACCGCTGCAAACGTGCCTGCGGTGGCCATATGAATGAAGTCGAGTTCCATCATAAACGTTTGGCAGATAATAAAGTTTTTGAAATATCTCAAATGGTTTGCGTTTTATTTAAAAAAAAAAGTTGTCAAGTCCTTATTGGAAAACCCTATATGTATCGAACGAAAACTAACAAATGACAACATTGTTAGTACATCCGTACTATCGTCCAAAAAAACAAAATTTTTTTTACGGCCACTACCTACTTTTTTAAGTCTTCAGCCATATGTATGTATCATCAATGCGACGTTTCACTGTTTGTTCAACTTATTTATACAGAATAATAAGAAAGAAGATCTTCGGCCATTCTTGCAATAAATAACTCAAAAGAAATGGGCGAAACATACGGAGTGAATACAGAAGAGGCTAGACAAAGAGAAGAGAATAGACAAAAAATACGTATCGCAAGCTGGAACATCGGCATAACTAAGGTCAAAAGTTATTACCAACCCATTATCTATATAATATGTGTCCAAGAAACCAACAGAGCCCGCTACTTGAACTTATAAACGGGTGTGTAAAAGATGAACGGAGTTGCCATCATCTTGACAGCTGAAGTCGTAAGCGTATCAGAAACAAGCGACCGAATAATGACCATAGAACTGATAATTGAACAAATACAAATGTTATCAGATATCTTCTATACATATAATAAAACTGTAATGTTTTTCTTTTGTTACCTAATGGCATGGGAACCGCTCGATAGATTCGGGTGAATTTTTTTTTAAATGTTTCTTAAGACTCCAAGAAGGACATAGGCTATGTCGTTTTTAACTCAGCCTACTTTTTGTGAGCGTTTTTGTAGTTTTTATTGTTTTTTTACTGACTGCCTTTATCCTCCTATTACTCGGGTAATTTATAATCAATACAAAAAAAAAGAATACGTAGTGGGGTCAACACGTGCGTTATAAGGCATAACGCTGACACGTAGATTTGGCTGTTGTACAGTTTTCAAGCACAAAAAACAAGTGTGAATTATAACCCTCGAATCACTCTGAGTGAAGAAAAAACTCTCCGCCCTATTCGGACTCCCAAACCTAGAGAGCTAATACCGAAACCAAATACACCTGAGTTTCAAACCACTACAAAACAATTTTCCTTTCTCCTCCTTCTACCTTTCCGCCTGGGGCCAGGCAACAGTAAAAGGGTATCCACATCTTCAGTGGATCAATAAACACAGAAGTGGGTTTTATTACACTAAAGGAATTAATTATGCCGACTTTGCTGGTATCGGTGGAATGACCCAGGCCTGTGATCATTGTCAAGCTCTTAAATGGACAAAAATGGACTCAAGCGGAAAGGTATGTCTAGATATTTTCAAGAACCACCAGAACCCTTGAAATCCCTATTATCACGCACAATGTTAACATTTTTTGGTATGTATGCGTTCTTCCAACAGTGAATTCCAGATGATTTCGTTCGGGGCAAAACAAATTGTAGAAGGGTCGTTTATGCCCACCTTCACAATTCAGGGTCAAGCTTATCATTTAATTTTATCTCTGTTGCCAGCAGATGAACCGAAATTCCTACAAATGTACTTTGTATCCGACTATTGCGAACAAGCTAATATCAGGAATCAACAATTCCAAAATCTAAACGCCAGTCAAAGAAAAAACTGTCACAATATCTGTAAAGTTACTCGTATATCCATCCGCATGATGAAAGCTGTTAGTCACTGCATTTTATACTTTTACTGCGTGCGGGCGCGGTAAGTGCCTAGATGGGGGAACTCGGTACACCGCGTGCTGCTGACAAAACGCCACATGGGCATAGCACCCCGGCGTAAAATCCCTGACTTTACAATTTCATTTGTGTCGATCCCTCGAGAAAAAAAAACTTTTACTGCACTTTTTACTCATACTGAAGCTGCACTCTAACTGAACTATAAAACTACTTGAATAAATATTTGTCTATCATTCGACATTCAACCTTAACTTGCGTTTCATTTAACAGGCTATGGGCCCAGACCCAAATCCATTCCAGTTTAAAAACGGAATCATCAAAGTGTAAGCGGTTATTTTACGGATAAAAGAGTTGCCTTTTGCAATTGGTTTCCGGGATTACTTCGTTAAAAAAAAAACTGGTTGCTGCTGTTACAATGGAGGGCGTGAATGACTTGCATGAAGACACCAGAGAAAAGATGAAGCTAGCAAGCAGCCTTATGAAGACTAGGTACGATATCAAGGCGTAATCTTCCGGTTTCAACGAAGGAGATCTGGTCTGGCTGTATAATCCTCAGCGTAAGAAAGGCAAGTCACCAAAATTGCAACAGGACTGGGAAGGTCTATACAAGGTGATAACCCGCATTAATGACGTTGTCTACCGGATCCAGCGTGGGGATCGAGGAAACTTGAAAGTGGTCCATTTGGATAGAATGTGTCATTTCAACGGGATGCTGAATGACGAAGTTGTTCGGGACGAACAACTGTAGGGAGGGAGCAATGTGATAACCATTTAAATATGAGCAGCGACAACTAGATTTACAGAGCAGAATATGTCGATACTCGAAGACCAGAAGATTTCGATACTTGAATAACAAAGTCTCGACCATTGATGACTGGAGAGTGGAATCGAATTTTCTAGCAAACTGGAAATCGTATGGGACGCTGGATGGCAAGGATTGTTCTCGAAATATGTCATTCGAGTATAAATACCAGCATCCCCAAGGTAGGCAAGTGAGTTCCAAAGTTGAATTTGAAGTGTTAATTAGAAGAAGTGATTAAGTGGTTGAGAAATTGTATTGTACTGAGAGAAACAATTAAATAGTGAATTGTAACTGTACTGAATAAAGCGATTTCTGTTGAAAAGAATAAGTTCTATCATTTGTACCCCCCACACAAACATTTTACATTGGTGTCAGAAGTGGGATAGGACTTATTGTGTGTAAAAAAAAAAACAAAGAAGTGTTTTCTGACTATTTGAAAAAGCTAAAATGGGTCGAAAACTATTGCAGTTGACCCTCGTCCAACTCAAATCCGAGTTGAACAAGAGAAGCCTCAGCGCCAGTGGAGGAAAAAGTGACCTGGTGCTCCGACTTCAGGAGGCTTTGAACAACGAGGGACATGATCCTGATGCATACTCCTTTGATGTTGACGAGGAGGAACAGACAAGTACCGGCAGTGATATGGCTGCGATGATGCAACTCCTCTTGTTAAAAATGGACGAACAGAAGAACAGTCTCGACCAACAAAAGAAAAATCTGGAAGAACAAAAGAATAGCCTCGAACAAAAGCTGGATGAACAAAAGAAAAATCTAGACGAGCAGAAGAGCAGCATTGAACAAAAATTCGACGAACAAAAGAATAGTCTAGAACAAAAACTGGAAGAACAAAATAACGTTCTACACCAAAAGTTCGAAGAAATCGATAACAAATTTGAAAGAATAGAGAAGAACGTTGATGACAAATTTGATAGAATAGAGAAGAATTTTGGCGAAAAATTCGAGGAAATGGACAGCAAAGTTCAGCAACTGGCAAAAGAGCTCGACACAGTGCGAAAACAGAAACTGCGAGAATGTTCTTTAAGCGGTCCAAGGAGAAAAGATTTGAAGCCTCCCTCATTCGATGGCCAGACCTCATGGTCTACTTATAAGAAGCAGTTTGAAATGGCTGCCTGTGCAAACGACTGGGACAATAAGGAGAAGTGCTTTGCCCTAGCGATGGCCTTACGTGGTCCTGCGGCAGAATTGTTACAAACAATCGATATCGAAAAGAATAGAGACTATATGGTTTTAGTGCAGGCTATCGAGAAACGGTTTGGGGATAGCCACATGCGGGAAGTTTACAAGGTTCAATTGCAAGGCCGTATGCAGCAACGAGGAGAAACACTGCAACAGCTCCAAGCAGACGTGAGTAGACTGGCACATTTGTCATATCCCACCGTAGGCCAAGAAATAATCGACGAAATGGCAAAGGACGCATTCATCAGGGGAATTGCAGATTTGAAGCTACAATCAGCAGTAAGGATGGCCGGGAAAAGAACCCTTGCTGAAGCACTTGCCTTCGCTCTGGCGATGGAAGCATCCAATCAGGCTTCCAAAGGAATGCATTTCGTAAGGGAAATAGTATCTGGTGAATGCTCCTGCTCAAGACCAACTACTATGCAACGAAATATCCCGCGGGAGAGCCGAAGAATGCGCTGCTGGAACTGCGATAAAGTAGGACATTTGCAAGGGCATTGTAAAGAACCGGTACGACGAGAAGGCTGTCTGCACTGGGGTTACAGGCAAATAGAAAGAAAAACCGGCAGAAACGGCTACCAAGAAACCGGTCAAATTTCCAGAAGCCATCAGTTAGGAAATGTTTACTTCGCGGGGCAGAAGTCTGTAGCAGAAGTTGACTCCAGGGTAATTATCCCAGTCTCACAGGTAAAACAATGCAACGAAAGCCTCCCAGCAGAAGTAGTCAGTGGTAAAGAAGCGAAAGAACAGGCAACTATCCAAACGATCAGGACTGAGCCAATAGAGGGTTGGAGTATAGACGAAATCGGTTCCTCCCAACAGGCAGACAATGACATCGAACCAATATTGGCCTGGAAAGAACACGAGGAAAGACCAAGCTGGCAGCAGATATCAGATCGGAGCCAAACTCTGAAGGCATACTGGGCATAGTGGGACTCGCTTTTTGTGCAAGATGGATTGCTGAAGAGAAAATGGGAAAGTGCAGATGGGACAACATCTCGTATGCAGCTAATTGTGCCACGGTCCAGAGTCAACCAAGTGCTCCATGAAATACATGACGGAATCTCAGGAGGCCATTTGGGAATAAACAAGACGTTGGAAAAGGTAAGGGAACGTTTCTATTGGCTAAGCGCTAAACAAGATGTCGGGAATTGGTGCAAAAAGTGCATAAGATGTGCAGCTACCAAGGGTAGCCACATGGACAAATGCAACAATACAATGTCGGAGCACCTTTCGAACGAATAGCCATCGACATCGCTGGGCCGTTTCCCGAAACCTTTAATGGAAACCGATATACTCTCGTAGTCATGGATTACTTCAGTAAGTGGCCGGAAGTGTTTGCCATCCCAAATCAAGAGGCTAAGACCGTAGCCGAACAGATAGTCAACAACTGGGTGAGCAGATTTGGGGTCCCAATGGAGCTGCACTCTGATCAAGGGCGAAACTTTGAATCAAAAGTCTTCCAGGAAATATGCCAATATTTGGGAATAAGAAAGACAAGGACAACGCCACTATACCCGCAATCTGATGGAATGGTCGAGCGATTCAATCGGACCTTGAATGAGCATCTATCTAAGGTTGTCAGCAACTGCCAGCGGGATTGGGATCGACACATACCCCTCTTCTTAATGGCCTACCGAAACGCGGTCCATAGCTCAACAGGGCACACACCATCCGAGATCTTATTTGGTCAAACAATTCGGTTGCCAAGTGAAGCAAAATTCGGATCCCCACCGACGGAGCCCAAAGAGGTGAACGACTACGTGAATGACTTGCGCAGCAGGATTCATAAATTGCATGAAGACACCAGAGAAAAGATGAAGCTGTATGAAGACTAGGTACGACATCAAGGCGAAATCTTCCGGTTTCAACGAAGGAGATCTGGTCTGGCTGTATAATCCTCAGCGTAAGAAAGGCAAGTCATCAAAATTGCAACAGGACTGGGAAGGTCCATACAAGGTGATAACCCGCATTAATGACGTTGTCTACCGGATCCAGCGTGGGGATCGAGGAAAATTTAAAGTGGTCCATTTGGATAGAATGTGTCATTTCAACGGGATGCTGAATGACGAAGTTGTTCGGGACGAACAACTGTAGGGAGGGAGCAATGTGATAACCACTCAAGTGTGAGCAGCGACATCTAGCAGAAAATGTCGAAACTCGAAGACTAGAAGGTTTCGATACTGGATTAGCAAAGTCTCGACTGGAGAGTAGAATCGAATTTTCTAGCAAATTGGAAATTGTATGGGACGCTGGGTGGCGAGGATTGTTCTCGAAGTATGTCATTCGAGTATAAATACCAGCATCCCAAAGGTATGCAAATCAGTTCCAAAGTTGAATTTGAAGTGTTAATTAGGAGAAGTGATTAAGTGGTTTAAGTAAAAGATAAGAAAAGTATAAGTGGTTGAGAAATTGAATTGTACTGAGAGAAAGAATTAAATAGTGAATTGTAACTGTACTGAATAAAGGGATTTGTATTGAAAAGAATAAGTTCTATCATTTGTACCCACACAAACATTCTACAATACATATTTCATTTTTATTGTTAATGGGAAAATTTGAACTGAGATAATGAGATATTAATTGATATTTGTGTTATTGTTTTGTTGTTGCCAATGTCGCATCGGAGTTTTTTGGACAAAAATTAAATTTCCTCACGCACACATTCACAGGCCAATTATTTACATTCAATGCACAATTAACTTATCCATGGGAATACCGACTTTAAAGTTAACGAATTTTAAATTAGACACTTCAGTGACTTTTTTTATTAATTTAAAGCATAAAATGTTTTAGGGGCAATGTTCAATTTGGAAGACACAGACATTGTTTGATCGATTCTTCGGAAGTAGATGCAGAAAATTTAGAGACATGTAACCATTTGATAGGGGCAATGACATTCAAATCATCTGGCAATGTATCAACACCCACAATAACAGGGCGGCGTTTACGATGTCTAGAGGTAACCTTTTGCCACTCACTATTTTCACTTACATTTTTGGCTATAGCACTACTATGAGCATTAGCAGTAGTAGTAGCATAAGAAGAGCAAGACGGATTTATGTCAATAAGAGGCGCAGTTAATTTAGGGGCTACAGTACTAGAACTAGTCTGTAAACGGGGTTGAGAATCGCTCTTAGGAAAGGGGGTATTAGAGCCAAGGTCTTTTACCACGGTCACTTCACTATAACTAGGTTTTAAGCGATAATTATTTAAGAGCTCACTCAAACTAGATTGAAGAGAGTCAAAGACACATTTTCTTCGAAAGAGCATCGACTACAGAGACTAAATCATTTACTTTTGTAATTAACTGTCTGTCTAATTTAAAAGTTAGAACATTCCGAACAATGAAAAAATAAATTTTTATTTTCAAGTTCGTTCTTTCACGTCGAAATCGGAAATTCCAGCACAAATCTTATGAAAGGATTTGCCACAAAATAATCCACACTTAATTCCCTCATCAAGTAAGGGACTAAGGCATTTTGCGCACTTAAAACTTGTTTTATTTGCCATAATAAAAAAAACACTTCCGCACAGCTCAGAGAGAGCACGCTGACTTTTTCCACTATGGAAGCCGAATATATCCATAGCAGCTGCGCGTACAACTAAATAGATGGTCCGGCTTTTACGACTACTAAATGAAGTGCCACCAGAAGGACAAGCCGAAGCTTTTTCTTGATAACCAGAGCTCTATTAGGCTTGTAAAGAACGCAGAGTTTCATAAGAGAAGCACACATTTCATTTGCTGATATTTTTACCAAACCTCTACCTATAACTAGGTTTGAATTGCTTAAAGATAAATTGGGTATTGTTGTTAAAGAAAATTTAGATTGATTTAATTTCAAGTAATCCAGATGAAGGTGGGAGTGTGAAGTTATACTCATCGGCATGATTAAAGCTGTTAATCTCTGCACTTTGTACCTTTACTGCACTTTTTACTCATACTGAAGCTGTACTCTAACTGAACTATGAAACTACTTGAATAAATATTTGCCCATCATTCGTCATGCAACCTTAACCGAAAGCATTTCACTTAACAATATCTTTATTCGTTTAAGAGGTATGATTTTTGCAGGCAAATCTGACCCACTTGACTTTAGACTTCTTCCTTTTGTTCTATCTAAAATCGTAAAATCTGCGACTAAACCGCAAACAAGTGATGCACTCAAAGTCAACATGATGGAACGCCATCCACCAAATTTAGGCAGATTTATACGACAAAGCCATCGAAAATTGGACCTCCCGAATACGTGCCACCAAGCAAATATCGCGGCGGACATTTGAACGCCGTTAGATTGCATACCTTGCATCCAATGAGTGGACACCCCACACACTTTTGTTTTATTTTATTTAAAAACCGAGCGTGCAAGACCCTTTATTATGCGCTCTGATCTATACCGGAGGCACAACGCCGTAAAGTACCTCGGCCAACTTACTGTGCGCAAGATCTCGCTAATTTAAAAGAGATATTAGTTAGTACGCTCCGTGCTATCGCATTGGCTAAAAGAGCTACTATATATTAAATAATGCAAAACTGTGAATAAAGTATTGCATAGCGTCAGGCTTTTTGGTGGTCTTCGAATACAACACACTTCACATGCATTTTAGGTTATTGCCTTCCGCTTATTTTGCTTTACGTCGAGTGGTTACACTTGTTTTCACCCCGAATTGCTTCTGATATCGAACAATATGAACTAATAGCCGTAGTCCATCTAATTATGTCTCAGTCTAGAAGACAGACAAATTTAGAAGCTTGTTTCAATATTCAAGGGTTTCTAAATAGAAGTAGAGATGGAGACAAAAATACTTGATTTTATGTCTGAGATCTAAAACACAGCAGTTATGTATTGTATCTTTGCATACAGGAACAGTCTTCAAGGAGTACTGTGAACTGAGTAGTTCTTCATTCTTCATTATTAGAAAAACGTCAGCTGTGCACGTAATTCGCAGACTGCAAGTGTATATTTGAAAGTAGCTATTCGCCCCAAATTTTTCAACGTCAAAATCTTATGCAATCCAAATTTCTATTTCAAATCTAAAAAGTATTACCAAAGTGGAATGCATCGAATCGTGCCTGCCAATCAAAATCTAGTATCAAGAATGATTTTTTAAATAAGCTTTAATTACATACCCTACAATGTTAAAGCAAAAACAGGCAACAACCTTTCCACAGATAATGTCATTTCACGAGAAAACTCAAAATCAACTCCACATAACTCTCTTTCATACTCACAAGTTTCCACCTCTCCACATTTACAAACACCCACCTCTTCTCTTTCTAACTCTAAAACAACTCCACATAATTCTCTTTCTTACTCACAAGCTTCTTTTTCTCCAAATTTACAAACACTCACCCCTTCTCTTTCTAACACATCACAACAACTTCCAATCAATACTACTCAAACTGCTACAAACCTAGATCAAAACAAAGAAATCACATATCAAACTTTAAAAAAAAAATCCAAAAAATGATAATCTATTCAAAAAAATTAACTGCTCTTACTCTGAACCAGAAGATGCTAATGTCACTTCACCAATTTCAGCTATTACTAAATCTCCAATAGAAGAAAATAAATACGAGTACTATGTGCCTCAAAACCGTAAACATGATGAAAAACAAACAAACCAATAATCAAAAACTACCTGTAACCCCTGGCCCCGCTGCCCATTGGCGGAGGCGCCCGGACAGTTATTGTTGTCCGAGCACCTCAACCACCGAACAGCAAGGTTATATTGTCAACGCCAACGTAAAATCACCTAACCCACCTTTTCTAGAACCAAACTCAGCAGCTAACAAAACAATCACAAACAACAATCTTCCGCCAGTTATCCAAGACCTCGATGTCCTGGTTCAACAACAGTCTAGCTCATGTGCAAGCTTGGTTGCCCCGACTGCCAAACATCGAGATCATCACTTCCTACCTCTAATCTAATCTCTAACCAAAAGAACTTCACACAGTGTTCACATCGAAACGCTGTGCTGAGATTCGCCCACACTCAGGATAAAGCTCAACTTAAGATTCTCCAGTGGAACCTGAAAGGTTACGTAAACAATTACGATGAACTTAATATCCTCCTAAAAGAAATCAAACCCTCTGTTATATGCCTACAAGAGACCCACTCCCCTTTTAACGCAACGCCGATTCCGCCTAAGACATTCAAAGGCTATTTCAAATATCTCCCTTCAAATACGTCAGCAAAACAAGGTGTTTCAATTTTAGTAAAACATGATATACACCATAGGGTAATTCCTATCACTTCAACTATAGCTTGTTCCGCCATAGAAATAACCATTCCAATCTGTATAGTCTCCTTTTACATTCATCCTCAACAATTATTTTCTAAAAACGACTTTGATTTCATACTAAGCCAACTCCCTCGCCCAGTGATCTTAGCTGGAGATGTTAACTCATGGAATATCCTCTGGGGGTCACCCAACTCGAATCACAGGGGGAAAATAATTGAAAACTCTCTTCTAGACTCCAATCTCTCCATCTTGAACGACGGCTCGCCAACCCATCTCTCTACGCATAACACCCTCACCCATATTGACATAACCTGCTCTTCACCCGAACTTCTTCCTAAAATACATTGGCAAACAATAGATGATCTTCACAACAGCGACCACTTTCCAATAGTCACAACTATTAAACTCAATCACTATATCAGTCACTCCACCCCTAGCCCAAAATTTAAAACTGATTCAGCAAACTGGCCAGTTTTCAAAGCTCATGCTTCACAAAACCTGTTGTATAAAACCCCTACAACAAATACAAATAAAGAAGCTGCAACTATATTAAAGGCAATTAGATCTGCTGCAAACGTTGCGATCCCGCAAACACACCCAAAACAATCCCAACGAACAACCCCTTGGTGGAACGCGGACCTAGCTGAGCTCCGAAAAATCAAAATAGTATCTTGGAAAATTTTCAAAAAAAATAGAAACCAAACCAATCTAGTAGCCTTCAAAAAAGCGAATGCTAGGTTCCGAAGACAGCTCAAAATAGCCAAATCTAAAAGTTTTGAAGATTTTAGAACTTCCATTAATCCCAACACCCCACCAAGTAAAGTTTGGAACAGTATTCGATGCCTAATAGGAAATCCAACCTCACTCACAATAAGCTCCATTAAAACTCCTTATGGTCCACTTTCAAATCCATCTGAAATAGGAAACTTTATCTCACAAAGTTGGTCAAAGTACTCAGGCGATTATACCTTCTCAAACGAGTCCTACTCCTTCCCAAGGAACCAATTATAACGCTCTTGTCATTGAGCGTGATATCTCAATTACTGAGCTCGAATCGTGTCTAGCGAAACTTAAAGGCAAAACCCCCAGTCGGGATAGAATATCATACCCTATGATTATAAATCTTCCAGATAACGTAAAGCTCCGAATCCTCAACCTCTATAACAATATCTTAAATACAAGTGTTATACCTCAAATCTGGAAAACAGCCTCCATACTTCCTATCCCTAAGCCCGGTAAAGACAAACAAACGCCAGAGGGCTATCGTCCGATTTCACTCTTACCATGCCTTGCAAAAGTACTTGAAAAAATAGTTGCCAAACGAATATTCTGGTATGCTGAGACTAATAATCTTCTTAGTCCAAACCAAGTAGCGTTTAAACCGAACCGAGGGTGTACGGATGCTCTTCTTTATATTGATGACCAAATCTCCAGAGCCTTGAGTTCTAAAAACCCTGTGTCGATTCTCACTTTAGATTTCGGAAAAGCATTCGACAGGATAGACATTCATGTTATATTAAATAAACTTAAGGAATGGGGTTTTGGCCCCAAAATTTTCAGCTACGTGAAATCATTCCTAAGTAATAGAAAATTCTACATAAGGTGTAATGGTTCCTACTCCTCCCCACATAGACTTGACAATGGTATTCCCCAGGGTTCATCATTGTCAGTTGTATTGTTCTCAATTGCCTTTCAAAACATCTGCGAAATCCTATCCAAACACAAATTCTTAAACTACTGCGTCTACGCAGACGATGTTTATATTCTGTGTAAAAGACAACAAATAAACGATATTCAAAATATTCTTACCAACGCAATTAAAGACATTTTGGAATGGGGAATCACCTCAGGTTCCAAGCTTTCATTATCAAAATGCAAAGTGCTGCACGTATGCCGTAAGCATCTATGTACACCCCTTAACTTAAGTATAAATAATGTACAAATACAAAATGTTAACAATTTAAAAATCTTAGGACTAATATTCCATTGTTTAGATCTTAAAAAGTCTCTGGCTGCAAGGGCAAACATTGTTAAATATTTATCAAGTAAAAAAAGTAGCGTACACGTAAATTCACTTTGTTATATTATATTATATATTATGGCAATTCTCCTAAAACGACACTCGGAATCATAAAACCAATTTATCACCAAGCAGCAAGATGTAGTGTTGGCGCCTTTCGCACCACTCCTATCAAAAATATCCTGGCAGAGGCTGGCCTACCGACTATTGAGGAACGAAGAGATAAAATAACGCACAAACTCTACGCCAAACTGATTTTCTCGTATAATTCGCCAATCGACAAAGAAGTAAACCTCACAATGGATCGTAAAAGGAGATACAAGATCCCACCAGCCCTCTTGACAATTCTACAATCTGGCAATGACGAATTTCCGAAAAAAGAGCTATTTAAAATAATAAACCCAACTTCTTTGGAACCCTCTTGGCTAATAGATTCAACCTCTTTTATAATGGACCTTGCATCGTATGGAAAACCAAATACATATATACATTTGATATATCGAAAGCTATATCAAAGCATCTCATCCGATTTCAAGGCCAACAATTGGAATCTTATGTTTACGGACGGATCAAAGACCTGTAATAACACATATTTTGCTATCGTTAATGATGATGGCAGTACAATTCGACTTGGGATACTTCCACAAATAGCATCCATTTTCACCGCAGAAGCTTTCGCCATTCTTCTTGCGATAAAAGAGGCCACAAAAATTGGCACAAAGCAAATCATCTGCACAGACAGCCTCTCTACTATCAAAGCTATTGCAAATACCAATAATGACACTAATGTCATCAACAACATCCGGCACTTATTAATCAAATCAACTCACTTCATAAAGCTGATGTGGATTCCAGGACATGTGGGTATCCCAGGAAATGAGCGGGCGGATGAAGCTGCCAACCTCGCACTGAAATCACCACTGTACCTCTACAACTTCTACACTAAAAATGACCTTGTTAAATATCGTATGGAAAAAGTTGCAAGTTTCGAACAAAATGATTGGCTCCTGTATCAGCACCACTACGCTAAAGTTAACCCAACAAAGACTCCACCTATCTACCCTACAAACATATCAAAAATTAAAATCAACAATTTCATCCGACTACGACTTGGCCATACCTCTGCCACCCATCTCTACATCCTTAAAAAAGAATCCCCTCCCACTTGTCCTACCTGCCACACTACTCTTAACCTTCAACACCTACTCTACAACTGCGACAAAACTAAACCATCCATCATCAATTTACTAACAGGAAACGACATCATCGAAACTTTAAAATATCCGAAAAAATCTAACATACAGAAAATCAATGCCATATTTTTTAAAACAGACATTAATATATAAGTCACTTTAGCTTTCTATATTATAATTTTTAAACTAGTTTAAGTATCTTTGAGCGTAAGGCCATTGCAGCTTCTAGCTCCTCTCTCATAGCATTAGCTTGTAATTTATTACTTGTTTAATAAAGATATAATAATAAGAATAATAATAAATAATGTATTACATACCACATGCCAGTCGAAAGCTCCCAAAGTATCATCTATTAGACTGCCGATTGGCGATGAATTGTCCGGTCGTAAGGTAGGTTGACCCTCATCCAGATTACTTGTGTCGCTTAAGGACAAATCTCGGCTACGCAAACCGGTTTGGTTGTCGTGTGTGTCAGCTGATCTTTCTTCTTTCTTATGCGCTTTAGCTATTTCGTACTTTTCTTCTAACAAAGCATACCTTTGCTTGAGTTCCTCATATGTTTTCTTCGCATCTTCCCAGTTTTCGTTTAGAGTTGCAATTTGTCTATAAAAACAGGACAGTGAATAGTGAAGAATGGACAATGGACAATTTAAACGTAAAAATTTAAGCAACCTCTTTAAATTCGTTTCAATGAGTTTGCTATCAAGACCAGCTTGATGTAATGCAATTTTTGCCTGTTCTTCTTGGGTCAATGAGGCTGAGAGTTTCTCCTCGAGTGTGGTTATTCTTTGTTGGAGTATCTCAACCTTTTCTTTGAATGAGCTCTCAACATTTTCCAAACTCTGAAGGCGTGTCTTTGATAGCTCTAAAATAAAAACCGCAAAAACCATTGGTATTTTCAAAATATTTGGAAGAATATCTAACACCTACCTAGTTTTGTTAAAAGCTCCTTCTCCTGTTTGTCCCAGTTGTTTGTACGCATGGTTAGTGTGGACTGCAAAGATTCCAGTTGTCGCATAAGTGGAATTGTTGTTAGACTGACTTCTTGGGTTAAATTTTCTGCTCTAATTTCGGATTCCTCTAATCGTCTCATTAATAGAGAATTCTCCTCCCTAAGCTTCTGCTCCCGATGAGTCATACCAGCTTCTGATATTCGTAGTTTCTCTCGTAGTTCATTTAGCTGCGCTGTTAGTTCGTTGCTGTCCATTTGCGCCTTATCTTTCTCTTTCTGAAGGACAAGTAGCTCTTGGGTGTTTTTCGTTAGATCGAAATGAGCCTGCTTGCGGTTCTGCAACTCAATTTTAGCTGCATCTAAGCTTGCCTGTAGGGTGCTCAACTTTGAATTTAGGTCTTCAATCAAACTGCGTAAGGTGTTGTTCTCTTCTTCTAGCTTTCGTTTGTCTGAAGAGATTTTGTGGACAGCTTCAATTTGAGAACGTTCGACTTCCTCTTTTGCGTTTAAGGTTTTCTTCAATCGCTCTACCTCTTCGGTTAAGTCCACAATTTGGTCTTTATTACGCTTTAATACCGCGTCATTTGCTTTCTCCTTGGCACGAAGTTTTTTAATGATGTTGGACTGTTGCAAGACTTCTTTGGAAAGTTTTTCTCCTTCCACACGCAGCTCTGTGATCATTTCCTTGCTTTCAGCCACCTCCTGTGTTAGGTCGTTTTTGGGAATTTTCGCTTGCAGTTCCTCTTTTGTTGATTTCAGTTGCAAACGTAGGGCATCGCGCTCTCGTATGCTCATCTGAAATTTCTTCTCCAAAGCCGATAATCTCTGTGTGTATTCTTCACTCTCCAAATGTTCTGTTTTTCTCTTCATGGTATCAAGCTGGGTTTGGTATTCTCGATTTTTTTCTAGTAAAGCGGCATTTTGCCCTCCCAATTCTAAAAGACGTAGCTCTCTCGTTTCAAGGATTTCACTTAATTCACTGATTCGGTGCATGAGTTTCTCTGTATCAGACTGGGAGTCCTCTGATATCATGGATACTTCTGAGGGTTCTCGGAAATGGCCCTTCTTAGTGGTTGATAAGATTCCTTTCGCTTGTTTTAGAGGACTCGTCCGACTGGCGCTGTTGGCACTGCTAGAGTCTCCATTTGGATTGGAAATGATTTCAATGTCGGAAGATGTTGTTGTTTCGATTTCGTCATTGGAATTGTGGCCTGAAGATGATGGCCCAGAGTTGATTTTTACTAAGTCCTTGTCATCTGATAGCACAGATACGGCTTCGACCATTTGCACATCCTCGAAACTCTGAGTTGAATCGGAATTAACAGTTTGTGACTCGAAAAATGTGTCCTCCATTACAGTAGTGTGAGGTTTTATGGGAGTTGGCTTCGATGGAGGTGATGGTTTAGTTTCAACTGATGGAACTATGACCATATCTGTTACCTTTGCAGCACTGTCACTCATCACTGTGCTGTATGACATCGAATCATCATCCTCCTCGTGGTCATCATCGTTATCAATGATAACAATACTTTCAGGAAGCGATCGATTTGAGTCGGGAGATAGTAGGTCGCTACTCGATGGAGTCGTAATAATCTCAACTGACTCAGAATTGTTAACATTGTCCGATGGGGATGTTGGAACTGTGCCGGGCGATGTTGGCGGCGATAATAAATCCACTGAATCCGAATTCGAATGAGTCGACCCTCGTTTAGACAAAGGCGGTTCAGTTATCGTAACTGAATGCCGTTGTCCACCGCTTTTAGGTGGCGTTGTCACCATTTCCTTGGCGTTCGGATTCTCAAAGAACGACCCAGTAAACGAACCCCAAGCTGCCTGCGAATCCGCCGATTTGGACAGCCCTAAAGGCTGAGCTGGTTGAATAGGCGTCGTTGGCGCAGTATTACTTCTCTCCTTTGGTAACTTTTTCACTTGCACCGCTTTCTTCGTTGGGTCATCATCGAACTCTTCTTGGATATCCAGGGCCTTGTCTATTTGTTTCTGGGCCTCCTTGAGAGCGTTTTTGGCTAAACTTGCCAGTCCAGATGTGTCAAACCAGCTCATTTCCAGAGAATAGCATTACAAGCGGAATGTATATGTGAGGATCTACTAAAACCTGCAGGAGAAAATTGCCCGTGGCAATAACAAACGCTCGCGAAGGAAGTAGTAAGTTCTATTTGCGGCTTTTGCGACCTTTGCTCTTGTTTTACACAACTTTAATCATGTTGATACACAACTTATAAATTACTCCGAACTCATATGGTAATTTTTTTTTTATTTTTGAATTGAAAATCTACAAATTTTCTAACAAAACAGAGAAAATGAAAATTTGCCAATTTACACCAAACACGTCAAAATATTCTGTTTTCTGACAGCTGACATTGACAATTAAGCATTGGGTGCGTTTCGTGAGAGTTCAAATTATATTGTGAATATATTTCAGCGTTTAATTGTTGACATAATTTTATTGTTGTAATAATTTGTTTACACAAATATTTTATAAAGTCAGCGAAAGTTGGTCAACGATGGGGGATGATTTTGTGTTTATTCTATTTGAAAAAGTTTTCTCTAATAATTTGTATATTAGTCAATTGAGAATGTTTCGAACGCTGGTTTATTGTAATTTTGAAGAGAGATCAATTTATAGTACATATGAATGTTACAATTGAAAAGAAGGCACATATACATGTATTATGAAGATTATGAACTACAAACAGTAGGCATTGGCTTGTGTGATATAGTGTATTGGCCGAGCAATGAACATAGCTCCAGTGGCGCAATTGGTTAGCGCACGGTACTTATAGACAGTATTCGATGAGCAATGCCGGGGTTGTGAGTTCGAGCCTCACCTGGAGCAGTTGTTTTTTTTTTCTTTTTTTTATAAATTTGCTTGCATGGAATCTGTTTTACGAACATCATTGCTGTTTGTGGTATGTCCATTGCAGATGAAGAAACCAGTATGTGTACCTTCTCACAGGTTGCTGTTTGGAGTAGGAACTGTGAATTTCTGATTGTTAATTAGGTTACTAAGTTTGGTCAGTACAAAAGGGGGTGCTGTTATGTATCGAACAAGACATCTCATAAATGGTCTGCTGGGCTTCGCTGTGGCATTTGCGTTCCGCATTCTGGGCTTCGTATATATTGTAGTTCGTTTGTATGATATCTTATCTAAAAGACAGAGCAAAAAGAACAGAACAAGTGGTAATTCTAATATTATTAACTTTGGGTCTGAGAAGCATCTATGATCGAAGAAGAAAAAGGTGTTGTAATCCAACTTGGGAGTGCTGCAGAAGCAAAAGGTGAAGTCACGTTGATACTAATACCGCTTGCATGAGTTACTTCGATGTCCCGAGTGAGTAGCTCCAACAGAAGACGGACCCCAGTGTACTGGTGGATGGGGGAGATAGCCGCGCTTATGCCCTTCAAGGCAGTCTCCGATTATCGAAGTTAAATTCCAAGCATACATCTGTGGAAGAAATAATAATTTTCCGTTCTCTGCCCAAATGTTTCTTTAGTTGTCAATACTGTACCTAGTCGTAGCTGCTTTGTAATTGAAACTGTTAACCAATTCAAGTACCTTTCAATCGACGGAAATCTAAGTTGGTTACAACACATATCTTACTTAAAACGGCATCTTTTGGGCGGTATTTGGGAAGTTGGGAAAATACCTAGGTGGCGCTACAGTTCGGGGTGAACCTGTCCAGTTAGCCCGGTTCTTAGCTAACTGCCTCTAGTTTTTTTTTTTTTTTTTTTTTTTTATAATGAGCGCGCGCTCAAGGGTTTTGAGTACCCTTAAGGTGATTGTACACAGCGCGGGCAAAGGAAATTTAGGGAGGAAGAAAAGAGAGGTACCGATGTACATTGTTTTTAAATGTTTGCAAGTTATAACGACCAGGAAATACAGAGATCGGCAGGGCATTCCATAAGCGAGTTGTACGGCTTAGGAACGAATCACGAGATTTTAGAGTACGTCCAAAAATGGGCTTGAGGGTATACTGATGAGCATTCATAGCGAGACGGGTGTTACGGTTGAAAGTTTGAATGGGCGGAATGCTACTGGCGATTTCAGTGGAGCACTGGTGGTGAAAGTAGCGATAAAACAAAGTGAGACACGAGACATTTCGTCGGTGTTCGAGGTTGTCCATTGATTGACTGATATTAGTATCGTCAATAAGTTTTATCGCACGGTTTTGAATCCTATCTAGCAGGTGCACAGATGTTATAGGAGCACCTGACCAGATGTGGGAGTTGTACTCCAATTTTGGGCGGATGAATGCCTTATATATTGAGGCCAAATCAGAGGGGGTAAAATATTTCTTACATCGCTTGAGGAAACCTAGACATTTCGCAGCAT
Source organism: Volucella bombylans (assembly GCA_949129095.1). NCBI lineage: Eukaryota > Metazoa > Arthropoda > Insecta > Diptera > Syrphidae > Volucella > Volucella bombylans. Next base: position 181,095,065 of record OX422143.1, on the reverse strand, counting down.
TTTTGGCGACATCAAATATGTGGTCATTCCAACGTAAGTTGTCATTGACACACATACCGAGAATGGAAAGTTTTTCGGTTTCGACGATGCAAGTGCCATTCATAGATAATGGCTGGGTGTTTAAATTTCGCTTTAAAGACAGCAGACAGCATTGTGTTTTGGAAGCATTAAATTCCACCCTATTGATAGTTCCCCAATTGGTTATGCTGTTGATATCGGAATTTAATGAGCTTTGCATACGCTGCCGTTCTCGTACTACAGCCGAAGAGCAGGGCCGTGAGTCCGGGAACGAATATGAAAAGCAGAGAGTACTGTCATCAGCAAAGGAATACATTGGATTAAAAGTAGCAGACAAAAGATCGTTAATGAAAATTAAAAAGAGTGTCGGTGACAGAACAGAGCCCTGGGGCACACCAGCATTTATTTTGTGAATATCAGACTTGAAACCGTCCAAGACAACTTGAATTAAACGTTCCGAAAGGTAATTTCTAATCCATTGAAGAAGAGAGTCGTCGATCCCAAATGCACGCATTTTCGACAAAAGATCCTGATGCCAAACTCTGTCAAATGCCTTAGAAATATCAAGTGCAACTATCTTGCTTTTGCCAGTTTGATGTACGCTTTGGTTCCACTTTTCGGTGAGACATGCCATCAAATCACCAGTGGACCTGTTGCTACGAAAACCGTACTGCCGGTCATTGAGAAGTTTTCGTGTTTCGAGATATTTCATGAGCTGACGATTTATCAGTGTTTCCATGACCTTGGAAAGAAGGGACGTAAGTGCAATGGGTCTGTAGGAGGAGAGAGAAGATGATTCACCTTTTTTAGGGACGGGCTGGACAAATGCTGTTTTCCATCTGCTCGGGAAGAGTCCTAAAGTGTAGGATTGATGAAAAACTTACGCAGTGGTTTTGCCAGCGAGGAAGAACACCTCTTCAGAAGAAGGGGAGATATACCATCTGGACCAGCGGATTTATGTATGTTGAGATCTTTAAGTACTCTTGCTACTACGCGAGTGCGAAAGTAGATTCGTCCCATTGAAGATTCGACGCACTCAAGTGTAGGCGGAGACAAAGCACAATCTGGGAGTGTTGAGCTGGCCGCAAAGTGTGCAGCTAGCAGATTGGCCTTATCCAAAGAGCTGACAGCTGGAATGTCATTGTAAATGAGCGTTGGGATGGAGGATGAGGCGGAATTTCTAATGTTTTTGACGAACGACCAACAATTTTTACTGCCTTTGGGACATTGCAGTATTTTTTGCCTCAGTTTTTGGTCGTATAGGAATTTCACACGCTTAAGAAAGGCGTTGCAGTCATTTCTGGCTCGTTTGAACTTTTTTCGGTTTTCCTCTGTCGGGTTGGTCTTGTAGGACCGAAAAAACATTTCTCTAACCCTGACGGCCTCTTTACAGCTCGAGTCGTACCATGCCTTTTCTTTTGGTTTGATACTCTTCATCCGATGAGGAATAAAGGATCTCATTCCAAAGAGAATGGTGTCTGTAATCATATCAGCAGCGGCAGCCACGTCGTTATCGAGGAATCATAACGACCAGTTAAAATTCCTAAAGAAGCTGTTAAGACCGCTCCAGTTGGCTTTCTCGTATTGCCATACGGTTCTTTTAGGAATTTTTTCTCTAACTGTGTGGTCGGTGTACGAGAAATTAGCTGATATGACACAATGGTCCGACGAGCCTAGAGGGGAGAGCACATCAATGGTGTACTTATCAGGGTGAGAAGTTAAAAACAAGTCCAGGGTGTTGGCGGTATGACTATCAACGTCTGGTATTCGCGTGGGCTCATTTACAAGTTGCGCACTCCAAGTCGGCAGAGCTTCTACAATAACGCCACCTAAGGTAAGGTCTTCCTAATGCGGGCCGGAGCATTGGTGTCCATTGCTCTACATGTCCCATTCATTTAAGGCGACTGATTTTGAGTTTTCTGACTAGGTCGATGTCGATATCGATATACAGTTCGTATCATTCGTCGTCTAATCTTCTCCTCCGGAATCGCCTGAGGATATCTTCATCCGCTTTCGATAGGGTCCATGCTTCTGCACCATAAAGTTGGACTAGACTGATGAAGGTCGTATACAGAGTCGCCTTAGTTCTTCGGGAATTGCCTTCTTAGTTTAAAGAAACAGCAATTGGCAAGAGTGATTCTTCGTTTTATATCTGCTGAGGTGTTGTTGGCAGAGTTCATAGCAGAGCCAAGGTAGACAAAGTCCTTTACTACTTCGAAATTATAGCTGTCGATTGTGACGATCTGTCCAGTTCGTTTATGTTGTGTGCTCCTTCTTGTTGACAGTATATACTTGGTTTTGCCCTCATTTACCGCTAAACCCATTTTGGCACCTACCGAACGCACCCGTGACAGCCAGCTGAGTTTTCCCAATTATGTCGATTTAATCGAGTTGCACAGACTCTTGAAAGATTGTGCCACTTGTGAGTTCCGCCCAATTCATGCAAGTATGATGTTAAAGAAGTCACATGACAGCGCGTCACCTTCTCTAAAACCTTTTTTAACATCAAAGGTCTCGGTTAAGTCGTTACCGGCCTTAACGGAGCAGCGAACGTTCTCAATCATTATCTTGCACAGACGGACGAGTTTGGCGGGGGTGCCAAAACTAGACATTTTTAATATAGCTCGTCTCTATAATCACATGAAATTTGAATTTCGGATTGATTAGCTGCTTGTTCGCGAAAATATTGACGAGAAAGCCTTATAGAGGTGGGGTTAATCACAAATTTTAAAGGATCCAAGCAAGTGGCTTCAATACAGGCTGTCAAGAGATGAACGGCTTCTCTGTCACTTATTTTACATTTATCGAGCACTGCCGATAGCCTGAAAGTTAAACTATCTACTCTAGCTCTTTTCAAGCCTGACGGCTGTGGCACTGGCGATTCAGAGATAGAATTTTTTCAACTTTAAGCTCCTCTTCTTCGGATGAAAAAGTAGTGTCCAATTCTACTAGCAAAACGATTTGTTCATTCAAATATTTAAACATAACAAAACCACTACCTTCCTTCGTGATAATTGCAACCGAGATTATATCCTGGTGGAGTTTGAAAGCTACATCACTACGCAAGTAAACAGCGAGACAGCGGTGAAAATCGCACTAAATCATAGCCAGGTAGCTTCAGATATGAATGATCTGAGATGTATGGACGGGGAACTGCCTGTCTTTCCGCAGTGCCAAAATACCTGGTTTGTATTTACAGACGTGGACATATGCAGATAACATCCACTCTAAAGCCCCAAGTATGTATATGGTAAGTGGCTGTTGAGGAGACCAACTCACTTAGACCTATGATACTCACTTAGATCTATGATACTCCTACTCATGGAACTAATTTGAGCTTATGATGAAAGCGTAGGAGACCGTTAACGTCAATATTCCTTAGATCCAGAATTGGCCAGATCTGTTTGATCGCTAGACATGTTGGTCCAACAGTCCAGCTAAGATCTGTTCTTTATATTGATTTGTACGTAGCGATTAGTATACCGATGCTACAGTTTTCCGGTAGAATAGTGACGAGTTCGTCAGCCCTACAATTCCCTGCAATGTCTCTGTGGCCCGGCAACCAACAAAGGTGAAGGTTGAACTGCTCTGCCGTATCCGCAAGAGATGATCGGCATTCAAGGGCGGTTTTAGAAATTAATGAGACGGAATCCATGGACTTGATAGCGTCCTGACTATTCGAAATGAGGCGGATATACTTTGCAGATATCTTCAGCCAGGACAGAGCTTCTTTAATCACTAAAATTTCCGCCTGAAACACGCTACAGTGATTTGGAAGACGGAAGGAGTGGCTTAGATTTAGCTTACCTGAGAAAACATCCCACCAACCACGCTATGAGTTTTAAATCCATTTGTGTAAAATTTAATTGACTTGTCCTCCTTCCAGAAGGATCTAGAGGGAAAACATGAAAGTCTTTGTCAAACCAAAGTTCAGGTATAGTGTAATCGATGTTCTATGTGAGGATTCCTAATATTTTAAGAATATTAGCGTGGCCAAATAAATTATTTGTCGCTTTAAGGCGAATAGCTGCACTCGCAGCTACGAGTACTTGCCTGCTGAAGATATCGAGGGGTGTAAACTGAAACATAATATCTAGTGCCGCGGAGGCACAAAAGACTCCGCTTGTGCACACACATGCTGTTCTTTGAACTTTTCTTAGTTTGCTGCAGTTGACTGCATTTTCTAAGGCTAGATATCCAGTCCCTAGGTAAGTATCAGTCTTATAACTGATTATAACTGAAACGTATAGCCAGTGGCGAGGTTAAAGGCCCCTTTGCTCCGAATAGCTTTTTTGCAAGAGAATAAAAGTTCCAGAGAAGGGGTTAAAGGACACGGCCTTGCTGCGTACATCTGCTTACTCATCTTTTAGCAGAAGCCCCAACCAATTTGAAGTTGACACCAAGTTAGTCATACACAGTCAGTTGGTTGCAGTCGTGATTGCGGATGTGTTGACTTTGTTAAAGGCACTTTCTATGTCCAGAAATGCGACCATGCTAGTCAGTGAATGTAGAGCCGTTTCCATAGATTTTCTTTTACATTAGGCATGTTGAGCCATAGACAAAAGTCGTGGATCAATTCTAGATCGTATATCAATCAGTCGTTTTTGACTTTTCAGACGAAAAGATGATAGACTTATAGGCCTGGGGTCTTTTGGGACAACCTGAGAACATTTTCCGGCTTTGGGAATGAAAACTACATTAAGTCCTCTCCAATGATAAGGGAATGTGGACCATTTCTACGCAGCTTCTCACGATATTCTCTAGGTTCTAATGACGTTCGATTGTCACAATTTAGCTTATTTTTAATCAAATTTTGGTAGCAGATTCGTTGACGTAGTTATATTTTTTTCCCATGGTGTACAACAGACCTTTCTTTCATATGGATGAAACCCTAAATTTTGTAAGAAATTCAGTACAAGTATTAAACTTGTCATCTTTTATGACCATTATAGCAATGTGCAGAGTTTCCGATTGATAGGTAGTCTTGGGCGTAAGCTGAACTTCCGGTTGATATGGGTGTCGGTCGTATTTGCTCGGACAAAGGATACCACATTCCATAATAAATTGCTTTATCATTCTTAGTCCTTAACGTTGGTAAAGCTGCGATGAGCTTGGGTATGCGTATCTTCTATAAGGCGCTACCGGATCTTTTCATTTAAGATATCGCTTTTTACCTTGGAAAAACGATCTTTGTAAATTCTCTGCAATAAACTAAGGTATCCTTCTGGGGTCTTGAGTGCTGGTTCCAGTTGTGTGTGTATATAATTCCTATGTAATATTGTCTGATGAGTGTGGTTGCCCTTGGGCGCTTTCTAGCCCCTTTTAAAAACTATTTGCGGCCTGAATATGCTTATTGGTGCTTCACAATACCTCGTATAGTACTGCATTGATATGCTTGGTTTCGATTAGGGTACTACATTCCGGATTCAATCGAGGTTCGTCAGTTCTTCTGTCTGCGATTTCTATCTCTTTAACTTTGCATTGGTATGTACATACATATCTCCTCCAATTTAGCGGCATGCACCGTAAAGACAATTTCTCATATTATTGTTCAATACTGACATAGTTGACGTGTCCTTTTCATTGGTGGCATAGTTTTCTTCTGCCCCGTTCAGTGAGTGCGAAATATAAGTTCTGTTAACGGCTTGGTCACCTTAACTCAAGCCTTCACCTATTGCGTGGTTTGAGGCATCTCACTTCAGATGTGTTAGCAGTTCTTTGAGGTTTACAAATGCTTCTAATCCTTCTATTGTATATTGGGATTTTAAAATTCTTGGATTGATTCCCTTATTATTATAGATTGATAAGAGGTCGGCAATATGTGGCAAAACCTAAAAATACTTTAAGCGACTTTCAATTTTTGGGAGGTTTTATCTTTTGGAGAGCTTCTATCTTTTTTTGTGTTGGGGTTTATATTTTCTCTAGCCATAAAGTACCTAAGGAATTCTATCCTTTCCTTAAAAAAATAATTTTGTCTATACCCTTGCCAATGTTCTTAAGATGTTCCTCTTCATTTTTCCCATTCATTTCTTAATCCAAAGGGTAATCTTCAGAACTCATAGTTTCCTTAAAAGTAGACAGCAGATTGTAGTATGTCGTTATTATCTGGTGAATACCAGATGTCAGATCCAAGGCCGTAAAGCATTTTGCCTGTACCAGATATACCAATGTATTAGCTTTGTTCAGTGAGCAAAAACTAGAAGAACAGAACAGCACAGATTTGTGAAAAACGTCAAATCAAATGAGAACAGAAAAGTACAGCTGATTTTGACATTTTTCACAATTGTGTTCTAATTCAAAAGTAGGTGAAAGATTTTCTGTTCCGAACAGATTGGAACAGAGTCACTGAACACAGAGCAGAACAGATTCGGACAAAAAATGTTCTCTCTGAACAGGAAAGCCTGTACTTTTCTGTTCGGAACAGTCTGGAACAGCCTCACTGAACAAAGCTGTTATATAATAGTTGAAATGTCAGAAGTAGTGTTAGTGTCTAGTACATAGACAGCATTCATTCTCCTGAAGTCAATAACTAGCCAGAATTTCTTTTCGCCTGACGCGTCTAAACTTTTTTTTGGAACCTCCCATTCTGGTGGTCTCCTTGATGGTCGAATGATACCATTTTAAATTATCTTCTTAATTTAGTCTTTCACTGCTTCTCACATGTTCACTGGATATGGGTATGTTTTAGAGTACATCGGTTCGTCTATGTTTGTTCGAAATCCTGTCTTGATAATAGTATCTACTAATTCAGTGTCTTTGACGGGCCAAATATTATACAGTGTTTTTTTTTACTAAATCCCGGATCTTCTACAAAAGTAGAATTTGTATATCTGCGTCGATCGTTAAGGCATTGTTTTTTCGATCTATTATTACTCCTACGTACGGCTGCCTCGCTGACCATGCTTATGTTTTGGTATATAAATCTGTTCAGCAGTTATTACTGCTTTTTTTACTCTTTATGGATTCACAAATTGAGTGAAGTTCATATTCTGAATCTTCAGCCATTTAGTGCGTGCGACTGGAACTGCCCATAGTCTTTGTATCATGGGAATATTACTTAACTGTCCATTGTTCTCGGAGGAATACCTATGTCCAATGCACAAGCATTGCCATTATTCTTCTCTCACTGTTCCAATCCGGAATTCAATTTCATGTGATTAAAATTCCATCTCCGTAAGCAAATTATTCACTACTGCTTTATTTTCAGAAGCCCCAAACTGGACAGGAATTTGACTTTTAACGAGGTTGATGGGCTGTCTGACTCCATTCAAAGAATTGTATCCCTGTATCCTCATACTGAAATCGTTATTACGGGCGATTTCAATATACACAATTCTGGGTGGATTCGGTACACCGTTGATGTGCTCTCCCCTCTAGGCTCGTCGGACCATTGTTCATATCAGCTCATTTCTCGTACACCGACCAAACAGTTAGAGAAAAATTCCTAAAAGAACAGTATAGCAATACGAGAAATCCAACTGGAGTTCTTCTTTAGGCTTCTTTAGGAATATTAACTGGTCGTTATGTTTCATCGATAACGACGTGGATGCCGCTGCTGATATGATCACAGACACTATTCTCTTTAGAATACGATCCTTTATCCCTCATCGGATGAAGATTATCAAACCAAAAGAAGGCATGGTACGACTCGAGCTGTAAAGAGGCTGTCAAGGTTAGAGAAATGTTTTTTTCGGTCCTTCAAGACCAACCCAACAGAGGAAAACCGAGCAAAGTTTACACGAGCCAGGAATGACAGTAACGCCTTTCTTAAGCGTGTGAAATTTCAATACGACGAAAAGTTGGGGCAAAAAATACTACAAGGTCCCAAAGGTAGTAAAAACTTTTGGTCGTTTGTAAAAAACGTCAGAAATCATCCTCCATCCCAACGCTCATTTAAAATGACATTTCAGCTGTAAGCTCTTTAGACAATGCTAATCAGCTTGCTGCACTCTCTGCGGCCAACTCCACACTTCCAGATTGTGCTTTGTCTCCGCCTACACTTGAGTGCGTCGAATCTTCAATGGGACGAATCTACTTTCGCACTCGTGTAGTAGCAAGAGTACTTAAAGATCTCAACATACATAAATCCGCTGGTCCAGATGGTATATATCCCCTTCTTCTGAAGAGGTGTTCTTCCACGCTGGCAAAACCACTGCATAAGCTTTTTCATAAATCCTACTCTTTAGGACTCTTCCCGAGCAGATGGAAAACAGCATTTGTCTAGCCCGTCCCTAAAAAAGGCGAATCATCTTCTCTCTCTCCTACAGACCCATTGCACTTACGTCCCTTCTTTCCAAGGTCATGGAAACACTGATAAATCGTCAGCTCATGAAATATCTCGAAACACGAAAACTTCTCAATGACCGGCAGTGCGGTTTTCGTAGCAACAGGTCCACTGGTGATTTGATGGCATGTCTCACCGAAAAGTGGAACCAAAGCGTACATCAATCTGGTGAAAGCAAGATAGTTGCACTTGATATTTCTAAGGCATTTGACAGAGTTTGGCATCAGGCTCTTTTGTCGAAAATGCGTGCATTTGGGATCGACGACTCTCTTCTTTGATGGATTAAAAACTACCTTTCGGAACGTTCAATTCAAGTTGTCTTGAACGGTTTCAAGTCTGACATTCACAAAATAAATTCTTGTGTGCCCCCGGGCTCCATTCTGTCTCCAACGCTCTTTTTAATTTTCATCAACAATCTCTTGTCTGTTACTTCTAATCTAATCTAAAAATATATTACTTTGCTGACGACAGTACTCTCTGCTTTTCATATTCGTTCCGGGACTCGCGTCCCTGCTCTTCGGCTGTAGAACGGGAACGGCAGCGTATGTTAAGCTCATTAAATTCCGATATTAACAGCATAACCAATTGGGGAACCACCAACAAAGTGGAATTTAATGCTTCCAAAACACAATGCTGTCTGCTGTTGTTAAAGCGAAATTTAAACACCCAGCCATTATCCATGAATGGCACTTGCATTTGCGTCGAAACCGAAAAACTTTCCATTCTCGGTATGTATATCATGTCAGTGACAACTTACGTTGGAATGACCACATATTCGCTGTCGTCAAAAATGCAACGAAATGTCTAGGTTTGCTCAAGTGATGTAAGAAATACTTCAACCCTTCTGATCTGGCTTCAATATATAAGGCGTTTATCCGCCCAAAACGGGAGTACAACGCCCACATCTGGTCGGGTGCTCCCAAAACATCTCTGCACCTGCTAGATAGGATTCAAAACCGTGCGGTAAAACTCATAGGTGATACTAATATCACTCAAACAATGGACACCCTCGAACACCGGCGTAATGTCTTGTGTCTTACTTTGTTTTATCACTATTTCCACCACCAGTGCTCCATAGAAATCGCCAGTAGCATTCCGCCCCTTCAAACTTCTAACCGTAACACCCGTCTCGCAATGAATGCTCATCAGTATACCCTCAAGCCCACTTTCGGACGTACTCTGAAATAGCGTGATTCGTTCCTAAGCAGTACAACTCGCTTATGGAATGCCTTGTCTAGCTCTTTATTCCTTAGTCATTAAAACCCTCAACACCGGTACCTCTCTTTCCATCCTCTCTTCATTTTACTTCGCCCGCGCTGTGTGCAAACATTATCGCTTGAGCGCGCGCAAATTATATAAAAAAAACGAGAACTGATGATTCATATTGGTATATGTATGCATAACTTGTCAATGGACATACCTGCTTGTTTGAGGATACTGAGCTGATATTTAGAGGTTCTTACGTTCTTCTTATCAGCGTGGTATAATAAGGGATATTTTTAGAATGCCATCCATTCTTCCTTAAAGATATTGTCGGATAAAAGGGCTGCGTTTTTTGTTTCTCTAAGTTTCTGCTGTATACTTTGCAGTATTACTTGATATACTGGCTTATTTTTAACTACAACATGTAGTAAACCATAAAAACATTTCCAACACTGTGGACCCAGGATAACTATAAAATTTACGCACTCCGGGTGTTAAAAAATACTCGTATCTCCTTCAAGTCTTGTTCGTTTGCTGAAGCTTTAAGCCCTGAAGTAACCTAAACACAGGTTATTTTGCAACGTCTGCACTCGTGGATCTAGTTAATTGAGCAGTTCTAGTTGAGCGTTTACAGTCCCAGTTAATTGAGCTAGTTGATCCATTATGTTTTATGCCTTATAACAACAAATTATCGATAATTATGCTAAACGCATAACAGTATGGTATTTGGTACCATTTTACCCGCCATGAGGGTGATAACACCTCACTGCACCTTCTTCTGTTGATTTAGATGCTTTGGTTTTGACATGGATATGTCTTTGCCTTGGGGTCAACATTTTTTTTTGTGCACCAAAATGCTGTACATCCGTTTTGCGTTACTGTCTTTTTTTTCATTGCATATCGTTCAGGGGCTAGTGCTTATTTCCTATTGTTTCTCAGTTTCAAGTGGGAGTTAAGTTCGTAACGTAGCGTTTTAGTACTCGTGTTCTTTGCGTCGGCAAAATGCCTCCGAAATATAAGGGTGAATTAATCCGGGAATCTCGTAAGCGTAATCAAGACTAATTACGCAACGGCGAAGAATCTACTCAAGAAAATGCTGCTGATCGTAAACGACAGACAGATGAGAAACTGGAAGCCAACAAACAGCGTATGCGAGACGCTAGAATTACATTAGAGCTCGAAAGAGAGGAGTATATATAGAAATTGAATATTGGTCAGTCGAAAACAAATTCGGAATATCGTGTTCGGTTTGCGATCGGTTGTGGTTGGAACGCGACATGAAACACGTGGCGAAAAATATCCCGACGAAAATCCATGTAGTACGCTATAAAGAGCTAGTCGATATGAAACTTATCCGGTTAGCGACGGTGAAGAGAATTCGCCGCTCCTTATTTCTGAGACATATCCATGTTCCAATGTACAATATTTCCGTACAGCGGAGGTACTCTACATCAGGGTTTGCGGTACGGAATTCTTGTTCTTATGGTATTAGGAGAAGCTGTTTCTTCTTATTGTTTATAGAGATGCTCCCTACTCGGGCTTCAGTTCACGTCGTTTAGATTACAGGTCTTTCTTATAAAAGGCAACAAACAAATTTTGCAAAGAAACCGAAGGTGTAGATCTATGTTATTGCGGCCAAATGCAAAATTCTTTAAAACTACTTTCCTGATATACTCGTATAAAATCCCACGAACAAATGCTGACTGGGCGGCAAGTTACAAGTTAGATACAATGTTGCAGTTGAGGTGTTTTTAAGTATAGTAAAATTGAAAACCTAAACATAAAAATCAGATTTACTTAGGCCGCTATGTCTGGGCAGTCTTATTGCATGGAGTTGAAACTTTGACATTTTGACGAAGCGCACTTTTTTGAGCATTTGAAGCTCCATCTCACCCATAACATATTGAATATTTGCTTCCAAGGCTCATAGCTCCATCTTGCTGGGACTGTCGTCCATATTTTCGAAAAAAAAAAAAATAACCACTGATCATTGACCGGTAACGTTGGCGTTGTTCACAAACCCAATGAGCCAAAAGTGGGTTTCGTTACTTGAAACGATTTTACGATTGTTGTACCTGCTAGACCTTATACGGGTGTAGACTGCGATCTTTGCACTAATATTCGACATATAAAGGGCAAACTGTTGTACTCGACGTCGAGTTTTCGATTCTGGACTTAAGAAGCGGCTATAGTTTCTTTTCTACGCATACGTATTACGTTGACCCGTTGTTGGATTTGCGTCATATAGTATGCATGTCGATTATGAGCACAAAAAATGGATCCTCTGTCGGAAATAGAAGACAGATTTTCAAAATAAGTTTGAATGGTACGGAATCATTCTTCTGTTGCAAGTATATTGGTGATGATCCGTAAAGCCATAAGATCATCCTTATTGGAAGTTTACCGGTAAAAAAACCACCCTTTATAAAGACGCAAGAGATATTGTAATCGAAAGTTCAACCTGCAGCCATTCATGAACAATTTGCAACGGTTTTTGGGCAAATCTCTCTCTGAATGAACTATCCCATCACTATTGAATTCAGTTCTAATAAAAGTAATATTACTTACTTACTTACGTGGCGTTACAGTTTGTCGTGAACCTGCGCTTCAACCAGCAAGCCCAGTTAGTCCGGTCTATAGCTAACTGCCTCCCCTTTTACTTGTGCGCGCCACCTAAAATGAGGTCTTCCTCTATTCCCTTGTCCATCCCGGTTAGATTCGAAGACTCTGGTGTGTGTCATTGGTGTCCATTCGATCTACATGTTCTACCCATCTCAGGCGACTGATGCGTAGTTTTCAGACTAGATCAGTGTCGCTGTATCGAAAGATTTTCCTCTCGAAACAACTGAGCATATTTTCATCCGATTTCGATAGAGTCCATGCTTCAGCGCCATAAAATAGGACTGGGGTGATGAAAATAAAAGTGATATACTCTACATTTATCGACAGAAAATTACTATCCGTTTTTTATTTTGAAATGAAAATTTTGAGAAAGAAATACAAGAAACAAAACATACAGCTACTACAAAATTATTAAAAAAAAAAAATTATATTTTTTCATAATATTTCCGTCCACCCTTGCATTGCCTAAAGACGCTTGTAGTAGCACATAGGAATCTTCCGAATAATAGAACTCAAGCCCAGATGCAAGTGGTATATCTTTAACATCTGCACGCGCTAAATTCCATTTGAATATATCAGATCTCAAGCACTATCGGAACGGATGGCACAAAACATTGAATATATGCAGTACCCACACTCGCTACGATATTATTAAATGGCGATTGCTTGCATGAAGGGTCACGAATCGGGCAGGCGGTAACGGTGACGGTGATGCCCCGCATTTGTGGAAGTAATTTTGAATCAGAATGTGTTTTTGTTTTAAAGTTTTAGCTGGTTTCAAACTCTTTAAATATTCGGCTATTTGTTTCTTTGTTTGTTTTCTTTGTAGTTAATATGTTTACATTGAAGATGAGCCCCAGAACCACCGATGGTTCTTCATGTACGGAGGCCAATTTCAAACCCAAGGTGTCCATCCTTCGTAAAGGACGGCCAAATTGTCGGGATTCGTCGCCTCGCGTATCATGTAGTCAACCTGTTCGGAAATCGTGCAACGACGATTTGGATCTGGATCTCTGCCCTCCAACTTCATACGTATTCGCTTCCACACTGATACTGCATACGCATTACGCTTTTGTTCGCGTTGGTTACCTAAAACGAAAATAAAGAGCAAACCAAAATGTTATTTGTTCCGGTGTTCTGCTTCAAACATTTGGGACTAACCTTTCTTTGTGTCATTAGCTAGAGAACCTATATTTCTTCGATCCATTGAATCAGCATGGCAATCCTCAACCAGCTCAATAAGATCAGTATGATTTTGTTCGACATCTCGTATTAAATCGTTAGCCTGCTCAAACAATTGACGAACATTGGCTTCAGCAAAGTCTCTACAAAGAATTTTCATGTTGAGATCATTCAGTTGAGCAAAGAATTGCCGGTAGATATTCTGGAATTCTCGCACTCGCGCTGTGCACTGGTTTTCGCTACTGTTATCAACCTTTGAAAAGAGTTTAAGTAAATGACGTATATCAACTCTCAATTGAGTGTCCATCAGCGATTGTAGATCGCTGGAATAGAAGAAAACTTGCTCTTGAATTGTCTGTGCATGCTTTTCCAAATCAGCGATTTGCCTGTGTGCTGCATATGTCATTTCCTCCAGAAGTCCTAATATATTTTCAATCCAGCAATCATCAATGACGCCTTCTGGGTCAAGAAGTTGCACAATGGATTGTTCTATTGGTGTTATTATGGCTGCCAGACGGCGCTCAGCTGAGGTTGTCTCCTCCCACTGTGAAACAGCAGATAAGAATACACTATCCGTTTTGGTTTTATTCTCTGCATTTGCTTCAAGATATTCAAATTGGCCAATAACTGCAGAGTAATCAATCAATTTACTAGCTATACTCGTATGAGCTTTATATTTTTCCATTTGAGCACTGGAAATGCTATCGAATTGCTCCTTAATGGTTTTCAAGTTCGGATTCGCTCCTGTTGCCCACTTCAAACGCTGCACTATGGCACTTGTATTTTCATCTATTTCAGATTGAATCTTTTCCATTGTAATCTTCCACACCGACAATCTTTGACTACTACTTTGCATTGTAGCAAGAAGTTTCTCCTTTGTAATTATATGACCATAGGATGGACCATGTGTAATCAAATGAGTGTTGTTTGCCCAAAAATGCGCCGAAGAAACAAATGTAAGATGATCTACAAGTTGTATTTGTAAGTCTAGCTGTTTCTGCATGAGTTCTATGTTGCACTTGCGTTGATGAGAAAGGAACATTGCTTCCGTCAGATCTTTGGCTGTATGAATATAGTTCTCATACACATACATGTCTGGGAATGTCGGAAGGTATTTAGTATTTAGCTCATCAATTACAAGGGCTCCCAGCAACGATGCTAACCCATTTACGGTATTCTCTTGCATAGCGTTAATAAATGTTCTTATCGGTAGGCCAATTGACCTGACATCGTATAAATTATCTAAATGGCTCTCACAAAGAGATTCTGTGTGTTGCTTAGCTGTCGCAAACATCTGAGATAGTGCAATCATTTTATTCTGCTCAAAAAAGCTATGCCACGGATCAAGTAGCCTTTGGACAACTTGTTCAAATCGAGAGTTCGATTGTCTGAAGTAGAATGCCTTCCAGTCGGTCACTGCTTTAAGACAATTTTTAGTGTCGCTTAAAGCGCTCTGAAAATCTGTAAAATATTTCTCAACTTTTCTAACGACAAAACTTAGACTTAAATCATCCGAACTGTCCAATTCGTTCTGATTATTTTTACTGCAACTAGCCATCTCTACAACTTTTAGTAGATCTTCAGCGTCATTCATCATGGAAAACTTGGCAACTAACGATGGTATTTCGCAGGCAGATGCAAATTGCAGGTTTCTAATAACTAGCAATGCGGACTCTACAATATCGAGCGTGACCAACAATTCTGGGGATAATTCGAAGATGGAATTGGTAAGACCTTTCAGGTATTGAACGTAATTCACTTGATAGTCAAGAACTTCTGTAGTGGTTGTTTCAAACAGCAACATTTCCTCATTAGTTTGATTAATGTGCTGAAGAGTTGTGAATTGCAAAGCTTTAAAAGCTTCAATGCCTGTGTTTAAAAATCTACTTCTATTGTTATCGAGAACCTCTTGCTGTTCCTAAAAGGAAAACACAATTATGAACAAAAGAAATATAAAAACTATATCTGCACCGATTAACTTACCACAACTATACTCTTCTCATTTGGAATATTAAAAGAATTCAACGCAAACTTCGCTTCAATCCACATCTGTTCCAGCTTGGTTGCATATCCCACAATTTCTTCTACAAAAGCTGAAGAATTGCTCAAAGTCTGCTCTTCATTAGCAAGTATCTGCAGCTCGTCTTTAATGTGACAAGGTTCCTTTTGCCCGTCTAATAGTTCTTGATACCATGTCTCATACTTAACCAACCGAGATTTGCGCAGTTTTGAACGCGGATACAGCAACATTATCTGAATGTATTGATTAATTGCATCGATACAAAGAAAGGCTGCCTTTTGCTGTTGATGCAATGTGTTTTCCATTTCTTTACGAGCAAAATCTGACTTATTATAGAGAACTGTCTGTGCGCTATTCTCTAAAAGATCTTTTACAACATCAAACTCATTGCAAGGGTTAGCATTTTGAATGTCTTGTCGCAGAAAATTTAACTCTTCTATGCCACTGCCACCGAGCAAAGTTTGAAAATACAAAGTGGTGCTCTTCTGCAGATCACTTTTGTATGCGATTATGGTTGTCTTAGCAGAAGCAAAGCCATCAGCTGATTTTTTGTAGGCATTATAACGTTGAGATATTGTGTTCAATGAATGGCTTCCCATTGCGCTTCCTAAAGCTTCTAACTCTCGAATCATTGCTTGTTGCTTGATTAGGGCATCAAGTTCCATTTCAGCTTCTTGAATATTTTGTCGATTATCTTCCAAATCTTTTAGTGTATTCAGCACCTCCTGAAGCTTGCTTATCATTTCATCTCTGTGAAAAGTATTTGTTATCAAATGTGACTATGCATGGAAGTGGAGAAAAAATATTATGCTTACCTGTATTTCGTCCAGAAGGGTTTTAGTTCTGCAAAGCGAGCAAGAATCGTATTTTTAGTTACTTCAGTCTCAGTTTTCTTGTCGTCGAATTTCTTTTTCTTTTTAGACTCATCAGCATTATTTGCTGCAGATGTTGCTTTAAGTGCTGCAATTTTGGCAGCAGCGGCTAATGCTGTTGAGCGTGTACTTGAAGTAGTGCCATCGTCACCTACTGCCCAGTCAACAAGTGGATCATAGACAAATGCTTCGAGAAGAGTCAACAATGTTTCTCGTTCTTTTCGTAGAGTTTTAAGGACATGTTCGCAAGCCAAACGGAATGCACCCTAAACAAGAGAAAACAAATAGAAGGGTACAGTATAATTAAAAAAAAAACATAATATTTGGGTTTTAAAATAACAATATTGAGATATTCTGATTGATTAAATATTTTCTATATGCAGTCCTGAAACTGAAGTATTAAAAGCGGGTAAAACAAACTATATGCTGTCAATAAATAAGGACACACACGCCCATAATTAACGCACTCTTCAATCTATAACTTTGCCGTGATACAAGTAATTCTTTGACAACCTGGGCTGCAAATTAAAACAGTGACATCAAAATGGAAATCATGCGCATAATCAACCTATCAACCTGAGTTCTTGATAGTTTCCCGAGTGTTTTTCAGCTCCAAGTACTCGTATTAAATTGAAATTCTAAATTATACTATCGATTGATTACAAGGATATTGTATCTTATACGAGTAATGCAGATGGGACGCGAGTCCTCCACATGACGCGAGTCAGAAAAGAAGATACCAGAATATTTTAACTTAGATGTTAGATTCAAACTGTTCAACATGTCAATATATATTTGTACATAATAATAATTTTAAATGTTAACAATTCAATTTTAAGAACTGTAAAAATTTGGTACGAAATACTCATCACCTGTCGTTCATATGGCCATCGCGGGCACGTTTGCAGCGGTCGATTCTTTGGACCCAATTTTCAACGACTCGGCCACACATTTCGACCGAAACGGCCGCTATTTCGCGTTCAATGTTGACTCTGAGTTCTTCTAACGTCGTCGGCGTGTTGGCATAAACCATTGACTTAACGTAGCCCCACAGAAAATATTCAAGCTGCGTTAAATCGCACGAACGAGGCGGCTAATCGACTGGCCCATGTCTTGAAATAGCACGCTCACCATACTTACTCTTCAATGAATCGATTGTAGCGTGTGCTGAGTGGCTTGTGGCATCATCCTGTTGAAACCACATGTCGTCCAAGTCCATATCTTCCAATTTGGGCCAAAAATAATCGGTGGTCATGGCGCGATAACGCTGACCATTCACAGTAACGTGACGATCGTTTTCGTCGACGAAAAAATATGACCCAATAACGCCACCGGCATGCAAACCGCACCAAGCACTTATTTTTTGTGGATGAGCTTCGTCACTGAAGATGATTTTGCGATGAAATTCATCATCTTGGCGCATCTTCTCCAGAACCCAATCGGAGAATGTATGTCGCTTCAAATGGTCCATCGGCTTCACTTCTTGAGTCAATTTGATCTTGTATGGGTGTAAACCAAGATCCTTACGCAAAATACGCCATAATGTGGTCTGAGCGATGCCCAATTCTTGAGAACGCCGTGGAATTGACTGATTTGGATCGTTTGCTACGGATGCCTGAACGGCAGCGATATTTTCGACACTTCACTGACACGGCAACATCACACAACGAATATGTAGACTCAAATTTTTACACTAAACAAATTTTTGATGATTAGTGAAAGAGTGCGTTCACAAATTAAATTCAAAGTTGTCAAGTCCCTATTGGAAAACCCTTTATAAATACATGTACATATATATAAAGGGTCCGCCATCTAAGGTTTTTTTTTCAACTAGTGCTTATTTCGTGAATGGTAACACCTAGCTCATGTCTGATTTGACAGATAATTAGTTTTATCCTTCCGGTTAATAATGGAAAATAATTTCATTCAAATGGCTGCCTCGGCTGGCCATGCAGTAGCCTACACGATCGGTCCAATTTTTAAGCACATTATCGATTGTGTGCAGCTGTATTTCACCAATGGCTTCCCGAATATTGTCCTTTAAAGCGTCAATTGTCTCTGGCTTGTCGGCGTAACACTTATCTTTTACGGTACCCCACAAATAATAGTCCAACGGTGTCAAATCGCAGCTCCGAGGTGGCCAAACGACATCAGCTCTGCGGCTGGTAATGCGATCTTCAAAAACAGGGCGCAAAACATCGAGTGCAGCTTCGGCTGTGTGGCACGTAGCGCCGTCCTGTTGAAACCAAATGTTGCCAATATCCTCCTCTTCAATTTTTGTGAACAAAAATTTGTTCAACATGGCCCGATAACGATCGCCATTGACTGTAACGGCCACTCCTTGCTCATTTTCGAAGAAAAATGGCCCAATTATGCCTCTGGACCGAAATCCGCACCAAACAGTGACTCGTTTTGGGTGTATCGGCTTTTCAATGTATGCGTGCGGGTTTTCTGTGCCCCAAATGTGACAATTTTGCTTGTTTACATACCCGCCAAGATCAAAATGAGCTTCATCTGAAAAGATGATTTTTTTTGGCAAAATCGGCATCTTCTCTAAGTCGATCGCAGGCCCACTTAGCGAAGCGTTGTTCAAGCGTATACACAACCATATTCGTTTAGCGGAGGGATAAAACTAATTATCTGTCAAATCAGACATGAGTTAAGTTCACGAAATAAGCACTAGTTGAAAAAAAAAACGTTAGATGGCAGACCCTTTATATATATATTTTTTTTTCTTAAAACTAACTTAATCCTACCTAAAACTATGTAAGTCGGCCATGGCTAAAAAAAATTAGGCTGACCCACCTTGCCTAAGACGAACCTATCTATTACTGGAGGCATTCGACGACGGGGCATCCTCCCCTTCAACCAGCCACCAAAATTGCTGGTGCTGCTGAGCAACATCCCTCATGTCGCGACTCTCTACCGCGCTACTGAACCGGAGACGCTCCGCACTAACATGTGCGACGTCTCTGTTATAGTTGAGTCGCCTGTCCGCAGCTGTTCGAACGACGTGGAAGATTAGCGGCACCGCCAATTTGTCCTGGATCAAACCTATGCTATGTAAATAGAGGAACGCTTCTGGAGGAATAAAGCCGTCAAAGCGAACTCTCTCGTGATACACATAATTGGCGTAGTAAACCCCGGAGATCAGGTTGTTCGATGAGGTCATTGCTCTTACAACGTGCCTTGGAGTCAACTTAATGACGAAATTGTCCACTCTTATTAGGTTCGCCCTATTGTACAAGACCTCAATAGGATAGAATTGTATGTAGTCAGACTCTGGTATTCTGTATAAGCGAAGACAAGTCCTAAGACAAACCCTCTCAAACACCCGAATCTTTTCCAATAAACTTTCTCTCACGCATAGGCCGGATGAGGGCCATGTAGCAGATCAATTTCACCCTCGCATCGAGTTGGCTGTTATAAAACAGTCTCTTTGTAAGGGCAAACCCACATTTAGGTCTGGCCAGACCAACATCTATATGTTTGTTAAAATACAGATATTGATCTAGCCAGATCCCAAGGTATCTGACCACATTTCGACAAGCAAGTGGCTGCCCGTGCTGCGCCACGATCGAGAACGTTCGCCAATTCTTTCTGGTATCCCTAGAGGCCCCAGACAAAGGCGTCCTAAATAGAATGATTTCCGACTTTTGAAAGTTGATTTTCAATTTCCAGTCTTTACAATATCGCTTAATTTTGTCGAAGTCACGCTGCAAAAGTATATTAATGACCTCAATCTTTGGACCTGATCTGTACGCGATTAAGTCGTTTGCGTACGCTATAGAATAGTGAAGTGAACCTATCAGACCACTCGTGTAAATGTTGAATAGGATCGGCGAATTCACCGTACCTTGTTGCAGACCGTTTTTGATGATAAATGTTCCAGCAGAAGTCACATCACCATTCTTCACGATGAACTGTCTACTGGAGAACATATCATAAAGAATATATAGCAGAGGTTTACTAATGCCCAACCTGTCCAGCTTGAAAAATAGCCCCTCTAACCATACGGTATCGAAGGCTTTTTCCAAGTCAATCAGGCCGGCACCAGTGCACTCTTGCCTTTGTTCCATTGCATATCAGAAACCAGTTTAGACGCAGCATGAATGATATCATGCCCCGCCTTGAAACTCAATTGATTATCCGGAACTATATGTTTGTCCTAAACCCACTTAGTCAGGACTCTATTGATCACCTTCTCGAAAACCTTGCTGATATTTGGAAGGAAACTGATAGGCCGGAGATTCGCCGGATTGGATGTGTCTTTATCCCTTTTGGGAATGTACCACCGCAGTTTTGCAATGCGCTGGATAATGTGCATTATTCATTGCATTATTAAACAGAGTGGTATAAATGTTCACCGCTTCTAGAGGGAGATAGCAAAGCACAATGTTCGGTATTTCATCGGTTCCCACTGATTTCTTACTTCTAAGTGAATCGAAGATCGTTTGGAGCTCTTCCTTCAAAATGAACGGGGGTAGTACACTATCGTTGGTGATGACATTATTTGCCATATTCTTGTCACTGAACTGGGCGAAACCCGAGCTCTCGAATCGCCAATTCACGATTTAATTTCGAAATTGTGCACAAGAACTCGATTCTCCAGATCGTGGTACAATGATAACATTCGCCTTGTACACTTCCTGGTAAGTCGCTCCTATAGCCTCTACCTGTTTCTGCGGATCCTCGATCACAAAGAAGTTGTCATCACCAACAGCCTCATTTGGATCTATGCCTGCTGCTACAAGTATTTGTTCGTTGTTCGTCGTTCGGGCGATTTTAATACATGGAAGGTCGTTCTGATTATTTCTCCGAAATACGAGTATACATATATTGCAGTATTACTGTATGCATGTGCCAAAAAATCGTTAAAAGAAGAATCTTAGCTTATTTGATCAACACGATATGCCTTTTTATAGAGCTACCATGTCTTTAGAACGATTTGAACAAATATCCCGTTTCGTTCGGTTCGACGATTCAAGAACTAGAGCATTCCGCATGCAAACTAATAAGCTGGCAGCTTTTAGGTATACTTGGGACGTATTTCAATCAAATCTCACTGCACTCTATCATCCATCAAGCTTACTGTGGACGAACAACTAGTAGCTACCAGAGGCAGATGTTCGTTTCGGCAATATGTGCCTAATAAACCTGGCAGATATGGTTTGAAAATATTTGGAGTTGTAGTGCCAAAACCAATTATTCTCTGCGTGAAAAAAATTATGTAGGACAGCAACCTGGTGACGATCGTTCGGATGGCCTTGTGATGCATCTTTTAGAAGGTTTTTGGACGACAATTTTAACGTTACCACCGACAATTTTTTTTACATCTGTGCCATTGGCTTTAGAGCTAGCAAATAGAAAGACTACACTAGTGGCCACAATAAGAGGCAACAAACCACAATTACCAATGGAGTTTACAAAAAATGACAGGGAATTCAAAAGAACTCGGGAAAAATTGAGTTTAATTTTTTGTTTCTCACGGTGCATGCAGTTTGTTAGCTATGCGAGTAACACAAAAAAGAACGTTCTTTTGTTGTCAATTTTACACCACGGCGAGGACATTGATGAGGAATCGCAGAAGCCTGTTATTATTACAGGCTATAATAGAAATAAGGGAGGCGTAGACAATTTTGACCAAATGGTTGCACTCTACAGCTGCAAACGAAAAATTAACCGTTGGCCAGTCACATTATTTAACAACATCATATATACTACAGCCCTAGCTGCCTACAGATCATATGATATAAGCCAAATGGAATGGTATAAAACTAAGAAAAGATCGGGAAAAAGAAAAGCCTTTATCAAAGAACTATCATTAAAATTAGCAGCTAAATATTTAGAGAAAAGAATTTTAAAACCAAGTTCAGTCACCGACTAACCGCCGAGCCGATAACATCGTTCTTAAGTTTACTGTGTGACTTTCTTTTCCGCCAAGTGCGAAAACCGGTTTTTCCCTTTAAACCGTATATTTTTTTCTCTTTTTTTTTTTTTTTTTTGTGTCCACGTGAGTGAACCGACTTAATTTAAATAAAAAATGGCCCGCGGGCCAAACCAGATAGGTGGTCGTTTTGGGTTGCTGGACCCTGATCCTGCCCCTGACATCCAACCAAAAAAAATAAAAAATAAAACGCAATACATTGCCTTTTAGTATGTTTCAGGACTCCCTTCAATTTCCAGTGCAAAAAATTTGTTTTAATGTCTTCAAAAAATAGTGAAAAACCCATTTCTTCCCTTAGCCCATTCCTTCTAAAAAAAAGCTATTGACATACGAGTACCAGATTGTGATTCAATAATTTTAATACCATATGGAGAATAATTGGAGGTTAGTGTTTTTATATCGGACCAGATTTTTTTACTGTTGCTGTTAGGATTTATTTTCTCGGTAAATTCTTGCAAACTCGCTGCTGTGGCAAGTTTTACTTGTCGTCTAAATACAGCGTTAGTATTTTTTGTAATTAACCAGTTTAGTGTCGTTAGGTAAGTAGGTTCCAATTGGCAATATCGGTTTTGAATTTTTGGTTAAGCTTAGCAAAGTTAGAGTGAGTGCCAAGTTTGATTGAGGCGAGTATAGGGAAGTGGTTGCTTCCGTGAATCCGTGAATAATCGTCCCTCTTCCATGAGCAGGACAGTAATAATTGTGAGGAAATTAGCGTGAGATCGATATGTGTGTAGGTTCTGTGGGTTGAAAATTGCGTTGGGCTCGATCGTTGAGAAGAGAAAAATTGTTATTAGCAAGGAAGTCTGCCCTGCATCTTGTGTTACCTACGGGAGAACCCCAAAGGGGACTCCAAGAGTTAAAATCACCAGTATGCAATATCGAAGGAATTTACGATATCTTCCAAATCTGAAGACGAAAACGACTGTGATGGATGAATATAGATTGAGATAATTGCCAATTTGATGTTGAGCTATGTTTAATTCTTTGTGGGGAATAGAATTATGGATCAATAACTCCGTTCCCTGAGTAGCTGTTGTATTAGTGGGAAAATTTTGGAAGTATGGTGCATATTCTTTTGGTGCTTTAGGTGGAGGTTTAGGTTCCGCATGTGTTTCTTGCAAGGATATTATCGATGGCATATAATCTTTTATCAGAAGTTCGAGTTGGTGGTAATTATTAAAGTATCAGTTAAGGTTCCATTGAACGACTTTAAGGTTTAGATTCTGGGAAATGGGTGACTTTTGGGCAGTATAATTTCTGTTATACTGGCAAAAATCAGCTGTATTAGAAGTACACTTAAAGTTATTCGATGAAATTATCATATTTTTCAGAGACTTTTTTTTTATATAATCAGCGCGCGCTCAAGGGGTTTGAGTACCCTTAAGGTGATTGTACACAGCGCGGGCAAAGGAAATTTAGGGAGGAAGAAAAGAGAGGTACCGATGTACATTGTTTTTAAATGTTTGCAAGTTATAACGACCAGGAAATACAGAGATCGGCAGGGCATTCCATAAGCGAGTTGTACGGCTTAGGAACGAATCACGGTATTTTAGAGTACGTCCGAAAATGGGCTTGAGGGTATACTGATGAGCATTCATAGCGAGACGGGTGTTACGGTTGAAGGTTTGAATGGGCGGAATGCTACTGGCGATTTCAGTGGAGCACTGGTGGTGGAAATAGCGATAAAACAAAGTGAGACACGAGACATTTCGTCGGTGTTCGAGAGTGTGCATTGATTGACTGATATTAGTATCATCAATAAGTTTTATCGCACGGTTTTGAATCCTATCTAGCAGGTACAGAGATGTTTTAGGAGCACCTGACCAGATGTGGGAGTTGTACTCCAATTTTGGGCGGATGAATGCCTTATATATTGAGGCCAGATCGAAGGGGATAAAATATTTCTTTCTTAAAATATTGCTTGAGAAAACCTAGACATTTCGCAGCATTTTTGACGAAGTCGAATATGTGGTCATTCCAACGTAAGTTGTCACTGACATGATATACATACCGAGAATGGAAAGTTTTCCGTTTTGACGATGTAAGTGCCATTCATGGATAATGGCTGGGCATTTAGATTTCGCTTTAACGGCAGCACAAAGCATTGTGCTTTGGAAGCATTAAATTCTACTCTGTTGGTGGTTTCCCAATTGGTTATGCCGCTAATATCGGAACTTAATGAGCTTAACATACGCTGCCGTTCCCGTTCTACAGCCGAAGAACAGGGACGTGAGTCCCGGAACGAATATGAAAAGCAGAGAGTACTGTCGTCAGCAAAGGAATACATTGGATTAGAAGTAGCAGACAAGAGATCGTTGATGAAAATTAAAAAGAGTGTAGGAGACAGAACAGAGCCCTGTGGCACACCACCATTTATTTTGTGAATATCAGACTGGAAACCATACAAGACAGCTTGAATTGAACGTTCCGAAAGGTGATTTCTAATCCATTGAAGAAGAGAGTCGTCGATCCCAAATGCACGCATTTTCGACAAAAGAGCCTGATGCCAAACTCTGCCAAATGCCTTAGAAATATCAAGTGCAACTATCTTGCTTTCACCAGATTGATGTACGCTTTAGTTTCACTTTTCATCAAATCACAGGTTGGGGTGGCGAGACGGACTTGGTTGAATTTTTTTTACAACAGAAGAGTATTGTAAAGAAGAGAATGGAAGAGGATTTTGCTCAACGTATATTTTTTTCGCTTCAGCCATACTGATTTTATTTTCAAGGTTTCTTTGGCTTGAATAAACCGCTTACAGAATTTTGACGAGGCGGGGTATTCTACTGAATAATTGGCGTAACAAACGCGCGTGCAATTTTCGGGGAGGTGAGGAGGTAGGTTACACGTTACACATGATGGACTACAGTTACATCTTTTTGATTTGTGTCCGAGCAGTTGGCAAGTCATGCATCGCATCGGGTTGGGGAAGTATTCTTCGACTTGAAGAGTGTACCATCCAACATTGAGACAAGTAGGGAGGTGGAAGCGGTCGAAAGTGAATAATTAATCAAGGCCAGAGGCCTGTTGTACATCGTTTAATTTTTTTTTAATTTGTACACGTCAATTACTCCTGACACATTAATTAGGCAGGGAGCATAAACCGTGCACTTGGAGGAATTAAGATGTTGGTGTAGAGAAACCACAATCGGACAGAGACTAGAAAGTGATTTTTTGGACAGGAAGAGCTCTGCATTTTTTTGTGATTTTACTAAAATGAGGAGATTACCATCTCGAAGTTGTGTGATATATGTACATATTTGTATGAGGTGCTGATGCTGTCAATGGCTTTTTTAATAAGAAAGACACTGAAGGAAGTGATAGGCTTTGAAGGGTCGGCAGGAGAAACTATTATAAATTTGGGATTGGAGTTGGTAGAATGGTTCGTATTATGGACTAATGGGGAAAAGGAGGTTATTTTCTTTTTTTCTTTTGCACGACGCGGAAAATGTGATAAAGCAGGCGAAGGAGTTCGAAGGCGGAGGGAATTAAAAATCACTAACTTTTAAGGGGGCAGACTGATCGGAATTAACAATGGGAAGACAATGTTGACGGCTCGGGATATAGTCGGTGACTGTAATTGGAATTGATTATGAGCTCGAGCAACGTTTTGCCATAGTACTGGCACATAATTGGCACAACCAAAATCCGAAAGTATTGCTTAGACACAGCCAAATAATCGGTATAAAATGCATGTGAGCGTCCATAAAATACTTATTCATGGTGCTGACGTTATTGAAAGCTTCGCTATTTCTATTGGCCAACTGTCGGAAGACGTTTTAGAAGCCCGTCCAAAAAACTACAAACTGCGCCGTGAAAGCTTCTCACGGGTCGCAACCAATGAGAATGTTCTTCATAATTTGCTAATTTCGTCCGATCCTATTATAAGCGATATAAGGCACCTTAAAAAAAATAAAAAAATAAATCTTTGCCTTCTGAAGCCAAATAGAATCATAAACAAATAAAGTCTGCATTACAAAAATTAAAAAAAAACTTTCATTTAATATTAAGGTCCAACTAGCGAACATAAATCGACCAGTGGCGCATATTTTGGCCTGTCAGTCTAAGAAAAAACATTGCTTAGGCGAATCCGCATGAAAGAGAATTAATCATATGATGGAGTCTACTTCAGTGGACGCAGTTTAAAGCCGCCGAATACGCAGTACGCGAAAGTTGAAAATTACTATCAGAAATGAAACTAATTATTTTTTTGGTGAAAAGTCTTGCCAAACTAAACTAGTAGTATGCAGAAAATGCCTCCCAAGATGGGAATATTTTAACCATGAAAACAGATGAATTTATTTTAGGGTTTCCTTATAGTCCAGAACTCCTAAATTACTGTGAATAAAACCAACAAGAAACGACATGGTTTCAGAATTATATTAAACTTAGGGGTACTCAACTATTGATTACAATAACTACAAAATCAGATATCGCAAACAAATGTATAAGATGTGACTAACATTGCTTTGGTTCTCCGCATTTTAGTCAATCAATAACATGAAAACACCATTTGTGTGCACACACAAATAAATAATAAAATAATAATAATTTGTAAAAAAAAAACGCCCACTCAAAGTAGATAATAATCAATCAGATATAGTCATAAACTTGTAACCACATGTACGAGTAGAAGCCAGCATGTTTGTAGTTTACTGGAACGAAACAATAAACATTATCATGTTTTGATATAAATCCCACGTAGCAGGAATCTAACTAACACTTTCTCCTAAAATAACAACAAAAGACCAAAAGGAATCATTTGTTTTCATTTTCATGTGGCTAAATCAATAAACAGAAACAACTCATATTGAACGTGCAACGATAAGGCAGTTTATAGCGCATTTTATGTAGTTACTTATATTTAGTAACCCCCAATGTAGTCCTACGTAAAGCAGACCGACCGGCTTTTCCAAACCAAAAACTAACCACTCATTGTCATTGTTATCTGGTTTATTGTCGCCCCTCTTCTTATCCTTGGCCTGGGTAAATTTGGCGTAAAAGCAACAATCATCTATCGAGCGGAATTGACGCAGCTACGAATAAAGATGGATCGTCAAAATCCATTTACAAATTATCATCCGCCGAGATCGAAACGCGAAACGAATAAACACTATTTGTCGAATTGTTATAGATTTTCTGTTTTCCGTTTCTGTTTTTTTTTCTCCTCTCGTGTTAGTCAGTACAATAGTTTTTCAGAGATTTTATACAAGCCACAAACGAGAATGTGGCCAACATAGAATAGTTATTGGATTAATATGGAAGACATTTGTAATGAACAGTTTGATAAGGACATTACAAGAGATCCTGTTGTGTTTAATTTCGGTGGAATTGTTACCTTGTGGGTAGTTGTAAATGTTTTTCTGATGATAGTTGTTATTGGAGGCAATTTGCTAACAATCTGTGCGCTTCGGATATGTCGGAGACTTCGGGCGGTTGTTTCCAATATCTTTATTCTATCGCTTGCTGTGTCGGATTTTATTGTCGGTTTGACACTTCCCTATCATATGGCATTTTACTTGGGCTCAGGACTTGGCCAGTACCATATATTCTGTTTACTTAAATTTTACATCATTATTTTTGCGTCTTGTATTTCTATGTGGAATTTGATTTCGATTGCTGTCGATCGATATATTGCCGTTATGTATCCCCTGCACTATAAAAGGTGGGTTTCCAGTAAACGACTATAAGATTACGAATAAACCTTTAACATATTTTTTTTTTTTTTTTTTCTGGTGTTCAGATTTATGACAAGGCGAGTAGCAATCATAACAGTTGCTGTGGGTTGGTTGGTAGGAACTTTGCTGGCTTGTATTCCACTAATTTGGAATCATTGGGATACAGCTGCCAGGTGTGAATTCGACCAGATTCTTCCTGCATGGTATATAGCTGGGATTGTTGCGCCCGGGTTTTTTACTCTATGGATTTGTATGTTAGTAATTTATTTGAGAATTTGGAGGGAGGCATCAAAGCAAGTCAAACAACTACGGAAAACAACAGGAAACAAACGTAAATCTGTACAGGTAAGCTGATGCTTAAAATACAAATAAGGTACTACAATATGGTGACACGAAGAAAATAATTCACAAGTTATGAATTACTTTGCGGTAGTAAATGGTTTTGGATACATGTTATACCATCTTGATCAAAAAGTTGCCGGGATAACTACCGTGTGGCGCTCCCAGTGTTCCGATTTGAGTTCTGTTTTGTTAAAGTACATCTGTTGTTGATATTCCCTCTAAATCTTAGCGCCATAGCTTGACAATTGCAAAAGTTACATAGCCAAGAGTATATCCATAGCTGTGTGTGTTGGCGATTTTTTTACAATTTTAGAAATGGATGCAACAACGAACTTGTATTAAATTTTGCGTAAAAAACGGATTTAATGGTGCGCGAAACGTTGGAAATGTTGGAAAAGTGTTTCGGCAACGATTCTCTAAAGAAAACGGTCGTTTACCAGTGCCACGAACGGTTCAAAAGTGGTCGTGAGTCAATCGAAGATGATGAACGCAGTGGCAGACCATCTACATCGAAAACCGACGAAAACATTGATGAAGTAAAAGAAATGTTGGTCAATAATCACAAATTCACCATCAGAGAGATAGCGGAGGACTTGAACATTGCCTATGGGTCCGTTCAAGACATTTGAGTTAATGATTTGGGTTTCCGTCGTGTAGCAGAAAATTTGGTACCAAAAGACCTCAA
Organism: Volucella bombylans; assembly: GCA_949129095.1. Lineage (NCBI taxonomy): Eukaryota > Metazoa > Arthropoda > Insecta > Diptera > Syrphidae > Volucella > Volucella bombylans. The sequence continues at coordinate 181,066,212 of OX422143.1, read as the reverse complement.
TTTCAGGCAAAATGAGATTGAATCCGATCCCACATTCATCAAAAGGATCATTACTGGTGACGAGACGTGGGTTTATGAGTACGACACGCAATCTAGACATCAGGCAAGTGAACGGCGTTCACCAAATGAGCCGAGACCAAAATACCACGTCGTTTTCAGTCAGAAAAGAAGGCAATGCTCACGGTTTTCATGGATTACAACAGTGTAGTGCATCATGAATTTTTGCCAGAAGGCCAGACAGTAAACAAAGACGTTTGCGTGAGCAGAAAGAGACCAAGATTGCAGGCAGAAAACTCGTGGATTTTGCACCAGGATAACGCACCGTCGCACAGTGCCATCATTATTCGTAATTTTTTGATGAAAAATGCAACAAATACCATTCAACAGCCACCGAATTCACTTGATTTGGCTCCCTGTGACTTCTTTCTGTTCAATCGAGTTAAAAAACCACTACGGGGAACGCGTTTCAGCAGTCGAGAGGAAGTAATGGAAAAATCGCAGGAAGCACTGATACCGAAAGCCGAATATAAAAAATGTTTCGAGGATTGGATCAAGCGCTGGCATAAGTGTGTTGCAGTCGATGGGGATTACTTTGAAGGGGACAATATAGATTTAGATGAATAAACTTGTATTTTTAATTTTCTGAATAAATTTCGGGAACTTTTTGATCAAGGTGGTATAGGACGTTTTTGAAGAGGTTTAGATTTTGTTGTTTAAATAAAACGAAAAGAAATGAACTTGATGACGATTAAATTCATTCGAAAGATCATTTCATGCCGCTTTATATTTGAAAACAGTTTCGGGCATACGAGCATGTCCCCCACCGGCTGTCTCGTAAAAGCGCATTTTGAGTTCCGATTTTAGAGCAATTGGGGGCGTACATCGCGTATTACTCGAACAATGTTTTGTTCCAAAGCATCCATCTTTGCAGGTTTATCGGCATAAACTAACAACTTGACGTAGACCAAGAAAAAAAATAATCAAATGGCTTTAAATCGCACCATCTTGGCGACCCATTAACCCTATACAAAGCCAAATAGAGCTTTGCATCTTATGATGCATGTTTTTGCAGGAAAACCTTTTCGAAATTACCTGTCTTTTCCATTAGTGTGTATTCTTTTAACACTAGTTTATATTTAGTGTCAATTTGACACCCTTTTTTTCAAATAAGCAAAACTCCTAATAATTGTAGAGCTGTTGCCAAACGATTGCGGCTCATCTTGCTACTTTCTCGTCTAATTTCCGTAAAAACAAAATTGTTGTCGCCAGAGGACTCTGAAGGCTTGTAGAAGAGTTATTACATATCTGATGTTTGGTGTCAATTTGATATCGCCAGTGCTGTGACACTTCATCCGTTATTTCTTATTATTCGATTGTGCAACCTTTTGCTGCGAATTATTTCAGATATTTTTTTTTTCAAACATTTACTGCAATATGTCTGACTATGAGCGATTCTGCGAACAGTTTGTACGGAAACAGAAGACAGCGATGATTTGCCCGAGTTCTCGGAAGATGATACGAGATGAAGCGAGACTGAAAGTGATTCCGAAGATTATAACAGTGACAAGAGTGATGATGCTGATTTTATCGGACAAGAAATGCGTTTGGAAATCGCTGCTGAACCGGACAACGCTCTCAAGTCGAAAGACAAGAAAATTCAGTATGTGCACGATCCAATGCCACCATGCCCATCAGTCTCGACAATAGATTTCGCTTCTCGTCAAGGCTCGTCAAGGTTTGTTTAGGCGCTTTCATTTGAAATTTTTGCAGGGCCAACATCATTTGCGGAATCTCGCATCAGCAGTCAAGTGACTGCGTTTTTGCTTTTTATCGAGCCAGTCGAGATTATTGTGGTACAAATGACCAATTTATACGGTGTTCACAAGCATGGCGTCACGTACTCCTCTTGCTCGAATTCTCCATCAACATCATCACAAGCATCAGCACCAGTCGAAATGCTAGCATTATCAACACATTGATTCATCAGCCAACCACAAAAAAACGGGCTAGATGTCACATGACTCAATTAGGTATATCAGTCTGCTGCAGAAAGATATTTAGAAGTGTTCCTTAAATTTTATCTCAAATTGCCAGAAATAACTACTCCCATGAGATTAAAGAAAAAACTATTGACGAATATAGAAATGGTATTTAACAATCTGAATTATCCAAAAAGTATTTAATCCCGAAATCGGTGATAAGCCGTTTAATAAAATTTTACAAATTCGTTAAAATGATCATTAGAACGACAAAGAGTAATACCTTTATGTCATCTATGGAATTACAAAACAAACTTAGCACATAGTCTTCGCAATCAATTATTCATTTATAGTTTACTCATTCTGTAATAACTAAATTGTAACTAAGTGTATATTGTAACTAGCTATTACAAAATTATAAGATTCATTCTTACTGTTCTAAACTAAACTAAATATTGAACACCGTCTGGTGAAATATCGACAATATTCTCAATGAAGAGTTAAAGAGCGCAAATAAGACTGGGCTTAATGAACAATCTTGCCTTACTCCAGTTTTCGTTTGACACCACTCGGATAGTGTCTCACCATTCCACGCAGCTCCCTGAGTATCCTCGTACAAATTTTGGAGGACGCTATCAAATTTTATCGCACTGGTAAGAACTAATACGAGCGTGGACAAATAATTTTAAGCATTCACACAAGATCTTGCGTGCGATTTTGAGGAGCCAAATGCATGTAAGGCCAGCGAAGTTAAAATAATCTCATTTTTTATTGGATAAACTGTGCTAAGGTTCCATTCTTCGGGCATATATCCTTTCATCCGACAAAATTTTAGAAACGAGTTGGTCTGTGCTCTCTACGAACTCATTTCGCACTGCATTAAATAGTTCGGCAGGTACAATACTACCTACTAGTGTTTATATTGCTATCCTTTCTTCAATATGATCGGGTGGACGAAATTATTGGTTTTGCCTAGTTTAAATGGTTCGTTTTGCCTGACTAGAACGAAATAAGAATATGCTGACCAATCAAGCTTAAACAACAAATGAAACATCAATCAAACAGATTTAGGTCCTCAGATATATTTACAGTTACTTACTCTTTATTTATACCATATTTCACAGGTATTAGACATCTTGTTTGAGCACACGCTCAAAATGGAAAAGGGATAGTAAGTGCTACACAACTACTGGTATCTAAGCGACTGATTCTCTGCGTTCCTAATATGTTAGCGAGATTCTTTCTAAAGGGTTTTCCAATAGGGACTTGGTAAAGTACACGAACGAGCAACGTCTGCAAATTATAAAAATTTTCTACCGAAATTCGGAGTCAGTGACTGCAACTTTAAGACCGTTAACTTCAATTTTCGGTTGTAATTCTCGCCCTAGTAGACAGGCAATAACAAGTTTAGAGCAAAAATTTGAGTCTACATATTCGTTGTGTGAGGTTGACGTGTCAGTGAGACAACGGGTTGGTCGAAGTGTCGAAAATATCGCTGCCGTTCAGGCGTCCGTAGCAAACGATCCAAATCAGTCCATTCCACGGCGTTCTCAAGAATTGGGCATCGCAAAATCATCTTCAGTGACGAAGTTCATTTTTGGCTCAATGGGTTCGTCAATAAGCAAAATATGCGTTATTGGTCGGGTGAAAATCCACATGTGCTTCATGAATCACCACTTCATCAACAAAAAGTAACTGTTTGGTGCGGTTTGCATGCCGGCGGCGTTATTGGGTCATATTTTTTCGTCGACGATAACTATCGTCACGTTACTGTGAATGGTCAGCGTTATCGCACAATGATCACCGATTATTTTTGGCCCGAATTGGGCCAGTGCCACAAGCCACACAGCACACGCTACAATCGATTAATTGAAGACTAAGTATGGTGAACGTGTTATCTGAAGACATGGGCCGCCTCGTTCGTGCGATTTAACGCTACGTGAAGTCATTGGTTTATGCCAACACGCCGACGATGTTGGAAGAGCTCAGAGCCAACATTGAAGGCGAATGTGTGGCCGGGTCGTTGAAAATTGGGCCCAACGAATCGACCGCTGAAAACGTGCCCGCGGTGGCCATATGAACGAAGTCGTGTTCCATTCATAAATGTTTTGATTGTACTTCAAGTCGATAATAAAGTTTTTGAAATATCTCAAATGGTTTGCGTTTTATTTAAAAAAAAAAGTTGTCAAGTCCTTATTGGAAAACCCTAACGGAAAACCCGTTAAGAAGCACAAGTGCAACAAATACCGAAATGGTTCGTGACGCTTTTATTTGTATTATGGTAGCAAATAATGAATCCAATCGCGAAGAGTGGTTTTTGGGCTCGGGTGCGAGTGATCACATGACTTTTAGACGTGACTAGTTCACTGAGTATAAGAAATTTGAAAGTGCAGAACCTGTCCGCGTTGGTGACAACAATCAATGCACTTGGCTGTGGAAAAATTAACATTTTAGCTTATGATAAAAAACAATAGGTCACCAAAGCTCTACTCGATGTCTTATTCGTTCCAGATATGTTATTCATATTAATTTGTTTTCTTCCAATAAAGCATTTGACAAAAATCTTTGTCTTGTGTCCACTAACACTCAGTGCGAGTTCTTGCGAGGAGAGTGCACAATGGTGGTGGGAGTACGAAAACTCACTATCTAGGATGCTGTTTAAGGTTGAGAAAGTAGATTATGTACAGATCGCAAGTCACAGAACTTGGCACGAACGCCTCGCTCATCAAAACTTGACGTTTGTTCGGAGTTTTTTTAAGGAGCAACATAATAAGTTCCTAGATGAAGAAACTTCCATAGGTTGCCTTTTAAAAGAAGTAGCAGCCAGGCAAAATGCGTGGGCGAGCTCGTGCACTCAGATCTTTGTGGTCCCATGCAAATTTCTTCACTGGCTGGTTCAAAGTATTTCCTTATCTTCAAGGACGATTTCTCAAGATATAGGACAGTGTTTTGATATTTGTGGTACCATGCAAATTTCTTCACTGGCTGGTTCAAAGTATTTCCTTATCTTCAAGGACGATTTCTCAAGATATAGGACAGTGTTTTTCCTAAAACAAAAGGACGAAGTCTTTGGTTGTTTTAAGTTCTTTTTTAAGAAAAATCCAAATAGAAAACAGTTCGATTCTCCGCACAATTCGCACCGACAACGGTTTAGAGTTCGTTAATGCCAATCTCAAATTACTTTTGAGCGAAAACGATGTTCGCCATCAAACTTCTGTTCCATGTTCCCCTCAACAAAACGGCGGAGCAGAAAGGGAAGTAAGAACAATTGTGGAAGCTGCCAGGACTATGATCCATGTACACAATTTGCCAATTAGGTTGTGGGCAGAAGCTGTGAATCTTGCGGTTTATATCATAAATCGAACGGCTCCTACAAATTTATCAGGAAAGTGTCCGGCTCAACTTTGGTATAAAGAAACCGAATGGATATGTAACCCTCACAAAAGCGCAGTAAATGGGATGCGCACGTATCTTTGGTTTTTTTTTCCGATAATTCAAAGGGGTATCGCATATTCTTTGCCGAAAACAACACGGTTGAGGTAAGCCGTGACGTCGTTTTTAAAAATAAAATGATTCCTAGTCAAACTAGCGAAATTGGTGCGGCAGCTGATAAACAGTTCGATGAAACTTCGGCACATTCTGATGATGCAGAAATCACTCATTTTAAAAGTGCAAAAAAAAACCGATCATTATGAGGGAAGAAATGAAGAAGAAGGAACCGAACTCGTAGTTGAAGAAATACCAAACATAGCTGTGAGCGAATCAAAATATACCCAGTTTATCCGACAGCTCAATTTGAGTTGGAGCAATCCGCATTGGTTCAATACTCTCGAATAAACATCACTTCAAACCGCATTGAAATATCGTATAAACATTTTCAAATCGCATAGAAACATTTTACTCTCTCACGCTCTCATCATTCTTTCATCATCGGGCAGGCATTAGTTGTGTATTTAAAGTAAGGGGTTGCAAATGAAATATTTGGATAGACAAAGAAATAAAAAGAATGTATCAGGGTTAGGTGAAGTGTCAGTTCAACCAGCTGTTTGTTAAACTTCTCTCAATTTTCTCTCGTTCATTTTGGATAATTTCATATAAACACCAGCATTTATACGGGTATTGAACCTATGCGGATTGCTTCAACGCAAATTGAGCTGTCGGATAAACTGGGTAATAAAGAGCAAAAATAACATCACCTAAATGGAATTCAGACTGAACCAGCACTGGGAGTGTTAGTCAGTGCTAGTCACTAAATCAGGACACTAAAATTAAATGAAATCAAATGATACACAAACTCCTTTCCGTGGAAGAGAAATTGCATTGTAACGCTTTAACACATGGCGTGCACAGGGAACTTTTAAAATCACTTCCTACATTTTTTTTTAAAGACTAATACCGGATTTCGACAAGTTTAATTAATTTTGGTGGGGGCTTAATCCATTTAATCGGCTTAATACAAGCTGTAACTTAAAAATTAAACTTAAACTAAAACTTAAAACTAAGGTTGGTTGGAGTGGTGAAGGAGAACGGATTTGAGGTAGGAAGACGGTAGGGTTTGAATTGATTTTTCGTAGCACATCTGAGATTGGTTCGTTCGCGCCATTCGAGGTGTTATGGGTTGGTAGATAGAAGAGTCGAGGGGTACGTAGATTCCGAGGGTTAGTGTTGAGGAAAATAGAGTTGTGAAGGAACGCGCATTCAACGTGACCTGAAAGGAGTCGATGAATGAAGAGAAAGTCGGCTGCATCTCTGCGATCCTCAAGGGTGTTTAAGTTGATAAGGTTGAGACGGTTTTAATATGGGGAAGGCGCTGGATGCTTTCAATTCTCGAGATATGAACACGATGATATGGGGACCATACTAGAAGGGAGGGAACAAAAGTAATATAGAGGTACCTTGTCACGTATGGGTTGGTGAATTCTCGTTTCACAACGAGTGCAGAACTGGCTTTAAGGATTATCCCATTCATATGTAAACGGAAGTTGAGTTTCCTATCGCACAAAATGCCGAGATGGCGAAGAGATAGGAGGAGGAGGAGATAGATTGGTTGCCGTGAATGCAGAGTCGCGGAGGAGATTGGTGCCGCTTATGTAAAAAGGTGATGGATTGGCATTTTTGAGGCACAAAATCGAAAAACTATCAAGGCCTTGTTGAAGGAGGAAGACGTCATGGGAAGACGAAATGGTCTTGAAAAATTTTGTATCGTCGGTGTAAAGCGAGACAGACGAGTGTTTGATGATCCTATCAAGATCATTTATGGTTAATATGAAAAGAAGGGGACCGAGATGGTTGCCTTGTGGAACACCAGAAGTGGCCAAAATTGTAGCCGAGTGGGCTGACCTAAAACAAACACTGCAACAACGGTGTATGTGTTCAAAACTGAGGGCAGACAATTTGAAGAGTATTAATCGATGAGAGATTTTATCAAAGGCCTTGCTAAAATTGGTTGCAACAACATCGACTTCAAAGAATGGCATTCTTTAGGGCAGAGAGGGCAAAGGATACGAATTCAACGAGATTTGTGGTGGTTGACCTACTCTTTAGGAAGCCATGTTGTCTAGGGGAAATAAGTGATTTGCATTGGAAGCTTAGAGCTTCATACAAAATACTTTCGAAGAGTTTGGGTCATATGTGAGAGTTTGATCTTTGATCCTTTCTTGTGGATAGGGGTTATGAAGGAGGTTTTCCAAGCCTGAGGAAATTCTCCTTGTAAAAGGGATAGACGAAAGAGATTAGAAAGGGCAAGGGAAACGACTTAGAGTCGTTTATAAGGTTTACTTGGGCATTGTTGAGGTAAAGGGAATCGTAAAGTTCGGTGAAATGAAGATAAGCACCAAGATAGTTGGAATAGTATGAAAAGGATCTGGTGCACATGAAAACAGCCCATAACTTGTTTCTCTTATTCCGTAAAGAACGAAGCTTGCGATTATACCAAGGAGGACTAGTAGATGATGTTTTAAGGCGGGAAAACGGAACGCAAAGGGAATTCAATATTTCTTTATAAAAAATGAATAAGGCATCGTTTATACTTAGGTTGTGAAAGTTAAAAGGGGATCTACTGATATAGTCACTGATTTTGTGAAAGTTTTCTTTATGAAAGTCGTGGGGGAGAGTGGACTGGAATGAAGAGTTATGAAAAAATGAAAGCAGAAAGGGGGGGAGGGGGGGTGGTAGTTATCGATTGTTGAGAAAGATAGGGGACAAAGTGAAACTGAGGAGTTAATTGAATCTGTTGTGAAAGAGACATTCCTTAGCTGAGTTGGCATTTGAAGCGATGAAAAACGATTGATCATCTGATGGAGTCCACTGTACATAGCTGAGGAAGATTAAAGTCGCCAAAAATAAGGATATCATCAATAGAGTCAGACAGGTCAATTAAATGGTCGATCGCATCGATAACAAGTTGGTATGATTCGATAGGTTTGAGCTGGTAGGATGCAGCAACATATAACCCAAAGGGACTTGAGGGTGTACAATTTTTATTGCGATAAAGTTGACTTTAGAGAATGAAGAAATTGTAATGGGAGAAGATCCCACAACAGCCTTAGTTGTGGATCACCAGGAGTTCACTTCGACAGGGGGAATCATCATTTGTGCGGGCAGAATCGTCGTCGCGAAAAACATTAAAAGTAGGGGGGAACAATTCCTGGTTCTTTATCACATTGGTTTCGGTCAAGGCGTAAATATCAAAGTGAAGAGCATACGATTGACGTAGGACAGCATTGGTTTTAGAGCGAAGACCTCTTACATTCTGGTAGTAAAATGTAAGAGGGATGTTGTGGGGTGGAGGTGTGAGTTTTGATTTGATTTTGCAGCCCGGGTCAATCCCGGACAGATTTATTAAGCTTATTGCAAGCAAACATATACTTAAAACTAACTTAAAAACTAAAGGGTGGGAGCGGTTAAAGAAAGTTAGGACGTGAGGCATAGGTGGAAATACGTATGTTCTTGAGGGAGAGTTAAGATTGCGGGGATTGGTGTTAAAAGAAATAATTTGAAGTAAGGAAGGATAATCGATATTACCTATTAAAATTTGATGAATAAAGAGAATGTCGGCAACTTTTCGGCGTATAGAAAGGGGTTGTAAATTTATAAGTTTCAGCCGGTCAGTGTAAGGTGGTAAGTTTTGGCTATTATCCCAGGGAAGACCAGCAGAAAGCAAAGCGTAAAAACCTGCGTTGAACAGCTGCTATCCGGAGGATGTGAGTTCTGTAGTAGGGTGACCAAACTTGGCTGGCATATTCAAGAAGAGGCCTAACAAAGGTTATGTGAAGAGATTTGGTAACATAAGGATTGGAAAACTCCTTAGACCAGGGCTTGATAAAACCAAGGGCAGAGTTGGTTTTTTTTTTATTATACTATCAATGTGAGAACGGAAATTGAGTTCCTTGTCGCAGATAACACCTAAATCACACAACTCATTCACTAAGGGAACAGGCAGATTAAAGATTAGATAGCAACGAGGTGAAGTAGGGAGGCGTTTACGGGTATAAGTTATAGCCTGACACTTATTGACGTTAAGCTCAAGAAAATTCTTCTGACACCAAATACAAAACCTGTCTAGATCTTGCGGCAGAAGTAGGCTGTCCCAGGAAGATGATATATATCTAAATATTTTCATATCATCTGCGTAAACAGATAAACAGATATGTATGAATTTTTAATGATACAAGCAACATCATTAATGGTCAGAATAAATAATAAGGGGCCAAGGTGGCTGCCTTGGGGGACACCAGAGGAGGCTTTAATTGGGTCAGAAACCTTGGACCTAAATAGAACATAGTAGAGTCGTTCATTTAAATAGGATTGAACCCAAGTTATAAAGTTTATTTGGAAACCAATAGCCTTTAATTTTAGAAGGATTATATCATGAGAAATTCTATCAAAGGCTTTGCTGAAATCGGTGGCAATCACATCAACTTCATTTCCAGATCAAGAAGATCATCAGGGGCAGCAGAATCATCTTTGAGTTTTATTATTTTATCTCTAACTTGCTCTAAAGTTATAGACACCGATTCCAAAGTTGTTTGTGGGCAGCTGTTTAAGTAGGAAAAGTAAGAATGGTCTGGCTCTTGGGAATGGATGGCGAACGCTTGGCCAAAAAAGATTGCGAAGAGATGTGCAATAATTTGGGAATCGCCCGAGTACCTATCAAGAAAATTTAGGGATGATGGATAGTTATCCGATTTGCTTTTAGTTTTGATGAACTGAAAGAATCTTTTGGTTGAGGCGTAATGGTTTAAGGGCTGGCAAGGGAGGCACGTTATTGATGAAAAAATTTATCGTGGTCGGCTCGTTTAGAGTGAACGTAGTGGCCGAATGCAGCAAGGTCGATTCGTCGCTACTTTCTGAGGGGACATGCGAAAAATCTCGTGGTACCTGACATAATCGTTCCTGAGACTGATAAGGTCGGTAGGGAGTCCTTTTTGGTCTTCCCTTCTTAGCAGACCGAGTCCGATTTGTCAAGTAGATAGACAAGAAAGAGACGAATGTTTTCATATATCTTTCTTTCTCTAAGCCTAGAGAGTGCATAGCGTGTAGTGCCATTGGCTTGCTATGTTAGTTTCATTGTCTCAGACAATGAGATAAATTTGTTTGATTACCTTTTATTGTGTACCGAAACAAATCCGAGTAGTATAGGGGACTTGGGTTCAGTGCTTTTGAGCTTAAATGAAACAAATAACAATGATACCTGATAACATGATTCATCCACATGCAACAAGTGATTTACTGCGCTAAGCATGACAATTTTTCTTTAATAAATTAAATTAAAATTTAGAATTATATGATAAAGAAATAGAAAACAAAAATAATAAATTAATGACTCATTCTAATCAAAAAATGTTTTCATTCTTTTTTCAGTTTGTACTTATTATTATGGGTTGCTTTACGGTATGCTGGCTACCTTACTTTATCGTCGCATGTGGGCAGATTTCTAATTCAAATGAAATCTCTCCAATCATATACAGAGGAGTGCTTGTCTTGGCTATGGCCAACTCTGGACTAAATCCATTAATTTATGCATGGAAAAACTCAAATTTTCGCAGATCTTTCGGCCTTTTGTTGCGTTGCAAAAGTCCCAATGTCATCAATTCAATGGAGTATAGTGAGCAACATTGCCCTCGTAATTTAGTACGCGCACCAGATCAAACCGTTTACGTCATACCGTCGCCAACTGTAGCAATAGAGAATGATTTAGTAACAGAAACCCAAGAATCTGGAGTTGGACGCTCTAACAGAGTCCTAACAAATGATAAACCGATTAACGACGAACTCAATGCTGCTCAACTCTGCTGCCGTTCACAGACCAACAACAATCTGCTGCCAATGTTCATTATGATGGCAAATGAATCATATATTCCAGCGGCGAGACTATGTTCTCCATGTGCGATATGTAAATTACTAATTGCAAGGAAGGCTAAAATCAGCAAACATTTTAAAGGAACACTTACACCATGGAAATTGTGGTGATTATAACTTTCATATAATAAATACTATTAAATGTAGACGGTAGAAGGCATAAATGTAATACTTTCTTTAAAAAATATATGTGTACGTATTGTATACTAGTGAATGATGTATTTTTTTACCTATAGTGATGGATAATAGTGGTAGCAAGTGAGTATAGGCACAGTAAATAGCGATAGAAACGACTATTTGAATATAACATGCCTTTCTGCAAAACAGTATCTGTCACTGTAAAGCCACATCTGTCAATACTTACTCTTGATTTCGAAAAAGTGTTTGACAGGACAATGATACAAATCGTTCTATGATAAATAAACTCAATGAATGGGGCATTGGCCCTGAAATATATACAATAATTATGTAAGATCATTTCTCAATAACAAATAATTCAGCATTAACCCTCTAACCGTTTTAACCGTCTACAGACGGTCTGTATTAAATTGAACACATTTTGAGCAGGTACGAGGAGGGTTCAACATATTCTCGGTATCGGGGTGAAGCTGTGGTTGTATATATAAATTGACTTATTTATCAAGTAATACTATTATTTTAGTGCATTCATGTAAAATTTCATATAAATGTGATTATTAATTCGCGTTTTATCTCTAGTTAAACAGATCCATAATGGCAACTGAGACGATGATGGTGAAAATTGAGCATCGCGCTGTAATTAAATTTCTCACTAAGCAAGGAAAAAGTCAAAAATCTATTCATGAAAAGATGGTGGCTGTTTACCAGGGTTCCGCACCTTCATTATCAACTGTGCAAAAGAGGTCAAGTGAGTTCAAGAGAGGCAGAGAGAGCATTGAAGACGACCCCCGCTCCGGCGACCCCGGCTACTGCTTGTACGGGAGAAAGCATCAAAGAAGTCGAAAAACTTGTTCTTGAGGATGCCCGAATAAAGGTGAAAATTATGGCAGAGATCACCAAGCTTTCAATTGATACCATTCACACCATTCTTCATGACCATCTTAACCTTTCAAAGGTCAGTGCAAGGTGGGTGCCACGAATGCTCACAGCGCCTCAGAAAAAAGTGAGAATCGCATGCTGTAGAGAGCTTTTGGAGATGTGTAGTGAGAACGCGGACGGTGTTATGGATCGAATTGTTACTGGGGACGAAACATGGGTCCACCACTATGACCCTGAAAGCAAACAAGAGTCCATGCAGTGGCATAAAAAAGGAACAGACCCCACGAAGAAGTTCAAAGTCACTCCGTCTGCCGGGAAGATCATGGCCACAGTTTTTTGGGACTCAAACGGAATCTTGCTCATTGAGTACAAAAAAAGGTGAAACCATCAACGCCACATCATACGCTTCCACTTTGCATAATTTGCGGGAGGAAATTAAAAAGAAAAGACGGGGTAAACTCGCAGCGGGTGTGTTGCTTCTTCATGACAACGCTCCTGTTCACAGAGAAAGAGGAAATTTATTTTTTTGAGGGTTTAAAAAAGCTTATCTCAAGATGTAACAAATGCATTGATGTTAGGGGAGATTATATTGAAAAATAAAAACAATTTAAACTGAATTCGCATTTTCCTTCATATTGATACCGAGAATATATTGAACGCCCCTCGTAGATGATTTGCGCTTGATTTTCGAGGACTCTCAAGTTGACATTGTTTGCATTTCTGAAACTTGGCTGAAACCTGATATGCCCAATAGTTTATTTAAACTAGTAGGCTACAAATTGTATCGAGCTGATAGGAGTAGAAAAGAATGTGGGGGCGCTGCCATTTATATAAAACATGGTTTGAAGGCCAAGGTTATTATCCAATCCACAGAAGTTGATGACCATGAGTTTATCTTCTTAGAAATTACTTTAAGCAATGATAAATTGCTGATAGGATCCGTTTACATGGCTCCTGATGTAGCGAGTCAAAATAAAATTAGAAACGTTATGCAGGAAATAACTCCCTTATACGCAAAAATTGTAATTGCAGGTGACTTAAATCTACAAGTTTTGCAGGTGACTTAAATCAACAAGTTTTGATTTTGTTAACCGTCAAACGCCTACTCATTTTATGCCCAATAAAACTCCTTCCCTTATTGATGTTTTCTTAGTTTCGAATACTGAACTTATAGGTCATTATGATCAAATACATCACGATACTATATTTTTAACCGTTAATATGATTGCTGCAGGTTCTGCAGATACTTTTGTTACATATCGCAATTTTTCGAGTATAAACACTCATTCGCTACTCAACGAATGTCAATTGCTCGATTGGTGCCCTGTTTACTGTACTTCTGACGTCAATGAACAAGTCGTAACATTGGAAAATAATATACTATACCTTTTTGATAAATATGTTCCCATATGTACAAAAAAAAGTAAACCCCATGGCATAAAATGGCTTACCCCAGAAATAAGACAAGCAATTTGCAAACGTACTTTACTTTATAAAATATGGCGAAGGTATGGATGCGAGAGTATCTTGAAAGAGTTTAAGGTTTGCAGAAATATGACGACAAACCTTGTCCGCAAGTCTAAAAGTAAATTTTTTTCAAAATAAGTTCTCCAACATATCGTCTTCTGCTATACTTTGGAAAAACATTCGTCAGATAGGTTTGAACACAAATAATTCTCCTTCTTTACACGGTGTTAATTTAGATAACCTTAATGAAAAATTTGTGCAATCCACACAATACTTTAACCGCACATTAGGCTCTAGTTTTTCAAGCGTTAGTCAGGGCATGAGTAGTTCTTTTAACCTTAAAAATGTACATATGACGGACGTTGAAGAAGCAATTTTTAAAATAAAATCGAGGACTGTAGGACTTAACGGCATCCATCCTGATTTCATAGAAATTCTGCTCCCTTATATCCTTAAACATATTATACATATTCTTAATACCGTCCTCACCACGTGTGTATATCCGGATAGATGGAAAGTTGCGAAAATAATTCCACTTGCAAAGAGTTCTTCGCCAACAAATCCTGAGTACAGGCCTATTGCAGTTATTTCGTTTATGAGCAAGGTTCTTGAATCTGTTATAAGCAATCAAGTTAAAGGGTACTTAGAGAAACAGAACTTAATAACAAGGTACCAATCTGGATTTCGGGGAAAACACAACTGCATAACGGCACTTATGAAAGTCACTGAAGACGTACGTTGTGGAATAGACGACAACAAAAATGGCTTAGTTGTGTTGCTGGATTTTTCTAAAGCATTTGATACTGTAAACCACCAAATACTTATTGGAAAACTTACAAATCAATTTGGCTTTGAAACTACAGCAAGTAAACTAATAGCTTCATATATACAGGGTCGTCTTCAGGCTGTTTTTTCTGAGAATAGACAATCATCATACTTGCCAGTATGTTCGGGTGTACCTCAGGGATCCGTTCTTGGTCCTTTGCTATTTGTGCTTTTTATAAATGACGTTTCAAAATGTATTAAAAACTGCTATCACCACATTTATGCTGATGACTTGCAAATTTATAAATTGTTCAAAAAGTCTAACGAATCAGAAGCAGTAGCAGGCATAAACGAGGATCTAGACTCATTGCATCAATGGTCCCAACAAAACAAACTTGCCCTTAATCCTAAAAAAACTAAAAAAACATTGACAATCAGTAGAAACAAAACAGACCAAATACCACAAGAACTTTTTCTTAATGGTTTAAAAATAGATTTCGTGTCGAAAATTAAAAACCTAGACATATATCTTAACAGCAATATGACCTGGCATGATCATATTAATAGTATAGTCGGCAAAATTTACGGTATTCTCCATGGTCTTAGTCCAACTGCACGCTTTTTGCCAACTAAAGTTAAGCTCCAGCTTGTCAAGTCATATGTTTTTCCTTCGATTTTATTTGGGTGTGAGCTTTTTTGTAAATTGGACTATTGCTCTGAAAAAAAAATTAAATGTAGCATACAACAGTTGTGCGAGATACATTTTCAACCTTAATCGATATGATCACGTTTCAGCATATGCGCAGAAAATAGCTGGGCTCTCGCTGAATTCGCTCCTAAAATACCGCACTGTTGTAGCACTGCGCCACTTATCCTCGAGAATAAGGCGCCAAATAATCTATCTTGCATTTTAGATTTTACACGATCTCAAAGATCTTTGCAAATTAAACCATCTCGCCATAAATATTTAGTTAGTTCTAGACAGTTTTTCGTCCATTCAATTCGCCTATGGAACCAACTTCCGATAGACATTAAACGTGCTAATGCAAATCAATTTAAAAAACTGGCTTTTCAATACTACCTGGATGCAAACTGAAGTTTCCGATACTAAAATGACTAGACTTCATTATCTTACAATTCTTCTTTTCTATTTTCATGTATCTATCTTTCTCTTCCTTCTCTATTGTTTTCTTTCTTTCACCTTTTCCTATCATTTATAGTTCTAATTTTTACCAAAAAATAATTGTTAAATAGATCTTCAACCTGTGCATAATTAATATTAGCTGTAAGCTTACCTGTACGGAGATAATTTTTAAATAAATATGAAATATGAAATATGAAAGGCGGACCACAGCAGCGTACCCGAGGTCGGATGACAATGGAAACTTCATAGTACTGTTCCCTGAGCAGTATGATGGATAGATAAGATAGAATGTAATTAAACAAAATTTTAGACCTCCAATGGGAAGTAAATTATTTCGCAAATATGTTTATGAAAATTAAAAGTGAGGCGTATCAAGTTGGTCTAGAGGTAAATGAAAGGAAAACAAAGTAAATGTTGGGGCAGCAGAGTTTCAGCGTAGAATTTCAATTAATAGTTGACTTAGTGTTAGCTTATATTTCGAATTCAGTAGATATTCAACCCAGACAGGTACTAGAAAATCTGGTCTCTAGTCTTCTTTCGTTTGAACTCAAATTTCTACTTTATATTACCAATTACCACACAATAAGCATTCAAATTTCGAATACTTTACGCAAACGAATTACATAAACTGTAGTTTCTGAAACCAAAGTAAATCAGTTCAAAGGGATCAAACTATTTATGATTTATCTTTTCGAAAGAATGAACCAAATATTTGTATATCGCTCATACCAAACCACGCCTTTATCTTAATGTGAACTGCCAAAACTTGTCACAGGCGAGCTCCCTACTATTATCTGCGACATATCACAACTTTACTTAGACCACCGGTTGGGTTCTTTGCTTTGTCTTCCACTACTTACAAGAGGTACACTGTATCAGCCATACAGATCTTGATTTATTCATAACAAATTAGTAAACAATAATTTATCAAAAAGACTTTAATCTATTATGAATTCATAATAAACTCATTGTATGCTAATAATAAACAATTACTCACCTCAATTCCCGTCACGCCTAGTGCTTCTTCCAAGTTCGGTGTCATTCGGAAAGGAACTTTTTCCGGAACACGTAACGTCTTTCCTTTTTCGAAGCAAACATTATAGTCTATATGGACGATTTCACCGGTGGCCAATTTAACTAAAACATTATCTAAATGACGATCACCCAATCCGATAACATATCCTATTACAGACATGACAGCTACTGACAGGGAATATTTGCGAATAGAGGAGCGCCAAGTGGCACAATTATCACTGTGGCACCACAATTCTTTGGCGAGTAAATCACGAGGAGTTTCTTTTGATAATTCATCTAAAACTTGACGCAATGTAGCCAAGGGCCACGTCTTACGACTATCAGTCACTTTGATATTCTTTTCTGCCAGCAATGGGCTCAATTTACTATAAAACATTTCCGATGGCCTGGTTACGGCTGTTCCTTGACGATCTTTACTGGCTGCTTCACGTTGTTGCCACTTCTTATAAATGCCAAAAAGCGGTGTCACTCCGTCCACCCAACTTATAAGACCGGATTGTGGTCCCAAGGGAATCACCGAATAGTGATGAGCACGATACACGTTCATATTACTTCTTGCCATCATGGAGTTTGATATTGAAAGAAATTGCATTATTCGCTCATCTAAATGTAGATCCTCTAAGCCTTTGAACAAGTACGTATACCTCTTTCCGTTGCTTCCAAAGAATGCTAATTTTTTTGGCTTGGTTTTGGTTGGCAGTATATAGACAGTGTTATCCACGGCTTTTATGAATATCGGTTCATTTTCGCTTGTTTCAACTCCTGGCATTGAAATGGCAGTGTTTCTCATGTTTGCCAATACTGGACTAATGTCAATCATCTTTAAAGATGACTGTGAACTCTTTTGTAAGCGTTGTTGAAAGATTGTGTACAGCTGTTTGAGTTTATGCCACGATTCATTGATTTTTCCTAGATTGAGTGGCTTATTCAATTCATCGATGGTATTCTCGATAATACTGGAATATTTCTCTTGGAAAGTTCTTTCATAGTTCGTCTCAGCAGGCTGGGAAGTGACGGCAAATAACTTTTTCAAATCATCAGCAATGTGCGTCATAAGGATTGTGTGCTTTGCATTCAGGCAGGTGTAGTTCTGTGAAGCGGAGTTCTTTTTGGCTTCCAATTCTAGAGCATTGAATAAATGGGAGTATTCATTATACAACTGAGCGAGCGAATGTATCCAGAACTCGTCCCATAATAAAGTTACTCTTTTCAATTCACGCACAAGCAATTGTACCTGCTGCACAGTTTCCGGAGCCTGAGTAAGTAGAGTGCTAAGTAACGAATTGAAACAGAATGTAAGTGGATTCATGTCATCGGTTGAGGTCTTTTCGTCTTTCTTATGCTCTTGGAATGCTCCCACAACGGCGGGGAAAATAATCATATGTGGGGTGTCCTCTGCAACACGGCATAATAACTCTGAAACGCGTCTTTTCACATAGGGCTCATGATGATTCAATCGACTGAAAAGTTGTGGAACTATTACCTTCCATGGTCGAGTTGGAGTTAGTCTTAGGCCTTCTTCGAGAACTTCTTGCAGACCAAGTGCATGTTTAACCACTAAACGGAGGAGACGCAGTGTTGCTGTTACTAGCGAACAATCCCCAGATTTTGCATTATGATTGGAGGAGAGAGTAAGAAATTTAAAATATGCTCCCGCTGCCATTTCATAATAAACATATACACTCTTATGCGCTTGCCTCCAAATCTGTATAATAGACATCATCACATTAACTGGTTTGTCCTTTAATATTGCAATATTCCGCAGCTGATTTTCAATCAAATCTGTCGAACTAATCTCATTCGTGTCGATTTCTTCATCTTCCGTCGCTGTGACTTGATGTTTATCAAGAACGAGTACTATGGCTGCTACATCATCATCAGTTATATTCTGAATTAAGTCTTTAATCAGTTCTATGTCACGTGGAGATAGACCAGCTTTATCACTATTATGTTCAGTCTTAGCTTCAACAAGTTTCTTTCCCCATCTGTAGCACCAATTGCCAAAGGCCGACCAGGAACTACCCAAATGTTCACATTGTAAAAGACTAGCTTGGATAAGCTTTCCCACCGCCATGTCAATGGGTGGAATCATTCCATTAAACTCTTCATCTGGATGACCTGCGAAGTAAAAAAGTATTCAAAAAGATTCTCCTCATAAATTTATACAAAAAAAAAAGTGTCTTACCAGAAATTTCAGGAATACTGACTAGCAAACGTTGTAAATGTTCTTGGCCCCGAGTACCACTCTTACCGTCCACCAAGAAGTCATCAGTAAAATGTTGAGGCAACCACTCGCTTAGGGTTAGCAGCATTTGCGAAATTGTCTCAGGATATTGCATCGCCTTTTGAGCGGAAACCTGCTCTATAACTTGCAGACAGCATGCTGATGCCAGTGCTATAGCATCACTTTGTCGCGATCCATTTGTATACATACACTTTGACATTTCTCCAAGACCGTGTAATATTTCCGAGTCGATTATATCCAGTCTAATCTCGTGGTTCAGCACGCCAGCAAAAATTTCATCCACATTCTTTCCCATTCCCTTGTTTTGCAAGAAACGGTCTAATTCGGAACGACACAGTCTATGGTTTCCATCTTTCCGAGCAACAGCTGCTACATTCAAGTAGATTCGATGTTTTACATCACTGCCTTGCCTTCGGGCGAAAAACTGCCCCCAATTTACACATTTGGTAAGAGTAGCCGACTCTTCTGTGGTACAATATGCATCGAAAGATTCACAACAATCGTTTTTGTCTATTAATTTACAAGCAACATGGTTCAGTATAGTGAAGTCGTGCACATGTTCGCAACAACTCTTTCGAATGCACTCTTGAAGACCAGCTTTGATTAGATTACAACACACGTTGGGATCATTACCATCGCCGCTTAGTGTTAATGCAGTCAGGGTGCTTCGCACTGAGCTGAGTGCTTTGTAGCATGAAAAGTTTGTAGACAGTTCTTTCTCATCCGTTTCTATATTTTCCCATTTACTCAGTTCTAGAACAGATATATCGGCATTAAAATCAGTATACAAATTCTCCATTACTTCCAATTGACTTAGGCCCATGCCGAAAATTGGTAATGTCTCTCTTCTGTCCACTGGATGGTTGATCATGTGATTTTTAAGCTTTCCCCATTGATTTGTGAAATAAAGGCAATCAAATAGCTGGTCACTTAAAAACTCTCTGACATGCGTATCAAGTTTCTCATCACCGGAAATAACATTTCCATATCCTTCAGCTGCAGTTTCTCGTCGCCCAGATGCATGTTCGGACGCATGCTTAATCCATTGATACCGTTTGCCCGTTTTTAATTTAATCCATATGTAGAGACCCTGCAGCGAATCTGGTTCCTTGCACTTGAGAAGTGCCCATACGAGAGACATCACAGTGTGATCGAAAATCATGTCATTAGTCTTGCCAGATAATACAAGGCTTCGAAGCATTGTCTCAGAATAGCGAATTACCATTTGGGGTTCCATGCAATGGATAGCAATAAGATTAACAGCTGTTCGAATCCTATTGAACCACTCCTTGCAAGTAGGAGTGTTAACCCGAAAGAACGTTTTGGCTGGTTTCTCTGGCGCCTGAAGGGCAAAAGCAGTTCCTTCGGCTGCATTGTAGATGCATTTCTCTAGACATTCAAGAAAACCTAATAAAATTCTCGCATGCTTTTGATTGATTATCAATTGTGACACATTCTCAATTTTGTTGACATCTTTCAATGCCAATACTCTGGCATACTTCATGATTATCGACTCAAACTTCAAAAATGTGTCTTGTGGTTTCCCCAATTTTGTTCTTAATTTGTTCTTTACACAGTAACGTGCGGCTTCCCATTGCATCCAAGATGTTAGCATATCCATATTTCCCAATGTAGAGCGATAGTAATCGGGTGCTTTTTCGTGCGTCTCTGCTATCCAGCATTTCGAAAAAACATCCTTAAAAAAGCTCTCAATTGACTTACAATTGCTATTTAGTAAAATGTTGTCGATAAACTCCGGAAAGTACTTGTCCCTGAGGCTGGCAGTGAGGGATGTGGAAATATACCATTGTTGAAGCTCATTTGTCCTTGTTTGTTTCGTTTCGAATATGCCAAGTTCCTCGTTTGGATTTAGCAATGATACACTTAATGGCAATCGACCGAACACCCTACAGTAGATATCCCGAACATGTTCATCACCCGATTGCAAGTGACAAATGGAAGCATTCCTTATCTGCATCAAAATATTGAAGCTTAACAAGTCATAGTTTTGAAGAGTCATGATGCATTCACCACACTCAATGGGTTGCAACAGAGAAGTGGTACAAAGCGAATGACAAATGTTCACAAAAGGCTTATGATCCAGCAAGATGTTGGAGTTTTCCTTGCATTCTCTAAGTAGATTATTCACCCAATCAAGAATGATTTTTAAATTCGTTTCAGAAAGGAGATTAGCCTGTGATAGAATCTCATCCAAGAACTGCAATATGCGGCTGAAATTCTTCGAAGTTGGACTAGATTCATCTAGTGATAATTTGGCAAATAAATTGTCTGTTAAAAGACGACTCGACATACGATAGTTGTGATTTTTTTGACAATGTGCCGAAAGCAGATTTATCAATGCCGAGTGTAAAGTTGGATTGTCGTACCAAATTTGCATATTCGTTGATTGGCAATTGTTTATGAGGAGTTCCAAAATCGATGGATTCAATGCGTACATACCAATAATTGATGATGTTTGCGTGGCAAGATCAGACAGTGCGAGTAGATAAAATGTCAACACACATTCCGCTTGTGTTGGCGAATAAGTCAAAGACATTTCTGCATCGTTTCCTTTGTTTATGCAGTTCATAGATCTTTCAATATCCAATAAAATATGTCGATAGGCTTCCAACAGAAGCGGGACATTTTTAATCATTAAAATTTCATGATATATCTTAACTAAAAGTTTTAAATTACGATCACCTTTAGTGAGTCTAGTCCTTGTAAGGAAATTACCATCCATTCGCAGTACGGTGTTCACAAGTTCCATTGAAGTGTTTCCCTTTAATTGATTGACTATAGTTAACACAAGAAATAATAGGCTACCAAGTAGTGTGACATCTAATTCTTCTGCATTGCCAATTTCTATTTGAAGAATGTCTTCAATTTCATCGATGCGCACTATGTCTTCCATTGTATTGTAATTGCTGAAGATAAGAGTGAAAAATTCATTCACCGAGTAGACAGTCTCGCCACATGACGCTTTCAGGCTATGCTTTGCAGCTTTTGTAATTACAATCACTGCTGTGGCTAATAAATTTTTACCAACTTTAAATGCTATAAATTCTTTTTGAGAAACAAGCGATTTCACGATTGAATTGAAAGCTCCGACAAATGCACCCACACTTAGTTCGGGAGTTGGCAGTGGTGATTTGTTGCCCGAAGAATCGTCGCACGCCGATTGAATATCTTCTAAGAATTGATCCAACAGTCCAAAAGTAAAATCTAGCTTTTTAACAAAATACTCTGAAAGGCTTTGTAGAACTCTAGAGCAAAAGTGCTTTAAAGACTGAGACTGTTCTGTTTCCAAGTGCCAACCAACAATGATGTCCACGATATCAGTAAAGTGCTTTTCGAAGGCACGTCTGTAGTGTTTGGAAAATTCGACAATTGTCTCGCTTACTGCCATGAAATTCTCCACAACATCGGCATTTTCTAAATATTGTTTGAGAACGACTAGCATGCGCTCACTGTAGACTGTCAAATCCTTATTAACTGCATCGCAACTGGGGGAAAAAATTACAAATTTAATTATAGAATACATATACGATACTAAATAGAAGTAAATAAATGATTCGGCAGAGCCAAGACTTATGTAATTGAACAGTAATTAATTATTGCACTTCCTAATGTGAGACTAATAGCTTACTAAGAGTGATCTCATGTTGCAATTGTGTGGCAGAGGAAGGAAGCACAGGCAATACAAATCATGCTCAACCGAATATAGAGACTGACTGACAAAAGATAGTCGATTAAGTCAAAAGATATATTGATTAAGGTAAACATCGTTCAGACAATGATGGTCAACAAAAACAAAACACAATAAGCATGTTTATAGCAAAAGAGCTTTACTTTCATGTATACTAGAACCACATGGCAACCCTTCAGACATTACATAATTGAATTAAGCCGCTAACTGACTGAGGTTTAAGAATCTGTCGCTTGCCCGCTTTGCCGACACTAAACTACGGGATAGTGACAGACTTTAAATTCTGCAGGGTTTAGTCATTGTCAACCGAAAGCGTGCTGATGTCAGAAAAATACATTTATTTTTGTTTTCTCTGCGTTGGTCGAGATTCGAATCCAGGCACTTTGATATAAGGGTTTTCCAATAGGGACTTGACAACTTTGAATTTAATTTGTGAACGCACTCTTTCACTAATCATCAAACTGTCACTGTCAATTTATTCAGTAAACTCAACATTTTCATCATGGTAAAGTACACGAACGAACAACGTCTGCAAATTATAAAAATTTTCTACCGAAATTCGGAGTCGGTGACAGCAACTTTAAGAGCGTTAACTCCAATTTTCGGTCGTAATTCTCGCCCTAGTAGACAGGCAATAACAAGTTTAGTGCAAAAATTTGAGTCTACATATTCGTTGTGTGAGGTTGACGTGTCAGTGAGACAACGGCTTGGTCGAAGTGTCGAAAATATCGATGCCGTGCTGAATTCTCAAGAATTGGGCATCGCTCAGACCACATTATGGCGTATTTTGCGTAAGGATCTTGGTTTACACCCATACAAGATCAAGCTGACTCAAGAATTGAAGCCGATGGACCATTTGAAGCGACGTACGTTCTCCGATTGGGTTCTGGAGAAGATGCGCCAAGATGATGAATTTCATCGCAAAACCATCTTCAGTGACGAAGCTCATTTTTGGGTCACTGGGTTCGTCAATAAGCAAAATATGCGTCATTGGTCACATGTGCTTCATGAATCACCACTTCATCCACAAAAAATAACTGTTTGGTGCGGTTTGCATGCCGGCGGCGTTATTGGGCCATTCACGTTACTGTGAATGGTCAGCGTTATCGCGCCATGATCACCCATTATTTTTGGCCCGAATTGGAATATATGGACTTGAACACGCTACAATCGATTTATTGAAGAGTAAGTATGGTGAGTGTGTTATCTCAAGAAATGGGCCAGTCGATTGGCCGCCTCGTTCGTGCGATTTAGCGCAGCTTGAATATTTTCTGTGGGGCTACGTTAAGTCATTGGTTTATGCCAACACGCCGACGACGTTGAAAGAGCTCAGAGCCAGCATTGAACGCGAAATAGCGGCCGTTTCGGCCGATTCGTTGAAAATTGGGTCCAACGAATCGACAGCTGCAAACGTGCCCGCGGTGGCCATATGAACGAAGTCGAGTTCCATTCATAAATGTTTTGATTGTACTTCAAGCCGATAATAAAGTTTTTGAAATATCTCAAATGGTTTATTGGAAAACCCTATAGTAATCACATGAAAATTAGTGTCCCACGCCACCGAATATTAGGTCGAAACTTAGGCCAAAGCATTGAGCTTCAAGTATGTAAGCTAACGGTTGATCCTAATGCATCGCCTAGGTTCATCTGACAACTAAGCCTGATAAGCGCTCACTCTTGCATAGAGGAGAGATGACTTTGGCTAAACACGAACTCCTCGCCCAAGCATACGAATAATGTCGCAAGCAAGACGGCAAGAAGCTAATTTTGCCGGGATAGTTGCAGAACATAGTCTGCACGACAATGCGTGTGAAAATGGACTTATATCAACTAACTTTGTGGCGAGCCAACATTTTGGAAAAAGAAATAAAGACAAGCGCTCCAAGCGTCCAAGAAATCATAGTAGACACGCGCTCAGGAGTTTTGCGTACCCTTAAAATGTTTGCACACAGCGCGGGCGAAGGAAAGAAATAGAGGTACCGATGAACGAGCGTTCGTTTTAAATGTTTGAAGATTATAATGACTTGGAAATAAAGAGCTCGGCAAGACATTCCATAAGGGAGTTGTACGGCTTAGGAAAGACTCACGATATTTCAATCTACGCCTCAAAGTGAGCTTGAGGGAAAATTGAAAAGAAGTCATAGTGAGACAGATGTTACGGTTAAAGCTGTGAAGGGGCGAAATTCTACTGGCGGAATTGCACTGGTGGTGAAAATAGCGATAGAACAAGGTGAAACAGGAGGCCTTGCGTCGGGTTCAAGGGTGTCAGTTGATTGAGTGATATCGCAATCTTATCTAGCAGGTACAGAGGGCTTTTAGGAGCAGCTGACCAGATGTGCTCATTGTACTCCAATTTTTGGCATTCTAGACATTTCGCAGCAATTTTAGCGACACCAAATATGTGGTCATTGACCCACATACCAGGAATGGAAAGTTTTTCGGTTTCAACGATGTAAGTGCCAATCCCTACGGCAGCATTAGACCCCTTTTTGCACCTAACATCGCTTGGTTTACAGAACACTTGCTGGCAACAGTGCGATACGACTCACTAATCTGGGTTACTTCAAGAGCAGTAGTTACGCGCGCCTAAGGGGTTGATACCCTTTTACTGTTGCCAGGGCGCGAGAGGAAAGCTAGAAACAGGAGAAAGGAAAATTTTTTTTTTGTAGTGTCTTGAAACTCAGGTGTATTTGGTTTCGATATGCGCTCTCGAGGGGTGGGAGTCCGAATAGGACGGAGTTTTTTCTTCACTCAGAGTGATTCGAATGTTATAATTCACTGTATTTTTTTTATGCTTGAAAAACTCTACAACAGAGAAATCTACGTGTCAGTGTTATAACTTCACACGCAGAATTTTTCTGTCTGAGTTCCAATTACACAAATGAAAAACTTGTCAATGGGTAGAATTCGGACCTTGACCCTCGGAGTGAGAAGCGATTACTAGTACTACTACACCACGGCCACCCCTACTGCCAGGCAATCCAATTCTAGCGGATGAATTCCTTCCCTGGTCGACTTCGACATTCGATATAATTTATCCAGAGAGGGAGGACTGGGAAAAAATGCAATAATCAGGTCAAATGAAATTGCAATTTTCATAGATGGCTCAAAAACAGAGGAAGGAACAGGTTGTGGTATCAGAAGACCCAGAACTAAGATGTTCTGGCTGTCTTCAGGGCGGCTGAGCTAATGCAGATGAGATCGGTATCCGAAAGAGTGCGGCCAGGCCGCATTCAAGGCAATGGAATCAACCAACGTCAACTCCGATACAGTCAGGGGCTGTCAAGGTATTATGCAGTCGGAACCGGGTAAGACCGTGCTGGGTGCCAGGATACTGCGATATTAAAGGAAATGAACAAGCGGACGAACTTGCAAGAAAAGGAGGTATACTCGACAATAGTGAGGATGCTAATATTAAACCACCCCTTTGCATAGTAAGGGGCACTATCGTGGAAAAAGTCACAAAGACTGCCAACCTAAGGTGGTCAAGCCTTGAAGGGCACAGGGTATCCAAGGCTTTTGGCCGCTTTTTGACGGCAAAAGATCTTGGAAGTTAATAAAACTAAACAGGTATAAGATTAGGACAGTAATAGGAATCCTGACAGGACACTGTCTCCTGCGGCAGCACGCAAATGGACTCCAATTGTCAGATTGATTTGCAAACTGTAGAGGACGTGTTATACGCATACTGTGTGAATGCGAGGCAATATCGCGGAGTCGATAGCATTAAATTCCACTTTGTTGGTGGTTCTCCACTTAGTAATGCTGTTTATATCGGAATTTAATGACGACTTGAATTGAATGTTCCGAAAGGTAATTTCTATTCCATTGAAGGAGAGAGCCGTCGATCCCAAATGTACGCATTCGCATTAAAGCCTGATGTCAAACTCTGTCAAATGCCTCGGAAATAAGAAGTGCAACTATACTGCTTTCGTCAGAATGATGTAGATATACTTTGGTTCCACTTTTCGGTAAGACATGCCATCAAATCACCAGTAGAAAACCATACTACCGGTCATTGAGAAGTTTTCGTGTTTCGAGATATTTCATGAGCTGACTGGTATTACCTATTGACTTATGAATACTTCTAACTCCCAAGTTAGTGAGAAATGGCAGAATAGCTTCATTGCATCTTCATAAAAAAGTTTCTCGATCGAACATATGCACTTGACACTTTCGTTTTGATTTAAATAGATGAAAAGGATTTGTGTTTCCACAAATTTGACCTTTAAATTTTTTATTATTTTATTTTATTTTTTTTTATTTTATTATTATTCTGTAAATTCCTTAAACAATATACTCGTAATTCAAAATAAATTCATTTACATTAATCTATATAATAATAAGATTAGATATAAAATTTAAGAACTTCATTTGACATTCCATATTTTCTATACTACAGTAATGAAAATAGTGTTGAATGCCATTACCCTGACAACATGAGAAATCAAATAAATTATGTATGTATGGGTGGGGTGACCCTCAAGTAAAAAAACTGATACAAATAATTACTCAAATATTATAAAGCAAACTTAAGCAAACACATAATAGAACAAATTTGCTGTAGAGCATCAAATAGATGATTAGTATAAAAACTTGTTTCATTGGTTATACCAGAGAGTCAAAGAGAACAGATTCTAAGCTAGTGAAGTTGAAATTGAGAAGCCAGGATTTTACGAGTTTGAGAAACAATCCAGGCAAGGTAATCGATCTGAGCGATATAGGAAGTCTATTAAATAAACGAAAAGACAAAATATAATGAAAATTACGATAAGCAGTGGTATGGAAGGGTGGAACAGATACAGAGTATGAAAAGTTTCCACGCAGGTTAAAGTTAGAAATCAGTCGGAAGTTCCGATTACTAGACTTCATAAAAAAGGTCTTCAGCACCTTAAAGCAGTATAAATGTCGGACGGGAAGAATTTTTAAGTCACAGAACAGAGGGTACGTAGAATATCTCCTAGGTTTGCGGCATAATTTTCTTAGGAGATATTTCTGTATTATCAAAAGGGGTTGTATTTTATTCCTATAAGCACCTCCCCAGCAAGTAATACCGTATTGTAATTTTGAATGAAAAATACCATAATAAATAATTTTTAGCAATTTAGTAGAACAGATATTTCGCAAATAGAAGAAGTGCCTAAGCGTGCATCGGAAAGAGTTCCTCAAAGCTTCTACATGACTAGAAAAGCTCATTTTAGAGTCTATAGTAAGTCCCAGGTATTTGTACTCACTAACAATATTGATAGGGAAACATTTATCACTGCAATTTAGGCTGCCATCAAAAGAAGGAGAAGATAATCCAGATCCACAGTTACAATTCGCAAACAGGAATCTTTTACACTCAGGTGAGTGAAAATAAACATTCAGATCCAGATCAAGGTTAAACGACAAATTAAATCATAATCTTAGTCTTACGACTTATAAGCAAGTTGTGTTTATAAAACCATGTTCTTACAAGACTAAGGTCCCAATTTAAGTCAGAAACCAGGTCTAGGCGACTATTTGAACCATAGGAGAAACCTATATCATCCGCAAAAGCCGTTGGAGCACCTTTAAAATTAAGAGTAAAAAGTGAGTTTATGTAGATTAGAAAGAGAATCGGACTTAGGACAGAACCTTGGGGTACCCGTAAGTTGAGAATCATAAGATCACTCCTGATTTCATCAATTTTTACTCTTTGTGTTCTATTTTTTAGGTAAGATCTAAACCACTCTAACATAAAGCCACGAAAACCTGCTTTTTCAAGTTTATCCAGTAGAATAAGATGATCAACCATATCAAACGCTTTGCTAATATCAATATATAGACCAGTAGTACACTTTTTACCATCTAAGTTTGACATTATTTGTCCACAAAACTGTAGGAGTGCATCCTCGGTTGATTTTCCCTTTTGAAAGCCAAATTGTGTAGCATTAAAAAACTTAGCTTTTGTGAGATAACTCACTATCCTATTTTTCACAAGCTTTTCAAAGATCTTACTCATAACTGGGAGGAGTGAGATGGGCCTATAATTACACATTTCAACAGTAGAACCCTTTTTGAATAATGGGATAACATCAGCACACTTGAGGTCTTCAGGATAAACTCCCTAAAATATGCAGCGATTAAAAATGTAAGCTAGGACATCCATTATATGACAAGCAATTTGTTTAAGGAGGATATTAGAGATACCGTCAGCACCACATGAATAAGTATTTCTTAAAGTGCCGATAACTTTTACAACTTCAAGCGGAGTAATGGGTTCAAATGCAAAACTATTAGAACACATTGGTTCAGCAAAGCAATCAGTAGTCGAACAGAAACGACAAGTAGGTTGAACAGGACATGGTTGCATGCAGGTGGCTATGTTAATAAAATAGCAGTTAAATGCATTTGCAATGGCTAGTTTATCAGATACAACACAGCCATTGACACGAATAACAGTCGGTTTTATTGCAACAGAGGATTTGTTTAAGATACTGTTAACAATTTGCCATTCACTTTTTAAGTTACCTCTAGCAGAATTGAACTTAGAACGGTAATAGTTATCACGGCAATTTGGAATTTCACTTTTAAGTTCGGTACACAGATTTTTGTATTTGCTTTTCAAATACAGATTACCAGGGTGTTTATAGCATTTAGTTCTAAGTTTGTTTTTAGCCTTAACTTTGTTCAATAAGTAACTGGAAATCCAAGGTTTAAGCCTTTTGGAAGACTTTTTAGGACTAAAAGTATAAGAACAACACAGAATATCCTTTTTTAGACAATCAATAAGTATTGAAAAGGAAGCGGAAGCATCAGAACACAGATAGACATCTTCCCAAAACTCACAAGAAAGATTGTATTTGAGATTGATGTAGTTTATCTTCGTTACCCTGTCAGGAGGTACAGAATTCAAATTGGAAATTCTATCGGAAATATTAAACATGAACCCAGTCATAGAGTGATCAGTAATCATTAAATCAATAACACATTTCTCACAGTTACTGAACGAGCCATTCCTGAACCGTCCATAAATATGGTCTAAACATCTACCTGAGACAAGTCTAGTAGGTTCATTGATGAAACTAGCTAGGCCATGCGATGCTAACAATTCCATATAGCTCGAGACAATTTCACTTTTTTCCAAAATGTTAATATTGAAGTCACCAATTATAATGACATTGTTTGATTTTTCATTTTCTAGTAGACAAGAAAATTCTTCTATAAATGTCGAAACATTAAACATATGTAATCTATAAACACATAAAAAGACATAGATCTGATTGTTAGTTCCGATGGAAACTTTTAGAATATCAGCACTCAAACAATCAACACAAAGGACCTCGTGAATTATATATTCCTCTTTCTCTCTTATAAAACAACCGACACCACCCGCAGCGTAATTTTCATTAGTGTTAACAAAAAAATTATAGCCAGACAAAAAAATAATCGTTTTTTTCAAACTCATAAATCCAGATTTCGGATACAAAAATAATATCTGGGATGCACAGAAAGGAATCAACATGAGTGACAAGAGCTTCGAAATTTTCTCTTAGACTTCTGATATTTTGATGGACAATGAAGAACTTATTACAGCAGAAGGAACTATCTGTTAAAATATTATCAAAATTAAAGCTGCGAAGATCAATGTAGCAAGTTCCTCATACGTAATGTGCCAACCGTTCCGGGAAAATCGGAGTCATTCAGAAATTTAAACTTTCTACTCTATCCGAAATATACCGAAATTTCCCTTAGATCAACTAAAAGTAGTAAAAAAACTCAGAATGATTTTATTCTCATTCCAAAGAATGTAACGCTACAAGAACATCATACCAAACATACCCAAGACTAATATCCGCTTCGTAAACGTAAGGATTAAAAGTGACCGCTACCTTAAGATCTTAGACGAAGAGACGAAGACAATGCAGCAATCCACACAGCCCGGAAGGTTAAAGAGTACCTCGAGCGTAACATCGTTTGTGTTTTTGACTGGTCAGCATTGTCTCCAGACCTTAACATATTTGAGAATGTATGGGGATATCTCGAAAGAGCTGTCTACCAAGGCGGGCGACAATCTAATAACGTTCTAGGCCTTAAAGATGCTATTGAATGGGACAAAATCCCACGAAAATTAATTCAAAAACTGTTTAAATCTCTTGCATCAAAAATTTTAAAGTTTGTACTCGTAAGTAATGAGGGAGGAAGTAAAAAAAAAACCCAACCCTGTCGCCTGACAAATTGCAAATTCCAAGAAAATTAAGGAAAAAAAAGAAGGATTTATGGTGATCAGAATTTTCTTAGAAATTGGTAATAACAGCAATATTTGCAGCACAAACGGAACAAAATTATCGAGAAACACCGAAATCAGGGGGAGGTGTCTTAACTAGTTGTCGAGGAGTGTAAATGCAAGTACTTAAACACGTCTCGTATGGAATCAGTTGCCCTTAAGTAGATATCAAACGCATGATCAACACAAGTAATTTTAATAAAAAAGTATTTAAATATTGAATGAATTCCTCTCTTAACAAAATAATTCTAAGATTACCCTCTAAACTACTACCATTGCACTGTTTAAAATTGAAATGTTGTAAAGCTTGTTCTCCTTTTGAAAGATGTCATACTCTTATGTGAACAAATGAATTAAAATACATTTTAGGGAAGCCGTAAGTACACACCAGATCAATGATTTGAGTTCAATCAATGAGTACTCGTAACTGCCCATTGGTTAGTTCTTGTATACAGGTAATTATATGGTGCTAGAGCACATAAACAAATCTGCGTATACATACTCGTATCTTGGGTGTACATGCTAAATATTCATGCACAGTTTAAACGTCCAAGTTAAAACTTACCTAAATGTTGTTTTTAGCGACAACATCAAATACTTTTGAATACTCCGGCTTGAGCTGTAGTTCTTAACAATGCAATTTTTGTAAATCGGAAAATCCGCTCGATTCACATAACCAATCAAACCAAAAATCGTTGCCATGTGCTTCAGACATTGGACTGGAGCTTGTTTTAATATTATTATGATTTGATCGGCCAGAGTCTGAAAGGTTCGGCAAATGTACTGCATGTTTGCTTGATTTCGAACAGCTGTCTCCAGTTTTGTGCACAATTCTAGAGCACTGCTGCTGGTGTTCTCTTCGAGAAGACGGCGAAGAATTTTCGAGATCCGCATATCTTCGTTGAGGAGCATCATAAATGGAGTCATCTTTTGATTTCGATTTCCTACAAAATCAAAAAAAAAAAAAAAACCTCAATTCAAGGACACGGTTGAAAATTCACAAGCAACAAACCAGAATTACTGCCCATGCCCGATCCTCGAAAACCATCATCGTGATTATAACGCTCGAATGTACGAGAATGAAAGGTTTTTTGTCCTTCATTCGAATCCATATCGGTAGCTAAAGTTATTTTCGAGTTTCCCTCTTTGGAATTGTTATTACTGTACAATGTTTTGATGTTGTCCGCCTTCCAATTATATTCACCATTTACAACCACATTGGATTTTGAATTTTCCGATGAATGCTTGCTGGATCCGTCCAATGAGGTCAAGGACTTCTCTGGTCTGAAAACCGCTGGCAAAGTAGTCTCTTCATTACGATGTGCTTGAACCTTGGTTATTCTTCGGTTTTGTGGCACATTATCATCAAAATCTTTCTGCATTACAAGAAATTCTCTTCACATGGGGAAATCCCAAAATGCAATTCGTTAAAGCAAATAAATGTTTAAAATTAATTTTTTTATTATTATTGGAAGAACGCAGGCTCAAAGAATTGTTTAAAAAATAATTTCGCGCAATATACATAATCCTCAATCCGCACTTGTTTTTTGATTAACAGTTACGATAAGTGACAACGACTTGAGGAACTGACATTTTGCAGACTGTCATAAGGGTGTATACACAATGAAGTTGAAGGCAATATTCAGAGCTTCCGAACCAACAAGTGTAATGAAATTGGAAAATGAATCATTGACATCATGCATCTTAAGAAATAGACTTTGTTCTCATTTTGTTAAAGGCGTGAAACCAAATTTTAACGAATCTCTTACTTAGGGAAAATGAAACACTTCATACATTTTCAGTGATATCGATTATATTTATATGGTCAATACCAAGAATGTAAAACTCCCATAGATGAATATAAGTTCAAGCCTCGCTTTGGCCAGAGGGGGCAGGATTATGTTCCACAAAAAAAAAAAAAAATTATGTGTGAAATAGCACTTCATTCAAATGGCCGCCTCGGCATTGATGGCAGTGCTTCGGTTGGTCCAATCTTTGATCCAATGTCCAATGTCGAATGTTAGCTTCGAGCTCATCCAAAGTGGTTGGCTTGTTAGCGTAGTCTAAGGACTAAACGTAGCCTCAGAGAAAATAATCGAGTGGTATCAAATTAAATGATTGCGGCGGCCAATTGATGAAGGTTCGCCGTGAGGTGACCTAGTGGCCAAATTTCTCCTTCACAACTTCGAGCGTTGATTCGCTTGTATGGCATGTAGCCGTGTCTTGTTGGAACCACAGCTCGGATGTTGTCGAGCTTTGACCACAGAAGGTCGTTATTCATTTCGAAAGAAATAAGGTCCGATGATGCCGCCATGCCATAAATCGCAACAAAAAGTCAATCTTTGATGTTTGCCCGAACACTTGTGGATTGTGTGAATTGATTTTTTCAGCACACTTATGTTTCTTCTACAAACAGAAACTGTTTCAAAACTTTTCATGAATAAAGTGTGAATTTGTGTTGTATTTTTTTTTGCAAATATAAATCTTTATCTAAATCTAATTGTCTGCAATTCGTTATTTGGGTCTCTTTCGGGATCTCTTCTGCAGTAAAGGCAACTTTATACAGAGGATTACAAAATTAAATTTGCTAGGTCGTTGATTGTTGTAGCGATCAGAGGAACTGAATGCAAATTGTCAACACTGTACCTTGTACACCTCTTTTCTTCGTTTCTCCGAGAACCATTAATATCCAGTTACCCTATCCGAAGTCTGTATGTGTGATTGGGTTCCAAGGTCAGGAGATTATTGGTGGGCCAAAAGAAAAGTCAGATATACGAGTATATTCATTCATTAGAGTTTCGGGGGTAGATCAATGTGATACTTCCATGATATAAATTACATTTCGCAAACTAAAACCTCGACACAATTAGGAGCAAACGTTTCGAACTACAAAAAGTATTGCGAGAATGTAAAATCTATATAATATGTGTCAAGACAAGGGTCACTTGTGAAAAATATCATAAGCATATCAAAGATAAGCCGCCGACTAATGATCATAGAACTGATAACTAAACATTGTTAGCGCATCACTGCAAGAAGGCTGTAAGCAATAAAAAAAAATACTCAAGAGGCGTGATGGTGATACGATGAGATGGTGAACGATCGACGTAAGGAATCCCAATCGACAGCAGAAAAAGCGAAATCGAAAAAGTACGTCTTGAGGTAGACAGACAATGAACGTTCAAAAAAAAAAGGCTAAGTAAGCGGACCCAGAGGATATATGATAGCAGTAGAGGCATTGTATGAGGAATTAGAAGTAGTGCAAAGTCAAAGTACGGGGAAAAGAAGAAACTTTTCACAAGAGATTCAGTCGCCGAAATATATTGAAGATGTACAGTGCTAACACTGCTAACAAGTGACAATAAAATTCGCAACAGATGGAAAGGATTCCCGCAGAACCATAGCCTTGTCTGTCGGGCTCCAAGAGGAAACGGACAATTTTACAAAAGATGTAGTTAGCGAAGCAGTAAGAAGAATAAACTGACAATCGGAAATCTTCGATCGAAATGGTTTACTGTTTTGTTCAATTAAGTGATTAGATGCGATCGGATGTCTAACTAGTGGAGGCGGAGTTTTCTTTTTCCACTGTATATACCCAAAGCCGACACACGAATTTGCAACAACTTTTGATCGGTGAAGCCAGTGCATTAAACAATATCATTAAACTCCATAGCAATCAATGCGGCTTTTCATTGATTCAAATTTGATTCGATTTGGGAAAATCATTCCATAGAGTTCCCAGTGATCTTCTATAGACGCACTAAGATCTCATTCAATATGATCAAGAAACTTTGATCACTTGATCACTTTGCGATCGACGTGCATAAGACATGCCTCCGGTACTGTGGAAGTCCGAACCTTCCGGACACACAGCAATGACTCGGATCACCACCTTGTTGCAACAAAGGTACGAATGCAGATTTCCCAAGCACCATACAAAGAAAAACTACTGTGTGAGTGGAAATGTAGAAAAGTCGCAATCACAAGAGATCGCCAGAATCTTCGCCAAACACATATCCAGAAATCTCTCAACAACTCATATACCGTTTGCGTCGATGGGCTTTGAAGGAGAGGATTGAACGACGAAAGATACGTCAGTCAGAAAACTTCATATCAGTCGCCTGAAATGGCTAGGACATGTAGACCGAATGTACATCAATGTTCTAGCTCGTAAAGTCGTCGAATCAAACCCGGAGGGCAAACGCAGCAGAGGGAGACACCTTAACTTAGATGGCGCGCACAGGTATAAAGGGACCTCAACCGACATGGAGTTCGCAACTGGCTTCTTACTTGAGGCCTAGATTCATCACGAATTGTTGCGCCGCCTAAGTAAGTAAGTAGTCGATATATGTATACAATGACGTTAAAAGGAAACGGCACAACCAACGAATTCGAGGTTAAGGTTATAGTACATCAAGGCAGCTTTCAAAGTCCCTTGCTTTTAAATATCGTGTAAGATTTTTTATTGAAACAGGATTTTAATGAGTCCAGAATGACTTCTCTTCTTTTCGCCGACCATAACGCAGTTATAAGCAACTACATGACAGCTCTTCAAGAAACTTTAGCTATAACTTTTTACCAATCAGTTTTACTACGATCGATTATCTGTATTGCCGTTTTTCTGATCATGCAAATCCAAGTCCTGATATCCATTTAAAACAAGCCTCTGCGGATAGGGGTTAGAATATACCCGCGGTAGGAATACCTGTGGTAAGAGCCGACTAAAATCCATCTGGACCCGATTCCCAGATCCGTGAGGGGGCGAGTAAACTCCGTCACTCAAATGGGTATCCCATCCTCAAGGCAAGTTGTTATGCGACCCGTGCGAAGGCCTGAATGGTGCTCGGGATGTAAAATCATTAGAGCACCGTGAACGGAGCCCTCCGGATTCCTGGCGTCCTCTGGTTGTAACGTAGCCTTACCGCATTACAGGGGTTTCTGATGCGGTGGACCTCCTTTCCCCGATACTCGTTTCGGGATCTAAATATGGACCTAAATAAAAACATAATAAATAATACAAACAACCCCAATAACGCAGTAAACTCAACGAATTTACCGCAGTCGTTTGATCCCTTCTCTAAAAGTTCAAGGGTATCACAATCTCCACCGGGGAAAGAAGTCCACCTGAAGCGCCTACGAGCGACAAAACCGACTCAGCAAGTAACACAAGCCTGGAGGAGGAAAACAACACACTATGTACGAAGTTTAAGCAAATTTTTTTTTTATAATTTACGCGCGCCTAAGGGGTTAGGTACCCTTTTACTGTTGCCAAGGCGCGGGCGGAAACGTAGAAGGAGGAGAATGGAAAAATTGTTTTTTTTTTTTGTAGTGGTTTGAAACTCAGGTGTGTTTGGTTTCGATATTCGCTCTCCAGGGTTGGGAGTCCGAATAGGACGGCGAGTTTTTTCTTCACTCAGAGTGATTCGAAGATTATAATCTGCACTAATTGTATGTGCTTGACACTCTACAACAGCCAAATCTACGTGTCAGTGTTATGCCTTCACACGCAGAATTTTTCTGTCTGAGTTCCAATTACACAAATGAAAAACTTGAAAGACTTGTCATAGGCAGGATTCGAACCTTGACCCTCCGAGTGAGAAGCGATTGCTAGTACCATTACACCAAGGC
Organism: Volucella bombylans; assembly: GCA_949129095.1. Lineage (NCBI taxonomy): Eukaryota > Metazoa > Arthropoda > Insecta > Diptera > Syrphidae > Volucella > Volucella bombylans. The sequence goes on along the minus strand of OX422143.1, from coordinate 181,029,612 downwards.
CACCCCTAACCTGCTTTTTCAAGAGCTCGGAAAAGAAGTAGATTTACTCCGAGAAGAAAACAAGACTGAAAAAAAATGCATATAAACGAAGCCCAAGAAGCCCCGCTCAACTAGTCCCGATTACCATACGGACACCAAGAAAAGACCGTCTAAGAAACATAAAGCTGGTTCTTCACCCGAACTCGTTCTAGATAAGAGCCAGAAGTCACAAAAAACGCAACTTCCAACAAAATTACGTCTTCCGCCTCTAATCCACGTTGTTGGGATTTTATACTGTAACAACCTGCATTGCCTTCTCAAAGAAACGCTAAAATCTAAGTATAAGGTTACATCACTGCACAACATTGTGTGGAATGTTAACGTCGACGACTCCGATGACTACCGAGCATTGTTCGACAAATTAAACAACAACACGAACAATGGTACACTTTTGAGAACAAGTCAGAAAGACCATTACTTGTAGTAGCGAGAGGACTCCACCGTTCGTGCACTAAAGACGACATGATAAGCGACCTCCATGAAAAGGGCATTAAAGTTCTAGATGTCGTAAGAAAATCTTGGTTAAGCGGGGACTTCCACTGTTTATGTTTAGTTTCGATAAGTTCGAAAATAAAGAAGATATCTATAGTATTAAAACTAAACTAAATATCTTAGTCAAGGCTTCAATCATACGCAGACTTACAAGAGTGCAACTTAAATAAAGGACTTCCACCGTCGTGCATAAATTGTCAAGGAAAGCACCCAGCAAACTATCGCGGATGTGAAGTGGCAAAAGAGACGCTATACGCTTAAAAAAAACCTTACGCCCAAACCCAAAAGCAACTACAAATTAGCTAAATATGGCTAAAGAAAAGGCAGTGAAAGAAAAAGAATCCGTCGTGGTAAAGTCGAAGGACATACAAAAAAGATCGCAAAGGAAAAGCCGCCTCCGACTGACGCGCTAACTTATGCACAAGCAGCGTCTCAAGAAAATAAAAAAAGCGGTGTTACGCCAGATCCAGTCGCACATGTTTTCTCCCTAATTCTCACTACACTTGATGAGCAAAGCAGAAGAAATAAATTCTTAGTTGAAAAATTGAGCAATATCGAGAAAGAAATACGTAAAACTCGATCTCAAGTATGAATATGAAGCAGCTGCTTAAAATATTGACGTGGAACGCAAACGGCCTTGTTAAAAAAACTCGACGAACTGGAAGTGTGCTTACGAAAAGGCAACATTGACACTTGTTTGATTTCTGAAACTCACTTGAGGAAAGGCCCTCGTGTGGAACTAAAGGGACTCTGTGCTTATCCTGCATACCATCCATCAGAAATTACTAGAGGCGGATCCTCACTGTTCATTAAAGATTGTATTGAGCATTCTGTAGTTAAGTTCAGTTCGCGTAAAACATAACCACCTACACTACAACATCGCATCCATTTATTGTCCTCTGCGACGCAAGATTTGATTCACTCGGACCGAATTTTATAATTGGTGGTGATTTTAGTTCAAAACATACCTTCTGGGGCTCAAGATGTAATACAACGAAAGGCAGACAACTCTATGAAACCGGTATGACTTCTTCTCGAAAGGAAAACCAACATACTGGCCTTCGGATATAACAAAGACACCCGATCTTGTAGACTTCTTTGCCACAAAGGGAGTAGTCAAAATCTCTACAAACTTCGAGTCATGATCTCTCCTCAGATCACTCACCAGTCATTTCGACACTAAGCGCTTAGTTAAGAAAGAACTGACGCCTAGATTAACTAACAACAAAACTAATTGGAACGGTTTTAGAAACTACTGCAATGAACATATTGTTCTAAACGTGTCGCTAAAAAGACAGACAAAACCAAATAGAAGACGAAGTCGACAGATTCATCAAAGTCTTGCAGAACGCTGCCTGGAACAACACTCCCACTAGGAGAAAAGAGGAAGCAAGTAATGAAGTAAAATATCCGCCGGAAATAAAAGAACTAGTGAGAGAAAAGAGGAGAGCGCACAAAAGATGACAACAATCCCGTGCTCCCCAGCATAAAACATACTTGATCCACTTGAAAGAAGCAATACTAGAACAAAAATTGGAATATCTCTACATATCTCTAAGGTCTGTCTGCCGAAAGAAGTTCAAATTACTCCCTCTGGAAAGCCATGAGAGGAATAAAAAATCCTCAAATGCGATTTCCTCCCATAAGAAAAAATAATGGCGAATGGGCAAAAGGAGATAAAGAGAAGGCGGATTTATTTGCCGAGCACCTATAAGAAACGTTTAAAACTTTTGATGGACAGGCGTTAACCGGAGGTTCTAGTTATATAATTAAGGCACCGGACAACTTTAGAATAAAAACAGTGTCGCTAGGAGAACTTAACCAAGCAATTAAAAAAATTTAAAAATAACAAGTCCCTTGGATATGATTTAATAACTGGTCAAATTCTCAAGGAGTTGCCAAAGAAAGCCCTGATCAAACTGCTGCAACTTATAAATGCAGCGCTAAGATTATTAAGCGTTCCAAGCCAATGGAAAGTTGCCGAAGTTATAATGGTCCCTAAACCAGGCAAATGTCTAAACGAAAAAAAAGTCCTACGGACCCATATCGCTTCTGCCGACAATATCTAAAATATTTGAAAAACTCCTATTGAAGCGCTTACAACCGATCATTGAAGGGAGACGTCTAATTCCTGAGCATCAATTCGGTTTTAGAACTAAGCACTCCACAATTGACCAGGTTTATAGAATTACGAAAGAAATTGAGAAAGCCTTAGAGGGGAAAAAGATATGTTCTACCGTTTTTCTTGACGTGTCTCAAGCCTTCGATAAAGTATGTCACGAAGGCTTGCATTTTAAGCTAAGTCAGGTTCTTCCGAGAGAGCTGCATAAGAATCTGGAATCATATCTGGAAAACATGGCACCAAATACTCGGAATTTAAAGAGATAGATGCTGGATTTCCGCAAGGAAGTGTACTGGGCCCAGTATAGTTTAAACTCTATACTCGAGACATACCGGAAGAATCAGGTACCATAGTAGCCATCGCGGTTGATACGGCTATACTAGCTACAGATATTTCAGTCGAGTTAGCTACTGCAAAGCTAAAAACGGCTTTGGATAAAATCTACGAGTGGACAAAGATTTGTCCGTACAAATACCAAGCAACCGAAATATTCTCCAAACCTATCAAAACAAAGTTCTAATAGAAATGGTATATCAGAAACAGTGATATTCACAATGACTTAGCAATAGTTACCGTCGAGGACGAAGTAATGAACTTTGCTCGCAAACTCCGTATTCGTCTTCATGGAACGAGACCGTTCGATCTGGCGCGATAAGGATAAGCCTCCTACCCCACGCGAATATTATTTGAAACGGAAACTTAGTTGTAGTCGACAAGAAGGGAGGCGTTTTTTAGTGAGTAAGAATCTCACACTACTATGAGCACACGGCTCATAGTGTAAGAAAATTGTGAATGTTTAAGCTTCGACTTAAAGGTTTGTTATACATGAAAGTTGTTCATCCAAGTTTGACATACAAATATCACGTGTTGGACAACTCAACTATTTTTGCCATGGAGATCGTCTGAAAATCCGGCTCAAAAAGCAATAAAAGTTCAAGTTTCAGCAGAGGTTCAAATATAGTAAGAGTCCGAAAGATAAATAATTGGATCAATCAAATGCGAAAACATCATTAAATCCTTGGTCTCAGTAACGAGGTGATCCAAAATACGAGTAGAGTGGCTTCTAGAATGCTTCCAAGGTACGAACTCAAATCCGAGTTGAACAAGAGAAGCCTCAGCGCCAGTGGAGGAAAAAGTGACCTGGTGCTCCGACTTCAGGAGGCTTTGAACAACGAGGGACATGATCCTGATGCATATTCCTTTGATGTTGACGAGGATGAACAGACAAGTATCGGCAGTGATATAGCTGCGATGATGCAACTCCTCTTGTTAAAAATGGACGAACAGAAGAACAGTCTCGACCAACAAAAGAAAAATCTGGAAGAACAAAAGAATAGCCTCGAACAAAAGCTGGATGAACAAAAGAAAAATCTAGACGAGCAGAAGAGCAGCATTGAACAAAAATTCAACGAACAAACCAACAATCTGCACGGTCTTCAACAGAAAATGGATGAACAAAAGAATAATCTGGAAGAACAAAAGAACATTCTCCAGCAAAAATTCGAAGAAATCGATGACAAATTTGAAAGAATAGAGAAGAACGTTGGCGAAAAATTCGAAGAAATGGACAGCAAAGTTCAGCAACTGCTCTTTCGCCAGTGCGAAAATAGAAACTGCGAGAATGTTCTTTAAGCGGTCCAAGGAGAAAAGATTTGAAGCCCCCCTCATTCGATGGCCAGACCTCATGGTCTACTTATAAGAAGCAGTTTGAAATGGCTGCCTGTGCAAACGACTGGGACAATGAGGAAAAGTGCTCTGCCCTAGCAATGGCCTTACGCGGTCCTGCGGCAGAATTGTTACAAACAATCGATATCGAAAAGACTAGAGACTATATGGCTTTACTGCAGGCTATCGAGAAACGTTTTGGGGATAGCCACATGCGGGAAGTTTACAAGGTTCAATTGCAAGGCCATATGCAGCAACGAGGAGAAACACTGCAACAGCTCCAAGCAGACGTGAGTAGACTGGCACATTTGTCATATCCCACCGCAGGCCAAGAAATAATCGACGAAATGGCAAAGGACGCATTCATTGGGGGAATTGCAGATTTGAAGCTACAATCAGCAGTAAGGATGGCCGGGAAAAGAACCCTTGCTGAAGCACTTGCCTTCGCTCTGGCGATGGAAGCATCCAATCAGGCTTCCAAAGGAATGCATTTCGTAAGGGAAATAGTATCTGGTGAATGCTCCTGCTCAAGACCAACTACCATGCAACGAAATATCCCGCGGGAGAGACGAAGGATGCACTGCTGGAACTGCGATAAAGTAGGACATTTGCAAGGGCATTGTAAAGAACCGGTACGACGAGAAGACTACCTGCACTGGGGTTCCAGGCAAATAGAAAGAAAAAACGGCTACGAAGAAAGCGGTCAAATTTCCAGAATCCATCAGTTAGGAAATGCTTACTTCGCGGGGCAGAAGTCTGTAGCAGGAGTTGACTCCAGGGTAATTATCCCAGTCTCACAGGTAAAACAATGCAATGAAAGCCTCCCAGCAGAAGTAGTCAGTGGTAAAGAAGCGAAAGAACAGGAAACTATCCAAACGATCAGGACTGAGCCAATAGAGGGTTGGAGTATAGACGAAATCCGTTCCTCCCAACAGGCAGACAATGACATCGAACCAATATTGGCCTGGAAAGAACACGAGGAAAGACCAACCTGGCAGCAGATATCAGATCGGAGCCAAACTCTGAAGGCATACGGGGCACAGTGGGACTCGCTTTTTGTGCAAGATGGATTGCTGAAGAGAAAATGGGAAAGTGCAGATGGGACAACATCTCATATGCAGCTAATTGTGCCACGGTCCAGAGTCAACCAAGTGCTCCATGAAATACATGACGGAATCTCAGAAGGCCATTTGGGAATAAACAAGACGTTGGAAAAAGTAAGGGAACGTTTCTATTGGCTAAGCGCTAAACAAGATGTCGAGAATTGGTGCAAAAAGTGCATAAGATGTGCGGCTACCAAGGGTCCAAAAGTAAAGCCACATGGACAAATGCAACAATACAATGTCGGAGCACCTTTCGAACGAATAGCCATCGACATCGCTGGGCCGTTTCCTGAAACCTTTAATGGAAACCGATATACTCTCGTAGTCATGGATTACTTCAGTAAGTGGCCGGAAGTGTTTGCCATCCCAAATCAAGAGGCTAAGACCGTAGCCGAACAGATAGTCAACAACTGGGTGAGCAGATTTGGGGTCCCAATGGAGCTGCACTCTGATCAAGGGCGAAACTTTGAATCAAAAGTCTTCCAGGAAATATGCCAATATTTGGGAATAAGAAAGACAAGGACAACGCCACTACACCCTCAATCTGATGGAATGGTCGAGCGATTCAATCGGACCTTGAATGAGCATCTATCTAAGGTTGTCAGCAACTGCCAGCGGGATTGGGATCGACACATACCCCTCTTCTTAATGGCCTACCGAAACGCGGTCCATAGCTCAACAGGGCACACACCATCCGAGATCTTATTTGGTCAAACAATTCGGTTGCCAAGTGAAGCAAATCCCCACCGACGGAGCCCAAAGAGGTGAACGAGTACGTGAATGACTTACGCAGCAGGATTCGTAAATTGCATGAAGACACCAGAGATAAGATGAAGCTAGCAAGCAGCCGCATGAAAACTAGGTACGATATCAAGGCGAAATCTTCCGGTTTCAACGAAGGAGATCTGGTTTATCTGTATAATCCTCAGCGTAAGAAAGGCAAATCACCAAAATCGCAACAGGATTGGGAAGATCCATACAAGGTGATAACCCGCATTAATGCCGTTGTCTACCGGATCCAGCGTGGGAATCGAGGAAAATTGAAAGTGGTCCATTTGGATAGAATGTGTCATTTCAACGGGATGCTGAATGACGAAGTTGTTCGGGACGAACAACTGTAGGGAGGGAGCAATGTGATAACCACTTAAATGTGAGCAGCGACATCTAGCAGAAAATGATGATACTCGAAGACCAGAAGATTGCGATACTGGAATAACAAAGTCTCGACTGGAGAGTGGAATCGAATTTTCTAGCAAATTGGAAATTGTATGGGACGCTGGATGGCGAGGATTGTTCTCGAAGTATGTCATTCGAGTATAAATACCAGCATCCCAAAGGTATGCAAGTCAGTTCCAAAGTTGAATTTGAAGTGTTAATTAGAAGAAGTGATTAAGTGGTTTAAGTAAAAGATAAGAAAAGTATAAGCGGTTGAGAAATTGGATTGTAATGAGAGAAACAATTAAATAGTGAATTGTAACTGTACTGAATAAAGGGATTTGTATTGAAAAGAATAAGTTCTATTATTTGTAAACACACAAACATTTTACAATATGTTTTTTTGCATTTTACAACTCTTCTCGCTTGCGAGGCTTCACATGAACGAGAACGGGTCAGGTTCTATGCTAGGAAGGGGAGAAAAATAAACATGGAAACCTAGTGAGTTTCGAAAAGGTGCATTGTCGAAGACTTTCCCGTTTTTGAAACTAACTGCAGCCCGAATAAGAGCTCCAGTGTATGGACTTTGAACTGTCTACCTATATTTTCCTTATAAACATGTCACCCTCCTCTCAACAATCAATCTTTTTTGAATTTTCACTGCCAGACGCCAGTTGCGTGTTGTTATTTGAAAAGACTAGATCTTACTATGATAAAATGAACGGAAGTGAATATTTTTCGCGTAGTTCTGACAATGACGAAGAGGTGGCGTCCACTCATGGCGTTAGCAATAAGAAGAGAGGAGTAAGCAATGCAAATTTGTACAAGCCAATGTAATAAAACGGGCAAGAATAAAAGCTTTGCCGCACGTTAATCATGCAGAGAAGGGTGTTTCTTTTGAGAAGTATTGGACAGCCTTGCGGGTAAGCCATCATTTTTTGTTTATTATTTGATGCATACAAGTATTATAGAATATTATGAAGATTAGCTTGTGTCATTGGTTAAAGTTCGTGGATGATTGGTTGTTGGCTTTCTTTTGAAACTTTGACGTCTGAACAGAAATGTGGTATTTTGGACCGAAAAAAACTCATTCGCCACGAAAGACGAACAAGACATTTACCTCCAAAGGCTAATAGATATGGCGTGTGTTGCGTCCTCGAAGAGACGGAGGGACGTTGTAAACAGTAAGCCCAAAGCTCATACATTTACATTTTTTATCGAACAACTTGGACAACGAAAACGGGTGTGCAATTCAGCTTTTATTGTGCCTGTGCAAACTCAAAGGGGAAATCAAAAGTCCTCCTGATTTAAGAGGAAAATCTGCTCGGTCCAGAAGTAATAAGATTTCCTGTGATATACGGCAGAAAATACACGAATTTATTGATTCCATTCCAAAAAAAGAGATTCATTACAGCAACAATATGCTTCGAAAATTCCTACCCTCCTCACTGAACGTTTTGCATGGCCAGTTCATCTCAAAACATCCTGATCTTACAAGGAAAGCACTATTTTAATCAGAATTTCGAGCTGTCGTTTGGAAGACCCCAGGTAGATGTATGTTGAAAATTCAAAGAGTTAAATACAAAAAATTAAGGATCCACATCTCCACGATAGGACCAAGAAAGTTGCTGTTGCAGAATTTTTTCGAAAACTAAAGCTATATCGGAATGGTCGAAAACTGAGTAACACTCTCATTGGATTTTATGCAGAAACTACCCCTACCATTGCTGCCCGTTCAAGAGGTTTTCTACTACCCTCAATTATGAGTCTACGAATTCTGTGTTCACAACCTGAATACTGAAAAGGCAATGTTCTACTAATATTATGAGGGCCAAGCTTTGGAAGGTCCCAATGACGTGGATTCATTTTTGTACCACTAAATTAATGGTAATGTACCTTTTTCAGCGAAAGAATTACATCTGTTTCGTTACGGTTGTCCCGGGCAGAATAAAAACAACACCATGATTAGGTTTTTGTTGGCACTTTGTTCTTCCCGAAACGTGGAGCTTCACATCTACTTTAAATTAAGAGGTCATTCATTTAATCATTGTGATCGAAATTTCGCTGTTGTCAAAAGAAAGATTAAAAGAGAAGACAGACTTTTCATCCCTGACCAGTATTATGACATCATTGTGAAGTCTTCTAAAACAAACAAGTTTTTAGTGCATAAAGTCGATCCCAATGAGATTGTAGACTTTAAAGGGCTGACCATAATGTGAATCTGAAGCTTGAATCTGTATCTGATATCGAACTGTCAAAAGTTGAATACATGTATAGCCGTAAGCGCAACACAATGCGTATCTGTGTGAATCTGTATCTCGAAGTTGAAAAGCATCCAACTTCGAGATATAGATTCTCGATTGACGTGTGTCTGCATTTGACAGCGATTCAAGATTCAAGCTTTAGATTCACGTTCTGGTCAGCCCTTAAAGCTTGAGCCAAAGTACACTAACAAGAAAAATTATTTGTTTCAAACAAGTTATGGGAAAAATGTCGGAAAAGATAGCAAGGTAACGTTTCATGTCTCGAATTTCGACGAATTTATCTTTGATTGAAAACAGCCTGGATTTGTAAAAGCAAGAAATTTCATCGACAACGCTTTGAATGTAGAAGTCTTTTCACTGGCCAAACCTTCAGGACCACAGCCAACTCTTCCCACTGTCTCTGCCTATAACTCGCAGCTGCCAATAAATCATTTAAAACTGGCAGACATTCGTAACCTGGAACAGTATGTTCCAGCTGAATACAAACCATTCTACGACATTCTTCGAACGTGGTCATTCACTGATCCTCCAAAAGAAGACTTCTAACCAACCCCCCATTATTACCTACTTAACCGGTGTTTGTATTATGCTTTTTCTTTATTTATTGAGTTAATAAACAGTTTTATGGGCAATTTACAAGCTTAAAAACTAGGACTTAGAAACTAAAAGAAAAATTAAGGTTTAGCGATATCTAGGACTTATCACTAGGGCTTAAAGCTAGGGATGGTGAAGGAGATCGGATTTGAGGGAGAAAATACTGCGATTAAAATCGAAAACGGAAAGGTTGGAGCTTACGAGTACCTTACGCAACATACGGGAGATTGGTTTGTTAGAGCCATATGTCGTGCGATGGATTGGTAGATAAAAGAGACGGTGGCAACGTAGATTACGAGGGTTAGAGTAAAAGAAAATGGAGTTGTTAAGAGACGTGCAATCGACGTCCTTTCGTTCCTCGAGGGTATTCAGGTTAATGAGCTTGAGACTATCTCGATAGGGAGGTAAGAATAGAGGATCCTTCCAAGGTAGACCTCGAAGAAAAAGACGCTGGATGTTTTCAATATGGGATACATGAACTCTCCACGGCTAACGTACTTGAGAAGGGGGCGAACGTAAGTTATAAAAACGATTATCCAGGTAAGAATATATCGATTTAAGCAAAATGGGTTCAAAGCCCAGGACGGACAATTTGAACAGGATTAGTTTGTGAGATATCTTGTCAAAAGCCTTATTGAAATCAGTTGTTATAACGTTAGCTTCATTACCACTTTCTAAAGCTGAGAGAACGGAGGACACGGTTTCGACGAGGTTAGTGGTAGTTGATATACCCTTCAGCAAGTCGTGTTGATTGGGGGAAATAAAAGATTTGCACTATAAGCTTAAGGCTTCATACAAAATTCTTTCGGGTTCTAGATCGCAGTTCTTTTACGTTTTGATAGTAGAAGGTAAGAGGAAGGTTATTTCGAGAGGGCGTAGGAGTGGATGGTTGGAACACTGGCAATGGTAGCACGTTAGGGACGAAAAAATTTGTCGTTGTCAGTTGCTCCGTTGAAGGTGCACATAGTTACCGAAAGTAATGCTTATGTCAAATACGAGTTGTCCGATTCTGCTATCCGTTCGAAGTGAAATACTCCCTTGTCGGTAACGCAGGTCGGTATTCCACTATACGCACGAATCGAATGTTTTCATAAAAATGATTAGAATCTCTTGTTTCCGAGTTAAAATTGAAATAAAGTGCTGCACTATCCATATTTGCTTTTCTTTCCACACAAATTGCATAGTTGAAATGACACTTAAATTCCCAAATGGGTGACGTTTAAATCTTCGAAATTTTGAAATAGAAAACGGTAAGGCAGTTCACCCGCCGTATAGCAGAATACCGATTCGAAATGAAAGTGAATCGAATAGATGAAGGGAACGTTCGATCCGCATGTATAGCAGAATAGGGGTGAATGGAAGGATTGGTTACGTCAATAATCATAAAGAGATTAGGATTACACTGTGTATGCAAATTTCGACAGTGATCAGTCAAGTCCCATTTACAAATTACAATGCTCCGAGATCCAATACGAGAGTCGCATCCGAATTCAAACATCGGACGTCTGTTTAATACGTCAAAACACTACTCACAAATAACAAGTTCAAAATGAAAACAACAACAATTTAGCTGTCACGCACTGCGAGATGAGAGAGTTTTCCAGATTTTCGGAATTGAAGTCCCATTTACAATAATGCGATACGTTGTTCGAAAACGAGAGCGCGTGAACTGTCAAAAATATTTCCGTAACATGTAATTCAATGTGTTCGTTTAAAATAATGCAAGTCTCGCAGCGAGCATCGCAGTCAATTTCGAAAATCTGGAAATCTCTCGCATCTCGCAATGCGTGACAGCTAAATTGTTGTTGTTTTCATTTTGAGCTTGTTATTTGTGAGTGGTGTTTTGACGCATCATTGTAAACAGACGTCCGATGTCTGAATGCGAGAGCTCTCGCATTCGAATGCGACTCTCGTATCGCATCTCGCAGTATTGTAAATGGGACTTGATTGCGATGCTTGTTGCGAGACTGGCATTATTGTAAACAAACACATTCACCCCTATCGCGGAATCCGTCGGAATTGAGTTTCACTTCACCTATTCGATTCCCTTTCACTTTCTCCTGCTATCATGGAATCCGCCGGGAACGTCTCCTTATCGACAGGTTTTTGGGAAAGTTAGTTTCACTACCAAACAGCTGTCTTTTATTTGTCAATAAAAATTTGTGTAGCTAAATTCGTTCGAGGCAAGAAAGGAAAGTTTCTTTAAAAAGTGATTTCAATAAAAAATAAGGCATAATAATGGATACAATAGCTCTGTTTTTGGAACCAGAAGAGGAAGAAGGAGATGAGCGGTTTTCCCAGAGAAGAGTACGAGAGAGGTTGAGAGGAGCAGCGGATCGTTTCATGGAACTTCCGGATGAAATGTATGTTTTTAGAACCTTTTTTATTATTTTTGATTTTAATAGTGTTCAATATTGTTTATTAAAAATTTTCAGCTTAATAAAGCAGCCTTTTTATACGTTCTGGAACAAATGGAAATGGCTCCAAATACAAAATCTTTTTCAATTTCACCAAAACTGAAGTTAGCAGCCTGCCTTCGTTTCTTTGCCGAAGGAAACTATCAGCATGGTGTGGGAAAGGACTACAATATTTGCATAGCCCAATCAACGTTTTCCGAAGTGTTAACAGAAGTACTTAACATCATTGAAAGAAAATTATGTCCGAAGTGGATTAGCTTGACAATGACTGAAGAAGAAAAAGACGAAGCTAAGCGTTATTTTTACGCGCAATGTGAAATCCCAGGAGTGATCATGTGTGTTGATGGGACTCACATTTCTATTAACACCCCATCGGCAAGTCGTCATCTTTACTACAACAGGAAAGGTTTTTATAGCTTAAATGCGATGATAGTAAGCCATTTCAAATACCTATGCTTTGTGACAGTAACATATATTTTTCTATAAAACTACAATTTCAGATTTGTGACCATAAACTTAGGATTAGATGTGTGAATGCAAAAAATCCGGGTTCTAATCACGATTCCTTTATTTGGAATAGTTGCGCAGTAAGCACATATTTTCAGAACATGTATCAAAATGGAGATACTAATTCCAGATTACTTGGTAAGTTTGTTTCTTTTATTTATTTACGTGTATCACTAATGTATATTTAATTTTTGTAGGTGATGCAGGATACGGCCTCTTTCCTTGGCTTTTAACGCCATACAGAGGAGTTCTACCAAATTCGCCTCAGAGTAAATTTAACGAGCATCATAGTAAGGGACGAAATATTGTGGAGAGGGTAATTGGGGTGTTAAAAAATAGATTTCGCTGCTTAATGAGAGCAAGGACGATGCACTACACACCCAAAAAGGCAGTGCAAATTATTAATGTATATGTTGTGCTCTGCATAATATTTGTATGCACTTCAAAGCTTTTTGGGAAGAACCAGCAGAGTTTGAAGATGATAATTCAGATGCATATTCACCAGCAGAAAATATACAATCATCGCAATACGGAAATGAATCAGTTGAAATTCGCAATGCAATTATGAGATCCCTTTGATATTTGTTGGAAAATAAAACGATTATTCAAACTAAATTGTAACTTATTTAATTATTTAAAAAAAGGAACACAGGTAGGTATACTTCATTAATCACCCTTATTCCGCGTGGCGTTTTAAAGGCGTTTTAAAAGCGTTTCGTTAGTAAAACGCCACACTGCAATTATGTGTGACGTTTTTACACCGTTAAACGCCATTTGTCGTTGAATGGTTTGTGGAACCCATTGTTTGACGACTGAAGGCGTCTAAGCACTTTGACTGTTATTCTGTGAGGCGTTGAACGCCATAAAACGACAGAAAAAACGACGGTATCTGTCGATCATAAAATAGTGAACGCCTGAGTGAGAACATCAACTGAATATGTAAGTTTTCTTAATTTGTTAACTTATTTGTCAATATAAATTAATTTATTTTGTTTTGTAGGGTCAAAATAACAAATCAAAAGCAATTTAAAGCCTTGGTAGAACTAATGGAAGTCAATAAGCCTTAATCTAACGGATTTAAAAGAGGATGTGTAAACGTTGATGTTAAAGCCGAATGGGACAACATAGCCAGAACACTTAACAGCATAGGACAACCGACAAGAGACGCGAACGAATAGCAGAAAGTATGTCCTTAATTTATTACTGGCAATTTTTTCTATAACTAAGTGCATATTCGTATTCACAGGTCTGGTCTGATATAAAATTTAAATTAAAAAAGAAAATTTTATATAACAAAAAGGTGTGTAAAGCCACTGGAGGAGGTGAATTCAAACAAAAATATTTGTCAGATTTGGAACAAATGATTTCAAATCTTCTCTGTTATGAGAAAATAATCAATCCGAAGGGAAAAACTGTGGGTTTCGCGGAGAATCGTTCCATTCCACAGCCGTCTACCTCATCGCAAGATATATCAAATATAACATCCGGTTCAAATCAAGATACATTTTTTCCAGATTCTCCCATCGTTCTAAATACGAACGAGAGCACCAGTGCATTTGCAGATCTAACAAATATGAAAACAATTCTAGAGGTTCAACCTGAAGCAGAAAAAATAAGCCGTCAGAAAATATTAAAGTTCTCAGATAATCACAGGATGTTAGAATTGCTACAGACGCAGACGCAAGTACAGGAGAATTTGTACAAAGAAGTGAAAGTCTCTATACCGCATTGAAAACTATTTAAAAGAAAGTAGCAGGTACGACAGAAAGCGGTTCTATTTGGAAGAAGAAAGACTCAGATTGTACAAGATGCAACTAGAACGTGAAGAAACACAAAGAATCGAAGACAACAAAATCAAAATTATGGACTTGGAAATAAGGAAAAACAACTGGATATCGAAGAGCGGAGAAGACTTGTTGAGGAATCCAAGGAATACACACGTTAATATGAGATTACTTGTTTTTTTCTGATTACTTTATATTTTTTAATTTATGTTCTATTTTACTTTTTAAGTTTTCTATATACTAAATAAATAACAGAACTGAGTTATGTATGTTTTTATAAAAAAAAATTTAAATAACGTTAAGCAATTGATTTCTTATATTTGCAGCTACTTGGTCATCGTTAGTGCTTGGGCTTATATCAATTACATTTGAATTTGAATTGTTTGAAGAATATACACCATTTGCATCTTCTTGTATATACGTTGACAATTTGTGTTGATTTCTCAGGTTGCAAACATTTTAAATCTGAAAATTAGGCACGATATATCGGTGTTGAAGTGAAATTTATCTTGCCACTTACTTTGCGTCCGGCAAATCTAATGGATTAGATTTTTTTCTTATATTTCTTCGTATGCGAATAAGTTCTTGTTTTCGCACATCCTCGTCTTCATCGCTAATCCAAAATAATGCAACACTATTCATATTTATTTATTCAACTTATATTTTTGAAAACTTTGTTTTGATTAATTTGAAATATATCTGTCATGAACGTAAATCAGCTCTTGCAATGACAGTGGATCGTATGTGGAGTGTACACCTACTTACCGACGAGGGCGTTTTGTGGCGTTCAATTTCTGGAATAACTCTTTAAAAACGAAACGCCTTAAAAAACGACAATCGGCGTTTTAGTAAAACGCCACGCGGAATAAGGGTGAATTTTTTTACATGGTAATATCACATATAAGTAGAGTAAAAGAGTTATTTATTTTCCACATCGTACTTCATCGCCAATGACGTCTTTTCCAGCTCTATTTCCAAAAGTCTCTGCTTCACTTTAAGCTTTTCCTTGGCTATATACGAGTATTACATCTCTGTGAAGTGTTTTCGGAACTCTTCGAAATGCTGTTTCTGCTGTTCTTGTATTTTATTAAGACTTCGGTAGATCCTCGTTACATTAGCGCGTTACATTAGTGTACAGTTTCTCCTGAATATTTATTTGCTTTTCAAGAAGAACCATTGATGGTTTCTTTTTAAACAGGAATTTTGATGAACAATGTTTAGGAGTTTGTGAAATTAAATCATCATTGTCTAAATGTGTTGTCTTCGCTGATGAAGCAACTTGAGGTTCGTCTGGGAGTAAGTCCAAAGAAGGAGCATCGACCGTTTGTGCTTCTTGGGGCAGGCCAAAATACAAAGCTCCTTCAACCCCCTCAGCTGACTCTCTCAGTTGAATAAGAGCAACTACTTCCTCCTCATCAGCTGTGAACTGTTGAATTTTATATGGGCCACCACCAGTTGCTGATATCTCCTTGTTGTTGTACGCGAGTTTCTTTTTGAGTTACGATTTGTAGTCGCTCCAAACCTGAAATATTTTACAAAACTGTTGGTACTGTGTGTTATGTGATGTTAGAATTTCTTACCTCCTTCCATTCGCTTACTTCTTTTACTGGTGGCCCATATTTATTCAGCTCTAGCCGAAGATCTTCCCAAAACTTTTTTACCTGTTCTGGTGGCCTTTTGCTAATATTTCTGGCAATATCTGGTGATTCCTTCATTGTGTTCACCATTGCCCTGAACTGTAGTCTGTTTGTGGTTTTTTTCCTGTAATATGTAAACAAATAACAAATTTGTCGTTTTTTTTTTAACTTCACTTACATTTTTGAAGAAATCCTCACGACGGTCAGCAGCCACCCCAAGCAAATGAAATTCGCAATGATTTTGATGCGAATGAGAAATGTCATTTTGTTCGGGAAAAATTCGATTCGATAGTTTTCTATGATACAGTGGAACTTATTCACATTACCGACACGGGGAACTGTTCACTTTGCGGATTTGACGATGCCGAAGTATGTTTTTAGGTGAATAATTCCCCCCGGCGGATTCCACGATAAGGGAGATTGAAGTACATGTTACGGAAATATTTTTGACAGTTCATGCGCTCTCTTTTTCGAACAACGTATCGCATCTCGAAGCATTGTAAATGGGGCTTCAAATAGGGAGCTGTACAGACGTTTATTGTAGAGATGCCACGAATAGTGAATTTGCCGAATAACGAATACCGAATATTCGGCTAGCTCATCGGCCGAAAAGCCGAATATTCGGCGACACTTAGTCGATTTCTCGGGTAACATGTTTCAACCTGCATCTTAATAATGTGTTCGCCAACTACGTAGTGGACGTGTTTATATCATTTGAGTGTAGCTCGTGTCACAACAGGCATTATTAGTTGATTGTGGCATCGAATTGTGTTACTAAAAGAGTACTATCAAGTGTCTTGGAGAATATCATTGTTTTACTGTTAAAAAGTTTTAAAAATTGTCATCGTTTCATCAAAAATCACCTATTTGGAAATTTTATGAAATTTGTAGTGAAGACAATAAACTAGCAGTCTGTTTGTTGTGTAATAGGAAGATCTCGCGTGGTGGAAAAGGAAAAACAGCAAGTAAGTAAATTATTACACACATAGTGCAATTGGGTGATGTGAGTGATTTAATACAGTACAGACGTAGTAGATGCTGTGGTTTTGTCAGAAAATTGCATGTTTAAACTGGTGATGTTTTCACGGTTCTATTTTCTGCAGTTAGTTAATTAGTATTCCCTTTTTTGTTTCCAGCTACAACTTCTTTGAAAAACCATATTCAAAACAAACATGCTGAGCAATACGCTACCGTAACTAGAGCTCCGTCGGTAAGCGGAAGTAAAAACGAAAAAACTCCTACTTCTACCATTTCCAAAATACTGGCAGTGTCAAGCACATCAAAAACGAAACAGTTAACTATAAAAGAGACAACTGAAAGGAAATTGCTGTGGGATATCAATGATCCGAAAGCAATTGAATATCATTATTTAATTGGTGAAATGATTGCTTTAGATAATGAACCGTTATCAATTGTTGAACATGTCGGCTTTAACAGGCTTATGAAAAAGGCAGTACCAAAATACAAAATACCTGATCGTACTTACATGACCGAGAAGATTATTCCTGATATATACAACAGAATTTGTTCTAAAATTGAAGCAAGTATTTCACAAACAATAGCAGTATCTGTGACATCTGATATGTGGACTTGTCAGCACAACAACCAAAGTTTCTTAAGTTTCACGGCCCATTCGATATCTCCAAATTTTATTCCTGAACATGGGGTTTTAGCGATGAAGCCATTTTCTAATTCACATAGTGGTACCAATATCGCAAAAGAACTCAATGCTATTGCAGAAAGATGGAATATTTCACATAGCAAGATTCATTTTGTTGTTCATGACAGTGGAGCCAATATGATAAAAGGCGTACGAGACGCAGAATATGATTCTGCCAAGTGTTTTATTCATTCACTACAACGGGCAGGAATCCAGGAATCATTAAAGTCTCAATTAGAAATTCCACAGATGGTAGCTGCTGCGAGGCGAATTGTTACCCATTTTAACCACTCAGGTATAGCACAACAAAAGCTAAAATACATTCATCAAGAACTTAATTTGACAGACCATCAATTAGTTCAAGATGTAAACACACATATTACTTAATGGAACGATTATTAGAACAAAAGCGAGCCATCTCTTTGTACATAACTGATCATGGTTCTCTAAACAATTTAACATCAACTCAATGGCAGCTAATGGAAGAATGTATCAAACTCCTCAAACCGTTTGAAGAGATTACAAAAATAACCAGTTCGGGCATTTCCTGTATTTCTGAAGTGATTCCACATGTTGTAACGTTGTTGAAATACCTGGAGAAAGAAGAAACAGCAGAAAGATCACCAAATTTATTGAAAATGAGACTATCACTGCAAGCTGAAATTAAAGCTCGGTTCAATTTTAATGAAAATGACAAATATTTGATTGCAACTTTTCTTGACCCGCGTTTCAAAACTAGTTTCCTGGGATTAGTTCAAACACAAAGAGCAAAACAAAAGATTCTTTTAGAAGCTCTAAAAAAGAGTTGTGACGAGTCTAGTGGCACCGATGATGAATTATCTACCATTGAGACACATGACAGTTTCTGGAATTGTTTTGAGGAAGTCGCTACAGAAAACATGCACAGAGATGAAGATGTGGAACAGAGAAGTTCAATTGCACATGAAATTGATTTTTACACGAAAACTGCTCGCATAGATAGGACGGACGACCCTTACAAATGGTGGTCAGCAAATTCAAAACAGTATCCAAGCTTAGGAGAATTTGCTAAGATTTACTTATCATCTCCAGGGAGCAGTGTATATAGTGAGCGGCTATTTTCAGGAGCCGGTATAATTTATGAGGAAAAGCGTAATCGTTTGTTATCAACAAACGCAGAAAAAATTGTATTCCTTCACCATAACTTACCATTAATGGATTTTAAATATTAAATATGTTTTTTTCTTAATAAAATAAAAAAAACTTGAGAAAAATATGTCTTGTTTTGTGATGATTTTTTATTGTCCTTACTGTTTTTTTACTATTCGGTATTCGGCCGAATACCAAATAGTAAAATAAGTAGCCGAATAGGCCGAATACCGAACAGTGGCCGAATATTCGTGGCATCTCTAGTTTATTGTATCTCCTGTAAAATTTGATTTTCGAAATTTACTATTCAATTAGATGTTGTTACATTTCAGCGATTAATCAATAAAGAAACTGAAACGAAACTGCTTAAAGAGAATTTAAAAAAAAAAACCGTTGGCAATTTGAAATTCATTTTTTAGTATATTTTCATTTACCATCTAATATAAAACAGATCTTTCATATAATTAATAATATTAATTACAGTTATAAAATTAAAAATAAAATTAAAAACAAAATCACCAGAAAGGAAGATCTAAGGTTACAAGTGCATGCATGTAGTTTAATAACAATGTTCCATTTTTATTTTTATTTTGAATTTTCTTTTTTGTTGTGTTCATTTTTAAATTTTTTTTTTGATTTTTTTTCTGTTTGTTTTTTTTGTTTAAATTTAATTCACAATTAATTCTTAAGCGTAGGCCACCATGTGTTGCACAAATGTTCTCTCAATTTTATTTTAAAAATTCAGAATTATATATAATACTCTTTTTTCATCACAATTTTCCGTTAACATTTTTTTCTTTTTTTGTTTTGTTTTGTTTTTTTTTTCTTCTTCGCCTTCTATACATAAAATACAATTTCTTTTGCACAACAATTAAGCGCTACAAACTTAAAACAAGAACAAGTCGCTGATTGGTTTTGCTGTTTTGTTTGTAATAAATGCAATAAAGGGGTAATTCTTATAAATAATAATCTGTTTTTTGTATCTGTTTTGTTTTTTTTGTTTTTTACTCGTATGTATTGTAGTTAGGAAAAGAGATAAACTAAACAATCTGAGACTAAATGAAAACATATAGGTTTATGTAGGTAAATATATATATATATATAGATATATATATAAATGTGTGTGTGTGTTTAGCGAAACTACACCAGACATGGGTAGGACGCAGATAAAGCCTAAAGATTCCTGATTTCGGTTTTGTCTTTCATTTCTAGAAATCCAAAGATATGACTCTCTTCTGTATATATTTACATATATGTACTATACTCCCTATGTATGTACAAATGGACTTAGTTGTGTGTTTTAACGTATATATATATATATGTATGTGTGTCTATGTATATATATATATATATGTAATTTATAAAATCCTTACAATAATTAACAACATTATGGTACTTAGAGTTCATGGCTACATGCTCCACATGGCATAAAAGATCTTTTTCTCTTAAGTTAAGAGTTGGGTATCCGAGGTTTTCCACCCGTCAATCGGATCATCATCCCCACACTATTTGTCGGAGGATTTAGGAATTGTAAGCGTTTACGTGTGAATGTCTTGGGACCGTTGGCGGTGGTGGGCCTTCACTTTCGTCATCGTCACAAATGCTTTCCGGTGCAGACCACCTTCGTTTGCGTGATAAAGAAGCATCGACTGGCTGCTGTTGCGTTTCATTACTGCAGCTATTTTGTGAGGCAGAATTCGACGATGGATGATGTTCTGATGAGTAGTAAGAGGATTGATTCGATGGAGGGCGGGTTTGTTGCACTGGAGCGGAATGGGATTGTGGTGGCGGTGCTGGTGGTGGTGGTAGAGGAGGTGGAAGAGGTAGCCTTGATGATGAAGGATGTATCACCTCGTTGTGACCCACTAGTCTATGATATGAATGATGCAAATGAAGCGAAGGTTGATAAAATTCATGATGTCTGGAGATCTGTGTTTCATAGCAAGCAGCAGCGGCAGCTTCATCGTACGGATGATGGGTAGCCGGCGGTATAAAGTTTGGAGCACCCATATTAGCAAGTCGACTATTAGCGCTACTGACTGCAATCGCATTTTCAGCTGATAATGGTGGTATTTTTCTAGATAGATTCTGTGGAAGCACTAATGGCTCGCTTTTGTCAAAATTTTGGGACGGAGCTGGCTGACTGTTAGTTGCTACAATTTTTGAGGTCTGATGGTTATTATTGTTGTTCGCTGGGCTTTGAGGAGGAGTTTGATGTTCCTTTGATATCAATGAAATACAAATATCGCCGACTTGTAACCGTTGGCATCTAAGACCGAACGATTTTAAAGTTAATTCTGGGTTACATGATGCCCATCCTTGGCCGTAAACAAAAAACGGATGTTCTTGTGATACTTCTACATCGGCCTAAAAGTAGAAAGAACAACTTTTAACACATGCTGTTCTTTAAAAAAAAATACAAGCTTACCTTTGAACGATTCTTGTCATAGCTAAAAGTTATGGTAACACTGTTTAACGCTGTGCTTATCTTAACAACAGTAGACTCAGCTAATTGATGTATCGCACTTTTCTCTGCTGACTGTATGAAATCTTCAGTTCTCATATCTTCCACACGCCGGAGAATACCATTCGCTAATTCAATGTAGGCTCCTTTACTAAAATTACTCTTAGAACTGTTACCATTTGACCTACAAATAGAAAATATTTATAAGACAACTGTGGGCATTATACCATATTACGAGTATACTATCTTACCTTACTACGGAAGCAGTTATGGGTGATCTTCTTTTAGAAGCATCCCTATCCGATGAGCATGGACGAGTTAAAATTCTATGTTTCAGAGAACCTTCCTTACCGCTGGGAACTTTAAATCCGCTCACTGATTCTGGCGCCGCTGGAGATGTATTCACTTTTTCATTTAAATACGTTCCATTTGTATTGCTGATTTCTTTAGGACTACTCTGTGGGTAGGAACCAATGCGTCCCAATGGACTAGATGGCTTACTGCCAACTCCTAACATATTATTATTTATAAGAACTTGTGGAGCTGTTCGCAGATGGCCGACACTTGATTGTGACTGTACATTGGATGGAACGCTTGTTTGGTATACACCTGCCGATTGAAGGTAGGGCGAAAAAGCCTCATGTTGACCGCCTAAATATGTTGGACATGGTCTAATGGTGTTATGGTGTCCAATATGATGGCCAGGAAAAAGAGCTGATGGTCTATAAAGAGAGAAAAAAAATGTTAATAATAGAAAAAAAAGCGTTTTTATATGAAATTAGATAACATACCCATATAAGCCCCTACTGGCATATAAATGTGGATAGTTATACTGGTATGCAGCGGCCAATGATTGCGCCGAGAATGACAGCTTTTGTGCGTACATATCTGATGAAATTGGCTTTCGACTACAGTCATTTCCATCATTGGCCGATGAGGAATCCAAAACTTCTGATGAAATTGATGATGGTGGTGTTCTGGAAGTTTTACTGCTATGGTTCACTGAGTTGATATTATTACTTGTGACTAAATTAACGGGTCCAGACTGTTCATTTGAGTATTTTGCACGGGGCAATGTGACTGGCGTAGTTTTATTCACTAGATTGTTGCTGTTGTTGTTATTATTTAAACTATTACTACTACTTTTGTGGTTATTGTTGTTGCAATGGTTTTTGTCACTCGCTGCGATGCTGTTGCTATTGTTGTTGTTGTTGCTGTTGTTGCTGTTGTTGTTCAGACAGGTGCTGTTGTAATTTTTATTTGAATTACTTGCAACTTTTGTCGAACGTAAATGTAATGGAATGGCATTGCTGTTGTAATTATTATTATTATTGCTGAGATGATTGCTGGAGTTATTATTATTATTTGTTACATTCACAATATTGTTGTTGTTGCTGTTGCTGTTGTTGTTACTATAACGTGGTTGCTTAGGATGAGGCCGAGCAAATTCAGCTGAGGACATGTTGTTGGGACAGTTTCCGTCTTGAGCTTGAAAATTGGTTTGCTTTGAGCGTGGAGATCTGTCTTCTGGAGAATTTGGTCGCTCTTGTGGTGAACACTTTGCGGAAAAAACTAACGGACTGGGCAGTGTATTGGTGACGGCGGGCGAACCAATCAATGATAAAGTTGGTGGCGGTGGTGGCAGGAATAGACCGCTACTCAAATGGGGATTGGAAACGTGATTACTTGTAGTGGAAACACTATTGTTGTTGTACAAAGAGCTATGGCTCAAGCCAAACTGATGCTCGATAACAGCCGCTGATGTCGATTTGATTGACTGATGATGATGGTGATGGTGGTGATGATGATGTGAGGGAATTACCGCTGCAGCTGCTGCTGCAGCTGAACCAGCGGCTGCGGCGGCTGCAGCAATTGCAAAAGGATTATGATGAGCATATGGATGTGCTGCCGCAGCAGATGCAGGACCAAAATTTTCAACAGCTGATAACATGGAAGTGCAGGATTATACCTGGCTAAATGTTTCGCCCCCGTTCGCACTTCTTTAAGATGATTTTTTTGTTGTTTTTTTTTGATTTGAATACGTCGTATTTGTTGGGGTCTTATTAGAAATCAATAATTCTAGAACTTGTGTTGCTGTTTTTTTCTTTTTTCAAATCTGTAAAGAAAGAGAAAAAGAGTTCAGTAATAAGTTTATATATAACTGCATTAAAAATATCTTAACACAGAATATTTCAATATTATTTTCAACTTCTGTAGTGATTAAATAATTTGAAAACTTGTTGTTTAGATTGAATTTTGGTGAAATGCCAAAATTGTCTAAAAGTACTCAATGCCTCAAAGTTAAGAGTTTTATTACGTTTTTTGGTTGGTCTCTGGTAACTCTGATAGGGGCATTCCTTAAAAATTTAAAAAGTTGCAGAAAATTCCAGCCGATATTGGAAAACAGCACCATTTTGTCGAATGAAAATGGAAAACTATTAGCAAAACAATTGTTTGTTTTTCGTATGATAGAATCGCGCATATGGTGAGAAAACTAAACAAATCGAAAGCCCCTAAGTAAAGTGACAGATGCTCCAAAACTCGCAAGTGCTGGACATGCCTGTCTCATCGAGCGACTTCTGACTAAATACCCAACAGACCTACACTTAAGATAAGCAGTAGGAAAGAATTTAGAAAATCTGAAAACTGCAAAAAATCTGCTTTAATCGACAAAAATTTTAAAGTAAGGCTTTACCTTTGCAAATGTCAATTGACTACATTACATCATTATCATTATCATGACAAAACTAAAATAAATAATTTGCAGACGGATGGAAATAAGTATAGCTGACACCGACCGCAGGAAGCCATTTAAAAGCAGCAGGTAACGCAGACATCGAAACACGGTTGGGTCTTAGTTGGGGGCATGTTGGTGTTAAAATTGTGACACTGTGACACAATACCCCCAAGCACTTCTCGAAAATGCTACAAAGATGGTATGGCAAGGTACATCTACTCTCAGACTATTATCAGTATAAAGGGTTGTTCGCAATTAAATCTGACGGCTACAAGGTGGGGCTATCGGAAGATTGTATAATTTTTTACAAATGGCGTCGTACGTCAATCATATTTGACATTTGTGAACAAGACAAGCAATGGAGTGCTATACTCTGCAAGAGCGTGGAATAATTGTGTCGATGTTTTTGACCAATAATAATCGGTCGGTGGTGTTAGCGCAGCGTAAATCGTGTCGCGCCAACTTGGCAAACAAACCGGCACTTAGCTACTCAACTCGAACAGATTGGAACCACAGGAGACTATGCAGGGTGTGGCCGCCAAAGGACTGGTCGTTCGGCCGAGAATATCGCGGCTGTGGCTGCCGATGTCACTGAGAACGAAGAAACATCAACCATGCGACGGGCCACGCAATTGGGCATTACCACACGGATCCTACAGCGAATTTTAGCGAATGACTTACACATGTTCCCGTACAAAGTGCAAACAGAGCATCAGTTAATGCCACCTGACCGTCAGTCGCGTGTGAATTAGTGTAAAGCCATCCTCAATCTCAACAACGGAGAGGACGATTTTGTGTCGAAAATCATCATGAGCGACGAGGCGCATTTCCATTTCCGGTTACGTCAATAAGCAAAATCTTCGTTTCTGGGGCACTGAAAATCCGCGTGTGATGCACGAAGAGCCATTACATCCACTCAAAGCCACTGTGTGGTGCGGCGTTCACGCGGGAGGAGTGATTGGGCCGTATTTTTTTGAGGACACCATCGGCACGGACACGACTTCTTACTGCCGGAATTGGAAGAGCAGGGCTTGGTGAACATGTGGTTCCAACAAGACGGTGCAACCGCACTCACAGCACGAGCCACAATGGATATTGTGAAGGAAGCGTTACCTGGTAGCGTAATCTTCCATCCATTTTAATTTAACCATCCCAGACTTCTTTCTGCGGGGCTACTTGAGTCGCGGGTTTATGCCACCAAGCCTCAGACAATCGCAGCCCTTAAAGAGAATATACGACAGGAATGCGAACAGTTATCACCGGAAATCTTGCGGAAAGTCATGGAAAATGCGATAAAACGGGCACAAATGTATATCAACACTGGCGGCAGCCACTTGGCGGATATCATCTTTGCCATTTAACAGAAATAATTGTAAAGGTCGCCTGAGCAGATAGTGCGAAAGGCCGACGTAAACACAGAAGGCACTATATTTACCAAATCCATCCAGCTGCTGAGCTATGCAGACAATATCGACATCGTCCAACGTTCCCAGCGTGCCATTATTGAGGCTTTTAATGCTATAGAAGAACAAGCCAAACAAGTTGGTCTCATGATGAATGAAGATAAAACAAAGTACGACCAAAAATCGGATCGTCGAACACCGTATAGGACAAAACCTAACAGTCGGCAGCTATAATAGGTAGTGAATTACCTCCACAAATGACACCCTAATGGAGAGTCGACGAAGAATAACCTTAGGCAACCGCTGCTACTTCGTCTTGTACAGCGTGAATTTCAACCTCGATTTCCTAATCGTGTCGCGCCAACTGGGCAAACATTCTGGCACTTAGATACTCGACTCGAACAGAGTGGAACCACAGGAGAGAATGCAGGGCGTGACCCTCACCGGAAGGGTCGTTCGGCTGAGAATATTGTGGCTGTGGCTGCCGATGTCACTGAAGAAACGAAGAAACATCAACCAGACGACGGACGGGCCACGCAATTGGGCATCACCAGACGGAGCCTATAGTGTATTTTAGTGAAAGACGTACACATGTTTCCGTACAAACTGCAAACAATGCATTAGGTAATGCCCCCTGACCGTCAGTCGCGACCACTTAAGCCATTACATCCACTCAAAGCCACTGTATGGTGCGGCGTTAACGCGGGAGGAGTGATTGGGCCGTATTTTTTGAGGACGCCATCGGCTATACGGACAATGTTACTGGAGAAAGCTACAGGGTCATGATAAACGACTTCTTACTTGGTGAACATGTAGTTTCAACGCACAGTAAGAGCCACAATGGATATTGTGAAGGAAGCGTTTCCTGGTCGCGTAATCTCCCATTTCGGTGATTTGACATCGGCAGAAAGATCGCCCGATTTAACCATCCGATACTTCTTTCTTTGGGGTTACTTGAAGTCGCGGTTTTATGCCAACAAGCCCTTAAGGAGCACATTCGACAGGAATGCGAACATTTATCACCGGAAATCTTTCGGAAGACCATGGAAAATGCATTAAAGGGGCACAAATGTGTATCAACACTGGCGGCAGTCACTTGGCGGATATCATCTTTTCCACTTAACAGAAACAATTGTAAAGGCCCACATAAAGAATTCCATCACTTATTTAGTAAAAAAGTAATTCAAAAACAAAATTGGATGATTAATTTTGCGCCACCTTATAAAAGGAAGCATGAAGGATTTCAATAGAGCTCTGCAGAACATAATGGACTTGAGGATTGAAATGCAGGCAAATTAAATTCTTAAAAATTATGAAAAACCTACAAAACTGGACACTTGAAGATGTTGGATATTTTAGGGAACTCCAATGCGCTAATGTTGTGAATGTCCTATTTAATTCTCAATTTACTGGATACACAGTCGCGAAACTGATCACTGAAACTTCACTTTCCACATCCTATTTTATTGAAACACAAATACGAAATCATCTATCCACTTCTTCTCACTACTGTGATCACAATATACAAGTCCGATAGAACTTATGTAAGTTATTAGCTTTTATAAAATTATAAATAAGAAATTTTGCAGATTGAAAAATAGAAAAATAATAAACTTTTTCAAAGTCAAACTAAAAGTAAAAGCATCGTAGAGCAAAATTTAATTTATTTACATAAATTGCAACACTTGGGCTTCATTTAAGACAGACTTTATGAAAGGTAGATTCACATACGCTTTATTCATATGATTTTTCGAATTAATTGTTAAAAATAACATAAAGAAGAGAATGTATCACCGTTCACTCAACACATTGAACTAAGTATGTTCAACTGTCTTTTTTCACCTAAAAGCTTAATTTTATTAAATAAAACGAAGCAAATATCATAAAAATAAAATAACACCAACTGACTAGTTAGTTTATTGACGATATTGGGCAAAAAAAAAAAAACAAACAAAATACTAACACAATATTGAATTGGCCGGCTAAACCTGTACACAGTCCACTCTTTAATATCTCTGTATATTTATTTATTTATTTTGTATATTTATTTAAAAGTCTATGTAAGTAAGTACTAACGCAAGTTACACTTTTATCACAGAAATGATTTCAAACATCGTTCTCGTTTAACGACACGAATATGCGTTTCCTTTTGATCACCGATCGGTTCAACTATCATGACTATACTAAATACCAGAATTCTCTTTTATTTTATAAACTAACAACAACTGTGAAAAGATTTAAAATTAAATAAAAAAGGACAGACACAGTACTCGAAAGTAAATAGATCCATTTTAAACAGCGATTTGGGTTTTTCCAGGATTTCATCAATAAAATAAAATTCTTTACCTTTCTGTACCTGTGCTCACCTGAAATTGGGTTGGTTTTAACTCAATGATAGCACACCCATTAATGTTATTTTATTTCAGTTCGCTTTAGATGTTGAAGCATAAATAATCAAAAAGGCACCACACAACAATCAGCTAAACCTAGAGAATTCTGTGAGTATTTTTGATATTTTTGAAAGAGAACGCACAAACAACAATAATAAGCAACGCACTGCAACAGGTAAAAAAGGACACATTTCGTTTTGGTTCATTGAATTTCCCCACTATCTATCATTTCTTTTGTGTTTTATGATATTCCCTTTGTATTCGACCTGTGAATAGAGATACCTGATGCACACACTTGAGTTTAGACAAAGGCAACCATTGTCCTGCGGCTCTGTGCGCTTTACTATAATATGTTACTCGCGCTGCTAACTCATCAGCCCACCACATTCATAATTTACTTATATTTGATAATTTAATTTCTTTTTTGTGTGTGATATGCATATGCTGGTAGTATTCGAGTGATTAACGTGGAAAATTTGCTGGTCAATGAGAGCTGTTACAGGTAAAAATTAGAAAAATTTCAGAATATCAATACTTTTGGGATTTGGATTTTTGAACGCCTTAAAAACGCCCTTCGAAATACACACATTCATAATAGGGAACTAATTTACAAATATATGGTAGTGTGTCAGGGATTTTAATTACAATATAAACTGGTAATCGTTAGTACTTAACTACCCTGCAATAAAAATTATTCATTCAGTAAGCCAGATCATTTTCTGACTGACGTTTGTTTGCCGTTTCAATACGTACTTGATTAATAAAGGGTAAAGCAGATTTTGATGTGGATTCAATGTCATAAGAGGACCTTTTAGGCCCTTGGCATGGTGGGAAAACGCTCCTAAAAATCCCACACCAAAAGGTACACACACAGCGATCACTCCTGAACTAATCTCGTATTTATCAAAGTAATTAACCAGATCTTGTTATAATCAACATAAAACATGCCGAACTTTCCAAAGCGTCAACATAGACTAGAACGTTTGAATATCTCAGATCAAGTTTAAACTAAGACAATATACGAACAATATTATTAGGGACGACAAAGATCACGAATCAGTAGAAGCTATCGAAGCCATTCTTTTTTCTGCCGGAACAGAGCACTCAGATAAAGAACTAATCGAAATGTACTTTCTTTTAAAGCAATCCTTCAGTCTTTCGAAGAAAGATGAGTAAGCGCTTCACTGATAAAGTGCCTGCAATACCAACACCCAACACGTCAACGATGCGAACGTAAGCCGGACATTCACAGATATAGCGCGCCACATCACTTATGCCCAGCACATCTAAGTGCTTAACAAACGTGTAGTGCCCCGTTGCTGACGGATGGCAGGAAGACCGCTGGCTTCTTAGAGACATCGGGAAGCATTTCTTTGGTCTGTCTGCAACCTGGGGGGATATATCATCTGCAGCTGTGCTCATATGAAGCCCAACTGTCAATGGAAGCCTTAACCTAGAACGCAGGCAGATCTAACGTAGGTCTCTTTCCCTTCTGAGCCTTGATCATTTCCTGTGATCCCATTGTGACCTGGGACTCAGTTAAGTTAGCCTTCCGATTGCGCTCGGTGATGTCTTGCATTCTCGAACTAGCTTGGAGGTCTTAGCAAGGCTCTAAGCGCAACTTGGCTGCAATAGTTCACAATATGCAATAGTTCGTTGCCATCAGGATTGCGTACCACCATCAAACAGTTTAATTAAATATACAAGTTTATTCATCTAAATCTATATTGTCCCCTTCAAAGTAATCCCCATCGACTGCAACACACTTTTGCCAGCGCTTGATCCAATCCTCGAAACATTTTTTATATTCGGTTTTCGGTATGTCCATCAGTGCTTCCTGCGATTTTTCCATTACTTCCTCTCGTCTGTTGAAACGCGTTCCCCGTAGTGGTTTTTTAACTCGATTAAACAGAAAAAAGTCACAGGGAGCTAAATCAGGTGAATTCAGTGGCTGTTGGATGGTATTTGTTGCATTTTTCGTCAAAGAATTACAAATAATGATGGCACTGTGCGACGGTGCGTTATCATGGTGCAAAATCGACGAGTTTTCTGCTCACAATTCTGGTCTCTTTCAGCGAATTGCTTCACGCAAACGTTTCATAACGCCCAAATAATACCCTTTGTTTATTGTCTGGCCGTCTGGCAAAAATTCATGATGCACTACACCGTTGTAATCCATGAAAACCGTGAGCATTGCCTTCTTTGTTGACTGAAAACTACGTGTTTTTTCTGGTCTCGGCTCATTTGGTGAACGCCATTCACTTGCCTGATGTCTGGATTGCGTGTCGAACTCATAAACACACGTCTCGTCTCCAGCAATGATCCTTTTGATGAATGTGGAATTGCAAATCATCTCTTTTGCGACGTCAACACGGTCTCTTTTTTGCATGAAATTGAGGTCTTTTGGCACCAACTTTGCTGCTACACGACGGAAACCCAAATCATTAACCAAAATGTCTTGGACGGATCCATAGGCAACGTTCAAGTCCTCCGCTATATCTCTGATGGTCAATTTGCGGTTATTGACCAACATTTCTTTTACTCCATCAATGTTTTCGTCGGTTCATCATCATCTTCGATTGACTCACGACCACTTTTGAACCGCTCGTGCCACTGGTAAACGACCGTTTTCTTTAGAGAATCGTTCCCGAAACACTTTTCCAACATTTCCAACAGATAGATGTACTCTTGGCTACGTGCAACTTTTGCAAATGTCAAGCTAAGATTTAGACGGAATGTCAACAACAGATTTACCAACTTAAACAAAAACAAAAAACAGACCTCAAATCGGAACAATGAGAGCGACACACGGTGGTTATCCCGGGAACTTTTTGATCTCCATATACTCGTACGAGGGGCGTTTTATCTCTAGTTAAACAGAATCATAGTGGCAACTGAGACGATGATGGTGAAAATTGAGCATCGCGCTGTAATTAAATTTCTCACTAAGCAAGGAAAAAGTCAAAAAACTATTCATGAAGAGATGGTGGCTGTTTACCAGGGTTCCGCACCTTCATTATCAACTGTGCAAAAGTGGTCAAGTGAGTTCAAGAGAGGCAGAGAGAGCATTGAAGACCCCCGCTCTGGCGCCCCGGCTACTGCTTGTACGGGAGAAAGCATCAAAGAAGTCGTAAAACTTGTTCTTGAGGATGCCCGAATAAAGGTGAAAATGATGGCAGAGATCACCAAGCTTTCAATTGGTACCATTCACACCATTCTTCATGACCATCTTAACCTTTCAAAGGTCAGTGCAAGGTGGGTGCCACGAATGCTCACAGCGCCTCAGAAAAAAGTGAGAATCGCATGCTGTAGAGAGCTTTTGGAGATGTGTAGTGAGAACGCGGACGGTGTTATGGATCGAATTGTTACTGGGGACGAAACATGGGTCCACCACTATGACCCTGAAAGCAAACAAGAGTCCATGCAGTGGCATAAAAAAGGAACAGACCCCCCGAAGAAGTTCAAAGTCACTCCGTCTGCCGGGAAGCTCATGGCCACAGTTTTTTGGGACTCAAAGGGAATCTTGCTCATTGAGTACAAAAAAAAAAGGTGAAACCATCAACGCCACATCCTACGCTTCCACTTTGCATAATTTGCGGGAGGAAATTTAAAAGAAAAGACGGGGTAAACTCGCAGCGGGTGTGTTGCTTCTTCATGACAACGCTCCTGTTCACACGGCGAGAGTTTCCAAGGCTGCTGCGCGAGATTGTGGTTTCGAAGAAATCCAACACCCACCCTATAGTCCAGACCTTGCCCCTAGTGATTATTTCCTGTTTCCGGATTTGAAAAAATGTCTTCGTGGAAAAAGACTTTCGGATGATGAAGAACTCAAGTCGGCAATAAATGGGTATTTTGCAGAGAAAGAGGAAATTAATTTTTTTGAGGGTTTAAAAAAGCTTATCTCAAGATGTAACAAATGCATTGATGTTAGGGGAGATTATATTGAAAAATAAAAACAATTTAAATTGAATTCGCATTTTTCTTCATATCGATACCGAGAATATATTGAACGTCCGTCGTATATCTCCACTTGGAAAACAGACGCAAGTTTTCCTAACGAGGAGTGAAATCTAACGTTGTCGCCCTCCAAAAAGACACCTGCGGCACATGGTATATCAGTTTTGGTACCATCCATGAAAACCCGACTGCATTCCTTACCTGGGTCAGATTCTGGATGAAATCAGTCTTGGGCACAGGGAAAGTCGATTTTTTTATATTTTTTTTGGCGTGATTGCGTCAGATGACATATCCATAAGACTAGAGTCAAAAGACAGCCGGAACACAAGGTCATCAAAGCTACGGTGCGTATTATACCATAGACCACTTCTTTTTAAACGGAAGATGACTTTGAGAGTGCAGCCCTTGTTATGAATATCAAGTGGAAGGAGATTCAAAATACGTTTAAGGCGGAGTCAAGCGGGCTAGGAAAAGCTATTATACAGCTGAGATAGATTGCTCTTTGGTGTCTAGTGTGTGGTCGTGACGGAAGTGGTAGTGCACTGGTTTCCAAATCGGAATTTTCGATGTTCGGATCCCAAAGAAGGACATTTGTTTTTTTAGTTGACTAAAATCAAGGACGATGAGTAGTTGACTAGAAAACAACAAGCCAAGTTCCACTAACAATATTGTCTCCCCATTAAATGTTGGACGCCACCTATGGAGCGAAATAACCACTGAGCCCATAAATCTGTCTTTCTCTTTTTATCTTATTTTCCAAAAACTTAATACATTCGACTTGAGGGTTAAGTTCTTTAAAAAAAAGAAGCAACAATGATGTATTTTTGTGAGAGCTTATTCCACCATACAACCGCTGCATAGGGGCGATTTTTTACAATTTTAGAAATGGATTTAAATTTGCAACAACGAACTTGAGGCCTTGAACATTGCCTATGGATCCGTCCAAGACATTTTGGTTAATGATTTGGGTTTCCGTCATGTAGCAGCAAAGTTGGTGCCAAAAGACCTCAATTTCATGCAAAAAAGAGACCGTGTTGACGCCGCAAGGAGATGAATCCGATCCCACATTCATCAAAAGGATCATTTCTGGAGACGAGACGTGGGTTTATGAGTACGACACGCAATCCAGACATCAGGCAAGTGAATGACGTTCACCAAATGAGCCGAGACCAAAAAAACCACGTAGTTTTCAGTCAACAAAGAAGGCAATGCTCACGGTTTTCATGGATTACAACGGTATAGTGCGTCATGAATTTTTGCCAGAAAGCCAGACGTAAACAAAGAGTATTATTTGGGCGTTATGAGACGTTTGCGTGAACTTTTTGATCAAGGTGGTATTTTGAAAGTTAAGACGACAGATAATTGAGTTCATATGTAGAGGTCTCATCCAGAACAAACTTTACAGGCAGAAAAAATTCATGCATTTTTCGAAGCCCAACCATCGAACCTATTTCAAACAGAACGTCATACCGCTGACCAAAACAAAAGTGAGCACTCTAGTGGGTTGGATGCCAAATATTCGCACAATACGGCGACCCAATAAATTTTTGGATTTGAAAACAGTTGACGGCCAAGAACTTGAAACTTTTCAAGAAACATGTGAGAAGCTGGGGTTGTTGGAAGATGACAAGCATTGGGATGCCACAATAGAAGCGGCCGTGGTGTGCCGCTCTCCATCGCAAATAAGACAACTATTTGTCATATTGATATGCACTTGCGCTTTATCCAATCCTCTTAATTATGGCATAGGTATAAAATTGTATCAGAAGATTTGAAAGGATGAATCAAGTCAGCAATGATCTATGTTTCAATGAAGCACGTAAGCAGTTTTCCGACTTCGGTATGCCTACACCACAGCGTCGAGGAGAGCTATCTACCGATTTGGTCAAAGCGCTAAGCTACGATACCACATTGTAGATGCTCAGATCAGCGAAACTGAGCCGAGCTTCGGAGCGAACAGACATTTATGACAAAATATTACAACGAGTTGAGCGTGGTAAAGGCGGCCTTTTTTTTCTCGATGCCCCGGGGTGGAACAGGCAAAACTTTTTTGTTTTGCCACGCAACATTACTGAGCGGTGGATGGACGGCACACTAAGTTTTTAAATTACTTCTTAATTTGGCCAGCGAAAAAACCCCAATGTGCAACATCAGTAAGAGTGGCGCCGATCAGCTGAATTGGACTTCGCCAGAGAGTCGACCCGGCTTATTTGGGCCTACATGCGTATAAGATTGTGCTGACGCAAGAACTGAAACCATGAGTTTGCTAATTGGATCCTGGAAATATTGGACGGAGATCCGGATTTTGGGCAAAAAACCACTTTCTCGGACGAGGCCCATTTTTGGCTCAGCGGCTATGTCAACAAATAAAATCGAACACAATCCGCAAATGTTTGGCCAAGCATCAATGCATCCACAAAGACTGACTGTTTTTGAATGCGGTTTATGGCATTGCGGCATCAGCGGACCCTATTTCTTTCGAAATGCGGAAGGAGACACCGTTATCGTCAATGGTCTCAGGTATAGAGCGATGTTAACCGACTTTCTGTGGTCAGAGCTCGACAACATCGACATATCCGACCTGTGGTTCCAACAAGCGACGTAATGCTCGAAGTTGTGAAGGAGAAATTTGTAGACTGAGTCATCTCACGGGGAGTTGGACGAGCTCAAGGCCACTATTCGACACGCTATTATCGGAACAAATTAAATTTAAATTTATTAAAATTTGGACAGACCGGTTGAAGCACGGAGGCAGCCATTTGAATGATGTGATATTCCAAACATAATGGCGTGAACATAGATTCAAAATAAAGCCAGAATCAATTTTATATTTCACACCGTTGTTGTTTAAATTTGTTTTCCTATCGTTCTTATCTGGTCACCCTATACGAGGTATGTTCAGAAAATGAAAAAATTATTTATTTATTCGTCTACATTAATGTTGTCCCCTTCAAAATAGTTCCCATTAGATATTATGCACTTGTGCCAGCGCTTCTTCCAATCCTCGATATACTTCTCAAACTCGATCTTTAGCCTTTAGCTCTTTCAACGATGCGCTTTTTTTCGGTTTTGGCGAGCCAGAATGCATCCACTACGACGATTGAACCTTAGTTTCGACGTTATATCCGTAAACCCATATTTCGTCACCTGTTATAACACGTTTAAGTAATTCTGCATCGTCGTTGACTTCATTTATTGTCTCCTGAGCAACAATTTTGGAACAAGTTTTGCTGCCATGGGTTTCATACCCAAAACATTCGAAAAAATTGCATGTCATGAACCAATCGATATGCCAACATCATTAGCGACTTCTCTGATTGTGATTCGGCGATCGTTCATAAACATTTCTTTCACTTTTTCCACGTTTTGATCGGTTGTTGATGTGCTGGGGCACGTCTTTACGGCCATCTTGGAAACGCTTATGCCACTCGTAAACTCTTGTTTTACTCATACCATAGGCTTTTGTTAACATTTCTTTACGCAAAAATTTGATGCAAATTCTTTGATATATTTTTTTTAACAAACAAAAATCGCCGAGCTCATAAAAACACGTCTAACCTTAGTGGCTACCACAGACAAAGTAAACAATGAATACAGCTGAAAATGTTACCATACTTCAGGGGCATATATACCAACATAACAAAAAAAATAATTGACAATCGGACTCCCCAAACCCGGGAAATTTAAAGATTCCCGTTATTATCTGAACACACCTCGTATATCTTTTTATCTTACATGCCACCTACTTTAGATCTCTCAATTTATAAAGCTCATATTGCTAATATTAATTACATTGTTAATAATCTTGATGAAAAATCTTATGTTGTTACCTAATATAACTTCAATTTAAGTACTAAATTGTCTGAGGTTGATAAATGTATTCTGCCTTAGAATGTTGTGAAAGATTATGAAATCGAACTACGTGTGTTATGAACTTAAAATAGAAGTGTTGTATTGGAAATAACAGATCTTATTATCTTATTTAGATCTTTTATCTTAAAGCCTTAGTTACAGAAGCTGATTTTGAACTGCTGAACACTAGTGTCTGTCATAAAGATTTATGTTTGCCACTTAATCTCCTCCTTTCTAATATCCATTGCGTCGATAAAGAACTTAATGAATTGAAATATTGCTTTCCAAACGTAGATTATAATTCCATGTATGACTTCCTAATGTCTTTTGATTGGGACGTCATGCTGTCAAACGTAAATTTACATTCTCCTTATTTTTTATTCATGAAGAAAATATCGAAGAGGTTTTCTTTAGATTTGTTCCAGTTAGGAGGGTTAAGTTTTCAAGTAAACCAATTTGATACAATAGACGGCTTTCAAATCTAAATGACGCTATGTAGGTAAAAAATTAAAAATAACTCTAAAGCATTTTGGATCAAGGTGTAATAATTAACTATCTTTGATTTCGCTGATGTGGAGCGGAAGGGCGTTCCAAAGCCGAGTGTTATTAACGAAGAA
Organism: Volucella bombylans; assembly: GCA_949129095.1. Taxonomy (NCBI): domain Eukaryota; kingdom Metazoa; phylum Arthropoda; class Insecta; order Diptera; family Syrphidae; genus Volucella; species Volucella bombylans. The sequence goes on along the minus strand of OX422143.1, from coordinate 180,993,625 downwards.
TTGACGTTCAGATAACCGATATGTAAAACGCGGTATTAAAATTTGTCTAGTCCTTGTAGATGTACAAAACGTTATTCTATTAGCTAGGTTCGGGGGTTGACGTGTATTAATGATATTATGCATCATTGTAATTGAACGGAAATTCAGCAGGTTATCAAATGAGAGACCTGAAAAACGTATGGAGAAGTGATAAATGTGGCCGTATCGGCGCCGTCTGGGGTGGCAGCACGTAACTTGATATAATCGAGGATTGTTCATCGTCAGCCAACTCGAAACAAAACATTTTTGGCAGCACGTAACTTGAAACGAGTTTCATTGTGACTTGTACTTAAAAAAATGATTGTGAACTATGAAGTGAAATGTCAAATCGGTATTTCAATTTCAACTATTCTTTATTTGAAAAGTGGATAGAAAAAAGATGTTATTTTTTGATTCGGAGAGTGAGGACGAGGAAGTCTCTAATGCCAAAATAAAAAGAAGAGTTCTAAGAGATAACAGCAAACTACCTTCATATTCAATATCTGATTCTTCTTCAAGACTATTCTCCTCATTTTCAAAGTTCGAAGTTGTATTTGTTGCCGGAATATATGTGCTTTTAGGTTCGGAGCTCTTTATATTGTTTGTATCGTTATTATTGTTGTCAGTGGTATTATTGTGTGGGGCTCCAAACAATTTTGCTGTTAGGACTCCTTCAACAGCTGCTTCTAGACCGGCGCACTCGATTATTTTTTCTTCCCACTCAACGATCTTTTTTTGCATATATGGACCTCCGACCGAGCCCTTTAAATGAAGTTTATTACTTCTCAGTTTGTTTTTGACTTTATATTTTAAATCGCTCCAAGTCTAAAACAAAACACAATTTTATAAATAAATAAATAAGTACACTCGCATATTTAAAATCAAAACCTTTTTCCAATCTTTAATATCTTTTTGTGGAGGACCCTCTGTGTTCAGGGAATTGGATAGTCTTTCCCAGAGAAAACTGCTATTTTTCCTTCCTTGAGCCGTTTTCAAGATTCCTCGAGCTAAATCCTTATGATCGCTCATAAAATTTGTTATAATTTCTATTTGTTTTTTATTAATGGCCATATTTTGCTTATTTTCCATTTTTTAGTTGTTAAACGATAGGTATTTGCTATCGAGAATAAAGCTTTGTTTCAAACGTCATTTTCTAGTTTGTGTGCTGCCAACTTCGACGATACAATCGAGGGTAGTCGATTGTGACAAATTAGGTGCTGCCAGAGCTCGATTGTGTCGACTGAACTCGATTGTATCAAGTTACGTGCTGCCACCCCTGTATTGTTGTATGCGATATTCAGCTTTCGACTGCTTACGGCATCACATTTTCCGTAGACTTTGCATCCGTAAGTTAGTATGGGAGTGATGAGGGTCTTGACTAAAAGAGTTCGGGTTGATAAAGATGTGAGGAGTTGTAACTCCCACATGGAACGAAGGACCCCATAAACTTTGCCGACACATCTATTGATATGATTATTCCAAGTAAGTGTCGAGTTAAATATTAGACCAAGGTTTTTAGCGGTGTCCACGTATTTAATGGGTACACTGTCAATATAAATCGACGGAAGCAGGGAGGTATGAAAGGGCTTTCTGGATACAACTATACATTTGGACTTGTTAGCGTTGATAAGCAGTTGATTCTGCCGCGACCAGCTGGAGATTTTATTTAAATCGGAATCTATGCAGCTAATGCAGATGTAGTTGGGTGTCGTCAGCGTACATTTCAATTGAAGAAAACGAAACAATTGATGGTAACTCATTTACATATAACGAAAACAGGAGTGGACCCAGGATGGATTCCTGAGGTACGCCACATGGATTGTCAAGAAAATCCGACAAGGAGTCATCACTAAAAACTGTTTGTTGACGACCACCCAACTAAGAGGATAATAGGCATATGGCCAAAAAGGAAAAATTGTACAGCTTGAAGAGTTTACTAGATAAAATTTTGTGATTAACTGTGTCAAGAAGTGCTGGAAAAGTAATATGGTATGACCCACATCAAGCTTCTTGATCTTATGTGGTCGACAACTGTGAGTAGTGCGGTTGAACAGCTATGTTTGGGACGAAAACTAGACTGCTTCGAAGTTAAGATGTTGAGATTGTTGAAGAAATCTATTGATATGTTTTTGCATGATTCTTTCGAAAACATTCGAGAGAACAGAAAGTATTGCAATAGGTCGAAATTTTGTATTCGAGGAATTCTTAGGGACAGGTTTTATCTTTGACGTCTTCCAGAGTGAATGTGTGGAAGTAATATATGGAAGTACTGCGTTTGATTGTAATTAGACAAAACAGTAATCAGAAATATTTTAAAGTGAATTTTCCACGCATCTTGTGGAGTTGTTTCAGCGATCAGTTAATACAAATAATAAATAATTTTTATTTGTAAGTTTTACCACAAAGTTTGTTAGTTTTTTTACAAAATTAATATAAATATATTGTAGACTATAAAATAAAATTGATTTATCCCAGGAACTTTGAACATCGTTGATAGAAGGTATGGTTTTATAACGGTGTCCCAAATTGGGGCCAGTGGGAACATCAGGGGTAAAAATTATTCTTATTTTGCAGAGGTAATTGTTGTATAAACAATGGCTAAACGAATTTTCTGCAGTCATAACGACTACCTTGGGCTTCAAGAAGCACTCGATGCTGTAATGATTGAGGACGACGATGGAACAGAGCTAGATTTAGTTGCACTTCCTCCAGAACCAAGTGTGTTAACCGATGCTTTTCCGCGAGACATACCGGGTAGGGTCGAAGTATTCACGAATCGAGGTGAAGACGAATGGGACAGTAGCGATGACGAACCCCTCGCTGAAATCAAGAGACGAAGAAATAATTTGGAGGGACCTCGCTGGCGTAAAACAGAGCCTATCTATGAGCCTATAGTTTCCACTGAAGGTAATGTGAAAGCGCGTCTCGATAAATTAGTGGATGAAATGAGAAATCAAAATCCATTGCAAATTTTTGAAAAAATATTTGACGAGGAAGTTTTTGCCATGATTGTTCAATACTCGCAGACTTACGCGGCTCAGAAAAACAAGCACGACTTCAAAGTATCCGTCGGTGAACTCAAAACATTCTTCGGCATTCTTTTATTGACTGGGTACCATTCATTGTCTCGAGAACGTTTGTACTGTTGCCTGGACGAAGACTGTAATGTGTCTATTGTTTCTAAAGCTATGCCAAGGAATCAATTTGAGGAAATAAAAAAATATCTTCATTTCTGTGACAATCTTTTCGCAGTCGAATCATCCGACAAAATGTGTAAGGTGCGACCGCTTGCAGATATACTTATGAAGAAATTTTTGCAGTGGGGTGTTTTTCACCAAAATTTATCTATAGATGAGTCAATGGTGAAGTACTTTGGGCGGCATCCGGCGAAACAATTCATTCGAGGCAAGCCAGTGCGATTCGGCTACAAAAATTGGATGGTCACAAGCTCGGACGGATACTGTTACGCCTTCGACGTATATTGCGGAAAATCTCCAGGAGCCAATCCTAAAGAGCCATTGGGTACAAGAGTGGTAAAGCTATTGCTTGACAAACTGGGCACAATTGCTACAGACCATGTGGTATTTTTCGACAATTTCTTCACTAGTTTTGAATTGCTCCGAGACTTACGAAAAGCTGGTTTTCGTGCAACAGGTACCGTTCGCGAAGGTAGAACCAAGAGGTGCCCTCTAGTTGGAGTGAAGGAAATGAAAAAGAAAAACCATGCTGATTTTGACTATCGTTTCGACCAAGTCAACCAAATTTTATTAGTCCGTTGGCTGGACAACAGTGTGTGCACCATGGGGTCGAACTATGATAGTGTACTCAGTCTGGGGAAAATAAAGAGATGGAGCACAGTAGAGAAGAAAAAAGTAGACGTTGGCATCCCGCATGTTTTTCAAAACTACAACAAGGGTATGGGTGGAGTAGACCAAGCTGATCAATCAATTTCATTATACCGCACTGCTATACGTGGCAAAAAATGGTGGTGGGTTTTGTTCACGTACATGCTGGATCTAGCCGTGGCAAACGCATGGCGCCTTCACGTTCTAACGAATGCTGAGAAGTTAGATCAGCTTCAATTTCGTCGCTACATTGCTCGTCACTATTTGAGACACACAAAAAGTGAAAATTTGCGTCCAACAGCTTCAGTGATGCCAAGTTTGCAATATGATGGGATCAGTCACTATCCAAAAAAACTACACCGGCAGCTAAGATGTTCCGTGTGTTTGCAAACTTTATGCATTGAAAGAGAATGTTTTGAAATTTTTCATACTGCATAACCCCAGTGTCCCCATTTGAGGACGCCTTTTTTTTCCAATGAAGGATATATTTTTTTTTTGTTTCTTTATTATTTTTTTATAACATTAACATTTTTCACCAATTAATAAAGAAATTTTGTTATTTCCACTGCGAAGTTTTATTTGGGCTCAAATGGGTTAAGTTCATTGCCGTCGACGTAAGGAGGATGTTTACTTTTTAACTTTCCGACTCCAAGCTCTTCTAGATTCTTCTACAATAGTTTACCGCTTAGTGAAGGATTCAGACGTTTAGAGTAATATGCAATTTTGGCGGCCCGTATATTGCAAACAACCTTATTGCGAAGAGAGGAATACATTCTACGGAACTCTTCAACTCTGAAATGTTTCCATTTAAAGAAAGCTTCATCCCGTTTTTGCATTAGGTGGTGAATTTCTTTAGTGAACCAGGAATGATGGCTTCCTCTATTTGTTTTGTTACGTATGGGCACATGAGTCTGGAAAAGTTCAACCACTTTGGTTTATAGGTATTCGACTTGCTGGTTAGGTGAAGACATGTAGTAAATTTGTTCTCAGTTAATACTATACATGTCTTTTCAAGCACTGCGTAGTCAATGTTTCTAAAGTCCCTGAGTTGAGTTATTCTGTTTTGTGAACTTGAAGTCAAACGTCAAACCTATCTATATTTTCTATCTATTGTCTCCGTACTTTGGAATCGCGGCGTCAATTGAACACTATTTATACGGATTTTTCTAAAGAATTTGTCCGTGTTCAGCATAATGTGTTATTCAATCGTTCTGCTCTTGGTTTTCATTCCAGCCTAATGAAATGGATCCCAGCATTCGAATAAACTACTCTGGGGAAATACTTAGGCCCACTTCTATTTTTATTGTTCATAAATGACCTACCCTTATGTGTTTCTTATTCGTATTGCCTGCTTTATATTTATGATTTAAAAATATTCAAGATAGTGGAATCAATATCTGATTGGTGCGATAAAAATCTACTACATTTCAATACTGATAAATGTTCGGTGTTACCGTTCACGCATAAATCAACGCAAATAGTTTCGGAGTATAATATTGACAATAGGTATAGTCCTTAATAGGGTTGTTTTAAAAAAGGACTTAGGGGTTATTTTTGATAACATTAATAACATTATAGCTAAAGCCAACTCTATGCTTGGCTTCCTTATTCGAAATTCTAAGGACTTTGTTCATGGTGTCCCTATCATGTGGATAGTATTTTAGGTTTATCAAATATGCACTTCGTAAAGTATATGGTTGTTATAATATCACTGAGTATAGTATTAGATGTCAATTAATTGGTATATTGTCCCTGTTTAAAACCATTTTTTTTTTTTTTTGGTATTTTGTACTGGCAGAGAGAATCTAGTTTACAGTAGATAACAATAGCATAATCAAAAATCGGCAAAATAATTGACTTAATCAACCTTAGTTTAGTGCTAACAGGTGTAAAACTAGAAAACAGACAGAGCTTTCGCACTCCTGTATATACACAAAGTGGCAGAAAGAGTCCAATTTACTTTATATCCAATACTCACCACGGTGTGCGAGAAGATTAGCCTTGAGGAGTTGGGAAAAATAGGCGGTAACTCTTCGACATTGTAAAATTTTTTTGAAATCAAAATTATCTGACTCTTTTTGGGATTTAGAATCAGACCATTGTCTTGAGACCATTTTGCAATGAAAGACAAGTCCGAATTAAATCTATCCACAAGATCTTCCAGCAGGCCAAGTGGTCGAGAAAGGTAAAGGGTTTTCCAATAGGGACTTGATAATTTTGAATTTAATTTGTGAACGCACTCTTTCACTAATCATCAAACTGTCACTGTCAATTTATTCAGTAAACTCAACATTTTCATCATAGTAAACTACACGAACGAGAAACGTCTGCAAATTATAAAAATTTTCTACCGAAATTCGGAGTCGGTGACTGCAACTTTAAGAGCGTTAACTCCAATTTTCGGTCGTAATTCTCGCCCTAGTAGACAGGCAATAACAAGTTTAGTGCAAAAATTTGAGTCTACATATTCGTTGTTTCGGGGTAGCAGACTTACAAACGCCAGAGGCCGTAGTCTGCTAGAAAGTTTTGCAACCCTTAACATAGGTAGAGCAAACCAAGGTCGTGCAAACACATATCGTAAGGCAGGAACGGGCTCGATTATTGACATTACGCTCGTTAGCAACTCCCTCTTACGAAACATAAAATGGCGAGTCAGCGAAGAATACACGCACAGTGATCACCAAGCAATAATATTTGAAACGAAGGAGAAGAGTACCGTGCAACGCGCTAAACGAACGGGCCCAAGATGGAAGGACACAAACTTCGACCTGGACGCGTTCGAAGAAATGATAAATACCGGAAACATAATACAGCCTGTATACAACAACTCGTCCGCATTCTCACTATTGCGTGCGATGCATCAATGCGCAGAAGAACGGGTACTAGAGGAGGAACACCATGCTACTGGTGGAATGAGGAAATAAAAAAGCTTAGAGCAAAGTGCTTAAAAGCCCGACGCAAAGTCCAAAGATCTAAGGGAAGAGATCGCTTTAAGAACACCTTATTGGCTTTAAAAAAGCAAGACGCGACCTAAAAAAGGCAACAAGGAGAGCAAGACAAGATGTTTTAAAAAACTTTGTGAAGAACCCGACATAAACCCTTGGGGTACAGCATACAGGATCGTCATGACTAAGATAAAGGGCAGCAGGTCGCCGCAAATAACATGTCCAGCAATCCTAAGCTTCATAGTAGAACACCTTTTCCCCCGAAGTACATCTACTATGTACCATATCATTAGGGAGCCCAATAGTCACAGCGGATGAACTAATGAAAGCATGCAGGAAGATAGGCGACAGTAAAGCGCCTGGACCTGATGGCATACCAAATAAGGCACTAAAAGAAGCTATCCATAAGCGTCCAGACATGTTTATGGAAACAATTCAAAAATGTCTTGAAGAAGGAGTTTTCCCGGATGCCACCTGGGGAACCGTCCTCGTATCGTCCAATATGCCTTCTAGCCACAATGGGAAAGATACTGGAACGGATAATATATGCTAGACTGCTCGCGGTAGCAAAAGAGAGAGGAGCACTATCAGACTTGCAGTTTGGGCTTAGAAAATCGCGGTCTACTGTTCAAGCCGTAAAAACTGTGGTCGACATTGCGGCCGAAGCGATACAAGGAGAAAGATGGCGGTATGGTACAAAGAAATACTGTTTAGTGGTGAATCTGGACATCAAAAATGCCTTTAACTCGGCAAACTAGGCGTTCATCAGAAAATCACTATCCAGTATGAATACGCCATATTACTTACTGAGGATAGTAGAAAACTACTTTACCAACAGAAAACTGAGGTATGAAACTGACGAAGGGTTGAAATACTACAGCGTTTCAGCTGGGGTTCCACAAGGATCAGTACTCGGTCCACTCCTATGGAACATTATGTATAACGGAGTGCTAAGGCTTATGTTGCCGAGAGGAGTTCAAGTAATCGGATTTGCAGACGACATTGCCGTTGTTACGGTGGCAAAAGAAATAAAGGAGTTAGAGTCTGCCACAAATCTATCGATTATTCGCATCAAAGACTGGCTAGTATCCGCCGGTCTAGAATTAGCGGACCATAAAATGGAAGCCGTCTTAATTACCAGTAGAATAATTGTGGAATACGCAAATATACGGGTGGGACATCAAATAATCCGATCGAAAGAATCAATACCTGGGAGTAATACTAGATAACAGATTACAGTTCAAAGCACATGTAGAGTACTCCAGTAACAAGGCTTTACTCTCTAGAATACTACCAAACATTGGTGGACCTGTATATGCTAGGAGGATTCTCCTATCTAGAGCAGTCAGCTCAGTCCTCTTATACGCTGCTCCGGTCTGGGCGGGGGCACTCGCCATAAAAGCAAACAAGAGAAATCTGTTGTCCGCATACAGGCTCAGTGCATTAAGAGCGATCTGTGGATTTCGAACAATCTCAGATGAAGCAGCCTTCGTGATAGCAGGAATGATTCCGATCGACATTCTCGTGGACGAGATGTTGAGAATTTATAATAGAAGAACCCCAGGGCGACAAGATGCAGGTGAAATTGCAAGAATAAAAGGAGAAGAGCGAGCGGCTTCAGCAGCCCTCTGGCAAGCCAGGTGGGATAATAGTACAAAAGGCAGATGGACCTACAAGTTGATCCCGAATATCGAGACCAGGACAAAACGAGCACATGGGGATAACAACTACCACCTTACGCAGTTCCTATCTGGTCACGGCGGCTATCGCAAGTACTTGCACCGATTCGGACACGATAGCTCCCCTTTGTGCCCAGAATGTTCATATTTCATTGCCTGCGTTTTTTGCAATGGATAATTAATCTGCCCAGTCCAATACTACTCATAGACCAAATGTTGCAGTCGGAGGAAAATTGGATGGAAATCGGCACATTTGTGACAATTGTGCAAAATGAGCTGAGAAGAATAGAAAAAATTAGAAGAGCTGAAGAAGCAAATACAAGAAGAATAGCCTGATCTGCTAACCAGCCCCGCGAAGTAATACCTAACGGCAGTCCCGCGGGGTGAGTGGTTGAAGGACGTAGTGGGTGTTGCGAATCGTGCATGTTGGTGGCACATGCTACCGCATCTATGAAGATTACCACATCCATTGGCGCATCCAAGAAAAAAAAAAAAAACATATTCGTTGTTTGATGTTGCCGTGTTAGTGAGACAACGGGTTGGCCGAAGTGTCGAAAATATCGATGCCTTTCAGGCGTCCGTAGCATCGCTCAGACCACATTAAGGCGTATTTTGCGTTAGGATCTTGGTTTACGCCCATACAAGATCAAGCTGACTCAAGAATTGAAGCCGATGGACCATTTGAAGCGACGTACGTTCTCCGATTGGGTTCTGGAGAAGATGCGCCAAGATGATGAATTTCATCGCAAAACCATCTTCAGTGACGAAGCTCATTTTTGGGTCACTGGGTTCGTCAATAAGCAAAATATGCGTTATTGGTCGAATGAAAATCCACATATGCTTCATGAATCACCACTTCATCCACAAAAAATAACTGTTTGGTGCGGTTTGCATGCCGGCGGCGTTATTGGGCCATATTTTTTCGTCGATGATAACGATCGTCACGTTACTGTGAATGGTCAGCGTTATCGCGCCATGATCACCCATTATTTTTGGCCCGAATTGGAAGATATGGACTTGAACACGCTACAATCGATTTATTGAAGAGTAAGTATGGTGAGGGTGTTATCTCAAGAAATGGGCCAGTCGATTGGCCGCCTCGTTCGTGCGATTTAACGCCGCTTGACTATTTTCTGTGGGGCTACGTTAAGTCATTGGTTTATGCGAACACGCCGACGACGTTGGAAGAGCTCAAAGCCAACATTGAACGCGAAATAGCGGCCGTTTCGGCCGAAATGTGTGGCCGATTCGTTGAAAATTGGGTCCAACGAATCGACCGATGCAAACGTGCCCGCGGTGGCCATATGAACGAAGTCGAGTTCCATTCATAAATGTTTTGATTGTACTTCAAGCCGATAATAAAGTTTTTGATATATCTCAAATGGTTTGCGTTTTATTAAAAAAAAAAGTTGTCAAGTCCTTATTGGAAAACCCTATACAAAGGGATTGAATTATTTTTTCATTCGTTTTCTTACTACACAAGTTTCACTAATTATTATTTTGACCCCAGTTGTATGTAGTTGCAAAAGAGTTTGTTTTGGTTTTCTTTGTTTCCCGGAAAGCGTATTACAGCAAAACCCCCATCGTTAACAATCTGTCCTTTGGTCAAGTAAACCTAAGATATGACAACAACCTTAGTTAATCCAAGAAAGAAAACTCGTGTTGAACTACGCATCAGAATTGTGCGTATATGTATGTAACTCGTGCACATGTAAATAGATATACATATGTATGCATACCGAGAGCTTAAAGCGGTAGGATAAAAAGCTAAAAACAGTATCATCTATCTGTGAAGTTTGGATAAATTTCCTCGCAATCTAAACACCCACACATTGTACGAGTACTCGTATTCACATCTCAATGTCGCACACTCACCATACTTTAAAAATCACATTCGGTTTTCTTTTTCGTATTGCGCGAAGCCTTTTAGCTTCGTTTATTTTAATTGATCTACACGAACAAATGTCAGCAAGAAAAAAAATAAAAAAAATTTATAATTTGCATTGTTAGTAGTATACCTAATCATTATTATTATTGTTTTATATTTTTGTTGATTCTGTTCATTCTTTGCATCCTGAGCATTTGATAGAAAAGTAACAATAAACGAGAAAGGCAAAAAAAAAAAATCTCCTTCCACTTGTATGAATAATGAACAATTTATATTTAAGTCATACTGTTGACGAACACACCTTTGTTATAGATGCGATACGGTACGGTACGAGACGACCGACGTATGTACAAATGAATAATAAAGAAAAAAAATTAAAAAATAAATATAAATACAATCCACAAACTCAAGCATATGTGAATGCGATACGTGTACATACGTGTATACTTGTAAACCATAAAGATATGTATATGCAAACGTAATTTTTTAATAAAACACAACTCTTTAACAATACCATAATCGTCGTCGTACACACGTTATTTTAAATATTCGTATGCCCGGCAATCGAAAAAAAAAAAAAAAAAAAAACAAAAAGCAACAACTTTAATACGAAAACAACCAGCATTTCTTTGAAGGAAATTCTGGTGAAAAAATGCTCAAAATATGCAAACAACAACTACGATACATAGTATAACTAAGCCGAGTGTGTTCTGCGGACACTGAGTCACGTAGATATTTATTTCTATACAATATAATAGACGTTGCCGGGATCGCTTATTACAATGAATTGTATCTATTGCATACATACGAGTACGAGTACGAGTAACGAGTAGGGTATGCCAATAGCTATGGATTGGATTCATGTTTAAAATCTATTTACGCTCGTACTGCTTCGCTGATGTGAAATTGCGTGTGTAGGATGCCGCCTGGAACTATCCGCATAATACATTGTATTTGCACCCCTTTGCCGACTTCACTACGATTGTTCCCTATCATCGATGATATAATAATACGATTATACATACCTACATACGAGTATGTGCATACGTATATATTGTACTACTCGTAATTATAAAAAAAAAAAAACAAAAAACAAAGATTCTTTGACGACATAGCCGCACGAAATATTGTAGTAAGCGAACGTTACGAGTACTATTCAATGGCACATGGCACTTTGCAGATTCTTGTCATAACGTATTCCATTCGACTGAATTTGCTAAAATACTCATTCTCGTTTCTAGAATCTTTCCTATATCTCTATCTACCATACAATAGAACTATAGACGTTGTTGCCGGTTAAAAAAAAAATTATATATATCTACATACATATATACGAGTCTATATATGTACATTATCATTTACGTGTTATCATTATCAACACAAAAATAGAGTGTAGTAATAAAAACAACAAGAAAATACAACCAAATGCAAAAGAGGAAAAGAAAAACTTTGAATTAAACATACTCTCGCATCTAGCGGTGGTGTTGTTGCCTTGCCACCAATGAGCGGCCGAGTACCGAACTGAGAGCCGAATACCGAATGCCGATAAAGTGTGAATGGTTGAGCTGTGCTCTGTCTCGCCACACTCTTACGTCCCCCCCCCACCCAAAAAAAACAAAAAAAAGCTTGTTGGCCTTGGCAATGACACCTTGATGGTGAAAGCTGTTGTCGTTGTCGCTTTTCAATTATGTGCACACAATCGCCAATAAAAGCAGTAGGTAGTAACAATACATAAATTATATTTATATTTATTTAAATTTTCCATAACTATTCGAATGCGGTTGCTGTTGTTTTTGTTGTAGATCTACTAAATGCTCGTACAATGCATATGGAGAGATTTCTCATTTAAATTCGAATTCGGAGGAACCAACTTTGGATTCATATTTCTATTCACACCTATTTGTTAAATCAGCTAATTGGTTCTAAACTTTTAACCAAAAAAAAAAAGAAAAAACAAAAAAACTTGATTTTCAGTTAGATTAAGGCACGTATGCCATGGAATTTACGGTATTTGACATTCCAGACAGGTATACATACATTCTTAGCTAACTTAATAAAATGAATAAAACCGTACCATCGCATTTAAGGTGCGTTCTGGATAGCTAGATAAGAATGCATCAGAATGGATGTTTTCGTATCAAGAAGACATTTTCCATTACCTTAACAGAGCAGCGCCCCGACAAAAGCAGATTGGTTAGATCGGTTTTTTTCAAACAACTCAGATGAACTGTAAATTGTAGTCTTAAGAAAAAAGTGTTGGTAAGGTAGTCCAGCCGCCAACTGGATACTTTTTGCCCCATTACGAATCAACTCTTTCTTCAACAAGATAGTATCCAAGAGTGATTAATTTTTTTTTATAAAGGTACGATGGTACGTTGGTTTTAAATGTATGAATATTATAATGACTGGGAAATAGAGAGCTCAGCAGGGCATTCCACAAGCGAGTTTTTCAGCTTAGGAACGAATCACGATATTTCAGAGTACGCCCGAAAGTGGGTTTGAGGCTATACTGATGAGTGATGAGCACTCATAGCGAGACGGGTGTTACGGTTAAAGGTTTGAAGGGGCGGAATGCTACTGGCGATTTCTATGGAGCACTGATGGTGAAACATAGTGAGACACGAGACATTTCGTCAGTTTTCGAGGGTGTCCATTGACTGGGTGATGTTAGCATCACCTATGAGTTTTATCGCACGATTTTGGATCCTATCTAGCAAGTGCAAAGAGATCTTAGGGGCACCTGACCAGATGTGGGCGTTGTAATCCAGTTTTGGGTGGATAAACGCCTTATTGCAGCCAGGTCAGAGTGGGTGAGATATTTCTAACGTCGCTTGAGGAAACCTAGACATTTCGCAGCATTTTTGGCGACATCGAATATGTGGTCATTCCAACGTAATTTGTCATTGACACACATGCCGAGGATGGAAAGTTTTTCGGTTTCGACGATGCAAGTGCCATTCATGGATAATGGCTGGCTGTTTAAATTTCGCTTTTTGGAAGCATTAAATTACACTCTGTTGATAGTTCCCCAATTGTCAATATCTGTCAATATCTGTCAACATCCAAAGAGCATGAACATGAGTCCGGAAACGAATATGATAAGCAGAGAGTACTGTCATCAGCAAAATAATACGAGGGGCGTTCAACATATTCTCGGTATCGGGGTGAAGCTGTGGTTGTATATATAAATTGACTTATTTATCAAGTAATACTATTATTTTAGTGCATTCATGTAAGATTTCATATAAATGTGATTATTAATTCGCGTTTTATCTCTAGTTAAACAGAATCATAATGGCAACTGAGACGATAATGGTGAAAATTGAGCATCGCGCTGTAATTAAATTTCTCACTAAGCAAGGAAAAAGTCAAAAAACTATTCATGGAGGGATGGTGGCTGTTTACCAGGGTTCCACACCTTCATTATCAACTGTGCAAAAGTGGTCAAGTGAGTTCAAGAGAGGCAGAGAGAGCATTGAAGACGACCCTCGCTCCGGCGCCCCAGCTACTGCTTGTACGGGAGAAAGCATCAAAGAAGTCGAAAAACTTGTTCTTGAGGATGCCCGAATAAAGGTGAAAATGATGGCAGAGATCACCAAGCTTTCAATTGGTACCATTCACACCATTCTTCATGACCATCTTAACCTTTCAAAGGTCAGTGCAAGGTGGGTGCCACGAATGCTCACAGCGCCTCAGAAAAAAGTGAGAATCGCATGCTGTAGAGAGCTTTTGGAGATGTGTAGTGAGAACGCGGACGGTGTTATGGATCGAATTGTTACTGGGGACGAAACATGGGTCCACCACTATGACCCTGAAAGCAAACAAGAGTCCATGCAGTGGCATAAAAAAGGAACAGACCCCCGAAGAAGTTCAAAGTGACTCCGTCTGCCGGGAAGCTCATGGCCACAGTTTTTTGGGACTTAATGGGAATCTTGCTCATTGAGTACAAAAAAAAGGTGAAACCATCAACGCCACATCCTACGCTTCCACTTTGCATAATTTGCGGGAGGAAATTAAAAAGAAAAGACGGGGTAAACTCGCAGCGGGTGTGTTGCTTCTTCATGACAACGCTCCTGTTCACACGGCGCGAGTTTCCAAGCCTGCTGCGCGAGATTGTGGTTTCGAAGAAATCCAACACCCACCCTATAGTCCAGACCTTGCCCCTAGTGATTATTTCCTGTTTCCGGATTTGAAAAAATGTCTTCGTGGAAAAAGATTTTCGGATGATGAAGAACTCAAGTCGGCAATAAATGGGTATTTTGCAGAGAAAGAGGAAATTTATTTTTTTGATGGTTTAAAACAGCTTATCTCAAGATGTAACAAATGCATTGATGTTAGGGGAGATTATTTTGAAAAATAAAAACAATTTAAATTGAATAAGCATTTTCCTTCATATTGATACCGAGAATATATTGAACGCCCCTCGTAGAAGTGGCAGACAAGAGATCATTAATGAAAATTAAAAAGAGTGTCGGAAACAGAACAGAGCCCTGGGGCACACCAGCATTTATTTTGTGAATATCAGACTTGAAACCATCCAAGACAAATTGAATTGAACATTCCGAAAGGTAGTTCTAATCCATTGAAGAAGAGAGTCGTCGATCCCAAATGCACGCATTTTCGACAAAAGAGCCTGATACCAAACTCTGTCAAATGCTTTAGAAATATCAAGTGCAACTATCTTGCTTTCGCCAGATTGATGTACGCTTTGGTTCCACTTTTCGGTGAGACAGTCGAAATGTTGCTACGGAAACCGTGTTTCGAGATATTTCATGAGCTGGCGGTTTATCAGCGTTTCCATGACTTTGGAAAGAACGAACGTAAGTGCAATGGGTCTGTAGGAGGAGGGACGGGCTGGACAAATGCTGTTTTAAATCTGCTCGGAAAGAGTCCCAAAGAGTACTAAGTGGGGTGAAAAGTAACCTCCTGGGAATGAAAAAATTTTTTTTTTAAATGTTTTTTTAATTTATTCAATATAGTCCCCTTTTAGCTTGATACACTTATTCCAGCGATTTTTCAACTTCTTGATCCCGGCCGAAAAGTAATTTTCCGGAAGGTCTGCGAAATACTCCTCCGTGGCGTCGATGATTTCCTCGCGTGAGCTGAGTTTTTTATTGATGAGCCATCTTTTGAGGTTTGGGAAGAGATAATAGTCCAAGGGAGCCAAATCGGGCGAATACGGTGGATGCGACAGCAATTGGAGCCGTAAGTCATTGATTTTAACCGTGGTTGCGATGCTCTTGTGCGCCGCCGCATTGTCTTGCAAAAACTAAATTTTTTTTCGCTTCATGTGAGGCCGTTTTGCAGCGATACTCGCTGTTGATGGTTTTTGCTTTTTCGAAGTAGTCCACGAAGAGTATGCCATGACAATCCCAGAAAATCGACGCCATAACCTTTCCGACCCATCGAGCCTCCCTCGGCTGCTTCGGAGCACTCGTGCTGGCTTCAGTCCATTACCGGGCACTCATTCTGTTCTTTGGTGTGTAATAGTGGATCCAACTTTCATCAACAGTTATCAATCGACACAAAAGTCTGCCCGACTCCGCATCAGCAAGTCCAAACACTCTTTCGAAGTGCTCTCGCGTTTGTGTTTTTGGTCAAGAATGAGCATGCGCGGCACCTAGCGGCAGGATAACATTTTCATATGCAGAATATTGCCCAAAATATGGGGTGTGCGGTCAGTACTAATCTTTGTGGTATCTGCTAGCTCGCGCACCTTCACTTTCCGGTCAGCCAACACCATTTCATGTATTTCTTTGACATTGTCCTCTGTAACCGCATTGGAGGGCCTGGCGCTGCGGACTTGATCAGTAGTGGAGTTGCGGCCACCACGAAACTCTCGAAACCAATATTTGACGGTGTAATCTGAGCATTAGCCCCATAATATTTATCCAAATTTTCTTTTGTTTCCTTCGCCGTTTTGCCTCTCAAAAAATAATGTTTTATGAGAGAACGAAAATCGTTTTTGTCCATACTCAACCTGATGCCAAATATGTCAACAACAATTAGCTGTCAAAACAAAACTAAAGACAGTATCGCACTGAAATTTGGCATGTTTGCTTAATTATAAAGGAATTTCAAGGCAACATAACCTGTTTTGCAGTAGCAGCGCATTCTGGAGGTCAGGGAGGTTACTTTTCACCCCACCTAGTAGGATTGATGAAAAAGCTAATGCAGTGGTTTTGCCAGTGAGGAAGAACACCTCTTCAGGAGAAGGGGAGATATACCGTCTGGACCAACGGATTTATGTATGTTGAGATCTTTAAGTACTCTTGCTACTACACAAGTGCGAAAGTAGATTCGTCCCATTGAAGATTCGACGCACTCAAGTGTAGGCGGAGACAAAGCACAATCTGGGAGTGTTGAGCTGGCCGCAAAGTGGGCAGCTAGGAGATTGGCTTTGTCTAAAGAGCTGACAGCTGGAATGCCATTGTTATGCCGGTTATTCCTGGCTCGTTTAAACTTTTTTCGGTTTTCATCGGTCGGGTTGGACTTGAAGGACCGAAAAAACATTTCTCTAACCCTGATAGCCTCTTTACAGCTTGAGTCGTACCATGCCTTTTTTTTTCTTTTGATACTCTTCATCCGATGAGGGATAAATGATCTCATTCCAAAGAGAATGGTGTCTGTGATCATATCAGCAGCGGAATCCACGAATTCCACGAGGAAACATAACGACCAGTTAAAATTCCTAAAGAAGCTGTTTTGATGCTCTACGGTCTTTAAGTGCACAGTTTAGACTGTCTCATGTCTTGACTGTCAATGTCGCTTTTCCTAAGCAGAATTGCTATCGCTGCATCTAGCGAATTTTTCTACGAACTGATGTGCTTTGAAAACTGAGAGCTGTAGGAAGGAAACTTACTGACACGGCATTCCAAAATTAAATGTCTGAACAACCAGTACATACTACTGTGATCAAAACTTTTAAAATCTTTATTTATTCTTCTAAATCTATTACATTGTCTCCAAATTACTCCCCTGCCGACACAATACGAGTACACTTATGCCAACGGTTTTTTGAATCCATCGACTTCCGGAATGGCCTTCAAATCGCACAGCGGATTCGGTTTTTATCTCCTCAATCGTGTCGAAACGGTGTCCCCGGAGCGGTTTCTTCAGCTTAGGGAATAGCCAGAAGTCACACGGTGCTAAACCAGGCAAATACAGTGCCACACGATATGAGTTGAATTTTTGGCGAAATGGTCTCGAAGGACCAATGCAAAAAAATTCAAAAAAATTTAGTATTTTCCTCACCAAATGAGATTTGACTTTCTCCAGGCGCAAAACATCTTTCAAAATTGTCTGGGCTGATTCAAATGAAATGTTAACCGTATCAGCGAGGTCTCTAATTGACGTCGACTGACGATGAGCACCAAATCTTTGATTTCCAGGCTGTCTAGAGTGATCTTTGTCTTCAAGGTTTTCTCTGCCTTCTTTTAATTGTTTGTACCACTTGTAAACAGTTTTTTTTGTGATACAGCTTGGTCACCGAAGGCCTTCTGCAACATGCTCAACATTTCTGCTGCAGAAATTTCAATTCGCAAATTCACTTTTTGTTGTTCAAAAAAAACACATGGGTAACTATTGAACAAATCTAGATTTTGACATGAAATTTGAAACAGATGTGACAGACACAGTGATAGTACTACCAAGCTCAAAAAAATATATTTGCCATAATCGAAGAGCTCGCGTATTGTAAAATTAAAATTCCATCTTATTTGTTGATCACAATGGTAAGTTAGTTGAAAAACACAATAGCGTTAAATTTTTGCCGTAACCTGCAAAATCTGCTCAAATTTTACGTCGCTTTTAAGGACCCAAGTAAGTCATAGACTTACTTACTTGAGCACAAAACAACTCTCAAGCGGCCGAAAAGCGGCGAAAAATGAAAGCTATGCACTGCAACTGTGGACTAGAATCACTGAGGCGAATATTACTATTACACGGGCGCGACTTACAGTATCGGAAATCACTCCACAAGTCTTATGAAAGTGCTCAATCGATCATTTCTATGACTTGGAATTCAAAAAAGTGTCAGCAGTTCGTTTACATCGGGCAGAACGAGATGATTTTGCCACGTGTGATAGGATGTGGGGTCAACATTACATCTCCGAACCAGACCCTGAAAAGCGGAGAACCGTCTTTGTACACAAAAACAATCTCAACTGCTTTCTGGGATTACAAAGGCATATATATCATTGACAGTCGACGCTGATACTACTTCCAGTTCCTTTATGATACAAATCAGGACGAAGAAAGTCGAAACCTGTCGATCAGGAACACAATTTTGTTACACGACAATATGTACTTGACGAAAATCATTGGAAAACACAAGGCACTGGAAGGCAAAAACCTGGCCTCATCATCGGATGCGACGCTAACGCAAATCACAAAGTATGGGGCAGTACCGATATCAATGATAGAGGTGAGTCACTTTTTGACTATATTTTAAGTACTAACCTCTTTATTTGCAATATTGGCAATGAGCCCACTTTTATAACTAGAAACCGACAGGAAGTGCTATATATCACTCTTGTCTCCGACAGCGTCACTCAAAGGCTAACGAACTGGATGGTATCGCCTGAACACTCCTTTTCAGACCACAGATACATCCAATTCAGTCTGAGTGATGCTCGCTCCAGCCAACCAGCTTTCCGGAAAACTGATTGGCCAAAATACAGAGGAATAATGTCAGAAACGCTATCCTCTGAACTATCAAGACCCCCGTGTAACACTAATGAGCACAACATGAAAGTCAAGGAATTTACTCTGGCTCTCAATCAGAATATGGCCGCTTACTTCCCTCTTATTCAACCTGAAGGCAAGAAAAAGCCGCACTAGTGGACATCAGAACTGGGACTGCTTCAACTCAGCAAAAAGGACAAGAAAAATGACTGACTCATACAAAGAATTATACAAAAAAGAACTGAGGAACACGGATACCCCTGAGGCATCGCGGCTAAAAAAAATCCTTTCTACAAATCCTATGATGTCTAGCTGTTTGAAAAAAACCGATGGCTCCTGGACAACCTGAAGTGATGAATCACTGAACCTGCTACTGGACACCTACTTTCCAGGTGGCTCCCAAAGCGCGGCCAGTAGCAACCCAAACAGGCCTACTGCAAATAGGACCAAAATTTATGGTCTGATTACGGGAGACGAACTGCTCCCTGAGCTGCATAGCTTCAAACCATGGAAGTCTGTTTTTCCGTACGGTATAATACCTGCCGAGCTACAGAGGTCCTCAGATATTATTCTGCCTACGCTAGGAAATATTAGGAGGAGCTGTGTAGAACTTATCCACATTCCAATATCATGGAGAGAAGTCAAAGTAGTTTTTATTCCCAAAGCCGGAAAATGTTCTCATGTTGTCCCAAAGGACCTCAGACCCATAGGTCTATCATCTTTCCTTCTGAAAACTCTAGAATAACTGATTGATATCCATATTCGGGCTAAAGTTGATCTAAGACTTCTGTCAACGGCTCAACATGCCTACTGTAAAGGAAAGTCGGTGGAAACGGCTTTGCATTCTCTGACTAGCCACATTGAACGGGCCCTACAATATAAAGAGTACACAATGGTTGCTTTCCTGGACATAGACGGCGCCTTTAACAATGTCAACACATCCGCAATCACGACTGCGCTGTCAACTCTGCGGGTAGACGACTCACTTGGGGAGTTGATCAGTTTTATGCTAAACAGGAGGATAATCAACTCCAACTAATCTGGGTGAGACTTCTGCTAAAAGATTTGTCAGCAGAGGTACGCCACAAGGCGGTGTCCTTTCTCCCCTTCTCTGGAACTTAGTGATTAATGAACTACTGATATACCTGCAAGTGGGTGGTAGCAGAGTGATTGCCTATGCGGACGACGTTGCCATAGCCGTCCCAGGAAAGCATCTCAATACCATTAAAGAACTCCTTCAAGTACATCTCAACAGATTAACCCGCTGGACAGATCGCTGTGGATTGGGAGTAAACCCCCATAAAACTGATCTTATAGACCCTCCTCAATATACGGTACCAGTTTAGTATTTTTCGATACAGCAAAATACCTGGGTCTCAGTTTTGATAGGAAACTAAACTGGAAAGCTAACATCCAAGAAAGAGTCAAAAAAGCCATTTTGAATGAATGGGGCCTTCAACTTCGCATAACCAACTGGCTATACATCTCGGTCAACCTGGTCACTTACGGGGTTGTCGTCTGATGGATGGCCTTAGACAATGCAGTCAACTGCAGTAAACTTAGCAGAGTCCAAACAACAGCATGTAAATGCATAAGCGGAGCCTTACGGTCTACTCCCTCTGCGGCATTAGACATTCTGTTTCATTTGACGCCCCTCGGTATTTTCAGCGGTATTAAGGCGACTACACAGTGGACAAATAATTCATTTGGCCACGCCAATATTCTTAATACATTAGGAATCCTCACAGAGAACATCGATTACACCATACCTGAACTTTGGTTTGACAAAGACTTCCATGTAAGCTTCCCCTTTAGATCCTTCTGGGAGGAAGATGCTTTCATGGAGGACAAGTCAATTCACTTCTACACAGATGGATCTAAAACAGATAGCATGTTTGGTGGCGGTGTTTTCTCAGATAAATCTAAGACTCTCTTTCCGTCTTCTAAACCACTGTAGCGTGCTCCAGGCGGAAATTTTGGCGATTAAAGAAGATCTGTCGTGGCTGAGGAAAACGTGATATCTGCAAAGGATATCCGCAATTTTCGGAAAGTCAGGCCACTATCAAGTCCCTGGACTCGGTCTCATTATATTCTACAACCTCACTTGAATGCCGATCATCTCTCATGGAGATGACAGAGCAGTTCAACATTCACCTATGTTGGTTGTCGGGCCACAGAGACATTCCAGGGAACTGCAGAGCCGATGAACTCGCCAAAATTGGAACCACTCTACTTGTTCTACCGGAAAAACTAACATTAGAGCTGGATGCCAATAAAAGAACAGACTTTAGGCGGACTGCTGGGCAAACATGTCTAGCAACCAAACAGATCTGGTCAAAGCTAGATCTGAATCGCTCTAAGTGTCTGATCCTTTTAAATAGGAAACATCCCAGCGCCATAATAGGTGTCATCACTGGACACTGCCTCATAGGCAAGCACGCAAGAAGGCTTGACGCTTTTACAAATGATTTCTGTAGAAGCTGCATGGACGAGGAAGAGGAGGAGATAATCCTCCACCTACTCTGTACATGTCCAGTTCTCCCCCAGATAAGAAAGCTTCGTCTTCTAGCTTTCTTCTACAACAACCTAAACGACCTAGAAAACGTAGACATTAACAGTCTCCTACGCTTTATTATAAGCTCAAACTGGTTCCATCAGTAAGAGGATCATAGATTCACGTCACATCACAATAGGCCTAAGTGGGCTGGTACTTCCAACAGCCACTCTTACCTAACCTAACCTAGCAGAAGTATTGCTGAAGAACCAAGGACGTCAATTCGCCGTCGTTCACAGCAATTAGACCTCAATCCAACAACTTTGTTCAACATTTTGCACAAAGATCTGCATGATGTAAAGGCTTACAAAATACAGTTAACACAAGAATTAGAGAAGCAACAACAAAATGACAATTTTTTCAAGCACTTTTTGAAATTGACGGTTATGTCAATAAACAAAACTGTCGCATTTGGGCTGAAGAAAATTCTAGAGGATTGTTTGAAAGGCCAATGAAAAAGGATTTTGGTGTGGGCAATGCAGTTACTGTGAATGGAGCTCGATATCAAGCGATGATTAGAAGCTTTTTGTGTAGTCAATTGGAAGATATTAATGTGCAGTATATATGGTTTCAACAGGATGGTGCAACATGACACGCAGCATTCAATCTTTTGAAAGAGAAGTTTAACAATCGCATAATTTCCCGAAGAACAGATGTGATTTGGCCACCAAGATCATGGGATTTAACACCACTGGATTTTTTCTTCTGGGATTTCTTGAAGAGTAAAGTTTATGCCGATAATCCTCGAACTGTTCAACACCTCAAAGACAACATCATCGAGCAGATATCACTTATTGAACCATCATTATGCGAAAAAGTGATTCAAAATTTTGGTAAAAGGTTGACAGTCTGCCGAGCTTGGAGAGGAGGTCACTTGAACGACTTCATTTCGGAACAAAACACCTCATCAGGGGTCAAATGAAGTAAATTTTAATTTTGGTGGGGACTGACGCCCCCATTTATTATGCTTAATACAAGCTTAAAAACTAAGACTTAAACTAATACTAGGGCTTAAAGCTAAGGATGGTGAAGGAGATCGAATTTGAGGGAAAGTGTGCTGCGATTAAAATCGAAAACGGAAAGGTTGGAGTTAGAGCCTTATGTGGTGCGGTGGATAGGTAGATAAAAGAGACGGTGGCAACGTAGATTACGAGGGTTAGTGTTAAAAAAAATGGAGTTGCAAAGAGGCATGCAATCGACGGAGCCTGAGAGGAGTCGGTGAATGAACAAAATGTCTGCTGCGTCCCTTCGTTCCTCAAGGGTATTCAGGTTAATGAGTTTGAGACGGTCTCGATAGGGAGGTAAGATTAGAGGATCGTTCCAAGGTAGACCTCGAAGAGCAAGTCGAAGAAAACGACGCTGGATCCTCTCAATACGAGATACATGAACTCGTTGAAAGGGACACCACGCTTGGCTAGCGTACTCGAGAAGGGGGCGAACGTAAGTGATGTATAGTGATCTGGTCACGTACGGGTTGCAGAATTCTTTGGACCATCGAAGCCGAGTGATCAGTTTGCTTTAGAAATTATCTCATCAATATGCGAGTGGAAATTAAGCTGCCTGTCGCATAATATACCAAGGTCGCGGATAGATTCAACAAGGGGTATAGGTTGGCCGTGGAGATGGTAAATTCGTTGAGCAGACTTCTTGCACTTACGTGAGAAAGTAATCGATTGACATTTGGAGACATTGAGTTCTAAGCAGTTCTTGATGCACCAGGTGGAAAAACTATTTAGATCTATTTGAAGGAGGTTGGAGTCTTGTTGTGAGGAAATGGGTTTAAAAAATTTGGTATCGTCAGCATAGAGAGAAAGTGTTGAGTGTTGAATGAGCCTTTGAAGGTCGTTAATAGTTAGGATGAAGAGGAGTGGACCTAGGTGACTACCTTGAGGAACACCTGAAGTGGCCAAGAAAGGGGCCGATAGGAGAGATCTGAAACGAACATTATAAAAACGATTATCCAGGTAAGAAGATATCCATTTAAGCAAAATGGGTTCAAAGCCCAGGACGGACAATTTGAACAGGATTAGTTTATGAGATATCTTGTCAAAAGATTTACTGAAATCAGTTGTTATAACGTCAACTCCTTTACCATTTTCTAAGGCTGAGAAAACAGAGGACACGAATTCTACGAGGTTAGTGGTAGTTGATCTACCCTTCAGAAAGCCATGGGAAAGTTTAGCTATAGGGCGGCAATTAGTGACTTCGCTCTTTAATCCCTTTTTGTGTATGGGTGTTATGAAAGAGGACTTCCATATCTGTGGAAATTCACCTTGAGAGAGCGATAATCGGAAGAGATTAGCAAGGGGGCGTGAAAGAGTTGAGGAACACTTTTTAAGAAATATGGATGGAAGGCCATCTGGGCCGGATAAGTATTCATCTTTAAGTTGTTGTAATTTGTTTTCTATTACTATATGATCAAAGCTCTGAGAAATAGTGGGGCCAATAGGGAAGTTAAGTAGGTATTTGAAATAAGAGGGATCCGGTACGAAGGAATTATCGGCAAAAGATTGCTTAAAAAAGTAGCAAAAAAGTTAGCTATGGTATGCGGATCAGTTGATGATATATTTTCGTATGAGAGGGATGGAGGAAAACCGTCGGATTTTTTTTGTAATTAACGAATTGGTAGAAAGACTTAGGATAATTTATAAGCCTTGATTGCGCACTATCAAGGTATCGCTGATAGAGAAACTTATAGAGCTGGGCGAATTGAAGGTATGACCCGAGATAGTTTGAATAGTCAACAAAAGAGTTGGACCGGAGGAAAACTGTCCATAATTTGTTTCTTTTGTTACGTAAAGAGCGAAGTTTACGATTATACCACGGGGGGCTCGTAGAAGAGGTCCTATTACGCGAAAAGGGGACACAGAGAGAAATAGAATTAAGTAATTCTCACTTTTTAGGGGCATATTGGCGAAATCAAAAGAACACTTACTAAGATATGCGTTAATTTTGCGGAAATTCGCTTTATGAAAGTCGTAAGAAGTGATAGCTGCAGATGGGGTGGGGCGGAAAGGAAAGTGGTGGAAAAGAGAAAGAAGAAGTGGTGGGTGAAAGTTATCAATGGTCGATAGTGAAAGGGGACAGAGCTAGAGTCTGCGAGCTCATCCAAGAAGAGACATTCTTTACTCGAGATAGGGTAAGCGATAGAAAAAGATTTATCATCTGATTGAGTCCAGTGCAGCTGAGGTAGATTGAAATCGCCAAATACGATGATATCATCGAGAGGATCAGATAAGTTAATTATTTGATCAATTGCATCGATAGCGAGTTGGTAGCATTCGATTGGTTGGGCCGGTAGGATGTAAAAACACATAATGTACAGGGACCTGCAGGGGAGTGTTATCTTTATTGAAACGTAGTCAAGTTTAGAGGAATTAGAAACAGCGATTGGTGAAGAGTTTAGGTCATTACGGACGGCCAATAGGACACCTCGACACGGAGCATCATCATTTGGACGGGTAAGATCGTCGTCTCGGAAAACATTGAAACTAGAGGGGAATAATTCCTGATTCTTTATATCGAGAATTAGATTAGTTTCGGTCAGAGCGTAGACCTCAAATGGGAAAGCGTGAGATTGGCGCAAGATGGCACGGGTCTTAGATCGCAGTCCTCTTACGTTTTGATAGTAAAAGGTAAGAGGAAGGTTATTACGAGAGGGCGTAGGAGTGGATGGTCGAACCACTGGCAATGGTAGCACGTTGGAGGTGTGAGATCCTTTTTGAGATATCTGCCAATCGCTGTTTTATGAGCTAAAATAGTAATACGGTGTACTACAGTCCTATCCCGAACAACTATGTATGCGTCTAAGACATTGATGCCTAGATCTTATCGAAAATCGATGAGGATCAGTTGGCCCGAGAGAAAAATTCGTCGAAAAGTATTCAATTTCAACTCTAGGAAAGTTTTGACTTAAGTGGCGCGAACAAATAGAAAGAAGAAACTAATAGCTTGCAGTGAATCCTAGAGGCAGTTATCTTAGAACCGAACTTATTAGAGGAGCTCGTTAGTTGCCATTCAATTTCGTGTAGTAGTAATGGAACCACTGAAGTGAGTAGGGATTCGTTAAAAACAAAAAGTTCAAATCCCTTGCCAGGTCCACTTAGATAGAAATCCTTAGATAGAAATACATTCATACATAATTTGGTATCGGTTTATTGTAAAATGTGTTCAACTTTAATTTAATTATTTTTATTTTATTGGATTTTCATAAAACAAAGAAATTAGGAATTTCCAAGAATTGTGGGTAGAAAGGATGTAAAAAATAGATTTGGTCTATGAATAAGAAGTGTTTGTATGTGTCTGTAAATTTCTTTTGCAAATCCAAACAAATTGAAATATGTACGAGTATATCCTGCGTCCTACGCTAGCTAACCAACCGAAAACTATGCAAATACATATTATGTAGGTGTGTATCCATGTAAACGTACACCGTACATAGGTAAATGTATCCACAAAGCAAAAGCAATTTCCTACCAAAAGGGGGCTGGGTGCACGTGCCCAAAATGAACGACATAGAATGCCAGCTACGCCGAAACTTGTTGTAACAACCCGTCTCAATAAACATGTCCAAATGTCAAAATCAGCAGTAATCCATGAGCCAGTAATGATGGTGGTGGCATCAGCTCTTCTATTTAGCTTTATGCCTTGCCTTGCCTTGCCTTGTCATTGCCATAAACATTTGTTTACAATCAATACATAATTATACGTTCTAGTATTTACATACATATATTCCTCGTATATACACGGGTACAGTGATGCACATAAGTCTACGTACAGTGAACATTTTAACTAAAAACTAGAAGAATCGGAAACCAGTTTCAGCAGTAGCTGACATACAGCTGAAAGAAAAGAACTGTAAACGGCATGGGACAGAAAAGAGATGTCGTGTGAAATGCAAATAAATAGTTAAATAGTAGTTAAATTAAAAACCGAACGCCGCTCTTATCACGAGATCGGACAAATTATCAAACAATTTTAAGGAGAGAAGTTCGATTAAAATTAAACCTTCAGACTGTGATGAAAGTATTCTGGTAGAAGTCCGGATTAGACCGTGAACATCGTCAGAAATCTGAGCTATTAACATCAAGGATACAATCGGGAAGATCGAACGACATTCTGGATATTTTAACAGGTCACCGCTAAAAAATAAAAATTTATCAGTGCGGCAAATGAGGAAAAAGGTTAGAGTTTACCAGTTTACCAGTCTTCACGAGAACGACGATTCCACAATTTGGAACGGTGTTCCTTTCAGTGATAAGAGCAAGTTTAATTTGCTTTGACAAGATATGGAGGAAGCCTTAAAAACAAAATTTGATTTCGACCATTAAACATGGTGGAGGTAATGTATTAGTATGGGGCTGCATGTCACCGTCTGGCATATGTCATTATGGTGTATTTGGATGTACTAAACAGTTGAAAACTAAATTTGTAATCTTCTTCGACGTTTCCGAATGACAACGATCCCAAGCATAACCATAACTTTATATTTATTTGCGTTTATAGGATTCAAACTCAACCATTGAGTCTGTTTATTGATTTCAATGCAGACATTCTTACTTCAAGCATTCCAACTGATTCCTACTGCACACTTTTATCTGAACACGGTTTTCTTTCTCTTATTAATGAGCCAACTAGACCAATTTCTAGCACCTGCATTGCCCATGTCTTTTGTCGCTTCGGTGATATTTCTCTAAATTTAGTGGCTGGAATCAACTTAGATCTTCAAATAACAGATCACCGCATCACAGGAAAATTACAAATCATTGTTTAACAAAAATTAAATTTAATGAGTTGAACCTCAAGCTCCGTTTTGAAAACTGGAACGAAGTTTATACCGAAGATAATGCTCAATCGTGTGGGCTCCTCGAGCCTTAAAGTTACACTTAAGCATTCTGAAACAAGACTTAAACCTTGGATTAATTGAGCACCTCTTAAGACTTGAAAATGCCATAAACACCCTCTAAATCCTAGTTTAAAAAAATTGTTTTATTCATTTGAGTTAGCAAATTAATTCAGATATTCGTCAGGCTCGTGATAGGCAAGTATGAATGGCAAGTAATCAACAGTATTCCAACAGAAATACTACCAAAAAGTTTCCGGAATAACCACCGTGTGGCGCTCCCATTATTTCGATTTGAGTTCTATTTTTTTTATTAAGTTGGTAATTCTGTTGTTGACATTCCCTCTAAATTTTAACATCATAGCTTGACATTTGCAAAAGTTACGTAGCCAAGAGTACATCTATCTCTGTGTGTGTTGGTGATTTTGGATTTAAATTTGCAACAACGAACTTGTACTAAATTTTGCGTAAAAAACGGATTTAATGGTGCGCGAACTTTGGAAATGTTGGAAAAGTGTTTCGGCAACGATTCTCTAAAGAAAACGGTCGTTTACCAGTGGCACGAGCGGTTCAAAAGTGGTCGTGAGTCAATCGAAGATGATCGAAGACCATCGACATCGAAAACTGACGAAAACATTGACGGAGTAAAAGAAATGTTGCTCAATAACCGCAAATTGACCATCAGAGATATAGCGGAGTACTTGAACATTGCCTATGCATCCGTCCACGACATTTTGGTTAATGATTTGGGTTTCCGTCATGTAGCAGCAAAGTTGGTGCCAAAAGACCTCAATTTCAGTCAAAATGAGATTGAATCCGATCCCACATTCATCAAAAGGATCATTGCTGGAGACGAGACGTGTGTTTATGAGTTCGACACGCAATCCAGACATCAGGCAAGAGACCAAAAAAAAAACACGTTGTTTTCAGTCAACAAAGAAGGCAATGCTCACGGTTTTCATGGATTACAACGGTGTAGTGCATCATGAATTTTTGCCAGAAGGCCAGACAGTAAACAAAGAGTATTATTTGGGCGTTATGAGATGTTTGCGTGAAGCAATTCGCCGAAAGAGACCAGAATTGTGGGCAGAAAACTCGTGGATGTTGCACAGTGCCATCATTATTCGTAATTTTTTGATGAAAAATGCAACAAATACCATCCAACAGCCACTGAATTCACCTGATTTAGCTCCCTGTGACTTCTTTCTGTTCAATCGAGTTTAAAAAACCACTACGGGGATCGCCTTTCAGCGGCCGAGAGGAAGTAATGAAAAAATCGCAGGAAGCACTGATGGACATATCGAAAACCGAATATAAAAAATGTTTCGAAGATTGGATCAAGCGCTGACATAAGTGTGTTGCAGTCTATGGGGATTACTTTGAAGGGGACAAAGTAATTTAGATGAATAAACTTCTATTTGAAATTTTTTGAATCAATTCCGAACTGAGAAAATGGAGCTTTTTGATCAAGGTGGTAAAACCAAGTCAGATCCTACGAGTGTAGCCAATGAATTTAGTCATTACTTTGCTTCAGTAGGAATTTCATCTGCGTCTGCGAATTTGTTTCAACCTTATCATTGTTGCACCAATTCTGAGTGGACTGAAACTCCCAGGGTTTTGAGCTTTTAAATATCATAAATTCGTTAGAGAATTCACATTCGTGTGGTGCAGATAGAATCTCCAACATTATGCTTAAGAAAACATTGTTGAACGTTGAACATTGTTGATATTTAATAGATGTACTGTTTAACTTGAGTATTATCTACATCCGGAGTTTTCTCCGAGTCTTTGAAATGTGCTACTGTTATTTCTTTATTTAAAAAAGGGTGCAGAAAAGGCAAAACGAACTACAGACCAATATCCCTACTGTCAAAGACAGATATTCGAGGAAGCAATAAAGAAAAGAATTGTATCCTACCTTAATAGAATGTGCTTCTTTAGCCCTATGCAGTTTGGCTTAAGAGAAAGTCTTTCCACTGAATATGCGCTTTTAGACTTCTGTTCCCTTATATACAAAGGACTGGATGGAAAAAAATTCTGTGCTGGACTCTTTGTTGACATAACAAAAGCTTTTGACAACGTCCTGTTAAATAAACTAAAAGCTATGGGCTTTCGTGAAAACATCGTCAATTGGTTTGTGTCGTACCTAAAAGACAGAACACAAAAAGTCAAAATTGGAAATCAGTTTAGTACCACGCAAGCTTCCAATGTAAGTGTTCCTCAGGGATCCGTATTATGGCCAATTTTGTTCCTTATATATATAAACTCTTTGTGTAAGCTGCCATTCAAGGGAAAAATTAGTGCATTTGCAGACGATCTTGCAATTGGTTTCGTACTAAAAATGTACCAGTTAGTGGAGAAATGCTGAAAGAAAAAAACTATTGCATACTGAACTAAAGGAGAAAGAAGGGGCCTTTAATGCCAGTTCTGGTTGGCTAATTGGGTTCAAGTCACGTTATGATATTCGGCTTTTAATCTGTGGAGAAAAACTTTCATCCGATCATGGGGCAGTTGCGCCATTCAAAAATAATTTTGAGAAAATAATTAATGAGCTGCGCCTGTCTAAAAACCAAATTTATAATGCCGATGAGTCGGGTTTGTTTTTGAAGATGTTGCCTGAAAAAATGGCTCCGGACCGAAAAGTAGAGAAGGCTAGGATTACATTCTTAACGTGTACAAATGCTACTGGGCTTCACAAAGTAAAGCCACTGAGTCCCAAGACAAAAAACCTCGTTCCTTTAAAAACTTTGATATTCCAGTTGACTACCGTAGCTCAAAGAACGCTTGGATGACTGCAGATATTTGCAAGGACAAGCTATTTGTTCCGCAGGTAAGAATACAATAAGAAAGTGTTGATGATGGTAGGCTCATACATTTGTTTAGGTACAATATTTTTTACGAAAGGAAGGTTTGCCAATAAAAGCTGTTCTACTCCTGGATAACGCACCATGTCATCCATCCGAGCTGTTATTAAAAAACAGATGATAGTTCTATTTTCACAGTATACATGCCACCAAACGTGACACCACTAATTCAGCCAATGGATCAGAACGCGATACGTATTACAAAGCTCTATTGCAGAAAAAGTCTTTTAAGATTAACTGTTGGAAAAAGAAATGTTTTGGGTTTCTTAAAGTCTTTAACAATAAAAGATGCAGTTTCTTTATTCACAATAGCGTGGAGTCAGTTAAAAAAAATATTTTGCCCCAGATTTGCACAGGGGAAGGAGGTAGTTCAGATGAAGAGGAAAATATCCCTCTTATCTTGATATGGGATAAATTGAGGCAGCAGCGATTTCATGACACAAATGAATTGCAAGATTTGCTACAAATTATTATCCCAGAAGTAAGTCTTATGTGATTACGAATATCATACAGACCATAGCTAGATATGTGCCTCTTGAATTGTTTAGGTAACACACTCTGCAGCAGATATTAACAGGTGGAATGCAATTGAAGACACGGTACTACAAATGCCAGACGAAGCTGAATGCGAAGAGATTAATTCAGATGAAGATGAGTTGTTGGAAGAATCGACCGATTAACCTCGATCAACAATAATAGCAGCTGAAGCTATTCAAATTTATGATAAAGCAATAGAATGGGCTGAAGCCAATACAACCGAGTATTCCGACATACTAGTTTTGAAAAAAATTCGGGAAAAAGCTGTGCAGAAAGTGCTGCAAAATAAAAAAAACAGACTAGTATTAAGGATTTTTTTAACTAAATAAGAGAATGGAATTTAAATCTCAATAGATATCAATAAAACTAATGTCTAAGTGTATTTTATGAGTAAGAAAACACGACTGGATAACGTGAACAATCTTCTTTGCGTGAACGGCCTGTGCAATAATTAGTTCACGCTATCCAGACAGCACTGTACTTTTAATTTGGGCAGATAGGTAGGTATCCGGCCGCCAAATAATCGGCTGTCCGGCCTAGCTGCAGGTCACTATTCCGTACAACTCTAGTAGAAACACCAACTGTCCGAGTTATTTTTTGACCGACTGTATATAATTATTCTTCAGTAATGGCATTGGACTTACAAAATTGAATTGCAAATACACTGGACGTCCAGTATAACGAATGCCGATATTACGAACGTCCAGTATATCGAATCACCATTTGAATTCCATTGACATCTCTAAATAACGAATGATGAAAACGAATGCTAGTCGGTTGCGAGGAAAAGAAACAACTTAAAACATAAAACATCTGCGTCTGCGTCTGGAGTTGTTGGTTCAACATAACGGTACATGCGATAAGTTGGGGGTTTTTGGCTTTTACGACTTAAAAATTTTTCGCAATTGTTTAGTTTTTGTGTAGATGCAGTGCGAGTGCGAAGTTAGTGTTTCCCTTAAAAATAGAGTTTATTGTACAAAATGAAGGTAGCCCGGAAGCGTCTCTCTATTAGAGAAAAATTAAAAATCATTGATGAATGCAGTGCTGGCGTTTCCCTTAAAATAATATCTGAGAAATATAAAATTCCGAAGTCTAGCATCTGTACCATAAGAACCTAAAAAAGTGTGCTTTTAAGAAATCTCAATGAAACCAAAAGTGGAAATTCTGAAAAGCGGTCACTAAGAAAGGGTGAATATCCAAGAATGGAAACAAAAAAACTTTTCGAATGGTTTCTCCAGCAGCGTGAAAATCATATTCCTATAAGTGGCTCCATACTCAAGGCTAAGGCTCAAGTCATTCACAAAAAATATTCGAACGAAAATTTGTTTTGCAAGTTTGCTTTGCTTACTAAATTCAAAAAGAGATTTGGAGTTCGTTTGCTTAAGACTACGGGAGAAAAGTTATCCTCATAAGCTGACCTTGTGGAACCCTTTAAAAAGCATTTGGCGGAAATAATTGACCGACATCAACTTTCTTTGGATTGCGGTTTTTAATGCTGACGAAACAGCGCTCTACTGGAAAATGCTGCCGAATTCCACCTACGTCCACTCCAAAGAAGATACAGCTCCAGGAAGGAAAATTTCAAAGGAACGAATAACATTTTTAGCATGTTCCAATGCATCGGGCTCAAAAAAAAACTAAGCCATTTATTATTGGCAAATCAAAGAACCCGCGCTCGTTTAAAAACAAACCGTTGCGACCTCGCTTTTTAAGGAGTGGTTTTTTATGCATTTTGTTCCAGAGGTTGAGAACTTTCGGGATTCAATGAACTTACCAATAAGAGCTCTTCTTTTGCTGGACAATGCACCAAGCCATCCTCCAGCACAAGATTTGATAAAGCAAACATGGGATGGCCGAATTTGGGTTCTTTTCATGCCACCAAACGTGACAGCCCTGATTCAACCAATGGATCAGAATGCAATCCGTCTGGCCAAATTATTTTACAGTAATAGTTTGCTGGCTAAGATTGCTAGCTCGAGTGTTACAGATGTTATACAATCACTGAAGGACATCAGTTTATTCGAAGCTGTATCACTTATCGCACTGTCATGGAAAAAGTTGTCACCGGTTTCTCTCCAAAAGTGTTGGCGAAAAATCTTAACTGAAAAAAACACCAGAATTTGAAGAAGAAGATGACATCCCGTTGGCTGCTCTTCTGAGAAACGAAGAAATGGTTTCTACATCTCAAACAGTCAGGCTTATAAATGAAATTTTTCCGGAGGTAGTTCTGCTGCTTTTACTGCTGATGACCTGGATGAGTGGAATAGAGCCGAAGAGGGAGAAGGCCCAACAGTTCCAGATGTTGAGGACACGACAATAATTAGCATCAATGAAAATGAAGCTGTAGGTGAAGACATAGATGCTGATAGATCTGTTCAAATGATAAATCACCAACAAGCAATTGATAGCTTCCAAATATGTATAAAATGGGCGGAAGAAAACCAACAAGATTGCTCCAAGATCTTAACTCTTCGACAGTTGCAGGAGGAAGCTGTCCATAGGCGTTATGACCAAAAAAAAGAATTTGAGACAAACCCAAATAAATAGCTTTTTTTCAACTCAAAATTGAGTTAATTCATGTAATTTTCAAAACATAATATTAATAAAAACTTTATATACTATATATACTATATATACTACCAATTTATATCAACTGTAACAACTGGGAAAGAGATTTTGGTGCGTTAGTTGAAGCAATTGAACACTGTAATTACGACGATATGATGATCATCGGTGATCTAAATGCCAGAATAGGAAAAGAAGAGGGAAGAGAAAATAGATTCGCAGGTAAAGTGAGAAAATCAGAAGATGGAACCACAAATGCAAAGGGATTAAAACTGTTAGAATTATGTGATTCTCATGGATTTCATATACTAAATGGAACAAGCAATTCAGACTCCAGTGGAAAGTATACGTTCATAGGACAACAAGGATGTTCAGTCATAGATTACTGCTTGATACGAGGATTATGGACATCCTTAGTAAATGATTTTGTAGTTTTGATGCAGCAGTTCTCAGACCATATGCCTATTGTTGCCGAGTTTGGTATTTTACCGACAGAAAGAAAAGATACAAGAACGATACAACTACCCCATAAGCTGATGTGGAAAGAATCAAATGCATCTGAGTATAGACGGAAACTCGATCTCAACTTGCCGACAACTGCTCAACTGGATATAATAGATATCGTCAATTTAATAAAAATTTCTTACCCCCCAAAAGTACAAGCTTATAAAAAAAGATACATTTTTAAAGAAAAATGGTTTGATACTGAGTGTGAAGCAGCGAGAAGAATATCTTTTGGATGGCTAAAAGTTTTTCGAAAGTTTGGAGAGGAGTTCTTTAAAAAAATGTACTACCAAAAAAATACAGCTTTTAAGCAAATTTGTATGAAGAAAAAGAAAAATTTTTTTGAAAACGAAGCTCTAAAATTGGTGAACTGTAAAGATACAAAGGGATACAAAGGAGTTCTGGTGTGCGATTAAAAAATTCAACGGTAGAGCACCCCAAATTGGCACTCAGCTAGACGCAAGGACACTGATGACCCACTTTCAAACGCTGTTGAACCCTCAAAGTAGCATACTGCCGTTTCACTACGCAAAGCCATTAATTAAAAATGAAATATTAGATGCACCTATTACACAGGGAGAAATATATAACGTTTTGAAAAAACTTCAAGATGGGAAGGCACCTGGAGTTGATCGGATACCCATTGAATTTTTTAAGTATGCGACAAGTAATTTTATCGACAAAATAGCGGATATTTTCAATGGGATGCTGGAAACAGGTAACCTACCGCCACAGTTCAAACAAGCGATAATATATCCGATTCACAAAAAAGACAATATAGCTGATCCCGCAAATTATCGTGGAATATCTTTCCTCAACTCATCTTACAAGATTTTCACAAAACTTTTAAATGAGCGTTTGTCAATTTGGATCGAAAACAACAATTTGATCAAAGAATTCCAAGCAGGTTTTCGGAATGGTTATTCAACCGTAGACAACATTTTCGTACTGCAAAACATTGCTGGGACATTCCTCGAACAAAAAAAGAAATTATTCGCCTTTTTCGTTGATTTCAAGGCAGCTTTCGATAATATCGATCGAAAAGCTTTAATATTCAAACTTTATAACGCTGGAATGAGCCAAAAGTTTGGGAGAGTTATCGAAAATATATACGAGGACAACCAATCGAGTGTGTGGAGCGGGACCGAAATATCAGAATGGTTTGAAACAACTATGGGAGTAAGACAGGGATGTACACTAAGCCCATATCTCTTTGCTTTTTTTTTTTTTTTTTTTTTTTTTTATAATTTACGCGCGCCTAAGGGGTTAGATACCCTTTTACTGTCGCCAGGGCGCGGGCGGAAAGGTAGAAAGGAGGAGAAAGGAAAATTGTTTTGTAGTGGTTTGAAACTCAGGTGTGTTTGGTTTCGATATTTACTCTCCTGGGGTGGGAGTCCGAATAGGACGGAGAGTTTTTTCTTCACTCAAAGTGGAAGGTTATAATTCGCAGTAATTTTTTGTGCTTGAAACTCTACAACAGCCAAATCTACGTGTCAGTGTTATGCCTTCACACGCAGAATTTTTCTGTCTGAGTTTCAATTACACAACTGAAAAACTTGAAAGACTTGTTCATGGGCAGGACTCGAACCTAGACCCCTCCGAGTGAAAAGCGATTGCTAGTACCACTACACCACTACATCGATGACCTCATCGACTTTCTACCTGGAGGAATAGAGATTGCAGGACATTTAGTAAAGGCACTTTTATTTGCAGACGATGTGGTTCTATTTGCATATTCAGTTCACCAGAGTCCTTACAATTAATGATTAACCGTCTTGAGTTGTACTGCCAATTATGGAATCTTACGGTTAACCTAACAAAATCAAAAATTATGATCTTTAAGAAGGGAGCGGGTAGAGTGTGCAGAAACGAAAAATGGTATCTCAACGGACAGCCCATTGAAATTGTGAAAACCTATAGATATCTCGGGGTGACAATTGCTAGTAATCTCAGTATGGAACCTCACCTAAAGGAAAGACTAATAAAAGCCAAAAGTTCCATATCGGCTACATGGAAAAAATGTTTTTCAAATCAACTAATTGACCACAGCGTAAAGTACAAGGTTTTTCAAGCTGTATCAGAATCTGTTATGATGTACGCAGCTCAATCTTGGGGATACTGCCAATATGAAACAGTAGAGAAACTCCTTAGATACTACATAAAACGATGCTTTAGCTTACCAAGTACAACTCCAAACTATATGATCAATATCGAAACAGGACTGTCACTGCTTTTCATTAAATCAATAAAATTGCATGTAGATTATTTAATAAAAGTTTTAGAACTGTCGGATGATAGACTTCCAAAAATTATTGCGAAGAAGGTAATCGAAAGGAATACGCTCTGGTATAAAAAACTCGAAGAGCTAGCAACGTACTGCAGATTCGAATGCAATTTAGCTGATGGAAACGAAAGATACCGCAAGGATGTGCTTGACAATCTTAGACAGCAAAGAACTAATCTCGGCTGTTTTTAAGATGAGAGGCGAACTAATACGCCTTAATTATTCCCCACATCGTCCAGATCTACCAATTTATTGTAGTCTTTGCAACTTGTCTGAGAGAGAAGACGTCATACATTTCATCGGAAGATGCCCCATCCTTAAAGAAATAAGAAGATGTTTTCTAGGAAACGACACAATATCTGAGGAAGAAGTTAAAGCCTATTTAAACTGCGAAAGCGATGTAAAACAACTTTTTTACTTCTATAAAGCAGCAACCAATTACCGTAGTAAAATTATTACTGGGAAATTTTAACTGTGTAAAAAAAAAAAAAAAAAAAATCAAATTAGTACACTATTTTTTAATTTTTTGCTTGTTTACATATCTTTAAATCTTTTTAAATTCATGAATTGAATATACTTTAAAACAAACTTGTTATTAGATGTTTAATTTCACGTCAATCAGGCAGACGGCAAAGCCATGCTTAATGATTTTTGTAACATAAATTTGTATTATAAACAAGAAAACAAACAATAAATCTAATCTAATCTAATCTAAAATCTAATCTAATAAAAACTTTTTCAACTTCAACCGTAAACAACATGTTTATTAGGGGTCGAAAAGAATGGTTTCGATATAACGAATTGGTTAAACATTATATCTTTCGTTATACTGGACGTCCAGTGTAGTTCGTTATTTCATCTTACACGGTTTTCAAATTTTACTATAGGAAACGGCTCTTTTTTTTACCCGGTTTCTTTTTACACGGATTTCTGAGGAACGTATCTACCGTGTAAAAAGAGAGTTGGGTGTACTTTTAATTTGGCGGCCAAATAATCGGCTGTCCGGCCTAGCTGCAGGTCACTATTCCGTACAACTCTAGTAGCAACACCAACTGTCCGAGTTCTTTTTTGACCGACTGTATATAATTATTCTTCAATAATGGCATTGGACTTATAAAATTGAATTGCAAATATACAAAAAATTACAATAAAATTGTGATAACATTTAATTTTTTTTTATTGTTCGTTCACACCTATTATTTTTTCCACCACTGTTATATACTCGGAACTGGAGCCGACATACAGTACAGACAATCTACCTACATACGAATAGGTCGTTAATGTGTATCACCAGTGTTTCTTCCCAAGCTAATGTCAGTACGTACGAGTATGTACTGCCTACGAACAAAACTACATACCAGCCACACTATGTACTAATTTATATGAGCCACATCGTAGCAAATTTATATCTTTTACGTACATACTCGTACTCGTATGCACCCAGAGAAGTTTAAATTAATTAGTTTATTTATTTTTTTCTCCCTACCAACATGTGCGAGTGAAGTGAAGTGCATGGCTCGTTTATTTAGCACAATAATAGAATGCTCGATATTGTGCAATCCATTTGTTGTATGAAATATCTGCCAGATACATAATTCCAAGGAATTGATGAGGTGTTGTAAAATGATATCAATAAAAATGGAAAAAAAAAAATTGACAAAATGGGAGAGCTCAGGGAAAAAAACGGCCAAGACGGCAACAACCGCATGACCCTCAGTATTGGCACTCGCCAGACTTAACTGGTGTTAACGAGGTAATGTCAGCCCTCAACGCGACTACGATATACTGATTTACATATGTACAATATCTACCTATCCAGTTAGCTTTGGTACCCATATATATGTATGTACATAAGTAGCGTCATTCATACATTCGGATCAGTAGTATTTCAAGTAGCGCACATTAAGTAAGCACCAGATACAGTCGAGAGACACCGACACGGACACCGACACCCCTCTCTCTGACAAGCAAACATTTCGCTAGCTTCAATTCATTCAGCTTTTCACCCCATAAAAGCTAATTGCTCAAATAAACTTTTGTTTTTCATTTTCCTTTTTTCCTGTTTATTCTGCTTTCGTGTATGTTTCTTTTTCGTTTGAGAATTCATATATACATAGATGATACTCGCGTACAAATGTATATATATCATAGATATGTGGATCAAAGAGCTAAAGAATTAGATATGCATGTATGTACGAGTAGGTACCCACCTAGTAAGTTGTTGCGAGGAGGCAGCAAGCAAATTTTAGAAATGGATTTATTAAAATTCAACAATATATATGTAGGTACTCGTATGTGCTAGAGTAGAAGTCACAATCAACAGTCAACAATCGACAAATTACAAATGACAGGCTAACTGTGAGCTCCATTCATCCGAAAGATACTTGGAGTTGCGTTTTCGCATGCGAATTCGTAATCGTACGGATATTTGTAATCGCAATCGTAATCGTAATCGTATCTTTTGTGCGTTTCGATTTGTAAGTATCTATGTATACGCGGATACATAATTACCTTACACTTTACGGTATTTTTATTTTTTTTGTTTGTTTCTTCCTTCTTCTGCTTCTTCTGCTTCTACTTTCTTTGTTTTGTTTTGTTTTTCTTTTTTCTCACTTGGCGTACGAGTGTGCGAGAAATGGCCCACCTCCCTCACACTGTGTCGGTAAAATGGCCTTGAACGAAAGTTTTCCGTTTTCTTTTGTCAGATTTGTTTGTTATCCCGAACTGAACCAAACCATTTGCTTAGATATGTGTGCAAACTACCCATACACAGGCGCATACTATCGTACATATCTTACACCACCCATTCACTTTGCACTAGTTCAGACAAAAACTTTATTTTTCTTTTTTCTTGTTAAATGATTTACTGACACTTTTTTCTGTGTTTTCCAATTGATTTAAAATACATAATTACATAATGGAGTTTTTTTTTTAGAAAAAATCTTTTCACACAAAACTACATACAGCTACACTATAGGAGTCCACCCACAACTGCAAGTACAACACTGATAGTATCAAAGTTGATAATAGTACGAGTACGACGTTGTTGTGTTGGATGTTGTTTTGTTTTTGTTGTTATTGCTGTTTCTGTTTCTGTTGCTGTTGCTGTTGCTGTTATTGTGGCCGTCGTTGTGGCTGGCGTCCACGAGAAACACATTTTTTTCGCACGAAAGTAAACCTAGAACTGCAGTGTGTATCGAGATCAGGCGGTGCGGTTGGCGTAGAGTACCGTAGCCAAATGAGATTTGTACACGACGAGCTTTTTATTGAATTGAAAAGGAAAAGGCAAAAAAAAAAAAATAAAAACGAAGACGAAGTGAGTAAAGGAAAACAACACACCGACACCGACCGACAGTACCAGAATCAAACACAATCATCACCAGCACCAACAGTAGCAGCAGCACCAACTGTAGCAGCAGCAGCAGAGACACCACCAGAGAACTACCAACAGCCATCAAAATAACAACAACAACAACAACAACAACAAAACACTTGTGACAACAACAAGAGAATGGACTGAGCAACTGGATGGTGTTGTAGTATAGTATTCACCTCCATATCTAGCTCCTACTTCCACTCGTACTCGTACATAGTAGTAGGTAGTACACGTGATATACTACTACATCCAGTTCCAAAGAGCGAGGAAGAGTTAGTGGTAGGTGCTGTCACAGTCACAGTTTTCCTCATAGTTACAATTCGCCCACAATCTCCCCACACACAGACCGACCGACAGTCACAACCAACCAACAACCGACCGAACGACAATGTTGTCTCATCTCATCGAGGTAAAATACAATAATAAAAGTTCTCTTGTACGAAAGTATCTCGGCTCGTCTACTACAAATAGTCGTACGCAAAGTTAACACGCTGTGGGTCCGTTGAACAGCGCACCCCATCTCATCATGTGTAGAGTAGTGTACCGCCCCCGGCCTCTTGCAAAAGGCCAAAGCAGCGCTTTTATGGAGCTATCTGTGCTTTGCTCAGTAAAGCTACTGCCACCACTAGCGGCGGCTGATACATTGAATGGATTTGTAAATAATGTAGTACGTACAAACTTTCCCATACAAACCTATACAATTCTAATTTATGTATCTATGCATGTATATTCATTCTCTTAAATATTCTATGATAACATACATACGTACGCGTGTAGTAAAAAAAGTATTCCAATTCGATTCGTTTCATATTATTTGGAGTAAAAATAGTCTTCGCAAGGAGACGTCATATTTTTTTTTGGTTGCTGTTGCTGCTGCTAATACTTATGCTACTGGGACTATGCCTGTAAACCTAGACCCCCCTACTCTGTACATATAGCGTGTGTTTTGAAATGCCAATCATAAAAAGTTCATCGTCGATTTGAACCGTCCTACACTGATGGAAAAAACACTGTAGACTTGGTGTGACAATTTTTGATATTCAGAAAATTTTTTGCGAGAGAACTTTTGACAAAAAAATTACTTTAAAGGATACACCGACGCTTAATTTTAATGAAGAAAATGTCAAAGACAGGCAGTCGTCAATTTTGCTATGGCTCAATCCATATTTATCAGTTTACTCAAGTATCAACAGTGTTGCTAGGCAGGAACTCACCTAATCTAATGGCCTAGACTAAAGGAAACCGCCTTTCAAACTTATACAGACGCCAGCGCACATTTGGATTGTAAGTACCCTTTGATCCAAGAAGCCCTGACCAGCGTAAGGAATGTTGCTCTTCATTTTGAACAGTGTAAACTGTTCTCACAAGCGGGCCCCCGCCCAATTATCAAGGCTTCGCCCTTTAATGACGTTGTCTAATAATGAACGGGGGCAGAGCAAAGTACTGGTCTTATCGTAAACATCTTCAGATGACGCTGCCGAAGGTTGCTACGATTCGATCAGTCACAAGTTGCCGGTCATAGGTCTTGTTGGCGGCACCGGTAGACCCTAAATCACGGTACCATGGGAGTCAGGAGCCCCCCGGATCTCGGTCCGGGCCTGATTTGTTAGAGTTAGGCCCCCTTGTGGGAGCGTCATGGTGGCTGTGGTTTAAACCCAAAATCGCGGGAAGGGTTTCGGCCCAATGTAGAGTTGCAATAAGTACTGGGTGCTGCGACCGTAAGAGCAGTATTAGGTCGGCCTCGACTCTTACCAAGGGTGGAACTTGTGCCGGCAACACAGTTCCGAATTGGTATCAGTGGATTGACGGTGAGCGATGGCAAGGCGTATCCTTGCTCCCATGGATGTATGGGCATCCCGTAAGTTTAAGCCCACACGGCAGGTACTTACGTTAAAAACATGAGACATCTGTTCTCACAAGCGGGCCCCCGCCCAATTATCAAGGCTTCGCCCTTTAATGACGTTGTCTAATAATGAACGGGGGCAGAGCAAAGTACTGGTCTTATCGTAAACATCTTCAGATGACGCTGCCGAAGGTTGCTACGATTCGATCAGTCACAAGTGGCCGGTCATAGGTCTTGTTGGCGGCTGGACCGGTAGTCCCTACCAGGACTTAAATCACGGTACCATGGGAGTCAGGAGCCCCCGGATCTCGGTCCGGGCCTGACTTGTTAGATGTAGGCCCCCTTGTGGGAGCGTCATGGTGGCTGTGGTTTAAGCCCAAAATCGCTGGAAGGGTCTTCCTTTGGTTTTCCTTGGTTTTCCTTTGGTTGACTCAATGTGGAGTTGCAATAAGTGCTGGGTGCTGCGACCCTAAGAGCAGTAAGAGGTTTTAGGTCGGCCTCGACTTATACCAAGGGTGGAGCTTGTGCCGGCAACACAGTTCCGAATTGGTATCTGAAACAGTGAAAATGTTTGGTGAGCGATGGCAAGGCGTGTCCTTGCTCCCATGGATGTATGGGCATCCCGTAAGTTTAAGCCCACACGGCAGGTACTTACGTTAAAAACATGAGACATCTGTTCTCACAAGCGGGGCCCCCGCCCAATTATCAAGGCTCCGCCCTTTAATGACGTTGTCTAATAATGAACGGGGGCAGAGCAAAGTACTGGTCTTATCGTAAACATCTTCAGATGACGCTGCCGAAGGTTGCTACGATTCGATCAGTCACAAGTTGCCGGTCATAGGTCTTGTTGGCGGCACCGGTAGTCCCTACCAGGACTTAAATCACGGTACCATGGGAGTCAGTACTGGGTGCTGCGACCCTAAGAGCAGTAAGAGGTATTAGGTCGGCCTCGACTCTTACCAAGGGTGGAACTTGTGCCGGCAACACAGTTCCGAATTGGTATCAGTGGATTGACGGTGAGCGATGGCAAGGCGTATCCTTGCTCCCATGGATGTATGGGCATCCCGTAGGTTTAAGCCCACATGGCAGGTACTAACGTTAAACACAAGAGACGTTCTGTTCTCACAAGCTTAGCTGCAAGGCAGCTATGCAGTGCAAAAACTGTGACGAAACTGCAAGAAGACGTCCGGCTGACCACCTTATGGGGTCAACCGACTGTCCCATGCATGTAGCTGGGTTGGCAAGGCTGGCAGCAAGGAACTAGAATGATGAAGATCGTCCAAAAAAACTGTAAGGGCGCTTTTTCGGTAGGGGTCGATTTAAGAGTTCAGATCTGATGGGGTTTGCCTGCAGGAATGCGGGTCTTCCTTGATACCAGAGGAAATGCTGCGATTATTATAAGGGATATCTATCTAGTTTGTGTGCCTGTTTCCTCCAGCGAACGAGGTGTTTGCGTAAGCGTAGAAGGCGTTTTTGGCAGGATTTTTCTTACCAGCGTCTACTGCAAATACAGTGAGGCAATTGACCCATATATTGAGTATATGGATGGTTTGTTTTCGCTTGCCGGCAGTGAACCTCTCATTATCGGTGTTGACGCCAATGCAACCCCCCTCTTTGGTTCAGTAAGGAAACCGGAGCCAGAATCGGGGGAATGTTTTTGGTGAATGGATCGTTGCGCGCAATGTCCATGTTATCAACGAGCCGAGTGAGGTGTGCACCTTTGATGCGGTCAACGGTGGCAAGAGTGACATTGACGTTACTTTTGCCAACGAGGCAGCTTTTAGGGCGTTTAGTGGTCTTTCCTCAAAGACAGAGTCCTCAGAAGCAGGGCCAGTGGGGTTATAGGCATCTTTATTGATTTTAAAGGTGCCTTTGATAACCTGAACTGGCAGAAAATAGTAACCAGGTTGCAGGAATTGGACTGTCGGAAAATGTCGGAGTATGGTAAGTACGCACGACAGCGTCTCAATTAATGTTGAGAGAGGTTGCCCCCAGGGGTCTATCTGTGGTCCTTTTATTTGGAACCTGATGATGGATCCACTCTTGCGACGACTAAACGAGCTCTGTGGGTGCTGCGCCTACGCAGATGACTTGCTCCTCATCCTTAAAGGCCAGTCTAGGGCCGAAATCGAGGTATTAGGAGTAAGAGTGTCGCAGGATAAGACGGTTTCAATGAAGCTCAAGGGCAAATTGAATGTAAGACGTCAGGCTCCTGCGATACGTTTGAACGGCGTTGGCATTAGATGTGTGACTGTGGTCACATATCTGGGCATAACGATGGGTGAGTCTATGAACTTCATGCCTCACCTGGTTCGAACCAGATAACGCTTGATGAGTGCTGTAGGCCAGGTAAGGCGAATTCTGCGATCTGACTGGGGACTCAACAGGCGTTCTGTTCGTATCATATACAATGGCCTTTTTGTTGCCTGTGCAACATATGGAGCATCGGCATGGTACGACAGGGTTATGACTGTTGATGGCAGAAGGCGGATTTTGATTTGCCAAAGAGTTGTTGCTTGGAGTGCCACCTCTGGATCTGGAAGTGATGCGTCGTGGTATTGCTTTCAAGATCAGAAAAGGTCTTCCTCTAAATGAGCGCCATTGGGTTTCCCCATAAGAAGTGGATGGCCTATCCCTGAAGCAGCGTAAAACCTTGCTACACCCATGTGTTCTATCTAGATGGGATGCTAGCGAAAATGGCAGGGTTACTTACGGCTTCCTAAGGGATGCGCTAACCATGCGAATCTTTCCTGAACGGAATTTTAACCTCAGCCTGGGCTTTTTGTTGACCGGGCATGGCTCTCTTAATGCATTCTTGTATAAGAGGGGGCTTAGCGAGGTTGTGAGCTGCTCATGTGGAGCCACTTATGAGGACTGGCGTCATGTCCTATGTGAGTGTCCCAATTACGCTGACATAAGGAGCTTGCAGGCTATGGGCATCACCTTTACTGGTGAGACCTACGAAGTCAGTGGAATTATCACTGATACCGTACCATTCGAAAGAACCCGTAGTTTTGCAAAAGTGGTATTCAATAGAAGGCGCAGTAGGCAGCTAGCGGATAGATTTTAGATAATTCAAATTGTTGTAAGGCCGCCAGTTCTGGGCAGTGAGGTTCCCAACTGGAAGTAACCGAGCGAAGCTCGACCGGAAGCTATATTCTGGTACC
Source organism: Volucella bombylans (assembly GCA_949129095.1). Lineage (NCBI taxonomy): Eukaryota > Metazoa > Arthropoda > Insecta > Diptera > Syrphidae > Volucella > Volucella bombylans. Next base: position 180,949,029 of record OX422143.1, on the reverse strand, counting down.
ACGGGAGGTCAGGAGCCCCCGGAACTATGGTTCCGGCCTGACCTAGGAGTTGACTCCCTTGTGGGAGTATGGTGGTAGCTGTAGGTTTATACCCAAAATCGCGGGGAGAGTAGACCAAATTGAGCTTGGACATCTCATAACTTAGCATATGTCGTAGTTTGCTACGACCTGTGCTCAACCATGGGATTTCTATGGAACCATCTGGCTTGCTCGATGTATAGTTGCATTGCAACCGGGTGCCATGACCCACAGAATGGCGGAGGTATTAGATAGGCCTCGACCCTTCACCAAAGGGGAAGTTCGTGCCTTACACACGACTTCGAATCTGGAACTAGTGGTAGTACTTGTACTACCCGAAGGGCGCTTATCAACGCATTGTTTTGATATCTTGTGCCTCACGGCAGGTACCTACGTAAAACACAAGAGACATCTGTTCTCACAAGCACTCTACCAACCGTCAACATACACGTGGGCACTACATTGCATTTGAACCTGGGACTCCAACATAAGCCAATAACTAGTGTCAAATTCGCTAGTTTTTGTCGTTAAATAAAGTTTTTACTCCAAGAGGACGAGCGCGAAATACGAGTATCTGGTTCGGTGAAATGTGCAGTCAAGATCATGTTTCTAAATTACTCGTTTATGAAGCCACGCTGCATAGAAGAACGAGAGCGACTTGTGCGGTCTATGAGCAAAGGAAGAGGAGGAAAGAATATCGGCTTTTCCAGATAAAATCAAGTGATCATGAAGGCGGTGAGAGGGGGGGGGGGGGGTACTACTCCAGGAACGAAGGTCGGGGATTTTACCAAAAAGGAAAAAGAACATGTCGAGCCTACATTGAAATTCTTGTGTTCTTTTATTGCAATCTTATGATTCGAAGTGAAGTGAATTCCCGGAATTTGAGGAACAGGTTTCATATTCTTCAGCACCTTCGCCGTCACCGGAGTCCATACCGACTTCTTCGTAATCCTTCTGGAGAGCGGCTAAATCTTCACGGGCCTCTGAGACTTCACCTTCTTAAATACCTTCGCCGACATACCAATGAACGAAAGTTACATCAAGTCGAACTTGGGATCAAGACGAGCCCAGGCTTCAGCTATCGCTGTGGTGTTGGACAACATGCAGACAGCGCGTTGAATCTTGGCCAAATCATCACCAGGTACAACAGTTGGTGGCTGGTAGTTGATACCGACCTTGAAGCCAGTTGGACACCAGTCGACGAATTGGAGGGTGCACTTAGTCTTGATGATAGCAATGGCAGCGTTGACATACTTGGCACAACATCACTACGGTACAACGTGCAGCAAGCCATGTATTTGCCATGGCGAGGATCGCACTTAATCAAAACAGGCGTAAGCGATTTCGGCAACCGACAATTGCTCGTGGTAGGCCTTCTCGGCAGAGATGACTGGAGCATAGGTGACCAGAGGAAAGTGGATACGTGGGTTACCAAGTTAGTTTGGAATCCAGTCAAGTCGACATTCAATGCAAGTTAGTGTAGGTTGGTCGTTCAATGTTCAAGTTCCTGCGGAATGTTCCCATGTTGTGTGGGAAGTCGCGATAGAGTTGTAGGGTTCAACAGCAACAGTCGATACTTGAGGGGTTGAGTAGATGGCGAATTCCAATTTAGATTTCTTTCCGTAATCCACAGAGAGACGTTCCATTAAGAGGGAGGTGAATCCTGAGTCCGGTTTATTGTTCAGCCAATTTACGGATCCTGTCCAAGACCAAGTCGACGATTTCCTTGCCAATGGTGTAATGACCACGAGCATAGTTGTGGCAGCGTCTTCCTTGCCGGTGATCAATTGCTCTGGATGGAACAATTGGCGGTAGGTTCCGGTATGCACTTCATCGACTACAATTGGTTCCAAAACGACGAAAACGACAGTCTTGTCTGATGGCATCTGACCATCGGGTTGGATTTCATGCTCCAAGCACTACAACTCCCAGCAGGCATAACCGATTTAGACCCAAACTCTGCAGTCGGCCAGATTGTGTGCCATATTACGTGAACGTCTGAAACCATTTCCCACCGATTCTGTTGTCAGTGGGGTTTTAGACACGGCAAGTCCGGAATTGACCGAATATTCACAACCCAGTGCTATAAATCTTACGGAAGATTGAAATTAAATAACACCAAACAAGCTCCTTCGATCTTCCTGAATTAATGAAAGACGATGACGAAGAAGACGCCATAATATCACAGCTCGAAAACAAGAAGAGGATCATCATCCAGCTACGTCGAGAGCTTCAGGTTTTAGAAGGAGCAGAGTGCTACTAACCAGCCGCAGAAGCTAAACATTTCCGACGTCGAGGGACTAGTACAATCATTCAGGGATAGTACAAGCGCTTTGAAAGCGTCATACAAACCAGTCGATGTGACGACCATTTCAAGTACGTATCAATGCGAAGGCGTTTGAAGGGCACAGCGGCAGTGTAGCGTTCTAGCGATGCGTCAAATTGCGTTGAGCTGAAGGAAGGCTTGCTTAAGCAATTCAAGCAAAATGTCTCAATCACAGATGTCTACCGACAGCTGCAAAGACGTACAAGACTTAAGGGTGAAAACATCATAGCCTACATGCTGTCAGTACAAGATATCGCCGCACAAGGCCTTTGTCATAGAGGGACTGCGCGACAGAATCGCTTATATCTCAATGCTGTACACAGCAACAACATTGGAGCGGCTGAAAGACTTACTTCTCAAGTACGATAGGAAATGTTCCGGTGATCAGGCAGTCCAAAAGGGTTCGGTTTCCAATCCACCCGATGCTTCAACTGTTCCCAATATGGGCATTTGTCAGCGCAGTGTATCCACAAAAAGCGTGCTTTGGGCTCATGTTTCCGCTGTGGGGGCACCAGCCATATACTAAAGGACTGCAAACAGCCAACGAAGGATGCAGAGCAGAGCCAGGGATTTAAGGGTCTACCGTTACAACCATTCCAAACAGTAAGTATTGCCTTCCAAAATTGTGTCTCGAGTTATTCTAGTTTTAATTGTAACTCATTGATCGACAGTGGTAGTCCAGCTTGTTTCATCTCTCAACAAGTTATACCGACAAATATTGAAGTCCAATCGTAATCAAGCGTGATCAGGTCTGTACACGAGAAACTTAGTAATTTACTGGTGACCAAGTGTTATGACAAAATCAAGTCAAACTATTGGTTTCTCGACATGCGAATGAAAATTGGGAAGGCTTCAATCAAAACTTAAATACCAATGCCGCACAATATTCGTTTTTAAAAATTGTAAGAAAATTTAGGAATTCTGTTGGTAAAGATCCGTTTTATAATGTAAGGAGAAGTAGGCGTATGTGGAACATTTTAGACAAACAAACATACCTTCTCTGATGTACCTAATAGGTCCTATATACGAGCACATAATATATGATTTTTAAGCAGACTTGTGCTGGTTTTTATACCTAAATCTTGCAAAACAGAGGCATATAACAGGAAAAGATTTCAGGCCAATTAGTCTGTCATCATTTATGCTTCAAAACCTGGAGCGACTATTGGAGATTCACATTAAGAATAGATGCGGCAATGGCTTTTTGACTGAGTCACAGCATACATACATGAAAGGAAAATCTGTAGAAACCGTCCTGCACAAGGTGGTGGGGAAAATAGAGCAGGGTCTACACTTCACAGAGATCATAGATACCTCTCCTATTGCAAGAATGCAGAAAAAACGTAGACCACACACAGTCACTAAAGTACCAAGAGTCTGCTCACAAATCCCGCTCAGAAGCGGTCAAAAGCTCGAATGGGAGCAAAATAAAAGGAAAAGGTCCGACGGGACGAAAGAACGATCTAGCACATCAAGGCTAGCCTACAGGGATACTGTGGCCCAATTTAAGGTCGCTATCATGCACTCAATCCACATTCTTCTCAGAGCAGATCCTTAGGCCAAATGAACAAATCCAACAAAAACTGTCACTTCCTAAAATTTGTAGCCACTTCAGCTGGAGACAGATGGATGTCGATCACCTGCCATACCACAGAACCAAAAACTGGCTCATGTTTGCGGTAGGCTGATTTAAACCGTGGAAAAACGCAAATCTGCGTATAACTCAGAAACACAATGTCCCCAAGTTATTTACTTGCATTGTCTTCGTTCCAGAAGCAGACAACTTTATCAAGGACGTTTTCATGGCCCGGATCGTTAAACAAAACTCCGTCGTATCCACAAAAAGCTGGCTCACTGAGAAGAAGAGCGGAGTTGAAACCATCACATTCGTGGTGGGGTTTCCAAGGATTAGGATGTAAACTTTTTGTTTAACTACTCGCGGATCCTAATTAGAATAAAATAATCATCGAGGACAGTCCAAAATAAAGAATCTGAAGCCAAAACTGAGGATAGAGCGCTAGTTCATCCAAAGTTTAGCTCTTAGAAGAGACAGATTGACGCGAGAAAGACCCAAGAGAACCACCAGACAACTGAACTCATAATGAACCTCAAAGCTCAGAGACCTCAGAAGACTTATAATCAAAGTCTAAGACCTCAGATGCCAACCAGTCTACTGAAGTAGCTAAAAATGCTGGCAATTCTACCAGCATATCCCAACAAAAGTTTTTATTATTGGATTAAGGTGCATCCAAGTCTATCTGCAACATGCAAAAGCCGTCTAGCTGTAGCGTTTATCCAGGAGCCGTACGAGTGCACTTCCTAGGACCAGCAGCTTCTCAGGTAGTAACGATTCCATAAACAAATTAACATAAGACATGATTGCAAGCAGTAAATAACTCAACGGAGTGGGACTGTCTCTTTATACGGAGCAGTAGTATGGTGGAAAGTAACAAACAAGGAAACAATTTACGGAAAATTAGCGGCGGTACAAAGAACGGCTTCCATAGTCATTACAGGTGCGCTCCGTACCAACCCTAAGGCAGAATTGGGCACCTTTTTGCACCTAAAACCGCTTGATTTACTCATTAATCTGGATTACTTCAAGAGCAGTAGTTTCGGCACGGTCCTAGCCAGGCAATCCAATTCTAACTAATGACATTCTTCCGTGGTCGATTTCAACAACCCGTACGATATAATATATCTGGAGAGGGAGACTTTGAAACGAATGCAATAATCAGGTCAAATGAAATTGGAATTTTCATAGATGGCTCACAAATAGAGGAACGAAAAGGTTCTCAGAAGACCCAGAACTAAGAGTATCTATACGAATACCGGACGCAAGAATACATCGATAGCCAGGCCGCAGTCAAGGCAATGGAATCAATCAGCGTCAACACTGATATAGTCAGGGGCTGTCGCACAGTGCTTAAGGCACTATGCAGTCAGAACCGGGTAAGACTGTGCTGGGTGTCAGGACACTGCGGTATTAAAGGAAACGAACAAGCGGACGAGCTTGCAAGAAAAGGAGGGCTACTCGACAATAGTGAGGTTGCCAATATCAAACCACCCCTTTGCATAGTGAGGGGCACTATCGAGGAAAAAATCACAAAGGCTGCCAAGATGTTCCAGTCTTGAAATACACAGGGTGTCCAAGACTCTTTGGCCGCTTTTTGACGGCAAAAGATCTATGAAGCTAATTAAACAGAGATAAGCTCAGGACAGTAATAGGAATTCTGATAGTACAATGTCTCCTGCGGCAGCACGCAAAGAGACTCAAATTGTCAGATACGGATATCTGCAGATTCTGCGGTGATCTGCAACCTGTTAAGGACATAAGGCAATATCGCGAAGTCGAAGAAAGAAACGTAGAGGAATTTCATTGAAGTACGAGTACAATGTTGGACAACAATTAAGTTTTTAGGATCTATTTTAAATTTTCGATATGGTCGCGTTGCTCGCTGCACTCATATGAGCATGCGGAATCTTCTTCCATTCTCGAAGAAGGGCTTTCTTGTGCGTTGGCATTGGCCTGTAAAATGCCCCAATATGGAAAAATCAAATGAATTTGCATCTGGTGACTGTGTCGATAAAATTAAGCAAGGGACCTTGTTTTTTAACAACTCTTGGTGCGTGCCTTGTTGGAACGTCCATCTCTCTCACCAAAATTGGTCGTTACAGATGCCCAAAACATGACAAACTGTGGCGCTTGACTTCTGGCTAATCGAAGGTTCAAATTTTCGTATGAATTGTTCGCTTGGGAAACAGGATATTCGGCAACCGGGTACGTTCGTGCAAGGGCAACAACTCTTTGCTCTATTGAACCTCACATTTTTTTCGAGCATCTGTCAGATTTAGTCTTTTTTTGAACTTAAGCTTGAGCTCATCTTTCAATATCCGTTGCATGGTTGTCTTTGATATCTTCAGCTTAGCAGCCATTTTCCTGCCACTCTGCCGAGGATTTTCGCCACTTCTGGCGCTGATGCAGTGTTTTGTTCCGATCACCACCATAGCGTTTTGCAAAGATTTATTGACATCGTTCTACCGATAGCTACTTGTGACTTTATGTCGCTATCACACTATTACGTTTGAATTTCATTAGGGATAAAAAAAATTCCACGAGACTTGACGCAAATGCGTACAGAAGCACAATAAAACCAACTGTCAATAGGCGAAAAATTGACGTAGTTTTACTAGTTTTACCAACTGTTTTGAAAGTTAGAGTCTTCGGAATTTGCTTGCAGTTCAGTTGGACCAGACTGTACAAGTTCAAATGAATTTTTTGCAGTTCTTTTAGATATAGATTTTATTTTTTGTTGCAGACTTGGGAGATTTGACATGGAGCACTAAACAGCTCCGAAAGCCCCCACTATTCGTGCAATAATGGCCAAATTTGAGCAATATGAGAACGTTGGCGATATGAAGCGTATCGGTAGACCTCGTTATGGACTATCGACCGAAAACATTTAGGTCGTGAAAGTGTTGCAGTCGATCCTGAAGCATCGACACGATAACGTTCAAAAGAGTTAGGCATATCGCAAAGAATTTTTAGTAAAATTTATGATGAGCGACGAGGTAAATTTTCATCTGAGTGTATTTGTACTCGTAAACAAGCAAAACTGCAGATTTTGGGGCACAGAGAATCCCAAAAATCTCCATCAACATCTCTTACACTCACTTCGTGTTACTGTTTGGTGTGGAATAACCTCGCGTAAGATTTATGGGCCATATTAATGGGCATCGCTACAAAACAATGTTTCAGGACTTATTTTTTCCACTCAAGCAAACAGACAACAATGTTGAGCTCATGTGGTTTCAGCAACACCGCTTGTGAGACAATGCGCTAAAAATTCCCAAATCGCATTATGTCAAAAAACGGCGATATTGAATGGACACAGCGATCGCCTGATTCGTTGGGTCTCGACTCTTTTTTATGGTGTTACCTGAAGGAAAAGGTTTGCAGTAGCAAACCACACATTATAGAGGAGCTGTAACTCAATATTCGAGAAGAAATCGCGCAAATTACGCCGGTAACACGTCAAAAATTCATGGAAACTGCTATCAAAAGAGCCCATGAGTACCTGCGTTCTAATGGCGGCCACTTAACCGATCTAATTTTCCATACATAATAAAATAAAATGTCCAAACTTTTATTTGTAATTTATTTCATTAGTTTTTATCTTTTCATTCAAAAGTTGTTCCAGATTTGCACAGGAAAGGGACTTTTCTTATTTCTTCGCTGACATACTCGCACATGTGTTACTCTGTTTTTTATTTAGGCAATTTTGGGGAGACCGCTTTAGATGTTAAGATGATAAATGGTGTTTTTTCCGGTGTCTGATAACTTTAAATCGATATTTTTTTATTTTTTTTTTATAATGAGATCGCGCTCAAGGGGTTTGTGTACCCTTAAGGTGATTGTTCACAGCGCGGGCAAAGGAAATTTAGGGAGGAAGAACAGAGAGGTACCGATGTACATTGTTTTTAAATGTTTGCAAGTTATAACGACCAGGAAATACAGAGAGCGGCAGGGCATTCCATAAGCGAGTTGTACGGCTTAGGAATGCATCACGATATTTTAGAGTACGTCCGAGAGAGTCGGCTTGAGGGTACATTGATGAGCATTCAAAGCAAGACTGAGACATTTCATCAGTGTTCGAGGGTGTCCATTGACTGGGTGATGTTAGCATCACCTGTGAGTTTGTGGATCCTTCTAGCAAGTGCAAAGAGGTCTTAGGGGCACCTGACCAGATGTGGGCGTTGTACTCCAGTTTTGGGCGGATAAACGCCTTATATATTGCAGCCAGGTCAGAGGGGATGAAGTATTTCTTACATCGCTTGAGGAAACCTAGACATTTCGCTGTGTTTTTGGCGACATCGAATGTTTGGTCATTCCAACGTAAGTTGTTGTTTACACACATACCGAGAATATAAAGTTTTTCGCTTTCGACGATGCAAGTGCCATTCATGGACAATGGTTCGGTGTTTAACTTTCGCTTTAACGACAGCAGACAGCATTGTGTTTTGGAACCATTAAATTCCACTCCGTCGATAGTTCCCCAATTCGTTATGCTGGTAATATTGGAATTAAATGAGCTCAACATACGCTGCCATTCCCGTTCTACAGACGAAGAGCAGAAACATGAGTCCGGAAACGAATATGAAAAGCAGAGAGTACTGTCATCAGCAAAGGAATATATTGCATTAGAAGTTGCAGACAAGGGATCATTGATAAAAATTGAAAAGAGTGCCGGAGACAGAATGGAGCCCTGGGGCACACCAGCATTTATTTTGTGAATATCAGACTTGAAACCGTCCAAGACAACTTGAATTGAACGTTCTGAAAGGCAGTTTCTAATCCATTGAAGAAGAGAGTCGTCGATCCCAAATGCACGCATTTTCGACAAAAGAGCCTGATGCCAAACTCTGTCAAATGTCCTAGAAATATCAAGTGCAACTATCTTGCTTTTGCCAGATTGATGTACGCTTTTGTTTCACTTTGCGGTGAGTCATGCCATCAAATCACCAGTGGATCTGTTGCTACGATAACCGTACTACCGGTCGTTGAGAAGTTTTCGTGTTTCGAGCTGACGATTTATCAACGTTTCCATGACCTTGGAAAGAAGGGACGTAAGTGCAATGGGTCTGTAGGAGGAGAGAGAAGATGATTCGCCTTTTTTAGGGACGGGCTGGACAAATGCTGTTTTCCATCTGCTCGGGAAGAGTCCTAAAGAGTAGGATTGATGAAAAAGCTTACGCAGTGGTTTTGCCAGCGAGGAAGAACACCTCTTCAGAAGAAGGGGAGATATACCATCTGGACCATCGGATTTATGTATGTTGAGATCTTTAAGTACTCTTGCTACTACACGAGTGCGAAAGTAGATTCGTCCCATTGAAGATTCGACGCACTCAAGTGTAGGCGGAGACAAAGCACAATCTGGGAGTGTTGAGCTGGCCGCAAAGTGTGCAGCTAGCAGATTGGCTTTGTGTAAAGAGCTGGCAGCTGGAATGTCATTGTAAATGAGCGTTGGGATGGAGGATGATGCAGAATTTCTAATGTTTTTGACGAACGACCAAAAATTGTTACTGCCTTTGGGACATTGCAGTATTTTTTGCCTCAGTTTTTGGTCGTATTGGAATTTCACACGCTTAAGAAGGGCTCGTTTGAACTTTTTTCGGTTTTCCTCTGTCGGGTTGGTCTTGTAGGACCGAAAAAACATTTCTCTAACCCTGACGGCCTCTTTACAGCTCGAGTCGTACCATGCCTTTTCTTTTGGTTTGATACTCTTCATCCGATGAGGAATAAAGGATTTCATTCCAAAGAGAATGGTGTCTGTAATCATATCAGCAGCGGAGTCCACGTCGTTATAGAGGAAGCATAACGACCAGTTAAAATTCCTAAAGAAGCTGTTAAGACCGCTCCAGTTGGCTTTCTCGTATTGCCATACGGTTCTTTTAGGAATTTTTTCTCTAATTGTGTGGTCGGTGTACGAGAAATTAGCTGATATGACACAATGGTCCGACGAGCCTAGAGGGGAGAGCACATCAATGGTGTACTTATCAGGGTGAGAAGTTAAAAACAAGTCCAGGGTGTTGGCGGTATGACTATCAACGTCTGGTATTCGCGTGGGCTCATTTACAAACTGTTAGGTTGTTTTCCGCAGCGAAGATCTCAACACACCTTCCTTCGGTGTAGTGTATAATTAGCTTACGGAGATGGAATTTTAACCACATGAAGTTGAATTCCGGATTGGAACATGGATCACATTGTGGTGGAGTTTGGTAAACTACATCACTACGCACATAAATGGCGAGACCGCGGTGAGAGAAGAATAATGGCACTAGTTCGTAGCCAGGTAGCTTCAGATCAGAATGATCTGAGAGGTGTGGGCGGGGATCTACCTGTGTTTCACTAAGTGCCAAAACAGCTGGTCTGTACTTACAGACGTGGACGTACGCAGAAAAGTGATTACTTTTTAGCCTGCGTATATTGGCTACGTCTACCCTGAATTCCCTAGTCATAATCACAGACAAACACAGAAAACACAAACACCGACGATACTAAGCAAGGCTGCGATGTGGAAATTCTGACATTGATTTACCGAATCAAATTGTTGTAGGTGTTATTCCCTTACAACAATATGAAACAGTGCACCAACAAAATTTTCACTCACAATATAAAACGCGCAAAAAACAATTAATGGCTTAATTTCGGATGTCGCTTCGCAGATTTGTTTCGCCAAATTACTTTCTTACCAAATTCTGGTTTAAAAGAAAAATAAAGGCCACCATGTAGGGCGTTTATATGGGCACAGTACTGCATACGTGTTGACGTGGATTTAAATTTATCGATGGTTCGCCTGATTAAACGCACCAACAAATGGACAAAAGGCTTTATAAGTTTGGCGAACGAAGACGTTATTTTATTTTAATTTTGAAAGTACGAGTAAAAAGCTATGTGAAATTTTGATTTCCATGCCCAACATACATATAAATAGAAATATTCTTATTCTTGTGAAATATTAAAATTTCAAGGTCATCAGAGCAGTACCAGTGACATAATTACCAAACTTGGAATCTGTGTTGTCATTTTTGGATTCCTTGACATTTACTCATATTTTCAGTACTGTTTGAGAAATCAGTATGAATGGACTAACATCAGAGGAACGCTTCCGTAGCATTTAAACTTTTCTTCAAAATTAATCTTCAATTCGTAAAAGGTACCAACTGGATAAACTTCCAACCACATACACTCTACACGATTATATGTCAACAATGCGTCAATGTAATGTACTCGTACGTAAAGAAGCAGCTGCATTCGCTATGAGTATACGAGTAAATGTGACAGATGTTCGAAGATAGTTTGGACTTTATCCAAAAATCGTGTTTAGTGACAAAGCGCATTTTTGACTCCATGACATCATTGGTTTTTAGTTTTTCTAAAAAGGCGTTGGGACCCTCATTCCAGTCAACCGCCAATAATACCGGACAATGATCAGTTATTATAACTTCGAAGGCGAATTTCACGCCTCTTAATTATTTGTCTTGTAGTAAAATAACTGGAGGAAAAGGAAAAAAGGCAAATGTAAACGCCGGGTAAGCTCAGCTTGGAGCTCAACAAGTCTGAATTGAGACCAACTTTGGTCTGATGTCAGCCATAGCTCCTTGAAAATAGACTTTGCTTGGTTTCTTTTTCTCGTTTTGGCGGCCAAACTGACAGCTCGCAAGAGTATTATAGAATCGAGCGTTAATTTCAAATAAATATACCAAAATACCAAATCTCAGTGGATCTGAAAGGATGAGCAACAGGCACTTGAGTCACTTCAACAAGTGCGAGTACAAATCCCGCCATCAGCTTCATTACTCCAACTAGGTGCACTGTATGAACAGGAGATTTCTGCTACCTCCGAAACTGAGGCGACAGTTACAGCTGCCAATTCTTTGGAAGCTACTGGCTCAACGGCAGCTATTCCACTCGCAACTTCAGCAAATACATCGACTACTGTGGCGACTGAGGCAACCGTGAGTGCTGCAAAACTAACAACTCCGTCAGCCGACGTTTCCGTAAAACCTTCAGCTTCTGAAACTTCCACTTACGACGAGGAGGAGGAACGAGAGCTTGCGCGGCTCGAAAGGCGCAAACGGATTATGGAAATGCAATGAGAGATCCCCATCAAACGGACGTAAAGTTGATTTTTCCGACATCGAGAATGCGGTCTCATATTTTACCGGCGATAACAATTATGGTGTAAGAAAGGTGAAGATGTGGCCGACTCACTCGGATGTGACATGGGGTGCAAGTACATCTGCACACGACGTTTGTTAAGGGGCATAGCACAGAAATTACTGCGCACCGCTAGAGTAGATTCGTGGGATGCTCTCAAAGAACTGTTATTGCGTGAATTCGACAAGAAATTTATAGGCAGCTAAGGAGGGAGAAACACTCTTACATTATGTGCTTTGTATGCAGGACATCGCAAATCATGTTGACATGGATTAAACAGACCTAATCGAGTTCGTAATCGATGGCCTTGCCAATTCTTCACCAAGTGTTTCAATTTTGTATGGAGCAAAAACAATAAGCGAGCTAAAAATGCTCATTCCGAGATATGAAAAGAGATGTGCAGCAAAGCCTTCAGTAACTTCAGTAAAACCTTCACGTCCTACGATGTCTACGGCTTCAGCAAAGAAAACTTCAGTGCCGGGGAACCAAGTAAGATGTTTTAACTGTTCGTCATACGGACATATTGCAAGCAATTGCCCCAAGGACAAGAGACCACCAGGATCATGCTTCCGCTGTGCTGACCCAGGACATAGTGTTGGTGCCGTAAGCAGTGACGAAAGGAAATCAGGCGCTGTAGAAGAAGACCGCTGCAACAGTGCAACAGTGGGTGAGTGTCGCTTTTGATATTGATGAAGATAAGTGATCTTGATACCGGTAGTCTGGTTAGTTTCGGTCATGTGTCCATATTACCCAAAGATGTTCGACTTGGTGATGTAACTTCTTCAATTTATAAAGGATTAGGCGGAGCCACACTCTATACTTACGGTACAATATTTTGTTATCTAAAAATTGCAAATCGATTGAAGAAAGTTTCGTTATTACCGTTGCGTAATTAGGGATAATTATATAAACTTTGACAAGTCTAAGGTAGCTCCATTGGATTTTGAAATGCACATCCGCTTAGTGACAGATACTCCATTCTTCTGTGTGCCTCGACGGCTGTCCGTTATAGAAAAGCAGGAAGTAAGTAAAATTGTGAACGATCTTCTGGCGCGTAAGATTGTTAGGCCCAGTGATTCTCCCTATGCTTCGCCTGTGCGTAGACTACCGTGGCCTTAATAAATACACCGTTCCTGACGGCCAATACGAGTTTTTGAGAATGCCGTTTGGTCTGAAAAATACGCCTAGTGTATTTCAACGCTTCATAACACGAGTTTTGCGAAAATTCATTGATACCAAATTGATTGTCGTATACATAGACGATATATTAATTTCCAGTGTTAATTTTTGCAATGTTTGGCGGAGAATGGACTAGAATTGAAGTTATCCAAGTGTCGTTTTGCATATTCCACAATTGAGTATTTAGGGTATACTATTACAGAATATGGAATCCAGCCTAATGAATCACACTTACGAGCTATTCGGAGATACCCCATCCCTCAGAACACTAAGCAATTGCATTCGTTTTTGGGCCTCAGCTCTTACTTCAGACAATTTGTCAGCTCTTTCTCCCGAATAGCTACACCGTTATATGATCTTTTAAAGAAAGATATGCCGTTTGTTTGTTCCCCAGAGTGCGAAAGTGCTTTCCGATAACTGCAAAATTGTTTGACATCTTCACCTGTCCTAGCTATCTATGATCCTAAAAGGTAAACTGAATTACATTGTGACGCAAGCTCATTGGGCTATGGTTCAGTGTTGTTGCAACGACAGGATGACGGGAAATTTCACAGCACAACGGCTCAAGAATCTAAGTACTACAGCTTCGAGCTGGAAATATCCGCACTCTGCCGGTTTCGTGTCTACTTGGAAGGGATCCCTTTTACAGTGATCACGGACTGCAGCTCCCTTACTCTTACTTTAAACAAAAAAAACAGTGAATCCTCGTATAGCTCTGTGGGCACTCGAGTTGGAAAACTATAATTATAAGGTGAAACATCGAAGTGGTACCTCCATGCCTCATACTGATGCGTTAATCAGATGCTATATGGTCTCGGTAGTAAACTCCGAAGATATTGATTTTCAATTAAGGGCTTCCCAAAATCGTAACCCAATTTATTTCATCGTTGAGAGATAAATTGGAATCCGAAACGTCTAACTCATACGTTCTCGAGGACGGTATAATATTTAGGAAAGACAAATGCAATAGACTTCACTTTTATGTGCCACCGGGTTCAATGAAGTGTTATGAACAGCTCCGAATGCTGTTTATTAAAAACTGCATCCGTTGTATAATGTATTCTTCACCTATTCATTCGCGTGAACATAACTTATTTAACATTCCTAAAGAACCCCTTCCGTTTCATACGATTCATTTAGACCATTTTGGCCCGCTTCCGTCTTGTGCTGGCTGATGCATTCACAAAATTTGTTAAACTCTATCCTGTGATTCCAATGAGTACAAAAGATATTTGTGCATCTTTATCCAGGTACTTTGAGTATTATAGTAGGCCTTCGAGGATAATTACGGATAGAGGAACTTGTTTCGCTTCATTGGAGTTCAGCTCTTACCTTTTGGATTTGAATATTACCCATGTTAAAGTAGCAGTCCATTCACCACAGGCTAACGGACAAGTAGAGAGAGTTAATCGTGTCCTAATTTGTATGCTAGCAAAACTTAGTGAGCCAATACAACACTCTGATTGGGTACGAATGCTTTCGCATTCGTGACATAGAAAACTGTCAGATTACTCAATTGCCTTACGATGGCGTTGTTGAAGCGAGAAACCTCTGTTCATGGAGAGAAGCAGAGTAACAGTTATTTTGTCCAGTTGAGCGACACTTTTATTTTAAGTTAATTTAAGTAAAGTTTAAGTAAATTTTCATAATTTTTTTGTACTTCTCATTATACTAATGGATATACGAGTATATATGGTCTTTCCCATACTAATGGCTGTTGATCGAGGGCGATCAAATTAACAGGTTGCCCGAGATATAGTAAAATAACTGGAGGAAAAGGGAAAAAGGAAAATGTAAACGCCGGGTAAGCTCAGCTTGGAGCTCAACAAGTGTGAATTGAGACCAACTTCGGTCTGATGTCAGCCATAGCTCCTTTAAAATAGACAGATGAGCGCTGAACTTCCGCCTTCCGGAGTTTTGCTTAGTTTCTTTTTCTCGTTTTTTTCCGCTTGGTTTATTTTCTCGTTCTGGCGGCCGAACTGACAGCTCTGGTGAATCAAAATTAAAAAACTTCTTTTGTAAAATAGAATCGATTGTTAATTTCAAATAATTATACAAAAATACCAAACTCTAAAAGTTTTCGATGTACGCTGATAAACGGCAAACTATTCAGGGCTTTGAAGCGGATATTCAGCGCGTTATTGGAGAGCTCTAAAAGAGTAGCCCAAAATGACACCCACAAGATATGCTTCGTGAAAAACAGGAGAGAAAGATACGAGATAGATAAATGCGTGATGTCTAGTTCAAAGCATAATGTCATTATATTTTACATAATGAATAAAGAGTTTTTATTTAAAGTCTTAAAAAGAAAAACACTCTTTATACTGAAGAAAAATGACATGTGAGTATAGGTTATGTTCATCTGTCAAATATTCGATCCCGATTACCTTCTCGAGTGGCGAATGGTTGGATTCATTGATTAACAGCCTAAAGCGCACTTTGGCTGAAGGAGATACCAATGCAACAGCGCGAAACTGGAAGCAATACTATTGATCGGGCATACCAAAGAGAAGAACCTATGTATAGATGATAACAGATATTGGGGAAATAATATGCCAAATGCTAGAGGGAACCTACTACTCGATTGGTGGGGTCAGCACGATGTCATGTACAGACTCGGCCTTAAAGCGACGGATAACCCAGCGTTGCCCAGAAGCGGGTCTTATTTTGATCTACTGCTGTATGACGAACGTACACGACTGACAGGTACAAATTTACAAACGCTAAACTGTCTGCGCACATTCGTGTATGACAGCGACCATTGCGGTTTTAGCACCGAAATTACAGTTCCCAACGAAATTGCGGAATTGGAGGAGTTTGTCCAAAGATATTCTTACAACTACAGTGAGACTTGAAAAGAGCGCTCTCCTCGAACACGCTCCACCCACCGTCCAATAGGAATTTGTCAAACGAGGAGATCGACAATTACCTGAAACAAATGGACGAGACAATTAAGCAAACTATGGACACTACAATACCGCGGTATCGACGTACGACTAACGAAGACCTGTTCCGCAATCCTACTATTGACGCACTGCACCGACAGAAAAGTAGACTTCTGACAAGACTCAAAAACTTGTACAGACAGTTAACTGACAGACAAGACCCGTAGATTAGGACACTGAAGTCGTCGATTAAAAATATTCAAACGCTAATAAAAGAGAATTACAGAATTTCTGTAAGTTTGTATTGGAACAACAAGGTTGTTGGGCTGTAAACACCAGCAACCCGAATATGTTTCCGCAAATAAATAAACTATTTCGGAGAAGAAATCAAAACGACCTTCAGTGTCTTAAAATAGCCCGGACAACAGACAACGAACGGTTATTGACAATAGCAGGTATTGATCCAAATGAGGCCGCTGATGATGACGACTTCTTTGTGATCGAGGATCCACAGGAGAAGGTTGAGGCCATAGGGGCGACTTTCCAGGAAGTATACAAGGCCATTGATAACATTGGCCCTAATTACGACCTGGACAATCGCGTCTTGGTGCACGACTTCTGCATTCGAAATGAAATAGGGAACTGGCGATCCGAGGGCTCTGGTTTCACCCGGTTCACCGACGAAAATATGGCCAATAATGTCATTGCCAGAGAGGGTGACCTACCCCCGTTCATTTCGAAGGAAGAACTCCATGAGATCTTCGATACAATCAGGGCTAAGAAATCAGTGGGGACCGATGGTATTCCGAACATCGTGCTTCGACATCTTCCTCTAGAAGCGGTGGACATTTACACCACCCTGTTTAATAATGCAATGAATAATGCTCATCATCCAGCGCATTGGAAACTGCGGTGGTTCAACCTATCCCCAAAAAGGGAAAGGATATATCCAATCCGGCGAATCTCCGGTCGATAAGTCTCTTTCCGAATATCAGTAAGGTTTTTGAAAGGGTAGTCAATAGAGCTCTGTCTAGGTGGGTTGAGGACAAACATATAGTTCCGGATAATCAATTCGGTTTTAAGGCGGGACATGATATCTCACATGCCGCGTCTAAACTGGTGTACGATATCCAATGGAACAAAGGCAAGAAACAGTGCACTGGTGCCTGCCTTGTTGACTTGGAGAAGGCCTTCGACACCGTATGGTTAGAGGGTCTTTTCTATAAGATGACTAGGCTGGGCATCAGTAAACAGCTCTTGTACATCCTTTATAATATGCTACACAACAGACAGTTCATCGTGAAGAATGGCGATGTGACTTCTGTCAGAATATTTCAAATTAAAAATGGTCTTTAGCAAGGCGCGGTCAATTCGCCGATCCTATTCAACATTTTTACAAGCGAATTAATAAGTTCACTTCCCCATACTATTGCGTACGCAGACGATTTGATATCGTACAGAACAGGCCCAAAAATCGAGGTCATTAACACCCTCTTGCAGCGTGACTTCGACAAGATAAGACGATTTTGCGATGACTCGAAGTTGAAAATCAACTTTCAGAAGTCGGAAACCATTCTTTTTAGGACGCCGTTGTCTGGAGCCTCTAGGGATACCAGAAAAAATTGATGAAAGTTCTCAATTATTGGACAGCACGAACAGCCTCTTGCCTGTCGAAATGTAGTCAGATACCTTGGCATCTGGCTAGATCAGTTTCTGTATTTTGGCAAAAATGTAGATGCTGCTCTGGCCAGAGCTAAAGGCGCTTTTGCCCTCACAAAGAGACTGTTTTATAGCAGCCAAGTCGATGTGAGGGTAAAGGTAATCTGCTACATGGCCCTTATCAGGCCCATGCTGGTATTTGGTTGTCCCGTGTGGTTCAATGTACAAGAAAGCTTAATGGAAAGGATTCGGGTGTTTGAGAGGGCTTGCCTTCGCTTGTACAGAACACCAGAGTCAGAGTACAAAATTTTTTATCCTAATGAGATCCTTTACAATAGGGCGAACCTAATACGAGTGGACAACTTCGTAATTAAGCTGACTCGAAGGCACATTGCAAGAGCAATGGCCTCGACCAATAACCTGATATCTGGAGCTTACTACCGCAATTACCTTTACCACGAGAATGTGCGCTTTGATGGCTTCGTTCCACCGGAAGCATTCCTCTACCTAGATCAAAAAGGGTTGATCCAGGATAGATCAGCCGTGCCGTTAATCTTCCATGTCGCTCGGACAGCTGGGGACAGGCGACTCAACTACGGCAGAGACGTCGCACACGGCAGTTTGGATCGCCTCAGGTTCAGTAGGGCGGTGATGAATCGCGATAAGAGGGGTGTCGTTCGGCAGCACCAAGACAACCTCACCCGATCACGTTTTGTTTAAGAAGAAAGATTTATTAGGCAAAATCATTTGACGTTTGTTAGAAAATGACTATGTGCTTATATAATGACAGCACAGATGGCGTTGGTGTAAGATAAAAATAGTTCTACATAAAATTGTGAAATACAGACTTCAGTGAAACAAGTATATAATGATTGAATGATAAAAATATGGTGTGTAATGATTTCTAAACATTTCGCCCGCTTCGACGTCTCAATTTGAGCGTTGAAAAATAACTGCTGCTTACGAGTAACTTGACGATTTTTTCTCAGTAGCATCATTGGAAACTGGTAGCAAACAAAGTGGGACGCTTAAGTGTTGTTGACTGCGTCTTCACAGTGACGACTCGTACAAGTCCGTCACCACCTGGATGTGTTGAAATAACTCGCGCCAGTGGCCATTTGCTTGGAGGATAACGTTCCGCAACCACAAGTACTAAGGCTCCTTCTTTGATATTTTCTGATGATTTATGCCACTTACCAATATCTTGCAAGCGTTGAAGGTACTCGTGAGACCATCTCTGCCAGAATCTTTCTAGCATTTGGCGAAGTTGCTGATAACGCGAAAGTCTTGATGTGGGTAATTGGATTAAAGATGGTTCAGGAACTGTTGTTAAAGCATCTCCAACAATGAAGTGGCCTGGGGTGAGAGCTTCCACGAGAGTTCAGAACAGATTCCACTTGTATCAGGAACGTGGAAAATTCCTCGTATGTGAGAACAGCATCTCCTATCACTCTCTTGATGTGGAACTTGGTTGACTTAACAGTAGATCTACTAAAGATTTCATGTTATTAGAGGCAGAATTGAACAACTTACGCAGCTCTGCATCAGCGCCAACAAAATTGGTCCCACAATCACTTTTCAAAGTTGAACAAATTCCCCGTCGACCAGTGAAGCGCTTGAAGGCCGCAAGAAATCCATCTGTAGAGTAATCCGTGACAAGTTCGAGGTGAACTGCAGATGTAGAGAAGCATACAAACACCACTAGATATCCCTTATACCTTTTAGCTCCTCGCCCTTTCTAGGTTTTTAGTGTGAAGGGGCCTGCATAGTCACACACCTGAATGTAAAAATGGACGTGAAGGAATCGTTCGATTGATGGGAAGCTGGCCCATAAGTTGTCTTGGTGTTGAAGCTCGATAGCGTGCGCAAACAACACAGCGATTTATGAAACTAAAAACTGTATTGCGACCTCCTATAATCCAGTAGCTCCGTCTCAACTCTGAACTCCACCATGAAGTGTAGACTTATGTGTATAGTCCAGAATCAGCTTTGTTAGGTTTGACTCACGTGGAAGGATTATTGGATGCTTCGTGTCCGGATCGATTTGGGCGTTCCGAAGCCGCCCGCCAATTCGAAGAATTCCATAACAGTCAATAAATGGGGTAAGGCGATAAATTGGGCTGCTGCGATGAATGGACTGTAAGCTAGACAAATTTCTAATTTCTGAAGAAAAACTCTCGATCTGTACGTACTCGTATTTGATCCAAAACACCTTAGCTTCATCTAGTTCCTCGGGCTTCAACCATCTACTGAATTTTGTGATTTTTGGTGGGGCTGATTTCGCTTTTTGTTTGAGGGTTTTCTAGAACGGTATTAGCCGCCTACACCAGGCAGTTATGCGTAATAGTCGTATCAGCGATGAGTACTTGTTTATGAGATCCCAGGAAGTATTGGATTTTTGAGCGCACTTTGGCTGAACGAAATCCCAATGCACAGTGCGAAACTGGAAGCAATACTATTGATCGGGCATACCAAAGAGAAGAACCTATGTATAGACGATAACACGGACAATCCTGTAGCTCAAATACGATGTCATCAATATTTTTGGTTTTCATAAGAATTAAACGAAATGACTTATGTTAGATACAAGAGTTTTAGTCAAACTCTAATGTAAAATCCTATTGTATTTCTTTTAAAAAAAAATACCCTTTTTGTTGAACATACCCAAGTTTTCCCTTATTAGCTGACTGCGCCATCTTCTGTACAATCTTAAATTATAATGAATTCTTAACGATACGAACTTAACTGTCAAAAAATTGACGAAACATACTCGTATTTATACATTTTTTAACATCCCATTCCCTTTTTGGATTTCACCTAATAAAGTTAAGTACTGAAAAAACTGATCGTCTTTTATTTCAACCATCCTACTAAAAAAGCATAAATTCCAACAGGTTATGGGCCCAGATTTGCGAATTTAAAAAAGGAATCTGCTTACGTTTTATAATTACTTTCATAAATTCCAAAAACAAATCTTCGAACGAGATGAACAAAGTAACCACAAAAATTGAGCCTTTGGGAAAGGAAAACTTCGATACATGGAAGCTGCAAGTAGAAGCACTCCTAATTAAAAACGACTGCTGGGAATTCGTAAGCGGCGAAAAAGTTATTCCAAAGGTGGAGGTAGAAAACGCAACCTCAGAAGCTGCGCTTAAAACGTGGAAGTATGGTGATAGAAAAGCACGCTCGGACCTTATTCTTGCAATAAATCCCTCCGAATTAAAGCAAGTTAAGAACTGTCTCACATCGAATGACGTATGGAAGAAACTACACGAAATTTATCAATCAAAAGGCCCTGCAAGAAAAGCCACTCTGCTGAAAAAGCTGATCTTGCATAAAATGGTAGAAGGAATTGATGTCAGAGTACATATCGCGGAGTTTTTCGACGCCGTTGACAAATTGTTGGATATGGGAATCTCAGTTAACGGCGATCTTTTATCTATTATGCTTCTCTACAGCCTACCCGAAAGCTTTGACAACTTCCGATGTGCGATCGAATCTCGCGATCATCTGCCAAGTCCAGATGTATTAAAAATCAAGATCTTGGAAGAATATGATGCAAGAAAACGCAGAGATAAAGACTTACACCAAGATACAATGTATATTCGAAAGCAAGTAGATAACAGAGATGAACACGATAAGGAACATCATAGAAATCATCAAAACAAATTTCAACGCAATGTGTTCAAGTTTAAGTGTCATAACTGCAAAATGATCGGACATAAAGCAGCCGAGTGTAGACAAAAGAGACGCCAATCATTTGGGCGAACCGAATTCTCGAAAGTGTGTGCAGAGGAGAATGATAAATCAAAATCAACAACAGAGTTTGCATTAAAGTACTCTGATGAAAATAATGACGGTAGTAATTGTGATTGGTGTCTTGATAGTGGATGCAAATCACATATGACGTCACAAAAATCGAACTTTGATCAGCTGAGTTGCATTAAAAAGGAATTGAGCTTGGCAAACGGAGGGAAAACGTCAATATACGGTATAGGTTCGGTGAAAATGTCTGCGTCAGATGGTGATAATCTACAAAATTTAAGATTGAATGATGTTATGTTTGTGCCAGATTTAAAAACAAATTTGATGTCTGTATCTAAAATAGTGGACAAGGGCTGTGCTGTGAAATTCGATACAAAAGGTGCATCTGTTATTGCGCCTAATGGAAAAGTTGTTCTGGTGGCTGAGAGACGGGGTGATCTGTACTATGTGAAAAGAGGCAAGGAAGCGGTGAATCTCGTTACCCTTAAGGCAAAGTCTTCTACGGAAGAATGGCATCAAAAGTTTGGCCATACTAATATTGATTATTTACTACAAATGGAGAAAATGCAAAGTGTTTTAGGTCTTAAAGTTAAAGGTCAAAATAATGATTTTATTTGCGAAGCATGTATAAGAGGAAAACATGCAGCGTCACCATACCCCGCAAGTGATGGAACCCGAACAAACGATTTGCTGGAAATTGTCCACAGTGATCTTTGTGGGCCGATTAGAACTTCATCTATAGGAGGAGCAAAATATTTTGCAAGTTTTATTGATGATAAATCGCGATGGTGCGAGATTTACTTTCTGAAAAATAAAAGTGACATTTTTGGTGCTTTTAAACAATATAAATCATTTGCAGAGAGGCATACGGGAAAAAAAATCAAATACCTTCAGACCGACAATGGACTCGAATATTGCAATCACAAATTCGACACATTCTTCAAAGACCTTGGCATTCGGAGACGACTGACAGCTCCATACTCATCGCAGCAGAATGGAATTGCGGAGAGGAAAAACCGAACCCTCGTGGAAGCTGCGCGATGTATGATGATCCAAGCCAGCGCTACACCCATGCTCTGGGCAGAAGCTGTAAACACTGCGAACTATATTAAAAACAGAACATGGAGCAGATCAATAGAAAACAAACCGTTTTCGTTTCGGATGTGGTCACCTTCAAGAAGGAAAATTATCATTAGCCGTGATGTGAAGTTTACTAACGATTTTAATTTTAATTGTAGTTTTGAGGATTGTTTTGACAGTGTCGAAGGTGGCAAAAGAAATGAGATGTTACAACCAACATTAACCTCAGAAGTGGACATTGAGGTTATGCTGCATGACGGAAGAAGGGGAAACACGGAGAACATCGAAGAGGAAATACCGGAATCAGGAAAAGATAAGCCAACAATGAAAAGAAAAAAATGCTCGAAAGAAAATCACGAAAAAAAATATCCAAAGAAGAAACATTTCTTGAGAACAGCTGTGCGTACACCACCGCCATATAAAACCCCTGATCAGTCTTCAACTAACAAACCCACAGAAAGTACAGAATGCACCCTGGAATATGAATCCGCGAATATAGTCATCGATGAGGACCCGTTGAACATAGAGGAAGCGTTAAGTAGAGACGAAAGTAATGAGTGGAGATGTGCTATTGAAAGTGAATATTTGACTCATATTAAAAACAAAACGTGGGAAATTGTGAACAGACCAAACAATGAAAAAATTATTAAAAGCAAATTCGTGTTTACGACAAAATACAACTCGAACGGAGTAATCGACAGAAGAAAATGCCGGCTTGTGGCAAAAGGATTTGCCCAAGTAGAAGGTGTCCACTTCCACGAAACTTTCGCTCAGTTATAAGAGCCAGTTCTGTAAGACTACTGATGGCAATGGCTGTAGAGAATGGATGGGAAGTACATCAAATGGACGTTGTAACTGCCTACTTAAATGGAGAGTTAAGTGAACAAATCTACATGGAAATACCGGAACTACTTGTGGAAACACTGGATAGCACAAATACAGACCTCTTAAATGAGAGAACCAGATATACTCTTCAGGAATGGCGAGACGGAATATCTAATGGAAACCAGCCGAAAGCCTGCTTATTAAAGAAAGCTCTATATGGGCTACGCCTATCAGGGCGTGAATGGTATAAAAAATTAGATAAGAACTAACCAATTTAGACTTACAGAAGAGCGAATATGACCCATGTCTCTATGTGCAAAGAACTGAAGAAACCACCCTTGTAATAGCCATCTATGTGGACGACCTAATCATTGCATCCAACGATCCTTATCAGATCACCAAGATTAAGCAGAAGCTGATGCAGTTATTTGAAATGAAAGACTTCGGAAGAATACACTACTGTTTGGGACTTGAATTTAGGCAAAGTGATGACTTAACAGAAATATCAATATCACAAGCACGATACGCATTGGAAATACTAAAACGATTCGGGATGGAAAGCTGCAAGTCACTTTCAACACCACTTGATGCAAACATCAATCTACAGCGATCACAAATTGAAGAAAATCAAGATGGTAAGCAACCTTATCAAAACTTAATTGGTTCTCTTATGTACTTGGCAATTTCTACCCGTCCGGATCTTGCATACACTGTCAGTATGCTAAGCCAATTTAATACATGCTTTTCTGCGGAACACTGGAGTGCAGCTAAACGAGTGCTGCGTTATCTTCGGGGAACACATAACTTGGGACTAGTATTTCGAAAATCGAGAGAAAAACCTGTATGTTTTACTGACGCTGACTGGGGTGCATCTTTAGACGACCGAAAATCCTACACAGGCTTTGCCTTTACGATGGCTGGTGCAGCCTTTAGTTGGGAGTTTGGTAAGCAGAAAACAGTTGCTCTTTCGAGCACAGAGGCCGAGTATGTTGCTCTGGCAGAATCAACCAAGGAAGCTATACACTTGCAGCGACTTATAACAGAGCTGGGATTGCCACTGGACTCAATAACAATCTACAACGACAACCAAGGAGCTCAAAAAATAGCGAAAAACCCTGCTTTTCACAAGAGGACAAAACACATAGACATTCGTTTTCATTTCATACGTGACGTTTGTCAACAAGGACTTGTCAACCTGGAGTATATGTCAACCAGCAAAATGCCAGCTGATATACTAACAAAAGGACTGCCTCGTATTAAACATGGTATATGCACCTCATCTTTAGGGATGGATTTTATTCCTACGAGTAATTAGATAAAACTTTGAGAGAGGGTGTTGAACATACCCAAGTTTTCCCTTATTAGCTGACTGCGCCATCTTCTGTACAATCTTAAATTATAATGAATTCTTAACGATACGAACTTAACTGTCAAAAAATTGACGAAACATACTCGTATTTATACATTTTTTAACATCCCATTCCCTTTTTGGATTTCACCTAATAAAGTTAAGTACTGAAAAAACTGATCTTCTTTTATTTCAACCATCCTACTAAAAAAGCATAAATTCCAACACTTTTAACCAAGCTAGCCAAAAGAGTCAAACAAGTTGGAAAAGTGCGAATTAAAAGCATCAAAACATTGTTCACAGTGCATAAACGCTACGAGTGTAAGTGCCAAAACAAAGAGTATTCAAGTATGATGTTTGAGTATCCTAGCATCCAACGTTTCTAAGTGCTTGATGGTAGTTAAATATGTATGTAAGGTAGGTAAGTATCTAAAAGCACACGAGCCATGGCCTGATATACGAGTATAAATAAAATGTTCTTGTGTAATCTATATAGTCGTGAGGCAGCAGCACCACTACCCCTAGAAATCAGATTCTGAATGAAAAAGGCGTCGTCGTCGTTGTCGTCGTCGTCGTCGTGGTTGTTATCGTTGTTTTTCGTTCTCGTTTTTGTCCAGGGATTCACTTGTGGGAATGGTGGTGTGTTGAGGATGAGGATGATGATTGTTTGTAAAAAGCTCGGAAACATTGCACAATTCTGAAAGGTAATGGGTAGAATGAAGGTCGTTTGGTTAAACGTGGAAACCAACCACATTTCCTTTTCCACATTTTTCTTTGTTGTTTTCTTTGCGTTGGCGTATGGTACCAAAGTGTTAGTCATTAGCCGGCTTTAAAGGAACGGCTGGATTCGTTTTCGTACTTATGGGATATTGTGTCTTTTCAAGGGCGATTATAATTAAAAATCGAATACGAGGAAAAGGCTTTCTCGTTAATTAAACGGATGATGGCACACACAAGTGCTATGTTTCTAATTTGAGACTAATCAATAAATTACGCTCTTCAATGAACTTATGCTCATACAGCGTATTCGTATGAAGACAAAGACGGCGAGTTGACTTGTAAACCATTAGGTGTATAGGATATGCTCGTATTTCGGAAGAGAGACCTTTGTTTTCCATGAGACACAGTTATGTGCTGCTACCATCTGGATCAATTTGTATGCATCGTATCACCTTTCAAGTCTATTTTGCTTATCCGCAGTTCAGTGTAACACATCAAAGCAAAGCAAAAACAAAAAAAAAACAAAACCACATAATACGGTTCAACACACCCCATCAATGGATAAAGAAAAGCGGCCTCTCTTCCTGAGTCCTCAAACCTATTGTACGAGTCGTACCGTATGTTCACAGAAGCACCCAAGTCGAGCGATTCGGATGACAGAATGCGCCCAACTATTGTAGATCCATTATAAAACAAAGGTAATCCATTCCTGCAGCAGTGGGTGTAACCAGGCAATGGTACGAGTATCTACTCACTTCTGCTTTATTCTGCTCGTGGTCACAATGATGATGATAGTGGTGGCGGCTGGTGTCTTGTGTGGTAATGGTATAGTGGTTCGTCAACGCGTGTTCCGACTACAATATCATGTTAAGTTTTGAAGGTTGACCTACACCAGAAATATTTCAATTGTTGTAGCTTCGAGCATTCGACGCTCCAATGCGCATGCATGAGCTTTTTCCGTGGAATTCGTAAAATCTAGTCTCGAAGTACCCGCATGCTATGGATATACATAGAGGGGTATACATACGAGTACATATATCATTTATTTATATGGCGGAAGAACCACCAGCATCATCACTACTAGCTACCAGCAATTTTCGTAAAAGCTAAACATCCCTGGACTGGATGGATGGATGAATGGGTGCAAGAGCTACTGATGACAACACTTAGCATAGCATAGTCATGGCCATGTTGTACGAGTCGACTACCAACACATGCGAGGCTTTGTGTGTAAGTCATTTATTTTCTGAATGAAATTATAGTATGAGGGATTAGGGCGGAGAACTTTCAGTTTAGTTACGAGTATTGTTGGTGTTGTACTACATATTTTTGCTTCTTTAGTATCGGTATTGCTATTGCTATTGCTATCGGTATCGGTATCGGTATCCTTGAGGTTAAGGTTTTCTAGGATATTCTTGCGCACTAATGTCACGTGAAGAAGTTATTCATGTTCCTCGCATTGTAGTTTACAAAAACAAAAAAAAGGTTTACTCGGGAAAAATAAAGTTTTATATAAGAAAATTCAACCTGTTAAGTGTTTGTTTTTACTCCTTCCTTATAAGAAAAATAAATTTTATATACCTACGAGAATGTGTGTATGCTACAATATTGAGATAGTGAAGGTGTTTATATATGGCGAAGGATAACGTTTCTAAACAATTAGAAACTGTAGCTTTAGTTTATAAGAATTTGATCTTACCAGCTTCTTTAAGACAACGGAGATACAAGGAAAGTAAAATTCTACTTTGAATAGTTGATTCTGTCAAGAGGAGAGGGAATGGAAGAGAAGATACAACTGGGAATTATATGAGCTGGGTAAATATGTGAGTGAATGTCAAATCAAAATCGAAAGCAGGACTCCGTGGACTGAGCTATAAAAGTACTTAACCTCTACAGCTTTTGAAAAAGCAGTGCAATAATTACTTTTCCTTTGGGGACGGTTGTCTAGGACAATGTATTGCGTCTTTTCATTCGAATCAATGTCTTAAATCACATGAAGCTGTTTTTGTGCTCTTTGCCAATCTTGTAAAGAGACATGCGACATTCTTTTATAATTTTGAGTATTACAATTTGTTGAAGCACATGAATCAGCGAAGTAGAGCTGGCAGCACTGAAATGTAAAGTAAATATCTCGAGTTTTTGCTTTTTCAGTGCAATGTTCACGGCGATTCTTGCACTGTCCGATTTACGGAAACAACAATGGAATTCCACGTTTGCGAAGTATGAAATTGGAGAAAAATATTTGCGAAATCATATCAACTATTAAAGTGAGCTTGTAGAAAAAAGTTTAAACCAGCCACGAATGACTGCAACGTTTTTATTAAGCGTGTGAGATTTCAATACGACCAAAAGTTGAGGCAAAAAGTACTACAATGTCCCAAAGGTAGTAAAAGCTTTTGGTCGTTTGTCAAAAATTCCAGCTGCCAGCTCTTTAGACAAAGCCAATCTGCTAGCTGCCCACTTTGCGGACAGCTCAACACTTCCAGATTCTGCTTTGTCTCCCCCTACACTTGAGTGTGTCGAATCTTCAATGGGACGAATCCACTTTCGCACTCGTGTAGTAGCAAGAGTACTTCAAGGTCTCAATATACATACAAGTACGCTGGTTCTCGGCTTGATGGGCCATATAAGCTAAGTAATAAGACAGATGATATTGTAGAGAGCATGTGTATTCCTATCTATAACACGGGAAGAAATGTGACTATGGACAACTAGTTCACTGGATATGAAGTGAGAAAGAATAAACGAGTACTTCTAGTGATTTTCACAAATCCGAAAAATAGAAAAATTTATTCTACTACTTCGGGATTGTCTTATATCCCGGAAAAGAATAAATGTGTCCTCCTTGCGTCCATTTCCATTTCAAAGTCATTTGAGAGCGCTAAGGCACATAAAGCTCCCGGAGCCGACCGAATTCCTGTGGAGTTCTTTAAAAATTGCACAACGGAGTTTTCAACCGCAGTTCCTGATAGCTTCAAAAAGACAATAATTTTTCCGCTTCACAAAAACTGTGATTGTAGCGACCCAACCAATTACAGAGGAATATCCTTCCTAAACTCCTCGGCCAAACTGTGCGCCACTTTGATCTGCAGGAGACTTGCAAAGTGGGTCAGAAATCAGAAAATATTATCGGAGTTTTAAGCAGGATTTAGGGAAAACTACTCTACTATTAATTATTACTCTACTATAATTTACAAAAAGAAAAAAAAGAAAGTTGTATGCCTTCTTTGTGGATTTCCGTGCGGCTTTCGATTCAATTGATCGTGGCTCACTCTTCTATAAGTTATATCAGATGGGAATGTCAAGTAAAATCATTAACATATTGCGGGCACTGTATGATAATAATGTTGCATGCGTATGGGATGGTGATACAGTATCCGAAGAATTTCTGACAACAATGCGTGTGAAACAAGGTTGTATTTTAAGTACTGTTGTCGCTGTTTATTCTGTTCATCGATGATATAACTGAGTTCATAGGAGGTGGCATCGATATCGGAAGTACTAGAATACCCGCTGTGCTGTATACAGACGACATTGTTTTCTTCCCAGAGCCGATAAATGGCATGCAGCTTATGGTGAACAGACTAGACTCATATTGCAAAAGTTGGAACTTAAATGTTGGAGAGGTAAAAAATTATGGCGTTTAGAGTAGGTGGAGGCAGATGTTCTCGAGTGAAGAGTGGCCGTATCAAGAAGAAACTGTCGAAATAGTTCGTGAATGTAAATACCTGGGAGTCCTGATATCAGCCAACCTAAACATGAGACGGCATCTTGAAGGTAAATTAGTTAAAGTTAAGCATCAATCACGACTAGGAAACTTATTCTTTATGTTAACCTTTTAAGCGAAATAAAAGTCTTTCATAAATCTAAAAAATCTAAATCTAATCCTCCTTGCGTCCACAATGCATTATGATGGCAAATCGGATGAAGCTATAGGTGAACAAAGAAAACCCGAAATGATAACATTTTACAATGCTTCAAAGGGTGGAGTGGACACAGAAGATCAACTATATACCAGACGGTAGCCCATGATAGTTTTCTATGGAATTCTTAATGTTGCTGGAATAAATGCAGCGGTTATTTTTAACTCTCAACAACCCAAGCCAGCAAAAAGAAGGTTATTCTTGAAAGAACTAGGGATGCAACTTCTAAAAGACCATTTGAAGGATGGTGCTTCCAACAATCATTTGCCACCCGAAACTCGTGCAAATACAAGAAAATTTGCTGGATTGTTGCCGGTTGATGAAGATATAGCGGTTTCCAATAATGCACGTACAAGGAAGGATTGTGCATTCTGCAAAAAAAGAAGGAAGAGTCGATACTTCTGCCACAAATGCAGCAAATACATTTGCCTTCAACATTATTTGACTCTTATTGCCCAACTAATAATAATATTTATGTTTTATTCTTTGTTTTTATAATTTTATTGTTTTCGAATAAATATTTAAATAAATACAATTTCCTTTTCATAGAATTTTGTTTACGCGCCTCTCAGGCCCCACGTGTGCAATGTGTGATTTTTTTTAGTTGTGCACTGAACGGTTAAGAACAGGGATGTACGAGTATATTAGCAATTTGAGAAAAGAATTTGCGTTAATCCGATTGGTTATGCTTTGGGAGACGAGTCTGTCGACAGAAAAGTAAGTTTTGCTGTTTGCCGATAATCTAGACTTACGAAAGTACAAACATTTAAGAATTCGAGATTGGAATAATCTTATCTCAAAGCTCCATGAAGAAAATGTGTATGCACGTCTTTGAAACTGGGGGTTAAAAAAATTAATTGTTTTAATAATTCGTGCCTGGCCCGCAAGTTCCCTGCTCAAGCATTGTAGAGTTTAGAAAGTGGTCCCAATTTTTAGGAAATATGTTTAGTGATGACAGTTTAGAAAATACATATTAGACAATGCCTTTGCATCCAAAAAAGAATGTTATTTGCATATATCTTTCAAGTTGTAAGTGGAAAGGTGATGGCTATTAAATAAGAATGAAATTGAGTTCTGATAACCGATTTTGTGGCCCGAAAATGGATCGAATACAGGGAATATCTGTTTCTAATGAAATACCAGCACAGAAAAAGCAGATCAACTTGCTAAAGAGCGGCTTTTATGAAATATTATAAGGCCCTTGGAGTTATATTCTATTATAAACCAAATCGTTCAAATCCGCTCAAGACTACGAAAAACTACGAAAAACAATCCAAAATCTATTCGCGCAATCATATTTTCGTAGTTTTTTAGAAAGAAACGATTGAAAACTTTGTTACTTTGTATGTAAGTGAGATTTTAGTAGAAGACTAATTTATAATTAAAGTTTTACATGGAACATTGTTTTTAGAAAGCGTTTCAAGCCAAAATATATTGAAAAGCAGGCAAATTAAATGAAAGTGCTCCCCATACAACTTCATTCTTCTACAATTGGCATATACATTGAGTGAAATTCAGTAAAGTCCGACTTGGCATCGAATTAACCACATTTTTGAATTCCTGAGCTGGAATTAGAGCCCATTCCGTGGTAACGGCCTTGCGTAAATCCTCCAGCGAAGCAAATTTGCGCCCGCCAGCATAAACACGACGAGACAGATTACCCCACATGTTTTTGATTGGGTTTAAGTCAGGTGAACATGCTGGCCACTCTAAAAGTTGAATTTCTTTGTCTGAAAACCACTGACGACTGGCCCGATATACATGAATGGCAGCATTCTCCTGATGGAAAATTGTATTTGAATCCGGCTTATGGTTCAAAAAATCAACCAAAACATCTTCCAACAGGGTATGTAATATAATCTTCTGATTTCACTCGGTCAGAAATTTTGCATATTGCAGTCGTGCAATGATAGCTAAAAGCAGCCCAGACAATCAAAGGTCCACCTCCAAAGTTTCGCTTGGTGGAGAAGCTCTTAGAACTTTTTATAACATACCAATAATAATTAGAACCGTTCTGGCCCATCAAGGTTAAACTTTTTTTCGCCCGAAAAGATTACGCTTTTCCACTGTTTAGACCATGTCATGTGTTCTTTGGGAAAGAGTAGTCGGGAGATTTAGTGTGAGATTTCAATACGACCAAAAGTTGAGGCAAAAAGTGCTACAATGTCCCAAAGGTAGTAAAAGCTTTTGGTCGTTTGTCAAAAACATCAGAAATTCTGCCTCATCCTCCATCCCAACGCTCATTTACAATGACATTCCAGCTGCCAGCTCTTTAGACAAAGCCAATCTGCTAGCTGCACACTTTGCGGACAGCTCAACACTTCCAGATTCTGCTTTGTGTGTCGAATCTTCAATGGGACGAATCCACTTTCGCACTCGTGTAGTAGCAAGAGTACTTCAAGGTCTCAACATACATAAATCCAGTGGCCCAGACAGTATATCTTCCCTTCTTCAGAAGAGATGTTCTTACACGCTGGCAAAACCACTGCGCAAGCGTTTTCAGCAATCCTACTCTTTAGGACTCTTTCCGAGCCTTAAAAAGCGCGAATTTTCTTCTCTCTCCTCCTACAGACACATTGCACTTACGTCCCTTCTTTCCAAGGTCATGGAAACGCTGATAAATCAGATAAATCAGTCAGCTCGAAACACGAAAACTTCTCAACGACCGGCAGTACGGTTTTCGTAGCAACAGGTCCACTGGTGTTTTAATGGCATGTCTCACCGAAAAGTGGAACCAAAGCGTACATTAATCTGGCGAAAGCAAGATAGTTGCACTTGATATTTCTCAAGCATTTGACAGAGTTTGGCATCAGGCTCTTTTGTCGAAAATGCGTGCATTTGAGATCGACAACTCTCTTCTTCAATGAATTAGAAATTACCTTTCGGAATGTTCAATTCAATTTGTCTTGGACGGTTACAAGTCTGATATTCACAAAATAAATGCTGGTGTACCCGAGGGCTCTGTTATGTCTCCGACACTCTTTTTAATTTTTTATCAATGATCTCTTGTTTGCTACTTCTAATCCAATATATTCCTTTGCTGATGACAGTACTCTCTGCTTTTCATATTCATTTCCGGACTCATGTTCCTGCTCTTCGTCTGTAGAACGGGAATGGCAGCGTATGTTGAGCTCATTAAATTCCAATATTACCAGCATAACGAATTGGGGAACTATCAACGGAGTGGAATTTAATGGTTCCAAAACACAATGCTGTCTGCTGTCGTTAAAGCGAAAGTTAAACACCGAACCATTATCCATGAATGGCACTTGCGCATCATAGAAACCGAAAAACTTTCCATCCTCGGTATGTGTGTCAATCTGGTCTCTAATCTGGCTTCAATATATAAGGCGTTTATCCACCCAAAACTGGAGTACAACGCCCACATCTGGTCAGGTGCCCCTAAGACTTTTTTGCACTTGCTAGATAGGATCCAAAATCGTGCGATAAAACTCATAAAACGCATAGATGATGGCAGTATTACACAGTCATTCGACACCTTCGAACATCGGCGCAATGTCTCCTGTCGCACCTTGTTGTATCGCTATTTTCACCACCAATGCTCCACTGAAATTGGCAGTAGCATTCCTCCCCTTTATATTTTTAACTGTAACACCCGTCTCGCTATGAATGCTCATCAGTTCAGCCTCAAGCCCACTCTCGGACGTCCTCTGAAATATCGTGATTCGTTCCTAAGCCGAACAACTCGCTTGTGGAATGCCCAGCTGAGCTCTTTATTTCTTAGTCGTTATAACTTACAAACATTTAAAACCAACGAACATCGGTATCTCTCTTTTTTCCCTCCCTAACTTCCTTCCGCCCGCTCTATGTGCCTTGTACGCGCAACAATTATAAAAAAAGGCCGGACAAGGGTAAAGTAAAGTGACCTTATCACATAAGGGTTGCTAAATTCTTTAGACCAACGTTTGATAAAGCCGAGCGATGTGTTGGCTTTAAGGAGTATCTCATCAATATGCGAACGGAAGTTTAACTCTCTATCGTATAATATTCCAAGGTAGCGAGGGGATTGAACGGGGGGTACAGGTTGGTCATGCAGAAAACAAAGTCGAGATGGGGATAGATTGGACTTACGAGACAAAGTCAACGATTGACATTTGGAGACATTAAGCTCATAGCAATTTTTGAGTAACCAAGTGGAAAACCTATCGAGGTCTTCTTGAAGAAATAGTTTTGGAGAACTTAGTGTCATCGGCCTAAATGGATACGGAGCAGTGTTTGATAATCCTTTCAATATCGTTTATTATTAAAATGAAAAAGAGGGGACTTAGATGGCTGCCTTGTGGGACACCAGAAGTGGCTAAAAATGGGGTTGAGAAGGCTGACCTAAAGCAAACGCTATAGTAACGGCTCTCCAGATAAGAAGATATCCATTTTAGCAATATAGGGTCAAAACCGAGGGAAGACAGTTTGAAAAGGATCAGTTGATGTGATATCCGCCTTAGCGAAATCTGTAGCAATAACGTAAATTTCATTGCCATTTTCTATGGCTGAAAGCGCAAAGGATACGAATTCAACTAAGTTTGTAGTAGTTGATCTACCTTTTAAAAATCCGTGTTGACTGGGTGATATAAGTGACTTGCACTGAAAGCTTAGAACTTCATATAAAAAACTTTCGAACATTAGTTGGTTACTTCATTCTTTGATCCCTTTTTGTGAACCGGGGTTATAAAATAGGTCTTCCAAACTTGGGGGAATTCCCCTTGTGTGAGGGACAGATGAAATAGGGAGATTGGAGGCAAACTTTTTGAGAAATATTGCTGGGAGCCCGTCTAAAAATTCATCATTGAGATTTTGTAACTTTTCTTCGATAAGGTTGAGAGCAAAAGATTGAGAGAGAGAGAGCAAGAGCTGTTCTTTGTTTAATTTCAGCACTGGTGTTGGTGTCTGAATTGATAGTGCAGCCTAAGTAGGCAAAGTCATTAACTACCTCAAAGTTATATCTGTCGAGGGTGATGATACTTGCGACATCACACTGCTTTCTTCCGATTTTATCAATGTCATCGGTATATGCAAGTAATTGGACTGACATTTGAAAGATTGTGCCCCTTGTGTTGGCGCGTGAGTTTTGCGCTATTATTTCAAGAATGATGGTAAAGAAATGGCATGACAGCGCATCCTTTTTTGACATCAAAGGCCTCGGTGAGTTCTTTACAGACATTGAAGGAGCAGAGTGTCTTCTCCATCATCATCCTGCACAAACGGATGGGTTTTACAGGAATACCACAACTAGACTTTGTTCTAGTACAGCTCGTCTCTATAGATGTTGTCATACACGGCCTTAAAATCGATGAACAGGTGGTGTGTATTGATTCGGAGCTCATGAGGTTTTCCCAAGACCTGCCGTAGTGTGAATATTTGGTCGGTGGTGGACTTTCAATCAGGTTGTTGACGAACAGATTCAGGCGATTATACAACACGGACGATAGAATTTTGTAGGCGATGTTAAGAAGACTGATACCTCTGTAGTTGGTACAATTCAGAGGGTCTCCTTTCTTGAGTATCGGACAAACAATGCTGAGGTTTCATTCATCGGGCATATTTTCGTCTGACCATATTTTATAGATGAGTTGGTGTATACTCCTAACCAAGTCATCGGATGCCACTCGGCAGTCATACAGTGCACCCCACCAGCTTTACTGGACTTAGGTTCAGATATAGCTATCTTCACTAAATCCAGATCAAGTGGACGGAATTATTGGTCTACATCGTACAGTTTGAAAGGTTCATTATGCCTGACAGCGGTATTTGGTTCATCATCGCCATTATATACTCTACAGAAATGCTCTTTTCAAGTCCCTAGCATCGACTTTGACTCTACTACTATGTTCCTTGTCCGCCTCTACAGGCTTCGGTTCGGGCATGTCCGTGGCATGTTTTTTTTTTTTACCTTTTGGTAAAGCATCCAAATCACATACCTGGAGTAAAATCTCTCAGTTTCAGCGAACGCGCGCCTCTCATGCTCCTTCGTTTTCCTCCTAAGGAGCCGATGTTCGTTACTCCTCTTCTGCTCGTAGAGCTTGTGAGCAGCTCTAGTCCTTCTACGCAATGCCGTTTAGCTGCATGTCGTCTTGCCGGCAATCGGTGTCAAATCAGGGGTTTAATTATTGTGGTCGAGTGAAACCATTGCATCAGAGGCGGCATATCTGATCGTTTTCAATACTTAATGCGGACATCTTAAGAAATTAAGAGATAATTGATCGGAAAGAGATTTGGCGATCTCTTGCGATTTCCGCCGTCCGACGTCAAACTTCGTCACAGTATTAGCTTGTGTCTGCGATGTCCGAATCGAATATTCCGACATCCATAATATTGAAGGAGTGCTTTCCGTCGACCGCGATGTGGTTGATTTGGCTGGCGGTAGATTGATCAGAAGATCTTCAAGTCCCCTTATAAATACCCAGGTGAATCCTTTATCGGAGTCTGGACAAAACACTAAGAACGACAAAAACCAAAAGGCGATTATCATTAACTTAAACACTCTGTGCGCTACGGACAATTAGTGGGCCATCCCCTCTGCAATATCTAGACGAAGGTGAAGATACGTTGCAGGTTTTTGCTGCACGGCATGGACATTTTTTTCTCTGCTCAATCCGTCCTTACTCTTCGAACATAAGTCGTGGTCGGAAGAGTATTGGAAGGCAGTACATACATAGCTTTGTAACGTCACTCCAAAATATGCTGTTTGAAAGAAGAAAAACTTAGAAGAGGAACAGAAGTAAGTGACATAGGACGCATAGATTGATCTGTTGGCAGTCCCGCAAGAAAACTGCTATCTCTATTTTTTTTTTTGGTGAGTGTAAGTTCGATCAGTCTCCTCTTCTGACACCCTGTCGGAAATGGAAAGGGACGGCGAAGGAGAAAGAGGTCCTATATGATCAGAGGAAGAATCGGAAGACCTCAACAGCACCGTGATGGAGGCTACTCTGGAAGACTGTAGCAATGATACGGTTTCTCCAGATTAATCTCCACCACCCTTTGGCCGCACTAATTCTGCGTCTTTCAAAAAACGCGGAAGACATTATCCAAATCCAGGAACCATGGATTGTAGAAGGCGTGATTCGTGGACTTAGGACATCTGTATACGCTCCGCTCTATACAAGAGACAAAGGTAAGATCAGAGATTGTATATTACGTAGCCTTAATGTATTTTTTACTTCCTAACCTCAGCGACCCCGACTTAATCGTTGCCAAACTAGAGACTGCCAAAGCTCCTACTGGCTGGCATCGGCTTACCTTGGCTACGACCATGTGGACCCTCTCCCTGGTGATAACCTAGAAAGAGTGGTACTGGAAGCTGGGAGGTGAGTCACTTTTTGACTATATTTTAAATACTAACCTCTTCATTTGAAACATTGACAATGAGCGCGCTTTTACAACTATATAACTCTTGTCTCCGACAAGAGCTAACGAACTGCATAGTATCGTCTGAACACTCTTTTTCAGACCGCAGATACATCAAATTCAGCCTGAGTGATGCTCCCCCAGCCAACCAGTATTCCAGAATTATCGAAATGCTATAATCTGAACTATCAAGGCCCCGCGTGACACCAATGAACTTGACATGAAAATCAAGGAACTTACTCTGACTCTCAATCAGGCTATGGCCGCTTCCTGTCCTCTTATTCAACCTGGAGGCAAGAAAAAGCCGTACTAGTGGACATCAGCACTGGGACTGCTTAGAAACACTTGCAGACAACTTTTCAACTTAACAAAAAGCAAAAGAAAAATGACTGACTGGTACTCACACAAAGAATTATACAAAAAAGAACTGAGGAACACGGATACCCCTGAGGCATCGCGGCTAAAAACATCCTCTCTACAAATCCTATGATGCCTAGCTGTTTGAAAAAAACCGATGGCTCTTGGACAACATCAAGCGATGAATCACTCAACCTGCTACTGGACACCCACTTTCCAGGTAGCTCCCAATTCGCAGCCAGTAGCAACCCAAATAGGCCTACTGCAACTGTAACGGAAAGTCGGTAGAAACGGCTTTGCACTCTCTAACTAGCCACATCGAACGATCCCTATAATATAAAGAGTAGACAATATAATACTATATCTCTTGGCGTGGCCGTGGTGTAGTGGTACTAGAAATCGCTTCTCACTCGGAGGGGTCTAGGTTCGAATCCTGCCCATGAACAAGTCTTTCAAGTTTTTCAGTTGTGTAATTGGAACTCAGACAGAAAAATTTTGCGTGTGAAGGCATAACACTGACACGTAGATTTGGCTGTTGTAGAGTTTCAAGCACAAATAATTACTGCGAATTATTAACCTTCCACTCTGAGTGAAGAAAAAACTCTCCGTCCTATTCGGACTCCCACCCCTGGAGAGCAAATACCGAAACCAAACACACCTGAGTTTCAAACCACTACAAAACAATTTTCCTTTCTCCTCCTTTCTACCTTCCCGCCCGCGCCCTGGCAACAGTAAAAGGGTATCTAACCCCTTAGGCGCGCGTAAACTATTAAAAAAAAACAAAAAAAAAACACAATGGTTGCTTTCCTAGACATAGAGGGCGCCTTTAACAACGTCAACACATCCGCAATCACGACTGCGCTGTCAACTCTGCAGGTAGACGACTCACCTGAAGAGTTGATCAGTATTATGCTAAAAAGCAGGATAATCAACTCCAAACTGGGTGAGGCTTCTGCTAAAAGATGTGTTAACAGAGGTACGCCTCAAGGCGGTGTCCTCTCTCCCCTTCTCTGGAACTTAGTAGTTATCGAACTACTGATATACTTGGAAGCGGGTGGTAGTAGGGTGATTGCCTATGCGGATGACGGTGCCGTAGCCGTCTCAGGCAACTATATCTCAATACTATTAAAGAACTCCTTCAAGTACATCTCAATAGATTAACCCGCTGGACAGATCGCTGTGGATTGGGAGTAAACCCCCATAAAACTGATCTTATAGACCCTCCTCAATATACGGTTCCAGTTTAGTCTTTTCCAATACAGCAGAATATCTGGGTCTCATTTTTGACAGGAAACTGCCTTGGAAACCTAACATTCAAGAAAGAGTCAATAAAGCTAAAATAGCTTTATTCTGTTGCAAAAAAAAAACCATTGGGAATGAATGGGGCCTTCAAGCTCGCATAGCCCACTGGCTATACATCTCGGTCATAAGACCGATACTTACTTACAGGGTGGTCGTCTGATGGACGGCCTTAGAAAATACAGTCAACTGAAGTAAACTAAGCAGAGTGCAAGAACAGCATGTCTATGCATAATTGGAGACTTAGGGTATACTCAGTCTGCGGCATTAGACATTCTGTTTCATTTGACACCCCTCGGTATTTTCAGCGTTATTAAGGCGACTACACAGTGGACAAATAATTCATTTGTACACGCTAACATTCTTAATATATTAGGAATCCTCACAGAGAACATCGATTACACCATACCTGAGCTTTGGTTTGACAAAAACTTCCATGTAAGCTTCCCCTCTAGGTCCTTCTGGAAGGAAGATGCTTTCATGGAGGACAAGTCAATCCGTCTCTACACAGATGGATCTAAAACCGATAGCGGTTTTGGTGGGGGTGTTTTCTCAGATAAATCTAATTCTCCCTTTCCGTCTTATAAATCACTGTAGCGTGTTTCAGGCGGAAATTTTGGCGA
This sequence comes from Volucella bombylans, assembly GCA_949129095.1. Classification (NCBI taxonomy): domain Eukaryota; kingdom Metazoa; phylum Arthropoda; class Insecta; order Diptera; family Syrphidae; genus Volucella; species Volucella bombylans. Next base: position 180,909,939 of record OX422143.1, on the reverse strand, counting down.
TTAAAGAAGATCTGTCGTGGCTGAAGAAAAGCGTGATATCTGCAAAGGATATCCGCATTTTTTCGGAAAGACAGGCCACTATCAAGTCCCTGGACTCGATCTCATTATATTCTACAACCGCCCTTGAATGCCGATCATCTCTTATGGAGATGGCAGAGCAGTTCAACATTCACCTTTGTTGGTTGCCGGGCCACAGAGACATTCTAGGGAACTGCAGAGCCGATGAACTCGCCAAAATTGGAACCACTCTACCTGTTCTACCGCAAAAGGGTAGCATAGGTATACCAGTCGCTACGTGCAAACTAATATTAAAGCCGGAGATCTGGCCAAAGCTGGATCTCAATCGCTCTAACTGTCTGATCCTTTTAAATAGGAAACATCTCAGCGCCATAATAGGTGTCATCACTGGACACTGCCTCATAGGCAAGCACGCAAGAAGGCTTAGCGCCTTTACAAATGATTGACATGTACAGAGTATTTGGAGGATTGTCTCCTCTTCTTCCTCGTACATGCAGCTCTCTCGCAGAGAAGAAAGCATACACATGCATATATGCACATATAATACTCGTACATATGACTGTGATGACAGTCTGACGATGATGAACATCTGATAAGGTTTGTTTTTGTCCTTTTTTTTTTGTTCAAGAACAGAGAGGTCAAGGATTGATTGATTCCTCGGAAACTTTTACGCATTTATGCTTTCTTTTACGAGCGATTGGAACTACCTATTTAGAGTTGAATTTCATGCGGCGCATTAAGAAATTTTGTCAATTCTGAACACCCGAATGAAGAGTATAACATACAATGAAGTGATCATAAGATCAAGATACTATGTATCATACATTCATACTCGTACGTATTGCTTTGACATTTTCCGCTAGAATTTTGAGAATTTTGTCAAAAACAAATGTGCTTACGAAATTCCTTCTTAATTAGAAAATACAAATGTGTATGCATTCGGGTAGGTACACAATTAACAGTATCAACGACGGTTTTCTTGGCATAAACAACTTTGTACTATTCACAATTTATAGTAGTGTTTTTTACCATTTGTACTCGTATTCATGATAATTGCTCGTGTCAATTTCTAAAAATACGAATAAACATTTGCACCCATTTTAATCACTAACAGACGTAAATATAAATAATATTCTATTTTTAATCAAATAGCCGAAAGCTTTACATACTGATGCGCACACTTACGTTCATTTTAAGAGAAAAAAAAAAAAAAAAAAAAATTACACAATACCCACTCAATATATGTATTCAGGAAGATATTTTTTGTTTCGTGTGTATATGGTGTATCAACGTGTAGAATTTGTTTATTTATTCACAACGGGTAATATATGTTAGATACAAATCTGAAGAACATCTTTTCGTACGAAAAAAAAAACAACACACACACACAAATCTTAGCCAGACCCACTAATAAATAAACCGAAGTTCTCAAAAATTTGAATGAAAAATGTCTTTATGCATAAATTGAGAATTTTTCGAAAAAAAAATACAAAAAAAAAAACCAATCCATTGTCTCGTTTGTCTGCTCAGTTTTGTCTCTGTTTTGTGTTCTTTTTTTATTTAAATATATTAAATTTAAATTTAAAAAGAAGACACACATATATGCATGCATTTATTTTTGAATTATTTTCGAAAATAAAAGCAAAGAGCGAACCACTTACGAGTAACTGACAATATTTAGAGTTTTATTTTTGAATTGTTTTTGAAAGTGAAAGAAATGTGTAGACGGAGTTGATAGGGGCCTAACAAAAATTGAGTTGATACGTCGTCGGTCGGTCGTTCTGAACAAGTACAATTACAAATGATTTCCTAGTTGCAGATACATTGTTATAATTTATTTCGTATACAAATCACTAACCCAAAGGAGTTCGAGTACGAGTATTATTCCACCATTGCTGTCAGAATAAAGAAGAAAAAAAAAAAACAAGAAACAACTGAACAGAAACAGCAACAGAAAACAAGACACAAACGATACAAAAAATTAAATGATATCGTGGTATCTACGCAAGAATGTGTAGTAAATTTCTGCGCAATGTGTCTGTAAAATTAATGAAGCAAAGGATGGGAAAATGAAATCAACTGAAGTACTGAAGTACTCGTATAAAATAATTATTTTTATCTTTTTACACACTCACTACAAGTTGTAGATTTGTTGGCTTCTATTTTGCGCTGCCAATACTATAGCCGGCTGATGTTATTCTATAGTACTCGTATTCTATAGGACTCTCACATAGATGCTAATTTTATTTTCAGAGATGTTTTCCTTTATGTAGTTCATTGCAATTAATGAGTGAGAATTTTCATGTGTTTATGAAATGTCGTCAGTGACTGGGAATGTGGCGGAAATACTCCCGAAGTCGACAGCATCACCATCAGAATCAGCATCAGAAACGCCAGCTGTATCAACTGTAGGGAATCCGTTGCCATTGTGTTGCATCTATTCTAAACGCAAATGTTACTCTAGCCATTGCTCTATGCACATTGTTCTTAATAAAAATAAAACACAAGCAAAAAAGTGGAAAAAACAAACAACATCATCATGAGTATAATATGTAAGTTCGAGTATGACTACGTCTAACTAGCTATCATGCAATGGGTAGATAAAAGATGTAATTTTTCTGGCTCTGATCTCCTGCTTTGATCATTTTACAATGGATTTGCGATTTATTTCCAATTATTAGTATTAGTATTGTTTATTTCTTATTTCTTATAATTAGTATTTCATAGAATTATTTACAAATTCAAATAACTTTTTAATATCAAGTGTTCGAATATTAACGCAGTTATACATATGTATTTATATATAAATCGGAAACATCCTTTCTTGTGCGGCTCTTATTATCTCAAGCTCCTGTGGAGTAAGCACGACGCACACTGGGGCAAAAAGCCATAAAAACTGCCGAAAAATAAAAAAATAAAAGTGATTCTGGGAAAACCCTATTACATGACTTAATTAGGATACTAGTAACTGCACTTTTTTGCAATACCTAAATGACCCGTTACAAAACTGGTTCGTTATTAGAGTGAAGCATAGTTTGCGTTTTGTGGTTGACCTATGCAGTAGTGATTCGGGTGCATTTTTAGAGTAGTTTTACTATAAAATAAATTTTTTGTTGGTGTTATATAGCGATGGAGGCTTCAAACTCAGGTATGTTACTATATTTTAGAAGGGTTTTTTTTTTTTCATTATGGTACACGGAATTCAAAAAAGTCTTAAGTCCTAACCAAGTTGCTTTCAAACCAAAAAGAGGGTGCATCTTCCATATCGACTAGTCACAAATGCTCTCACAGCCCGCAACCATATCACGATCCTAGCTCTTGACTTTGAAAAGGCTTTCGATCGCATTGGAATTCATCTCATCCTTAACACATTGAGAGATTGGGGTATTGGACCCAAAGTCTTTCAATATATTGTGATAACCACTTAAATGTGAGCAGCGACATCTAGATTTACAGAGCAGAAAATGTCGATACTCGAAGACCAGAAGATTTCGATACTTTAACAACAAAGTCTCGACTGGAGAGTGGAATCGAATTTTCTAGCAAATTGGAAATTGTATGGGACGCTGGATGGCGAGGATTGTTCTCGAAATATGTCATTCGAGTATAAATACCAGCATCCCCAAGGTATGCAAATGAGTTGTAAAGTGTAATTTGAAGTGTTAATTAGGAGAAGTGATTAAGTGGTTGAGAAATTGGATTGTGCTGAGAGAAACAATTAAATAGTGAATTGTAACTGTTCTGAATAAAGGGATTTGTATTGAAAAGAATAAGTTCTATTATTTGTACCCACACAAACATTTTACAATATTAAATCTTTTCTAACGCAATATGTTTTCTAAAACGAAGCCACTTGATAATGGTATTCCGCAAGGATCACCTTTATCTGTTATTTGCTTCACAATCGCTTTTAACCAAGTAAGTAATTTGATTAGATCGCTGTATCTATGTAGATGACGTGTATATATTATGTAAATACAATGACCTAGATAAAACTAAATCTGCATTCTCTACTGTGCTAAATGAAATTAATCAATGGTCTTCTACCTCTGGCTCAAATCTCTCTTTAGAAAAATGCAAATTAATTCACATCTGCAGAAAACAAAACTGTACTAACTTAGAAATAATTATAAAATAGAAGTAGTTACTAATCTAAATGTCTTAGGTCTTGTTATAAACAAAAAATATAACTGGAAACCTCATTGTAATTATCTTAAGAAAGCATTAGCAGCAAGGCTTAATAAAGGGTCCGCCATCTAACGTTTTTTTTTTCCAACTAGTGCTTATTTCGTGAATGGTAATACTTAGCTCATGTCTGATTTGACAGATAATTAGTTTTGTCCTTCCGCTGAACGAATATGGTTGCGTATACGCTTGAACAACGCTGGGAAATATCATTTGAAAATCATGGTATCGTAATGTTGCAGAATGTGTGCGAAAATTGCGTACGGATTTTGGAAGAAGAGAAGCACCATCAGCTCCGTATGTTCGTTATCTTGTGAAAAAAGTGAAAGAAACTGGCATCCTCATCGATAAACCAAAGCGTGAAAAGCCAAAAACAGTGCGTACACCCGAGAATATTGCTGCTGTGGCAGAAAGTGTGCGTGAAGCGCCATCAACATCAATTCACTGTCGTTCTCAACAATTGAACATTTCGGAGACATCATTGAGACGAATTTTGCATAAAGACCTTGGTATGGCCATACAAAGTCCAATTGGTTCAGAAGTTGAAGCCAACTGACCATCCAATGCGTTTTCGCTTCGCTAAGTGGGCCTGCGATCGACTTAGAGAAGATGCCGATTTTGCCAAAAATATCATCTTTTCAGATGAAGCTCATTTTGATCTTGGCGGGTATGTAAACAAGGAAGATTGTCACATTTGGGGCACAGAAAACCCGCACGTGTACATTGAAAAGCCGATACACCCAAAACGAGTCACTGTTTGGTGCGGATTTTGGTCCAGAGGCATAATTGGGCCATTTTTCTTCGAATATGAGCAAGGAGTGGCCGTTACAGTCAATGGCGATCGTTATCGGGCCATGTTGAACGAATTTTTGTTCACAAAAATTGAAGAGGAGGATATTGGCAACATTTGGTTTCAACAGGACGGCGCTACGTGCCACACAGCCGAAGCTACACTCGATGTTTTGCGCCCTGTTTTTGAAGATCGCATTATCAGCCGCAGAGCTGATGTCGTTTGGCCACCTCGGAGCTGCGATTTGACACCGTTGGACTATTATTTGTGGGGTGCCGTAAAAGATAAGTGTTACGCCGACAAGCCAGAGACAATTGACGCTTTAAAGGACAATATTCGTGAAGCCATTGGTGAAATACAGCTGCACACAATCGATAATGTGCTTAAAAATTGCACCGATCGTGTAGGCTACTGCATGGCCAGCCGAGGCAACCATTTGAATGAAATTATTTTCCATTATTAACCGGAAGGATAAAACTAATTATCTGTCAAATCAGACATGAGCTAAGTGTTACCATTCACGAAATAAGCACTTTATTATAAAGTACCTCTCATCTAATAAAAGCAATGCACATGTAAATTCTCTTTGCAATATTTCTAAAATGCTAGTTTTGAGTAAAATTGATTATGCTTTGTCCATCTACGGTTCATGTCCAAAATCAACCAAAAACATCATCGCACCAACATACCACCAAGCGGCTTGGAAAAGTCTTGGTGCTTTCCCAACTACACCAATCAGAAACATTTTAGCTGAAGCTGGACTTCCAAGTATTGATGAGCGATATTTTGAAATCATTGCTAAACTCAACGTAAAATTCGTTTTTCAAACAGGTTCAGTGATAGACAAGGATATTTCGAAAGCAATTTCGCACACACGCATACATAATGTTCTTGAGTCTCGAAACAAATTGCAATTATCCTTAACCAGAACAGCAAAATTTACACCAACACAACCACCATGGTCACTTCCCAAGGAATCAGTCATTTCTCGATCTACAGGAATTACAAAAAAGACAAGACTTGCAACACCATTTTTAAAGCTCGATTCCTGGAAATCTTCAATGATTTGACGGATAAAGGTTGGAACTTTATGTACATAGACGGCTCTAAAACGGATACGAACACTGCCTTTGCAGTCGTAGACCAAGATGGTTCAATCGTCACGCAAGGCATCCTACCAAACATTGCCTCCATCTACACAACTGAAGCATTAGCTATCCTTGAAGCCTCAAAGAAATGTACCTTAAATAAAGGGAAATGGGACATATGCTCAGATAGTCTGTCATATGTCCATGTAGAAATAAAGGGCAATGAACTAGCTGACGCAGCCGCAAACGCAACATTTAAAAGCCCCTACCTATACTTTCAACTCTTTCTCTCATATTGACTTAAAGAGACACATCAATCTGGAGTGTCACAAAAATTCTTTACTGGACTGGGAACACTATAAACACCATTACAGTTCTATTAACCCCTTAAAAATTCAGCCTAACCTTTATCCGACTCACCCACCAACACCTACTCAAAAAAGAACCTTCACCTACCTGTCCGAAATGCATGAATCCCATTACTGTAACCCACATTCTAAACCCATGCTTCTTATCCTGGACATCCACAACTCCAAAGAACCAAACAAAAGCAATATTTTGAAAGTTATAGAAATTATTAAAATCCTAAAAATAACTATTTAACTAATTTATTTTATTCCTAGAGCCGAAAGGCTTTGCTGCTGTTTGCTCTTCCTTTTTATAAATTGCAATTTTGAATTGTATATTGATACACTAATAAATAAATAAATAAATTATTTGTATTCAAAATAAGTTATTTCGTTTCAGGAACTTCTCATACACTATTATTTATTACAAGGCAAGAACTTTTAAATAACGAACAAATTGCCAAGCCAAGAATCTCAAGCAAAAATTGAGTAGTTTCAAGTTTCAATATAGGTCAAGATGGATAAAAGCGAGGAGAATAGAAGAAAAATTTAATAAAGAGTGGCTTCTGACATCACTTTCTTTCGCATGCGTTGTGTCAAAAGCTAAACGCGGCCGACCGGTTATTTCATTTAAAAATTCCTCGGAAAATAGCAAACGTGCTAAAACCAAGCAACTGTGTGATATACGAGTATATCTGCAGTAATGCAAAAACTAACATTTTGCCTGGATATACAACAAACCTTTACCCCTCTTTACCATCCCCAGGCTAACCCAGTGGAGAGGAAGAATAGAGACTTAAAAACTCAGCTCTGCCTGCCATTAGATTTGCGATGAACAGCGCCCGCCCGATGCCAGAGTACGGGCTACTCTGCCGATGGGAGTTGAGGACGTTGGATGACGTAAACCACGACGTTAAATCTATTGCTTTGTCTGAGAACTTTATTCCTCAAATCACTCCGTTTCTGAAATCGAGGGCCGATACCTTTAAGAACGCAAAAGAAAGTGAAGCTGGCTAACAAGACAAAAACAAGAAGTATGCAGACAAACGACGAGGTCACCAGCCTCCACTGAACGCCGGAAAAAGAGTTATGGTGACTACTCATGTTTTAAGTCAATCAGCAAAAGGCATCACATCGAAGTTTGTTGTAAGACGAGATGGACCATACATCATAACTAAAAGGATTGGGTCTAATAGTTACCAAGTTGCTAGAGAAGGAGACATTGAAAAACCCCTTGGTACCTATCACTCTTCTGACATCACGCCAAATCACGGTAAACCCAACCATGAACCCTTGATGAGACTTAGAAAAAGAGGACGTCCCAAGAAGACTACATAGAATGTTGACACCACATCGAGGCGATTGTAGTGTCAAAGGGGGAGATTGAAACATTTTGTTTATCGTTTTCATTTTGCCATGAATTTGTACTTTGATTTTTTAATTGCCTATCAATTATATATTTTTATTTTTATTTTAAGTGACTATAATTTTGTTCACACACTGTATACAGTTAACAAAAAGCTTTCACAATATATTGAATAAACTCCTAAAAAGCTCTTACAATTTTATATATAAAGACTGTAGAATTACTGAAGAGATCATTCAGACATGATCTACTTCCATTTGGCTATTCTAAGGTTTTCCTAGGAGGGTCGTTGGTATTCTATTGTGTTTGAATTGTTTAAGAAAATACAAAATTTGTTTAAAGAAAATTTTGTTTATTTTAATAAGGGGAAAATAACCTCTTACACATTGCAATTACAAATACGGCACAGTTAATTTTGTGCACCGAAAGTGGTAACATCTGATTAGTGTTCATTAGTTTATTTGTTCACATAAATTGGTGTTGTTTTTAAAGTGTGGTTTTTCCGAGAAATTTATTGTTTGTGATATAATTGTGCAATGGATATTCAAATTGAAGGTATGTACGATATTTTTAAAGTAACTATGTTTTCCTTAACAATGCGACTATTCATAACTAGCTCCGTCAAAGCACACTTTCCACTTTTTTTGTTTTTAACCATTTTTCATATTCAACTAAGCTTTTACTTATGAAGGCACGAATCGCCATAAATGAGTCATATATCAATATAATCTCTTAATTTCCTAGTTTTAATAACCGCAAAGTCCAGGTGCTCTGAGGGTTGTTACAGGTCATTGAGGAGACTAGGTCCAGTACTAGAAAAAAATTGTTTTTAATTTTTTGTGTTTTTCTTTTGCAGGTACAACCGTTACGTGTTCTTTTACCCGAATCCACGTATTTAGGATAGCTTCAAAAAATAAAGAAAATGAAGCAGAAAGTTTTCGGGAAGTGTTTGGATCCCTTGCGAATTCTTTACCGGATGCTGAAAATATACAGACTGATTGCTTGAGAAATCTCCTTTTGAACCCCTATAAACGGTTTGCCGCATATTGGAAGCAATTTAGGAGATCAAAAGCTAAGCTAGTGGCCAAATACGAAAGCTGATTAAATGAGACCGAAGTTTGCATACTTACAGTATCTGATGGAGAGGTACGAGTAGGTGGCCAAGGAAAAGAATCAAATCGGCCAATCCACCGTCCATTCAATTTTTGATTTAAAAACGAAATTACATTATTGCTACATTGGCAAGGAGCTCCATCGTGTTGGAAAACCATTCTTTGACCCTGAGCAAGAGAAACATTTTCCAGGAGTTCCGGCAACTGGTCTTGAATGTTGAATTTAGGACGTTTAAGTATGGAATGGAATGGAAATGGAAGTATGAATGGCCCGATTAAAGTACTACCCGGTCCAGACATTCATGCTAAACCTTCTGTAAAATGGTATACAGTTAAAAGAAAAGTGCATTTCAACTGAATCTTTATATTTGAGAAGATGTTGTTCGGGTTAATTGAGGATTAGACACTGCCCAATAGTGAGAATTTCGTTGGTTGGTAATGCCCATTCTCGTAAACTGGGCTTCGTCAGTCCATACAATTTTTTGAATAAATTGCTCATTCTCATCTTGTTGATGCAGTAGCCATTGGCAAAATTTTGTGGAAGTCCCCTGGCAAAAGTTCTCGTACGGGCCTATAATGAAAGCGGTAAACGGGGTTGCCTTGAAGAACTCCATGGATTGTAGTTCTTCGAGCTTGCAACTGTGCTGCAAGCCTTCTGGTACTAATAGCACAGTATTTAAAATTCTGTCTTCCTCTTCTGCTGCTGTTATGTTAGACAATCTTTCTCTTCTTAACCCATATACTGAGCCGACGGTTGAAAGGCGGTGAAAAGCATTGATAAAAGTTGGCCTAGAAGGGATTCTCCGTCTAAGATATCGCCGTTGGCACTCTAATCTAGCTAACCCTGCATCGCCATTGCATCGGCGTATTTGCGAATCGAAAACATTTTTTCTTAAACTTTTGCTAAACACTTTACTCGTTCACTCTTAATAAAGTAACATCAGCACATTTCAAAAGTTGTCACCAAATTAAACAAAAACATCCCACAAAATAGCGGAAAATTTACCGTTGGCTTAATTCTCCAACTTTGGTTTTTTTTTTTATTTGAACACACTATTTATATTGTGACACATTTGCCTGAATAAAATAGTGGTTTACAATAACTTCTGTTGTTCTTAGGTGGAAAAGTGATACATAAAAATCGTAGATAATGAAGAGAAGACAAAAGTTTTGATAAAAAAAGTTAACCTAAAAGTTGAAAGTTTCGAGATAAATGCATTTTTCTGATGAAATTGATCCAACGATTTTTCAAAATGTTAGTTTTAAAATGCCATAATTTTGGCTGGCGTTCATTGAACTAAACGAAATTTTAGTATTCTATGCACACTGAAATTCTCTTTGAAAAATGTTCACAACAGTTTCTTAAGCTGAATCCGTTAAAAAGCTACAGCCTTTTAAGGAGTTTTACCTCGAAATCAGATATTAGTCACTTTAACGGCCTATAACATGGCACAATTTTTTGTTTGACATAACTTCGGGAATCTTCAGGTATTAGGACGAAAACCTAAACTGGGACACCCTGTATATATTAAGCATTGATAGTAAAAGCGAACAGTAATTATGAGCAGTTAATATATCGTGAGCAAGAAGTAATAAGTTATTCTTTGAGCAAGCGGTTTTAAATTAAATAGCGCACAACTTGCTTCTTAAGAAAGCATAGCATAATAACGGTTCCAAATCATACAACAATATTCTAATATAATCTTCTAATCAAAGGACTTAAGGGTGTAAGGATCATAAAAGTCATTGAAATTGCTAAACAAACAACCCAGCATGCGATTAGCCTTGCCACTTATAAAGCGGTTTTTTTTTTAGAGGTTTGGTTTTTAAACTGGCAACACTGTTGTCAATTTGACAGTTGAAAGTTGGGTTGTGATTAGTACGTTTTGTAATTCTACAATGAATTGCAAATTGAGCAAACTTATTTTGAAAACCATGGTTCGGTTCGCCAAACTCATCGTGCTCTACCGTCCATTTTACGGTCGACATAATAGTCCATCTGAGCAAGTTATTCGGAACACGATGAATCGTTTTCGCACCATGTACACTCTACTGGATTATACGCATCCCCAAAGACGACAAGCAGTGAGAACAGAAGAAGTTATTGTTATAGAACAGAAGCAGTGTTGAGGAGAATCCGAATGAGTCGATCCGCCATCGTGCACAGCAGTTGGAGCTATGCCCTTCCGCTTTGTGGAAGATTTTATGGAAAGATCTTGGCGTAAAAGCTTATAAAATCTAGCTTGTGGAAGAGTTGAAACTGTGGTCGTAGGTTCGATGAATGGGCTGACAACATGATTCAGCTTGATCCTCATTTTCAAGGCAAAATTTTGTATTCCGATGAGACCAAGTTTTGGTTAAATAGATATGTAAACAAGCAAAATTGCCGAATTTGGAGTGGAGAAAACCCAGAAGCCTTTGTCGAGACGCCCTTACAACCATTAAAACTCACTGTTTGGTGTGCTTTATGGGCTGGTGGAATCATCGGACCATATTTCTTCAAGGACTATGCTGACCAAAATGTTACCGTCAATGGAGAGTGCTATAGAAACATGATTTCTGACTTCTTCGTTCCTCAGTTAAATGGCATTGACGTGACAGAGCTTTGGTTTCAACAAAGATGGCGCAACATGCCACACGGCGAGCGACACCATCAGTTTATTGCGCGAAACATTTGCTGAGGGCATAATTTCGCGTAATGGATCTGTGAACTCCACGATCTTGTGATCTTTGGGGTAATGTGAAGTCACTTGTCTATGCCGATAAACTAGAGACGTTGGACGATTTGGAAGTCAACATTCGCCGTGTTATTGCTGATATACGGTTGTTCGATAAAGTTGTTGAAAATTGGACTTCACGATTGCCCTTCATACGAGCTAGCCGTGGCGCGTATGTGCCCGATATTATATTTAAGCTCTAATGGCATATAATTATGTATTAAACAAAGCTAATAACATGGACATTAACATTAGCTTCAAGTGGTTTATTTCATATTGAATCTACATACCCCTAAAAACAAACACCCTTTAGAATGAGTCTTTATAATAATATCTTTGTAATAATTATTTATTTATTTTATTTAATCAAATAATTTACAAATAATTTTTACAAACAAGCTTACAAAAAGTTACATAGTAACTACGAGTATATATAGTAATTATATTTCGTTGAATTTGTTATGAAAATTCGTTCATTCGTTCATCAAAAATTCGTTCGATTGTGTTGTAATCTGAGGGGTTAAGTATATTTGCTAATTGCTGTGATATACGTGTACTTTCCAGTGACGGGTCTATCTTACGTGATAGAGGACATTCGACAAATATGTGCCAAATAGATAATTCAGTCTGACAGGGTTCACATACTTCCGGGTTCTAGCCAGTGTACAGATGTTTAGTGGAGAATTATGTTTCTCCAACTCTGACTCGAAGTATTCTTATGCAATCTTCCCTGCTAAGCTGATTATTGTATGGTATACGATGGTTGTCGGGGTTGTGTGTTTGAAGGAAAGTAAGACAATTTTTCCAACTGTCAGCAAGCTCCTGCTTCTGCTGTGTTCGGAATATTTGTCGAGTCAATTTGGTAGAAGTTTGGGGACTCAATAATCTTTGGCTCAAAGATCTGCAATTTCATTGCCTTTGATACCGATATGCCCTGGTACCCATGCTAGTGTGATATCTCCAGTTATATTACCTCTAAGAAGTTCTAGTGTAGGGCATTTGTTGGTTTCATTTCTGAGGCCTTTAAGAATGCTTAAGTTGTCTGTCAATATTATACTACGTCCAGAGTAAATTTGTGCTACAGATATGGCCTTATTTGTTGCTGTCAATTCTGCAATGTAGCTTCCTGCTTCTTTAGGTAGAATTCCTTGCCAGGTCGAAGGTGTTTGTGCATTTATTTCCCATTTAACTACTTAGCTAGATCCGTATTAATTTGTATTAACTTCCTTTTCCAGGACGAACTATTATCAGCAAAAAAGTTCTCTTGGTTAGCTATTAAGCTTAGTATTCGAGCAATTGCAGAGAGGGAGTTTTTTCGTTTACTTCCTCGTGAAGTTAAAATTTCCTTTGCAGTACCATAGAGGAGGTGTGTTTGACCGGATATTGCCTTACTGGCCAAGTTAACATATCTTATTTTGCCAAAATTCTGGGAAGCCTGATACCCAGTTTCAACACATAACGCTTCGATTTTAGTTGATTTAAGGCATCCTGAGGCTGTTCGGAAGCAATTATTAATTCCAGCGTCGATAGCGTTGCAGTTTTTTTTTATTGTTGTCCACATGTAGGTGGTAATGGGTTTTTGCTATTGTCAAGGCTGTTTCCAGATGGGGTCCTTTTTTCTTGGAGCATATCATTTTCAGAAGATTGTTTCTCTTTTTTAATTGGTCAAGAATGTTTTTGACATGGAGATTCTATTTAAGATTCCCAATAAAGGTAACGCCTAGGATTTTCAATTCTTTTGAAGGTGAAATGCAAGTACCTCGAATGTCCAGCACCTGTTCCTTGGCACCATGTATGAATTTCTCCATCTGCAAATTTCAAAATAGATTTTACTGTCGGCGAGTTTCCAGATGAGGCTACATAAATACTATCGGCGTATACTCCAACGAGGTCGAGGTTTAATTCTGGTTGTGATAATTCGGCTATTAGCGAATCTATATAGGAGTTGGATATAACAACCGAGAGAGGAGATACTTACGGAGTTCCATTTTCCAATCTGAATCGAGAGGAGTTGTATCCATCGATATTGACTCGAAAGGTTCTTCTATTCATAAAAGACAGGATAATTTTTAAGATCTGATGTGGAATTCCCCACAAATACATCTGCTTAAGAACAGGTGTCGATGTGGCCCGATCAAAAGCTTTTTGTAAATCAGTTGACATGACTACGTTGTGCTTAGTTTTTGAAAGATTTGGGTGGATAAGTGTATGAACACCTCTTTTTCATTATTTTTTCTGCAAACCAACTTATTCGCCTCGCAATAATTTTTTCAAAAATTTTGGAGAGAACGGGAAGCAGCGAGATAGGTCGATACTCATTGACATTATGCCGATTTCGAGAGTTCTTAGGAATTGGTTTGACCTGAGCTTTTTTCCAATCGTGTGGAAAAAAGCCAGTCATTAAAATATTATTGTATAGAGTACAGAGTCTATTTTTGAGATTATCCTCCCCTGGTGTAGTGCCTTTTGCCATTCTAAGAGCCATGTCAAGTTCCAGTCGTGTTATTTGTTCATTAAGAAGTTCGTATTGGTTCTCATTTATCTGAAGCTCGCAGAGATTGAAATTGGTTTTTACCTCAATGATTCGGGATAAGTGTTGTCTTCGCTGTACTCTTTCCATTTCTTTCCAAATATATTAGCTAACATCTTAGGATCGTTTTGTACTCAATTATTATCAAGGATCATGAATGGAAACTCTTGGTGGGATCTGGAGCATTGTAATGATCGTATTCTGTGCCACAGAGTGCGCATATCTAGCGCTGGGTTCATTGAGTTGACGAATTTTTCCCAATTGATTGAATTGATTCTCGTTTTAATTTAGTTTAATAATATTTAGTAGAAAATTTCATAGCCTATAGGGCAATCAAATCCGCATTTTTCGGAAGTTTTTCTTTAACCAAGAATGTTTCTTAGTAGTGATATTGTTGGTCTTTCAATCAAAGCCCGATATATTTACGATTACCGTATTGGTGACATCGCCTTCAAAGAAGTATGCGTCAATAATTTTATCGGAGGTAACACCACATCAGACAGTGCATACATTTGAGAGGCAAAATGCTGCTGATGAATCATTCTTATGTTCGCAGTACCTCATATACGGTATTTAAGTGGAAATGAGCTTCATCACTCATTGTAAGATGATGAACTGAATTCCGTTTCATCGAAATGGACTGAGGATTTCCTGACCGTAACTTCTGCACAAATTGGACTTTCTTTTGAAGCATTTGCAATTCAGTTCTTAAAACTCTGTGTAACAACCTGTGGGTCACACCGCATTGGTCATAGTACCTTTGTATCGATATTTCTGAATACTTGCAGCAATTCGGTCATCATTCGCTTCAGTTCGGGTAGTGCAACACTTGTTGATGAGTGTGCACAATTACGCTGATAAGCTATTTGGGTTAAATTTATCGAGCACTTATTTTCAAAATAAATACAATGAGTCGACCTTCCTTAAAATACAGTTGTTCATTATAATACATTTCCCAAGTTTGTTTTCTAAGTATTCGCAAAAAAGAAAATAGAAGAGTTAGGAAAAGTCAGTGACTATTGAGTAATCCACCAGTGTATTATGGTCACACAGCACAGTCGTATTCTTTTGTATTCGACAGCGTCCAGTGGGTTAAATGACTGAGGGGTGACGGGAAACAACGATCAGAGTCCCATTTTTTACAATTTTACATAAATTGTCCCAAACCGTCTATTTTGGTTCAGGAAAATTGAAACAAACATCAGTTTATCAGTTTATCAGTGCAACACCTTTTAGTAAAAAAATCAAGAAACAAATATTTTACATTACCAAAGCCGGAAAATGTTCTCATGTCGTCCCAAAGGACCTCAGACCCATAAGTCTATCATCTTTCCTTCTGAAAACTCTAGAGCGACGGATTGATATCCATATTCGAGCTAAAGTTGATCCAAGACTTTTGTCAACGGCTCAATATGCCTAATGTAAAGGAAACGGTTCTGCATACACTGACTTGCCACATCGAACGATCCCGACAATATAGGGAGTACACGATGGTCGCTTTCCTGAACACAGACGGTGCCTTAAATAACGCAATTACGACTGCGCTGTCAACTCTGCAGGTCGACGACTCACTTGGGGAGTTGATCAGTCTTATGGTAAATAGTAGGATAATCAACTCTAAACTGAGTGTGGCTTTTCATTTGTGTAATTGGAACTCAGTTAGAAAAATCTGCGTGTGAAGGCATACCACTGACACGTAGATTTGGCTGTTGTAGAGTTTCAAGCACAAAACAAGCGTGAAAAATTGATAACCTTCGAATCATTCCGAGTGAAGAAAAAACTCGGACTCCCACACCCGGAGAGCTAATATCGAAACCAAATATACCTTAGTTTCAAACCACTACATCACAACAATGTTTTCCTTTCTCCTCCTTCTATCTGTCCGCCAATAAAAGGGTATCATAACCCCTTAGGCGCTCGTAAATTATAAAAAAAGAGCCATTGAGAACAGATGGGGCCTTCAACCTCGCATAGACCACTGGCTATACATCTCGGTCATAAGACCGATACTTATACGAGTTATCGTCTGGTGGACGGCCCTAGAAAATGCAGGCGGCATTAGACATTCTGTTTCATTTGACACCCCTCGGTATTTTCAGCGTTATTAAGGCGACTACATCGTGGACAAATAATTCATTTGTACACGCTAACATTATTAATATATTAGGAATCCTCACAGAGAACATCGATTACACCATACCTGAGCTTTGGTTTGACAAAAACTTCCATATAAGCTTCCCCTCTAGATCATTCTGGAAGGAAGATGCTTTCATGGAGGATAAGTCAATCCATCTCTACACAGATGGATCTAAAACCGGGGTTGGTGGCGGTGTTTTCTCAGATAAGCTAGACTTAAGCCTCTCTTTCCGTCTTCCAAACCACTGTAGCATGTTCCAGGCGGAAATTTTGGATAGTCAGGCCGCTATCAAGTCCCTGAACTCAGTCACACTAAATTCTAAAGCAGCCCTTGATTGCCTATCATCTTTTACGGAGATAGCAGAGCAGTTCAACTTTCACAGAGACATTCCAGGGAATTTTAAGGCTGACGAACTCGCCAAAATTGGAACCACTCTACCTATTCTACCGGAAAAGGGTAGCATAGATTGCCAATCGCTACGTGCAAACTAACATTCAAGCTGGATGCTAATAAAATAACAGAACTTAGGTAGACTGTTGGACCAACATGTCTAGCGACCAAACAGATCTGGCCAATGCTGTATCTGAATGGCTCTGATCCCACTAAATAGGAAACATCTCCGGGTCTTCATACTTGTCCTCACTGGACACTGCCTTATAGGCAAGCATACAAGAAGGCTTGGCAGAGACAATCTTCCACCTACTCTGTACATGTCCAGCTCTCTCCCAAAGAAGAAAACTTACAGTCTCCTACGCTTCATCATAAGATCAAATTGGCTCAATCAGTATGATCCACGTGGCATCACAATGGACCAATAAGCCTAAGTGGCTGTCAAAAACAGTCTTTGGTGGAAGAACTGAGCTTCAACATTTACCAAGGGCTGAGTGAGGTGAAGTAAATCTTTCAACTCAACAGCCTCAACAACTTCTTTAAAGGGGTACTTTCACATTTCCCTTACATGAGAAACCTTCAGAATTCTGATGGGCCTAGTCGACACTGGGCATTTTGACACGTAGTGAAAGTGTCACAAGAGCTACACGTGTCGTTATATGAGTAGGCAAAGGAAATATTGCTATTATCCTTAAATATCTCACGAAATGTATTGAAGCCTATTATTTGAGTCATTATACATTCAATGGAGTTTGGCTGCATCAAGTATTGTATTGTACTTTGCCTCTTGCAAGGAATAATGAGATTTCCTTTCCAGAGATTGTATGAAGCTCATTACCGTTGTTCTTGTTTCATCGGACAACAACGTTGTTGGCAACTCTGTCATAATTTCGCCCAAGGCAGATGTTGAGTGACAGGTGTCAAAAGAGGCAGCAGTTCAAAAACGACGAGAAAACGCGGGAGGAAATAAAAAGGGGAAAAAAAAGAATTTTAAAGGATGTTGAAGTTTAGATTCCACGTCAGATAAAAAGGATCTCAGTATGAACTCAGAAGAAAGCGTGGAGAAAGTACAAGGTATGTGGTGGTGCACTAAGTCCGATACATTTATGTATTCCATATGCTTTACTGGAAAGAATAAGGACGTACTTAGTGGTCTACGACCCCCCACCAAATGAAAAGTCCTACGCATTTTGATGAGCATCTACGACCCCTTGGGCCTACTGGCAAATTTTCTGATTTATGTCAAGATCCTCCTACAAGACACATGGAGATCATCTGTTGACTGGGATGACATCATAGAGAGCGAGCAGTTGGCAAAGTGGTAACAATGGATACGTGTTTTACCTAAAGTGGGAAATATAAGGATACCCCGGTGTTACATAAATACAGGCTCATTCATATTTGTAGACGCGAGCGAGAACGCATATGCCTCGGTTGCTTATCTTCGCGTTACCACCAGTGAATCCATCGAATGCAGCCTGATAGCGGCGAAGACTCGAGTCACACCTTTAAAGTGCTTGTCTGTTCCACGACTTGAACTAGAAGCAGCGCTCCTTGGAACCCGTTTAGCTATAAAAACTCAAAGCGGTCATACCATCAGGATGGGTTCACGATTTTTTTGGTGCGATTCTAAGACTGTTCTTTCTTGACTCAACTCTGAACAGCTAAAGTATCGGCAGTTTGTGGACTTTCGAGTTGGAGAAATACTGGAGAGCACGAACTTATCCGAATGGCGTTGGGTGCCAACAAGACACAATGTGGTGGACGAAGCTACCAAATGGCAAAAGTATCCAGACTTTGCCTATAAAAGCAGGTGGTACCAGGGACCGGAGTTCTTATCTTCGACGAATATCTCGAAACTTGCGGCAACAGATGAAGAATTACGATGCCCGATTCTCCACAAAAGAGCTTTTCCAATTGCCATGATAGACATAGAGCGCTTCTCAAACTGGTACAAGCTTCTCAGGACTCAAGCTTTCGTTCTTCGATTCATTCACAACTTGAAAAATCAGATCAGAGGTGAGCCGAAAACAGTGGACAGCCTAAGCAGCGACGAATACGCCGAAGCGGAAAAACATATCTACCGTCAAGTTCAGCGTGAAAGATATGCCGAAGGAATAGCCGTTCTTCAGCACAACAAAGAACAAGCCATTGAGTCATGAAGTCCCCACCTAGATGTCGATGGAGTTCTTCGGATACGTGGACGCATCGATTCTGCGGTGAGAATACCTCTCAGCACTAAGAGACCCATCATTCTGGCTAGAAAACATCATATAACCAGCCTTATCATACTACGGTATCACAACAAATAGAACCAAGAGATAGTCGTGAATGAGATAAAGCAAACATATTCCATACCATGTTGCTGTAAAAAAAGTAAGAAGTTCGCAAATCCTCCAGAGATGGCCACACTTCCAGCGGCAAGATTGGCTTCATTTAGCTGTCCATTCTCATTCATTGGAATTGACTATTACGTGCCCATGCAAGTGAAGATCGGGCGAAGGACAGAAAAGCGTTAGGGTGTTCTCATAACATGCCTTACAGTAAGGGCAGTTCATATTGAGGTTGCTTCGACTTTATTGACGGTCTCATGCAATTTGTGTATCCGTAAGTTCATAGCTAGAAGAGGAACTCCGGTCGAGAACTTCTGGAGGCCTGTGAACAAATTAACCACAAGAAGATAGCGGAAAACTTTATCACGGCGTCGACTAAGTGAAATTTCATTCCACCTGCATCACCCCACATGAGGGGGAGTTGGGAGCGCCTCATCAGATCTGTTAAAAATATATTGCCAACCAGAAATCCAACCGATGAGCAACTGTATAGCATGCTCCTAGAAGTAGAAGCAACGATAAACTCCTGTCCATTCACCTACGTCCCCATAAGCGACGAAGACCACTCGGCTCATCGAGTGGTGCAAAACCATTGCAAAACTTCTCCGATGAATCTATTTTGCTCCGAAAAAAATGGAGTACGGCGCAACAGTTCGCAAACACCTTTTGGAGACGTTGGGTGCAAGAGTATTTGCGAACTCTCACCAGACAGTCGAAATGGTTTCAACCCAGTAAGCCCATTGAGAAGGGAGATATTGTCATTATCGTCGATCCAAATCATCCCCGAAACTATTGGCCGAAGGTAAGGTTTTAAACACTGTCATCAGCAAGGATGGCCAAATAAGGCGAGCATTAGTACAGACGGCGACAGGCATCTATGAGAGACCAACCGTGAAGTTAGCAGTCCTGGATGTCAGAGTTGATAGAGCGGAAGGTAAGCCGAACCTGTCATAATTTCGCCCAAGGCAGATGTTAAGTGACAGGTGTCAAAAGAGGAACAAAAGAAGAAATAAAAAGGAAAAAAAATGAATTTTAAAGTGCACGAAATTGGTTGAAAAACAAATAAAGCAAATGAATTGAAACAAAGGTTTATTAAGTACTCGTAGTTACCTGAAGAAACAAACGTGTAAAGACAAAAATGCTTAATAGCAGACAAAAAGATCTTGTAACGAGCCATCTACATTTGTTCGAACTCTATAACTATAGAAAGACTGACTGAAACATGCCTCGGCTTCCGTTTCCACCGTCAAACATCAGGTAAAACGGTGGCAAGACCTGCCAAATATTTGTTCTGAACTTGTAGTCCCCTAACTGATTAAAATGCGAAATTATTCATTAGCTTCCATTGGAAGTGATGGCTTGAAAACAGCTGTAGCGAATGCGCTTGCAGTCTTCTCCGACTTCATGAGTGGTAGCACGTAATTTGTTCATTACATCACTCAGTTTGCCGGTTTTTTTTTTATTGTTTTTCGCTCTACCCGGCAGTCGATATAACTGATGAAATCAAAAACAAACGGACTGAAACGATGGCAGAGCTCTACTTCACGAAATATCAGTGAACACTGATTAGATTGCCAACGGTACAATTTACGCCATGCCTTACATTTTGTTAGACCCTGTTCGTTTCTAACCATCAGCGTGCGGACTCTGCTTGCTCATTGCCGGTACCTCATATTTTCTCCCTTTATTTTCTTCCGGACGGTGATATTTCTTTCTCAAACTGAACTAAGCTTCGATTCGTTCGGTAAAAATCTGAAAGATGGCACCAGTATTCAAATTCCCATCATCTTTTGTATGTTTCTAAAATTATAAAACATTGGCTCAATATTTAATCGGGATGATGATATTTCATGCTCTAAGTTAATGTGTTATATTTCCCTTGTCTGTTGCGAAATAGGGATCACATTTATCAGCATTTGGTCCATAGATGTACAACTTGATTTTCTTTATCAAATACCGGGTTTTCGAACAGTTCAGTTTCAGTTCTGTTGAAGCTTGGATCTACTCGTAAGTAAGGTTTAGTTATTTTGTCATGTAAGCACTACGACTCTATTGTCGGGAAAGTTCTTGACTTCTGAGAGTTTTTCGTCGGGAATTCGTCTAGTTGATTTTAAACCCAGATATCCCAGATCTGTTCCTTCTGAATCTAAAGAAAATATAAATCTAAGAAGTTCTTCTAGCTCTGCTATTATAAGTTACATTTTGGTTAAGTGCCAAACTCGAAACTCTTGATAAGTTGTACACGACTTTATGCGATAAACTTAAGGCTGAGTATGCGCATGACATCTAAAAAACAGCTTCAAACCACACTAAGGATGTTTGCTAAGCTTGTCCGGCTAAGTTTGTCCGGCATATCTGAGATTTTCTTTGAGAGAATTACTCGTATTTATGACATATTTAATAATATACAACATTTTTTTTCTAGAAAGCTTGGTTTATTTTGGGGCCGATTTTATAAATTTAAACAGCATAGTCCAGTTTTCTCCATTTAGAACGCGAAAGACTTCATTTAAAGAGAGAGTGTTTTTTCCATAAAATGATGTTCTAATTGAGCTCAGCATTGCGCGTGCTCCAATGAAATGAATGTTGTCTTCTTTTGTTCTATGGTTGCTGAGTAGTGATGGGAACTATCGAATGAATTCGACTATCGGTAGTTAGTAACTGAATGACTTCAACAATCGAATAGTTTCATTCATTCATTGATTCATTCATATTCATGCATCCCAACACTTCGTACGAGTGGAAAAACCATTCATTCATATGAAAAACATTCGAATATATTTTCCAACTTCGATAGTCTAAAGCCCAAAAAATCATTCATTGGTAGGAAGGCCAAAGGAAGATTACTCATAAACCGATAGTCCACACTTTACGCGAGTGGAAAATACATTCGAATGAAAGAACCATTCATTCATATGAAAAACAATCGTCGAACATTTGAATGATTTTTTTTATTCGACTGGTTTGAACGAATGATTTCTGAAAAATAGTATTTGTACGATTTTTTGATAACTATCGAATAAATGAATATTTTGCAATGGAATAATTCGATTGTTTTTATTCGATAGTTCCCAACACTATTGCACAGTGTACATTCATCACTTCCATCAGTTCTATGTGGCAGGTAATTTAATTGCAGTACTTCATCCCTGGCTTTGAATACTGTATCGATTACCCCTAAGCTATTCCGATCATGAAAATAGTTCTGATCCCCAAGGTTATGGATTAAAACTTTATAAATAATTCTTACTTGGCTTTTTCCGCTTTGCCTTTGATACTCGTATAACTCCCGCGATGATCCTTCGATTTTGATTAGAAGTTTCTGCAGTGCATTTCCTAAGTTTATTTTGTTTACGCGTACGTCGTGTAGGGATACATTATGCTCACGGCCCAGTCTAATCCATTCGGCCAAATCCACATATGGAGCAATAGTACAACAACCCAGTACAACATGCAGTTTGGCGTATTTTCTGGCAGTCGTAATATTTTCTTTTGGAAATAGATATGTTAAGAGTTTTTCAACGCATAGTATAAGATTGACCTTTTGATTCCTCCAAGAACTTTATAATTTACACTCGCCGCGATTCCTTTCTAGTTACAATTGATTTCCCTTTTTGATTCTTTTAACTTCTCTTGAAAGTGCTTTCTAAAAGATAATTGTGGGGTGAGCAGTACTCCAAGGTATTTGTATGCATTGTGATTCATTTAGATCCATGGTTTCTGACATAATTAAAGAATATTCTGGTGTCCCTCAAGATAGCCAAACGGGTCCCTTATTATTTAATAGCCAGAAATTAACGATGTTGATTGTACCTTCGAAAATTCATGCATACTATTTACGCAGACATATATCACATCCCTCAGATTGTTTACCACTGCAGGAAGATCTAGACATCTGTACTTCGTGTCAAAAGAATTTCATTCAGCTAAACGTCCATAAATGTCAGGGTATAACTTACGCCCTCGATTGGTGGGGTCAGCACGATGTCATGTACAGACTCGGTCTTAAAGCGACGGATAACCCGTCGTTTCCCAGAGGCGGGTCTTATTTGGATCTACTGCTGTACGACGAACGTATACGACTGACAGGTACGAATTTACAAACGCTAAACTGTCTGCGCACATTCGTGTATGACAGCGACCATTGCGGTTTTAGCACCGAAATTACGGTTCCCAACGAAATTGCGGAAGTTTGTCCAAAGATATTCTTACAACTACAGTAAGACTCAATGGACACGCTTCTCCGCAACCTTGACAAGAGCACTCTCCTCGAACACGCTCCACCCACCGTCCAATAGGAATTTGTCAAACGAGGAGATCGACCATTACCTAAAACAAATGGACGAGACAATTAAACAAACTATGGACACTACAATACCGCGGTATCGACGTACGACTAACGAAGACCTGTTCCGCAATCCTACTATTGACGCACTGCACCGACAGAAGAGTAGACTTCTGACAAGACTCAAAAACTTGTACAGACAGTTAACTGACCGACAAGACCCGGAGATTAGGACACTGAAGTCGTCGATTAAAAATGTGCAAACGTTAATAAAAGAGAATTACAGAATTTCTGTAAGTTTGTATTGGAACAACAAGGTTCGGGCTGTAAACACCAGCAACCCGAATATGTTTCCGCAAATAAATAAACTATTTCGGAGAAAAAATCAAAACGACCTTCAGTGTCTTAAAATAGCCCGGACGACGGACAACGAACGGTTACTGACAATAGCAGGTATTGACGACTTTTTTGTGATCGAGGATCCACAGGAGAAGGTTGAGGCCATAGGGGCGACTTTCCAGGAAGTATACAAGGCCACTGATACCATTGGCCCTAATTAGGACCTGGACAATCGCGTCTTGGTGCACGACTTCTGCATTCGAAATGAAATAGGGAACTGGCGATCCGAGGGCTCTGGTTTCACCCGGTTCAGCGACGAAAATATGGCCAATAATGTCATTGCCAGAGAGGGTGACCTACCCCCGTTCATTTCGAAGCAAAAACTCCGTGAGATCTTCGACACAATCAGGGCTAAGAAGTCAGTGGGGACCGATGGTATTCCAAACATCGTGCTTCGACATCTTCCTCTAGAAGCGGTGGACATTTACACCACCCTGTTTAATAATGCAATGAATAATACACATTATCCAGCGCATTGGAAAACGGCAGTGGTTCAACCTATCCCCAAAAAGGGAAAGGATATATCCAATCCGGCGAATCTCCGGTCGATAAGTCTCCTTCCGAATATCAGTAAGGTTTTTGAAAGGGTAATCAATAGAGCTCTGTCTAGGTGGGTTGAGGACAAACATATAGTTCCGGATAATCAATTCGGTTTTAAGGCGGGACATGATATCTCACATGCCGCGTCTAAACTGGTTTCTGATATCCAATGGAAAAAAGGCAAGGCACAGTGCACTGGTGCCTGCCTTGTTGACTTGGAGAAGGCCTTCGACACCGAATGGTTAGAGGGTCTTTTCTATAAGCTGACTAGGCTGGGCATCAGTAAACAGCTCTTGTACATTCTTTATAATATGCTAACTAACTGACAATTCATCGTGAAGAATGGTGAGGTGACTTCTGTTGGAATATTTCAAATTAAAAATGGTCTTCAGCAAGGCGCGGTCAATTCGCCGATCCTATTCAACATTTATACAAGCGACTTGATAGGTTCACTTCCCCACACTATTTGGTAGCGTACAGAACAGGCCCAAAAATCGAGGTCATTAACACCCTCTTGCAGCGTGACTTCGACAAGATAAGACGATTTTGCGATGACTGGAAGTTGAAAATCAACTTTCAGAAGTCGGAAACCATTCTCTTTAGGACGCCGTTGTCTGGAGCCTCTAGGGATACCAGAAAAAATTGACGAAAGTTCTCAATCATTGGACAGCACGGACAGCCTCTTGCCTGTCGAAATGTAGTCAGATACCTTGGGATCTGGCTAGATCAGTTTCTGTATTTTGGCAAAAATATAGATGCTGCTCTGGCAAGAGCTAGAGGTGCTTTTGCCCTTACAAAGAGACTGTTTTATAGCAGCCAACTCGATGTGAGGGTAAAGGTAATCTGCTACATGGCCCTTATTAGGCCCATGCTGGTATTTGGTTGTCCCGTGTGGTTCAATGTACGAGCAAGCTTAATGGAAAAGATTCGGGTGTTTGAGAGGGCTTTCCTTAGGGCTTGTCTTCGCTTGTACAGAACACCAGAGTCGGAGTACAAGAAATTTTATCCTAATGAAGTCCTTTACAATAGGGCGAACCTAATACGAGTGGACAACTTCGTAATTAAGCTGACTCGAAGGCACATTGCAAGAGCAATGGCCTCGACGAATAACCTGATATCTGGGGCTTACTACCCCAATTACCTTTACCACGAGAGTGTGCGATCTGACGGCTTCGTTCCACCGGAAGCATTCCTCTACCTAGATCAGAAAGGGTTGATCCAGGATATATCAGCGGTCCCGTTAATCTTCCATGTCGCTCGGACAGCTGGGGACAGGCGACTCAACTACAACAGAGACGTCGCACATGGCAGTGTGGATCGACTCAGGTTCAGTAGGGCGGTGGGGAATCGCGATAAGAGGGATGTCGTTCGGCAGCACCAGCATTTCTGGTGGTTGAATGATGGAGAAGATGCTTCGTCGTCGTTTCCGTCAATTACGGACCAGCCTCACTAATGAGGCAGAGCTGACCAATCTATTTGCCCAGTAAATAGCGATGGCCAGCTTACATAGGTTTAGGTTAGCATTTAAGAAATATATACATATACTGGTATATATAAAGGTATATACTAGTATATGTATATTATTGTGCATAATGTCTTTATGTCTGTATGTGTGTATTGTGTATATAGGTTAAGTAGACTAAGGTTTATTTTAAGTTAGATATTAAGTTTTTATAAAAAATAAAAAATTACATCCATAGGCTAAGTTTTTTGTTAACAATATTTTTTCTTAGCTTTAAGTATAGTAAATAAATATCCACAAAGAAAATGTTAATAAAGTCGAAAGACATAGATATAAGAATTTAGAGTAGCTTAGAGTGCCTGTGTGGGGCCAGTAAGTTAGTATAAGTTTGCTAAGTAATTTTAAGCTAGCATTTAAGCATTTTTTGTTAGTATGTAAGAGTTATTGATTAGAAAATAAAATGCGTTTAAAACTAAACATAACTTACGCCCGTAAACCACCGCCTACTTCACCTCGGTGCTATCTGATTTTCAATTTGTGTGATATGAAACACAATCTCCGTTGATAACAAGATAAAAAAAAAGCCAACTCTGCTCTTGCTTTGGTTTCATTAAGCGCTGGTCTAAAGAGCTTCCCAATCCTTATGTTACCAAATCTCTCTACATAGCCTTTGTTAGGCCTCTATTTGAATATACAAGCCAAGTTTGGTAACACTGCTACACAGACTGTGAGATTCTCTGGGTAGAAACTGTTGAACGGAGGTTTCCACGCGTCCCTGTGATGATAGCCAAAACTTACCGCCATACACTGATGGACTGAAACTTATAAATTTTCAACCCCTTTCTATACGCCAAAAAGTGCCCAATATACTCTTTATTCATCAGATCTTAGTTGGTAATATTGATTGTCCTGCTCTTCTTCAAGGTATCTCTTTTAACACAAACCCACTTAATCTTAGGTCTGTGCCACTTTTTCGGCTCAATGTTCACCTTGAGCCAATGTCTAGACTGCTTCGTGAAGCTAACAATATTCTGCCTCTCTTCAACTACTACTGTCCCTCAAGAATATTCTCATTTTCATCTATGTGTCACGTTTTAATTGTCTTTAACAGCTCCCACCCTTTAGTTTTAATCTTTAGTTTTAAGTGAAGTGGTTAGTTGTAAGTCTAGAGAACGGCTTCTGACTCACTGACTTTGCGGCAGCTAATACGTAATACAGTGATAAGTAGCATAAGATTCCCTCAAAAGAGAATCCACGCAGCAACTTGGACCCGGACGGAAGAACCACTAACCAAATTGACCACGTGATGATTGACGCAAAACACTCGTCAAACATCCTAAATGTGCAAAAATTTAAAGGGGCAAATGTCGACTCTTACCATTATTTAATTGCACCCCGATTCAGAGGTCGACTATCCAATGAAAGAAAGCTGCGTACATCATTGGATCGCTGAGCACACCGCCGGAGATCCTGGACTACTATTCAGGAAGTAGCCGAAGCAAGAAATCCATGGTATAATCACGAGTGCATGCATACGAAGAAGGCAATAGCTGTTTGATGCTCATGACCAAGAGAGAGTGATAGGTTATGAAGAAAACTCAACTCCAGTCGATGAAGTAGTTCTCCCAACCAACCTAAACGAAGTCTTCACAGCCATTAAAAAGCTGAAGAACAATAAGGCCGCGGGCTCGGACGGATTGCCGTCAGAGCTCTTCAAAGCTGATGGAGTGGACCAGATCATCTGCAAAGTATGGGAGGACGAAAGCATGCCCGACCTTCAAGAAAGACGATGCTATGTCTTGTAAGAACTACCCAGGCATATCCCTGCTTAACGTAGCCTACGCGATCCTATCCAGCGTACTGTGTGAACGACTAAAGTCGTTTTGCATCACACTCAACGGCACCTATCAGTGTGGCTTCCGGCCCGGCAAATCGACGATAGACCAAATCCTCACACTGCAGCAAATCCTGGAAAATACCAACGATTTCCAAGTCGATTCTCACCATCCCTTCATCGGCTTCAAAGCCGCATACGACAGCATTCATCGCACTGAACTATACAAGATGACGCTAAATTAATTACCCTATCGGAACATGTTATAATTTTTGCAAATGGCGTCGTACATCAATCATATTTGACATTTGTGAACTAGACAGCTGCAGTGTACAAAACAGACAAGCAATGGAGTACTATACTCTGCAAGAGCAATAATAAACCGTTGGTGGTGTTAGCGCAGCGTAAATTTCGACGTCGATTTCCTAATCGTGTCAACTCGAACTCAACTCGAACAGATTGGAACCACAGGAGACTCTGCAGGGTGTGGCCGCCAAAGGACTGGTCGTTCGGCCGAGAATATCGCGGCTGTGGCTGCCGATTTCACTGAGAACGAAGAAACATCAACCATGCGACGGGCCACGCAATTGGGCATTACCAGACGGATCCTACAGCGAATTTTAGCGAATGACTTACACATGTTCCCGTACAAAGTGCAAACAGTGCATCAGTTAATGCCACCTGACCGTCAGTCGCGTGTGAATTAGTGTAAAGCCATCCTCAATCTCAACAACGAAGAGGACGATTTTGTGTCGAAAATCATCATGAGCGACGAGGCGCATTTCCACTTAAGCGGTTACGTCAATAAGCAAAATCTTCGTTTCTGGGGCACTGAAAATCCGCGTGTGATGCACGAAGAGGTATTACATCCACTCAAAGCGACTGTGAGGTGCGGCGTTCACGCGGGAGGAGTGATTGGGCCGTATTTTTTTGAGGACACCATCGGCACGGACACGACTTCTTACTGCCGGAATTGGATGAGCGGGGCTTGGTGAACATGTGATTTCAACAAGACGGTCCAACCGCACTCACAGCACGAGTCACAATGGATATTGTGAAGGAAGCGTTACC
This sequence comes from Volucella bombylans, assembly GCA_949129095.1. NCBI lineage: Eukaryota > Metazoa > Arthropoda > Insecta > Diptera > Syrphidae > Volucella > Volucella bombylans. Next base: position 180,881,335 of record OX422143.1, on the reverse strand, counting down.
TGGTAGCGTAATCTTCCATCCATTTTAATTTAACCATCCCAGACTTCTTTCTGTGGGGCTACTTGAAGTCGCGGGTTTATGCCAACAAGCCTCAGACAATCGCAGCCCTTAAGGAGAATATACGACAGGAATGCGAACAGTTATCACCGGAAATCTTGCGGAAAGTCATGGAAAATGCGATAAAACGGGCACAAATGTGTATCAACACTGGCGGCAGCCACTTGCCGGATATCATCTTTGCCATTTAACAGAAATAATTGTAAAGGTCGCCTGAGCAGATAGTGCGAAAGGCCGACGTAAACACTGAAGGCACTATATTTACCAAATCCATCCAGCTGCTGAGCTATGCAGACAATATCGACATCGTCCAACGTTCCGAGCGTGCCATTATTGAGGCTTTTACTGCTATAGAAGAACAAGCCAAACAAGTTGGTCTCATGATGAGTGAAGATAAAACAAAGTACGACCAAAAATCGGATCGTTGAACACCGTATAGGACAAAACCTAACAGTCGGCAGCTATAATTTTGAGGTAGTGAATTACCTCCGCAAATGACACCCTAATGGAGATTCGACGAAGAATAACCTTAGGCAACCGCTGCTACTTCGTCTTGTACAAACAACTAGGGTCCAAACACCTAACCCGAAGGTCTAAAAGCATGCTCTACAAAATTCAGCTGAATGCTGGACGATAAGCAAGACAACGGAGCAGATCTTGGTATTTTTCGAAAAAAAAAATTCTACGTCGAATAGTTGGTTCTGTCTGCGAGGAGGGCGAGCTGTACAAAGATGTGGATGTATAGTAGTCCGGTAGGCAAAAATCTGTCGACTGCACTGGCTCGGCCACATCGAGCGAATGGGCAAGTATGATCCAGCTAAGAGATTTCTCGATTTCCAGCCACATGGTTCACGAAGAAAAGGAAGACCGAACCTCCGATTTAAAGATCAAGTAATCGCGGACGCCAAAAGCCTTGGTCTAGTAAACGGGATCGTGAAGGATGGAAAGCGGCATTAGCTCAGGCCCATAGCCTCCAAGGGTCGCTAAGTACGTATGTTAGAACTTTGTAAACTGGACCATTAATTAGGATTCCGTTTCATTGAATATTTCAGTACTCGTATCAGGCGACTACGGTCACGACTTATGCACGAGTTTATAACAATTCAACAAATGCAACAGAGCCTGCCTACCGGTTACATTTGTTATACTTGCTTATACCATCCAATGACCTCGGATCTGATGTTTCTTTCAACACAATTCAGACACGGCAAAATTATCAAAACCAAATTTTAATTATTTTCCTTTTTTTTTTAGTACGATAATTTTCAGATCACGATTTACGTCTGCTGGCTGTTTTGGGTATGGAGAATTAATTTCTCGTTGTCACGTTCAATGTTATGCATTCCAATTGTTTTAACACTTTGTAGCTACGCATGAATGGTTTTTTTTTAAAGCTGAGCTCCATTGTGAATGTTGATTCTCTTTAGTAAATATTGCATGTCTAATCTAAAACCAGCAATGGTGAATAGCGGGGACTTTTATGCATATGAGTGGTCGTCTACGCATCTGTTTTTAAAGCAATGACTTGTGTATCTCTTGCAACATATTCCATATTTACAACCCTAGGTCCGCGTACGTATACCGATATGTCATTAATACTTGTTAATTCATTTGAAGGAGCTTTTTTAGAGTCACAATATGCAGCAAACACTGAAAGCTCAGCCTCTTCTCTCAGCTTAGTAATAATTGTAGCAGTTGTCAGCCTTTTGGGCAATGCATGTTGCTGCGCACTCTACAGTGAGCATTATTAGACCAATCCACTCTTACACTCAAAGATCTTAGTACACACAAATCCCCTGTGTTTCATCTAGTACGCTAGTAAAAACACTGTATACGCTTTTTCATCAATTCTACTCTTTAGATAGGAAATAGCATTGGACAAGCGCGTTTCTAAAACAGACGAATGTCCGTCTTTCTCCTCCTACAGCGTTTATTGCGTTTACGACCCTTCTTTCCAAAGTCATGGCAAAGTTGATAAATTGTTAACTCATGAAATACCTCGGACATAAACAAGCCCGTTGGCGATTGGCTGGCATGTCTCACCGAAAAGTAAAATTAAATTATTTTTGATATTTCAAAGTCACATTTTTTGAAAGTGCGCGCATTTCGGATCGATTAATCTCTTCTTCAATGGATTAGGAATCACAATTCAAATTGTTCTGGACGATTTCACGTATGATATTCACAAAATAAATGCTGGGGTGCCCCAGGGCTCTACTCTGTCTCCGATACTTTTTTTAATTTTCATTAATTATCTCTTGTTTACTATTTCTGATCCAGCATATTTCTTTAGCTGATTTCCATATTCATTCTCGAGCTCAGAGCTCAGGTCCGTGCTCTTCGGCTGTAGAATGGGAACAGCATCGTATGTTAAAGTCATTAAATTCCTATCTTAACCACAAAACTAATTGGTTGCCCACCAAGCGAAATTTAGATACCCAACCATTATTCATGAATGGCATTTTAGAATTAATGGCATTGTCGAAACCGAGGAATTTTCCATTTTCGGTATATCTGTCAATGACAATGTAAATTGGTATGATCTAGGTTATCTTAAGCGATCTGAAAAGTGTTTTACTCCGTCTGGTTTGACCTCAATATTTAAAGCATTTATTCGTCGAAAATTATAGTGAAATGCTCACATCGGATCGAAGACTATAAAACCTATCTGCACATTCTACGAGTAGATACGATTAAGAACCGTCCGATAAGACTCATTCATGACGCCAACATTACCAGTCAATTGATACAACACTCCAACTCCGACATAATGTCTCATGCCTTATCTTGTTTTAACGCTATTTCCGCCACCAGTGCATTCCTTTCAAATCTCCAACCGTAACACATTGTTATGAGTGCACAGCAGTTTACCTTCGATCTCTGAAAAATCGTGATTCTTTCCTAAGCTGTACAACTCGTCCACGGAATGAACTGCCGAGCTCTTTATTTTCTTGTCCTTGTAACCTGCAAACATTCAAGACCAACATACATCGGTGCCTTCGTTTCTTTCCTTCTAAATTTTCCTTCGCTTGCAACCATATATTAATAAACAAATAATTGTGTGTGTCTAGCACATAAAAGAAAATTGATATTCCTAATTTACTTGCTGTCATTTATGTATGCGTATTCCTAGAAAGGGTGGTACTGGAAGGTGGAAGGCAAAAAACTGGGCTCATCATCGGATGTGACGATAACGCTCATCACACGGTATGGGGCAGTACCGACATCAATGATAGAGGTGAGTCACTTTTTGACTATATTTTAAGTACTAACCTCTTTATTTGCAACATTGACAATGAGCCCACTTTTATAACTAGAAACCGACAGGAAGTGCTAGATATCACTCTTGTCCCCGACAGCATCACTCAAAGGCTAACGAACTGGATGGTATCGTCTGACCCCTCCTTTTCAGACCACAGATACATCCAAATCAGCCTGAGTGATGCTCCCCCCAGCCAACCAGCATTCCGGAATTATCGGAAAACTGATTGGCCAAAATACAGGGGCATACTGTCAGAAATGCTATAATCTGAACTATCAAGTCCCCCGCGTGACACCAATGAGCTTTACATGAAAGTCAAGGAATTTACTCTGGCTCTCAATCAGGATATGGAAGCTTTCTACCCTCTTATACAACCTAGAGGCAAGAAAAAGCCACATTGGTGGACATCAGAACTGGGACTGCTTAGAAACACTTGCAGAAAACTTTTCAACTCAGCAAAAAGGACAAGAAAAATGACTGACTGGGACTCATACAAAGAATTGTACAAAAAAGAACTGAGGAACACGGATACCCCTGAGGCATCGCGGCTAAAAAAAATCCTCTCTACAAATCCTATGATGTCTAGCTGTTTGAAAAAAAACCGATGGCTGTTGGACAACTTCAAGCGATGAATCACTCAACCTGCTACTGGACACCCACTTTCCAACTGCTCCCCGAGCTGCATAGCTTCAAACCATACAAGTCTGTTTGTCCGGACGGTGTAATACCTGCTGAGCTACAGAGGTCCTCAGATATTATTCTGCCCACGCTAGAAAATTTTATGAGGATCTGCGTAGAACTGATCCACATTCCACTGTCATGGAGAGAAGTCAATGTAGTTTTCATTCTCAAAGCCGGAAAATGTTGTCATGTTCTCCCACAGGACCTCAGACCTATAAGTCTATCATCTTTCCTTCTGAAAACTCTAGAACGACTGATTAATATCCATATACGAGCTAAAATTGATCTAAGACTCCTGTCAACGGCTCAACATGCCTACTGTAAAGGAAAGTCGATGGAAACGGCGCTGCATTCGATCCCTATAATATAAAGAGTACACAAGAGGCGAGCCTTGTTACTGGTGGACCGACGAGATTAAACGGCTCAGAGCGAAGTGTCTACAAGCACGACGAAGATCTCAGAGATCCAGAGGAAGAGAAGATTTTCAAGAACGACTAACCAACTTTAAACTGGCGAGACGGGAACTGGAAAGTGCCATTAAAGAGTGAAGTCAAGGAATTTTAGACAGCTCTGCGACGAGGCTAACCTAGACCCCTGGGGCTTAGCGTATAGGGTGGTGATGAAGAAGCTCAAAGGCAACAAGTCCCCACAACTAACCTGCCCTGCAATGCTAAGGACTATAGTAGAGCATCTATTCCCTTATAGACCAACTACTATGGTCAGCATCACAAGGGAGACCAATATGGAAGATATCCCTGCCATCACGTCGGTAGAACTTTTTGCTGCTTGCAAAAAAATTGAAGACACCAAAGCACCTGGACCAGATGGCATCCCGAATAAGGCATTAAAGATGGCTATTAAGACGAGACCGGACATCTTCTTAGCGACGATGCAAAGGTGTCTAGAGGAGGGGATATTCCCTACGCCATGGAAGCTGCAACACCTAGTGCTGCTTCGAAAGGGCAATAAGCCACCCGGAGAACCATCATCGTATCGCCCAATATGTCTGCTTGATACTCTAGGTAAGATCCTAGAGCATATTATATACAACAGACTGCTGGCGGTGGCGGAAGAAAACGGAGCGCTGTCAGATCACCAGGAATCTCGTTCTACCATCGATGCAATAAAGGCGGTAGTAGATACAGCAACTGAAGCAATACAAAGGAAAAGATGGAAATGGGGGACAAAAAGATACTGCGCAGTAGTAACGCTCGACGTTAAAAACGCGTTCAACTCGGCGAACTGGTCGTTTATCCTTGGCCAGGATGGATACACCATACTACCTAGGAGGATAGTCACGGACTACTTCAGTAACAGGAGGTTAAAGTACCATACGGATGATGGTGCTAAGCACTACAGTGACGACTCTGACGACATAGCAGTGGTTACAGTAGCCAAGCACATCCACGAGGTGGAGTCTGCCACAGATAGTTGCAAAGAATAAAGGAATGGCTGGAGCCTACGGGTCTCGAAGTAGCTGCACACAAGACTGAAGCTATCCTAATAACCAGTCGCAAGGCGGCGGAATACGCGAACTTCCGCGTCGGAAACCATACAATTAGATCCAAAGAATCCTTAAGGTACCTTGGAGTCATGATCGACAATCGGCTGCGCTTTAAAACCCACGTCGAGTACGCTACCAAGAAAGCATCGCTGATGCAGGCGGCACTCGCCCGAATGCTATCGAACAATCGGCGGAGCTGGATACGCCCGAAGGATCTTGCTGACCAGAGTGGTCAGCTCGGTACTTCTATACGCTGCTTCTATATGGGCGGGTGCGCTGGCGACAAATGAGTGTAGGAGAGAGTTAGTATCAGCTCACAGGCTCTGTGCAATCAGAGTGATCAGTGGATTCTGTACAATCTCCTATGATGCAGCCTGCGTTTTAGCTGGAATGATCCCAATAGACATCCTCGCAGATGAGATGAAGAGGGTGTACCTTAGGCGATCATTGAACCGGCAAGAGGCAAAGAGGGTTAAGAAAGAAGAAAAGGCAGCATCCGCAATGCTGTGGCAAACCAGGTGGGACCGCTCCACAAAAGGCAGGTGGACGTACAAGCTCATTCCCATCATCACACAGTTCCTGTCTGGGCACGGCGGTTACCGGAAATACCTCCACAGATTTGGACACGATAGTTCGTCCCAGTGCCCAGTGCCAAAATGTGGAAGAGGATGCGTTGCATGCAGTGTTCTACTGCAGACGCTTTGCAGAAGAAAGGGTAAATCTGCCAAGTCCAGACAATCTCATAAGTCACATGACGCAGTCAGAGGACAAGTGGATGGAGATCTGCTCATTTATAGTGCGCATACAGTACGCGCTGCGAAGAGCAGAAGCCCTAAGAAGAGCTCAAGAGGCGGCCTCGTAGAATAGAGCATAATTGCCAACCAGCCCCGCGAAGTAATACCTAACGGCAGTCCCGCGGGGAGAGTGATTGAAGGTCGTAGGTGTGTGGATTAGTACGTAGGCGTACTCTTGGCATCTTGGGTGTTGCGAATCGTGCATGTTGGTGGCACGGGCTACCGCATCTATGAAGATTACCACATCCATTGGCGCAACCAAGAAAAAAAAAAAAATAAAACAATGGCTGCTTTCCTGGATGTATAGGGTGCCTTTAACAACGTCAACATATCCCCAATCTGCGCTGTCAACACTGCAGGTAGACGAGTCACTTGGGGAGTTGATCAGTCTTATGCTAAACAGGAGGATAATCAACTCCAAACTGGGTGAGACTTCTGCTAAAAAATGTGTCAGCAGAGGTATGCCGCAAGGCGATGTCCTCTCTCCCCTTCTCAGGAACTTAGTAGTTAACGAACTACTGATATACCTGGAAGCGGAAAATAGCTGCGACTACACACTGGATAAATAATTCATTTGGCCACTCTAACATTCTTAATACATTAGGAATCCTCACAGAGAACATAGATTACACCATACCTGAACTTTGGTTTGACAAAGACTTCCATGTAAGCTTCCCCTTTAGATCCTTCTGGGAGGAAGATGCTTTCATGGAGGACAAGTCAATCCATTTCTACACAGATGCATCTAAAACAGATAGCGGGTTTGGTGGCGGTGTTTTCTCAGATAAATCTAAGACTCTCTTTCCGTCTTCTAAACCACTGTAGCGTGTTCCAGGCGGAGATTTTGGCGATTAAAGAAGCTCTGTCTTGGCTGAAGAAAAACGTGATATCTGCAAAGGATAGTCAGGCCGCTATAAAGTCCCTGGACTCGGTTTCACTATATTCTAAAATCGCCCTTGAATGCCGATCATCTCTCATGGAGATGGCAGAGCAGTTCAACATTCACCTTTGTTGGGTGCCGGGTCACAGAGACATTCCAGGGAACTGCAGAGCCGATGAACTCGCCAAACTTGGAGCCACTCTACCTGTTCTACCGGAAAAGGGTAGCATTAAAGCTGGATGCCAATCAAAGAACAGACCTTAGGTGGACTGTTAGACAAACATGTCTAGCAACCAAACAGATCTGTCCAATGCTGGATCTGAATCGCTCTAGGAGTTTGATCCTTCTAAATAGGAAACATCTCAGCGCCATAATACGTGTCATCACTGAACACTGCCTCATAGGCAAGCATGCAAGAAGGCTTGGCACTTTTACAAACGATTTCTGTAGAGGCTGCATGGACGAGGAAGAAGAGGAGACAATGCTCCACATACTCTGTACATGTCCAGCTCTCTACCAGAGAAGAAAACTTCAATTAGGAGAAGGAGACGTAAACAGTCTCCCACGCTTCATCGTAAGCTGTTTCCATTAGATTATCATAGATCCACGTGGCATCACAATGGGTCAATAGGCCTAAATGGATTGATCTTTCCGACAGCCACTCTTACCTACCCTACCCTACCAACGTATTCCATAAAAGTAGGGCAAATTCAATTCGAAAATACTATCTTAAGGCTTACTTAGGACATGACTCCGAATGTGATAAGAGCAACCAATAGTTTGATCAACAAACAGACCTGTGATTAAGATTTCCCGTGAAATAACTGACTGAGTATCTAACTGCCATTTGAAATTGATTTATAACTAAAAGCGTACGGACATGCAGGGGCTTTCCCAATTGGAATTCGATAAGACCACAGATACAGAACTATGGAATATTTTCATTTACTTTTTTTCTTCCAAAGCTCAATTGATGAATGGACAAAATAAAAAAGAAAAAAAAATCCAAAACAGACAAATTACACAAACGAGATTAGCTTTGAGGCAAACAAGCGATACGAAACCGTAACATTGCTTGTGTCCAATGCCCACTATAAAAAAAAAAAAAAAAACAAGAAAAAGACTAAGCACACCTCCATTTATCAAAATAAGCTCATAGTTCTCACTTAATTTTAATCTAGAATCGTTTAATGAACGCCATTGCCATACTCGTACTCACTTCAATTCTGACCAATTAATCATTTTAGCAGTGGAAAAAATTGTATTCTTTTCTACAGATATGTAGATACGAATGTACGAGTACGAGTACGAGTATATACAAAAATCTATGTACGAGTGAATTTTAATTTTTCAAATGCCCTTATGATCGTACGTAGTGGTAGTCGTATCTGCTGCCTTTTGCCCCACTTACATTCGCGTTTCTCAAATCGAAACGAGCTACCTAAACAAAAATTAAAAACAATTTTTCCCAATGGTTATACTCGTAATCATTTGTTATAGAATGGAAAAATTAAATAATAACAGCAGCAGCGAGAAGACCATCAAAATATACCAGAAATTTAGAAAAAAAAAACAAGAAAAACAACATACAAACACTGACAGATAGGTAAAGAGTATCTGTGTAAACTTTAATTAGCGCTGATAAGATATTTCGTTGATTTTTTTGTTAATTTTCACTTCTATTCGTACATATATTCGTAGACCATGTACCATATACATATGTGTAGCCAGAGACGTAGACGGATAGAATGGTCTGTCTGTGCGGTTGGCTGAATCGTCGGGCTGATTTCGATTTGATTGAACTCTGACGCAAACAACGATGCACTGGCTGGAGAGTAGTACCAGCTCTGGCACTGGCACTGGCACTGGCACTGGAACTAGTATTGGGCATCTTATACCATACAAGTTAGCAGCGGGAAGCGCAGCCCCGCTACCGGGTAGCAACTATTTAAAGAGCGCAACCTGCTGAATTTGAATTGATCACTTACTCGTACACATTAATGAAATAAGAAATTTTGTTTTGTTTTGTCGAAAAAAAAAAATTGACACAACTAATAGACCAGACCGTCCGAACGGCCATCCGATCTTTCGACAGAACGATCAAACAACCAAGACCAGCGTCTAAATGTGTACCTTCGATAGACTGTGCTTTGATTTTTATTAATAGCGCGGAATTTGTTGAACGAGTCGGGCAGCATAAGTTACGAGTAGTCCGTATTTTCGAACATACACGTACTCGTACATTAATGATCCAGGTGGCATTTTTTGTATTTTTAGCGTGAGACGATTATAGCTCCCTCTTTGTTTATCAACTTTGCGCAAAGTAAAAAAAAAAAAAACAAAATACTCGATTGTACGATATTCCGCTCCCGTACTCTTTGCGTCAATTAGTTGTTTATGGCAGTTATTTTGAGAATCATAAATATTTTTGGAAAACTACCGGAGAAATCAGAATTGGGAAACTGGACGCGTGTTAATTGTTTGTATAGCACATATGTACTCGTATGTTAGTATGCATACTCGTACACTTTTGTAAGGATTTAGAATGGGCGATTTAGAATTTTCTCTAAAATGCTTAACAAGTGATGGTCGAGCGTAGTTTACCATATACGGTATTGGAATGTATTTTTAAAACGGCCATCAATTTTAGGCAACTTACAAAAAAAACTATTGAAGAGCGGCGGCGGCGGTGAGAAATGATAATTCTTAGGTTTATGTTAAAAGTTAGAGTCTTGAAAGTTCACAAAAATCGTGGACATACTCCCCCCTCATCATAGTTAACATAGTTTAAGGAATAAGTGCTTTTCTAAACTGCAGAATTGGCTAATAAAAACACATCAAAAATTATTATTTTATGGAAACACTTCTTAAATGAAACGACAGGCGAGATCCTGGTTGCCGGCGACTTTAACGCCAGACCTCAAGAGTGGGGAATGCCAACTACAGACTATCGAGGAAGGCAAATACTTGAGATGGCTGCGAGACAAGGTCTAAACGTAGCAAATGTAGGTAACACCCCGACTTTCAGGAGGCCAGGGCAAAGAGGCACCATACCGGATTTAACCTTCGCTACGGAATCTACATCCGCAAGAATAAAAAACTGGCGAGTAAGCGAGGATTATACGGGCAGCGATCATCAATAAATTGTTTTTGATTTAGAAGCAAACCAGCGAACTCCTATCAATGGATTACATTGTAAACACCCTCTTCCCAACTCATTAGGTGCCTCGCGACAACACACCAGCCGTGCAGACAATGAAAGAAGTAATAAAAGTGACTGCCCAAGCATGCCCTAACCTGCTGCTCAACATGTACAACAGTTTCCTCGAAGAAGGAGTCTTCCCAAAGAGCTGGAAAAAGCAACGATTGGTACTGATCAGCAAAGAAAAAGGAGACCCAGACTCCCCAGACAGAAAAGCTGCTCAAATCACGGCTCACAGATGCAGTACAAAGAGCGGGAGACTTGGCAGGAAGGCAGTACGGGTTCAGGAAATGACGTTCCACGGTCTGAGCTATTGAAGAAGTGATGAAATCTGTTCAAACCTCGTTGGGCAACGAGGAAGTTGCCGCTCTAAGAACATCGTTTTGCTGGCAAACCTGAACGTAAGAAATGCATTCAACTCAGCCAGGTGGAGTGATATACTAAATGCGCTAGAGAATAGATTCAACATCCCAGCCTATCCTATGATGGACGACTATCTCAGGGATCGGGAGCTGATCTACGAGACCACAGAAAACCTACGAAGGAAGGAAATAACATCTGGCGCAGCACAGGGATCAATCCTGGGACCAGACCTCTGGAACATCTTCTATGATGATATACTGCGGATGGAGATGCCCGAAGACACCTTTCTCGTTGGGTACGCAGACGACATCGCGGCAGTGATAACGGCAAGAGACACTGAAAACGCGCAAAGAAAGTTGAACCAAGTCATGCGACGAACAACCTTCTGGATGGCTGAGCACGGTCTTAGTTTGGCAACAGAGAAAACTGAGATAGTCCTTCTGACGAAGAAGAAAATCCCGACGTAAATAGACTTCCAAATTGGCTCTGAAATCATTAAGAGCAAGGACACGGTGAGGTATTTGGGATTGAGGCTTGATACAAAACTAACTTTCTGGCAACAGATAAAGTAAGCAGCGAAAAGAGCCTCTAGAGTTACAACATCACTCAGTAGAATAATGGCAAACATAGGTGGTCCAACGCATGCCATTCTCCTATATGGAAGTAAGATCTGGGCAGACGCGCTTCGACAAGAAAAGTATCGGAAGCAGATGGCGGCAGTGCAAAGACGTGGAGCTCTACGCGTTTCTAGTCATGGTAAAGTACACGAACGAGCAACGTCTGCAAATTATAAAAATTTTCTACCGAAATTCGGAGTCGGTGACTGCAACTTTAAAAGCGTTAACTTAAATTTTCGGCCGTAATTCTCGCCCTAGTAGACAAGCAATAACAAGGTTAGTGCAAAAATTTGAGTCTACATATTCGTTGTGTGATGTTGCCGTGTCAGTGAGACAACGGGTTGGTCGAAGTGTCGAAAATATCGCTGCCGTTCAGAATTGTCAAGAATTGGGCATCGCTCAGACCACATTATGGCGTATTTTGCGTAAGGATCTTGGTTTACACCCATACAAGATCAAGCTGACTCAAGAATTGAAGCCGATGAAGCCTCGTTCGTGCGATTTTACGCCGCTTGACTATTTTCTCTGGGGCTATGTTAAGTCATTGGTTTATGCTAACACGCCGGCGACGTTGGAAGAGCTCAAAGCCAACATTGAAAGCGAAACAGCGGCCGTTTCGGCCGAAATGTGTGGGTCCAACAATTGGGACCCAACGAATCGACCGCTGCAAAATTGTCCGCAGTGGCCATATGAACGAAGTCGAGTACCATTCATAAATGTTTTGATTATACTTGAAGCCGATAATAAAGTTTTTGAAATATCTCAAATGGTTTGCGTTTTATTTAAAAAAAAGTTGTCAAGTCCTTATTGGAAAACCCTATACTTCGTTACCCAGTTCCTCACCGCACACGGAAATTTCAAAGCCTTTTTACATAGGATCGGCAAAACGGATAGCCCAGTCTGCCAATACGGCGACTCCCGTACCTGCAGAAGATGGGAAGCCCAACGCACAGCACTGGAAAACAGCACTGGTGCCTTCAACCCATAAAACATAGTGGATAAAATGCTGACGAGTGACCTGAACTGGGAAAGTAATGCGAAGAGCGGTCCCAGAGGGTTGTGTCAGAAGCCACAGGGTTGGGAGGAGTTTTAGTCCGTATGATCCGAAAGGATGCGGAGAGAGCCGGACACAAGGGGGTGGTCAACGTCAACAAACCTCTTTATAGTGAAAAAAAAAATCATTGCCTTAAAAAGAACAGTACGATCACATTATCATTTCGAATACATTGAGAATACAAGTGTAGAAATTCGCGACAATAACTGACGACTTATTTCATTTCATTTATTTTATTTAGTAACCACTGTACATTTGAGAATATAAAGATTCTTATAGATTATATACAGGTAAAATATATGGATAGAGTGCTTAAATTTAATGAATAATGAATTTTAAATATAAGAAAGTTCTAATACAATAATTGAATACAATTAACTTAAAAGGAAATAAGATAGGAGTATTTGTACATACTCGTAAATGTAAATAAATTCATTATAACAGATTCAGAATTTAGAGTGTGAATCTATTGGAGAGATTTCAATAATTATTAGAAAAATAATAAAAGATTGCTGAGGACAGTTTCTTGGGTTCGATATTCGACCTGATAGCAATGGATAAATTATTCTATACACTGAAGGCATGAATGAAAAATTGTCTTCGAGAGGCTAAGCAGGTATGTTTAAGCGGCTTCAATAGAGTTAATGCAAGTTTTTCAAATAAATATGATGGTTGTTTTTTATAGATCAAGTTGCCGAGATAAATGCAGCATTTGTACTTAAAAAAGCTGTCAAGAGAGCATCCCAAAATTTGACGAGAATGAGAAGATACGTGGTCGAATCTGCGAAGGTTAAAGACAAATCGAGCAATCGAATTAAAAGCCACATTGAGCTTACGGGATGAGATCGAATCCATATCCGCGAACAGTTCGCATCCATAAGTTAAAATTGACACTAGGAGAGTCCTAGCTAATTTCATCTTAATTGCAGTTGGAAGAAAGTGGCGACTTACTGAAAGGCCGCGTAAAGAAGCATATATTTTGGATACAATGCTATTTATATGATCACCCCAAGATAAATTGCTACCAAAAATCATACCTAGGTTTTTCGCGTTGGATACTAATTCTACTTGGGTTCCATTCAGGAAAATAGGGGGAAAATCATCGAGATGGGGTACTTGTTTATATATAGGAATTGCCTTGGTTTTGGTGGGGTTCAACATAAGTTTATTTTGTGAAGCCCAATTGGCGATTGCAGATAAGTCGTTGTTAATTTTTGAGATGGCATCCTCGACAAGTCCTAGAGGAAAGCTATAATACAACTGAACGTCATCGGCATATATATGAAAATTACAATGGGACAATACAGACGGCAAGTCGTTAATGAACATGGAAAAAAGAAGAGGACCAAGAATTGATCCCTGTGGAACTCCAATGTTCACAGGACGGAAAGACGACAACAGACGATTAAACGAGACGGCTTGTTTACGATTGGTGAGGTAGGACAGAATGAGTTTAATGCTCGAGTTTGAAAAATTGAAAAAAGTTGCAAGTTTGCTAAATAAAATAGACGGGATAGATCGATAGCTTGTCGAACATCATCAGATACCTTTAACAACGCAGTAATACAACTGTGTCCGGACCTAGGCCCGATTGAAACGGGCATATAAGCTTGTTTGTTTCAATATATCATATATATAATAAAAGGTAGAATTATTTTTATAAAGTCAGGGTGGATATCATCTAAACCAATGCATTTTGACTTTATAGCAAAAATAGCTTTACCAACGGCTGTAGGATCTACGACAGATAAAGTAAAAGATCCTTCCAATGAATTCAAGGATAGACTGTGTGAGGGGGTATTTATATGATTGGAGTCAGCATTAGCAAATTTTTGGTTTAATTCCTCTACGTTCACATCACCGTTGACTGCACAAGACTTTTTACTCAAACCAATCTGACGTATTTTATTCCACAGAAACTTTGAGGACTTGTTGCAGGTAAACTGGTTTGAGAAATAGTTGAATTTAGCACGTCTTATCTTTTGGGTCTCCTGGTTCCTAAGCAGTTTGAAATTGTTTAATATATAAATGAACCTATACCTTTTCAACCGTCGATAGTAAGAATCTCTTAGAGCCATGATACTACGGATGGAATCGGACATCCAGGTTTGGTCTCTGGGCCTAACACGATGAGTTCTTAGTGGAACAAATTTTTCAAAGAGATATTGAATATTGGCTTTTATATTGGGGGCAAAGTGGGAAGCATCGGAAGAGTTTACAAAAAACATACTAAGAGCTTTCACGGCGTCCTTCAGACGATTACTACATGGACTGAGTAAATTTATATTAAAGTCCCCACACACTACAAAGTTTGGAGAAAGGTAATTAAATTGCTCAATTATTTCGGTTAGTCCTTTATAACTGACAACATTAGGAGGGGCATAAATTGACCCGATTATTGCCGCTTAAAGCCTCAACAAACAAAAAGTCATATGGATGCGTGGGAGAGGAACGAAGTAGAGGTAGAGATCTAATGTGGGTTTTAATGTAAATTGCAGATCCACCTCCCGTTCGACCATGACGATCAGCGCGATAAGGCGGTTTAAAACCTTGCAGAATAAATAAGTCATCGTCCATTTCAGGACGCATCCAAGTTTCAGAGATGCAAATAACGTCGATCAAACTATTCTCAAATACAAATCTAAACTCATCAATTTTATTCACCAGACTTTGTGCATTAATATGACAAACGCAGAGCCCCTATTGTTGCTTACACATAACATTCACTAAATACCTCAAATTTTCATTCATGACGCCAGTGTTATACTACACTATATGCGATTTTGGGAACTAATGAGATTGTTGAAATAGACATAATGGCGAATGAACTTTTAATAGATCAACGTAAGCTCTTTTATCCTCAAAGCGGGTTACTGGCTTCGGAATAATCCGGACCACAGGAAGGCTCTTGTATTTCAGGTTGCGTGTTGTGCATCGGGTTAAGCACACGGCCACACAAAAATTCTACTGTTGCAAAGCAAGGACGGATTACTGTTGACGATTTTGCAAAACAAAAAAAAAATTCATCAACGTTCGAACTATCAGCGAGCCTAAATTCTTATAAAGCTGATATCACCGCCAGCCATCCTTCCCTCCAGGAAGTGCGGTGGGATGGGCCAGACGAATGGAGGTTGAAAAACTATGACATACCATATACTACGGCAACTGGTATAGTGAACAAGCCCGTCATACACCTTTCCAATCGTAATTGATATATGGTTGGTCCAAGTAAGGTTCTCATTAAAAACTAATCCCAGATTTCTAGCCGTATGGACGTATTCTATCGTCGACTGCCCCAACATTATGGCTGGAAAACATGAAGTGTCAAGCTTCCTCTTACTTATACATGCAGTTTAAGTCCGCATTCATGTCATTTATGGCATTTTCAGTACGCGAAAGTGATGTGTTCAAATAGTTTTGGACATCATCTGCATACATATGGACAGCACAATACTTAACCAATCGTGGAAATTCATTAACATACAACAAGAATAACAGGGGGCCAAGAATCGATCCCTGCGGCACTCCCTTGATCATACCTAGAAAAGACGACATTTTATTATCACTACACATTCAAAATTCCAATTTTTTCATGAGCTTTTCACAGAGTATCGAGTGGTCCACCGTATCGAAAGCCTTAGAGAAGTCCAAAAGGTTCTGATGTCTTCTACGACTAGTAGGAGAGTCTATTTAGGGGCGGATTAATTGTAAGCGGCAGACTACAGCAAGATGTCTGCAACTTTAAGCATAAGGGCGGACATATGGTAAAAATCCGCACTAAGGATATCATCAGCCTAATTATGCTCACGCTAAAAGAAACAAAAAAGTACGATGCTATCAAATAATGTTTTGACGAGCTCCTCAATCGTCTTTTGTGAACGATTGAAAAATCGTGTCAACCCTAAATGATCGGAACAGGAACCAGTAGGGATGATGAAGTAAATTGAAAAGTAGTCACTGGAAAAACCTCTTCTACAGACTGTTTAACGGCGGATACAAAACCAAAACTCTGTTGTCAGACATTCAAGTTGGGCTATGAAACCAAAGATTGAACTGACTAAAATGAAGCAAAATCTAAACTTAACCAATAGAAGACTGCCGAACTGGACAGAATACCTGCGGAGTTATTTAAGGCCGCAGGAGAGTGAAAACAACAACTCATTTCCACGACTTGGTCGGCGAAAAGTACCCTGACGAATTGGATCTTAGTATTGTTCGTCCCATCTACAAAAAGGGTATCAGTTAGAGGTATCAGTTTCCTTAACATTGCGTACATCGCGATCGCCTTAAACTATTTATCAGTGATGTGATTGCAACCCAGACCACTATTTGCAACCACTATTGCAGATCCTAGAGCAAACCTAAAAAGTCCAGGTCGATATTCACCATCTCTTAGGTTAGGTTACGTTGGCGGGTTGATCATGCAACTATGAGCTGAGAGTTCAGCTCTGTTTTTAAAGAGGATCTTACTTGTTTTAAATTTACTGAGTTCCGGCCATAATTGTATTGATGTCTCACAGGTTGGAAAGTTTTTTCCACTTTTCATTGGCACACCGCATAGAAAACCGAGTTTTTGAGAAAACTCCAGTAATCTCAATCGATAACAGAAGTTTTGCCACACGTTTTTTAGTTTTGGAAACCCGTTAGCAAAACCAGGATTTAATGAAATCTCCTCAAAACCTACTTGCAATTGTGAGTATGTTGAAGCAGACACACCTTTTGAAGGATTTATCATGTCAGCAGAACAGCTGACAGAGTAGTTGTCAAAACAAAGTAGCGAAACTCCACGAAATTCCACAGCTGATAAAAAAAAACAAAATGTATGTACTCGTAAGTCCCAATAATTAATTTGTTTGTGAAGTTTATGGCTAAGTTAACCTAACTGCCCATAAACGAATGTACATCTGTCAAACAAAACCTAGTCGGTAACTCTAGATTTGTCTCGCGCCTACTATCAAAGGACCGACCGAAAATAGCCGTCATTACCCCTCGTATTCGGGCTATACGAGTTCAGAGTAATGACTTTTGGCCTATGCAATGCTGTCCAGTCATTCCAACGACCAATGGATTCGATCTTGGGAGGATTCGACTTTTGCCAAGTATATATCGACGACATTCTGATCGCATAAGCTACGGTGCAGGAGCACGATGATCATCTACGTTTAGATTTCGGCAAGCTGCAAATGTATTTTTGCTCAGCAAGAAGTGGTTTTTCTTGGTTGCTCAGTCAGTAAAGATGGAATAAAACCACCTGCAGAAAAATCAGAAGCCATCCGTAGCTATCCCAAGCCTGAAACCATCGCAGATCTTCGTAGATTTTTAGGTGCTTGGAAATTTTCTCGCCGAAATATGCCACAAAAAACGACAGTGCCTTTGAAAAATGCAAAAAGTCTTACCGATGCAGTTCAACTTGCATTCCCTTCATCAGACACAACTTTAAACCTTAGATGTGACGCATCTGATAAATCAATTGGTGCTGCTCTTGACCAATTCGTTGATGGAAGAAGACAACCACTAGTATTTTTCACACAATCGTGAACTTCTTGCCATTTACAAAGGTATTAAGTTTTTCAAACACCAACTAGAAGGACGAAGTATTACTGTTTTAACTGATCATCGACCATTGGCCTTCGCCTTTTTACAACATTCAGATAAAGCATCTCCGAGGCAGCAACGACAACGACAATCAGTTTGCTGACATTTATTTCTATCCAAGACATGGCAGACGCACAAGCTAACGACGATGAACTCAAACACCTTCTGAAGTCCAAGTCTATTTCGTTGCAACTCTGTCAACACAATATTGATGATGCTGGACCATGTGTTTACTGTGACACATCAAAAAACAGCATTCGCCCCTACATTCCGTAATATTTTCGACACCATCCGCAGCCCATCTCATCCAAATGCACGCTCCACCAGGAAGTTGGTGAGTTAGCATGAATCGAGACGTCACTACATGGGCGAAATCTTGCCTGTAGTGCCAACGCCAGTAAAGTAAATCGCAACGTGAAGAACATTCCACAGCGTATTTAGATCCCCAGTGAACGCTTTAAACATATCCACACCGACATAATTAATCGTCATGCCACTCTCAAAAGGATACAGATATTGTCTCACGATCATCGATCGCTTTAGCCGTTGGCCCGAGGCAATACCACTAAAAGATACCACTGCCGATACCAACGCCGATGCCTTCTTCGCAGGCTGGGTAAGTTAATTCGGTTCACCCCTTACTATAACCACTGACAGAGGTACACAGTTCGAATCGAAACTTTTCGACTCACTAACCAAATTATTAGGATGCAATCGTACTCGAACTACCGCTTACCGCCCAGCG
The DNA here is from genome assembly GCA_949129095.1 of Volucella bombylans. Classification (NCBI taxonomy): domain Eukaryota; kingdom Metazoa; phylum Arthropoda; class Insecta; order Diptera; family Syrphidae; genus Volucella; species Volucella bombylans. The sequence goes on along the minus strand of OX422143.1, from coordinate 180,862,581 downwards.
TCAAACGGAGTAATCGAACGATGGCATAGATTCTTGAAGGCAGCGATCATGTGCCACAGCTCTGGTGACTGGGATAGCCATTTTGCCTGTAGTTCTTCTAGGACTCCGCAACAGCTTAAAAGAAGATATAAACGACACTTCGCTTACCAGGTGAATTATTTATTGATGAAGAACTTAATCTTAATCCACAGATAATAGAGAGATACGCTCAGCTCCCACGTCACATCATAACAAGGCAAGGGCTTTCGCTCACAAAACACTTTACAACTTTTCGCATGTTTTCATACGCGTCGAAGAAGTCAAGAAGCCTTTGGAGCAGTCCTACCGCGGACCATACGAAATAATCGACAGAGAGTCAGATTATGTCTTTATCGTCAACGTCGATGGAAACCTGCTTTCATTGAAAACCACCAAGATCTGCAATCAATAAACAGGACATCAAATCAGTCACCAACATATCCGGTGAAGAAAAAACTTCAGTTCATGTCTCATCCTCAAACTCGAGACACTTAAGAGGGGCTACTGTGGCATCACTTATCTGTGTCATTTTTTTAGTTCCCGCTATTCAGCAGCACCATCGCTAAAAAAAATAGCAGCACTCCTTTGCTATCCATCTTTTTGTATTCAGTAATCCTCACTAAATAAAGTGTTTAATTAGTAAAAACAACAATTGTTTCATTGTGGCTCACAACTAAAGGGTTCGCCATCTAACGTTTTTTTTTTTCAACTAATGCTTATTTCGTGAATGGTAACACTTAGCTCATGTCTGATTTGACAGATAATTAGTTTTATCTTTCTGGTTAATAATGGAAAATAATTTCATTCAAATGGTTGCCTCGGCTGGCCATGCAGTAGCCTACACGATCGGTCCAATTTTTAAGAACATTATCGATTGTGTGCAGCTGTATTTCACCAATGGCTTCACGAATATTGTCCTTTAATGCGTCAATTGTCTCTGGCTTGTCGGCGTAACACTTATCTTTTACGGCATCCCACAAATAATAGTCCACCGGTGTCAAATCGCAGCTCCGAGGTGGCTAAACGACATCAGCTCTACGGCTGATAATGCGATCTTCAAAAACAGGGCGCAAAACATCGAGTGTAGCTTCGGCTGTGTGGCACGTAGCGCAGTCCTGTTGAAACCAAATGTTGCCAATATCCTCCTCTTCAATTTTTGTGAATAAAAATTCGTTCAACATGGCCCGATAACGATCGCCATTGACTGTAACGGCCACTCCTTGCTCATTTTCGAAGAAAAATGTCCCAATTATGCCTTTTTTTTTATTCATTTATTTTTTCTTATCTTTGAGGATGATGCCTTACAATATAAGCAATTGAGGAATAAAGAAAAAGAAAATGTGCATTCTTTAATCGATTAAAGATTAGTAGCGAATGACCCGCATATAAAGGGTTTTTCAATAAGAGTGCTACAAAAGTTTTTTTAAATAAAACAAAAACGGTTTTGGATATCAATGAAATTCTTTATTCCTGTGAAAGTACGTTCGATGCCATTATGTATGGAACTCGATTTCTTTTGCATGGCCACCACGGGCACGCTTGCAGAAGTCCAGACGCTGAACCCAATTTTCGACGGCTTTCAAGCATAAATCGGCCGATACTGCTGCAATTTTACGTTCGATATTCGTACGAAGTTCATCAATCGTCGCTGGCTTGTTGGCATAGACCATAGACTTGACGTAGCCCCACAGGAAATAGTCTAACGGCGTCAAATCGCACGACCGAGGCGGCCAAGCGACTGGACCATTTCGTGAGATAACACGTTCGCCAAACTTGGTTTCCAATAAATTGATTGTGACATTCGCTGTGTGGCTTGTGGCGCCGTCCTGTTGGAACCACATGTCCTCCAAGTCCATATCATCCAATTGGGGCCAAAAATATTCGGTTATCATTGAACGGTAGCGATCCCCATTCACAGTAACGTGCCGGTTTTGATCATCACGGAAGAAGTACGGCCCAATGATGCAATGGCCCGGGATGCAATGATTACTCATGGAGTACGTGTGGATTACTGCCTGACCAATACAGCATATTTTGTTTATTGACGAAGCCATTCAGCCAGAAATGAGCCTCATCGCTGAAGATGATTTTTCGATGAAAATCCGAATCATTTTCAAGTTGTTGCTCAGCCCAATTCACGAACATACGACGCTTCTGGTGGTCAAGCGGCTTCAGTTCTTGCGTCAATTTAATCTTGTAAGGATGTAGGCCAAGATCTTTTCGCAAAATTCGCCACAACGACGTCACAGAAATGCCCAACGCTTGAGAACGACGTGTGAGAGACACATTTGGGCTTTCTGCAACTGAAGCCTCAGCGGCAGCAATATTCTCGACACTACGGGCACTTCATTGTCTCACTGGCACGGGAACATTTTGTACTGTGCTTATGGATTCAAATTTTTCCTCTAGACGCTCAATTGCTGATCTGCTAGGACGATTATGACGACCATAAATTGGACGTAGCGCTCTTAACGTTGAGGCCACTGACTCCGAATTTCGGTAGTAAATTTTAATAATTTCGACTCGTTGTTGGCTCGTATATCTTTCCATCATGAAATGGCAAACCTTATTGAAGAGAAATGTCAAAAGAGCGGCAAGAAATATGGCGTCGTTTGCAGTCCCTGTTGCTCTACTTTTGTAGCGTCCCTGTTGAAAAACCCGCTATATAGAAAACAATGTTGTGGGGTTTTTTTTTTAAGTTATTAAGGAAAAAATAAAAAATAAATAAAATAATATTATAAACTAGATTCAATATAATAAATTCAATTTCTAACAAGATGAACAAACAATAGAAACAATTGAATTTAAACTATGCTCATAAACAAATTTTTGACTTGGGAAATATCCAATGAAAATAGCCAGATTTTTATTTTATTAAGAAAAGAATATCGCATTCTAAGCGATCTTATTTCGTAAGGTAATCCATTAAATAGCGTAGGTGCCGAAACAGTGTAAAAGTTAGTAAAATGTGTTCTTTGGGAAACTGGAACTTTAAAAAGTTGTTGAGAATTAACTCTTAATCCATATGCATTTGAATTTCTAAACATTGTGTTGTAGCCACTGCGAATGAAAAAAAAACTTTTAGGACCTTATAAACACATAGGTGTTTCAAAGGCAGAATTTTTAGATCGCGAAATAATGGCCAGCTACTTGTTATTCTACTTTTTCTACAAATAATCCTGACAATGTCTTTTTGTGCTATAAGTAATGGTTCCATCACATTATTGTAAGCTCCACCCCAGTTTGTCAAGCCGTATTGAAGCTTCGAATTTCTTGGAACAGTGAGGTTGCAATAAAAACATTTTGCGCGTTGCACATCTCAAGTAAACTTTTAATTCAGTCGCGTGTGTTTTCCAACTTAAATTTCTATCTATTGAAACTCCAAGGTACTTGAAAGATTCAACAGAATCTATTTTGAAACAGTTTAAGCAACATGTTGCATCTGTACAAAAGTTAACTTTTCCACAATTATGAGTGAACATTGAGAGCCTTGGGCAACTAGCTGAATGAAAAATAATATTAGTCTCAAACAAAGGTGATTTTTTTAAGCTGAAAAGCATAAGCTTAGTTTTTTCGCTAACAATAAGTTCATGTTTGGCAAACCACTGTCTCAATCGTTGTAAATCACTTTGGATTCTACTTAGTGACTCTAGAGTGAGTGATGACAGTGACTCGTTTTGGGTGTATCGGCTTTTCAATGTATGCGTGCGGGTTTTTTGTGCCCCAAATGCGACAATTTTGCTTGTTTACATACCTGCCAAGATCAAAATGAGCTTCATCTGAAAGGATGATTTTTTTTGGCAAAATCGGCATCTTCTCTAAGTCGATCGCAGGCCCACTTAGCGAAGCGAAAACGCATTGGATGGTCAGTTGGCTTCAACTCCTGAACCAATTGGACTTTGTATGGCGTCATACCAAGGTCTTTATGCAAAATTCATCTCAATGATGTCTCCGAAATGTTCAATTATTGAGAACGACGGTGAATTGATGTTGATGGCGCTTCACGCACACTTTCTGCCACAGCAGCTATATTCTCGGGTTTTCACAAGATAACGAACATACGGAGCTGACGGTGCTTCTCTTCTTCCAAAATCCGTACGCAATTTTCGCACACATTCTGCAACATTACCATGATTTTCAAAGTAATGTCGCAATATTTCCCAGCGTTGTTCAAGCATATACACAACCATATTAGTTTTCATTTTCATTTTCATTTCATTTCATTTCATTTATTTACTTGGTACTTATTTATTTAGTACTTAGATATTATTGATTAGCTCACATAACTTTAATAACTTAAGATATAATAATAATAATAATAATATAAGAGAGGAGGAATAGGACTTGGACTCAGGGTTGGGTTGTTAAGGATGAGAGGTAAAGGAGGGCAGCACTTTTAAATTTTGCACGGTTAGATATCATTTTTTTTTTTTCTTCTACCGCGAGCATCGAACTTGTCGAGTTGTAGAGGCTGAGTAGGGTCAATGAATCTCGAGAAGAAATTCTCCAGACGAGTCCTGAAACCAAAGGATGCTCCCCCCCCTCCCCAACTCCCAAAGCACTCCATCATTCCCCTGGGCTGGATCAAGGTGTCATACGACCCGTGCCGAAGATCAACCTGGCTGAGGGCCCAGTATCTCCAAAAATAGCTCAGTCGCAAACGGAGTATCCGGATACCTGGCGACCTCCGGATTAGCTAGCCTTATCTGTATATGGCGGATCTCTGTACAGATGGACATCCCTTTCTCCGCTACTCGTGGGACTATCAATGGAAAATAACCAGAAAACAAAAACCGAGGCCGGTACTCCTTCATTACCGGGCGGTGGAACGGTGACTACACCGACTACCGGCAAGGCTCCTGCATTGCCGAGAGGAGGCAAAACTGTGGCAGGCCATGGTGCGCCATCCTCTAAAGGCAAAAGGAACAAGCCAAATAATAAGAATTCAGAAAGTGTTAAGACTGTGGCAGGCCATGGTCCTATCACCTCCTCCACCCCTAGCAGCAGCAAGTTTGTGGCAGGCCACTGACTTGTTGCTGCTATCAAAACTCCTCCCCCAAGGATGAATCTATAACTCAGCCGCATCGGCAAGCCCCATCTAAGGCGCTCTACTTAAGACGCCGAAATGCTTCACGCATTATCAAAACCTTGGGAGAAGGTTCCAAAGTTTAACAGCGTGGATGAAAAATAAGCGTGACGAATTTAAATATTGGCGACGATGGGGAACGATACTTAAATTTCTTGCAGAACGGTTAAAGACAAGTTTATTACGAGGGCGGGTCAATAAGTCCGTGACTTTTGGAATAAAACACAGATTTTTTGATAAAAAAATAATTTTGTTTTTCAACGTAGTCTCCCTTGAGCTCTATACACTTTGTCCAACGCTTCTCCAATTTTTTTATCCCTTCCAAAAAAAATGATTTGTCGAGGTCCTCAAAATAGGCCTTTGTTTGCGAGATGACTTCATCATTGGAGTCAAATCTTTTTCCACCAAGCCATTTCTTCAGGTTTGGGAACAAGAAGTAGTCGCTCGGAGCCAAATCTGGTGAATAGGGTGGATGGGCGAGCAGTTCATAGCCCAATTCATGGCAACTGCACATGTGTGCACACTTGCATTGTCTTGGTGGAAAAGAACTTTTTTCTTGGCCAAATGAGGTCGGTTTTTTTCAAATCGTCATTGAATCGGTCCAATAAGTTGGCATAATATTCCCCATTGATTGTTCTTCCCTTTTGAAGGTAGTCAATGTGGATTATCCCGCGTGCATCCCAAAAAACAGTCCCCATAACTTTATTGGCTGACAAACCCACCTTGGCCTTCTTTGGCGCCGATTCACCCTTAGAAACCCACTGTTTTGACTGTTGTTTGTTCTCTGGTGTGTTGTGATGGATCCATGTTTCGTCCACGGTTACAAAACGGCGCAAAAACTCCTCCATATTGCGATTAAACAACGCCAAACCTTCCTGTGAAGTGAAGCACACGAAATTCACTTTTTTCCATTTTCTCCTCAAATTAGTGAGTAGTCTGATAAAAATAGCTGTGAAACACAAACTAACTGACGCAGTAAGTTTAAATTTTGACAGGAGTCAACTGACAGATGCCTGTTGACAGGAGCAGTGTTGCTGTTTCAGCAAAGAGGTCAGAAATTCAAAAAGTCACGGACTTATTGACCCGCCCTCGTATATAAATACGGTGGGGATTTATTTTGAATAATTTTATGTAGAAATATGCAGTTTCTCACATTGATGTACTGTTGTAGCGTGCAACCTAGTATCTTTTTGGTATGTTCTGAGATATGTTCGTATCTTCGAAGACCATATACATAGCGAACCGCATCGCTGAATGCCACCTTTAATTTGTTTAGTGACAGTGAATCGAGAGCGCTATAGACAACTTCAGAATATGTAATGAGAGGTGCTATTAAGATCAATAACAACTTTCGTTTGGTTTCAACAGGGGTGAAATACGATGTAGGCCACAATTTGCGTAGACAGCCGTATATCCGACCAATAACTGCATTAATATGATTATAACCTGAGAGGTTACGGTCAATGATAAAGCCAAGGCTAGTGCAGTGTTCAACAGCTGTTATTTTACTGCTACCTGGGTACAAGTCTGGCAGGATACTCAGTTGAAAACGTCTTTTAGAGATCGGCATTACTTGGGATTTTTTTGGGTTAAGAAGCAATCCATTCGCTGCGGACCAGATAGAAATTTGGGTAAGATCGTCATTGATGTGGTCAGCAAGTTCATCAAGCTTGTTATATGGTTTTGCTAAATGAAGTTGCACGTCATCTGCATAAAGGTGGACAGAACTATAGGTACAGACTGATGAAAGATCGTTAATAAACATACAGAAAAGAATAGGACCCAGAATTGAACCTTGTGGAACTCCTTGAACTTAGGCATTAAGTAGGGAGGATTTGCCGCCAGAGATGACTTTCTGGAATCTCTCGGAGAGATAGCTGCCAATAATATGGGTAGCCCTACGGCTAAAACCAAACAAATTTTTGAGCTTCCAGCTTAGAATGTTGTGATCGACCCTATCGAAAGTCTTCGAGAAGTCAAGTAGGCAAAGAAGACTTATATTACCCTTGTCATAATCTTGCCTTATTGTGATGTGTGATGTGCCCTGAATCCTGATTGTTTTTCGTAAAGCAAGTTGTGGTTAGCTACATGACTAAGTATTTGTTTTTGCAGGACTTTTTCGAAGATTTTAGATAAACTGGGTAATATGCTAATCGGTCTAAAGTCAGAAGGGGCATCACTGTTTGTTTTCTTTGCCACTGGAAGGACTCTAGCTATTTTCCATGACCTGGGAAAAGTTGATGTAATTATGCAGAAATTGATGATATGAGTAAGATGGGTAACTATCTGGGACAGGATAAGTTTGACAAACCGGATGGGTATTCCATCCTCCCCAATAGCTTCAGACTTAATAGCCATTGTGCATTTAAAAATTTCGCTTTCGCTCACAACTTCAAAGTCATCCAGTCTATGCGCAGATCTGGCCGAACAGGCTGATGCTCGATTTGTATCAAAGTTACCATTAGCGAGTTGTTCACCTATGAAATAATCATTAAGAATATCAGGATCAAGATCACTCTGTTGGTTAAAGCCTTTAGAAAGACCGATCATTTTAAGGTTGCTCCATAGTTTTTTTTGCTGGTAAGGTGGTATTGAGCTTGGATGCATAGTAATTTTTTTTGGACGCACGTATAATTGAGGTTGTACGATTGCGTGCCTCTTTAAATTCTTTCCAATACGCGCTGGTCGGTCTGCGATTCCATCTACTGTGCAATTTATTGCGAACTTTGATTTAGTTCAGCGCAAGGATAAAACTAATTATCTGTCAAATCAGACATGAGCTAAGTATTACCATTCACGAAATAAGCACTAGTTGAGAAAAAAAAAAGTTAGATTGTGGACCCTTTAGTTTGCTGCTACTAACGCCATCTATCGACATTGTTCTGAAACACTGAAAAAAAAACTGCAATCGCAATCTGTGATTTATTTTATGTGGGGTGGGATCTTTCCAACAGAAATGCTAAGTACGAGTATGATTCTGATCAAAGAGCCTTTTTGTTCTGCTTATCATACTTCAGATAAGCACATTTTACGAACGTACACACAAACATATGTATGCGTACATGAGTATGATGAACTCATTCCAATGTTGCTGCTCAAACTAGAATCATAAACCTTAAATGCATTCGCATGGAAAGTTTAGATGCGAGTAAGCTTCATTTTATCAATACACACTTAAAAAATATTTCCTAAATACATACATGTACATCCATAGACATTATTGTCATCAATTATATCTAGATACATAGATAATATACATATGTATAATCATTTGGTGATTTCAGATTTGGTATGCTACAGCAACCTAAAAAACTCCGGCAACTTTGCCTTCTGTGAAGTACCCCATTCGTGTGTTCTCCTCTTTGGCTGAAAAAGCCTGTTTTCTTTGCATTTCTTCTTTCCTTTTAGCCTTTCGGAGCTCGATTGACCAAGACCAAGAGCACAATTTACAGCCTATATAGCACCATAGCCGACTCCGGCTACAAACAACAAACACCACACGCATAACATCGGATTGACGGATATTTTACGTTTGCTGCGTCATACTCGTAGAACCATATCTCTACGAGTACCCTAACCGGTCTGCTACTCGTACTTCATCAAAGGAATTTTTGTGTACGCATTAAAATACTATGCACACACACGATCTTAACGATGAGGTGTGTATAGTTTTTTTCAAAAAATAAAAAATAAAATCGTTTCTATTTATTTTTTTGATTTTTTATTTTTTTTTTATATATCAAGTTTCTTCTACCTGCTGTTGTTGTACATTGACTTCTGTATAGGTAAGGTATCCAAGCAGAGAAAATGGTGAGATGTCGACAGCAACAGCAACAAAAACAAGAGCATGGCTGATATGCTACAACCGAAACTGGTACTTCTACTATTGTGATTAGGATAAGGACTGGAACCTGTCTAGATTTATCTACATATCTGTGAACTCATCTGCCCACCTCAATGCCCGTATTTGTATTGATCACATGTGCCTCCACACCTCCTTCTTCGTCTTTTATTCATTTTCATCGCAATCTTTCGGTCGTCGCAGTAGTAAGACACAACTAAATGATTTAACGTTTGCCTTTGGCTCGACATACTATTCGATAGTAAGGCCCGTCTTGTCCCGTCCTGTCTAACTCTGAGTTGATTGTTTTTTTTTTTTTTTTTTTTTTTTTTTTTTTTTTTATTGAAACTCTGGAAACAGGCCGATAAAGAAGACCAAAAAGCACAGAAGCTGATCATGATTGTCGTTTTTTGTTACCACCGCAATGGAGGAGCAAGTTGTATCATATAAACGAAACAACAAATAAAGAACGACACACTGACAAAGACGGCAACGACAACTACAACGACGACGACAACGACAACGACAACGACGACAAAGAGGAAAGAAATTCCAAAACCATTTATAGACTTATTTCTTGTTTACGTGAGGTTGCTACGCGCGTTTATCCGCCTATCCATCCATGTTTGTTGGTTGATTGCTGCCTTGTTGCTTGCTGTTTGCTGCATGTTGCTTGGCCAGTCGGTTGGTTCGCTTTTATACTCACTCTAAAGATCCAAATCCATGATCGCCACGATCAACGATCGACGTGCGACGTCATAGTGATCGTTGTCTTCGTCAATACTACGAGTACCAGTGAACATATTCGCATTTGGGATTGGGATTTTTTTTAATTTGAGGCAAGTTAAAGCTGCTCGCATGGCCGAAACCTGAGTTTCTTCTTTCTTCTTGTTCTCATTAGTTTTGTACTCTGTTACCATACTCACTGTCAAGGTCATTTTGGAGTATAGCCCGTCGGTATTTGTTTTTTTTTCTCTTTTTTTTTCCAAGATTCTTCTTTTCTTGCTTTTTTCTCTTCTCCGATTGTTTATTTTACACTTGTTGGATTTATTGTATTGTACATCACCGATCGCAGAGAGGTACATATGTATGTATGTATGTATTGATAGATACAACAAAATAACAACGAACATACCTACATGGAGACCTTTCGAAAAAAAAAGAAGTAATTTTACAGCCACATTGATCAATAATTTTATTCAATTTACTTTTTTTCTATCTTTCCGACGAAGAATCAATCCGATCGAGCTAAAGTTTTAGCTATTTGGGCACTCGTTTATCGCTGGATTTTTCCAAATTCTCTTGTTGATAAGAATCGTTTCGTTTCGACCTTCAACAGACCAGCGGAGTCAAACTAATGTTGGTATTGCGTGAGCTGGCAACAAGATGCTGATTATTATTAAATTCAAATGCTGATCATCTTTTTATTTCAAAATACCCAAGTACATATATACAGCCATGGAAATATAATTAAGGCCGTCTTTACCTTCCACTTTCTATGGTGCACTCGCACATGATATGACAAAATTGATTATTTTTCAAAAGTTTACTGTTTTCAGGCAAATAGGATTCAATGACACCGGAACTGCTGCTGCGGTTTCGCCCACAATGTGGATCAGGAAAGGAATGTAGTCGGCTCCAAAGCCGATTTGGGATGCGCGCTGGTGTCTTTCTGGAGGTCGACAACATTCCATTTTACTCCTCTTTAGGAAAACTCGCGTCTGTCTTCCAAGCAGAGATATACCCAATCCTGATCGCACCGAACTACAATATATTGTGAACAGTCTGTGGGGAGGGCGAAGTATTTGCATCTGTAGCAACAGATAAGCAGCGCTTAGAGAGTTGATGAATCCTCTTACGACTTCCAAGCGTCATAATGGGATCACGGGAAATGAAATCACCGACGAACTTGCTAGGCAAGGCTCAGAGGAGAGTTTTTCAGGACCCGAACCTACGTTAGGTCTGTCTGAACCTCCAGGTTGCCGGTACGCCAAACCGATTCTTCCCGACTCACTGACCGAGGTCAACGTCTGTCCTGTTGCATTTCAGTAGGAAAAACTTTAGACTGTTTACTGCAGCCATGACGGTGCACTACGCTTTTGCTAAGCACTTAAATGTACAGAATCCTGCGACGCTTGTTGTGAAAGTAATGACAACACCGCAGAGCACTACCTCAGTGAATGTCCGACCTCCGATCGAATCAGACTGCAGGTACTCGGAATAGACGCTTCTTCAACGGCGGTGCATGCTGTACCTTCATTTTTGCGCACAGGAATGGTCTTATAAGCAGCCCCAAAATTAGCGTAAAGATCGTCTAAAATGCTTATGATTTGCAGGCTAATGGCACGCTTAACATATCCTTCCACAGATATTCTATGGGATTAAGGCCCAGACTTGATTAGAAGCACTCGAGCAACTTTATGGAAGTTCGCTTGAGACATGCTTTTGTGAGTTTTACGGTGTGCAAAGGATCATTGTTGGCATGTTTTCCTACGGCCGATAGCATCACATTTTCGAAAATATTCATGTATTATTCGCTCATCGAAATTCCATCTGTCCTATTTGATAAAGCGGACCAAACTAAAACCAAAAAAACACTCACAGACATTTTTTGACCCCCGCCATGACTCACAACAGTCAAGAAATACTTGCCTTCTTTTCCAACATCTGGATAATGGATCATGATACGGTTTATTCTGGTCTCGTCACTCCAAACAATAAAGTTCATTAATACATTGACCAAGTTCCATCAAACCGATGAAACGAGACTCGCGTTTTTCTCTACTTTAATATCACAAGCGAGCGCTTCCTTGGTATTCTTCGTTTTGTTGGCACGGAAATATGTGCTTGACTGCATTAGCAACTACTGTTTTCGGCCTGTTAATTGACTAGCGATATCTGTAGAAAATATGCCAGTCCAAAGCCTTGTTCTTTTTTCGGATTTACAACTTTTTGCTTTTCCAATGAGAAAGCTGACAGTTCAGGGTTATTAAAAATGGAGCGACGAGCGACGGAGCAATATTTGACAACTACAGTCCGCAACTTTCGTAGAAAATATGGCCGAAATAGTGATTTAACTTCATCAACTGACATTAACTCAAAAATGAATGGATCAATTAGTGATGTTAGACACTCTAGCCGTCCTTCATCAAGTTGTTCAACACAAAACATCGAAGCAGTCGGTGAGAGTGTTGCTGAGAGTCCAGGAATATCAATTCGGTCAAGAATTTGACATTTTGAAAAGCCCTCTATAGGGTATTTTCACGAAAGATTTGCATCTTCATGCGTACAAAATGCAATTGACTCAAGAACTGAAGCCTACTGACCACGCACAGCGAAGATAGCCCGTTTAATGGATTATGGAATAACAACTGGATGCTGATTTTTCAAACAAAATCATCTTCAGGCTCATTTTCATCTTGGCCACGAGTGATTATTCAGTAACAGACGCATCCACAATATGTCATTGTTTGTAGTGGATTTTGGGTTGGAGGCATCAGCGGATCATTCGTTTTTGAAAATGCTGCTGGTCAGCATGATATGGGTGGGGACGACATATGCTTTCGAAAAGGTAATTCCATATGTCAAACAGCAAAAGCAACAATTCAATTACTGCATGAGTCATTTCCTGGTGGCGTAATATACCGTTTTTCTGATCAAATTTGGCTGCCCAGATCATGCGATTTAACGCCGTTGGACTTTTTTTCTTTGAGTTTTTTTTTAAAGTCTAAGGTTTATGCCATAAGTCCATTTATGCACAACTGTCATGGAAAATTTCGAAAAAAGAGTGTGCATGTGACAGCCAAGACATGGAGGCCCTTTACCCGATACTCTATTCCATACATAACTGTATACTGTATATTTTATGAATTTGTTTTCTATCAAAATTACTTCTTGTGTAAATTTTGGGACACCCTTTACAAAGTCATACTAAGCTCTAGTTAACGAGGTTACTTTCCGTGGTAAAGCAGGGACTTGTCATCTTGGACAACAGTGGCATGAAAAAAATTCCACTGGCTTTTCTGACATTATTTCAACTTAGCCTAAGAACAACGTCATGGTGTGTGTATTGTTTCACAAAACTCCACTCATTCTTACATAAGCTCTTGATCTCTTTTAAGGTTGGAAAATCCACAATTCAAAATCTCCACCGATGTATTTGAATCTGACTAAGGATAGCTGGCTTCGAAGCAAGACTTAGGCGAATTAGAATTAGTAGAAAATATGTGATCACCTCTAACGCCGCTGTACAGGTTTATCATGGTGCGAGCCTTACCAGCATAAATCTGTCATCGATCATTTACGTGCATATACGAGTATGTATGGTAAGCACGCACATCAAACTTCTTGAGTTTCTTGTTAGAATAGCATTTTCTAGCTATTACTAGTCAAAAACTTTAAGAATAAAGGCTAGACAGGTACGCGCGTTACCGAAATATCAAGGACTGTAATCCTCTCAAGTCTATTTCAAACATTATGGGCTACCAAATCGGGATCGTGTACACCAATTTTGCTGTATCAAACTCGGCTGTTTCTACGCCATACGACGGATTTAAATTCAGTATTTTATTTGAGATGATTCACTTAGACAATTCAAGTACTTCATCTCATAGGAATAATCCAAAGTAGTAACGTTAACGGTGATAGGTACAGTGCATGACTATTTCGGTGAATATGATAGAATGGTCTTGCAGTGATTGATTTAATGTTCTCCATTTGGTGGTAGTAGAGCTCCCTCAATAATCACTTCAGAATGATGCCTCGAGAGATGGTCGACTAAGATTTTCTGCGCACAACAATCATTACTTCATTTGTATATAGTCAACGGCAACATATTTTAGGCTACAGTCAGTCACATTCGCATTCGTACAAGAAAAACATTAAAATCGAAACAAAAATGTGTTTTTCTTTGAGAACTTTATTTTTATCAAAATTATTTTCACAACAAACAGATAGATAGAGCCTTAGCTGAGAAACTGTGCGAAGGGTTATCAGAAGGCATCCATATATAAATACATCAAGTCGTGAAAGCCTTTAGATTTCGCTAAGAAACACATAAACCTTGGTTTATGGGATATTCCTCGAGCTGAATCAACTGTGCCCAAAATTGTTGACAAAATAAATTACAATATTCTAAGAACTAGTTTGAATTTTGAATTTTGGGATGATATTTTTTCCACGTCTGATCCGTCATCTGCCTTTGACATTTTCTTAAATAAGTTAAAGTATCATATTTCAAATAGCAAACAAATTATAAGATACAGAAATAGCAAAAATAGCTGTATTAAACCTTGGATGACGTCCACACTTCTAAAAAAGTTAGGAAGAAACATAAACTTAGTATTCTAGTTAAAAAACATCCGTATAATTCCAGACTCAAACTAAATAATGAACTTAAGATTGATATCAGTTTTCACAGAGATACTTATTATCATAGAAAGAAAACATCAAGTCTTGGCAATACCAAAAAAGAATGGCGTGTTATTGATGAAATACTTAATAGGAAAACTCCGGAAACGGAAATAGTTTTGAACGTGAACAACTTAACTATATCTAATCCTCTGGATATTGCAAATTCTTTTAATGAATTCTTTTGTAATATCAGTTCTTCTCAGAACTTAAGCAATATTAATTTTCATCCCAGGAGTTATTCTATTGATATGGAAGATCAATCTAAGAGTCTTTTTGCGATCCATTCAGTCCCTTTGAGATATATAAATTAATTTGCTCTCTTAAAACATCTAAGGTTTCGTCTTATGACACGATCACAAGTTGTTTGCTAAAGAATATTTCATTTCATATTTCTGAAGTCTTATGTCATATCTTTAATAGAAGTATATATATGGGAATCTATCTTCCCTCATGTATTAAAAATGGCAATAGTATTACCACCTAACCGTTGCCAGATTAGAAACTGCCAAAGGCTCATACTGGCTGGCATCGGCTTGCCTTGGCCACGACCAAGTGGGCCCTCTCCCTGGTGATAACCTAGAAAGGGTGGTACTGGAAGCGGGAAGGCAAAAAACTGGCCTCATAATCGGATGCGACGCCAACGCACATCATACGGTATGGGGCAGTACCGACATCAATGATAGAGGTGAGTCACTTTTAGACTATATTTTAAGTACTAACCTCTTAATTTGCAATATTGGCAATGAGCCCACTTTCATAACAAAAAACCGACAAGAAGTGCTAGATATTACTCTTGTCTCCGACAGCATCACCCAAAGGCTAACAAACTGGATGGTATCGTCTGAACACTCCTTTTCGGACCATAGGTACATCCAATTCAGTCTGAGTGATGCTCCCCCTCGCCAACCAACTTTCCGGAACTGCCGGAAAACTGATTGGACAAAATATAGAGGAATCCTGTCGGAAACGATATCCTCCAAACTATCAAGTCCCCCGCGTGACACCAATGAGCTCGACATGAAAGTCAGGGAATTTACTCTGACTCTCAATAAGGCTATGGCCGCTTCCTGCCCTCTTATTCAACCAAGAGGCAAGAAAAAGCCACACTGGTGGACATCGGCACTAGGACTGCTCAGAAACACATGCAGAAAACTTTTCAACGCAGCAAAAAGCACAAGAAAAGTGACCGACTGGGACTCATATAAAGAATCCCTCAAATTATACAAAAAAGAACTGAGGAAGGCAAAGCGACAATCCTGGAGGTCATTCTGTGACAAAATTACAGAAACCTCTGAGGCTTCGCGGCTAAGAAAAATCCTCTCCACAAATCCTATGATGCCCAGCTGTTTGAAAAAAACCGATGGCTCTTGGACAACCTCAAGTGATGAATCACTCAACCTGCTTCTGGACACCCACTTTCCAGGTAGCTCCCAACTCGCGGCCAGTAGCAGCCCAAACAAGCCTACTGCAACCGTGACCAAAATTCATAGTCTGATTACGAGAGACAAACTGCTCTGGGCGCTACATAGCTTCAAACCATACAAGTCTGCTGGTCCGGACGGTATTATACCTGCCGAGCTACAGAGATCCTCAGATATTATTCTACCAGTGTTGGAAAATATTATGAGGAGCTGTGTAGAACTTATCCACATTCCACTGTTATGGAGAGAAGTCAATGTGGTGTTCATTCCCAAAGCTGGAAAATGTTCTCATGTGGTCCCAAAGGACCTCAGACCTATAAGTCTATCGTCATTCCTTCTGAAAACTTTAGAACGACTGATTGATATCCATATTCGAGCTAAAGTTGATCCAAGACTTCTGTCTACGGCTCAACATGCCTACTGTAAAGGAAAGTCGGTGGAAACGGCTTTGCACTCTCTGACTAGCCACATCGAACGATCCCTACAATATAAGGAGTACACAATGGTTGCTTTCCTGGACATAGAGGGCGCCTTTAACAACGTCAACACATCCGCAATCACGACTGCGTTGTCAACTCTGCAGGTAGACGGCTCACTTGGGGAGCTGATTAATCTAATGCTAACAAGCAGGATAATCAACTCCAAACTGGGTGAGACTTCTGCTAAAAGATATGTCAGTAGGGGTACGCCGCAAGGCGGTGTCTTCTTGGAACTTAGTGGTTAACGAACTACTGATATACCTGGAAGCGGGTGGTAGCAGAGTGATTGCCTATGCGGATGACGTTGCCATAGCCGTCTCAGGAAAACATTTAAATACCATTAAAGAACTCCTCCAAGTAAATCTTAACAGATTAACCTGCTGGGCAGATCGCTGTGGATTGGGAATAAACCCCCATAAAACTGATCTTGTCCTCTTTTCTAGGAAATATAAAATTCCAATCATAGACCCTCCTTCAATAAACGGTACCAGTTTAGCTTTCTCCGATACAGCAAAATATCTGGGTCTGATTTTTGACAGGAAACTAAACTGGAAACCTAACACTCAAGAAAGAGTCAATAAAGCTACAATAACTTTATTCTCTTGCAAGAAAGCCATTGGGAACAAATGGGGCCTTCAACCTCGCATAACCCACTGGCTATACATCTCGGTCATAAGACCGATACTCACTTACGGGGTGGTTGTCTGGTGGACGGCCTTGGAAAATGCAGTCAACTGCATTAAATTAAGCAGAGTCCAAAGAACAGCATGTCTATGCACAAGCGGAGCCTTGCGGTCTACCCCCTCTGCGGCATTAGATATTCTGCTTCACTTGACACCCCTCGACATTTTTAGCAAGCAAGTAGCTGCGACTGCAGCTATTCGCCTTAAAGCGACTAAACAGTGGACAAATAATTCATTTGGCCACGCCAACATTCTTAATACATTAGGAATCCTCACAGAGAACACCGATTACACCATACCTGAACTTTGGTTTGACAAAAACTTCCATGTAAGCTTCCCCTCTAGATCATTCTGGGAGGAGGATGCTTTCATGGAGGACAAGTCAATTCATCTCTACACAGATGGATCTAAAACCGATAGCGGAGTTGGTGGCGGTGTTTTCTCAGATGGGCTAAATCTAAGCCTCTCTTTCCGCCTTCCAAATCACTGTAGCGTGTTCCAGGCGAAAATTTTGGCGATTAAAGAAGCTCTGTCCTGGCTGAAGAAAAACGTGATATCTGCAAAGGATATCCGCATATTTTCGGATAGTCAGGCCGCCATCAAGTCCCTGGACTCGGTCTCATTGTGTTCTAAAACTGCCCTTGAATGCCGATCATCTCTCATGGAGATGGCAGAGCAGTTCAACATTCACCTCTGTTGGGTGCCGGGCCACAGAGACATTCCAGGGAACTGCAGAGCCGATGAACTCGCCAAAATTGGAACCACTCTACCTATCCTACCAGACAAAGGTAGTATATGTATACCAATCGCTACGTGCAAACTAACACTAAAGCTAGATGCCAATAAAAGAACGGACCTTAGGTGGACTGCTGGACAAACATGTCTAGCGACAAAACAGATCTGGCCAAAGCTGGATCTGAGTCGATCTAAGTGTCTGATCCTCTTAGAAAGGAAACATCTCAGCGCCATAATAGGTGTCATTACCGGATACTGCCTCATAGGCAAGCACGCAAGAAGGCTTGGCGCTTTTACTAACGATTTTTGTAGAAGCTGCATGGACGAGGAAGAGGAGGAGACAATCCCCCACCTACTCTGCACATGCCCAGCTCTCTCTCAGAGAAGGAAGCTTCACCTAGGAGCTTTCTTCTACAACGACCTAAACGATCTAGAAAAAATAGACGTTAACAGTCTCCTACGCTTTATTAAAAGCTCAAACTGGTTCCAGTAGTAAGAAGATCATAGATCCACGTGGCATCACAATGGGCCAATAGGCCTAAGTGGGTTGGTATTTCCAACAGCCACTCTTACCTAACCTAACCTAACCTACCTCTTCATAAAAAGAACGATAAGACATTGTTGAATAATTATCGACCTATATCTCTGCTATCTGTATTTTCAAAAAATTTTGAAAGAGGTATTAAGTCAAGAATGATATCATTTTTAGAAAGAAGGCACTTTTTTAGTGATTGCCAATTTGGATTCAGAAGTGGAATGTCTACTGAAGCTGCTTTATTAAAATTAACTGGAGAGTTATACCAAAGTTTTAATTCTTCTGAGATTCCGGCGTCTCTGTTTATAGATATCACTAAAGCTTTTGACATGGTGGATCATTCAATATTATTAGAAAAACTTTTTCATTCTGGTTTTAGAGGTAATATACATAGCTAGTTTTCTTTATATTTGGATAATCGGCAGCAAATGGTGAGATTAAACAATACTTACAGCTCTCTAAAAAATATTACGACCGGTGTTCCACAAGGATCAGTTCTAGGTCACATTTTGTTCCTGATTTATGTGAATTCCTTGTTTTCTCTATCATTTAAAGGTAAAATAACTGCATTTGCTGATGATACCGCTATTTCATACTCATGCAAAAGTTTATTAAATGTAATTCTGGAGGTAAATCATGATCTTGATTTACTGAGAAAATGGTTTGCAGTTCATAAGCTCATTATCAGTGATAAAACAAAATTCATGACATTTAATACTAATAATATATATTTTGATGATTTGCCATTATGCTATCACTCTCAGTCTTGTACCCGCTTTCTGTTATCGAATATTGATGACGATTATCCTTCATTTGACTATAAAGGCTCCTGTTGTAGTAACTGCTTCAAGATAGAATGTGTTGAAAGCTTTAAATACTTGGGCATAATCTTGGATAATAAGTTCAATTGGGACAAACATACACATAATCTAAGACAATATCTTAACAGAGTAGTAAAACAACTGTATCATCTTGGTCTTTATTGCCCCCATTCAACTCTAAAACTGGTGTACAATGGTTTACTAAAATCAAAATTGGAATATGGTATCACCTGTTGGGGCGGTGCTTACTTTACAAAAACCGAGCCTTTGTTGACTAAGCAAAAACATGCAATCAGAATTTTATATAAGGTAAACCGCAGAACTCCAAGTCTTAATCTGTTCAGCAACCTTAAAACTCTTCCGTTAAGGCATCTGTATTGTTATAAAGTATTAAAAATATTTTTTCAAAATTCGGGTTTTTACACAGTTCGAAACACTGATAATTATAATTTACGAGTTAACTCCAGGAATTTTGTTTTAGTACCACCAGTTCATAAAGTCAACTTTGGACGCTTTTATCTTGTTTCAGCACCCCGTCTGTTCAATCTACTTCCAGATTCCCTAAGATGTGAGAGAGCGAAAAATGTATTTATGAATGGTATTATGAAATGGCTCTTGTCTTTTGACTATTCTTATATTAATAAATTGTTCATTAATGAATTTTGTTCTTTTAATGCTTAATAATAGATTAATACGAGTATTACTTGCACACTGAATTCTCCCCTCAACAACAATAATTTTATTTGTTATGAATTTTTACCTTCTGTTGTTATAAACAGTACATTCACCACTTACCACTTAGGCAACAGAATGTAATTGTAATTTATAAAACTCAATATTTTGTATTGTAAACGAAATTGGAAAATTGAAATAAAGTTTATTAAAAAAAAAAAAAATATTTTCTAATAAATCCGAAACCGACCTTAACCAAGATAGCCTGACATCAAATGTGAAACAGGACGGCGATTCTATGATGGTGTGTGGGTTTCATTTTCGTCCACCGAGACCTAATTAATAGTGGAGTTAATGGGCTTTAGAAAGTCTGGACAGGCAACACTCGAAAGACGGTGTGTTGAGATCTTCACTACAGAAAATAACTTGACCCAGCTCGTAAATGAGCACACACGGATACCAGACGTTGATAGTCATTCCGCCAACACTATCGACTTGTTTTTAAATTCACACTCTGATAAGTACAAAGTTGTTGTGGTATCCCCTCTAGGCTCGTCGGACCACTGTGTTATATGAGCTAATTCCTCGTATTCCGACCACAAAGTTAGAGAAAAGATCTCGAACTTAACAGCTTCTTTAGGAATTGTAACTGGTCGTTATGTTGCCTCAATAACGAGGTGGATGTCGCTGCTGATATAATCACAAACACTATTCTCTTTGGAATTAGATCACTTATCCCTCATTGGATGAAGAATACCAAACGAAAGAAAAGACGTGTACGACACAATCTGTAAGGAGACTGGCAGGGTTGGGGAAATATTATTTCTATCCTACAAGACCAACCCGACGGAGAGGAACTGAAAAAAAGTTCAATCGAACCAGGAAAACTTGCGACGTTTTTCCTATGCATCCAATATGATGAAAAACTACAATGTCCCAAAGATAGTAAGGGTTTTTGGTCGTTCGTCGAAACCATTAAAAATTCTGCCTCATTCTCCATCCCAACGCTCAGTAATAATGACATTCCAGTTGTCAGCTCCTTGGACAAGGCCTACCTACTTACTCCATAATTTACAAGCCAGCTTTGCATCCGCCTACACTTAATTGCGTCGAATCTTCAATGGGACGAATCCACTTTCGCACTCGTGTAGCAGCAAGAATACTCCAAGACTTTAACATACACAAATCCGCTGGTCCAGATGGTACATCTCCCCACTTTTGAAGAAGTGTTCTTCCACACAAGCGAAAGCAAAACTTTTCCATAAATCCTACTATTCAGAAATCTTTCCGAGTAGATGGAAAACCGGATATGTTCATCCCGTCATTAAAAAACACGAAGCTTCATCAGTCTTCTCCTACAGACTCATTGGACTTGCGTCCAAGATCATGGAAATGCTCATGAAATATTTCGAAACATGAAAACTTCTCAATGGTTTTCGTAGCAACAGGTTCACTGGTAATTTGATGGCATGTCTCACCGAAAAGTGGAACCTAAGCGTACATCAATCTGGCAAAAGCAAGATAGTTACACTTGATATTTCTAAGGCATTTGACAGAGTTTGGCATCAGGCTCTTTTGTCGAAAATGCGTGCATTTGGGATCGACGACTATCTTCTTCAATGGATTTCAAATCCATTACCTTTCGGAACGTTCAATTCAACTTGTCTGTTACAAGTTCAATTTGACGGTTACAAGTCTGATATTCACAGAAATAAATGCTGGTGTACCGCAGGGCTCTGTTCTGTCTCCGACACTCTTTTTCCTTTTCATTAATGATCTCTTGTCTGCTACTTCTAATCAAATATATTCCTTTGCTGATGACAGCACTCTCTCACGTCCCTGCTCTTCGACTGTAGAACGGGAACGCCAGCGTATGTTGAGCTCATTAATTTCGGATATTATCAGCATAACCAATTGGGGAACTATCAACAGAGTGGAATTTAATTGTTCCTAAAACACAATACTGTCTACTGTCGTTCAAGCGAAATTTAAACAGCCAGCCATTATCCATGAATGGCACTTGCATCGTCGAAACCGAAAAACTTTCCATTTTCGGTTTGTGTGACAACTTACGTTGAAATGACCACATATTTGATGTCGCCAAAAATGCTGTGAAATGTCTAGGCTCCCTCAAGCGATGAAGGAAATATTTTAACCCTCTAATCTGACCTCAGTATATAAGGCATTCATTGGCCCAAAATTGGAGTACACCTCGGGTCAGGTGCAACTAAGACCTACATGCATTTGCTAGATAGAATTCAAAACGGTGCGATAAAACTTATGGTTGCTGCCAATACTACACAGTGAATTGACATCCTCCAACACTGACGTAATGTCTTCTGTATCATCTTGTTCTACCACTGTTTTCACCACTAGTGCTCCAGAATTGTCAGTAGCATTCTGCCTCTTCAAACCTTCAACCGTAACACCCGTCTCGCTATGAATGCTCATCTGAAATATCGCGATTCTTTCCTAATCCGTACAAATCGCTTATGGAATTGCCTGTCGAGCTCTTTATTTCCTAGTCATTATAACTTCCAAACATTCAAGACCAACATACTTCGTATCTCTGTCTTTTCCCTCCTTAACTTCCCTTCGCCCGCCCTGTGTACAAACATGCAAACATCTTAAGGGTAATGACGCTAAAAAGGCATACGACGTGGAGCATTACAGCTCCACAAAATTGGCAGAAACAAATGATTTTGTATACCGCTAAGTTAATAAACCCAAACACAACGACTATACTACTACAAGCTGGTATAATTGTCTCAAGGTAATGAAAACTCTTCCACTATTAGTAGACGTAGATTCCATAGAGCATTTGTGAGCCCATTTTATGTTAAAGCTGTGAAATCTGCAAATACAGAATGCCAGACGGCTTCCTACAGCCGTAGTAAAATATGCATAATACTCGTATGTATGCATATGCCTAGTCTCTTAAGAAAAGTCTGAGGCCGAAAAGGATATATGATTAAACCAAAAGTATACTCGTAGTTCTAGGTCTGTACGAATACAAGTGAGCCAAGTATTTCCTCATTTTCTTTACTGGCACTTTGAGATGAACCAACATAGGTTCCGTGACGACCTGTGATTCATTACAAATTGAAGCAAAACACAAAAATGAATTACGAGATGAGTTTTGATTTTTCTTTTATTCGATGGAAAAATTGTTGGATTTTACTATGTTGATCATCTTCTACTTCTACTCCTACTCGTACAAAGGATTAGTTGCGTGTTTATCAGCATGAATCAAGAGGTATCGTCTGATTTCGAAGACCACTTGACATGATCATTTTGCGATATCATCTTTTAGCCAAATTGTGGTATCAATACAATAAATCTCATTGCTCTATGGCACCTTGCGCCAAGCTCTTAAAACTGAAAACGTTAACCATATTTTGGAATGAATTTTCATTGTACATGATTTCCATTGACCGTAACGAAAGCTTTGAAATCATTTTTGAAAAATTAAGGGACTATGACTGTTCATTTTCCTAGATGCAACGAAATTTCGAGCAACCCTTCATGATTCTGCTCACTCTAAATGTGGCCATTTTATGAAAGTAGTCAGAAACTAGGCGAGGCTGACTGAACAGGAATTTTCAGTAAAAAAAAGTGAGTTGACGTCCATTTGCTGCAGAGCCTGATCGATGAAAGAACAACGAATTTTATGATTTTGCAGCTTTAATTCCTGCACAACTGTATCCAATACGGGTGTAGGCCAAGATCTGGCAGAAAAATCTTCCACGTGGTAGACGAGCAGAAGCCAAGTTATTGAGAACACTGACAATGTCGGATCCATAGTTAAACTATCGTTTACAGGCGTTGTATTATTCGGTGAGCACTACGAGACTTAATGGGGATTGCAAAGTGGTGTATACGTGGATGTAAATTTATCGACCTAAAGCTGACTCAGGCGGACTAACAACATTGATGAAGCGCTCTAAAATATCGGCGAAGGTTAGAAACAAATTTATCAGACACGCAGACATTTTTGAGGCGTGAATCGTTTCATGTTGATTTGTGAAAATAAAGGATCGTGGAGGAAAGTTTACAGGTCCATTACGCCAAATTATGCGATCAGCATAAGTTTCCCGCAATAAATTGATGGTGTCGCTCGCCGTGTGACATGTTACGCCATCTTGTTGAAACCAAAGCTCTGTCACGTCAATGCCATTCAACACAGGAACGAAGAAGTCAGAAATCATGATTCTGTAGCGCTCTCCATTGACGGTAACATTCTAGCCGGCATCGTCCTTAAAGAAATATGGGGCGATGATTCCTACACCAAACAGTGAGTTTTAATGGTTGTAAAGGCTTCTGGGGTTTCTCTACTCCAAATTGGGCAATTTTGCTTGTTTACATATCCATTTAAGCAAACCTGGAGAAGTCATTGGAGAACAAAATTTTGAGTTGAAAATGAGGATCAAGCTGAATCATGTCTATTTTTTTTTTTAATTTAGGACCGGGTCCACCCCGGACAGGCTTTATTGTGCTGTAATGATGGGTTGTAAGTTAATAAGTTTCAGTCGATTAATGATAGAGGCGTAAATTGAAAGGGTCAGACCAAGGAAGTCCCCGTAACGCGAACCGAGGGAACCTACGCTGTACCGATTCTATACGTGCAATTTGCGCAGAATAATATGGTGACCAGAGTGGACTTGCGTACTCGAGGAGGGGCCGAACAAATGTGGTGTAGAGAGCTTTAGCCACATATGGGTCGTCAAATTCCTTAGACCAGCGCTTAATGAAGCCAAGAATCGAATTGGCTTTACTAATAATGCTATCTATGTGATAGCGAAAGTTCAGTTCGCTATCATATATAATGCCTAAATCGCGCATTACGGTCACAATAGGAACAGGCTCGTTGTTGATAAAATAGGCACGAGAAGGAGTTTTATGAGGTTCGGCCCACTCACTGAACCTACGACACGTATAATGGTCACACGATTTCAACTCTTGCACCAGCTGGATCTTATAAGCTTTTAAGCCAAGAACTTTCCGTAAAATTTTCCCAAAGTGAATGGGCATAACTCCAATTGCTGTGCACGATGGCGGGTCGGCTCATTCGGACTCTCCTCAACACTGCGCTTCAAAACGGCAATAACTTCTTCTGTTCGCACTGTTTGTCATCTTTGGGGATACGTATTGTCCACTAGAGTGTAGGTGGTGCGAAAACGATTCATCGTGTTCCGAATAACTTGCTCAGATGGACGATTATGTCTGGCGTTAATCTATTCATCGTAAAATGGCGAAACGTACTAACCACAACCACGTTCATGACTCCTTTATAAGCGAACTTCAACCCACAATGACGTCAATTTGGTTCGCTTTCGAATCGAATTGGCAAAAACACTTTGTAATATTGGAACCAGTTCCTCGTCTTCTTTGAAACGTGGAAGACCCTCAGCAAGTCCAACTGTTTCTTCCCTTCATTCAGAAAAAAGACGAACAGGACCAACAACACCGATATATCCACTACTGCTTTATTTACAGAAGCCCCAAACTGAGCAGCAATTCGACTTTTAACGAGTTTGATGTCTGTCTGACACCTTTCAAAGAATTGTATCTCTGTATCCTCATACTGAAATCGTTATTACGGGCGACTTCAATATACACAATTCTGGGTGGCTTCGACATTCTGGACAGACAACACCCGAAGGACGGTGTGTTAAGATCTTCGCTGCGGAAAACAACTTAACGCAGCTTATAAGTCAGCCCACGCGAATGCCAGACGTGGATAGTTATTCCGCCAACACTCTGGACTGGTTTTTAACTTCTCACCCAGACAAGAACACGATCAATGTGTTATCCCCTCTAGGCTCGTCGGACCATTGTGTCATATCAGCTAATTTCTCGTACACCGACCACACAGTTAGAGAAAAAATTAATAAAAGAACCGTATGGCAATACGAGAAAACCAACTGGAGCGGTCTTAACAGCTTCTTTAGGAATTTTAACTGGTCGTTATGCTTCCTCTATAACGACGTGGACTCCGCTGCTGATATGATTACAGACACCATTCTCCTTGGAATGAGATCCTTTATCCCTCATCGGATGAAGATTATCAAACCAAAAGGAAAGGCATGGTACGACTCGAGCTGTAAACAGGCCGTCAGGGTTAGATAAATGTTTTTTCGGTCCTACAAGAGCAACCCGACAGAGAAAAACCGAAAAAAGTTCAAACGAGCCAGAAATGACTGTAACGCCCTTTTTAAGCATGTGAAATTCCAATACTACCTAAAACTGAGGCAAAAAATACTGCAATGTCCCAAAGGCAGTAAAATTGTTGATCGTTCGTCAAAAACATTAGAAATTCCGCCTCATCCTCCATCCCAACGCTTATTTACAATGACATTCCAGCTGTCAGCTCTTTGGATAAGGCCAATCTGCTAGCTGCACACTTTGCAGCTTAACACTCCCAGATTGTGCTTTGTCTCCGCCTACACTTGAGTGCGTCGAACCTTCAATGGGACGAATCTACTTTTGCACTCGTGTAGTAGCAAGAGTACTGAAACATAAATCCGCTGGTCCAAATGGTATATCTCCCCTTCTTCTGAAGAGGTGTTCTTC
Organism: Volucella bombylans; assembly: GCA_949129095.1. Classification (NCBI taxonomy): domain Eukaryota; kingdom Metazoa; phylum Arthropoda; class Insecta; order Diptera; family Syrphidae; genus Volucella; species Volucella bombylans. Next base: position 180,836,305 of record OX422143.1, on the reverse strand, counting down.
CACGCTGGCAAAACCACTGCGTAAACATTTTCATCAATCCTACACTTTAGGACTCTTCCCGAGCAGATGGAAAACAGCATTTGTCCAGCCCGTCCCTAAAAAAGGCGAATCATCTTCTCTCTCCTCCTACAGATCCATTGCACTTACGTCCCTTCTTTCCAAGGTCATGGAAACACTGGTAAATCGTCAGCTCATGAAATATCTCGAAACACGAAAACTTCTCTATGACCGGCAGTACGGTTTTCGTAGCAACAGGTCCACCGGTGATTTGATGGCATGTCTCACCGAAAAGTGGAACCAAAGCGTACATCAATCTGGCGAAAGCAAGATAGTTGCACTTGATATTTCTAAGGCATTTGACAGAGTCGAAAATGCGTGCATTTGGGATCGACGACTCTCTTCTTCAATGGATTAGAAACTACCTTTCGGAACGTTTAATTCAAGTTGTCTTGGACGGTTTCAAGTCTGATATTCACAAAATAAATGCTGGTGTGCCCCAGGGCTCTGTTCTGTCTCCGACACTCTTTTTAATTTTCATTAACGATCTCTTGACTGCTACTTCTAATCCAATATATTCCTTTGCTGATAACAGTACTCTCTGCTTTTCATATTCGATCCCGGACTCACGGTCCTGCTCTTCGGCTGTATGCTAAGCTCATTAAATTCCGATATCAACAGCATAACCAATTGTGGAACTATCAACAGAGTGGAATTTAATTGTTCCTAAAACACAATACTGTCTACTGTCGTTCAAGTGAAATTTAAACACCCAGCCATTATCCATGAATGGCACTTGCATCGTCGAAACGAAAAACTTTCTATTCTCGGTATGTGTGTCACTGACAACTTACGTTGGAATGACCATATTTTTGATGTCGCCAAAAATGCTGCGAAATGTTTAGGTTTCCTCAAGCTATGTAAGAAATATTTTACCCCCTCTAATCTGGCCTCAATATATAAGGCATTCATCCGCCCAAAATCCCACATCTGGTCAGGTGCTCCTAAAACATCTCTGCACCTGCTAGATAGGATTCAAAACCGTGCGATAAAACTTATTGACGATACTAATATCAGTCAATCAATGGACACCCTCGAACACCGACGAAATGTCTCGTGTCTCACTTTGTTTTATCGCTATTTCCACCACCAGTGCGCCACTGAAATCGCCAGTAGCATTCCGCCCATTCAAACTTTCCAAACTTTCAACCGTAACACCCGTCTCGCTATGATATAAGCTATAAGCCGTACAACTCGCTTATGGAATGCCCTGCCGATCTCTGTATTTCCTGGTCGTTATAACTTGCAAACATTTAAAAACAATGTACATCGGTACCTCTCTTTTCTTCCTCCCTAAATTTCCTTTGCCCGCGCAAAGTACGCAAACGCCTTGAGCGCGCGCTGATTATAAAAAAAAAATCCACACCAGACAGTTATTTTTTATGGATGAAGTGGTGATTCATGAAGCACATGTGGATTTTCACCCGACCATATTTTGCTTATTGACGAACCCCATTGAGCCAAAAGTGAGCTTCGTCACTGAAGATGATTTTGCGATGAAATTCGGAGGAGGTACGTCACTTCAAATGGTCCATCGGCTTTAATTCTTGAGTCAGCTTGATCTTGTATGGGTGTAAACCAAGATCCTTACGCAAATTACGCCATAATATGGTCTGAGCGGTACCCAATTCTTGAGAACGCCGTGGAATTAACTGATTTGGATGGTTTGCTACGGACGCCTGAACGGCATCGATATTTTCGACACTTCGACCAACCCGTTGTCTCACTGACACGGCAACATCACACAATGAATATGTAAACTCAAATTTTTGCACTAAACTTGTTATTGCCTGTCTACTAGGGTGAGAACTACGACTGAGAATTCGAGTTAACGCTCTTAAAGTTGCAGTCACCGACTCCGAATTTCGGTAGAAAATTTTTATAATTTGCAGACGTTGCTCGTTCGTGTACTTTACCATGATGAAAATGTTGAGTTTGAATAAATTGACAGTGACAGTTTGATGATTAGCGAAAGACAAGTCTCTATTGGAAAACCCTTTAAGGATGTCTATGGAGATGAAGTCGACTGGTCCCATATAATTCTCTGGATCAGAAGGTTTTTGTTATATTTAAGAAAAACATTTTTTTTTTAAATAATTTTCAGTCAACCCGCAGTATGCATCAAATGTATCAAAAAATCAAGAAAATTTGAAATAAATTTGAATAATTTCTCTGGTAAAGTTGAGAACTCACTACAACGCCTTGTAGTATTAACCATGAGCAAGTATTGAGGATATTCCGTGAAAAGATCATTAAATACCTGCGAAATTAATAACCCAAACAGTATAGAGAGAACAGGAAACAAATATAGGTATAGCTCACTCATTTATTAAGTATGTTATGTGAATAATGAATTAATTATTTAAATAAATTTAAATTGTGTAATTCAGAGCATGCGCTTACTTGAATTGACTTGTTTGCCAAGATGTACTAGGTACCATACATATGTCTGTATATATACATATGTATTGTATGTAGGTATATTCTGAGATAATTATTATGCCGGTCCGTCCAAGTTTTGTCAAATTTGCCCCACAACACTCGTATAGCGCCTCTTCTCACCCCCTCACCCAGTGGTGTTATCATAAACGGCGAAGTGTGCTATGCAATACTAAAATATGCTATAATCTCATAACAAAACACACATTCTCCTGATATGTACGAGTATTACTCTTTTAATCGTTTCACTCCATCATTTTAACAAATTGAAATAAAATAAAGAAATATGAAATATAACTTGTAGATGGGCGTCAGGGCATGAACAATTCCACTGTGACACTTTTAATTAAAGTGATATTAATTTTTTTTTATTTTCTTTTTATACATACAAGGTATGTATATGTTTTTCACTACAGCACTATGAAGCTACAGCAGCAGTAAAACACACAGACGAATTCATATTAAATTTTTGATAAAATAAAATATAAATAATTTGAGATCACTTCGTCATATTAAAACTCTACGAGTAAAATAAAATTAAAAAAAATAAAAATAAAAAAAAATTAACAACAAACAAAATCAAACTGAAATAGTCCGCATGCAAACCGCCAAACAACCGTGTGATATCTTTCCAGAACTATGAAGTATACTGAACGCAAACAATCGACCGGAGAACTAGTCCTAAAAACGAACGCAGCACAATATAGTTACTACTCAGTGGCGGCGGCGGCGGCGGCGGCATGGAGCAGTGTACCACCACCACACCACACATTGGAACCGAATACCGATCCCCAAATCTTAAAGTCGCGTAGCACAAGCATTCACTATATGCACAGCACACTCAATACACTAGAAGCGGCAAATCAGCTCAGGCAGCAGTTAGGAAAGACGATAGTGACGGCGGTGGCGGCGGCAGCAGCGATCCAACACAATACATAAAAGAACAAGACGGTCCGTCGAATCGAGAGATTCTCTGTAGACCAGTCTGTGTTCTTTTTTCATTTTTATTTTTTATTTTTTAATTTTTTATTTTTTGTAGCAACACAACCAACCCGATCCCACATGAGACATGAGTACAACAAAAAGAAAAAAAAAAACACAAATTCTATTCAATCCAATCGGTTTCAGTTCATCTCGATTCTACTTTTGCTTCTCCTTCTTCGTCTTTTGTAGCCTTTCGTTCGGTTGCGCCGTTTTACAACTCTACTACGGCCACATACTACAGTCAACAACCGATTTGATCTGATGGTGATATGATCGTGACAAAAAAAAAAAAAAAAACATCATACACATAACGACACTTAAGTATGTCCAATACATAGGCATGGTCGAGAGTGCCAACATGGGGGCATGCACACTTAAAAGTTTATAATTATACACTGCATGGCTTAACTTCACTGCTGGCCACCAGGGCAGCGTATCACTCTATCCTAGTTTAAAGCGTTTAAAGAGTCAGCAGCAATTTTCTGTTTATATGCTTTATACGAGTATGTGTATAGTATAAAGGGTGACCAGATAGCAATGATATTTTTTCCAATTGTTATGATTCAGCAGCTGTCAAAGTTACCAATGACATCTTGTCGAACGTACGAAATTCCGGCTCAGTTGTAAATATGCAACGTGAAATCGGTCGTCATCATGGCTTCAATATGCAGACAATTCGTCGCACAGTGGAAAAGTTTAAGCCTGAGCCCTACTCACAGAGATTGGTGAAGAAAACATAGCCGCCGTAGCGGCCTGTATCGAAGAAAAACCAGAAATTTCGTGTAGGCGCCGATTCTTGAGTGGCCGTGGCTCAAGTGGTAGTGTATTGGCTTCCGAATCGGAAGGTTCGGCGTTCGAATCCCAGCCTTGCACGAAAGACATTCTTTTTTACTGCCAACTTAATTCACGTAAGACGAATGGTTGCCTATAATACAACAACAAGTCCAATTACACTAATAATTTAGGAGCGAAATAACCACTGAGCCCAAAAATCTTTCTTTCTCCCTTTGTCCCATTTTTCTAAAAACTTAACATGTGCTCAGGCATTTTAAGTGTAGTAATATCCACTTGAGTGTTAAGTTCTTAAAAAAAAATCAGCTGAATTGGACATCGCCAAAGAGGCAACCCGGCTAATTTTGCGGTTGGATTTGGGCCTTCATCCGTATTAGATTGTGCGCAATTAGATTGTGCAAGAATTGAAGCCGAAAGACCATAGACAACTCTTTGAGTTCGCTAATTATGCGCTGGAAATGCTGCCCGGAGATCCGGATTTTGGCCAAAAAATCATTTTTTCAGACGAGGCCCATTTTTGGCTCTGCGACTATGTCAACAAGCAAAATTGCCATTATTGGAGCGAACACAATTTACAAATTTTCGGCCAAGAATCAATGCATCCACTAAGATTGACTGTTTGGTGCGGTTTATGGTATGGTGGCATCATCGGACCTTATATCTTTCGAAATGAGGAAGGAGACACCGTTATCGTCAACGGTCTCACGTATAAAGCGATGTTAACCGACTTTCTGTGATCAGAGCTCGACAACATCAATATATCCGAACTGCGGTTCCAACAAGACGGCGCTACATGCCATACAAGCGACGCAACGCTCGAAGTTGAGAAGGAGAAATTTGGCGACTGGGTTATCTCACGGCGAGCGTTTATCGCCGCGATCATGCGATTTGACACCACTCGATCATTTTCTCGCTAACAAGCCACCCACTTTCTACACGCTATTGCCGGAATAACGCCGCACATATTGGACCGAGTCATCAAAAATTGGACCGATCTCTTGAAGCACTGCCAGAAAAGCCGAGGCGGCCATTTGAATGACGTGCTATTCCACACATAATGACATGAACGTAGCTCCATAATAAAGCCAGAATCAATTTCTCATATCTCACACCTTTGTCGCTTTATTTAAAAATTTGTTCCTATCGTTGTTATCTGGTCACCCTATACAATACATAACATACACGGGTAGTCCAAATGGAAGTTTCTTCTCGTATCATAAGTATGCCATTTTGACACTGACAGCTCTTTCCCACTCCAAATCTTGACTGTCAGTCAGTATCATACCTCCGCAGAACGAAATCAATCATTTTATACGTTACAACAACTTTGGGAAATTTTGCAAACTTATTTCAAAAAACATTTTTTCCCGAAATAGAGCACGTATCTCGCCTGCAAAACGTTTTTTGAGACTGCCTTGCTTGCGGACACGGCTCCCGTCATCGTTGGGTACGTACCGACGAAAATGTGGCTGCTGGAACCTCAACACTTCATGCACCAGCCTGATAAAAATGTTGTACAAACATCTCAGATTATTCCCTTACAAAGTCTAATTGAAGGCAAACGACTGTCCGCTTCATTATCGTTTCTCAGTTTGGGTTTTACAGCAGCTCGAATTGCACGTCGAATTTGGCCAAAAAGTAATTTTTTCTGAAGAGGCGCATTTTCATCTTGGCAGCTATGTTAACAAACAAAATTGTCGCATCTGAGGATTGGAAAACCCGCACATGATTGTCAAGAAGTCAATGCATCTGCAGAGAATGGCAATTTGGCCCGGATATATGAGTGGTGACATCATTGGCCCATTTCACTTCGAAAATACTGTTTGAAACGCCATTCCGGTCAAAGGTGACCGCAATAGAGCCATGATTACCGAATTTTTTTTGTCTGAAATTGAAGACATGGACTTGGACGATCTTTAGTTTAGTCGGCGCCATGGCACGCCATAACACACCGCCCATCAAACAAACGACGATTTGCACGCTTAGTTGTGCATTCGTGTTATTAGCCGCCTTGGCGATGTCAATTGCCTCGGAGCTGCGATTTGACTCCGTTAGACTGTTTACTGTGGGATGTCTTTAAAAATCGATGTTATGCGGACAATGCAGAAACGATTCCAACCCCTAAGGCGTATATCATGCGAGCCATTCGTTAGATAGAGCCGGAAACAATAAACAAGGCCTTGGAAAATTGGGATGACAGGATAAATGAAGTCCTATTCCATAACTAATGAGAATTTTCCATTAAGAGTAAAGCAATGGAACCATCCTGACACATACGCAATATAGACAATTTTCAAGGGGTTTGTTCCGAATGAATAACAGTGTCTACCTTTCGCGAATGACAGTAGAAGGTGTAAAAATAAGTTTTGGCAGGAGCTGGTGCAATTAAAAACCGAAAGGTTTGCATGATAAGTGAATATCCCTAGATTTGTGCTAAAGAAGGCAAACCTAACGAAAACAGAAGTTTTCGAGAAATTGTATACAAGATACAACGGAAAGTCAAGGCTATGGTCCCTCCAACCAACAGCAAGGCCTAAGGAAAAAACAAAGCACCACCAATGGTATATAAGCAATATCTACAACACACGGAAAGTCGCTGAAAAATAATTCAGTGCAGTCGTAGGTCTGAAATTCTTTCGTGAAACACCATCGTAAGAGTGTTGCGAAATACTGCAATATATACAATAAAATAGGAGGAGTTCCACAAGGGTTAGTTCCAGTAGTATTTGTAGAACGTGCCATCTAGTCCGACCACTTGTGTGCCAAACAACGGCGGATCCATGCAGCCTATATATAACAAAAGCTGCTTGAATCTGTTCTGTTTTGCTCTGTGTTCCGTGAGGCTGTTCCAATCTGTTCGGAACAGAAAATCTTGCACCTACTTTCGAAGTAGAAGACAATTGTGAAAAATGTCAAAATCATCTGTGCTGTACTTTTCTGTTTTCATTTGATTTGACGTTTCTCACAGATCTGAGCTGTTCAGTTCTAATTTTTCCTCACTGAACAAAGCTTAAGTTGCTGTCAAATGTCAAATAATGAACAAGCAGAAAACATGGAGATTTAAACTTTTTCTTTACTTTTGCTTTATAAATACAACCATATGGACTCCGAGCGTAAGCTGATGGAATGTAAAAACCACGCACCAGCTAGACGACCCTGAACAACGAAATTCGTGGTGCAGCCATCGAAAAAAGTGTAATCATGTTTGTGCTTACAGTGATGCAGCAATAGCACAAAATCACAAGAAGGGAATATTCTGCTAGCTGTGGCAGCGAAATTTCACCACTCACTCACATGTTTCATGGATGGATAAGAAGCCGCACATATTAATACCCTTTACGGGGAGAGTGCTCGAGGTTCGTAGTTTTGTGGATAACACCAAAACCACAATCCCACAAATGAACATAAACATTATACACACATACACTATACATGTATCTGCACTCACAAAAGCACCTAGCCCTATATTTGTATACACAAACTGTCACAATCAGACTCATGTCCTTACAAGCCATTAGAATCAGCACACGATTTCAGGCTAAAAGCTACTGCCCTGAAGTCAAATTACACTGCTACCTGCACAGTAGCCGCTGAAACCAATTCGAGGCCTTTTGATTCATTTCTGACTGTGAACCACCTGTGTCAAAAATTAACCATTTTGTTGGATTATTTGGTTGTTATACTTTCTGCGTGTAAAGTGGACAACAAAAATCCTCAAAAAGTAACAGGTTTATCGGCATGAACTAGTAACTTGACTTAGCCCCACAGAAAATAATCCAATAGGGGTACATTTCTTGCCAAATTGTGTTTTCAATAAAGCCATGTTTTCGTTGGTACGAGTAGTATAGAGTACAGCACCATCCTATTGGAACCACAATTCTTCCACATTGATTTCACACAAATTTGGTAATGAATATTCGTTGTCCATCGATGTCTATTGACAGAACCTGGTGCTCCCGCCTCATTTTTTCAAGAAATAAGGACCGATAATACCACCGGCGTACAATCCGCACCCTACGGCACATCCTTTTGGATGCAATGGCATCTAGTGAACTTCTTGACGATTGTCCTCGCTCCAAATACTGAAATTCTGCTTCTTTATGTAGCCGCTTAACCAAAAATGAGCCTCATCACTGAACAAAATTTTACGGTAAAAAGCTCGGTCACCTTCCAGTTCATTTAGAGCACGATTACTTGTATCTTGTACCAATTGGATCGCATAAGCCTTGACAAAGGCTATCGGTAAAGGAATCGATAAATTGGGGTCCTCTTCAAAACATGATTCCATAGCCGCGATATTTCCTGCCGCATGCAATGTCCTCGTTCTTGCTGGTGTGTGAGTATTCAATAGAGTGAATTGCGTGCAAATTTTTTCATAATTCGTTCAGATGAGCGATGATGGTTACTGTCAATTTCACGAAGTGCACTACAAGTTTCGCGAATAGAGCGAATTGAAATCGTTGTAGTGGCGTCAATCTTTCCGTGATGAAATGGTAAACTGTACTGAAAATAAATGAAACTTGGCAGCTCAATGTCACAACAGATTTGACATTTAATCCCTATTCTGAGTCTGTTAACAGACAGTTAAGAGGACCTAAACTTTGTATGTGTATGATCGTAGACAGGCTGGCCACAATCTGACCAGTCAAATTTTAGGGAAAAACTTGTTTGAGCTACAGAAAGATGAAAAAATATTTGAGTGCCCCAAATATTTTGCTATACCGCTTCAAAGTTTTTAGGTAGGTAGGTAGAGGTGGCTGTTCAACATGAACCCAAGTAGCATTAGAATGTGCCTTTTTGTTACCACTACTCGTGTGACCTGGTGTGTTGTTGAGGATGTGAGACAGTCAGTGCCTAGATCCAGCCTGTAGAGTTGGAAAGACGGATTAGATCGCAGTCTGGCTCTTGCTAGTGCTGCAGAAATGGGCGAAAGTTTCTTTCTTATTTTCTTTCATTTGAAAATAATCCCCAGGTTTGGTAGATCTTTCGTTCTACTCTTATCGTAGATCGGCCATATCATCCTTGACATGGCTCAGCTGGGTAAACCTCTCCATTGGAGGTAGCCCCTTTGCAGGATGCGTGAGCTGGAAGTGGACCCTTGCCGCGAGTGAGCCGCGCAACTGCCTGGCTAGTTCATCTAGACGGTCATCTCCTTTTATGTCACTGTACCCAGAGCGGTGTGTCTTTAGCATTCGCCCAAGCGAGAAAGTTCGTTCTGGCACTCCAAAACCGTCGGTGTAGATGACCGTGCTTTACTACTTCGTCTTTCTTCCAATGAGGTCTGGTGGGAAATCCTATAGAAAGGTGTAGTCGGTTAGAAAGGTGACCATGCCGTTTGGTAAGTAAAAAATTTATGATATTGCTGCGGCCGTAAAACCGTGCTTTCCAGCACTCAAATTCTTTGAGTCTGACTGCGCTGCAAAGTGAGATATTTTTGTTTGTAGGTCGAGAGGCAGAACATACAGGAGAACATTATGGAACATCCGTTGGAGGGACCTCAATGCGCCCGTGGTGCCTATACTGGTTATTTTTTGGTGCTTTTTTAGTTTCGTGAGGCTGTAGCCTTTGCTCAATGCACTGCGGACACACTGCACTCAATGGACACACTGCGGTTGGTTGAATTCCCCACTTCTTTCCAAAGGTTTCACTGCAGGCATAGAAAGTGACACATGTCTTCCTTACTCTGTGTTCGATGTTTTGCTTCCAATGAAGTTTTAATACTTACCACTGGAAGGTGGTGTAAGCGCTTGACCATTATGACAGGGAAAGGGTAAAATCAGATATTTTGGTTTTGGTAGTGAATAGCATCAGCTTGGTTTTGCTCGAGTTGACACCAAGGCCACAGTTTGGGGCCCATTTGTTTACCTTCTACAGAGCAACCTCCATGATTACACTTATCACGGAGGGAAGATTCCCTGATACTAGGATTTTAAAGTTCCTTGCATACGCGACCACTTTTTTGATGTATTCTCTGTCTAGTCTTGCAAGCATTTTGCTCATAACCAGAGTAGAGGAGATATAACTCCGCCCTGTGGCGTTCCTTTATGAGCGAACTTGGTTAAGTGACTGTTACCTAGGGTTACCTGAATAGTTTTTGTTCTGAGCATAGAGACAGCCCATGGACTAATAAATTCCCCTATACCCAGCTTGATCAGAGATTTGTGAATAGCTTCAATGTGTACAGACTGTTTCTACATATGGCTAAGAAAGAGGCGAGGGTATATTCGTATATTCTTCGTTGTATATGGATTTTGCGATTGTTCTTCTCCTTCTTGATTGAACTGAAATCCTTCGAAGAGGGTATATCCCGATGGAGACGTACTAATGACAGCGTAAAAAGAGTCATCGGACCAAAGGTTGAAACCAAAAATTTACTATAACCTTACTATTTACTACTTCGAATAAAGTCCTTTACTTGGAATATCAGTGAAGAATAAATAGAATCCTTTTCAAAACCTGCTTCGGTGCAGTTTTTAAATGAAAGCTTTTCTATGACAGTTTCTTGGTGAATTCTGCAACATTGTGCTGTGCAAACGAAAGTAAAAGAGGTGATTGGATTACGGGCTAAGGAAGAGGAAGGGATTAGAAACCAGGCTATCTTTAAGTGAAGCCGCGTTAAATTAGGGACGCCAGATAGTGTCTGACTTAGATTAGCTTTAAGCTTAAGGTTGTTAGGAAATTAGCATTTTGTACAAGTATTCGTAGGCGACGGGACAAAATTGGACTGAAATCGAGAAAGGTTAGGAATGAATCAATTTTTTCAGCGACGAAAGAAAACTACTTGTACCGCCAAACCCTTTAGGGGTCCAACACTTTCCGATAATATTCATATTAAGGAAAGTTCAATACATTTATACATATAGTTGGCAATAAACCGTTATTTTAAAAAATTAATGAATATTGCACTTAAAGAAAATTGAGAAATATTCAGCATAAACATTCACAGAATATTTTTTATGTTCCCAGAGGGACCGGCACAATGCAATGGTTGAGGAAGCTTAGAATCACGAGTGTAAAGCTCATACTGAGAAATACGGATGAGGATGAGGCACTGTAATAATTTGGGGATGTATGGCGTCTGGCCAAGACCTACCTTCATTTAATTTATGCATTGCACAATAGGAAGGCAAAAGTATATATAAAATGTTTTTTCAACAGTAGAATGCTCCCTGTCACATTACAAGGTTTCGTTCCAGAAAAATTGAGTTCAAAGGCTAGAATTGTAATGAAATATAAAATATCAGCTATACGTCATCTTTAGGGCTTATGATCAGCGTGCCTTAAGGTTGGACCTATCAGTTACATATTCAACTTTTTATTTTTAGGAATTTTTAACAAACAAGATATTGTGGACCTTGCTGTAGAGAAATGTGACTTGCTCCTCATCCTAGAAGGCCAGTCCAGGGCCCAAACGCAGGAATTAGGAAAGCTCTTGCAGTCGTTGCTGAATGGGGAGAAAACCTTGGGGTAAGTATGTCACAGGATAAGAGGGTTTCAATGCAGCTTAAGGGCAGATTGAATACAAGAAGTCGGCCTTCTGTGATATGCTTGAACGACACAACGTTGAGTGAGCGTAAGAACTTCATGCCTCACCTGGTTCGAATGAGACAACACATGTTGAGTGCTGTAGGCCAGGTAAGGCGCATATTGCGATCTGGCTGGGGGCTTAACAGGCGCTCTGTCCGTATCATATATGATGGTCTCTTTTTTGCTTGTGCAACATATGGAGCATCAATATGGTACGACAGGGCTATGACTGTACAGGGCCGTAGTCTGATATTGGCTTGACTTGCTTGGGTGTTTACCTGTGTGCCACACTGTCTCCACAGAGGCAATGCAGGTGTTGTTGGGAGTGCCACCTCTGGATCTGGAAGCGATACGTTGGTTTATTACTTTCAAGATCAGAAAAGTTTTCCTTGCTACACGCATGTGTTCTATCTAGACGGTAATCTAGGTGGGATGCTAGTGGAAACGGCTTCCTAAGGGATGTGCTGACCATGAGAGTATTTCATGAACGGAACTTTACCCTCAGCCTGGGCTTTCTGTTGACCGAGCATGGCTCTCTTAATGCATTTTTGCATAAGAGAGGGCTCAGCGCAGTTGTGAGCTGCTCAAGTCGAGCCACCTATGAGGACTGGCTTCATGTCCTATGTGAGTGTCCCAATTACTCAGACATCAGGGACTTGCATGCTATGGGCATCATCTTTAATGGTGTCAGCAGTGGAATTATGACTGATACCGTACAGTTCGAAAGAACTCGTAGTTTTGCAAAAGAAGTAGGCAGTTAGCGGGTGGAGCTTAGAAATTTTGAATTTTGTTGAAAGGTCGCCAGTCCTGAGCAGTGAAGCGGCCAGCTTGAAGTGACCGCAAGGTTGCGAAGCTCGACCGGAAGCTATATTCTGGTACTATGGGCCTCCGGAACTATGGTCTTGGTTGACCTAGGAGTTGGCCCCCTTGTGGGAGTATAGTGGTGGCTGTAGCTTTGTACCCAAAATCGCGGGGAGAGTAGACCGAATGGAGCTTGAATATCTCATGGCTTAGCATATGTTGTAGTGCACTACGACCTGTGCTAAACCATGGGATTGCTATGGAACCAACTGGTCTGCTCGATGTGGGGTTGCATTGCAACCGGGTGCCATGACCCACAGAATGGCGGAGGTATTAGATTCGAGGTCTATCTAGGCCCTTACACACGACTTCGAATCTGGTACTGGTGGTAGTACTTTTACTACTTAAATGGCGCTTATCAATGCATTGTTTTGATATCGTGTGCTTAAGCCTTTACGGCAGTTACCTACGTAAAACACAAGAGACATCTGTAGAGAAATGTACATACAAATATATAAACAGGACAAGTAAAAAAGAACATGGATACGAGAACTATACACTATAGACGATTACACACTGTTGGCACGAGTAAATAAAAGAACACGATAATTGACAAGATGATTTCTGAGATTTATTTATCGAATAGACTCGTACGAGCACATGTATACGTATTACGCTTCATCTGGAATATTTCCGCGAAACCAAGAGGCGTACCAAAAATCTCCAATAATTTCCTGACAAAAGAAGAGTATATCGAGGCACAAAACTATCTTTTCAAAGTGGCCCAGAGCGATTGCTACTCCGACGAAATAGCGACACCCTCAGAAAATAAATCGTTGCCAGCTGAGAGCCGACGTCAAGTTGAGAAATCCAGTCCTATTTTCAAACTATCACCATACGTAGACGAGCACGGAGTCTTGCGCATTCGTGGGCGTATAGAAGCAGCAGTAGGTGTATCCAACGATTTGAAACGACCAATTATCTTGCCTAAACGACACCATATTACCACACTAATAATTAAGTCATACCATAAACGATATCCCCATCACAATAACGAGACCGTCATAAATGAAATCCGACAAAAGTTTTATATTCCAAATCTCCGAGTTGTAACAAAGACTGTCCGAAACATGTGTCAATTATGTAAGAACCAGAAAGCGACTCCAAGACCACCTGAGATGGGAAATCTTCCACCGGCAAGACTTTCATCATTTACTCGCCCGTTTTCGTTTGTAGGCATCGATTATTTTGGGCCAATATACATATGTCACAATTGGAAGAAGCATTGTGAAGCGATGGGGTGTCCTCATAACGTGCATGACAACAAGAGCCATTCACCTTGAAGTGGCAAGCAGTCTATCTTCGGATTCGTGCATACTTGCCATCAGAAGGTTCATCGCCAGGCGTGGACGTCCGAAAGAAATCAGATGCGACAATGGCACTAATTTCCATGGTGCAGAAAAGGAAATTCAGAGCGCTCTACGAAATCAAAAAGACGATTTGGCCAATGAGTTCTCCAGTCCTGAAACCAAGTGGATTTATAATCCTCCAGCTTCTCCACATATGGGAGGGTGTTGGGAACGTCTAGTCCAATCTGTGAAGAAGACATTAAATCAGATTATGTTGACAAAAAATCCCTCGGACGAACTTCTTCTCAGCATGCTGTTGGAAGTGGAGTTTACTGTTAACTCAAGACCTCTCACCTACATACCGGTAGATATAAACAACTTGGAAGTACTAACCCCCAATCATTTTTTGTTAGGTACATCCAACGGTGAGAAGCCTGATGGTATAAACTGCGATGATGGTGTCATTCTAAGAAAAAATTGGTTGAAGTCTCAACAGTTCGCAAACACGTTTTGGAAGCGCTGGGTGCGCGAATACTTACCCACATTAACAGGAAGAACAAAATGGTTCCAGCCAGTTAAGCCGATCGCTAAAGGCGATTTAGTTGTTATCATAGATGAATCCAATCCGAGAAACTCATGGCCCAAAGGAAGGGTTATAAGCACAATCTGCGGAAAGGATGGGCAAGTAAGACGGGCTACAGTTCAAATACCAAACGGAATTTACGAGAGACCAGCAGTCAAGTTGGCAGTTCTCGACGTTATTAATGGTAAATCGGCCAGCGAAGAAGAGACCTCTTACCAGCGAGGAGAATGTTGGCAACTCCAGCGATGAAAGAATAAAAATGAACCGAATCAACTGACAGCCATCTGACAGCTAACTAAAAAAGGTTCTTTTTATTGAAGGCATTCGACCGTTGCACGCCAACTAGGAGCTGAAGTAGGCAATCCACTAATTTTGTAACAAAGTGAATTTTTATAATAAATTGAAGTTTCGTTAACAAAATTTGGATTTTGAATTTGTTTAATAACAGCGATCGTAAATAGTTCCGAATTCAAAATTTTCTACCTCACACACAGAATACAAATGTATACAAGAACGAATCCAAATACATGTAAAACCAACAAGTATAAAATTCTTTATCTAGCTGTAGTTTTGATTTGCTTTTTTGGCTGTAAAATATTTGATTTTGTTTTCGTGCCATAACAAAATTAAAGATCTTGAAAGAGAGAATAAAAAGCACTCAATCGGCTTCCGAAATGAAACAGTCAGGTTTATTTTCCTGATTTTGTTATATTTATTTATTTAGTTATTTTTTTACGTCTTCTTATGGGACTCTCATACGATTACGTGCTAACAAACGCACGGGTAATGTATGAGTGATTGTGCTAGGGGTATACGAGTAGAAGGTAGTTAAAATTCTGTCGGATATTGTCGTCAATTTACATATCATACTCGTACTTTACCCAGTCTTGAGCAATGAATTTTGTCCAAACCGAAGCATAACGATGAGGCACAGACGATGATCGAGAGATCTGTGTTTGGAAAATGAGTAGTGAGCGGAGTATCATAAATACTCGTATATTGGAATCGACAGCAGATGAAACAAAGTAAGAAACCACTGTTGCCATTTGAACTGTTTTTTTTATTTTATTTTAAGTCAATAAACATTTTAAGAAATACCTTAATGTACATGTGCATACGAGTATGTATGTTATATGCGCAGTTTTAGATGTTTAATCTTCTAATTAAGAATATGTTTATCTTTGCGTTCTTTGCGCGGATGGTTGCGCTAAGCAGTGTTGCCATTTTGTAGGATATTCGGGTGTTATTGATAATAATTATTTCGAAATATTACCCTACGTATTCGTACCGCCTTGAAAGTGCAAGGACGTCGCTGGCATGGCGTTTCGTCAACTGTTATGCCCGGATTTCTTCTTAGTCTAGGAGCTAATGAATTTTTTTCGAGATTATTTTGTCAACAAATTTTTGGTTGTGGTGGACGCATAGGTTATAAGAGTGGAATCGTGGCTAACCTATCGCGAGCGGTTTGGGGGGTGGGGGCTCCAAAGTTGTGAAAAATCATTAAAAAAAAAATATAGTGTCACATCTGAATTTTTGCATGATGAATCTCTAGACCAAAATATGCAATGTGGTATAATTGGCGGAAGGGTTTGGCAGAGCCTCCCGAACATGCAAACAAATTTAAATTTTAAACTTATTTTGTCAAGCTTGAAATTTGGGTATATCATGGGCAACGTCCTAGTAAATCTAGTGAAATCCCGGACATAGAATGTATTTTTCTTAGAGTTCGTTTTCAGGCGCAAGTGCAGGGAAATGATTCATATCTCCAAAATTATTTCCACGATTGTACTAAATCTACATGATTTTAAAAGCTTATTCAATGACCTTTAAAACTATGTACAAAGTTTTATTCTAGCGCTTGCACTTTTGAAAATATTTAACTTTCAATACGAACATTTTTAACTCCCGACCATTAACGGCAATCGAAAACGATATAAGTGATCTGACCGTTCTTACTCCTGGCCACTTTCTCATAGGAAGCGCTATTAATGCAACATCCGAACCAATTATCGATGAGACTAAAACATACCGCTCCCGTTGGCAGCTGCTACAAAAAATTACCCAAGACTTCTGGAAAACTTGGTCTTCTGAATATTTGTCTCAGCTTCAACAGCGAACAAAATGGAAACAGAAGGAAGAGAACTTCAAGGTTGGTGACATTGTTCTCATCAAGGAAGATCGATTACCTACAAACAACCTGGGTAATGGGTAGAATTTCTGAAGTTCACCCTGGTAAGGATAATGAGGTTCGAGCGGCAACAGTGTTTAGCAGCAATAAACACATCAAACGGCCCATAGCAAAATTGTGTCCGTTTACCTATAGAGTCAGGACAACCTGATTCAACAATCAAACATATTCGAGAAAGCAAAGGAAAACCACAAGTGTTAACAACTATTAAAACCTCATCGAATAAGAAACCTAGCTCACTGTTTTGGATTTTTATACTGTTAGGAATCATGAACTCAGTCAAAGCTACTCCAACTGATCAACAACATAAGGTCGAATTCACTCCATTTGAAAACCAGCCAGGAATATACTTTGAGGATGTAGGACGAGCGAGTCTTATTTCGAGCTCTTGGAAAACCATCGTATTTTTCAACATGACATCATATTGGTTGGAGTTCGAAACCTATAAGGAAAGTGTTAATCAAATGGAAACAATGTGCTCATCCACAGACATAGCTGAAGTCAAGTCAATAATGTGCGAAGGGATACTAAGCCAATTTAAGCGCCAGATTCAGCAAATTGAACTAAACAACGATATTTTATTGCATGCGAATGATGACTCTATGCGAAGACAACAAAACCAAACAATCATAATTGACTCTACCATAAATATATTCAAAAGGGAACAGTTGGACACAAGACAACAGATTCAATCGCTGAATGAAGTGGTAGCCAAAATTAAGGATAATGTAGACAAATACAACAATTTGAAGCTATTTTCGTCAACTGCTATCAACGCTATTCTGATAATGTTTAACTATCAGTCAACACAGAATATTTTACTAGACATTATTTTGTCAACACAAACGGGAAAGGTACATCCACTAATTCTGACAGTTCAACAGTTTAAAAGTGAATTGACAAGGATACACGAAAACATACCGCGTTCATTAATGATACCAGGAGAGAGGCAGCATGAATCCATCCTTCAACTTTACAAAAGCTTGAGTTCAAGAGGAAGGTTGACTGGCAGAAATATAATAATAGAAATAACACTCCCACTTCTTTTTAATGAGGAATTTAAGATATATAAAGTGTTATCAGTTCCTACTTTCCATAGTGGGAATTTCACTTGCATTGTGGCAACTTCAGACTACTTGCTTGTGAATCTAAAGGGAAACCATTTTTACCCTCTTGATAGATCTGAATTCTCTCTTTGCAAGGAGAGACACCTCGATAATTACTGGTGTAGACTTCAACACCCAATATATACATCAGGAGTTTCGGTCAGCTCTTGTGAAATGAGCCTAATTCACCACAACACTGAGCTTTTGGACTCATGCCTGACGAACAACATTCCGATTAAAACATATTGGATTGAAATGCATCATCCGAATTCTTGGATATATAGTGTTCCGGGTACAACTACAATCAACATTGACTGTGACTTCAATCCGTCACACACTACCTTAAAGGGTAGTGGGATATTGAAATTGCCGGCAGATTGCATGATCCATGATCAAATGATGACAATCATTGGTAGACAAAAAAATAACATCTTCTTTTCTACCATCTTTCAATCTTTCTAAAAAGTTAACTACGTTTAACTATAAAAGAGAGCAAAGTCCCACTGTATTGAAAACCGATATGTCGTTAGAGATCTCAAAATTAGAACATTCGATCGAGCTACAACGAAGTCAAGAACATATTCTGAAGGAAATTCATGAAATAAAAACCCATAGGGTACATCAATATTCTCTTCTGGGGTCAACGGTATTTCTGGTAGTAGCTGTTACAATTGGCGTCATTTTACTGAGAAGGAATCAATAATCATTCAACAGTCTAAAGATGAGAAGCGGATTGAAGGTGG
The DNA here is from genome assembly GCA_949129095.1 of Volucella bombylans. Lineage (NCBI taxonomy): Eukaryota > Metazoa > Arthropoda > Insecta > Diptera > Syrphidae > Volucella > Volucella bombylans. The sequence continues at coordinate 180,817,736 of OX422143.1, read as the reverse complement.
AGGAACTTTTTCAGACACCGATTTTTGTATTTCGTCAGTTTGAGAGAGGCCCCAGCATGTTGTGACAACAACAATTTAATGACTCAAGTTGCAACCGCACAATACGTAAAGTGTCGAATAGACAAAAAGTACGTTTACCTGTCGCGCTCGAGTGTCAATTGTATATTGATTCTTTTTTGTTAAATAAGCAAATTTTCTGTACAAATTTCTTTTTGTTAAGGTAAGCAAAATTTCTGTATAAATTGAAGCTATTCAATAAATAAAATCGCTTTTTGTTATTAAGAGTCAACGAAGTAGTTTCACTTAAAAGATTTTCCCCCACCAGCGGTAAGGAATCTCTTGAATTGAAAATTACAGATAAAACACTGACCAACCAACATTTGAAACGTATGGCCTTTTCACACATCAAATGAAAGCAAATTAAATTTTGTAATTTCAGAAATAGATTTAGCTCATAGCTATTAGAACTTCAACTAAATAAGGTGTTAAAAGCATTTACATATAGGGGCATTCTAAACAGTGCGCAAAGTGGGATGTCTTCAGCTTTGCGAATATCGGATTAAAAATCTTCTATTTGCCAGTTCAGTTCAGTTTCTATGCATTTTTATTTACGTCACTTAAATTACTCTTACTTGCTAGACAAAAAACGCTTAAAAATTAGCTTAAATTACTTACAAATAATCTTATTCTAACTTACTGGCCCCATGCGGGCACTCTAAGTTAAACCTAACACTTAAACTATGTCTTTCGACGAATCTTACAGTCTACTTTTATTTTTATTTTAACATTAATTAATACTAAAACTAAGAAAATAAATTTTAATCAAAAACATAGTATATGGACATTTTTTTTAATTTTTCATAAAACTTAAAACTAAAAGCCTACAATCTACTTAAAAATAAATCTTAACCTACTTAACCTACTTACATCTAATGCATACATACATACGTATATATACACACATAATATATATATACATAATATATAAATATATGTATGTATATATATTTTAGTTTTTTATTTTATTATTAGACTGGCCCGCCTTGCTTCACATGAAGCTAACTATCACTGGAGGAATTCGACGACGAAGCATCCTCCCCTTCAAAAAGCCACCAAAATTGTTGGTGCTGCTGAGCAACATCCCTCATGTCGCAACTCTCTACCACCCTACTGAACCGGAGACGCTCCGCACTGCCATGTGCGACGTCTCTGTCGTAGTTGAGTCGCCTGTACGCAGCTGTTCGAGCGACGTGGAAAATTGGTGGCACCGCCAATCTGTCCTGGATCAGACCTTTGCTATCTAGATAGAGGAACGCTTCTGGAGGAATAAAGCCGTCAAAGCGAACTCTCTCGTGATACATATAATTGGGGTAGTAAGCCCCGGAGATCAGGTTGTTCGATGAGGCCATTGCTCTTGCAACGTGCCTTCGAGTCAACTTAATGACGAAATTGTCCACTCTTATTAGGTTCGCCCTATTGTACAAGACCTCATTGGGATAGAATTTTATGTACTGAGACTCTGGAGTTCTGTATAAGCGAAGACAAGTCCTAAGACAAGACCTCTCAAACACCCGAATCTTTTCCAATAAACTTGCTCTCACGTTGAACCACACGGGACATCCAAATACAAGCATGGGCTTGATAAGGGCCATGTAGCAGATTACATTTACCCTCGCATCGAGTTGGCTGTTATAAAACAATCTCTTTGTAAGGGCGAAAGCACCTCTGGCTCTGGCCAGAGCAACATCTATATGTTTGTTAAAATACAGAAATTGATCTAGCCAGATCCCAAGGTATCTGACTACATTTCGACAAACAAGTGGCTGCCCGTGCTGCCCCACGATCGAGAACTTTCGCCAATTCTTTCTGGTATCCCTAGAGGCCCCAGACAAAGGCGTCCTAAACAAAATGGTTTCAGACTTCTGAAAATTGATCTTCAATTTCCAGTCATCGCAATATCGCTTAATTTTATCGAAGTCACGTTGCAAGAGTATATTAATAACCTCAATCTTTGGGCCTGACCTGTACGCGATTAAGTCGTCTGCGTACGCTATGGCATGGTGAAGTGAACCTATCAGATCACTCGTGTAAATGTTGAATAGGATCGGCGAATTTACCGCACCTTGTTGGAGACCGTTTTTAATGTTAAATGTTCCATCCATCCATTCCACATCGCCATTCTTCACGATGAACTGTCTACTGGAGAGCATATCGAAAAGAATATACTCGTACTGCAGTGGTCTACTAATGCCCAACCTGTCCAACTTGAAAAAGAGTCCTTCTAACCATACGGTATCGAAGGCTTTCTCCAAGTCAATCAGGCAGGCAGCAGTACCATTGGATATCAGAAACCAGTTTAGACGCCGCATGAATGATATCATGCCCCGCCTTGAAACCGAATTGATTATCCGGAACTATATGTTTGTCCTCAACCCACTTAGTCAGGACTCTATTGATTACCTTCTCGAACACCTTACTGATGTTTGGAAGAAGTCTGATCGAACGGAGATTCGCCGGATTGGAGGTGTCTTTATCCCTTTTGAGGATAAAGTTTTCCAATGCGCTGGATAATGTGCATTATTCATTGCATTATTAAACAGGGTGGTATAAATGTTCACCGCTTCTAGAGGGAGATGTCGAAGCACAATGTTCGGAATTTCATGGGTTCCCACTGATTTCTTACTTCTAAGTGATTCGAAGATCGTTTGGAGCTCTTCCTTCGAAATGAACGGGGGTAGTACCCTATCGTTGGTGATGACATTATTTGCCATATTCTCGTCATTGAACTGGGTGAAACCCGAGCTCTCGAATCGCCAATTCATTACTTCATTTCGAAGGTAGAAATTGTGCACAAGGACTCGATTTTCCAGGTCGTGGTTCGGGCCAATGATGTCATTCGCCTTGTATACTTCCTGGAAAGTCGCTCCTATAGCCTCTACCTGCTCCTGCGGATCCTCGATCACAAAGAAGTTGTCATCATCAACAGCCTCATTTGGATCTATGCGTGCTGCTATAAGTATGTTCTCGTTGTCCGTCGTTCGGGCGATTTTAAGACACGAAAGGTCGTTGCGATCTTTCCTCCGAAATATTTTATTTATTTGCGGGAACATATTCGGGTTGCTGGTGTTTACAGCCCGAATTTTGTTGTTCCAATACAAACTTACAGATGCTCTGTAATTTTCTTTTATTAATACTTGGAGGTTTTTGATCGACGAATTTAGCGTCATAATCTCCGGGTTATGTCTGTCAGTAAACTGTCTGTACAAGGTTTTTAGTCTTGACAGCAGACTATACTTTTCTGTCGGTGCAGTGCGTCAATAGTTGCGTTGCGGAATAAGTCTTCATCGTCAGTGTGTTGGTACCGAGGTATCGTTTTGTCCATTGTTCGTTTGATTGTCTCGTCCATTAGTCTTAGATACCTGTCAATCTCCTCGTTTGATAGATTTCTGTTGGACGGTGGCTAGTGCGTATTCGAGGAGAGTGCTCTAGTCAGTGTTCTGGTGAATTGTGTCCAACGCACTCTACTATAATTGTAGGAATGCCTTTGAACAAACTCATCCAATTCCGCAATCTCGTTTGGAACAGTTATTTCGGAGCTGAGACCGCAATGGTCACTGTCATACACGAAAGTGCGTAGACAGTTTGTAATTTGTTGGTTAGTGCATGTCAGTTGTATTCGTGAGTCGAACAGCAGAAGATCCAAATAGGACCCCTGTCTGGGAAACGACGGACTCTCCGTCGCCTTCAGCCCTAGTCGATACATTACACTGTGCTGACCCCACCAATTGAATAGTATGTTCCCTCTAGTATTTGGTATATTATTTCCCCAATCACTATGTTTGGCGTTGAAATCTCCGCCGATAATAAAGTAGTTCTCCTCCAATTCCAGCCTCAGAAATCGAAAAAGTGTCTCGAGTTCTGAGATAAATAAGGTGGATTGAGTAGCCTTAGGTGCATAGACAGACACCATGTACAACCGCTTTCCACTACGGAGAGGGATATACACGATGCATGCTTCCAGCACCTGGAACCTACGTACTACACCACTGTATACTCTTTTAAAATGTATACTTTTTCGTACGAAAATTGCAACGCCACCTCCCTGAATGGAGCTGGGTCGGTTTCTCCGTACTATTTTGTATCTTCTGTGCCTCATTTTGTGTCTCTTGGTAAGCTTAGTTTCGCTAACCAAAAGCACATCAGGGGCTGCCCCTGGATAGAGAGCAAGATAGCTAGCATGTCAGGTACTGGTTCAGGTGCTCTGGGCGCTGGGGCCTGAGAAGCAACCTTCGCTTGCTGTACCGTATTTCCCCTACCTGCCGCCATTTGGGCGTAGGTAACTTGGGGAGTAACGGCTGGTGTTTGCAAATGCACGGGTGGACGTTTCACTTCCACTTTCTGCTGCCGAGCCAGATTTACTCTTTTGATGTATTGGAATTTGGGACAACCCCGATAATTTGCGGTGTGTCCCGAGTTCCTACACAAAGCACAAGAGAGTTGGCTTTTTTCAGATGCTCCGTCCTTACCCAGGCGCATTCCTCAGACTTGTGGTTCTTTCTGCACTTCACGCATCGAGGCTGCATTTCGCAGTTCGACGCGGCGTGCCCGAACCTCTGGCAGCGAACACATTGTAAAATGTTTTCGCTCCTCTTTAATTTTTCCCTATGGACTACCTGGTAGTCTAGGACTTTAATACTCCTTAGACTATCCAGATTGCTGGTGGGACTTAGCTGGACCAGGAAAATCGGCAGTTGCCACTTCTCCCTTTTGGCTCTAGCCGTGACAAACGGCTTGACCCCCACGAATTTGAGCCCTTCGCACTCTTTCTCTTTCAGCAGTGCAAGGAGCTCCTCCGGATCAGTCGACGGTTCTAATCCCCTCAGCAGCATTTTTTGCAGCTTGTCCCCCTTCGGGGTGTAGGAGAACAACTCCGTCGTCGAATCCTTCAGTAAATTTTTGATTTTATAGTAGCGCTCCACTGAATTGCAGTGGATCGCGTGCCTATCTTCACTTAATCTTTTAATAAAAAAAATTACAACCTATGGCCGACTTACGAGCACATAGTTCGATTGTGTCCTTTAATTCCAATTTGTACGTGTTGATTGATGGCACTTTCTGTTTGGTGGATTTCTGCTCTTGCTGTTGTTTTTGTCTCTGCTGCTGTTGCTTTTGCTGATGTTGTTGTTGCTGTTGCCGTTGTTGCTTTTGACGTTGCGGCTTTTGCTGCTGTTGTGGCTTTTGTTGTTGCTGTTTTTGTTGTTTATGTTTTTGTTGAGTTTGTGCTCTTGTTCTTGCTAGTTCTTGTAAAGGTGTCTGTAGTTTTTGTTTTTCCATCGGTTGTTTCTGTTGTTGTTTTTGTGGCAGCTCCGCGTTTATGGTTTCTTGCTGGTCTCTGGTGTTGTTGCTGCTTCTCCATCTTCCTCCTTGCCACTTGCTTAGCTCTAATGGCCAGCACTTTTTGTTGTAGCTGTTTGATGCTACTGTAAGGACTTCGACCTGTCATTCACACGCATGAATTTCTAGCAGCAGTCTATAGACTTGCTTATCTCTTACGGTTAAATTCATGTGTCCTTCTTCAATGAAGGATGCAGTGCAATTATTTTCGCGCTTTTAACTCTTGTTGTTCTGCCAACTTTCAGCTATGCAAAATATGAACATTTGTTAGTCATTAACGTACACTGCCAATCATAAGCTACATAGTATAATTATGGCCCCGTCAAAGCTAACGTGCGTTTTTTTTTTACTGATAATGTGGAAAAAATTATTTAGTTCACCCTCAGTTATTGTTTTATTTGCAACGCTAGTAAAAAATAAGTTGAAGCTATTAGCTACTGCCTTTAGATTTATAATATCCTGATTTTCATGCCTAAGACAAGATGGTATATCATTAGTACTGTTTCTGTTAAAAATCTCATTTACTATTCCCCATTCCTTTTTTAAAATACCTTTAACCTTTTGAAATTTGTTAATGTAAAAATTTTCTTTGCATAAAAGCACCTCAAGTTTAAGTGGCATCACTAACAACGGCAAACTTGGCTTGCTGTCTTCAACTAAAACTAAAAGACACGCATTCAAAGGGAAAATAAACTATTACTCGTAAAAAGAATGCATACAATTGTTATCGCTTCTAGTTTCCTTTATTAACAATAACGCATTCTTTGCAAGTCGCCAAATTGCAATTGCAGTTCTTTCCTTGTTGATTCTTCTTCACATTTCTTTAATTTTGTTTTACAATCATTTTTATTAACACACACACGTAAATTATTGTTTGTAGGGTTTATTATGTGTTGTTTGGCATTATACAAGTAAATCCTTAGAATTTATTCTGTAAATATGCTAAAATATAACATTCAAAATTATTTATTTATTTTTTTTATTTAAGTAGAAGGCTTACACATTAGGATATGTTATCTTTTAAAATAGTGATAAGCTAAACAATTTATTTAAAAGAAACCATGAGGGCTACCATTTAACGAGAGGGATAAAAATTGTTGAACTTTATAGCTTTATTTATTTAAAAATAGTTTTAAAGATGATTTTACTTCACCCTTCTTATTTTCTTTCTTAGTTTCCAGCTCCATATCGCACAAAATCAATCCTGGACCTTCGTTTATGGAAAAATTCTTCAAAAATTGTGGCCCATGCCACCACATGTGGCTGTTGATGAGATCATGTGGTAACATTCCTCGTGAGCCTATGTCCGCTGGGTTTTCTTTGGTTCCAACGTGTCGCCAAGCATCGGTGGTTGTTAGCGCTTGGATTTCGCTGACTCGACTGGCTACAAATGTAGTGCGAATTTTAGGGCTTCCTCTGATCCATGCCAATGCTATCGTCGAGTCAGACCATGCAAGAGTTTCAACGTTTTCGAATTGCATGGCCCTCTTGACACGATGTAACAATTTGGCTAAGAGGAGTGCTGCGCATAGCTCTAGCCTTGGTAGCGATACCCATCTTACTGCTGTTGGAGCAACTCTTGTTTTTGCCGCTAAAAGATGAATGTGCTCATGGCCTTCGTTTATAATGCGAGCACATATTACTGCGGCATAAGCCTTCTCGGAAGCGTCGCTGAACCCGTTAAGTTGTACTCTCGATGACCTTGCGAATTCAATCCACCGAGGTATTTCCAGTTCATGAAGTGCTCTTAACCCCCTTCGCAGCTCTACCCACTGACTTTTAATCTCTTGAGAAATTGGTGAGTCCCAAGGATATTGTTTCAGCCACAGTTGCTGCAGGATTAGCTTGGCCTTTATCACGCATGGGGCGATCCATCCTAGCGGGTCAAACAGACGAGCGATGTCTGCAAGTACGGTTCTTTTTGTGAACTGTTGGACCTTAGGCAAGTTAACATTGAATGTGAATGTATCTTTCGCTGGATGCCATTGAATCCCAAGTGTTTTGATGGCATCTGGTGATTCAAAGTTTAAAGGCAGATTTATTTCCCTTTCGCTTTCAGGAACCTGCTCTAGTACTCTCGTGGAATTATTGGCCCATTTTCTTAGAGGAAACCCGGCTGATTTTAGGACTTCAATAATGTGTTTTTGTAAATCGATGGCTTCCCTTTCGTCATTCGTACCATAGATGAGGTCGTCGACGTAAAATCCTTCTGTGAGCACCTTTGTTACATTTGCATACTTGTATTCTACATCTGACGCTAGCTGATGTAAGGTGCGCACTGCTAAATATGGCGCCGATGCAGTTCCAAATGTGACTGTATTCAAAGCATATGTTTTTATAGGGTCATTTTGTCTATGCCTCCATAGAATTAGTTGATATGACGTATCTTGTGCTGCCACCCATATCTGCCGATACTTCATGCTTATATCTGCCACAAACGCTACCTTGAACTTCCTCCACTTCGTGATCAGATCTATAATGTCGGGTTGCAGTCGTGGACCCACCATTAAGCAGTCGTTTAGCGATACTCCGTTAGAGGTCTTACAAGATGCATCGAACACTACGCGGAGTTTTGTGGTGCTACTTGATTCTTTGACGACAGCATGATGAGGCAAGTAGTAGTGTTCGTTCAGATCCATGGATCCTGAGACCTCCTTCATATGACCTAAGGTGGCGTATTCGTGGATACATTTGGTATAAGCTTCCTTTAGCTTTTGGTTTGATTCAAGTTTCCTCTCTATTTGAAAGAATCTCGCCATGGCTGCCTTCTTCGAATTCCCCAAGGTTGGGCGAATTCAATCCTTGAATGGGAGTCGTACTTCGTATCTCCCATCTTCATTCCGCTTGAATGTTTCTGAGAAATGTTGTTGACATTTTTGCTCCTCCGGTGATAGTTTCCTGTCATCGAGATTTTCCTCTAATTCCCAAAATTGCCTAAGTTGTGCATCTAAAGCGTTGAAGTGATTTTTGACAGTGAAACAAGTAATCCTTGGAGTAGTATTGGTTTTTCCGGTAAGGATCCATCCAAATTCAGTCTGTTGTGCTACAGGAGACCCCCTTTGTCCCTTCACTAAACCTTCGAGAATTATTGAGCTGTACACGTCCGCCCCTAACAGCACATCAATCTTCCCTGGAACATTGTACGCCGGATCACCTAATGGCAAATTGGACAAATGTTTCCACTCCCCTTGGAGCGGATAGGTTGGTAATGTTTCAGTTAGGACAGGTAACACAAATGCTGTAACATCGAGAGAGAAGGCTGTATTGTTAAACGATTGCAAATTAACTTTCACTCGGTATTTGGAACTGCCAGTTGGGTTTTTTCCAAGTCCTGTGACTCTAGCAGATACATTCTGCCTTTTGAGGTTAAGCATTTGAGCAGCATTTTCAGTTATGAATGTGGCCTCGGAGCCGGGATCTATGAATGCATTTGGTCGAAATGTACTGTAAAGTTTTGAGAAGTGCTTAGTTGATCACTCGGAGTATTGAAAGGTACAGAAATTTGGCTTACAGGATTTTGTATATAATCGGATTGAGGATTGTATTGGGATGCATTTTGATTGTGGAGTTGAAGATGTTGTTGGTGGTTTTGAGCAGTGGTTGAATTTTGTCTAGCATCAATGTGCAGTAATGTGTGATGCTTGTAACCGCATTTTAGGCACCTGTTGCTACTGTTACAAACCGAAGCATGATGGTCATACCCTAAACAATTACCACAAACTCCATTTTTCTTTATGACGTCAGCTTTGGTTTTGACATCCATAGTAAGGAATTGTTTGCAATGTCTCATCCCATGAGAAGCCTTGCAAAGTCGACATCGAAACTGTTTTGTTTGTTGCTGGAAACTTAATTGGCAGGGTGCGGAAGTGGTTTTTCGAAACAAATATTGGTGCATCGATTGTTTCGAATGCACATTCAGTTCGGAAATGTTTTCCAGCGAACTAAAACGACCCTCGATGAAAGATAAGAACGATTTCCAATCAGGAAGAACCCTTGAAGTGCCTAGCTTTACCTCTCAATCTCGTTGGGTCTGCGCTGGCAGTTTATTAAAAATTAGAAAAATGAGAATGGCGTCCCATGTTTCAACAGATATTTCAAGGTTGAAAAGTGCGTGAACGCATTCAATGCTGGTGTCGTGTAAGGATTTTAGGCCAGCAGCAGATTCACAGGTTAGTTTACTCTGCTCTACTAATCTCCTAAGCTGGATATTTACAAGTTTACGCTTGTTTTGGTACCTGTCTGTGAGAATTGTCCAAGCTGACGCAAAGCTTTTGGAATCTATTGGAAGGTGCTGGATTAATCGAGCAGCTTCCCCACAAATAGACGTTTTCAAATATTGAAGTTTTTGTATGTCCGATAATTCGGTGTTATTTCGGACTAAGCTATCGAATAAATTATAAAATTCCGACCAATCTTCGAATTTGCCCGAGAATGAATTTATCTGAATTCTTTGAAGACGTACATCAGAGCCAGCGGATCTCGTATTGTTTAATCGATACATGTCTACTGATGCATTATTGTCTTCCAAAAAACGATCAGTCTCATCGTGCAGTTGCCCACTAAAGGTGAAATATATTCTCTTGATTTTCGAGAAGATTTCATCCTGAATGTATTTTTCTTTCAGTGGGTCAGTAGCATTTCCGATTATGTTTGAATGTTCTGTTTTCGCCCGTTTGAACATTTCATCGATATCAGATAAACACGCGGTTAAATACCCCCTTGACTTTCGCGACTCTTCATCTTTTTTAAATTGTTCATAGTCCCGACTAATCTCATTTAAAATATCTTCCTGACATTCGATAGATTTCGATAATTTCGACATTTTTTTTTGTTTGCACTTTTATTTGAAAAAATTCTTATTTCACTTTTATTTGTCTTATTGGTGTTATAATTTCATTAGTTTTTATTTATTTTTATTACGTATAAAAGCAAGAAAATAAGGAAAAATTCATACCTTAGTTTTTTGTACTTCGACCGTTGCAGTAAGTCACCGGTTGTTACTCGGACCGCTGTTACTTTGTGACCGCACAGGTTGCTGTACTAAATCCGTTGGATTTGTTTAAATCTGAACCGTTGGGTACTGTGGCCGATAGACTGTCCGCCGTAGATCGGAAACGTATATTTTCACTGGATAGATTATCCAGCTATACTTAGTCCACAGCACACTCTTGATTTTCCACTTCACTTCCTAGAAAGGCAGTACTCTTTCTATGTGCTCCTCTGTTGAAGGAATAGTTGGATACTGTGGCCGATAGACGGTCCGTCAGGTCTCGGAAACGTTTATTTGCACTGAATACTTTATTCAGCTATACTTAACCCACAGTACACTTTGAAAAAAGAACGTATTTTTTTTGTGAAAAAAAACTTATGTTGCACTGATTCACTTTAAAGGAAATTATTTCCTCTATGTCCTTTTATTTAAAGGAGGCAATCGAAGGACCATGTCCCTAACTGAGTTGAGCGGGATTTAAAAGTTGGCTTGGAATAGACGATTCACAAGCGGTGGCTATCCTTTCAGTTAGATGAACTGAAGAGAAGAAAAAACCGATAACTTCTTCAGTTAGATGAACTGAAGCCAGTAAAATAAAAATAATTAAATAAAACTCGTGACCTTTGGTTTCTAACTCTAAACTTTATTTGTTGACTGTTGGCTGAAGAGTGGTTTAACGTATGCATTTTTTCTTCCCTCGAAGCTGCTGATGGCTTATATACCACTCAGCTGTTTCTTCTAAGGTCAATCACCCTGGGTTATTTACCTTAGTGTAATATGTGAACAACACACCAGCACCAACAATGCCCCCATATTTTCGGAGTAGGTGTTAGAGTGCATTGTTTTGCAGTGCATCTCACTCACATGCAATTCGGCCATCCTGGAATTTCGTTGCCTTTGGTCAGAGATTATGACCATATTCTTCAAGTGGCGTTGAAATTCGTCAAAGCGAGATCGATATGTTCTTCGTAGCTCGGCATATTGACAGTTTGATAGTTGTGAGTTTTGTCCCGAGTCAAATCGTTTTGTGGTGCGGTTAAGTTTGTATTCAATTCGTTGGTTTGTGTTCATTTTTGTTATTTGTGTTGTGTGCATCAAAGCCAATTATTCGCGATGTTTTCAATTTTTATTTCACGCGATTAATTAGCTTCCTGCAAACACACAATCTCCTATTCTTCCAGCTCGCCGTAGATTTTGTTGGGAAGCAACAAGATATGATAATTGAAATTACACGAAGAATGCTGCCAGAGCGCTGGTTGAATTGACGATCTCAGAAGCCGCTTTAACGTACTGTCACCCGGATTTCAGTCATACATTGATAGTGTGCTGGACCAGGAAGTGGCTTAGTGAACACATCTGCTGGCATCCTTTCAGTTGGAGTGTGTATCTGGTTGCAATGTGCTTCGTACTGTGTTCGTACGCGAATGACAAACTGCATTCTCGGCTATGTGCTTTGCTCTTCGATTATCTGTCCCAATAGTTACACCAGCCAACTCTAGAAAATTCATTTCAGTCATCAGGTTCCGAAGATACGTTGCTTCTCTGGATGATTCGGATAGTGCAACATATTCTGCTTCCGTTGTCGATATAGCCACTGACCTTTGCTTCTGAGAAGTCCAGGTGATTGCTGCTCCACTTAGCGTAAAAACGTATCGGGTGTACGATACCCGGTCTATCTAGTCGTTCGAATAGTCAGCATCTGAAAATCCTCGAAGACCAAGTGCATCCTTTTTGTACACCAACCCATAGTTCTCTGTATTTGGTTAAAAGGATTGTTTTTGGTTAAAAGGAGCTAATTGTTTAACAACTTAAGGATACAATTTTCTTCTTTTTTTTTATATTCGAAGTGCGAACAGCATAATTTCGTAATGAGAAAAATAACAAAATAGCGCTAATGATAAACGAAATGAAAGAATTTACATTCTCAACATGATCCTAGGCTAAATCTTCAACGAACTGAGGTATATTGGACTCAAAATGAAAATGAAAAATGGTGGCTAAGCCTATTGTTTTTTAAATGACTGATCTCTATTGCGCAAGCGCCGACATCGATGATAAGTCAATGCCAAGATTACGCGTCACATTGACCTGTGCAATAGCGGCATTCCGCAGCGCGTATAAATGCGACATTTCTGTTTGGTTCTTTGCCAGTTTAATAGCCTTTTCAAATAGTTCAACAGCTCCACTCAGATTAGCACGCTGTACTTCAATTGTACCCAAAGTTTCATAAGCTAGTTCACACTTTTCATCGATTTCAATACTCTTTCTCATGAGGGCAACAGCCTTTTCGATTTCGCCCTTCCATTGCAGCCACACTATTCCACGATGCACATAAAACGACGCATTTTCTGGAGCCATTTTTATTGCTTTTTCAAAGAATGTGTCAGCTTGTTCGAACTGTCCTTGATCGCTAAGAACTTGTGCCATCAAATTGTAGCACTCAACACAGTCGGGGAACATTTCAATTGCATTTTTAAATTCATTCATGATGATCATGAGTCGCATTTGATCTTGAGTTAGAATTGATAGACGATATTCTGCGTAGCATTTCTGGATGTAGGCAATGGCATGTTTGGGTGCTAGTTTGACTGCCAATTCAAATTCTCGGAGTGCATCATCCAATTGGTCAAGGAGAATGTAAATTTGGGCACGTTGGTGGTATATATCGGGATTGTTGGGGGCAAGTTTCTGCGAAAGCTCGAAATCGGCCATTCCCAAGTCTTTTTCGTCCAATTGGATATGAGCGCGTTCGCACGGAGGCTTGCATCGGCGTCAGCATTATTTATTACAGCATCCAAGTCCTGTTGAGCTTCTGCAAAGCTAGCAGACAGTAGATGGAAAGTGCCTCGCATAAGAAGGGCCTCGGATTTATATTGTGACTCCGATTCGCTTGATTCAATCTCCTCAGTGCAAGCAGGAATGACTTCCTCATATTTTAAACTATCAAATGCCAATTTAGCCCGTGCATAACCCTTAGGATCGTCCGATTTTGGAACCTCTCTGACAACAATTGGATCCTCCACAAACGACTTGAAGAAGGTCTTGATAAAGTTCTTCGACGGCAGTAATGGAACTCTTGTCTTAATAGCCTTAGCAGCATCGTCCCTTCCGGTCTGTTTTGGAACACGATCAGCAAATGTGATCGCGCTTTGATTTTGGAACATTTCCAAAATACACGTCGCAGTTACATCATCTAGGCACTCCAGCATATCATTTGTAGCTTCACTAGCTTTCGCACGACGAAAATATGCCTTGGCGTAACGTGGATTATACTTTATCGAACTACTACAGTCTTCTTTAACTTTCGACCACCTTTTCAACATTTCATAAGCGGCAGCGCGATTCTGATAGAAAATCGCCAAATCCTGTTTACTCTCCTGAGGACATTTATCGATCGCTTTATCATAGAATGAAATCGCTTTGTCGTATTTGCCTTTACGATAGCAAACATTACCTTCGTTCTTGTACATTGTGGCTTCCTTCAATGGCGACAGTATTTCACTCTCCAATTCGACGGTCTTTTTCTTTTTCTCCAAGTCTTTTTCGCTTTCAGTACCATCAAGAGATATTGAATGATCCTTTAACTCACCGATGGGGAACTTTTTCGATGTCGATGGCTTACCATCATCATCCAATGGCTGTTTGGAGCTCCTTTTGTAAATGTAATAGCCGACACCAACGACCAACGGTGTGCCAACAATCAATGCCAATTGCAATTTAGAAAGACCAGTCGAACCAATGTTTCCTTTAGCCATTTCCTTGCTGCCGTTAAGTAAACTGTTTAAAAAAAAATATATTTAGAATTCAAATGATTTTTCAATATTTTTTATTGAAAAATCGCAATTTTTTTCGTCGTTGAAGCCGACAAACCCCTCTGTACATCGCAAGTAGCGTAGAACACGCTTCGCAGCTGACCAATGCGTGAAAGCACTCGTTGAACTGTGCCAGTCGATTCACGGTAAAAGCGATGTCCGGCCTGGTCGCTCTCCATTTGGCAATTTCGCTTTTGTATCGTTCGGTGTGCTTATCGGTTTCGACTCGCCCATCTTAAATTTCTTTAATTGCTCCTTGACGTACTTGAACTATATCGACGCCCAAGCAGTACCATGCCGATACGAGATCTTTAACTTCGAAAGCAGTAGCAATTCCTCTGCAGATAGTGTCCAATGCCTTCTGAATTCTTGATGCATACAAAATGTCATCGACATACACTGCAACGACTGTGAATTCTTCCTTGTTTGATTCATAGTAAAGACATGTATCGTTAGTCGCAGATTTCAGGACTAGACCGCGAAGTATTTTGTCTAGCTTCTTATACCACTGACGTACTGTGAGAAAACCTTTACCGTGCGAGTAGAGTGAACGTGAACGTGAATATTTTCTCGGCAACCATCTTTGAAAAATACTAGAGAAGTGAACAGTTGGAATTTTTTCACATCAATTTTGGAAAAATGTCACTCTTATCCGCACGTTTGGCCTCCTCCGTGGCCCGTAACCTGCCCAAGGCTACTGCACAGGTTGCCTGCAAAGCCGCCTACCCAGCTGCTTCTCTAGCTGCCCGTAAACTGCATGTCTCATCACAGGTGCGCAGCGCTGAGATCTCTTCCATTTTGGAAGAAAGGATCTTGGGTGTTGCCCCAAAGGCTGATTTGGAAGAAACTGGTCGTGTATTGAGCATTGGTGACGGTATTGCTCGTGTGTATGGTTTGAACAACATCCAAGCCGACGAGATGGTGGAATTCTCTTCGGGTTTGAAGGGTATGGCTTTGAATTTGGAGCCCGATAACGTTGGTGTTGTCGTCTTCGGTAACGACAAACTGATCAAACAGGGTGATATTGTCAAGCGTACCGGTGCTATCGTCGACGTTCCAGTTGGTGATGAGCTTTTGGGTCGTGTTGTTGATGCTTTGGGTAACGCAATTGATGGTAAAGGACCAATCAACACCAAGGATCGCTTCCGTGTGGGCATCAAGGCTCCCGGTATCATTCCACGTGTGTATGTGCGCGAACCTATGCAGACTGGTATCAAAGCTGTCGATTCATTGGTACCCATTGGTCGTGGTCAACGTGAATTGATCATCGGTGACAGGCAGACAGGTAAAACTGCTTTGGCCATTGACACCATCATCACCCAGAAGCGTTTCAACGATGGCCAAGATGAGAGCAAGAAATTGTACTGCATCTACGTTGCTATTGGTCAGAAGCGTTCCACTGTCGCTCAGATTGTGAAGCGTTTAACTGATACCGGAGCCATGGACTACTCTGTCATTGTATCAGCTACTGCCTCTGATGCTGCTCCATTGCAATACTTGGCCCCATACTCTGGCTGTGCCATGGGCGAGTATTTCCGTGACAAGGGCAAGCACGCCTTAATCATCTATGACGATTTGTCTAAACAAGCTGTGGCCTATCAAATGTCTCTATTGTTGCGTCGTCCACCAGGTCGTGAAGCCTACCCCGGTGATGTATTCTACTTGCATTCACGTTTGTTGGAACGTGCCGCCAAGATGTCCCCAGGTGGCTCATTGACTGCTTTGCCTGTTATTGAAACCCAAGCCGGTGATGTGTCTGCCTACATTCCAACCAATGTCATTTCTATCACTGACGGTCAGATCTTCTTGGAAACCGAATTGTTCTACAAGGGTATCCGACCAGCCATTAACGTCGGTTTGTCTGTATCACGTGTCGGTTCAGCTGCTCAGACTAAGGCCATGAAACAGGTCGCCGGTTCCATGAAATTCTAATTGGCTCAATACTGTGAAGTAGCTGCCTTCGCTCAATTCGGTTCCGATTTGGATGCTGCCACTCAACAATTGTTGAATCGTGGTGTTCGTCTGACTGAATTGTTGAAACAAGGACAATACGTGCCCATGTCCATTGAAGATCAAGTTGCTGTCATCTACTGCGGTATTCGTGGTCATTTGGACAAGATGGACCGAGCTAAGATCACAAAATTCGAAAAGGAATTCTTACAACACATCAAGACCACCGAACAAGGTCTTCTTAACCAAATCGCTTCGGAAGGCAAGATCTCCGAGACTGTAGATGCCAAACTTAAGGACGTTGTCACGAAATTCTTGTCAACATTCAGCGGTTAAATTGTATTTCACCGTGTTCCACCGTCACCAGTAACACCTTCAAAAGAGCTAAGTCTTACACACTGTCATCCCGTAAGAAGAGAAAAAACAAAAAAATAATTTCTATTAACTTAAGAGTACGATTTAAAAGTTAAAACAAATAAAACAAAAAAACAAAGAAAAAAATATAAAACGAAATGTTCGAAATCATTTAAAGATAAAATTCCCTCTTCATATAGTAGTCCTCCATTCTATTTCCTTCCTCATCAAAGTCTACAACAAAACCAAACACATGCCCAACTGTGTAGAACTAGAAAGCGTGCTTTTCAACAATTGAAACAGTAACAACAAAGAGCGAGCGAGTCACTTGGCAAAAGCATCATTTTTAGTTAAATCATAAGGAATTTCATTAATCTGTTCGATAAACTAACGAATTACAAGAAAGTGAATAAAAGAAAGTACTGCCTGCCGAAGACCATAAAGAGCTTTTCTCAGACGACAAACGCTGTTACCTTCTTTCAGCTTCTGGAGCATCTGTTCGGCCTTTCTTCCTGCTCCATCTTTTCGTCCATCTTCTTTTACTATCATTTGCAACGCTTGCTGAAAGTATTTTGGAGGGTCCATGTAAATCTCCTCCTCTAGGTCGCCATTAAAATAAGCCGCAACGACGTCCATCTGGTAAATTGCCAAGTTGTCACGAACAGCCAATGCTATTATTAGTCTGATCGATTCAAGACGAACTACAGGTGCAAAAGTTTCTACGAAATCTATTCCTTGGCGTTGCGAAAATCCTCTGGCAATAACTCGAGCTTTCTTCCGATCCAGCGATCCATCCGGGTTCAACTTATTACGCAGAACAACAGCTCTATTCGCTGGACGGGTGACCAAGTCCCACGTATTATTCTTGATAAACCCTCGGAGCTCATCTTTGATCGCCTCTACCCATCCAGCTCCATCCACCGAATCGAAATGATCTTCTTCATCTGTTTCCTCTTTCTCCTCGCCTTTGTTGCCTCCATCCAGGCTCTGTTGTTCGGATTCTTTTGCTTTGGTGCTGCACGATACAGACCTCGTTTGATATGTTCGTTGAGCCCGTTTGTTCTGCTCTTGGAATTTGGAGCTAGCTTTTAAAACTCGATTATAAACCTGTGGTACAGTCCCTTCCTCGGACCCTTTATCTCCATCTAATTGTTGCATCGGTATCTGAATTGAAGTTGATCCGTATTCGCTCTCAGATTCTTCACCAGGAATTACGTTTTGTATAAACTTGACGTCCCTGGTATTAACTAGATTTCGTTTTTCAGGAAGCCACACTCGGTACCCCATGGATGTTTCAGTGTATCCGACCATGATCCCTTCAGTTGAGCGCGCCTCGAACTTTCCCTTCCAAACACCTTCAGATGACTCAGGTTCGGCAATCTTTTGTTCCAACATTCAAACGGTGTGTGGGCATCCAAACTGACAGTTGGACATCTATTTGTCAGGTAATTTGACGCTGCTACAGCTTCTGCCCAAAACTCGTTTCCAATAGTTGATTGAATGAGCATGCACCTTGCCATTTCGACGAGAGTCCGGTTTTTGCGTTCCGCCATCCCATTTTGCTGTGGCGTGTGTGGAACTGAAAGTCGTCGTTTTATACCATTTCTTTTGAGAAACTCGTCAAACCCATTATCCGACATCAAACATTTGATTTTGCGAACAATTTGTGTCTCTACGCGAGCTTTGTATGCCTTGAAAGCGCTGAAAACGGCAGTCTTTTGTTTCAAAAAGAAAACTTCGCTCCATCGGCTGCTATCATCAATGAAAGTGATAAAAAAAACCTCGACTGCGCCAACAATTCTGTCCTAGAAGGTGCCTAGACATCAAGCTTTGTACACCTCTTTGACATTTATCCGCGAAGACAAATGTCGAATGATTCACGCCTTCCGTCTTCGATGATCTCTAGTCCAGTCACCAATTTTCTCCGAGACATATCCAACATATCTCGTCCGTTTAACTGGCCAATCCTGCAATGCCACAACTCAAAATTCGATGCCTTCTGACTGACCACGCACGCCTGTGAAGTACTTTCCTGGACATAGTACAAATGTCCAATTCGATTAGCAATCACCTTGATTTCGCCATCATTTCCGCGAACAATCGCTCTCTCCTTGTTGAACGTGATGGTATTTCCGTGGTCCGTTATCCTCGCAACAGAAAGAAGATGTTCTGAAGTTTTTTACTAATAATGTATTTTGGAGTTTTACTGACCTTACAATCTTCCCGCCTGTAGTGACAATCGCAGCTGTTCCTTTTGCCTCGGTCGTCGCACAGGCATCGTTTGCCACCAGCAGCGAATTCCAGAGTCTAGGGGGGTTAACAAAAAATTGAACGTTAAGACGTTGGGCAATAATAGCGCGGGGATAAAATTTGTCTAGTCCTGATGGATACACAGAACTTTAGTCGGTTAAAGAGGTTGCGGGGTTGACGTGTAGAAATTATGATATACAACATTAGTATGGTACGGTACAGTAAGAGTCTTTCGAACGTCATGTTACAGATCCAGTAAGAGAAATGTGAAATATGGTCTAATCTTCGAAGACCGAAAGTTATCCTGCCGCTGTGTGCCGCACATGCTCACTCCTGACCAAAAACACGAACGCGAGAGCACTTCCAAAGAGTGTTTGGACTTGCTGATGCGGAATCGGGCGGACTTTTGGCTTCGATTGGTAACTGTTGATAAAACTTGGATCCACTATTACATACCAGAGAACAGAATGAGTGCCCGGCAATGGACTGAAGCCGGCACGAGTGCTCGATGGGTCGGACAGGTTATGACGTCGGTTTTCTGAGATTGTCATGGCATACTCTTCGTGGAATAGGTACCTCGAAAAAGCAAAAACCATCAACAGCGTTACTGTGCATTATTGGAGCGATTGAAGGCCGTAATCGCTGCAAAACGGCCTCACATGAAACGAAAAAAATTTTGTTTTTGCAAGACAATGCGCCGGCGCACAACAATCAATGACTTACGGCTCCAATTGCTGTCGCATCCACCGTATTCGCCCGATTTGGCTCCCTCGGACTATTATCTCTTTCCAAACCTTAAAAGATGGCTCATCAATATAAAAAACTCAGCTCACGCGAGGAAATCATCGACGCCACGGAGGAGTATTTTGCAGACCTTCCGGAAAATTACTTTTCAGACAGGATCAAGAAGTTGGAAAATCGCTGGAATAAGTATATCAAGGTACTCGTAAGAGGGGACTATATTGAATAAAATAAAAAAACTTTAAAAAAAAATAAAAAATTTCATTCCCAAGGCGGTCATTAAGGTAGATGAGTGGAAAGGATGAGGTGCTGACAATTTTCTTTGATATTACAATACATTTCGATTTATTGGGGTTTATACGCAGCGAATTCTGTTGCGACATTTTATTCAAGTCGGAGTTTATGCAACTGACGCAGTGATCATTTGTAGCTGAGTATCGTCAGCGTACACAGAATTACTTGAAGTTTTCTCCCGAAACTCTGTGACTGCCGTGGTTTACTGTGCGTGCAAAAGAAAAAGAGAACTGAAATGTTAATTAATTCAAATCCAACTAAACTACATTAACAATAAACAGTCGACCAACAATCCAGCAATTGTGCTAAAATCCCAACTATATCAAAAATCGCGTTCGAATTCTGTGTGTCCGATTTTTTTTTCGCTCTGCCCTAAAAGAAAATCAATTCTGCCCTGTCACCCAAAAAGCAATTGTTCGCCAATTGCTTTGTAGTATTTGCAAAAATCCAGTGAAATAATTTTGCTCTAAATAGGATTATCCAACAGACAACGATTTGGAGAGCATTCACACCAATCAACATCGTCGCAGTTGGATAAAATAAATTGCCAGGGGTTTCAACTATACGCATGTAACAAGTAATTGGATCAATTGAATTTAAGTAAATGTCGTCATTTTCGAATCCAAACTACCCTCCAGCACCACCACAATTTTCCGCTGGAGGTAACACAATGGTAAATGGCATGACCACCACCAACCCAACAACAACAGCAGCAGCAACAGCAACTCATCAAACCTGTGATGCAGTCAAGCTTACCTCCAACATCGAGAGCAATGTAGTTTGAATCAATTCATTCCACCAACGTCCCAGTACGTGTCACCAACGTCGGCACCACTTCCAGCATCATCAACACCAACATCAGCAGTATCACAGTCGGCAAACTCAATTATATATAGTAACGGACCACAAGGATTGCCTGGAAACCTTCCTCCACATTTAAGACCACCCGGTGGAGTTCCTTTAACGAACGGTGCAGGTAGTAGTAGTGTAAACTCATCAAGAACGGCATCACCAGCATTGAATAGTTCGCCAAGTCATAATACACAGCAGCAAAAGTATCCACCTCCACCAGTCTCGCAACAGTCACCAATGATGCCAGTTAATAATCTCAGTAATAGCATGCAAAATCTATCATTTGGAAAGACAAATGGTCCAATGATGCCTAATGCGCAACCTCCGTCTACAACCGCACCTAGTTCGAATTTTCCCCAAATTTTGGGGCAAATTCCTCGAGGTCCAACACAGAATGGTCCACCACAGTCTGGTCCACCACAGTCTGGTCCACCACAGCTTGGTCCACCAAGACAGAATGTATATGGTGTATCGACTTCTCCTCTTATTCGTACATCGTTGCCACAGACAAACCATGCAACGCCGCCTCCGCCACAGTTTGCAACAACGCCGAATGCCAATTATCCACCAACGAATACTGTTTCAGCAACTGGCTTCCCAAATGCATTCAGTCAGAATCAACAGAATAACAATAATCCAGGTAGTCAAATGCTGCCGCCACCACCAATTTCTGATAACCAGCAGCAGCAGCAGCAACAACAACAACAACAGCAGCCACCATCAATGACAGCAAGGCGGCCCATGTACCCACAGCAACAAAAGATCCAACCACAGCAACAGCAACCGCAACAACAGTTTCAGCAACCTCAAGCATATTCCCAACAGGGCTATCAATCTCAGCCAGGAGTTCAACAACAACAACCTAGTGTTCAGCCAACATTAAATGGTCAGTCGCAGTACCAACAACAGCAGCCAAGCCCATATCCCAACCAGAGTGTTGTTCAACAGGGTTTCAATCGTCTCTGGGGTCAAGACACTGTTGATCTAATGCAGAATCGCCACATATTGTCACCAGCAACTCTGCCCATGCCAAAAATCGTTCTTCACAACCAGTTTCACGAGTCCATCAATTGTCACCCCAATATAATGCGATGCACTGTTACGAAAATACCTGAGAGTAATTCATTATTCCAGAAGTCTAGACTGCCACTGGGCATACTAATTCATCCGTTTCGTGATGTCAATAGTCTACCAGTCATTCAGTGCCCAAATATTGTGAGATGCCGTCTATGCAGGACATACATCAATCCGTTTGTTTATTTCGCGGACAGCAAGATGTGGAAATGCAATCTTTGCTACCGGGTTAATGAGCTGCCAGAAGATTTTCAATTCGATCCGGCAACGAAAACATACGGCGATGTCACACGACGGCCAGAGGTTCGCTCGAGTACTATCGAATTTATTGCACCATCCGAATATATGTTACGACCACCACAACCGGCTGTTTACTTGTTCCTCTGCGACGTCTCGATAATTGCTCAGCAAAGCGGATACCTGGAGAATGCCTGCAATATTCTGTCAAAGCACTTGAACGACATGCCCGGTGATGCTCGCACACAGGTTGGTTTTATTGCATACAACAGTGAGGTACATTTCTACAGCATGGCGGAGGGTTACAATCAACCACGTGAAATAACTTTGATCGATATCGAAGACCCATTCCTTCCGCGACCGGATAACCTCTTGGTAAATCTAGGATTTGTTGGCACAATTGCTCGGCTCTGCTATGGGAGCTGCTCTTCAAGTTGCATACAAGTTGATGCAAGCATCTGGTGGACGAATAACCGTGTTTCAAACGTGCCTTCCAAATAAAGGACCCGGAGCTCTGGAAGCGCGTGAAGATCCAAACAATCGATCAGCGAAAGATGTTGCACACTTAAATCCAGCCACAGACTTTTATAAGCGCTATGCTCTCGAGTGTTCTGGATCGCAGGTAGCTGCGGATTTATTCTTGTTGAACCAGCAATACTGTGATTTAGCTACGATATCTGGAATAAGTAAACACAGTGGTGGAGCTATTCATCACTTCCCTCTTTATCAGAAGACCAAGCCACAGCATGTGGAATCTTTCAAACAGTGCTTTAGACGGTATCTAGTCAGAAAGATCGGTTTCGAAGCTGTTATAAGAATAAGATGTACGCGTGGTCTTCAGGTTCATACATTCCATGGAAACTTCTTTGTGCGATCGACAGATCTTTTATCGTTGCCAAATGTGAACCCCGATGCCGGCTATGGCATGCAAATCTCTTATGAGGAATCGCTAACAGATGTGAAAACGATATGCTTTCAAGCGGCTCTACTTTATACGAATAGCGAAAGAGAACGTCGTATTCGGGTGCACACTCTTTGCCTTCCAGTAACTGCTAGTCTGACCGAAGTCATGCACTCAGCAGATCAAGAAGCGATCATAGGACTGCTGTCGAAAATGGCTGTGGATCGGTCTATTTCGTCGAATATCGCCGATGCCAGGGAGGCCTTTATAAATGCAACTGTCGATATATTAAGTGCATTTAAGCTGGCACAAAATCTACCCTCCGGTCAGGGTGGAGTAATTGCGCCACGAAACTTAGCACTTATGCCTCTGCATATTTTAGCGCTTTTGAAGCATCCCGCATTTCGTGTTGGCACTAGTACGCGACTTGATGATCGTGTCTTTGCAATGGACGAGTGCAAAACATTGCCGTTGGATCAGCTTATTAAGTATATTTACCCAGAGTTCTATCATATTGACTATTCTATAATCTGCAAAATTCAAACGAAACCGATGACGATGATGACAATGTTCCCGATCTGCCACGTCTACAATTATCTGCTCAATATCTCGATTCACGGTCAATGTTCTTAATGGACTGTGGACGGTTAATTATAATTTATGTTGGCATTAATGTGCCCACAAATATTCTGGAGAGTGTACTTGGTGTTAAAGGAACATCGGAACTACCAGACTATTGCTATGGACTGCAGCCAATTAATAGTCCCGAAAATACAGCGCTTAAACGGTTTTTGATGAGATTGAACGACGAAAAACCGTATCCACCCCTGATACAAATTATTAGGGATACCAGTACGGCGAAGTCAACATTTATTGAAAGATTAGTAGATGATCGAACTGAATCTAGTTTATCCTATTATGAATTGTTGCAGCGTATACGGACTCTGGTGAACTAGTACTATCTAAGCTAAATTATAAAAACAACTAGTGTAAAAGATAAAATTATTGTAACTAAAGCAAAACAAAACCCAACAAACACAAGGAGATATAAATATACAAAATACGATAAACAGAAAACAAAATAATAACAAACAATACATTTCGACATAGGAACTAGTGACAATGGAGGGCAATTCATTAACGTACAAAGAAAAGAGAAGAGGTCCAAGAATGGAACCTTGGGGGACACCACGTGTATTGGGAGGAAAGTCTGACATTTTATTGTTCACAAACACAGCCTGCTGACGATTAGCGAGGTACGAAAATAATAGGCACACAGCGGAAGAAGAGAAGTAGAATATTGCGTGATTGACATTGTCAAATGTCTTAGAGAAATCGAGGAGCACTAAAAACGTGACATAATTTTTGTCTAAGTTCTGTCGTATGTCGTATACCACAGTCAAAAATGCTGTTGTACAGCTATGCTTAGCATGGAAACCGCACTGATGAGAATTCAATAAATTATTCGCATTATGATGCCTATTTACTCGTATTTGCTTCTGCATTAATCTTTCAAAGACTTTAGAGAGAAAAGAAAGTATAGCAAGTGGGCGAAATTCTTTACTTTTTCGATTCTTGGGGAACAGACCTGTTGTTAGAATGTGAATAGCTTTGTTCAGTGAGAAAAAACTAGAACAGAACAGCACAGATTTGTGAAAAACGTCAAATCAAATGAGAACAAAAAAGTACAGTACAGCTGATTTCGACATTTTTCACAATTGTCTTCTACTTCGAAAGTAGGTGCAAGATTTTCTGTTCCGAACAGATTGGAACAGCCTCACTGAACACAGAGCAGAACAGATTCGGACAGAAATTTTTCTTACTGAACAGGAAAGTTTGTACTTTTCTGTTCGGAACAGTCCGGAATAGCCTCACTGAACAAAGCTATTGAAAGCATGGGTAACAACCGTCGGTCTCCTCTTCTGACACATTGTTGGAAATGGAAACCGATGACGAAGCAATTAGAGGTTCTACACGATCAGAGATAGAAGATGAGCTCTTGGGCACATCTTCAGAATCGGAGGACCTCAACAACACCGTGGTGGAGGCGACTCTGGAAGACTGTAGCAATGATACGGTTTCTCCAGATTAATCTCCACCACTCAAAAAAGGCTTCGGCCGCACTCATTCTGCGTCTTTCCAAAAACGCAGAAGACATAATTCTAATCCAGGAACCATGGATTGCAGAAGGCGTGGTTCGTGGACTTAGGACACCCACATACGTTCCGCTCTATACAAGAGACAAAGGTAAGATTAGAACTTGTATATTAGTGAAACGTAGCCTTAATGTATTTCTACTTCCCAACCTCAGTGACCCCGACCTAACCGTTGCCAGATTAGAGACTGCCAAAGGCTCTTACTGGCTGGCATCGGCTTACCTTGGCCACGACCAAGTGGGCCCTCTCCCTGGTGATAACCTAGAAAGGGTGGTACTGGAAGCGGGAAGGCAAAAAACTGGCCTCATAATCGGATGCGACGCTAACGCACATCATACGGTATGGGGCAATACCGACATCAATGTTAGAGGTGAGTCACTTTTAGACTATATTTTAAGTACTAACCTCTTAATTTGCAACATTGGCAATGAGCCCACTTTTATAACTAGAAACCGACAGGAAGTGCTAGATATTACTCTTGTCTCCGACAGCATCACCCAAACGAACTGGACGGTATCGTCTGAACACTCCTTTTCAGACCACAGATACATCTAATTCAGCTTGAGTGATGCTCCCCCCAGCTAACCAGCTTTCCGGAACTACCGGAAAACTTATTGGCCAAAATACAGAGGAATACTGTCAGAAACGCTATCCTCTGAACTATCAAGTCCCCCGCGTGACACCAATGAGCTTGACATGAAAGTCATCGAATTTTCTCTGGCTCTCAATCAGGCTATGGCCGCTTCCTACCCTCTTATTCAACCTGGAGGCAAGAAAAAGCCACATTGGTGGACATCGGCACAGGGACTGCTCAGAAACTCTTGTAGAAAACTTTTCAACGTAGCAAAAAGTACAAGAAAAGTGACTGACTGGGACTCATATAAAGAATCCCTCAAATTATACAAAAAAGAACTGAGGAAGGCAAAGCGACAATCCTGGAGGTCATTCTGCGACAAAATCACAGAAACCTCTGAGGCTTCGCGGCTAAGAAAAATCCTCTCCACAAATCCTATGATGCCCAGCTGTTTGAAAAAAACCGATGGCTCTTGGACAACCTCAAGTGATGAATCACTCAACCTGCTTCTGGACACCCACTTTCCAGGTAGCTCCCAACTCGCGGCCAGTAGCAGCCCAAACAAGCCTACTGCAACCGTGACCAAAATTCATGGTCTGATTACGAGAGACAAACTGCTCTGGGCGCTGCATAGCTTCAAACCATACAAGTCTGCTGGTCCGGACGGTATTATACCTGCCGAGCTACAGAGATCCTCAGATATTATTCTACCAGTGTTGGAAAATATTATGAGGAGCTGTGTAGAACTTATCCACATTCCACTGTTATGGAGAGAAGTCAATGTAGTATTCATTCCCAAAGCTGGAAAATGTTCTCATGTAGTCCCAAAGGACCTCAGACCTATAAGTCTATCATCATTCCTTCTGAAAACTTTAGAACGACTGATTGATATCCATATTCGAGCTAAAGTTGATCCAAGACTTCTGTCTACGGCTCAACATGCCTACTGTAAAGGAAAGTCGGTGGAAACGGCTTTGCACTCTCTGACTAGCCACATCGAACGATCCCTACAATATAAGGAGTACACAATGGTTGCTTTCCTAGACATAGAGGGCGCCTTTAACAACGTCAACACATCCGCAATCACGACTGCGCTGTCAACTCTGCAGGTAGACGAATCACTTGGGGAGTTGATCGGTCTAATGTTAAAAAGCAGGATAATCCACTTCAAACTGGGTGAGACCTCTGCTAAAAGATGTGTCAGCAGAGGTACTCCCCAAGGCGGTGTCCTTTCTCCCCTTCTCTGGAACTGAGTAGTTAACGAACTACTGATATACCTGGAAGCGGGTGTTAGCAGAGTGATTGCCTATGCGGATGACGTTGCCATAGCCGTCTCAGGAAAACATCTAAATACCATTAAAGAACTCCTCCAAGTAAATCTTAACAGATTAACCTGCTGGGCAGATCGCTGTGGATTGGGAATAAACCCCCATAAAACTGATCTTGTCCTCTTTTCTAGGAAATATAAAATTCCAATCATAGACCCTCCTTCAATAAACGGTACCAGTTTAGCTTTCTCCGATACAGCAAAATATCTGGGTCTCATTTTTGACAGGAAACTAAACTGGAAACCTAACATTCAAGAAAGAGTCAATAAAGCTACAATAGCTTTATTCTCTTGCAAGAAAGCCATTGGGAACAAATGGGGCCTTCAACCTCGCATAACCCACTGGCTATACATCTCGGTCATAAGACCGATACTCACTTACGGGGTGGTTGTCTGGTGGACGGCCTTGGAAAATGCAGTCAACCGCATTAAATTAAGCAGGGTCCAAAGAACAGCATGTCTATGCACAAGCGGAGCCTTGCGGTGTACCCCCTCTGCGGCATTAGATATTCTGCTTCACTTGACACCCCTAGACATTTTTAGCAAGCAAGTAGCTGCGACTGCAGCTATTCGCCTTAAAGCGACTAAACAGTGGACAAATAATTCATTTGGCCACGCCAACATTCTTAATACATTAGGAATCCTCACAGAGAACGCCGATTACACCATTCCTGAACTTTGGTTTGACAAAAACTTCCATGTAAGCTTCCCCTCTAGATCATTCTGGAAGGAAGATGCTTTCATGGAGTATAAGTCAATCCATCTCTACACAGATGGATCTAAAACCGATAGCGGAGTTGGTGGCGGTGTTTTCACAGATAAGCTAAATCTAAGCCTCTCTTTCCGCCTTCCAAATCACTGTAGCGTGTTCCAGGCGGAAATTTTGGCCATTAAAGAAGCTTTGTCCTGGCTGAAGAAAAACGTGATATCTGCAAAGGATATCCGCATATTTTCGGATAGTCAGGCCGCTATAAAGTCCCTGGACTCGGTCTCATTATATTCTAAAACCGCCCTTGAATGCGGATCATCTCTCATGGAGATGGCAGAGCAGTTCAACATTCACCTTTGTTGGGTGCCGGGCCACAGAGACATTCCAGAGAACTGCAGAGCCGATGAACTCGCCAAAATTGGAACCACTCTACCTATCCTAGGACAAAGGTAGTATAGGTATACCAATCGCTACGTGCAAACTAACACTAAAGCTGGATGCCAATAAAAGAACAGACCTTAGGTGGACTGCTGGACAAACATGTCTAGCGACCAAACAGATCTGGCCAAGGCTGGATCTGAATCGCTCTAGGAGTTTGATCCTTCTAAATAGTAAACATCTCAGCGCCATAATAGGTGTCATTACCGGACACTGCCTCATAGGCAAGCACGCAAGAAGGCTTGGCGCTTTTACTAACGATTTCTGTAGAAGCTGCATGGACGAGGAAGAGGAGGAGACAATCCCCCACCTACTCTGCACATGCCCAGCTCTCTCTCAGAGAAGAAAGCTTCATCTAGGATCTTTCTTCTACAACGACCTAAACGATCTAGAAAACTTAGACGTTAACAGTCTCCTACGCTTTATTATAAGCTCAAACTGGTTCCAGTAGTAAGAAGATCATAGATCCACGTGGCATCACAATGGGCCAATAGGCCTAAGTGGGTTGGTATTTCCAACAGCCACTCTTACCTAACCTAACCTAACCTATGGGTAACATAATGAACCTTAATGAACTTTGGATGAATTTCGTAACAGAATTGGATTTGATTGAAAGTAGACTCTCAACCACATCAACCTGTTCAACGCGAGAAAACTCGAAAGCTTCATGTGTTGTTGGACAGCAAGAGGAGCGCAAGACAGAAAGCATCTGTTTAATTCGTCACCATCAACATTATCAAAAAGGATGTTCTTTCACAACTGTTTTCTAGTTCGCTCAGAATAAAATCGTATTTTTGCCGAGCGAATTTTGCAAACCACCTGATTATACGGAGAATACGGTATAACATATGGTTATCTTCTATTCGAAAGCATTTCCATTGATTATACCCTTCATCACGCCTTTCTATAAGTTCTCGGATGTCACTTGTAAACCATGGATTAGCGCTATGTCTCACAATTTTAGTTTCAAGTGGCACGTGAATATTAAAACGTTGATTGACATTGCAACATGTTAGGTCATAGTTAATGCTGCGCACATCATTTTCTAGAAGCAAGTAGTCAATCCGTCTAAAATCTCTAAATCCTGATAATTAAAATCAAAGGTTAGATAGATCAGATTGTGTTTTGAAAACCCCGCGGCTGACAATTGGTCATAAAAGAGCGCCCTTATGGCTTCACTAACAAAAAAGACGTCAAGTTAAGTGCTACAAGTATCTTTAAAGTGTGTAAGTGTAGAAAAATTAACTGGAAAGAGATTAAGTGAACACATACTATCGATCAGATTGTGTTCTGACAAGAGATCACTATCCAAGAGTCCGCATACGATGACGTTAGGCGAAGTGACAGATACTTCTTCTAACAAGGAGATAAGGTAAGAAAGATTAACATTCTCATTTGGTCTGTAAACACTCCGAGAAGAACTGTATCGGTGTCGCTAGTTAAATCCAGAAATAAAAAATCCATCTGACTATTACCACCACGAAATATACCAATTCTAATGTAAACAGTGACTCCACCACCTACACGACCGACTCTTTCACCACGGAAAATTTGATAGCCTTCCATACTATATAATTTATCCTTCAAGTAAGAGTCTGATGAAAACCATGTTTCCGAAACGAATATAATATCAACCCACGAACCTACAAACGGATAGCGAAATTCATCTATTTTTGGCCAAAGACTTTGGGCATTGATATGGCAAATCTGAAGGCCATCCTTCTGTTTGGAGGATATCTTTATCATATTCTACGCAGCAGTAGAATTACTCGTAGTACGAGTATAACCAACATACCGTTAATAACGAAAAACTAATGATTTTTTTAAATGTCCGCTGTATTGCAGGGTGCGCCATCTTTTATGTCTGTATGTGAGTATTGAATTAAAAAAGAACAACCGGTTTCCATAGATGAGGTACTTTTATTCAATTTGGTCCCATACAATTTATTTAGACTAGTTTTTGAATACAACATCAATCAAGTGGCCGCCTTTATTGACCAAAGCAAAATATGTCCTTTGTGCTGCGTTTTTTTGGTACGAATATTTGCCTTGAGCTGGTCAATGGTCTGAGGCTTGTTGGCGTACTCTTTGCTTTTCAAATAACCCCACAAAAGAAGTCCGGAGGGGTCAAATCTGGAGATCTGGGTGGCTAGTCAATGCCACCATTTTTTTACAGCACACGTCCAGGAAATTTTCGTTGTAGAAACTGCATTTTTTGATTTGCAGTGTGGCAATGTTAAAACCAATAACCATCCAGACCGATAAACATCCATCGACTGTTTCACCTTCTCTGAAGAAAAATGGCCCAATGATGCCGGCCAAAAACAGTCACTTTTTGGTCATGCAATGGTATTTCATGGACCTCGTGTGGATTCTCCTTTCCATAAATGCGACAATTTTGCTTGTACACGGCGCTAGAAACTGTGAAATGGGCCTCATCGGTCATGAAAATTCGCTTTCAAAGTTTAGGTTCAGTGTCAAGAATTCGAGCGACTGTTTGGACGTATTCCAAGCGACGTGGACGGTCTGTCGAAACAAATATCATCCTTTAAAATGAGCCTCAAGGTGGTTCCACTAATGCCAAAATGTTGAGCGCGGTGACTATACGTCACATGTGGGTTCTCGGCAACACACTTGTATATTTTTGACAAATGATTTCACGTAGCTACGAAGAAAGTAGGGTGGATTATCGGTCGCTGTGTGACAAGTAGCGTCATCCTGTTGAAGTCACCTCAATTTAAGATTAATTTTCAAACAAAAAGAACGGTAACGGTTTCCTACTGAAGGACAGTCGCAAAGTCGCTGGTCTTTATGAGACATCGGGAAGAATCCGTTTTGTTTGCCGGTATTCGCCAAGAAACCTAACTGTCAATGGAAGCCAATCTCCAGCCCAGAGTTCACCGGCTATTTTATTTAAAGGCCGCATTGGTTTCCCGGATCAGGTTCGGGCCTTAACAATTCCTGAGCATAAGTGCAGTCGACTTCGTACTTTAGTCACAATTTTAAGACGGAAAATGGAGAGAGGGATTCATCAGTGCGTCAAGGTAGAGTGCTGGGGAAAGCCGCCATTAAGTTTGTTATCCCAGATGACACCCAAATATCATACATCATACACATAACACTAAATGAGTCATATCATTCAATTTTCCCCTTCTTTTGAAAAGATCCAACATAGTTTTGAGAGGATTGATTGAGAGCCAACTTCGCAAAACGTGATCCGACAGAAAGCAAAACTACATCATTTGCACGTGCCTGAGTGTACTCGTAGATGTTGAAGCTCTTGATAGCTGAGTCGAGCAGCAAACACAAGAGCAGTGGAGACAAAATGCTGCTTGGCCGCAGTCAGCATCCGCAATCAAGTTTATCTTCATTATCATTGCGGTTATCCAAAAAAACTTTCCACAGCTGTGTTCTCAATGTCGATGAAAAGGTTGCCTCCAATTCCATCTATAATATTTTCAAGTGCAATTCCGCACATTTTGCGAACATGAAGCAGATCCCAGTAAAGATTCTCTTCAGAGTTTCCAGGAGCTGTAACATAATTGAATATGTGCTGACCTGGGAAGTGAGTCCCAAACATGAGACAGATAGTCTTTGCTTTCGGCTAAGTAAAGGGTTTTCCAATAGGGACTTGACAATTTTGAATTTAATTTGTGAACGCACTCTTTTACTAATCATCAAACTGTCACTGTCAATTTATTCAGTAAACTCAACATTTTCATCGTGGTAAAGTACACGAACGAGCAACGTCTGCAAATTATAAAAATTTTCTACCGAAAATCGGAGTCGGTGATTGCAACTTTAAGACGCTAACTCCAATTTTCGGTCGTAAATCTCGCCCTAGTAGACAGGCAATAACAAGTTTAGTGCATAAATTTGAGTCTACATATTCATTGTGTGATGTTGCCGTGTCAGTGAGACAATGGGTTGGTCGAAGTGTCGAAAATATCGCTGCCGTTCAGGCGTCCGTAGCAAACCATCCAAATCAGTTAATTCCACGGCGTTCTCAAGAATTGGGCATCGCTCAGACCACATTATGGCGTATTTTGCGTAAGGATCTTGGTTTACACCCATACAAGATCAAGCTGACTCAAGAATTGAAGCCGATGGACCATTTGAAGTGACGTACCTCCTCCGAATTTCATCGCAAAATCATCTTCAGTGACGAAGCTCATTTTTGGCTCAATGGGTTCGTCAATAAGCAAAATATGGTCGGGTGAAAATACAAATGTGCTTCATGAATCACCACTTCATCCACAAAAAATAACTGTTTGGTGTGGATTTTTTTTTTTATAATCAGCGCGCGCTCAAGGGGTTTGCGTACTTTGCGCAGGCAAAGGAAATTTAGGGAGGAAGAAAAGAGAGGTACCGATGTACATTGTTTTTAAATGTTTGCAAGTTATAACGACAGAAAAATACAGAGATCGGCAGGGCATTCCATAAGCGAGTTGTACGGCTTATAGCTTATAGCATAGCGAGACGGGTGTTACGGTTGAAAGTTTTAATGGGCGGAATGCTACTGGCGATTTCAGTGGAGTACTGGTGGTGGAAATAGCGATAAAACAAAATGAGACACGAGATATTTCGTCGGTGTTCGAGGGCGTCCATTGATTGACTGATATTAGTATCAGCTATGAGTTTTAACGCACGTTTTTGAATCCTATCTAGCAGGTGCAGAGATGTTTTAGGAGCTCCTGACTAGATGTGGGATTTTGGGCGGATGAATGCCTTATATATTGAGGCCAGATTAGAGGGGATAAAATATTTCTTACATCGCTTCAGGAAACCTAGACATTTCGCCGCATTTTTGACGACATTGAATATGTTGTCATTCCAACGTAAGTTTTCATTGACACATACCGAGAATGAAAAGTTTTTCGGTTTCGACGATGCAAGTGCCATGTGTTTTGGAAGCATTAAATTCCGCTCTGTTGATAGTTCCCCAATTGGTTATGCTGTTGATATCGGAATTTAATGAGCTTAGCATACGCTGCCGTTCTCGTTCTACAGCCGAAGAGCAGGACCGTGAGTCCGGGAACGAATATGAAAAGCAGAGAGTACTGTCATCAGCAAAGGAATATATTGGATTAGAAGTAGCAGACAAGAGATCGTTAATGAAAATTAAAAAGAGTGTCGGAGACAGAACAGTGCCCTGGGGCACACCAGCATTTATTTTGTGAATATCAGACTTGAAACCGACCAAGACAACTTGAATTGAACGTTCCGAAAGGTAGTTTCTAATCAATTAAAGAAGAGAGTCGTCGATCCCAAATGCACGCATTTTCGACAAAAGAGCCTGATGCCAAACTCTGTCAAATGCCTTAGAAATATCAAGTGCAACAATATTGCTTTCGCCAGATTGATGTACGCTTTGGTTCCACTTTTCGGTGAGACATGCCATCAAATCACCAGTGGACCTGTTGCTACGAAAACCGTACTGCCGGTCATTGAGAAGTTTTCGTGTTTCGAGATATTTCATGAGCTGACGATTTATCAGTGTTTCCATGACCTTGGAAAGAAGGGACGTAAGTGCAATGGGTCTGTAGGAGGAGAGAGAAGATGATTCGCCTTTTTTAGGGACGGGCTGGACAAATGCTGTTTTCCATCTGCTCGGGAAGAGTCCTAAAGTGTAGGATTGATGAAAATGTTTACGCAGTGGTTTTGCCAGCGTGGAAGAACACCTCTTCAGAAGAAGGGGAGATATACCATTTGGACCAGCGGATTTATGTATGTTGAGATCTTTCAGTACTCTTGCTACTACATGAGTGCGAAAGTAGATTCGTCCCATTGAAGATTCGACGCACTCAAGTGTAAGCGGAGACAAAGCACAATCTGGGAGTGTTGAGCTGGCCGCAAAGTGTGCAGCAAGCAGATTAGCCTCGTCCAAAGAGCTGACAGCTGGAATGTCATTATAAATGAGCGTTGGGATGGAGGATGAGGCGGAATTTCTAATGTTTTTGACGAAGACCAAAAATTTTTACTGCCTTTGGGACATTGCAGTATTTTTTGCCTCAGTTTTTGGTCTTATAGGAATTTCACACGCTTAAGAAGGGCGTTGCAGTCATTTCTGGCTCGTTTGAACTATTTTTCCGTTTTCCTCTGTCGGGTTGGTCTTGTAGGACCGAAAAAACATTTCTCTAACCCTGACGGCCTCTTTACAGCTGGAGTCGTACAATGCCTTTTCTTTTGGTTTGGTACTCTTCATCCGATGAGGAATAAAGGATCTCATTCCAAAGAGAATGGTGTCTGTAATCATATCAGCAGCGGAGTTCACGTCGTTATAGAGGAAGCATAACGACCAGTTAAAATTCCTAAAGAAGCTGTTAAGACCGCTCCAGTTGGCTTTCTCGTATTGCCATACGGTTCTTTTAGGAATTTTTTCTCTAACTGTGTGGTCGGTGTACGAGAAATTAGCTGATATGACACAATGGTCCGACGAGCCTAGAGGGGATAACACATTGATCGTGTTCTTGTCTGGGTGAGAAGTTAAAAATCGGTCCAGAGTGTTGGCGGAATAACTATCCACGTCTGGTATTCGCGTGGGCTCATTTACAAGCTGCGTTAGGTTGTTTTCCGCAGCGAAGATCTCAACACACCGTCCTTCGGGTGTTGTCTGTCCAGAATGTCGAAGCCACCCAGAACTGTGTATATTGAAGTCGCTCGTAATAACGATTTCAGTATGAGGATACAGGGATACAATTCTTTAAATGGAGTCAGACAGCGCATCAAACTCGTTAAAAGTCGAATTGCTGTCCAGTTTGGGGCTTCTGTAAATAAAGCAGTAGTGGATAATTTGCTTACGGAGATGGAATTTAAATGAAGTTGAATTCCGGATTGGAACATGGATCAAATTTTGGTGGAGTTTGGTAAGCTACATCACTATGCACGTAAATGGCGAGACCGCGGTGGTAGAAGAATAATGGCAGTAGTTCGTAGCCAGGTAGCTTCAGAGCAGAATGATCTGAGAGTTGTGGGCGGGGATCTACCTGTGTTTCAGTAAGTGCCAAAACAGCTGGTCTGTACTTACAGACGTGGACGTACGCAGAAAAGCGATTACGTCTACCCTGAATTCCCTAGTCATAATCACAGACAAACACAGAAAACACAAACACCGACGATACTAAGCATGCCGCCGGCGTTAATGGTCAGCGTTATCGCACCATGATCATCGATTATTTTTAGCCCCAATTGGAAGATATGGGCTTGGTCGACATGTGGTTTCAACAGGATGATGCCACAAGCCACACAGCACACGCTGCAATCGATTTATTGAAGAGTAAGTATGGTGAGCGTGTTATCTCAAGAAATGGGCCAGTCGATTTCGTCATTGTTTATGCCAACATGCCGACCACGTTGGAAGAGCTCATAGCCAACATTGAACACGAAATAGCGACCGTTTCGGCCGAAATGTGTGGCAGAGTTGTTGAAAATTGGGTCCAACGAATCGACCTCTGCAAACGTGCCCCCGGTGGCCAAATGAACGAAGTCGAGTTCCATTCCAATAAAGTTTTTGAAATGTCTCAAATGGTTTGCGTTTTATTTTAAAAAAGAGTTGTCAAGTCCTTATTGGAAAACCCTATATCTATGTGTTGAATATCTCGATATTCAAGAGTTTGAACAGCATGATTAATGTTAAAAAAATTAAATCATGTTTTGAAAATTCAGCCGCAGAAAGTTGGTCGTATAAGCAGACTTTGCTTACATCACTTACAAAAATAAATCTAAAAGCATCGGTGTGCCACCGGGAAGTGAGTGGGAGTACGCAGATTTACTGGTATTAAGTTGAACATTCTCACACTATTGGTCAATAAATTAGAGATTAGGAGATTGCTGTTGAAATCTCCGCCAAGAATTATATTAGAGGACGTCAACGATATTTCCTCTAAAAAAGTTAGAAAGGGAGACAAGCTAATATATTTGTTGGGCCTATATATTGCACCTATTAACGTTTTACCTTCATCACATATTAAGTCAACGAATAAGTATTCTATCTCACAGTTTCAGTTTCAGTTTTTATGCATTTTTATATTTTTTAACTTAAATTACTCTTAAATGCTAGACAAAAAAATGCTTAAAAATTAGCTTAAATTTCTTACAAATAATCTTATTCTAACTTACTGGCCCCATGCGGGCACTCTAAGTTAAACCTAACACTTAAACTATGTCTTTCGACGAATCTTACATTATATTTTTATTTTAACATTAATTAATACTAAAACTAAGAAAATAAATTTTAATCAAAAACTTAGTATATGGACATTTTTTAATTTTGTATAAAACTTAAAACTAAAGCCTACAAACTACCTAAAAATAAATCTTAATCTACTTAACCTACTTACATCTAACACAAACACAGACATACATAAATATATATATACATAATATGGATATACATAATATATAAATACATGTATATATATATATTTGTTTTTCATTTTTTTTGGTTTTTATATTTTTTTTTTTTTTCTTAAAATTAATTTAATCCTACCTAAAATTATGTAAGCCGGCCATGGCTAAAAAAGAAAAAAAAAAAAAAATTAGGCTGGCCCACTTTGCTTCACATGAAGCTACATATCACTGAAGTAGTTTGACGACGAAGTATCCTCCCCTTCAACAAGCCACCAAAAGTTTTGGTGCTGCTGAGCAACATCCCTCTTGTCGCGACTCCCTACCGCCCTACTGAACCGGAGACGCTCCGCACTGCCATGTGCGACGTCTCTGTCGTAGTTGAGTCGCCTGTCCGCAGCTGTTCGAGCGACGTGGAAGATTAGCGGCACCGCCAATCTGTCCTGGATCAGACCTTTGCTATCTAGATAGAGGAACGCTTCTGGAGGAATAAAGCCGTCAAAGCGAACTCTCTCGTGATACATATAATTGGGGTAGTAAGCCCCGGAGATCAGGTCGTTCGATGAGGTCACTGCTCTTGCACCGTGTCTTCGAGTCAACTTAATGACGAAATTGTCCACTCTTATTAGGTTCGCCCTATTGTTCAGGACCTCATTGGGATAGAATTTTATGTACTGAAACTCTGGTGTTTTGTATAAGCGAAGACAAGGCCTAAAATAAGCCCTCTCAAACACCCGAATCTTTTCCAATAAACTTGCTCTCACGTTGAACCACACGGGACATCCAAATACAAGCATAGGCCTGATAAGGGCAATGTAACAGATTAGCTTTACCCCCGCATCGAGTTGACTGTTATAAAACAGTCTCTTTGTAAGGGCAAAAGCACCCTTGGCTCTGGCCAGAGCAACATCTATATGTTTGTTAAAATACAGATATTGATCTAGCCAGATCCCAAGGTATCTGACTACATTTCAACAAGCATGTGGCTGCCCGTGCTGCCCCACGATCGAGAACTTTCGCCAATTCTTTCTGGTATCCCTAGAGGCCCCAGACAAAGGCGCTCTAAACAGAATGGTTTCCGACTTTTGATAGTTGATTTTCAATTTCCAGTCTTCGCAATATCGCTTAGTTTTGTCGAAGTTACGCTGCAAAAGTATATTAATGACCTCAATCTTTGGACCTGATCTGTACGCGATTATGTCGTCTGCGTACGATATGGAATGGTGAAGTGAACCTATCAGATCACTTGTGTAAATGTTGAATAGGATCGGCGAATTTACCGCACCTTGTTGCAGACCGTTTTTAATGTCAAAAGTTCCAGCAGAAGTCACATCGCCATTCTTCACGATGAACTGTCTACTGGAGAGCATATCAAAAAGAATATACAGCAGTGGCTTACTAATGCCCAACCTGTCCAGCTTGAAAAAGAGTCCTTCTAACCATACGGTATCGAAGGCCTTCTCCAAGTCAATCAGGCAGGCACCAGTGCACTGTTTCTTGCCTTTGTTCCATTGGATATCAGAAACCAGTTTCGACGCAGCATGAATAATATCATCCCCCGCCCTGAAACCGAATTGATTATCCGGAACTATATGTTTGTCCTCAACCCACTTAGTCAGGACTCTATTGATCACCTTCTCGAAAACCTTACTGATATTTGGAAGAAGACTGATCGAGCGGAGATTCGCCGGATTGGAAGTATGTTTATCTCTTTTGGGGATCGGATGTACCACCGCAGTTTTCCAATGCGCTGGACAATGTGCATTATTCATT
Organism: Volucella bombylans; assembly: GCA_949129095.1. NCBI lineage: Eukaryota > Metazoa > Arthropoda > Insecta > Diptera > Syrphidae > Volucella > Volucella bombylans. Next base: position 180,779,564 of record OX422143.1, on the reverse strand, counting down.
GCATTATTAAACAGGGTGGTATAAATGTTCACCGCTTCTAGAGGGAGATGTCGAAGCACAATGTTCGGTATTTCATCGGTTCCCACTGGTTTCTTACTTCTAAGTGATTCGAAGATCGTTTGGAGCTCTTCCTTCGCAATGAACGGGGGTAGTACCCTTTCGTTGGTGACGAAATTATTTGCCATATTCTCATCACTGAACTGGGTGAAACCCGAGCTCTCAAATCGCCAATTCACAATCTCATTTCGAAGGTAGAAATTGTGCACAAGGACTCGATTCTCTAGATCGTGGTTCGGGCCAATGATAACATTCGCCTTGCACACTTCCTGGAAAGTCGCTCCTATAGCCTTTACCTTCTTCTGCGGATCCCCGAACACAAATAAGTTGTCATCATCAACGGCCTCTGTTGCTGTTACCAGCATTTGTTCGTTATTCGTCGTTCGGGCGTTACAAACTTACAGAATTTCTGTAATTTTCCTTTATTAATGTTTGGAGGTTTTTAATCGACAACTTCAGTGTCATGATCTCCGGGTTATGTCTGTCAGTGAACTGTCTGTACAAGTTTTTGAGTCTTGACAGAAGTCTACTTTTCTGTCGGTGCAGTGCGTCAATAGTTGCGTTGCGGAATAAGTCTTCTTCGTCAATGTGTTGGTACCGAGGTATCGTTTTGTCCATTGTTCGTTTGATTGTCTCGTCCATAAGTCTTAGATACCTGTCAATCTCCTCGTTTGACAGATTTCTGTTGGACGGTGGGTAGAGCGAATTCGAGGAGAGTGCTCTAGTCAGTGTTCTGGTGAATTGTGTCCAACGCACTCTACTATAATTGTAGGAATGCCTTTGGACAAACTCATCCAATTTCACAATTTCGTTGGGAACAGTTATTTCGGTGCTGAGACCGCAATGGTCACTGTCATACACGAAAGTGCGTAGGCAGTTTGTAGTTTGTTGGTTAGTGCATGTCAGTTGTATTCGTGAGTCGAACAGCAGAAGATCCAAATAAGAACCGTGTCTGGGAAACGACGGTCTATCCGTCGCCTTAAGCCCGAGTCGATACATCACGCTGTGCTGACCCCACCAATTAAATAGTAGGTTCCCTCTAGTATTTGGTGTATTATTTCCCCAATCAGTATGTTTGGCGTTGAAATCTCCGCCGATAATAAAATAGTTGTCTTCCAATTCCAGCCTCAGGAATCGAAAAAGCGTCTCGAGCTCTGAGATGAATAAAGCGGATTGAGTAGCCTTAGGTGCATAGACAGACACCATGTACAACCGCTTTCCACTACGGAGGGGGATATACACGATGCATGCTTCCAGCACCTGAAACCTGCGTACTACACGATTGTATACTCTTCTGTTCAGTTATATGACGTTGGAGCTGAGCCATCTGCCCCTGGATGGGAAGCAAGATAGCTAGCATGTCAGGTGCTGGTTCCGGTGCTCTAGGCGCTGGGGCCTGAGAAGTAACCTTCGCTTGCTGTACCGTATTTCCCCTACCGCTATTTGGGCGTTGGTAACTTGAGGAGTATCGGCTGGTGTTTGTATATGCACGGGTGGATGTTTAACTTCCACTTTCTGCTGCCGAGCTAGATTTACTCTTTTGATGTATTGGAATTTGGACAACCCCGATAATTTGCTGAGGCACAAGAGAGTTGGCTTTTTCCGACGCTCCGTCATTACCTAAAGCACATTCCTCTGACTTGTGGTTCTTTCCACACTTCACGCATCGAGGCTGCATTTCGCAGTTCGACGCGGCGTGCCCGAACCTTTGGCAGCGAACACATTGTAAAATGTTTTCACTCCTCTTTAATTTCTCCCAATATACAACCTGGTAGTCTAGGACTTTAATACTCCTTAGACCATCCAGATTGCTGGTGGGACTTAGTTGGACCAGGAAAATCGGCAGTCGCCGCTTCTCCCTTTATATTCTATCTCACTGTCTGGAGAGGATGTACACCTCGGCTTATGCTTGATTGAATTCCGGACATAGATTGCAACACCACCACCACTAGAGAATTTCCTGTCAGAACGATAGACACGATAACCCATTAAGCAGCAGGAAGTATCAGAGACACAGATAACGTCCACATTAGAACCCTCAAATAAATCGCGAAACTCGTCAATTTTTGGTAACAAACTCTGAGCGTTAATATGGCAAACCCGAAGGCCATTTCGCTGGCTACTTAGAACTCGAATCATAGAACGCAGTGTTCGGTCTGGATTTTGCTGATTAATTGCTGCACAACAAGATTAGAAAGTTCTTAAACTACTTTTGCGTCGATCGATCTTTATAGATCAGTCATCTCCTCCAAACTTGTCTTAAGTGAGTTGACGAAAGAGTTTTCCCCGATATTGTGCGAGGGCATCACTCGGGTTTTGAACAGCAGTCTCCTCCACCTTCTGCTTGTTCATGGTTTCGTCGGAGTTTTGTCGCATTTGCCGATCTACTTATTGAAGCTTGTCAGGTGGTTTTTCTTGGCGTTCTCCTCTATGACAAGGTCGACACCTTGAATCTGAATTCGATGTCCCAATGATTTGACATTAGATACTTTTTATAGCCTTGCTATTGGATAGCGTTGAGTCGATTACTTGCTGTCTTACTTTTTTTAAAAAATGTTGGCTGAGAGCCAGCCCATGGAATCCCACATCCCCACCTTATAAAAAAGTCTGGTATTTTCTTTCTTTTTTTGTAATAAAAGAGTTGCTCTAAAATTAGCAGAATTATGTATTGATAGTGAATTATATTTTTAGTAACGTCAACACTTTAGCTCTTCTGCATATTTTTCTCATACGCATTGCTTGGAATACTTATGAACTTTAATTTGATTCGTAGTCGTCTTGCAACATGTGTTTTGTTTTCTTGTTGTTATTTCCATGAAGTACGCTATGTTGTGATGTTGTGCAGTCACTGGACCAATAATGCCTGACAACAATTAAAGTTGCATAACGATATGGAGACATTAAATTGAATCACTTTATTCTTTCGTTTAATTAATAGGATGCCTTCTACTGCGAGTGCTTTCCTTTGAATCGGCTTGCCAACTCAAGTATGCAGATGCTGCATAAAATTAATAAAAAAATTTACATTTCAAATATTTATGCATACCGGGAGTATTTTAGACATTAATCGCTCTAATAAGTCAAAGGAAGCAACATCTTTCAATAGATGTTCGGTGAATATGTGAACATGTAGAAGATGTGCTCTGACCCCAGTCTTACTCTTCACCGCCCCGTGGAAACATTTGAAAATTTCTTCTATAATTGCAAAGCTTGATAGGGCAAATAGAGAGTCTACTGTGTCATAAAACAGAATAAGTTTCGATTGGCCTCTCGCTTAGCGAATGACATTCTAAAGTCCATACTTACTTAAGGGTCCAAGATGACCTGAGCAGCAACCAACAAGCGTCTACAGCCCGCTCGAGCTTTAGCTAGCTGCCTCCAGTTTCTAAGTTGCTAAGTGCTCTACATAACTCACCAAATTCAGTCGTTGAACCTTTATTCTTCTGGCTTAGTCCCTCTACTCTCTCTACTCTCCAACTCCTCTCACCGAAGAATTTTTATCACAACGCAGCTAAGGGCACCCACATTCATTTTTGATAAAGTCCATGCCTCTGCGCTTTTATTGCTAGTCAGTCAATTGCCTTCTTAGCCCAAAGAAACAGCAATTGGCAAGTTGCCTGAATTAATAGCGGAGCCTAGGAAAACAAAGTCTTTAACTACCTCAAAGTTGTATTTGTTGAGGGTGATGTTGGGTGCCATTTCTTGCTGACAGCATATACTCGTACATGGCCTTGCCCTCATCGACCGCAAAACCCATCTTCATAGCTTCCATGTAAATACTCGGAAAAGCGACACTGATATCACGCTGCTTTCTTCCGATTATGTCAATATCAATGCCGTATGCGAGTAATTGGATGGACTTTTTTGACATCAAAGGCCTCGGTGAGATCTTTACCGACCTTTGAGCAGATTGCATGAGCTTGACAGGGATCCCAAAAAAAGGCATTTCTCTGTATAGCTCGTCTCTATAGACGCTATCATGCGCGGCCTTAAAATCGATGATTAGGTGGTGTGTGTCGATTTTGAACTCATGGGTTTTTTCCATAGTCTGACATAGTCTGAGTGTCTGATCAATGGTGGACTTTCCTCGCAAAGCCACTCTGATATGAGGCGTTCGCACAATACGCCAGATTGGGTTTGTAGGCGATGCTAAGAAAACTGAAGCGCAGTTCAGAAAGCCTCCTTGAGGATAGGACAAACAATGCTGAGCTTCCTTTCATCGGGCATACTTTCGCCCGACCATATTTTACGCTTTGAAGAGCTCGACAGTAAGGCCGTCCGCTTCAGCAGCTTTGTTGGACTTAAGCTTAGCTATGGCTATCTTCACTTCATCCAGGTCGGGTGGATGAAATTGTTGGTCTACATCCCCAGGTTGAAAGGTTCAGTCTGCCTTACAGCGGTATTTGGTTCATCATCGCCGTTATTTATTCGGCCTAATACAAGCTATAACTTACAAATTAAACTTAAACTGAAACTTAAAACTAAGGTTGGTTGGAGTGGTGAAGGAGAACAGATTTGAGGTAGGAAGTGGTGCGGTGAAAGTTAAAGACGGTAGGGTTTGAGTTGATTTGACGTAGCATACGGGAGATTGGTTCGTTCGCGCCATAGGAGGTGTTGTGGGTTGGTAGATAGAAGAGTCGAGGGGCACGTAGATTACGAGGGTTAGTGTTGAGGAAAATGGAGTTGTGAAGGGACGCGCATTCAACGTGACCTGAAAGGAGTCGATGAATGAAGAGAAAGTCTGCTGCATCTTTGCGATCTTCAAGGGTTTTTAGGTTGATAAGGTTGAGACGGTTTTGATAGGGGGGCAGATTAAAAGGATCGTCCCAGTGCATACCTCGAAGAGCAAATCGAAGAAAACGGCGCTGAATGCCTTCAATTCTCGAGATATGAACACGATGATATGGGGACCATACTTGACTGGCGTACTCTAGGAGGGGGCGAACAAAGGTAATATAGAGGGACCTGGTCACGTATGGGTTGGTGAATTTTTTGGACCACCGTTTTACAAAACCTAGTGCAGAGTTGGCTTTGAGGATTATCTCATCCATATGTAAACGGAAGTTGAGCTCGGTGTCACACAAAATGCCGAGGTCACGAAGAGATTGTACGGAGGAGATAGGTTGGTTATGGAGAAGATAGAGTCGGGGAGGAGATTGGTTCCGCTTATGTGAGAAGGTGATGGATTGGCATTTGGCGATGTTAAGTTCCAAAGAATTTTTGAGGCACCAGATCGAAAAACTATCAAGATCTTGTTGAAGAAGGAAAGAGTCATGGGGAGAGGAAATGGTTTTGAAAAATTTGGTATCGTCGGCGTAAAGGGAGACAGATGAGTGTTTGATGATCATATCGAGATCATTTATGGTTAATATAAAAAGAAGGGGACCGAGATGGCTGCCTTGTGGAACTCCAGAGGTGGCCAAAAATGGAGCGGAGTGGGCTGACCTAAAACGAACACTGTAAAAACCGTTTTTGAGGTAAGAGGATATCCATCTCAACAATATGGGTTCAAAGCCGAGGGCAGACAATTTAAAGATAATTAACCGATGAGAGATTTTATCGAAGGCTTTGCTAAAATCGGTTGCAACTACATCGACTTCATTGCCATTCTCTAGGGTAGAGAGGGCAAAGGATACGAATTCAACGAGATTTGTGGTGGTTGACCTACCCTTTAGGAAGCCATGTTGTCTAGGAGAAATAAGTGATTTGCATTGGAAGCTTAGAGCTTCATACTAAATACTTTCGAAGAGTTTGGGTATATGGGAGAGTTTAGCGATGGGACGATAGTTGGTTATTTCATTCTTTGATCCTTTCTTGTGGATCGGGGTTATGAAGGAGGATTTCCAAGCCTGAGGAAATTCTCCTTGTGAAAGGGATAGACGGAAGAGATTAGAAAGGGCAAGGGAAAGAGAGGAAGAACATTTTTTAAGAAATATGGCAGGGAGGCCATCTGGGCCGGGTGTGAATTCGTCATTGAGTTGGTGTAATTTATATTCGATATAAGGCGGGTCAAAAATATGAGAGAGAAGTGGGCCATTGGAGAAGTTCAGTAGGTAACTAAAATAGGATGGATCTGGTACAAAGGAGTCGTTGGTGAAGGATTGTTTAAAAAAGGTGGCAAATAGGTTGGCAATTGTGAGTGGATCGGTCGATGACCTGTTGTTGAAAGAGAGGGAAGGAGAGTAAGGAGGAGGTTTATAAGGTTGACTTGCGCATTGTTAAGGTAGCGCTGGTAAAGGGAATCGTAAAGTTCGGAGAAATGAAGATAAGCACCAAGATAGTTGGTATAGTCGGTAAAGGATCTGGTACGCAGGAAAACAGCCCATAACTTATTTCTCTGATTTCGTAAGCAACGAAGCTTGCGATTATACCAGGGAGGACTAGTAGATGATGTTTTAAGGCGGGAAAACGGAACGTAAAGGGAAAAAGAATTAAATATTTCTTTATAAAAAATGGATAAGGCATCATTGATGTGGGTGGCAACGCGGACGAGAATGCGGCGAATTGCACAACGACAGTGGCCGAGAGTGTGCAAAACGTGAAGAAGAGAGAGTGAAGCGGCAACCGGCAATGTGCACACACCGATCCTTTACCGTGAATACATTTTTTTTTTGCATTAATTTCCGGGTTAATTACGCGAATTAAATTTGTTTTTTTTGTAAATACCCATTCAAACGGGCGTTTTATTTTTAAATAAACATTCTACATTTATACTTAGGTTGTGAAAGTTAAAGAGGGTAGTTATCGATTGTTGAGAGAGATAGGAGACAAAGTGAGACTGAGGAATTAATTGGATCTGTTGTGAAAATAAGGTCTAATTGCCTGCCCATAAAATTGGATATACCACTGACTTGGCATAGACTTGAGTCTGTTAAGCGATCTAAGAAGAGACATTCCTTAGCTGAGTTGGCATTTGAAGCGATGAAAAACGATTGATCATCTGATGAAGTCCACTGTACATAGCTGAGGAAGATTAAAATCGCCGAAAATAAGGATATCATCAATAGGGTCAGACAGGTCAATTAAATGGTCGATCGCATCGATAACAAGTTGGTATGATTCGATAGGTTGAGCTGGTAGGATGTAGCAACATATAACGTAAAGGGACTTGAGAGGCAGTGATATTTTTATTGCGACAAAGTCGGCTTTAGAGGATGAAGAAATTGTAAAGGGAGAAGAATAAAGGCTGTTGTCCATCGCCAGTAGGACACCTCGACAGGGGGAATCTTTATTTGTGCGGGTAGGATCGTCGTCGCAGAAAACATTAAAAGTAGGAGGGAACAATTCCTGGTTCTTTATGTCGGGAATCAAATTGGTTTCGGTCAAGGCGTAAATATCAAAGGGAAGAGCATGCGATTGACGTAGGACGGCATTGGTTTTAGAGCGAAGACCTCTTACATTCTGGTAGTAAAATGTAAGAGGGATGTTGTGGGGTGGTGGTTATACAGTCTACAGGAATGCTCTTTCTAAATCCTCAGCATCGAATGTGGCCCTACTACTATGTTCGCTTCTTCGTCTCTATAGGCTTCGGCTCAGAGCTTGTGTGCGTTGATTGTTATTTTACCTTTTGGTGAAACTTCCGAATTTCATTCCTGGAGCAGCATCTCTCGATTTCCTCAACCATGCGCGTCTCATGCACTTTCTTTCTTCTCCAGAGAAGCCGGTGTTCGTCTTTCCTCTTTTAATCGTAGAGCTTGTGAGCAGTCTTTCTATGCAGCGCCGCTTTGCATGCCTCTTGCTTAGCTACATGTGCTTGCTGGCACTCGTCAAACCAGGGGTTTCGTTGTGGTGGCCGAATGAAAACCAGCACATCAGAGGCGGCATAGCTAATGGCCTTTGGGCAATGTTGCCACTGGTCTTCAATGCTCAATTCTGGGGGCATAGGACTTCTTAAGAGATTAAGGGAGACTCGATTGGAAAGGAATTTGGCAATCTCTTATGATTGTAGCCGTCTGACCACAAACTTTATTACAGAATTATGTTAGCCTGTTTTCGTGATGTTCGGGATATCCGCAACATTCCGCCCCACGGAAAGTTCGGACATCCATAATACTGGAGGAGTGTCTTGCGTCGATTGTAATATGGTCAAACTCCAAATCCTCGCATGAATATCGAGAAGCTGGAACCGCTTGCTAGCTACGGCAATGTTTCGCCCCTCCTCTAAACCGATTAACCTGAATCCGTTATCGGATGTAGGCTATATTTTCCGACAGTGCTACCAAAGATGTCCTCCCTTCCTAGATTTGCATTGAAATCGCCAAGAACAATTTTAATGTCACTGCTCTAGCTTTGTCCAAGAGCTCGTAGAAGCTATCTTTGGTGTTGTCATCTTTCTCCTCTGTAGAAGCGTACACTCATATAAGGCTAATGTTGGCAAATTTAGCCTTAATACGAATTTTTAAGATGCGCTCGTGAACATGCTGGAGACTCAAGACTTACTGCCTAAGTCTGCTTCTAGCAACAAATCCGCATCCAGATAGGGGCTGCTTTTGTTAGGCCCATCCCATCGCATTTCTCGGATGGCAGTAACATCTGTTTTGCAGCAGTCCAGGGCCTCTGCTAGTTGTTCGGCTGCACGCGGCCTACTAAGGAGCCTACATTCCATGTACAGTTTACTCAAAAAGCGTAGCCTTCTATCTTGGAAAGAGCAAAGTGACATGATATGGAACGGAGACTTCAAAGTAGAGTCGTGGAAAATCAGTAACATTTAGTGCACGGCCCGATAGAGAACGCGTCGAAGGATAACATTTGCAGCCGCCTAAGTGCTATTAGTTACTTAGTGCACGACGACTTTAACCCCATTGTGATTGCGTGATTTTAATTCCAGAGTGGGTAGCTTACGTTGCTCGAGCACAACACCTGCTACATCTCTTCTGATTGGGAGGGAACAGTAAATCAAATATATAACATTGGGAATAGTATCCGCTTTAAAATACGTCTTCTAAACGTTTCCAAAACAATCTCGGATTCGAAATCGAAATAAAACTCGATCACCATCTTATGGTAGCTTCCTAACACTTTTATTCTTCAGCAAAAAGGTGTAGTTTAGGTCAATGGTGGTACTTGGTGAGGGCAATAGAAACGTTCTCAGCATCACGTCCCGACTGTTTGGATTCAATGTGGAGTCAGTGTTATTACGCGGGTGCAGTATGTGAATAGTTGTCAGTGTCTGCAAACTTTTATATGTCTAGACGGGCAGAAAATGCGCATCAAAATACAGAAGAACAACACGTTTCAAACGAAACCGACTGCGAAGCTAATAGGAATCACCATACGTTCAAGTGTTCGTCCTATGCCCTCGAATAGTAACAAAAAAATACAATTTCAATGGCAGCTTGGTCTTGTTCTTGTAAAATTCTTGTTCTTGCAGGTATTCCAGTCTAAAAGCGGCGTCTCCCGTTACAGAATACACCACCAAATTTTACCAAATCACTTTCTTTTCATAATAAGCATTACAGTGATCACATTAGTCCACACAAAGTGATGGTTAAATTCAGGATATCGAAACAACTCAACCGATTGTGTAGCACTATAATTAGTAAGAAACTGATGAAGCAGTGTTCCGAGCATCCGTCTGATTTTGAAGGGAAACTTATTCAATCTTGTGTTATTCAGCTACGGCGGCGGGCATTTGCTGAGATATGTCTTGTCATCCGGTTACCAAATACCACCACTAAAGCTACCGTGTCAATGATAAAGAGCAGGCAAAGGAAGCTAGTTTTAAAATCAGTCAATATGAGACACATGTTCATATCTAATGCTTCATGCTTCTGCCATGTACATATTAGCATTGGTTCTGCACCGCTATGGGGTTGCTTGAATTCGGCTCTATTAGCGAGGCGTGACGACATTGACATTCATTTCCAGTCCTCGTCAAACAAACAACCATCTCCTAAAGAATCTGATCCTATGCTCGAAGTTATCTTCGACAAAGTGAACGATGTCAGTGATGAACTTACTGCGACTTTATCCCTTGTATGCGATATTGAACATCACATCGCAACAATAAACAGCAAAATTGTTGATCCACCAATCTTCCCACAGCCCTACCAGAATGTTCCCTATAATACATCGTTAATGGCTGAATTAATAGAACCTGAAGTGGATTCACGCTCACCCCCACATACCAGTCATCTGCGGACGGTTCCACCTACTGATTCCTGAGAAGTTTCTTCAAACTTGACAATAGAGAACACATCTATGTCGCTGCCCCACGGAAACATATCAATCACTCTTCAACTTAACTTGGACACCTTCCGAATGGCAGCGTAGGCTTGATAAGATTGCTTCGAAGAATCAATTGGTCACTACGCTTCTTATCAAAGGCGCCCCACCAAACGCTGATGTGGCATCACCATTAGCCACTGCAATTTACTTCCAACATCTCACCACAGAAGTGAGCGCAGCTTCAAGCTCAATATTCCGTCCAAATACGATTGGCTATTCCATAATCCAGTCAGCAACAATTTCAACAATTTCAATTTCAAAGATGCGTGTCTGCAAATGGTTGAAAAATACGACCAAGAAGCAGGATAAAGTCAAGCAGTCCTTCTTACCTAAACCATCTATTAAGTTAGCCAGTAAATCCAATTTGCCAAGACTCACCTCCTCTTCGCAAAACAGACCCAGCTCCAATTGGAGCTTTAAAACTATTTTTTTTTTCCTAATTTTAAGCCTCCCACCCATACTCCAACGCTCTCTATTCCACCCCAAACCAAGCCCCGACGTCAATGTGTCTCTTTCGACTTAACCCCTAAAACTCAAACTCCCAGCATTCAACCCCTAACACACCCTCCTTTCCCTAATAATTTCCCAAATTTCGATCTCAAAACCGGAGCTAAGTATCCCAATTTCATTAGTTCCCACATCATAAATCCTTCATTTGAAAATGTGTCTAAAGCCCCATCAATTACTGCTGCTTCGCCCCCAAAATCTTCGTTCACTAGTCCCATTTTTAACCCTCTTCTGCCTCCCTCAGTTAAAGTAACTAAACAAACTTTTGACACAACGAGAATATACGTCTACTTCTAGCGTATCTGCATAACAAATCCGAATCAGTTTGCTATGAGGGAAAAACGAAAACAAGCGTCATGGTCTCCATACAGCAGAAAGACTCCCTACTGAACTTACAAATCTGAGGAACTTATATTTCAAGTTCCATGAGATTTTCAATATGTCTCCCCAAAAAGTCTCAGACGACCTTGCTGCTTTCGGTAACTAGGTGCACTCAGAAAGGATTGCACACTTTCAATGGAGCAGAGCTTAGAACAGCCATTGTCAGTGTTCCAACCATCCACTTCTATCGTCTTACTTTCTACCATCAAAATGTAAGAGGACTGCGAAAATCTTATGCTCTCCCATTTGAGGTCTAAGCTCTGACCGAAACTAATCTAATTCCCGGTATAAAGAATCAGGAATTATTGCCCACTAGTTTCAACGTTTTTCGAGACGACGATCTTACCCCTCCAAATCATGATTCTCCTTATCGAGGTGTCCTACTGGCCGTCCACAATGACATAACCTCTTCTCCAATCGCTGTTTCTACTTCTTTTAAGCTTGACTAGGTTAGGTTAGGTTAGGTAAGAGTGGCTGTTGGAAATACCAACCCACTTAGGCCTATTGGCCCATTGTGATGCCACGTTGATCTATGATCTTCTTACTACTGGAACCAGTTTGAGCTTATAATAAAGCGTAGGAGACTGTTAACGTCTATTTTTTCTAGATCGTTTAGGTCGTTGTAGAAGAAAGCTCCTAGATGAAGCTTCCTTCTCTGAGAGAGAGCTGGGCATGTGCAGAGTAGGTGGGGGATTGTCTCCTCCTCTTCCTCGTCCATGCAGCTTCTACAGAAATCGTTAGTAAAAGCGCCAAGCCTTCTTACGTGCTTGCCTATGAGGCAGTGTCCGGTAATGACACCTATTATGGCGCTGAGATGTTTCTTATCTAAAAGGATCAGACACTTGGATCGACTCAGATCCAGCCTTGGCCAGACCTGTTTGGTCGCTAGACATGTTTGTCCAGCAGTCCACCTAAGGTCTGTTCTTTTATTGGCATCCAGCTACCTTTGTCCGGTAGGATAGGTAGAGTGGTTCCAATTTTGGCGAGTTCATCGGCTCTGCAGTTCCCTGGAATGTCTCTGTGGCCCGGCACCAAACAAAGGTGAATATTGAACTGCTCTGCCATCTCCATGAGAGATGAACGGCATTCAAGGGCGGTTTTAGAATATAATGAGACCGAGTCCAGGTACTTGATGGTGGCCTGACTATTCGAAAATATGCAGATATCCTTTGCAGATATCACGTTTTTCTTCAGCCAGGACAGAGCTTCTTTAATCGCCAAAATTTCCGCCTGTAACACGCTACAGTGATTTGGAAGGCGGAAAGAGAGGCTTAGATTTAGCCCATCTGAGAAAACAGCGCCACCAACTCCGCTGTCGGTTTTAGATCCATCTGTGTAGAGATGGATTGACTTGTCCGCCATGAAAGCATCCTCCTCCCAGAATGATCTAGAGGGGAAGTTTACATGGAAGTTTTTGTCAAACCAAAGTTCAGGTACGGTGTAATCGATGTTCTCTGTGAGGATTCCTAATGTTTTAAGAATGTTGGCGTGGCCAAATGAATTATTTGTCCACTGTTTAGTCGCTTTAAGGCGAATAGCTGCAGTCGCAGCTACTTGCTTGCTAAAAATGTCGAGGGGTGTCAAGTGAAGCAGAATATCTAATGCCGCAGAGGGGGTAGACCGCAAGGCTCCGCTTGTGCATAGACATGCTGTTCTTTGGACTCTGCTTAATTTAATGCAGTTGACTGCATTTTCCAAGGCCGTCCACCAGACAACCACCCCGTAAGTGAGTATCGGTCTTATGACCGAGATGTATAGCCAGTGGGTTATGCGAGGTTGAAGGCCCCATTTGTTCCCAATGGCTTTCTTGCAAGAGAATAAAGCTATTGTAGCTTTATTGACTCTTTCTTGAATGTTAGGTTTCCAGTTTAGTTTCCTGTCAAAAATGAGACCCAGATATTTTGCTGTATCGGAGAAAACTAAAGTGGTACCGTTTATTGATGGAGGGTCTATGATTGGAATTTTATATTTCCTAGAAAAGAGGACAAGATCAGTTTTATGGGGGTTTATTCCCAATCCACAGCGATCTGCCCAGCAGGTTAATCTGTTAAGATTTACTTGGAGGAGTTCTTTAATGGTATTTAGATATTTTCCTGAGACGGCTATGGCAACGTCATCCGCATAGGCAATCACTCTGCTACCACCCGCTTCCAGGTATATCAGTAGTTCGTTAACTACTCAGTTCCAGAGAAGGGGAGAAAGGACACCGCCTTGGGGCGTACCTCTGCTGACACATCTTTTAGCAGAGGTCTCACCCAGTTTGAAGTGGATTATCCTGCTTTTTAACATTAGACCGATCAACTCCCCAAGTGAGTCGTCTACCTGCAGAGTTGACAGCGCAGTCGTGATTGCGGATGTGTTGACGTTGTTAAAGGCGCCCTCTATGTCTAGGAAAGCAACCATTGTGTACTCCTCATAGTGTAGGGATCGTTCGATGTGGCTAGTCAGAGAGTGCAAAGCCGTTTCCACCGACTTTCCTTTACAGTAGGCATGTTGAGCCGTAGACAGAAGTCTTGGATCAACTTTAGCTCGAATATGGATATCAATCAGTCGTTCTAAAGTTTTCAGAAGGAATGATGATAGACTTATAGGTCTGAGGTCCTTTGGGACTACATGAGAACATTTTCCAGCTTTGGGAATGAATACTACATTGACTTCTCTCCATAACAGTGGAATGTGGATAAGTTCTACACAGCTCCTCATAATATTTTCCAACACTGGTAGAATAATATCTGAGGATCTCTGTAGCTCGGCAGGTATAATACCGTCCGGACCAGCAGACTTGTATGGTTTGAAGCTATGCAGCGCCCAGAGCAGTTTGTCTCTCGTAATCAGACCATGAATTTTGGTCACGGTTGCAGTAGGCCTGTTTGGGCTGCTACTGGCCGCGAGTTGGGAGCTACCTGGAAAGTGGGTGTCCAGAAGCAGGTTTAGTGATTCATAACTTGAGGTTGTCCAAGAACCATCGGTTTTTTTCAAACAGCTGGGCATCATAGGATTTGTGGAAAGGATTTTTCTTAGCCGCGATGCCTCAGAGGTTTCTGTAATTTTGTCGCAGAATGACCTCTAGGATTGTCGCTTTGCCTTCCTCAGTTCTTTTTTGTATAATTTGAGGGATTCTTTATATGAGTCCCAGTCGGTCACTTTTCTTGTGCTTTTTGCTGCGTTGAAAAGTTTTCTACAGGCGTTTCTGAGCAGTCCAAGTGCCGATGTCCACCAATGTGGCTTTTTCTTGCCTCTTGGTTGAATAAGAGGGCAGGTAGCGGCCATAGCCTTATTGAGAGTCAGAGTAAATTCCCTGACTTTCATGTCGAGCTCATTGGTGTCACGCGGAGGACTTGATAGTTTAGAGGATATCGTTTCCGACAGTATTCCTCTATATTTTGTCCAATCAGTTTTCCGGTAGTTCCGGAAAGCTGGTTGGCTGGGGGGAGCATCACTCAGACTGAATTGGATGTATCTATGGTCTGAAAAGGAGTGTTCAGACGATACCATCCAGTTTGTTAGCCTTTGGGTGATGCTGTCGGAGACAAGAGTAATATCTAATACTTCTTGTCGGTTTTTTGTTATGAAAGTGGGCTCATTGCCAATATTGCAAATTAAGAGGTTAGTACTTAAAATATAGTCTAAAAGTGACTCACCTCTATCATTGATGTCGGTACTGCCCCATACCGTATGATGTGCGTTAGCGTCGCATCCGATTATGAGGCCAGTTTTTTGCCTTCCCGCTTCCAGTACCACCCTTTCTAGGTTATCACCAGGGAGAGGGCCCACTTGGTCGTGGCCAAGGTAAGCCGATGCCAGCCAGTAAGAGCCTTTGGCAGTTTCTAATCTGGCAACGGTTAGGTCGGGGTCACTGAGGTTGGGAAGTAGAAATACATTTAGGCTACGTTTCACTAATATACAAGTTCTAATCTTACCTTTGTCTCTTGTATAGAGCGGAACGTATGAGGGTGTCCTAAGTCCATGAACCACGCCTTCTGCAATCCATGGTTCCTGGATTAGAATTATGTCTTCTGCGCTTTTGGAAAGACGCAGAATGAGTGCGGCCGAAGCCTTTTTTGAGTAGTGGAGATTAATCTGGAGAAACCGTATCATTGCTACAGTCTTCCAGAGTCGCCTCCACCACGGTGTTGTTGAGGTCCTCCGATTCTGAAGATGTGACCAAGAGCTCATCTTCTATCTCTGATCGTGTAGAACCTCTAATTGCTTCGTCATCGGTTTCCATTTCCGACAATGTGTCAGAAGAGGAGACCGACGGCTTGGTAGTCACCTCGGACAGATTGGAGTCGTCGCTATCCAATTCTGGAAAGGATATCGACGCTCCAAGATCCAAGGTTGTGATATCAGGTGTTAAAGGAGGAGGAGGTTGCTTATCAGCATCCAGCTCATCCTTTTTGTACACCCTTAAGCTTGACTAGAGTAAGTGCTGCAAATATGGCCCACCACAATATTTCACAACAGGAAAAAGCATACACATACCGCTATGCATTCATTTCGTTCATTTTCGAACCGGTTGGTGGTCATTGAAACGTGTTCAGGCTGGCTCTGGCAGATTTTTAATTATTGTATTTGAATTTTTGGGTAAGTTTTGCTAAGTGTTTTTGTATAAAATTTTGTGAAAATAGTTTAATGTTTAATCATTATATGAAATCAAAATTATTTAATAGTTTATGAAGTGTGTGATAATTAAAAAAATAGTGAAAAAGCCCGATGTTGGTATTATGGCCCACCATATGTGTTCCTATTATGGCACAATTGAATACACTATTATGCATAGCAATAAAATGATTGTTTTATTTTTTTTAAAAGAATTAATGGCTTCGAGAGCTACACAACCGCCAAAAAAACGACAGGCGTGGAACAAAGAGCAGCATTAGATACAGCATTAGATGTCATTAAAGAGAAGAGTATGGGGCTCTTGAAGGCATCGAAACAATTTAAGGTGCCTAAAACTACCTTGAGGCTGCACAGACACAAAAACCAGTGGAAGATTTGGTGTCTATTAAGTTGGGCAGAAAACCCATCTTCCCTTTAGAGCTCGAGGACTCTTTAGTGGATTATACGCTATTGATGGAAGCAAAGTTGTTCGGTCTAACAAGAAAAGACATACGATCATTAGCATTTTAACTAGCTATTAAAAGCAATATACCGAACCCTTTTTCATTGCAACAAGAAGCTGCAGGTAGAGTTTGGCTTCGGCTATTCCTTAAACGCCATCCATCACTGTCATTCTGTCAACCGACTGGAACGTCTATAGCTCGAGCAAAAGGATTTTAAAAGGAAAATGTCGCTATTTTCTTCGACCTTCTAGATACAGAAATGAAAACGTACAACTTTTCTCCAAACAACATATATAACGTCGATGAAATGGGACTTTCGGTTGTCCCAGTAAAAATGCCAAAAGTCTTAGCTATGAAAGGTCAAAAGCACTCACTTCAGCTGAAAGAGGATCTTCAATAACTTCAATTTTATGTATGAGCGCAGGAGGATCGTTTGTGCCACCGATGTTTATCTTCCCTATGAAGTGGGATAATCCTCTTCTTATGAAAGGTGCACCGCCTGGATCAATTCATGCCAATCATCCCTCTGAATGGGTTCAAACCAATTTGTTTAAAAGATGGTTCAAGCACTTTCTTGCAATGGTGAAACCTACTGAGTCGTCTCCATGTTCGTATTCTTTCCATTCCCCCGCACTCTAGTCATAAAATCCAACCTCTCGACAAAACATTCATGGGATCCTTAAAAAAATATTTCACAGAGGAAATCAGGCGAGGGGTCATAAACAATACGCGAGCCTTAACACATTTTAACATAATTGAGTTATTTGAAAGAGCATATTTGAAAACGCAGACTGGGGAAATAGCAGTTAAAGGGTTTGCATCCACTGGCATTTGTCCTTTTGATAGGCATATCTTCAAGGACCACGATTTCCTTGCAGCAGAGGAAGTTGATGAAGCTCTAACAAAAATAAGTGACCCACGTTCACTTGATTCAATTAGAACCTTCTACTTCTACTGGTATAAGATCATCTTCGTATACATTTCCTCATGAAATTTCTCCTGTTCCAATCCGAGTTAAAAAGATTACAAATCGAGGAAGAAAACCAGGAAAGACAGAACTTATTTCATCATCACCATACAAACAGGCTCTCGAAGAATCATTAAAAAATAAACACGAACGAGAATTGAAGAAACAAACAACTGGACATGGAAAAGAAATCAGCAAAGTAGAAAAAAAGGTGGATATAAATTTTAGATAGGTTTTAAAATTGAAATTGCTACAAGTACTTAGTGTGAACTCAAGAACTTACATTTTGGGGACATAAAGCGAAGCAACATTCCCCACAGAAAGAAAAACCAACGTACAGAAAAATTTATTTCATCAGAAAGTGAAAACGATTTTATTCCGGACGATTTATCCGATGAAAGCTCTGATCGAACTAATAAAGAAGATGCTAAATGCATTTATTGCTCTAGTCTGTTTTCTGAAGACAAGGCAGGTGAAAAATGGGTTCAATGTGTTGTCTGTACCATGTGGGCACATGAAGATTGTTCAGGCAACGAAGAAAAATATTTCATCGGCGAATTTTGATCTGCATAGCTAGTAATAGTAAGTTGTATTAATTATGGATCACCCTGGTCCATATTTAACACAAGGTGGTCCATATTAGCAGCACTTTATTTAAAAGTGTTAACATAACTTTCTTTAGTTTTTTATTATTTATTTTTGTAAGGCTGTGTTTTATGTTTTATGTGTATGAAGACTGACAATGAAATAATATCTTTTGCTATTAAAAAAAAAAACAAAGTGAATTTACGTAACACTGGTTGTTTTATTTACAAAAAACTTGGGACACTTACTCTACGTTTCAATAAAGATAACACTCCCCTACAGGTCCCTGTACGTTATGTGTTTCTACATCCTACCCGCGCAACCTATCGAATGCTACCCGCTATCGATGCAATTGATCTAATAATTAATTTATCTGATCCTCTCGATGATATCATCGTATTCAGCGATTTCAATCCACCTCAATTGCACTGGACTCAATCAGAGCATGAATCTTTTTTTATCGCAAATCCTAACTCGAGTAAAGAATGCCTCTTCTTGGATAAGTTTACAGACTCTAGCTTATGCCAAGTTGGTGCGATCTGTAACTATATGGCTAGGCAATCAGACCTCATTTTCTATTTCTCTCTATGTCTCCTTTTCGCGCAAAAAAAACCTTCTACGAGCCCCCCGTGGTATAATCGTAAACTTCGATCTTTACGTAACAAGAGAAACAAATTATGGGCAGTTTTCCTTTGATCCAATTCCTTTGCGGACTATTCTAACTATCTCGGGTTATACCTTCAATTCGCCCAGGGTTCTCTACCAGCGATACCTTAATAGTGCACAATCAAGGCTTATAACCGATCCTAAGTCTTTTTACCAATTCGTTAACTATAGGGTTTCCCAATAAGGACTTGACTTGACTTTTTTAAATAAAACGCAAACCATTTGAGATATTTCAAAAACTTTATTATCGGCTTGAAGTACAATCAAAATATTTATGAATGGAACTCGACTTCGTTCGTATGGTCACCGCGGGCACGTTTGCAAGCGGTCGATTTGTTGGACCCAATTTTCAACAACTCTGCCACACATTTCGGCCGAAACGGCCGCTGTTTCGCGTTCAATGTTGGCTCTGAGCTCTTCCAACATCGTCGGCGTGTTGGCATAAACCAATGACTTAACGTAGCCCCACAGAAAATAGTCAAGCGGAGTTAAATCGCACGAACGAGGCGGCCATTCGACTGGCTCATTTCTTGAGATAACACGCTCACCATACTTACTCTTCAA
Source organism: Volucella bombylans (assembly GCA_949129095.1). NCBI lineage: Eukaryota > Metazoa > Arthropoda > Insecta > Diptera > Syrphidae > Volucella > Volucella bombylans. The sequence continues at coordinate 180,760,547 of OX422143.1, read as the reverse complement.
TAAATCGATTGTAGCGTGGGAAATGTGGCTTGTGGCATCATCCTGTTGAAACCACATGTCGACCAAGTCCATATATTCCAATTCGGGCCAAAAATAATCGGTGATGATGGCGCGATAACGCTGACCATTCACAGTAACGTGACGATCGTTATCGTCGACGAAAAAATATGGCCAATAACGCCGCCGGCATGCAAACCGCACCAAACAGTTATTTTTTGTGGATGAAGTGGTGATCCATGAAGCACATGTGGATTTTCACCCGACCATATTGTGCTTATTGACGAACCCATTGAGCCAAAAATGAGCTTCGTCACTGAAGATGATTTTGCGATGAAATTCATCATCTTGGCGCATCTTCTCCAGAACCCAATCGGAGAACGTACGTCGCTTCAAATGGTCCATCGGTTTCAATTCTTGAGTCAGCTTGTTCTTGTATGGGTATAAGCCAAGATCCTTACGCAAAATACGCCATAATGTGGTCTGAGTGATACCCAATTCTTGAGAACGCCGTGGAATTGACTGATTTGGATCGTCTGCTACGGCCGCCTGAACGGCAGCGATATTTTCGACACTTCGACCAACCCGACGAGTATTGCCTGTCTACTAGGGCGAGAATTACAACCGAAAATTGGAGTTAACTCTCTTAAAGTTGCAGTCACCGACTCCGAATTTCGGTAGAAAATTTTTATAATTTGTAGACGTTGCTCGTTCGTGTGCTTTACCATGATGAAAATGTTAAGTTTACTGAATAATTTGACAGTGACAGTTTGATGATTAGTGAAAGAGTGCGTTCACAAATTAAATTCAAAATTGCCAAGTCCCTATTGGAAAACCCTTTATGTGCACTCAAAAAGGATCTCACACATTCAATGGAGCCGAGCTGACAACGACAATTTTTTTCGTCCCTAATGTGCTGCCATTGCCAGTGTTCCAACCATCCACTTCTACGCCCTCTCGAAATAACTTTCCTCTTACTTTCTACCATCAAAACGTAAGAGGACTGCGGTCTAAAACCCGTGCTGTCCTGCGAAAATCTCACGCTCTCCCAATTGAGATCTAAGCTCTGACCGAGACTAATCTAATTCCCGATATAAAGAATCAGGAATTATTTCCCCTAGTTTCAACGTTTTTCGAGACGACGATCTATATGGGTAAGCATGTCTCCTTTTCGCGCAAAAAAAAACCCTTCTATGAGCCCCCCGTGGTATAACCGATCCGCATACAATAGCAATCTTTTGCCGGTAATTCCTTCGTACCGTCGTACTTCGTATCCCTCTTATTTCAAATACCTGCTTAACTTCTCCATTGGCCCTTCTATTTCTCAAAGTTTTGATGATACAGTGATAGAAAATAAATTACATCAACTTAAAAATGAATACTTACCCGGCCCAGATGGCCTTCCATCCATATTTCTTAAAAAGTGTTCCTCAACACTTTCGAACCCCATTTCAAATCTCTTCCAGTTACCGCTCTCTCAAGGTGAATTGCCACAGATATGGCAGTCTTCTTTCATAACACCGATACACAAAAGTCACACGATACACGAGGTCACTAATTACCGCCCTATGCTAAACTTTCTCATATATCCAAACTACTCGAAAGCATTTCATACAAAATTTCCAGTGCAAATGTTTTAATTCGCCCAATCAACACGGCTTTCTGAAGGGTAGAGCAACTACCACTAACCTCGTAAAATTCGTGTCCTCTGTTCTCCCAGCCTTAGAAAGTGGTAAAGGAGTTGACGTTATAACAACTGATTTCAGTAAGGCTTTTGACAAGATACCTCACAAACTAATCCTGTTCAAATTGTCCGTCCTAGGCTTTGAACCCATTTTGCTTAAATGGATATCTTCTTACCTGGATAATCATTTATATAGTGTTCGTTTCAGGAATCTCCTATCGGCCCTTTTCTTGGCCACTTCAGGTGTTCCTCAAGGTAGTCACCTAGGTCCACCCCTCTTCATCCTAACTATTAATGATCTTGAAGGGGTTATTCAACACTCAGCACTTTCTGTCGAAATGCTGACGATACCAAATTTTTTAAGCCCATTTCCTCACAATATGACTCCAGCCTCCTTCTAATAGATCCAAACAGATTTTTCCACCTGCTGTGTCAATGTCTCCAAATGTCAATCAAATACCTTTTCACGTAAGTGTAACAAGTCCACTCCCCGAATTTACGTTCTCCACGGTCAACCTATATCCCTAGTTCAGATTATCCGCGACCTTGGCATATTGATGAGATAATTTCTAAAGAAAACTCATCACTCGGCTTCGTTAAAAGATGGTCGAAAGAATTCTGCAACCTGTACGTGACCAGATCACTATACATCATTTACGTTGGCCCCCTTCTCGAGTACGCTACCCGAGCGTGGTGTCCCTTTCAACGAGTTCATGTATCCCATGAGAGCATCCAGCGTCGTTTTCTTCGATTTGATCTTCGCGGTCTACCTTGGAACGATCCTCTAACCTTACCTCCCTATCGAGATCGTCTCAGGCTCATTAACCTGAACACCCTTGAGGAACGAAGGGACGCAGCTGACGTTCTTTTCATTCACCGACTGCTCTCAGGCTCCGTCGACTGCGCGTCTCTTTACAAATCCATTTTCTTTTACACTAACCCTCCTAATCTATGTTGCCACCGTCTCTTTTACCTACCAATCCATCGCACGACATATGGCTCTAACAAACTAATCTCCCGTATGCTGCGTAAGATAAACTTCAACCTTTCTGTATTCGATCTTAATCGCAGCACTCTCTCCCTCAAATCCGATCTCCTTCACCATCCCTAGCTTTAGGCCCTAGTTATCGCTAAACCTTAATTTTTCTTTTAGTTTTTAAGTCCTAGTATTAAGCCGAATAAATGGGGGCGTTTTCATTTAGAAGCTCGCCAAAGTCACGGCCAAATATTTCTTACTTCGATTTCTCTTCTTTTTTTTTACTTTTTAAAGGAAGTTACATCATCAAGATACTCGTATTATAAACAACAACTCAAATTAGTGGTGCATACTCTCCTCATGTATCTGCGATTTTGTAATCATTACAACTACCCAAACTGGAGAATTTCGGGTTCATTAATGTTTCTTGGCAGACAAGTTGTGTGTATGAGCCTCAAGAACCAACATAGTTAAGCGCTAAACTCATTTATCCCTGTTTCACCTTTAGAGTTTGACCATAAAAATTTACATTGATGGTTCCACATGTTGCATTGACCTACACCTTGACACATATTTGTACTTCAAAGAACCCTGAGTGTAAACTATCAGCTGCTTACCAGAAAGACTATTGTATTCGAATTTGCTGGAGATCTTTTGATGCCTGGCGCACTGTCTAAGAATTGGTTACCATTTACCTAAATTTGCCTGAGACTTTTCGTAACTTTTACAACTTATACAAGAGATTCCTTTATGCTATAGTACTCACATAAAATAGAAGGTACTTGAAATTGAACAATGCAATCTGCTTAATAACCACTTGAGAATGAGTGCCAGTGCATGCACTGATCTAAGGGCGTAAAGATTCAATCCCAAGAACAATGAACAATAAACAACACTCGAAAACCCAGCAGGGCATAGGTGTTATTATTCCTTTGTCAAATAAAAGAGAACTCCCTATTCATAAGGCACTACGGCTTGTGTTGTTTTCTAGGAACAAGTCCCATTGCTGGCGGTACCTGGGCACCGTGTGAAATGAAAGAGTCTTATACCTAAGCGTTGCCATGAAAACAGGACCAATAATCGCGGGCGGGATTTTCTTGAGTGGCTATGAAATTTGCAATAAAGGAATCCCCTAGGACCCTAATCCCAACCTCACAGTGTCATCTCTTTAAAAATCATTGAAGTTCGCGTCCACACACTACACTGCTAGACTGCGAAGCGCCATAAGTGATGGTCAATAAGAAAAAAAAAAAAAAAACCCTTGGAAAGGGCAAATCTTTAGTTTGCACCCAACCAGCACCTAAACGACCTGCATCACCATCGTAAAGATTCGATGTACATAATTTTGAGCCTGAAAGAATCAGAAGGTGCCAGGTACAATGGATTTTGAAGAGAGTGTAAAATGGTAAAATGAAAGAACAATTGTATTCAATTACTCGTATATCGAAAACAGTAATTTATGACCACAAAACACCTTGCCTATGTTATAGTACAAGGAGTGTCGGAAAAACAAAGAATCCTGGAATCGGTTGCCATTCTTAAGGTTCTGCAAATCGACCAGTTCCACTGAATAGATTCTTATTGCGATTAAATTTCAAGTACTTGTATACGAGTACAATACAATAATCAGATACGAGTAGTACTCATACAAATGGCTGTCATCGTACTCGTACTCGTATGTATGCCGATTTCAAGATACTGAATAACATAAGAGACAAGACCGACTTAAAAGTGTGCTGGCTTATCTAACGCTCGCATGAAAATCGCATACAAATAAGAATATAACTGTCGTCGGCGTCCACCTTGATGGAGAATTATTTTCTTTTTCGTTCGACTCGAAGGGGCTTAGACAAATATAGAGGCAAGTAATAGAAAACAAAAAACAAAAAAAACAATTTGATAGGTACGAGTACCTACTCACAAAACTCCACGTCCAATCAATAATTCATAACCCAGCTCGGCGTACGTTAGCAGCGTTGTTATGGATTCAAATCAAGTACTCTCCAAGTATTTCTGTCTTGCAAATATCTCCTTATGCATAAGTTCTATTCTCGGTCACAAAATAAAGCTTTTCCATGCACGCTGCCACCTATACTGAGTAATAAATAGATTTCGATTTCGAACTATAGTTTTATGCAAATTTTATACAAAACAACTAAATCAATAAAAACAAAAAATACATACTCGTAAATAAAAGGAAAAAAACCAAAAACATTCGTTGAATTATAAAACCTGAATTCCTACACATCTTTCAAAAGATAGCTACTCAAGAAATTAGAGCATCTAACATAAATGTAAATTTTTTTTTTTTTTTTTTTTTACCCAGGTTTTAGGACGTTGGGACAACGCGTTGTCCATCAAGTGGCCCTTGTGAAGCAGCCGGTAATTTTAATACCGCAACTAAGTAGAACTTATCAAGCAGTTTTTATTTCATAAGTTAATCACGATTGGTAGGACACTTTCCAATGAAAGACCCTACATATTCCGCTTTCTTAATGCGGTTTCAATTTATCGCGCAAGGTCCAACGGTTTAGTTCGTTGAAGACGGCGTAGTATGTTTCGTTCGTCCAAGATTTCTAGGACTGTATTGTTGATATGGCCGCTTAACCGGACTTTATGTTTTCGTGCGCAGTTCCTGACTTCATCTTCCACGAAAGGAACTCCGAGGTCTCGATGCAGGTCATTATTTCTTATAAACCATGGGGCACGCACAAATTGTCTTAGTACAACCCCAGAGTTGTATACCATAGGTCCACACCGGCTTTAGCACTTGCTTATAAGGAAGCAGCTTGTTTTCTAAGCTTAGCTTGGAATATTTACCAAGTAGCCAGTACATTTCTTTGTATTTGGCCTCTAGTTCTTTTCGTTTCTTTTTAACATGCGTTTTCCATTTAAGCTTCGCGTCAAGTGTCATTCCCAAATACTTAGCTTCGTTTGCAAAGGGGATACACACCGAGTTTAAAGAAATGGGCAAGTGATTTATCTTTCTGTAGGTGAAGTCAACATGTACAGATTTTGTCTCATTAAGGGTAATTCGCCAGATCTTTGTCCACTCGTAGACTTTATTTAAAGCAGTCTGAAGTTTCGCCGTTGAGTCTTCTATTGATTCTCCAACCGCTAAGATAGCGGTGTCGTCAGCAAAAGTAGCGAGAACAGTATCCTCGACGTGTGGTATATCTCTTGTATAAAAAAAAGGTACAAAAGTGGGCCCAGTACGCTTCCCTGCGGTACTCCGGCTAGGATATCTTTAAATTTCGAAACATCATTTCCGTATCGAACGCGAAAAATTCTATTTTCAAAATAGCTTGTCAATATATTATAAAGCTTTAATGGCAAAATTCGTCGCAGTTTGAACTTCAAACCTTCATGCCATACTTTGTCAAAAGCTTGTGAGAAGTCAAGAAATACGCTCGAACAAATCTTTTTTTCTTCCAGGGATTTTTCAATTACATCAGTAATTCTATGCACCTGATCAATTGTTGAATGCTTAGTCCGAAATCCAAATTGATGGTTGGGAATAAGATTTTGGTTTTCGATAATTGGGAGAAGACGTTTTAGCAAAATCCTCTCAAAGATCGGTAGAAGAGAAATGGGTCTGTATGATTTTTTATCGTTTGGAGGTTTTCCTGGTTTTAGTACCATAATGACTTCAGCAACTTTCCACTGACTTGGCACGTATTCAAGCCTCAGAGCCGCGTTAATAATGTGTAAGAGCTTTATAAGTGCTTTTTGAGGTAGCATTTTCAGAACTTCTCCGGTAATAAGGTCATACCCCGGAGCCTTCTTTGGTTTTAATTTCCTAATTACAGTTTTAATTTCAGCAAGAGTTGCATTTGTCATTACAAAATTACTATATGCTATTTCTTAAGAACTGGTGCCGGATACCAGTGTTGGGCCGTCGGAGGGCTTGAAAATTTCTTCAAGATAGTCGGCAAAAACCTCCGCATTTTAAAGCTTTCCAAAGTGAGTAATTTGTTTCTTTGCCTGCCGTCAGGTTTTGAACATATGTATTTACTTCGGAATTTCTGTACCTTTTAAGAGTCGAGCGGCGCTCGAGTTGTTTGC